>OX453318.1:10238713-12650713 GCA_949710035.1 Crambus lathoniellus
ACTTAATAAGCTTTTCAATACAATCATCCTCGAGGGCAAAACGCAAAAGGCATGGGGCAGAAGCGTTTTTCAAGAAGGGTGATAGGACTCTTTTGAAGAACCACAGACCCATCACGTTTCTGAGCTATATCTATAAGATGTTCGACGACTTCCAACCTCCCGAACAAGCCGGGTTCTGGAAAGGCTAATAGCACCAAAGACCACATTCATACGCTGCGGCTAGTTATACAGAAAACCGAAGAGTACAACTTGCCTTTTTGCTAGGCGTTCGTGGGCTACGAGAAAGCCTTTGATACTATTGAGAGCTGGGTGGTGCTGCAGTCTCTCCAGAGGTGCCAAGTAGCCCACAGGTACATCTATGTGCTCAGGTACTTATACCAAAACGCCACCATGTCAATCCGATTACAGAACCAGAGCTGTAATCCTATCCAACTACAGCGAGGTGTGAGACAGGGAGACGTCGTCATCTGTCCGAAACTATTCACAACTGCGTTGGAGGATATTTTTAAGCTGCTAGATTGGAAAGGATGCGGCATCAACATCAATGGCGAGCACCTAACACACATACGGTTTTCCGATGATGTAGTTCTTATGGCTGAGACCTTGGAAGACCTGAACATAATGCTCGAAGATCTCAGTAATGCTTCTCAAAGAGCGGGTCTAAAGATGAACATGGATAAGACGAAAATCATATCCAATACCCATGTTTCACCCGCTCCAGTCGTTTCATACTTTTTAGAGCGTGATTTTTCAGTAGTCGGGTTTTAGTTTTTGAACTTAATTTTGTATATTTATGTTAAGTGGAAATTACCTAATGTCCGTATTTTGATAAAATAACAAGTGAACGTTTGGCGCAAGGAAAATACTTATCGGGCCCTTACAAAGGACGTTTTTTTACGCGCTGACGACGCGAGTATTTGATACGTGCGTCCTCTGTGCGTTTTTATCGCGTTTTGGCAGGTTTTACACGTTTTTTGTCGCAAATGAAAAGCGTTTGTATCGATACAAACGAGCTTAATCTTCGTTCACGAGCGATGTCTTCGCGACAGCGCTATAAAAACGCGATACTAATGCGCGTCCTGGTTGCGTTCGTAAAACGTGGCGTTTGTATCGATACGCTTCCTTGCGTTCGCTGAGCGTTCGCGCACGAAAAACGTCGTGTGCAATAGCCGTAACCTATCCTAAAGGGCCCCTCAGACTATCAGTCTACCTGCAGGCAACGGCCTGTCAGTTGGCCGCAATTGGCCGCTGATGGCCACAATACATGTCTTCTGACATTTGGTATAGACTTCACAGTCTTACATACAAAACCGAATATCAGGCGGCTTGTTCGATCGAGGACTGCAGGCGGCCTGCTGGCGGACTTATCGTATTGATTTTAAGACAACACCTATTGAAAGTTTTCGAATTGACACTACCTCGACAACGTAAAAGCTCTGCGGACTGCTAGCACAGGGTAAAAAAACTACTGATACTGATAGTCTGTCGGCCCCTAAGACTATAAGAATCTGCTAATATTATTTAAAAAGGTGAAACTAACTCTGTTTGTCTGTTTATTACCTTTTCTCACCAATCTTGTTATAAGGCTAGATTTGACCTTGGAGAAGGACATTGACTTTTGTCGCTTTGAAGTACCTAATATCTAACTAAGGGGTGCGCCCAATACGCACGCACCCACGCAGTATAACTGGATTCGACGCAGACAAATAGGGGACCGTACTGTTTTTTTTGTTTTAAATGATTTAAGTAATATCAGCAACACAACACAGCCTATTTGTTTTTAAATATTTTACTTATTTTAATTAGACAGCGACATTATTAATCAGATTGATTTTTTTTATTTACCTTCACCTTTGTTATTCTTCAGTGTTAAATTTTTTAATGTTACTATTAAATATTAGCATATTAATAACAGTCCCGTCCCTTATTGGTATAAGCATCCACTTGCTAGTGCACGTTCGATGTTTGCTAAATCGTCTTTTTTCACGATTCGTTATTTTTTTGTCAGCGGTAATGTATTTTTAAATGCCTGTGTTCACACATCACAAATCGTGAAATGTGACGGATACGTCTTTCCTATACTTTAAAGTTTCGTTTTTTTACGAATCGCCAATGATGGATCTCATTTAAATGAACCATTACCTACTTATATAAGTACCCCTAATTTGCTTATACGCCTGTCCAACTGCATTAACAAAAAGTTGAATCTATACTTTTTAACGAATTATTAAGTCCATTATCATTGCACCAAACGCCAAGCGCTTTGATCAGTCTAAGGAAAGCATAAAATGATAATGCAAAAACGTCTTTCCAGACCTAGCACTGGCAAGGATTACTCGTTCCGTGAAAGATAAATGACGTCACCTAGCCGTGACGTAATCTCGGCAATCAGCTGAGAAATCACACAGACGTGACGGACGCTAAGAAGCAAAGAAGGGTTCCATATTTTGTAGTGACAAAACACAATATTATTTGTTCTTTTAAAAGAGCACTATCAATTTTAACCGCCTCTGTGGTTTAGTACAAACCACCGGTATGAGATCCAGAGGTCCTGGGTTCGATTCCCAGTGGGGGTCCATATTGAATTCGGTTTGGTTGATGGTAGGGCTTGTTCAAAGTCAGCCTGGCTAGCTACCACCATCTTATCTAAGTTGGACTCGGACGCCATAACAACTATGTTTTCAGCATTGTTGTGTTTCGGTATTTAGAGATAAGATAGCCAGTTCCTCAGTAATTGAGGATTCCGGGATAGTGCGATCATCACTTCACATCAGTAGAGATAAAAGCTAAGAGCTAACCTGTGCTCGGATAAAAAATATATAATTAATTGACGACCTGTATTCGTATCGATGAATTTCCTTCAGCGTTTATCATTTAAGCACTGACCAAACAGAGGCGACCAAGATCTGCGAAGCGGGAGCGTCAGTCGCGCGGGATAGCCGACGACGCTGACGCAGAGTTTTCGCGTCGTGCTCGAGTTGTTTATTAATATTAATACTTAGCTTTGTTTGTAAGTAATGGAAAAACTCAATAACTCCTGGACTGTATTTTCCCAGTAGAAAGCTTCATTCATCTCGCGTAGTATCCTACTAATATTATAAATGTGAAAGTTAATATGTTTGGATGTTTAAATGTTTGTTACTCAATCACGCCAAAACGGCTGAACGGATTTGGCTGAAATTTGGGACACAGATACTTTGCAGCCTGGAGAGGAACATAGGCGAGGCCGGAAAAATATCACATTCCCGCGGGATAACGTCGTGTAGTCCACGCGGGCGAAGCCGCGGGCGGAAAGCTAGTAGGAGTTAAATTATATCGCCATTTATTTAAATTTTTACTTTTTTGCATTCACAATGCAATTTTTATCATAGAAAAATGGAAAATAAAGTATTTAGAAAAAATCGACCCGACTCACAACCAGCTCCGATGGGACTCGAACCCACGACCTTTCGCTATCCGGGCGACTGCTCTAACCACTGACCTTAACGACTCCGTAGCTCAGTGGTTAGAGCAGTCGCCCGGATAGCGAAAGGTCGTGGGTTCGAGTCCCATCGGAGCTGGTTGTGAGTCGGGTCGATTTTTTCTAAATACTTTATTTTCCATTTTTCTATATCGCCATTCCCACGGGAACGGAAACAATGCGGGTAAAACAGTGAAGGGTTGCTAAACCTAGTAAGCTAGATTAAACTAGTAAGTTTGTGATAAAATGACAGCCACCGTAGCGCGGCTAACATTGACACGCGTCACTCGCGCTTCGCAGACGCCTAGACGCGTCTGTCTGTTACGAGCTTTATTTGTTTATTTATAGTGTTAATATTATTGTTTATTGTTAGCGCTGTTAGGTCTTTGGGTTTAGTCGGTTTGGGCTCAACAGTTGCGAACAATTAAGCCTGGGGCTACGATAGTTCTCAACTCTGTCACGAACAGAGATAACTGTTTGCTTTTAGTATTACAAGGAGGTACAATTAACAGCATGTTACACTTTACACTTGCACTAGGAAAACCGATGCTAATAAGAGTGACATAAAGGTGCTGCTCAGGTCAAACTCTAATGTCAGATCTGCCTGTTGATTGTCTTTAACTCGAATATTTATCGCGCAAATGTTTTCATTTTGACAGATGTTGTGCAACCATTGCTGCAGTAATAATATAAATACTTTTTTCAACCGCCTTTAACAACAAGCAAGAAAGAAAACGCTAAGCTTATCACAAATGGCGTTACATTCGTCAGACCCGAAACAAACAATATGTAACTTATTTCAATTTTTACTTTTCAAATTTTATTATTGAAAAATGAAGTATTTTAGAAAAAATCTTCCCGTCTCACAACTAGCTCTGATGGGACTCGAATCCACGACCTTTCGCTATCCGGGTGACTGCTCTAACCTCTGAGCTACGGACTTCGTAGCTACGGAGTCCGTAGCTACGAAGTCCGAATATGTCACTTAGTTTGTCGGTTTGATGTGTTTTCTTCCATTCATTTGTGGTTTATTCTTGGTACGAACATAATATAATGCAGGACCGTCTAAAGATGACATTAAAATTAAATTAACACCATTGGAAAGCCATCGTGACAAAAAGAGAACACAATATTACCTCTGTTAGCCAGACAGCATAATTCGATTGAAGGTTACAGTCGCTCATCTGTGGGAAAATGGTGGTTACCAACTTTATTACACCAAATTGCCCTACAACGCGAAAATCTACGATAAAACGATAGGAATGTGAATGGATATTTCTTTTTGTATTGTTTTTGACAGATGTAATCGATTGTTATGTGTCTTACGTTATCAGTGCCTCTGGCGGCGACTACTTATTGTCAGTTTTATTCCTCACTAGAGGATCCTCGCGGTTTCACACGCGTGTATTATTTGAATGTTTTATCTTGAAACGTAGATAGGACACTCGGAATTCATCTAGATATTTTTGTCTTGATATACTTAGTACTATAATATTAAGCACTAGGTGTCTAAGTGAAAAAACCTTAAAATGCCCACAAGTGGGGTATTTACCTTACCTAGGTTGCTCTTGTTCTACTAAATGTTTTATGGTTGGAGAAAGGTACTTTAATATTTCATTCAATGACCTAATATCTTAGCAGAACTGGATGAAAAGGGGAACTTAAATATTTACTAAGAAAACCACTGTAATTTATAGAAGGTAAGTGTGAGTGTATAGTGGCAAGTATAACCGAGATAGCTTTGGAAGAATAAGAATTTTGTGAAAACCACCTTAGCAAATAATGTTTCAATTGGAAGGATTTCTCTAATCAATTTCTCTGCCACAAATCCATCATTTGTGGCAGAGAAATAGATTAGGCTAGCTAGACCTTAGATAAGCACATAGCACACATAAAGAAGCCATTCACTGGAAGCGCGATATAGCATTTTTTTTTTTATATTGGAGAGAATCACATACATTGTTCCAATACCAAAGTATAGTAGCTAATGCACTAGTATTATGGAAATTGGAAACAACGACGGGTACACATACACCCAGACCCGAGAAAATATTGAAAAGTTCGATTTCAATATTTACCCAATGGGGGATCAAACCGGGACCTCTAGAGATAGCGGCACCATGAAAACCGGTACATACACCACACGGTCACGTAGGTCGTCGAAATTCCACCGCGAAAAATTCGTAGGGATCAACAGACTTGTCTACAACTACTCACTTGAAATTATTTGGCTTTTTAGTGTTCACAATGCAATTTTTAGTATAGAAAATGAAGCATTAGAAAAAAATCGACCCGTCCCACAACTAGCTCCGCTGGGACTGAGCATTCGCCCGGACAGTGAAAGGTCGTCGGTTCGAGTCCTATCGGAGTTAGTTCTGAGTTGAGTCGTTTTTTTCTAAAACTACTTAGTTACGTTTCATTCACACGGGCTCTGTCATTCACGATCCATCATAAAACACGAAAGTCGTATGGGAAAGTCGTATCCGTCATTATCATTCACGATTCGTCATCGTATGAATAAGCGAATTTAAAAAGCATTACTGTCCTGTCCCATTGGAGCTAGTTTTACGTCGACTAGTCGATTGTCGATTAACTAGCTACGGGTCGATTTTTCTAATATATTTTTTTCAAGCATTACTGCCGTCAATAAAATCATGATTCGTGACAAAAAAAACGCCATCATGTGAACGAGCCGTTACTTACTCACTTAGGAATTTGAAAGTTTGAATAATTGTAACTCAATCTAGATAGGAACAGAGATAGATGTAGGCTGGAATAGCACATAGGCTAGGTATTCTTTACCCCAATAGTTCCACTGAAACGGGAACCCAGCAGCTTATGCATTATAATAGAAAATATTTGTATTTTGTTTGTAACGAATAAACACAAAAACTACTGGACTGATTTTAAAAATTCTTTCACCATTAGAAAGCTACATTCATCCCGAGAAACATAGGCTATCTTTTATCCCAATATTCCCACGGGAACGCGTACCACGCGGGTGGAACCGCGGTTAGCCACTATTTCATTATAATTTGTACGCCTCTCACAGCCTTCACAATAACGCCAACATCATTTGTCAGTGAAGGCATCCACTTGACCGGACCAACTTAATTTGGTCTCGTCCTGTTTTCGGACGGCCGGAGAAATGTAGCCCATGTCCCTAATGATAGCAAGTGATAAATGGTAGGAACCTAACGACCACTTTACGGCGAAAATTGCTTGACTGGCCGTGTGTACGTTTGGTAGCGTTCGCGAAGGTCTTGTGCAAGCGAATTTTATCAAAAAGTGGGCAAACGGGAAGATTTTTGATCGTTCTGTGAATAAACGTCTGCATCGGATGATCCGCGCTATTGTGCAAATGGACAGACAGACTTTGTTCTAGTGAAGGATGTTATAGGAAACTATCAGTTGAATTTGGAGGATCTTATTTATCTTAGGTAATGGTAAAAAACTGGTGAAGAGCAAGTTTCACACCCTAGCTCACCGCCGCAAAGTCGCCTGTCTGTCGGTCTTTTACAGACTATACCTACTTCGAAGAGTGTGCTCAGGAGCTGCATGAGCTCATACCGCCATCCCCCTTCTTCCATCGGACATCCAGACGCACAACGGGCTACCACCCTTTCTTGGTTGATATTCCTAAATGTCGCACCAAGCGCTACTCAACATCTTTTATATTGCGCACAGCTAAGGAGTGGAATTCCCTTCCTGCGTCTGTATTCCCGAGTACTAATTATAACCCGACCACCTTCAAAGCAAGGGTGAATAGGCACCTCCTGGGCTAGCTCGCTCCATCGTGGATTCTGTCTTAAGGTACTCCGCGCATATTTTTTTGTTACTTATGAAATTTTATGAACTTCTCATTTAAAATATAATAGTCCGTGATACAGTGGCGCTCGGTCGGCGATCGTTGAGGTTAAGCAACTTTCGCATTGGTCGGTCACGGGACGAGGGACCAAAAATCATGTAATCATCCAATAATACGCATTGGGCCTGCATTGTGGGTCATGGTCATGTCCATTCTCCTTAATCCATCCATAAGTAAGGCCTGTGCTGCAGTGTGGATATATGGCTGATGATGATGATGATAAATAACATGATTACAAAATTATAAATGTTGTTTTTCAATTGAAATTTTTATCGCGAAATAACTCCATTCGGACAGCAAATCAAGACACAAGCTAATTTTCAGATTTCGTGATGAGTCAGTGAGTATCTATAAGGAAGACCTTTCTAATGGTACATATGTCATATCATGTCTGTTGGAGCGGATCCCAGGTTCTATACATTTTGTGCCCTCTTCTTTTAGATATCCACTTTAGTTGGTATTATTCAATACAATGAGAAGATTAATTAAGTTCAACTGCAAGGAAAATAAACTCTAAACCTAAATAATACAATATAGAGATTGACCCTACCTGTCGGATCAAATTGTTGTGTGTACATAACTCCTGACGAAGGCGATTTGTGTCCATTTATTGAATGCAAACATCAAATACGGCGGGCGACATTTCAAGTACATTGCAAATGTTTGCTTGCGGTCGTTCTGTATACATTTGCTTGCATTTGTGCATCATGGTGCTAGTAATATGTTCGTCTACATGTAGAATTTATGAGTCAGTTCTATTGATTCTGGTTACATTTAAAGTATATTTTGATCGTACAACTGATTTCATATTTTTTTACCATGCTTACTTTGTTTTGTTGGTGATTAGAAATATGTACCTAGTAAGATTTGCAATCATGAAAGTTAATGCAATGGTTAATAGTGTGATAAGACATTATATATTAGTACAAATATTTCAGGGGATGAATAAGTCTATAAGTGACTACATAGTAAAGTTGTCTGCATTGATGAACACATTCATACCCAGAAAGGTTAGTACTTTTTACTAATAAAAATTAGATGTGTATCTAAATAAAACATTTATTGCATGATAAGTAGTTGTCCCTTTTCGAATAATATGAGGTTTTAGAAAGTCAGTTTACGCAAGTCGTTTCCCTTAAATACTAGTCTAGTCATGTTTGTTCAGTACTGCGCTGACACACTAATATTTGTGAAAAACTATGAACATATTAAGCATTGATTGCACTTGAAACTTCACTGAAAATCTATATCGGTAGGATCTTACAGCAATAATATTACAAAATTGATGGACAAAGTTGTCAGATCGCAATTGTCTATTTGATAAATTCGTTTGATATAATCGTTAAAAGCATTTTCTTGTTCCTTCGTGACAAACGGAAGATTAACGATCGTATATACTTAGTCATCGGCTAGGTAACGGTTTGAGTGTTGTGGTTATGACCCTCTACCAAAATTGGTTAATGGCTGAATTGGTTAGAAAACCTGAGCGACGGTAACTGACCTCAATTTGAAAATCAGGGGGCTATTCCATGTCTCAGGAACATTTTATCTGTTGTACCAGTCAGTGTTGGAGCCATACGCAGAGATGGCAATACTTACTTATATCTACAAAAAGATAATTATAGCTAACCGTAGTTTCGGATTTGTGTCTCAGAGTACTGTCCCAGGCTCCTGGGTTCGGGAGGCTGCTCGTGACCGCCTGTGGCCGCCAGCGAGCGCTGCTGGCCGCTGCTGGCCGTTGCTGGCCGCTGCCAAACGCTGCCACCTTGGTTTGTATTGCCCATTAATTTATGATCATTATCACATTGCATTAAAGTTCTTTCTTTGATGTTCGACAAACACAAGAATCGTCAAATAAATTTTCGATGAAGATTAATCCAGTACTTAGATCAAATCTTATTGATATCTGAAATTTTATTCAAAGCATTTATAATGTCTATTTAGCAGTTCTTATAGTAAAATATCCCATCACAAAGATAAATGTACGCGCGCATTTTTTCAGGCAAGTTTCAGTAGATGCCAAGACTTGCTATCCTCCAAGATCTGAAATTTTATTCAAAACATTTATAATGGTCATAGATCTCGAAGTCAACAATTTTTATTCATATAGATTAAATAAAATTAATGCTTATGAATGGTCCAAAAAAATTCATCAGCTTTAACAGAAGCAACGCTTAAATTTACAAAATAATTATGTCGTTGCTAGACAAAATGTTATAGACAAATAACCTGTTCCCATAATAATATTTTCTGTCATAAAGATGAATGTCATCATCATCATCATCATCAATTCAAGATGAATGTACGCGCTCATTATTTTCAGGCAACTTTCAGTGGATGCCAATAAAAGCCTTGCTGTCGTCCAAGATCCGAATATTATTCAAAAAATTTACGATGTCCATAGATATGTTCCCATAATGAAATATCCCGTCACAAATATGAATGTACGAGCGCATTTTTTCAGGCAACTTTCAGTGGATGCCAATAAAAACGCTTGCTATACTGCAAGATCCGAAATTTTATTCAATACATTAATGATGTCCATATGTCGCAGTAAGATAGGTAAAGCCGTGATATTATATACCCAGGGATATAATTATGTACCGTAAGATAGTAATGAATCGCTTTCGTATATCTATCTTACTAGAAATATAATTATAATACGGTTCAAGTTTAGTGATATAGTTATATTACTAGATTTGTTACATGAAATAGTTGTAGGAGTGTAGTCCTGTAGAACACGTGATAGGTTACAAATTTAAGGCAAATTTCGTGGTTATTTTTTTTTCACACCACAGCACTCTTGTTTACGGTACATAATTATATCCCTAGGAATATAACTAACTATATTACGGTTTTATCTATCTTACTGCGACACATAGATCTGCTCCCATAATGAAATATCCCGTCACAAAGATGAATGTACGCGCGCATTTTTTCAGGCGACTTTCGGTGGATGCCAATAAAAGGCTTGCTATACTCCAAGATCCTCCATAACGAGGCATCGGATTCCATACCATCATTACCGCCCCTTGTACAGACAACAGCATTCGAAGCTTAGCACTTGTTTAACGAAAATCACCCTTATTATTCGCGATGTAATGACGTGGTTAAGACCATTTAATTTTTGTGGTTTCATCTGTACATACGTGAATATTTTTATTATCGATGGGAGAGCTAAGTGTATTCATACTTTTTATTGAAACTCCCAATTAAGGAAGAAATCTTTTAAAAGCATTGATTTTGTATTCTGTTTCGAGATTAAAATGATTTTCATTATTGAATGAAAAACTTTATTTTTGACTTAATAGTAATCATACCAAAAACTTAAAATAATACTAGCTGCGCCCCGGGGCTTTCGCTCCCGTGGAATTACGGGAATAGCCTTCGGCCTATTCTCAAACTTACCAAATAAACTAAAAACATAAAATAAAAATTGGTCTTAAGACGTCTCGGAGGAGTTCGATATCAAACACGTGACACGAGATTTTCATATATTAGATTAGGAACTCCTGGCGAAATGTGAAACTAACAGAAGAACAGCAAAACGAGATCGAAAGACAAACAATGTTACTAAATATAGTTGGATATAAATTCTAGTATAAATCTAAACTTATTTACCCGCTTAGAATCGAGTCGATACAGATAGTTTGAAACTTCATGTTTTACAAACTTATTATCCAAAATACCACTACTTAAAGTTATATAGAGCAGTACCTACCCCAAGCATTCGTTTCTCATCCGCACCGCTAGAGAATGGAACTCCTTGCCTGAGTCTGTGTTTCCCAATAGGTACAATCAGTGAATAGGTATCTTCAAGGCAAGCGCGATTCATCCTAGATCGCATCCATCTGGCGAGATAGCGGGCAAGCGCTTGCCTATCTACAATTTTAAAAAAAGCTAGATAAACTCTTGTTGAGGTAATCGTAATAGAAAAAAGATTTCATCTGTCTAATGCCACCAAAGCTGTCAAAGTGCTGCCTTTTTAAAATGATGGAAGGCCCGCGTTGATCTGGTTTTTACACAAAATAATATTACGATCACGCTCTTGGGACTGAGAGTACAGTAGCAATATCACGAAAAACTGTTGTTATGGTAACCGATATCGTATTATTTTTGCATGAAAGCCAGAGCACCGTCTCTTTCGGTCGTATAGGAAACTGAAATTCAATAGATATTTGACAGCGGCACTTTGACAGCTTTTGAAGGATGCTATAGTTTACTATTCGATTACGATAACGATCGTTTTTACAAGCTTTTTATTAACTTACCATGTTACTTAGTTAGTTAGTCAGTGACGGACAATTAATCTCGCAAGCTTAATTTGACCCACTTCCCAGTGTCCGTCAGCAAAAAAGCTTGTCATGAAAATTAAATTTTCACAAGAAACTTATTCGTACTACGGGTAAAGTCCGTTCGGTTAGATAGTGTCGGTACACCCGCACGGCATTGTGGCTCTTGCTATAAAATGCAGATATAAAATAATACACTCGAGTTGAGTACCAAAGTCAATTTTAATGAAAATTTGGATATTTTTATATAAAAGGAAGTTAAATAAGTGAGTTGCAAATAATAATAATAATTATAAATTTTTTATTTGATTATTATGATTACTTATCATCGCTCGAATTATCACAAGTCATAACCGTCGTTACCACCTGTATTTATAATAAACATATGTAATAGTGGTGACTTCCGGTTGGGCCGTAGCGTTTCCGCCGAATAATACGTCGCTTGTATCGTTGACAAATTATTTATTCCGTAGCGTAAAAACAGTGCGTAGTACAATAAAATTGAAAGCGGACCCAGTAGTGACTCGATTGCGTGGGTGCAAATCTAGGTGCCGTACTAATACCTAATTATCGCAAGAAATGACTGAGAGAGAATCAATCGCTTGGTTGCAGCCTCAGTGCTTTTCCTCGACAGTACAAAATTCAGGCATACTATCTATACAATTTGCAACAGCTAAGGGCTACCGCGATTCACAAGACTACAGCGCCATCTCTTGACGAGTAACGGTACTAATCTTTTAATGTTTACATTTATGCAAAAGTTTAAGGTGTCACAACCTCCCCCTCTGGCTCCGATAGACGTCCCGGCGAGGAGACAGGACAATATACGACATAAGTGGTGTTAATTGGCTTTCTTAGGACGACCTCTTCCGCGCTTTGGTTTCACACACAAAGCTGGTTCCACAGCCAGAACTTGGTTCTTTTTGGGGCGACCCCTTCTCCTAAGGGGTTGTATCGGCGTCGGTGTGTCATGGTCTCTCATATTGAATGGCATCATAGCAGAGACGTGATATACACCAAATGTTGTATTAGGATTGTTCGGATCAGCAATCTCATAAGAGGCAGGTCCATGCTGTCTTGTCAGTAAATACGGACCATCACGTCGAGGGGCAAACTTGGCACTAATTCCTCGACCAGCCTTGCTTATAGGATGCGTAGTAACAAGAACAAGATCACCAACATTATAGATAGGACTGCTTCGCCTATGTTTATCTACAATTTCTTTTCTTCTTTCTTCCTTTAGTTCTTGTACTTCCTTAACTTTTTCCATTGTTATTGCAATTTGTAACAACTTAGGGGTGATCTCGGGTACAAAGTTTTCTGACATCACTATTTGACGGAAGTTATGCCAATTGTCATCTATTGTCTTCAATTCTCTCCCAAAGGTAAGGAATGCAGGGGTAGCATTAGTAGAGTTACACTGGGCTGAGTTCATTGCAAACCGTATGAATGGTAATTGCTCGGGCCAGTTACGATGATTGTCCCCGAGAATAATTGCTAACTGAGTTTTGAGATCTCTGTTGCGCCTTTCTACGGGGTTTGTTTCTGGGTGATACACCGGAGTGAACGCATGTTTTATTTTCATGCAAAAAGCTATTTGTTGCATCACTGCACTTGTAAATTGGGTACCATTGTCACTGATCATTCGTCTGGGCAATCCGTACCTGAGAAAAATTTCATTCATCAGAACTAAAGCACAATTTTCTGCAGTAGCAGATTCTAATGGAAGAAGTTCGACCCATCTTGAAGCTAAATCTTCAATTATAAATATCCAAGTCATTCCGTCATCGGACTTTGGTAAAGGTCCGAACAAATCGAACGATATAACTTCAAATCTTTGATTCATTGCAGTTGTTTGTAATAGACCAGCCGGTTTTCGATTACTTGCTTTATATCTCTGACAGGCAGCACAATTCTTAACATACGCATCGATATATTTATACATCCCCTTCCAGAAATATCGTTTAGAGATAGCTTGATATGTCTTCTCAACGCCATAGTGTCCTGCCATAGGATTGTCATGGTATGTTTGAAGAATATTAACCCATTCATGTTCAGGTACTACAAGCTGTGCATCATCATTTTCAACGTGGGGGTTGTTCCTGTATAGAAGTCCATCATTGAGAAAATATCCTTTACGACTCCAATTGTAGGCGTTCTCATCATCACTTGATCCTTCAAGAATTTTCATTATTTTGGCTATGTTCTCATCCTTCATCTGTTCATTCCGGACTTCACTGGTACTTCTAGAAGGCATGTCTACTATAATACTGCATAAGCTACATAAGTCTTTGCTCGTTTCTTCGCATGGAGGCCGAGAAAGAGTGTCAGCAACCACATTCGTTTTTCCAGGAGCATACTTTATCGTGATATCGTATGCTTGCAACTGCAGTGCCCACCGGGCTAACCTTCCAGTAGGGGATTTAAGTGACATCAACCATTTTAGGGCTTGATGATCTGTGATGACTGTAATCGGTAATCCTTCTATATACCCAGAAAACTTATTTACTGCCCACACAACAGCAAGGGCTTCTTTTTCCGTGGTGCTGTAATTTCTTTCCGCTGGTGTAAGGAGACGGCTGGCATATTCTATAGGATGCTCGTCTTCCTTCTCCCCCTGGACTAAAACTGCTCCAAGAGCGTAATTGCTTGCATCCGTTTTCAAGATATAAGGCATAGAAGCATCTGCTTGTTTTAAAACGGGAGCACTTGTAAGTAACGTTTTTAATTTATTAAAAGCTCTATCTTGTTCATCAGTCCAAGTCCATTTAACACTTTTCTTAGTGAGTCTAGTCAATGGCTCGGCTACTTTCGCAAAGTCCTGTATAAAGCGGCGATACCAAGAGCATGTTTGCAGAAACGTTACTAAATGTTTAAGGTTTGTTGGTACCTTAAGATTGCGAATCGCAGCAGTCTTTTCTGGGTCCATTTTTAGCCCTTCTGGGGTTATAAGATGACCCAAATATTTTAAGGACGAACAACAAAATCGACATTTATCTTGGTTAGCAGACAAATTATATGCTCTTAACCTTGTGAAAATACATCTAAGATGCGATAAATGAGATTCAAACGTTGGAGAAAAGACAATAAGATCGTCTAGGTAAGCTAGTAGCTTTACAGGACCGTAACCACCATCATTATCAGGACCACCATCTTCATTACTATCATTACATTTGGTGGTATTTAGACTAAGGCGAAATCTATCTATTAGCCTCTGAAAGGTCGCTGGAGCGTTTCGCAAGCCAAAAGGCATTCTAATGAACTTATAAATGCCAAACGGTGTGATAAAAGCCGTTTTATTTTGGTCCTCATCACGGACTTTAATTTGCCAATAGCCAGCTTTTAAATCTATCGCTGACATAAAAGGAGTTGGCTTGGCTTCGTGTAGAAGCTCGTCTACTCTTGGGATGGGATATATGTCAGGTACAGTTATATCATTAAGCCTTCTGTAATCAACGCATAACCGAATCGTACCATTTGGTTTTGGAACCATAACCACTGGTGCTGCCCAGGGTGAAGTACAAGGTTGAATGATTCCTTCATCTAAAATTCTGTCAAGTTCAGCTTTCAGTAATTGTTTACGAGGTGGTGAAAGCCTGTATGGTGGCATCGATATGGGGGCATGATTCAAGGTTTGTATACAATGTTCAATTTCAGTAGTAGGCTTATCTTTGAAAATAAAAACATCCTTATACTCTTCTAACAAACTGTCTAACTTGGCAGTTTGCTCAACATTTAATTGAAAACTAACATCGATAGAACAAAGATCTACATTAGTATCGGGGAACAAACTAGCAGAATATGGCGATAAGGTATCTATAACAATGTCAGTGCTGTCAATGGCGTCCTTCATCATATATTCGAGGAAAGGAGAGTACCCATCGAACGTTGTGTCCTTGTGTCGCTTCTTTGAAGGTGACATGTCTAAGGGTATCAACTTATACTCAGAGCGTGCGCCCTCTTCTGGCAATTCCGCCTGTTTTCCAATTGAAGTTGATGCTATACCTTCGTTTGGTAGCAGAACAGGTTGAGCAGAACTTCTAGGTGCGGCAGGTGAAACACTAGCTACGTCAAGTATCTTCTTGGGAGAGATAAGGGTCTTTGTTTCATCAAAAGTAACGAAACTTTCTGCGTATAGCTCGTATACCTTTTCAGGTTCATCTACGTAGTGCCAGGTAAACTGTGCTAGGTTAATATCCATGCCTGCTTTCTTTAAAAAGCCGACCACAAGCAGTGTTCGGTTGTCTTTAGACTGTGGTAGAACAATGAAATTACTATGAAACTTACGTCCACATAGTTCCACCAGTACTTTCGTCGTAAGTACTGTTTCATTTCTTAAAACTCCATCCGCCAATGTCACATGCGCAGGTTTCTCTTCGAAACGGTAACCACGTTCCTTTAAAGTCTCGTACAGCTGGAATGACGCCACATTCGCTTTAGCACATGTGTCTATGAAAGCAACTCCATCGAGACCGTTTACTTTGAGGAATACTGCAGGTCGTTCATGCGTTTCTATTCCCACATCTACGGAGCAAAAAGTCAGCTTCTTTTCTGTTGTCGTCTTTTTATTCAGGCAGGTAGGGCAGTTACTCCTGTACACGCCAGGTGTACCACAACCGTAGCAAGATAACTTCGTGCTCTCTTCTTGTTTTATGGCTCCAGATTCCATTTCTTGGGTCGGCTTCTTCCTCTTTCGGCACTGCTCGTATACATGTCCAAAAAGCTTGCAGTGGTTGCACTTTGGTCGGTTGGATTTCTGATTACCAGATTTGCGCGGGACTGATGAGGTACCCGGGGTATCCACAGATTCATTTTGCTCCTTCAAAACTTGTTCCACGCTGCGAGCATTATTCAGTAAGGCGTTGAAGGTCGGAGCACTTTCACGAGATACCTTCTCCCGGATGCTAAGATGCAGCAGGTTATATACAATATCCAATTGCTGTTTTTCTTTAAGTTTCTCTGCTTCAGGCAATTTTGAAAATAGCATTCTCTTTTTCGCTATGAAAATATCAGTACCTTCAGCCGTTTGTTGTCTCCCATTCATGATCTCGTTGTATATGAGATACTCGGGCATCTTCGGAGCAAAGTTACATCGAAGTTGATTTTCAAACTCCGCCCACGTAACGATTGTTTCTTTCGCGCCTTGCCACCAAATAGCAGCTTCATCTAAAAGTAGCAATGGAAGACCATCAATTGCTTCAGCATCCGATATCCGTTCTATTTTCTTATACACGCGTACTGCGGCAAGGAAAGCTTCAACTGCCTCGGACGACTTCACTCCATCGTATGTAGCTTTACAGGAAGCGAGGGTGTTGCGCCGTCCACCGACGATGGTTTTCATGAGATCCTTAAACTGCTCATTTGTCATAGCCATGTTTGCAGCGGAGAGCGGATACGTTGTTAGGCGCCCAAACTTCGTCACTACAAATTCTTGTGGTTGTAAGTCAGCGTTGCCTTTAGTTGCCAGCGTTGCCTCACGTTGGGTTGCCAGTTGTAATAGTGGTGACTTCCGGTTGGGCCGTAGCGTTTCCGCCGAATAATACGTCGCTTGTATCGTTGACAAATTATTTATTCCGTAGCGTAAAAACAGTGCGTAGTACAATAAAATTGAAAGCGGACCCAGTAGTGACTCACTTGCGTGGGTGCAAATCTAGGTGCCGTACTAATACCTAATTATCGCAAGAAATGACTGAGAGAGAATCAATCGCTTGGTTGCAGCCTCAGTGCTTTTCCTCGACAGTACAAAATTCAGGCATACTATCTATACAATTTGCAACAGCTAAGGGCTACCGCGATTCACAAGACTACAGCGCCATCTCTTGACGAGTAACGGTACTAATCTTTTAATGTTTAAATAAATAAATAAAATAAAATAAAAATCATTTATTTCAGGCGAGTGCCCATAATGTTAGTAATTGTGACTTATCCTATGTTAGTGTAAGTGTTATAGAAATTATTATTATATGACAGCTTGGTGTCCTTCAACAGATGGACGCGTGTCCAATGTTGCATAACAACACTATCCACGTCCAGCCGCTCCGCAACTGTCCTTAGGAGACTGTTAGAGCTGCCCCGCACACGTTGCATAAGGGACGCAATGCGTTTTCTTATAATAGCTGAAAAGCTATCTACCTCCGCTGCAGCCAGCATCCCTGACGCACTACAGTATCGACGCAGCCCCATCAGCCCCCTGAAGGCATTGTTGTATTGGGTGCGTAGGGCCCTGTATGCTCCTTGTGTATAGTTCATCCATAAGCTGCACGTGTACAGAGACTGACAATAACTTCTAAACAATGTGATTTTAACCTGTTTAGTACATCGTGCAAACTTACGGGAAAGCATATTAGCCCTAATACACAGCGCCCTACGCTCCCGCTCAATATCAAGGTCATCCTTGAGCGACTCGGTTACCCAATGTCCCAGGTATTTAAAACTTTGCACATGCTTAAGTGGATCTCCATTCAACTGTACGTTGGGAACTTTATATGACTTATTATTAGCCTTAAAAACTAACAGTTCACTTTTGGATGTGTTGTACCTAAGACCGTGAGACACCGCAAATCGCTCACAGATTCCAATGAGCTTTTTGAGAGCGCTGACCGATGGGCACAGCAGCACCATATCGTCAGCGTAACTTATGTTATTGACAAAGGTACCGTCAATAGAACAGCCAACTCCGGCACTGCTGAGCTCAACGATCAACTCATTCATGTACAGATTGAAAAGAGTTGGGGAGCTTATTCCACCTTGCCTCACCCCACTTTCCAACCTATACACACCTGAGAGCTCTCCTGACCATTTCACAAAATTCTGTTGGTTTGCATACCAGTACTTTAAAAGTGATACATATTCACGTGGCAGGCTAGTATCTTTATACAGCTTTTTCCAAAGAACATCATATTGGACCAGGTCAAAAGCACGTGATAAGTCCAAAAACAGGGCATATACGGGCGTATTTCTGGTAGTGTAATACTGCACAGTCTGCTTGAGGCATAGGACAGCTGACTCAGTGGACAAACCTGGTCTAAATCCAAACTGTGCATCATGAAGCTTGACATGTTTGCCCAACTGTTGGTCAAGCAGCCTGTCCAGCACCTTAGACACTACAGTCGCAAGTGATATTGGCCGGTAATTAGACTCATCACCAGTGTCGCCAGTTTTATTTTTAGCGATAGGTACAACTAGTGTCTTTAACATACTGTCTGGCAAGTATCCATGACTCAAACAAAGGGAGAAAAACATTGCTAGAACTCGAGGCAGGTGTGGACCTGCATATTGCAGATGTTCAATGCTTAAGTAATCATGTCCGGGAGATTTGCCTCGAGTCATTTTTCTTAAAACAGTCCTAACATCCTTTGCCGTAATCATGACCGATATTTTACCGTGACACTTCACCGTCGGTGGTATAGATACATTCACATTAACAGCTAGGTCCGGAGGTGACTGCACTCTAAAATGTTCTTTGAACATTTCAGCTATCAGAGAAGGCTCGCTTAATCCCCCAACACTGACCGGGACACTTGACCTTGGACTACACTTTTTGGTATGCTTCCAAAAACTAGAAAAATCTTTGTTAGAATGATGCGTTGCTAAGATGTCCATTTTTATTTGTTGTTTATTGTTCTGACACCATTTTAACTTAGATTTAAAGGTGCTTCTAGATTCGCACATTTTTTTGTACACAAAACCATCCCGTGGTTTGTTGTACAAAACCCAGTATTGAAACCATAAACGAGCCTCATCATGTGCAGCTTTCACATGTTTATTCCATCCACATATATATTTATTTTTAAATTTACCTAATATTTGATTAGAACTACAAATAGAAGCTACATTAAATATATTAATTATTTCATTATACATGTCCGACAAAATACTATTATGATTAATATTATTACACTCAGTACCGGCACAATTCACAAAAATGTCAGGAAAGTCAAACAGTTTCAATTTTGAGTTACAATATTCAGTATACAAATTTACCTGAGAGGGATCCCTAACACCCCACACAATTTTGTTCCTAGCAGCATCACGTGACACAGTACTAGCTCTTAATACATTAAGGTTGCATTGCAATTCTAATGGATAATGGTCAGACCAAAACGTATTATAATTAACTGATACATTTAAAACTGTATGTCTGGTAGCCTCCGTCACCACACAATGGTCAAGCCAACTAGTAGTCCCATGACTATCACTTAAATATGTGTAGGTACCCGAGTCCACACCCAGCATTTCTACGTCTACACATATCCAGTTTTGGTCAGCACAAAAATTGTCTAATTCTACACCAAAATGTCTACCCGGATGAGCATTGAAATCGCCTAGAACATACACATTTTCAACATCGCAACTGTCTATAATAGCGTTCAACTCACCCAAACAATGTCCAAAATCCACTAGGTGCGTAGGTTCATCAGTTGGCATGTAAATAGACACCACTAAAAACGAACACTGCGCCGTGTTTATCTTAATAGCGATGAGCCGATCACTAGAACACTGCACTGACGTTACAGAGTGAAAAACACTTTTTCGCCATAGGATAGCGACACCGCCGTAGGGACGCCCACGAAGTATGCCTGCCGAGGTATCAACGGCTGACTTACCGGTATAATCAAAATCAGGGTGCACCGTGCCCAGCAGAGGTATATCATGCGGCAGCAGACAAGTCTCTTGCAGCGCAATCAGGTCTGCCGTTTGGCACAGTGAGCGTATGCAGCCAATAGACCTTACCAGCGATTTACAATTGAAAGTAATAAATTTAGTACTGTTATTATTCATCAGTGATCTTTGTTATTATTGCTAGAATCAGCACTCGTTTGTTTACGGTTATGCATGGAACTAACAAAACGCCGAAAAGTCACTCCTTCTGGCCACAAAGAATCGTTTAAAAACAATGACAGTTTGTTTTTAGGGGCATAAACAATGTAAGAACAATATTGTTTTTGTGTTCTGGAGTTCACTTTTCGCAGGTTTACGTTAATCTGTGTTTTGTTACATATATATTCAGTGATATCTTTCTCAGTTACATCTTTGTCCACATTATTTATGAACAGGGGAATTTTAATATCCGCCGCCTTAAACTTCACCGACGAATCGATAGCGGCTTTACCCTGTGTACTAACGTAACGGTTCTTCGCGCGTTTACGCTCAACAACATTCCATTCCTGTACAATCGGCTTATCACTCGACTGACATATTTTTCCACCAGCCACTATATCAGCTAAGGTCATAGGTTTCTTCATCACCGGGGTAGAAGATTGCATTTTATTTTGCTCACAGTCATAATTGGTCGATTCGATTGGCAACGGTGCCTCTGCGCTGATAACATTATTATTTGTTGATGTCGATCCTACGTGCGATCGAGAACAAGAATGCAGGCTCGTGTCGCCGGCGCCGCCGCCGTCAGCTGGCCCGGGCTGTTGGGACAACGTTATGTGTTGCAGCCCGATGGGCCCGCTATCGAGACAAAAACTGTTTTTACAACCACCGCCTCTTTTCTGCGTTACAAAATTTTCTTGTTTAGAAATATCAACATTTTGTTTAAAGATTGCTATTTCATCTTTAATTACTTGCAGTTCTTGGTGCGTTGCATGCGTTTCCTTTATTTTCTGCACTTCACTTTTCAGGACGAGCAAATCTTTTAACAATCTCGACGCATCAATATGGTCAAACGTCAATGGCGGTAACTTCTGCAATTCTTTAGCCACAAAAACCGGTAAATCATCTGGATCGGTTTCCTTAAAAACTCCAATGACATCATACAAATCCTTATACGATTTCATCACTTTTCTTCTTGCTATTTTCCGCTGAGATACGGCAGTGAATAACAAACTCTTCGCGTCGTCAATATCTTCTTTTGAAAAGCTTGATATGCATAACGTAACCAGAGACTTTTCATCCATGACATCTTGCTTATTTTGGATAAAAGCAAGAAGTTCACAAATCACGACATTACATGAGGAACACTTCAATGTAGTTGACATTGCGAAACACGGTATTTGCGTACGCGCCACCCGATGCGTGCGTCCACTTCCGAGCGCTCAAGGACGCGCACTGATGTTTACATTTATGCAAAAGTTTAAGGTGTCACACATAGATTATTTAAGAAAATATAATTTAATAAATGCCGAGTTCCAAAATCCAATTCCATTTTCGGGTGTACGCCGCACGCGGCTTCTTTTGTTTATGCGGCGGCATCCTTTGAAAAGCGGCGGCACGTGCCAAGGCGGCGCGATCAAAGGGCGACACTATCTAATCGAATGGACTTTACAGGAATAATTACCACGAAGTAACTAATATCACTATATATCTCTGGTTTAAATTAGTAATTGTTATATTTTAACTGACTAATGCCCGAATTCTCAAACGTTAATCATCTTTGGGAGCGTCTCAAACATCATGGCATCTCTTTCATACGTTTGACATTTAAAGTGACAGGGCGATGTGTGAGACGCTCCCAAAGATAAGTAGCGTACGAGTATTCGGGCATAATTATTTTAATATTAAATTCATACGAAGATCTAAGATGGATGCGTGGATAGCCAAAATAAATTAATCAGACGTGATTTCTCAACGGTTTGTTTAACTGGACATCGTAAATAACTAACCTTGACTGAACATGAATTAGCTTTCGTCACTCGTAGTTAATGCCAAGGTTTAACTTGTTTACAGATTAAATGTAAAGGACTGTGTCTAGAGAGTTTTATAGCTTCTCAATTATAACTACCTACTTAATTGATTTTAATACTAGTAGCCGCGTTACCACTCCCGTATGAAAATCGGGGCAAAATGCACCCTTTAATAAATAATAATAATATACAAATGTCTTACAATCAAGCAAATTATCTTATGTAGTTTTCATTAAGAAACTGGTGCTATGGATACTAGACAATATGGATAAATATATACTTAGACTAGCTTTCCGCCCGCGACTTCACCCGCGTGCATTACTCGACGTTATCCCGCGGGTATGTGATATTCTTTCGGGAAAATAGTAGCATAATTAAATGGAAATAGTTATTTGTTATTCAAGAGAGCAAAATCATTTTTCGCTGCGAGTGCTGAATTTAAATCACGAACTAGCGAAGTAGTCTAAAATTGAATCACGAGCGTAGCGAGTGATTCAAATATAGACTACTGAGCACAGTGAGTGATTTAAAGGCACGAGACATCAGAAAATTTTGCTCTCGTGTTAAACATACAACTTTTCACCTCTACCAGGGAGAAAAGTGTTACAGGTCAGAAAAACAACATTGAAGGCAACATTTAACAATGAAGAAAACATCAAAATTAATAATTAAGAGTAAAATTGGTGCAATTATGCAAGTTGAAGGTAACTGTTTGCATTGCGTTCAAAAACTGCACTGCATGTAATTTTTATGAAAACCAAACATGATATTAGTAAGCGATATAATGTTCACTTCATATTATTTATTTTAAATATTGCGTGTTTAATAAAAAGCAATAGTAGTACAATCGTATTTATATAATTTGTTATTAGAATTCATTAATTTTTCTTATTTTATATTTATATCATGCATGCGACCTCATTTCGTCCATACTCTTTATTTCGAACCTCTGGTATCCGTGTATTTCTTTTTTTAAGCTTTATATTTCATGTCCATCGACATAAAGCTATCTATCTATTCTTTTTGCTCATATTAATTTTAAAAGTTCCATCCTTGTCACTCTATTTCTTTTTCTTAATTATTTCAAAAGTTGGTGTAAGAAATTAAAAAAGAACTTTGCCTCACGCTCGCAGCAAAAATCGATTTTGCTGCGAGTTTTTAGGCGCCAAAAGCGCCCTTTTCGAGCTGGAGTGGTGAAAACAATCTTGGGCTATTCAAAAGTAAGTATTTCATTTAAAAAATCTGTTTGAATAAAGTTTATGACTTTTTTTTCGACTACGGAAATGTTTTTTTTTGCACCAGCTACGTTATTTCTGACTGACATAGGTATTTTATCCCTATATTACCTAAAGCTGTGCTTACACGGGCGACTAAAATGGCGCAATTCCTATTAATCCCAGCCAAATATGACGTCACGACCACATCAACCAATACAGACATGCCATGACAATGTCTTATGTAATGTCATTACAGTTGCCAGGCAATTATTGCAAAAAAATAATTACCCGTGTAAGTGTGCCATTAGGAAAAACTACCATGCGGTTAAACTTGCAGTGTAATAATTGCAATTTTGTATCTTGCTAAAAATGATCGAAAATGTCTTATCCTTGAAATCTTATAGGCATTGCCGGATGTAATTTATCAATCATAAATGCATTCATACTTAGTATTTATATTTACCTACTGTGTCATTCAATAACTAATTGCAATAATATATTACCAAAACGAATAAAGAGAAGAATTAAAAAGTACGCTATTTACTCGAAGTGGCTTTTCAATTATTTTTAAATCCTTTGAAAGTTTTTACTGTTTTATAAAGGCTAGACTAGACTAAATAAATAATAAAAATAATAATAAATAAATAATAATATATAAATAAATGATAATTGAATTAATTGTGGTAGAGATCTTTTCATTAATCTCACAAGGATTTACAATTATTCACTTACGTAAGATTACAATTGATTACAATATCAGAAAGATAAAAAGCTATAATATAGACACCTACGTACATAATTAGCTGATCAATCGGCAGTTTCAAACACTGTACGAAACGCTTTACTGTAAGTCACCTGTAAGTAAATCAAAAGAGTTCACATTATCTACTTACAATAAAGAATAAAGATATCTTATAAAACTAACATACATAATCATAATAACGTAATTAATATCTTAGTCTGCATTGTGAATGCATTATGATAATTATATACCCAACTACTTTTTAGTTAACTGTATTAAAGTTATTATTTTTATCCAGTTAACCAGAGAGCCCATTGTAGTTTTGGCTAGTTTCCAAAAGATAATTTATGTAGGCGTCAAAGTGTATTTCTATCTGTGTCATTTAAAATAAATTGTCGTTAATGAGATAAAATATAGCGAAGGGCGGAATGAGATTAATAGGGCACTGTTAACTAATCTGTAAACGTCTTCATATATAATTTAATGGGAAGGATGAAATAGGGTTTTGTATATTTTACAGCTAGATTGCATCCAATAGTATATTTTTTAAATTTTATATTATTACAAGGTTTTTTACAGTGCACATGTTGAATAGACTTTACTAAAAAAATACAGTTTCAACTAAGGTCAAATTATGAGCTTCATGCCCCTTAATCAAATATACTTATTTAGATTGATGACAAATCAAAACAGAGAATTGTCTAAAGTCTAACTGTGATTTTTAATACGACAGCTAATGACAACAAGTCTTTTAGCTAAACAGCTAAAAGACTTGTTAGAAAAAAAGGAAAAAGAAAACTCTTTTTACTTTTTTTAGCCTTACTCACACCCTCGCTGAGGCTGGGTTGCACCATCTTGATTTAACCTTAACTTTAACAGATACAAACTTAAGTATCTGACTCGGTGACAGCATCGCTGTCGCCTAAGACGTAACCTAGGTAACAATATGTAATAACACATAGTTCTACGTTTGGCCACTGACTCAAGATAAGTTTGTGTCTGTTATAGTTACGGTTAAAGTAAGATGGTGCAACCCACCCTAAGTGAAGATTAAGCTAAGATTCACACCAACCGGCGCGCATCGGCGTGTCTCTGTACGGAGACACACGGCTGCAGCTATTGTGAACTGCCCCCCTAGACAAGTGGCTTTCTATTATCGATATCGCCAGTAGAATAGAAAGAAAATGTATGGGATTGACAATAGCGGTCACGTGACATTTCGATCGCTGATGTCAATCCCGTACATTTTCTTTCTATTCTACTGGCGATATCGATAATAGAACACCACTTGTCTAGGCCCCCTGTTATCAACTGTTATTCATGTTTATACCTACATTTCATTTATTTTACGGCATTGTAAAATGCCGATCGCGTCCGCTCGAAGCCGCGTCATTCCGCGAAAGCCGTAATGAGTATCCACACACAACCCGGAGGCATGTCCGGCTGCGGCCGTCGTCGTACCGCCGGCCTTGCCGCCGGCTTTGTGTACGGCCGGCGGCTTCTTTCTCCTCTCTGGCGGCTATGCTTATGGTCGAGCCGCCGGCTGGCAGTGGCGCCGGGCTGTGTGGATGCACCCTAAGGAGCCGTACTGCTGTCGCGGAATGCGAACGGCGATTAGCGGTGCAACTATTATAGAATAGAATAGAATAGAATATCTTTATTTCCAAGAATATGGTAGTAGATTAAGATGACAAATAATATAGGATCGGCATATTCTGCCTTCGTTCGGCGTGGAAATTATTAAATTTTAAACATTAAAATAAAGTAAATTTTCTAAACATTAATTAACATAACCATTCCTTCATTGACCATATCACAAGTAAGTCTTTATCCAAAGTCATTAATTTAAGAAACTTTAATTCAATATTTAATGTTATAATGCTATATAATGTCAAACTTTAGGAATGTCAAATGAAATAGAATAGAATGTCAAATCTTAAATGTCACAATAATGTCTATAATGCAGTTTGGCAATGCATGCCACCTGCTACGGTCCTTGCACACTTCTTTCGCTTCATTCACATCCATCAATCTTATCATAAATGCCCTGCGATTTTTGATACTGCGTACACTAGCCTTTTTTTCTGAATCTTAGCTAATGCACAGAATAATGGTGAACTTCTCCTGAAATCCTCACCACTGAGGAACTAGCTATCTACTCACATTGTCCCTATGGTAACACACTAATATGGTGATGGTAGCAAGTCAGGCGGACTTCGAACAAGTCGGTCTACTAACTACACCCACCATACAGGGGGCCGATTCTCACGCAATTGAGAAAAGTTCACATTTATAAGCTCGAAATTCAAATATAACACAGTTTTTGTACTGTCAGAATTTCACAATCGAAAAAGTTCGATCGAAAACCAGTCGAACGCTACGAGTGGTACAAACCAATAGATGTTCGTACACGAACTTAACTGTCAAAATGAATTTGTTGACATGTAGGACAGCCAGCTTAGTTTGTTTGAAACGGTCTAACTTTTCAATAGAAACCACAAACAAAATGTTCAACATACGAATTACCACACTGAAAAAGTTTCAATGCCTGAGAATCGGGCCCCTGAAAAGTTCATCATCATCATCATGTCAGCCGAACGACGCCCACTGCTGGGCATAGGCCTCCCCCAAGGATCTCCACAACGATCGGTCCTGCGCTGCCCGCATCCAGCGGCTTCCCGCGATCTTGACCAGATCGTCGGTCCACCTTGTAGGGGGCCTGCCCACGGAACGTCGTCCGGTACGCGGTCGCCATTCGAGAACCTTTCCGCCCCAACGGCCATCGGTTCTCCGCGCTATGTGTCCCGCCCACTGCCACTTTAATGATGCAATCCTTCGAGCTATGTCGGTTGTTTTAGTTCTCCTGCGGATCTCATCATTTCTGATTCGATCGAGCAGGGAAATACCAAGCATCGCTCTCTCCATTGCTCGCTGGGTGACTTTGAGCCTTCTTATGAGACCCATAGTAAAAGACCACGTCTCACTTCCATAGGTCATTACTGGCAACACACACTGGTCAAATACTTTTGTCTTGAGACATTGAGGTATTTCGGACGCGAATATATGTTGGAGCTTCCCAAACGCTGCCCATCCGAGCTGGATTCGACGAGAGATCTCTTTCTCAAAGTTGGACTTACCTAACTGGATCGTTTGTCCTAGGTAAACATAGTGGTCAACAACTTCGAGTGTAATGTTCCCAACATTAACTGGAGCAGGTGCAACATGGGCATTGAACATGATTTTCGTCTTGTCCATGTTCATCTTAAGACCCACTCTTTGCGAAGCATTACCGAGATCTTCGAGCATTGTGTTCAGGTCTTCCAACGTCTCAGCCATAAGAACTACATCATCGGCAAACCGTAGGTGTGTTAGGTACTCGCCATTGATGTTGATGCCGTATCCTTTCCAGTCCAGCAGCTTAAAAATATCCTCCAACGCAGCTGTGAACAGTTTGGGAGAGATGACATCTCCCTGTCTCACACCTTGCTGTAGTTGGATAGGATTAGAGCTCTGGTTCTGTAATCGAAACGACATGGTGGCGTTTTGGTATAAGTACCTCTGCACCTCGATGTACCTGTAGTCTATTTGGCACTTCTGGAGAGACTGCAGCACCGCCCAAGTCTCAATCGAATCAAAGGCTTTCTCATAGTCCACGAACGCCAAGCAAAGTGGCAAGTTATACTCTTCGGTCTTCTGTATAACTTGCCGCAGCGTATGAATGTGGTCTATGGTACTGTAGCCTTTCCGGAACCCGGCTTGTTCGGGAGGTTGGAAGTCGTCGAACCTGCGAACGAGACGATTCGTAATGACTCTCGAAAACAACTTATAGATATGGCTCAAAAGCGAGATGGGTCTATAGTTCTTCAAGAGAGTTTTATCACCCTTCTTGAAAAACAGCATCACATCGCTTCTGCCCCATGCCTTTGGCGTTTTGCCCTCAAGGATGACTGAATTGAATAGCTTCTGGAGGACTTTAAGTATCGGCTTACCGCCCGCTCTCAGAAGCTCTGTTGTGATTCCGTCATCGCCCGCCGCCTTGTTGTTTTTAAGCTGCTTGAGAGCCATTCTAATCTCGTACAGGCTGACGTCCGGGATATCTTCGGTATGGTGTCGGGTAAGCTTGGCTCTAGGGTCTCTAGCCTTGCTTTCAACAGGTGTTTGTGTGGAATATAGCTGTCCATAGAAACTTTCAATCTCCCTCAGGATTTCAGGTGTTGACGAAATGATGCTACCTTCCTCAGTTTTCAGCCTCGTCAATTGACTTTGCCCGATAGACAGATCTCTCGCGAACACTTTGGAGCCTTTGTTCCGCTCAATGGCTTCTTTAATACGCTCGGTATTAAATTGGCGAAGGTCGCGCGTCAAAGACTTAGATATCTGTCTATTAAGCTGTCGATAACGATGGGCATCCGCTAAGTTCTGCAGCTTCATTTCGTGTCTCTGATCCATGAGTAGGAGAGTCTGACTGGAGAGTTTCTTCAATTTGGGACGGCGGGTTTTATAGTACTTAGACCCTACCGTGCAGACAGTATCCACCACCATGTTGTATAGATCGTCCACGTCTATGCTGTTCTCAAGGGCTTCGAAGCGGTTTTGAAGCTCGAGCTGAAAGCACTCGGGGTTTTGAATTTGAGCTGGTATTGGTCGGAGCGTGGATTTTATCAGTCGCGATCTTTCGAGCTTGACATCGATATTCAATGTGCCTCTCACCATACGGTGATCGCTTCCTGTCTTAACAGCGTTGATAACATATTCAATGATGCACTGACATCATTGAATATGTGCTTCTTCGTCGACATGATAAAATTGATCTCGTTTTTGACTTTACCGTCCAGACTGATCCAGGTCCATTAATTGCGGCTTACGGGCTTCCTAAAGAAGGAGTTCATCATATAGAGGTTCTCCCTCTCCATGAAGTCTGCCAGCATCTGGCCTCTATCGTTCCGTTGCCCAAATCCAAATTGCCCCACTCTCAGCTCATCACCGCAACGTTGCCCCAACTTTGCATTGAAATCCCCCATCACAACCGTGTAGTGGGTTTTATAGCTATGCATGGCTTTAGAGATCTCCTCATACATAGCCTCCACTTCGACATCGTCGTGTTTCGAGGTCGGAGCGTAGACCTGGATAACATTCAGCGAATATCGTTACGATAATCTGAGTATCAGGTACGCTACCCTGCTCGAGACACTTCCGATGGTGATCACGTTGTTGTCAAGGGATTTATGGACGATGAACCCGACACCACCAATGGACTGTTGGTCGCCCTCCCGGTGGTAAAGTAAGTTACCGGATTGCAGGGTTATCGAGTCCTCCCCCTCTTTTCGGACTTCAGATAACCCAATGATATCCCAATGTAACTTACTTATTGCTTCTTCCAACTCTACGAGCTTCTCGTCGAGCCTCAATGTGCGCGTGTTGTAGGTTGCCAGGTTGAGTCGTCGGTGTTGGTAGCCGGAGCCTACCCGGGGATTCTTAGCACCCCCTGCCCCGCCGTTACCATAGCCGCTACCGTACCTAGGAATAGCGGGGCCGCCGGGGACTGGGGGCCGATTTTTTAGGTGTGTATCCATTTTTCGGGGGGGTTTGCCATAATCGCCACGCTTGGCAAGCGGGTTGGCGTTCGCAGTATGGCCTGTTGTAACCTGGAGACGCTGCTGCCCATCTCCTGATGGCAGTTTTCCCTTTGTCGCCTCTTACGACACCCACGGGAAGAGAGGGGGTAGTGCTATTCTATTTATGTGCCGGCACTACACGGCACAAGAACGTGAAAAGTTAGAACGTCTCAAACAAACTAAGCTGTCCCACATGTCAACAAATTCATTTTGACAGCTAAGTTCGTATACGAACATCTATTGGTCTGTACCACTCGTAGCGTTCGACTGGTTTTCGATCGAACTTTTTCGATTGTGAAATTCTGACAATACAAAAACTGTGTTATATTTGAAATTCGAGCTTATAAATGTGAACTTTTCTCGATTGCGTGAGAATCGGCCCCCTGATCATGAACTATAGCTTTCTCATTTAACAAGTGTACACTACGCATTACGGGTTTACTCAAACGTGCATTTGAACATGCGTCCTGACCGATTGCATTTGGCACCGACATCAAAGTTACATAATAATATACATTCGTGATATCTAATGCGTGTCTGTCCATCCACCGTGTAAACGTCCATATTCCGTGCACTTGTGCATTTAGTTTAGCGGTATTTGTAATGAGATGCGATTTTTGATTGGATTCGTAATAAGTGATCACTCGGGTCGTCGCTTTGACCCAGGAAGAACTTTAGATAGAAATCATTATCTATACAAATAAATAAAATTGGAGTGTCTGTTTGTAATATTAAAATAACCGCTTTTTACTACATGCATTTGATTATATATACGGTACATATACCAAAATAACATTTTTTACAATTTTTGTCTGTCTGTCTGTCTATCTGTCTGTCTGTCTATCTGTCTGTCTGTCTGTCTGTTTGTTCCGGCTAATCTCTGAAATGGCTTGACCGATTTTGACGGGACTTTCACTGGCAGGTAGCTGATGTAATAAGGAGTAACTTAGGCTACTTTTTATCCCGATATTCCTACGGGAATTAGAACCACGCGGGTGAAACCGCGGGCGGCCGCTAGTCGTTTTAATAAAACAAACTAAAAATAAATAAAACTTTCATGTAATGTGTCGGGGAGTTAACAGCTGCAATCGCAGCCGAGGCCAATAGCTTAACTGCCTTCAGAAGCACCGATGAGCTCAAGAAATATAACTTTTTGGTCACCCATCCCGTGACCGACCATTGTGAAAGTTACTTAACCTCTACTATCGCAGGCCGAGCACGATAATCACTACACTTCAGGCTCTTCTCCATTCGTCCGTGTAAACGTCCATATTCCGTGCACTTGTGCATTTAGTGCAGCGGTCTTAGATTTTAATGAGGTTTGATTCGGGGCTTTTATGTGATTTGATCGGATTAATTATTTTTTGCTTAGGTAATGACTGACCCAACCCAGCACTAGGTCTATGCAAAGTTAGTGTAAAAATACAGCCAGCCATGTGATAAAGTTTTGCGTTTGTTCCGCTTTTTAGGTAATATATACCTTCGAATCTTTAAACCACGAAAGGCAGTTAATAAGGACATATCCCGCGGGAATAAGGATCATTCCCATGGTAAAATAAGTTTTAGCACGGGCATAGCTGTGGAAAGGAATTGGTATTTAAGGTGATAGTTTAAGTTAATGGAAATGATTATATTTAGAATAGAGACAGTTTAAAGCCCAGGGTGCCTACCATCAACTCTTATTGCGGTTTTGTTTAGGAACCTAAACTGATCTGCTTCGCTTATTCGTACCACGACAGCTTAATATCAATGACAGCGATTCAGTGATCATTCAATGACATTTCACAGCCGCTGAGCTGTCATAAACTCTTATTTGACGTATAACTTGGCCAAACTAACATGTCACCTGCAGGTTATATCCGTCCCTTTCACTCTCCTGGCATGACAGAATCGAGTGAAAGAGACGGGTAGAAGAAATAAGGACACAAATCGTTCGGTCATTCACATTTAGCAATTCATTTGCGATCCAGTTTTTAGAAGGTCATGGTACGAAAGAAAGCAATTCATTTTAGGAACCTAATCTGCATCGCGCTATTTTTGAATCGCTGTCTTAAAGTTGATGGTATGCACCCTGGAAAAGACATACTTAACACTTTTTACCGCGGGAAAAATCTCATTCCCATACGAAAATCATTTTAAGCGCGAGCTTATTTGCGGCCAGAAATTGGTACTTACCTATTTAAGTAAATTATTTGAGACCCTGGGAAGGATTATAATAGGCTACTTTTACTTTTTATTACAGGAAAGTATCATATTCCCACGGGAGAACCAGTAGTAGGTATTATTTGTTTGTCCGTCTTTCAGGTCAAAACGGAGCGACGGATCAATGAGATTTTTGGTACGGGGGTAGATTGGGAGCTGGACAGTGATGTAGTTTATCCCGGAAAATATCACATTCCCTGAGGATAATGTCGTGTAGTACACGTGGGCGAAGCCGCCGCGGGCGGAAAGCTAGTTATGTATAAATATCAAAACGCGTGTTACTCGCGCGTAATTCTGGAGTATTGACAGTTGTCAAATTGTTGCTATCAGCACCGCGTAATAGAGACTTATTTCTATAGAAATAAGGCAGCATTCAGTTTGGCTTTGGCGGGAGCCTCAGAGCCCCCGCCGATGCTTCAGAGGTTCCTCTGAACGACCCGTAGCTTCATATGAAGCGCTTACGACTACCATCATAATTTTTTTTGTAACTATTGCAATTTTTATGGGTTGATTAGACGGCTGTCGCGAGCGCGCAATGAAACGAATCCACGCGTCAGTGACGCGGGACAACGGTGCTTTCTTCCCGCGTCGTGGTCACTGATGTACGAGATAAATTACCTACAGTAACCCGCACCGCGACAATCGCGTGCTATCGCTTTGCAGACGCTGGGTCGCATCTATTTGGCCAGAGCCGAACTTGGCTGACAGACCAAAGTGCCAAAATAGAGCTTTTTCTTTTGTTCTGATTTATTAAGTGCCAAGTGATAACACGAACATTATTTATTGTGCCTATGCTCATATCACAGACAAAATGATATATCTAGGCATTCAATTCAGTGCCTAGCAGAAGCGGATGTTAGTAAATTATGATAAAGATAAGGTTTCAGAATAGAATCAATGTTTGGAGTGTTATAAAATAAAACTGTAAAAACAAAAAATAAGATTAGTTGATTGCGCCATCATTCAAGTGCTTATCAAATATTCTTGTATGAGTGCCATAATATGAATAAGTTAGTTATTAATACTTACAGGTAGGTACAATACATAAGTAATTATCTTAGGTCTAACGCGTGAAAATGCATTTTCCATTTGTTAGAATTGCAATGTCTAGTTGTCGGGGAGTATGAGTACCTTTAATTCTTGAATGAAATACCTATCTTAAGGCGCGCGTACACAAGCTATTTTTTTAGCAATAATTACCTGCCAACTGTCATGGATACATCTAGAGCAATTAAGTGAAGCGATGTTGCTCCATATTTCGTGGTATATACAAATACCACGAAATATGGAGCAATTATATTATACCCGTATACCTGTACGCTCGGAGATGTGTCAAGTCCATCAATAACTTGACACCCGTCAGTCTCGAACTTGTGGTGGCGGAAATCAAAATTTAAACTTTATTAATTACATTGTAATGTCATTTTTCGAGTGGTTGGCTGAGGAGGCACATGTACCTATCTATGTATCCGAGTAATATGTCGATATTTTGTTTAGGACGTCTGTGTTCCTTATCCCATCGTACAGGTTAAGCAATTTTATATTTTGACATTTTGCCATTCGTGACGTCATATTTGGCTGGATATGGCTGATCTATAACATGGCTGAGACATTGGAAGACCTGAAAACAGTGCTCAAAGATCTCAGTAATGCTTCTCAAAGAGTGGGTCTTAAGATGAACATGGATAAGACGAAAATCATGTCCAATGCTCATGTTGCATCCGCTCCAGTTAATGTTGGGAACATTACACTCGAAGTTGTTGACCACTATGTCTTCCTGGGCAGACTGTCCAATTAGGTAAGTCCAACTTTGAGAAAGAGATATCCCGTCGAATCCAGCTCGGATGGGCAGCGTTCGGACCTATATTCACTTCCAAAATTCCTCTATGTCTCAAGACAAAGGTCTTTGAGCAGTGTGTGTTGCCAGTTATGTCTTATGAAAGCGAGACGTGGTCTTTTACTATGGCTCTTAAAAGAAGATTCAAGGTCACCCAGCGAGCAATGGAGAGAGCGATGCTTGGTATTTCCCTACTCGATCGAATCAGACATGATGAGATCTGCAGGGGGCGGGATACATAGCGCGGAGAACCGATGGCCGTTGGGGCAGAAAGGGTCTCGAATGGCGACCGCGAACCGGACGACGGTCCGTGGGCAGGCCCCCTACAAGGTGGACCGACGATCTGCTCAAGGTCGCGGGAAGCCGCTGGATGCGGGCAGCGCAGGACCGATCGTTGTGGAGATCCTTGGGGGAGGCCTATGCCCAGCAGTGGGCGTCATACGGCTGAAATGATGATAATGATGATGATGTCAGGAATTGCGCAATTTTAGTTGCTCGTGTAAGCGCGCCCTTACAGAACTTAGTTAATCGATAGTTACAGATTATGTATATTATTATGTCAATGTGGTAATACCCGTCGATATTTCTTATTTCCATAATACTAGTGCTAAAGATACTATAGTCCTATAGTGTGGTATTGGAACAATGTAGGTGATGGTATCCAATATAAAAAAATGGTCTCTGCTTTCGCTACGTGTAGATACCGCGCTACCTGTAAATAACAGCTTCGAAAACCCACGACGATTAAAATGTAATTGAAAAAGGATAAAGTAATTTAAAAACCCCCGGCTTAAATAGTTTATGTGACCTATGAACTTATTAAGAAACGCAAGAAAATCCGTCCGGGCTGCCATTAAATGAACTAGTTATTTAGTTATTTATATTTATGTTGAAGTTTGAAATATTGGTGGCAGCCCTCGACGGATTTTCTTGCGTTTCTTATTAAGTTCATAGGTCACATATACTATTTAAGCCGGGGGTTTTTAAATTATTTTATCCTTTTTCAATTACCTACATTTTAACCGTCGTAGGTTTTTCAAAATTTTTAATTTTGTTTTTTATTTCAAACTTTTTAAAGAGTATTTTAAGAATAATCACTAATCAATCACAAACCCATTATTGAAAACCGCATCCAAATCGGACTAGTAGTTTTGGTTTTGCACAAGCAAATGCAGCGCCCCCTGGTGAGTTGTTATCGTAACACTTATCTAAGAACATGCACCAATCAAATCAAAACCCATAACTGAAAACCGCATTAAAATCGGACCAGTGGTTTAGGAGATAAATTAATTAATTAACAAACAACCTCCAACCCCAAACGCATATACCTCCTCCATTCCGATCCGTCCGTCGTGGGTAAAAATGCACCAATTGAATCTTACACAACTTGGCATTTAATTTTCGCTTGACTCATGGCTCGAGTTTAAGTATGTAGGAGTCAGTATACCGATTTCGGCATAATTAAGTATCCGTATTTAACATGTATGCCGACGGTTCCTAATCGCAGCGAACGCGGAGACTAATCATTAATCTATGCCGATGTAATTCTAACACATAAATCAGTGCAAATAGTGTGGTGAGCCAGTAATAAAATAAATGGATTCCTGAAACTTGATGAATTACAGCTGAAACAGATGTGCCTCGTGACCATGACCACATAATGTTCATTATCGGAGTATTCAATTTAAACTTCACCGAAACCTTTGGGTTTGGGCAAATATTTAATTTTAGACTGACTCGATAGCACATCGGGTACAGTCAACAACATTTATCAGTAGTCTATTCAACTAATCCTAAAACAAAGTTTACCTAGTTTTATGCACCGCGTATGATCATCTCAGTACCCAACTCTCTGGTTGACTGGTTGAGATTGCCGCCATTTGTACATTGTGCAATGAAGTTTAAATAAATAAATAGGACTATGTCATATTACAATATTTAATGACTTTTTTGGTACAGGCAGTTTTGTTTCAGAACACTTCAATGTGACAAAGTTCTATGTTGTTGACATATTATTGCTCGTGCGTGCCTATACTTCTTGCCGATAGAGACAGGGGTTGCGTGTTCAGTTATCATGATGATTATGATTATGATTATGATTATTATGAATTGTAAAAAAAAGTTTTTTTTAATAATAATGATAAAAATGCATAATGTCGTGTTTAAGGAAAATAGTTAGATTTAATGACATTACTTATAATAATAATAAATAAATAAATAATAATTTATTTGCATCAACAAACATGTTTACACTTTAGTTGACATTGTGGTACTTATAATTACAGTCTTAAATAAAGCGTAAGAGTTCGGGTTACTAACACCCTAACTGAGTTGATAGTACAACTCGTGTCAAAGGTGCTAGGCTCACCCTTAAACTTAATATCAATTCACCAGAGGCAAACGTGATTCTTAAAAAATTTTCAAACTTATAAAATGAATACAAATAAATCATTCAAAAAGTAGAAAATTAAATAAATTGTTTATAATAATAAGTAAATGTATTTTGTAGTGTGAGTGTTTGTATGTGTGTGTTGTGTGTGTGTGTGTATGTGGGTGTGTATGCGTGTGTGTGTGTGTGAGTGTGTGTGTGAGTGTGGGCGTGAGGGAAAGTGAGCGCAATTGCGAGTGTATGTTTGTGTGGTGAGTCTGTTAGTGTAGCATATAAAGTTGTTATGACGTGATCAAATTTTCGGTGTCAGTATAGTTTAATGAAAGAAGCCAGTTATTCAATTTCTTTTTGAGGGATGAAGTGGGCAAGGAATAGAAATCTAGAATTTTATTGAGCTTATTGTAGAGATGTGGTCCCAGGAAGCAGATAAACTTTTTAGTCGAAGAGTATTTACAAAGAAAAGGTTTACAAACTTTGTACTTGCGTCTTGTGTTGATTTTAACATATTTAGTTTTCTGATGTTGAAGTAATATCATGTTCAAGATAAATAACTGGCGCACCGTGAGAACCTTACATCTTTTGTACAGTTCTTCTGTAGGGAACATAAAGGGGCGAAAGGTCATTACTTTAAGTAGAGCTCTCTGAGCACGTTCCAGTCTTATTAAATTTGTTTTGGAGGCACCACCCCAAGCGCCTATACAATATGTCAGGATAGACTGGCACAGAGCAAGGTATGTACGCCTTATGGTCTCAGCATCTGCGATATGGCGAAGGGTCTTGAAGACAAATATTAACTTTCTTGTTCGTTTTGTTAGGAGTTCAATATGTGTTGCAAAAGTGAGACCATCATCGATTGTTATACCTAGATATTTAATGCTTCTAGAGCGCTGCAGGTTTGGACAGGTACAGCTTTTGGGCATACAAGAGTGTGCAACTAGGGTGTGAGAGTCTGATGGGGGTAAGGAATTACGCGGAGTAAACGTGAGAATTTTGGTTTTATCTATATTTAGTGTCAGGAAGTTCGCGCTAAGCCATTGTACAACAGTATTTAATCCCTTTTGAGCAGCTTCGAAAGTGTCATTCCAAGTGTCACCAGAGAAAGTGAGAACCGTATCGTCAGCATAGGCAATAATCTTCCCATTCTCCAATTCTAAATTACACAGTTCATTGACGTAAAGGAGGAAGAGAGTAGGGCCAATCACGCTTCCCTGAGGAACTCCACATGTGACAGGCAGTTCACGACTGTAGTAGTTTTGGATTTTGACGCACTGGGTTCTATTGTGGAGATAATCCTCGAAGAGATGAAGTGTATGATCACGGATTCCAAGTCTTTCCAACTTACGAAGCAGCTCAAAAATGGAAACCGTGTCAAAAGCCTTTTTTAAGTCCAAAAATATAGATAAAACCTTTCTCTTTTTTTCAAAATTAATACAAATATAGTCAATAAGGTTGATAACAGCGTCATTAGTTGATTTGTTGCGTCTAAATCCAAACTGATTTGGTGAGATTAGGTTTTTATCTTCTAGGAATTTAAGGAGTCTATTGTTGATTAGTCGCTCTAAGATTTTTGAAATGCAAGTTAATACAGCTATTGGGCTTTTTTTGTATTAGTGTGAAATCTCTATAATAGTACAATTATTTTAAATTTCAATCATTGTTGCTGTTGTGTAAATGTCTGGACAAATATTTAAAATTACAATAAATACCTCAAGATTGACATTAAATTGTTATGGATTTGCATACTATAACATTAGTAATACATGGGCGCTCTGTTACTATTTAATGTTACCACCATCAAATAAATGTTTTGATTTGATTGAACTTCTGTTTGTTCCGAGTCTGGGTGTTATAGGTCTCCGTTGGTTCTGTTATTCGTAATCTAACTGCATTCTCTGAATTAAAATCTTAGGCCTAACGCTGAGCTTAAACATTACATATACTACGGCAAAATAAATCTTACTAGTACTACAAATGCTTGGATAAAATTGTTGTTACTCCAATACGGCGAAACGGCTGAACGGATCTTGATAAAATTTGGCACAGAGCTAGAATACAGTCTAGATTAGCATATGCGCTTTTGACCCCGGGACAATATCTCATTCCCACGGGAAAACATCGTGTAGTTCATACGCGTAGAAGGCCGTAGCGGAAAACTAAGTAAATGTTTCAATATAAACTCAAAATCAATAAATTTCAGAAAATATATTTCTTCATCTAACCAGTTTTCGTAGAGATTTTATATTATTTTTATGCATTCACAATGCAATTTTGTAAGTATAGGAAAAATGTGAAAGTAAAAAACCTATTTAAAGGGCTCGTGGTTTTTTACTATCACATTTTTCCTATACTTACAAAATTGCATTGTGAATGCATAAAAATAATATAAAATCTCAATATGGCTGTTTCATCTTAATCGATTGTTAAACATTTGTAAAAATGTTTCTTTCGGATGCGAGGGTTTCCTCACATTGATGAAGCAACGCTGGCCTACAGCGTAACAAGTGATAGCAAAATTCGACGAGTCGTGTAAGGCTTTCGGTAGCTTAGTTGATCAGAGCATCGGGCCGGATTCCCGGAGGCGCGGGTTCGAATCCCGCCAGAAAGCCACTTATAGGGCTCGTAGTTTTTTACTATCACATTTTTCCTGTTTTCGTAGCTTTAGGGAAACCCATCTTATTTTCATGTATAGTTAAGTAAGGGATGATGTATGCATACATAAGGGAAGTCGATATTCCAGGCCAAGGAAAAATCTATTTTCGTACGAAATACCAATATCTCAGTTACTTCTTTATGTATTTATTATAATAATATCGTTATGCTGTGTGAAAAAGGTATACTTACTTCGAACACACTTACGAGAGTGGGGATTATTCAAATAACTCTTAAAAACCTCTTTTCATAAAGAATAGAAAAAGTGTACAAAGCATTTAGAAATACTTTCTGATAAGAACCTTAATATTAAGCCTGAATTAACAAAAATAATAAGATAAAGATAAAAGATAAAGATAAAAATATTCTTTATTCACTTAGACATAATAAATATGTACTTATGAATCGTCAATATTTTCCTACCACCCATTCAAGACTTTTTTAACTGACAAGAAGAATGGGCGCAAGAAACTTGAAATAAATAACGAAATTTAATAATGAAAGAAACTTAAATAATCAAGCTAATAATATAAACGTTGTATCTAAGCGTAATTACATGAATATTTTAATTAAAAGGTTTTGCTTAAAATATTCCGTAATAAAATAAAAGGAGTTTCAAACCATATCAACTTACCTTCTACTCTTCAAAGCCTTTGCCAACATAAATAGATTTAAAAAACACATAATTTTAGAACTATTCTAAATACTCGAAAATAAAGAAGTACTACTTGGATTTATATCGTCTTCTATAAGGGTTATTTTTACTCTCACAGGAAAAAACATGCATGCATGCAGATAAAACACTTAATTTATAATTAATTACTAAAATTAATTATGTAATTACATAGATATTACTCTCCTTGTTGACTACGGAACACTAGAAAGGACAAACATCGCAAACGCGCATGTAACTACGATTTTTTTATATGTTGTTAGGTCCCTTGAGAGCAGTTAACACCCTAATAATTTGTGGTGCTGGAGTCCATACAAACTTTACTTTCTTGTTGTTATCTGCTAAATTATGCATTATTTCTTTGATCTCAAATAGTAAGTATTGTGAACTGTTGAATCCTGGATTTCTTAGTGCTTTTAAAATTTGATCTTAAACCCAGCACTCTTGATCCATTGGTTGCAGAGATACAGCTAGTCAAAGGTTTATGGTTTCAAAACAAGAGTTTTTCGAGCACCATGGGGGTAGCACAGGGTTTTCAGGGTTGCAAACTTGGGTGTAAACTACTCTCAAGGAACCTAACAACATATAAAAAAATCGTAGATACATGCGCGTGTTAGATTTGGTTATAAATCGTTATATATTTATGGTTAAACTACAAGGTATTTTAAAGATAATGAATCGGATAGAAGACCTGAGTAGGTATATAGAGAAATGATATTTTAGTTGCCAAGTATTTCTCGTATGGAGCAATACAGTTAAAGTAACTATCATTGAAAAGGTAGGTATGTCAAGAACAAAACAAGAAATATAATTTTATGATTTGTTTATTATTTTGTTTGTCTGTTTTTATCTTACTTTATTCCTTAATCATATAAAAGCCAAAGCTACGTACGTACAAATTACTAACCAGTAATGTTCCCAACGAATTAGTAATACACAAATTGAATCTTAAAAACTGAGCTACGAAGTAATTTCCATGTATTAAAATATATAAGGTATTTCTTGTTATATACAATATACATTTACTGAGCATTGTTATACCTATGCTAGGTACTTCCATCAATACATTATATATCCATAGTACACAATACATACATACTCTATATCTGTACATAACGTCCAGCATATTCAGGACACATATAAACATTATATACCAATATTCGTATATATACACATCCACATATATAAATCAACAATATCCATAAATAACCAAAACACTTAGCTTTGTACTGGGAGCACCGTCACTGTCCACGTCTCGACCAAAAGTGTTCGCACGGACGGCCAGCTTGCTTTTATAAGGCATCCCCCACTACAAACCGACTCACAAACAACACGTGGTCAGGCCACCTGTGTCGCCATCTGTTTAACCGGATGCCAGGTGCGGTTTGCTAGTCAATACAGACGTTCTATTTATTATTCCTTGCTTCCTTGTTATTTTAAAATATTCTAACACTTGTTATATTATTTACACTATATATTTCTTATATATTTACTATTTTAACACGGCCATACTGACAAGTACTTCGTTCCCCGAAGTACCTACCTTTTAAAGCCCTCGGTCAGTTTTATTTATTTGTGAATCATTGGCTGCTTCTTATTTGTTATTAAACTAAACCATACTACATATTTTCATAGTTTATACGCAATTCATGAATATATTTCAAAATAATAATTTATTTCTCATAGTTTACCTGGCACCACAGTCTCACTATTTGATTGATTCATTTCTCATGATTTACCTGGCACCACAGTCTTACTTTCCATAGTTTATACATAATTATTCATATATTTCAAAGTAATAATTCATATATCATTATTAAACTGGCACCACAGTCTCACTTCTGTTATTAAGTAGACCTGTGTGCACTTCACTTAAACACCTACTCCGCACCACAGCCTCACTGTTCACATTAAGTAGGCCTGTGTGCACTTCACTTAAACACCTACTCCGCACCACAGCCTCACTGTTCACATTAAGTAGGCCTGTGTGCACTTCACTTAAACACCTACTCCGCACCACAGCCTCACTGTTCACATTAAGTAGGCCTGTGTGCACTTTACTTAAACACCTACTCCGCACCACAGCCTCACTGTTCACATTAAGTAGGCCTGTGTGCACTTCACTTAAACACCTACTCCGCACCACAGCCTCACTGTTCACATTAAGTAGGCCTGTGTGCACTTCACTTAAACACCTACTCCGCACCACAGCCTCACTGTTCACATTAAGTAGGCCTGTGTGCACTTCACTTAAACACCTACTCCGCACCACAGCCTCACTGTTCACATTAAGTAGGCCTGTGTGCACTTCACTTAAACACCTACTCCGCACCACAGCCTCACTGTTCACATTAAGTAGGCCTGTGTGCACTTCACTTAAACACCTATTCCGCACCACAGCCAAACTCCTCACATTAAGTAGGCCTGTGCGTATTTAAACACCTATTCCGCACCACAGCGTGTGTGCCATCTTGTCTCACTTTTCCCATTATTTTAACTTAACTCATCTCTCTTAATCCAATCTTACTGAATTCAATTAACTTATCAAATGTATCACTTTTTAGATTAAGGATAAATCAATCTCAAAATATTTGTAAAGTAACTAAAATACGTATTTGACATAATTTCTAACTTTCATATTACTCTTTGACTTATCAAAACTTCATAATAACATTTCTGCATCTAGAAATATTCGGCATCGTTATTCCCGATGGCCTGTTATTCAATCTTTTAAATCAAATCTTTCTAAGAATTTTAAGAAATCATTCGTCTTGATTCTATAAATAGACGACAGATCATATCAGTCAGAATAATGTATTGAAAATAGGATAGTAACCGTAAATCAAAATTTAAATTGTATTTAAATTGTTTTTAATGCAGAAATGTTATTACTTAATCATATTTGTATCATCCTAACCTAATTTTATATTTAAGATTTTAAACTTTCGCGTTCCATTATAACTATAAACAAGAGCAACATAGCCGAAACTTCAAGCTGTAAGTACATAATGTACTACATAATAAAATGTTGCGTTGAGTCCCGTTACTCTTGTTTATAATTTTATATTTATTTATTATATGTGTTTTATGATTTTTTTTGGTTATTACCGAAATAGTTTGGACATTGATTTATTTTCAATATCTGTATGAAATTATGTTTTTTTTTGTTTATATTTCAATTATGTAACTTAATTATTGTCCTTTATAATATAACATGATATTTATTTTGATCATTAAATATTTTTTTTGTCTTGGCCTTTTATTTGATAAAGTTTTAATTTGTTTTGAATGTGTAAGGTTATTGTTTTAATAGTATTGTTTTTCAAACTCAACATAATGAATACCTATTATTAGAGATGAATGGATTAAATAATTGAAAGACTTTTGTCCGGTACCTACATTAGGTTAAATAATTTAAATCTCTCTCATATACCGCTTGGCCAATCTGACAGTTACATAAATCTGTCATTGCAGCCACGTATTGCTTTGAAAATTATTTACTTTGAGTAGTACTTGTGGTACCTAATCAATAAAAAAAAAACTTCTTACAATCACACCAATTATCTAAGCACATGTTAATTTCATTAAGAAACTGTATCATGGAATACTTGATAACGGATAAATATATACTTAAATACTTTTTGTTTGTAAATACATACTTAATATACATAGTAAATACCTTACAAATACAATACTTTCAATATTGTTAAATGAAACATGGAAAGAATTCCAACTTTATTTGAAATAAGAAAATGTGAAACTATAGCAAGCAAGAGAGTAAGTACTAAAAGAAAAAAAAAATATTAATTAGTAATTAACTGGAAAAATATTTCACGATACTTTCAATCTTTATGGAGGAAAAAGTATGTCATTTTTTATTTTTTTATTGAACATGAACATTGAAACAATTTGACAATGATTTACTTTCTCTTGGTTTTATATTAGAAGAATAAGAACCAGTTTAAGGTTCAGCGTTGGCAAAGTCGCTTCAAATGATAAGATTTCTTTATTTAGGGGGTAATTTCTTAAACAGTTTTAAAAAGTTCTCAAATGACAGCCAGGAACAATGACACAACACAATTATTAATTCTACAGACAGACTAGTGCAGTGTGTGTCTAGCTAGACCACTATCACAGTGGTAGAATACTCCAGTGCTCTCAAAACTCTGTAATATCACTGTACCAAGAAGTTGTTCAAGTAATGAGAAAAAAGAAACAATACCGAATCGGTAACAAAAATTAAAACCAGCCAAATTACTCTTTGAAGCCTTTGACTCTTTTAACTATGAATAAAATCTACGTTTTACTGGTTTTACAGAAATTAAACTGAACTAAAAATAAAAAAAGTCATTTAAAAAGTGTATAGTTTGAATATCATTTTCTTTTTCAAGTTTATTTAATGCATATGTTATCACCTCAACTTGGCTATTTCTATCATGAGAAGGCAATTTAGCATCAATATTATAATGGAGCAAATTGTTTATAATCCTTTAGTGTATCTAATCTCAGTGCACTAATGTTTCTATCAATGGACGGGATTAAACATAAAAGAACCATTGAAACTTATATTGGAAAGATTTCGAACAAAAGGTAAGGGAAGAAAATATCTCTTAGTTACACACAGTGGCACAGTATTATTGTTGGCATCATTATTAACTATAATTTACTAGAAGCTACTTGAAAGACGTTTTTTTTTACTGTGTATAAATCGAAAAGTCATACGTAGTCAGACACCGAATTCCCTGTAATCATCGGTCAATTCGGCTATCATTTGAGAATCTATTGGGAAGAGTGATAAAACTAATAAAATATACGGATAAAATTTTTGTGAATCGGAATAACAACACCATTTAGTTGACCCGTATTTTTTTGTATTAGAATCGGACCACATCCCATAGCTGTGTGGCATTTGTTTGCGATTCAGTTCCTAATTTTGTCGCAACAAACGTAGCAAAGGTTTGAGCACCAGGAAATAAATTTTCATTGTTACTAACAGAACTATTTAAGTTTAATGTTAAGATTCGCTACACGGTTTCAATACCAAGTCGTTCACGAAATCTTGTAGCTTGACAGACTATTTCAGGAAGGATTATGTCACGATTTAATACAGCAAGATTTTAAAAATGAACCGCGTTTTATTACCACCTTTATATATATTTAAGTGGTCATTTGTTTTTTGACACTTCGAAATTATTATTAAGTTAGTATTGGCAGGGAAAGTTATTTATTTTTTTATTTGTAAGTATTTGTTTAGACTCTATTTTTTTTTTATTATACAAAGCAAAATCTACTGACTCGACCACCAGTTCACAAATTGGGAGGCCCTTCGAAGAAAGAACTGGCAAGAAAACTCACGAAGGGTGGACCGTGGACCAGCCTCCGCGTTTTTATTTCTATTTTTCTACCTAAACGACTAACCTCAACTTAAGGTCTTGTAGTTTGTTGCTTTAGTTGAGACTTCTATTAATGATTAAGATGTCCCAAACTGGTGACGTTTTCTTTGGTAAAATAACTAGTAATCTTAGTAATACGGTTTTCTTTCTTGACGTACTACCCTCAATTTGTACCAAAGTTGCAGAGTCCACAAAAGGTTTTACCAACTTCAACGTCCTTCGAGATGCAGTTTCAAGTTTATTGACCAGGTTTTTGTTGTCTTGCTCGTCCCGGAATCAGCTCCTCGTCCTCCTCGAACCGTTGCCAGGCTGGATCGAAGAACGGCAGCGCCACTTTGTCACGATGGATGACCGGCGTGACCGTAGCTTGAAGCGGCAGCATTGCAAAATGAAGTAGATCAGCCAAAACTCGTTACCATTTTTGTATCCATTCTGAAAACATAATTTAATGTTAATCATTGTGAGCCAGAGCACATCCCGCTTCTGATGTTAGATTTGGTTATAAATCGTTATATATTTATGGTTAAACTACAAGGTATTTTAAAGATAATGAATCGGATAGAAGACCTGAGTAGGTATATAGAGAAATGATATTTTAGTTGCCAAGTATTTCTCGTATGGAGCAATACAGTTAAAGTAACTATCATTGAAAAGGTAGGTATGTCAAGAACAAAACAAGAAATATAATTTTATGATTTGTTTATTATTTTGTTTGTCTGTTTTTATCTTACTTTATTCCTTAATCATATAAAAGCCAAAGCTACGTACGTACAAATTACTAACCAGTAATGTTCCCAACGAATTAGTAATACACAAATTGAATCTTAAAAACTGAGCTACGAAGTAATTTCCATGTATTAAAATATATAAGGTATTTCTTGTTATATACAATATACATTTACTGAGCATTGTTATACCTATGCTAGGTACTTCCATCAATACATTATATATCCATAGTACACAATACATACATACTCTATATCTGTACATAACGTCCAGCATATTCAGGACACATATAAACATTATATACCAATATTCGTATATATACACATCCACATATATAAATCAACAATATCCATAAATAACCAAAACACTTAGCTTTGTACTGGGAGCACCGTCACTGTCCACGTCTCGACCAAAAGTGTTCGCACGGACGGCCAGCTTGCTTTTATAAGGCATCCCCCACTACAAACCGACTCACAAACAACACGTGGTCAGGCCACCTGTGTCGCCATCTGTTTAACCGGATGCCAGGTGCGGTTTGCTAGTCAATACAGACGTTCTATTTATTATTCCTTGCTTCCTTGTTATTTTAAAATATTCTAACACTTGTTATATTATTTACACTATATATTTCTTATATATTTACTATTTTAACACGCGTTTGCGATGTTCCATGTCGATATTGACTGGCCTATACCTCAAGAATGAGCCTTAAGTAACTGGTGTTGTAAGTGAATCTGAGTATTTCCAGCATTTGCGTTTTGCTTATGTTGCACTGTCCATAAACGCCTACGGAAGCTACCGAGTCGCTACGAGACGCCTACTACGCGACGCCTACACGCCTACAACACTCGCTACGCCTACGCGAATGTGTGGATTATAAATATTTGATAGGAAGATTTATAACAGTAGTAGGCTCAAGTTTTGTATTTGTTTTCTATTTGCGTAAATAAAAGAAACCTCAGGAATATTCATAGATTTCGTAAGGATGATCGTTTTTCTTAATTTCTGCATATTCTTTGTAAAGTCAATGTTATTTTAAAAACGATTTTAAATTACTATACTTTCATTTTCTACCAAATAATAATAATAATATTTTTTTTACAATCTCACCAATTATCTAGCTCGTAAGTAGTGTTCATTAAGAAACTGTGTGACGGGGCTTAAAATTAAAGTTCAATTAAAATAACGTTTTATGAAATAAGTATTCGTATCCTTAACATTTCCTTAGAATATCTAGGTATAGAAAATCGGTAATGTCAGGTCGTTAGTGAATCGCCGAGTTGTAAACTTGGACTCGAGCCATCGTGTGGGGTGTATTTGATCAGCATTTGTTACGGATGATGCACTAAAATCGTACTTGATGCTAGTCATGTTTTTGGGGTAGATTCAGATTAATTTATTCACATGAAACATGATACACCGATGTTTAAAGAAAGCTGCCGAAAATGTTTCAGTGCGATAATTATGTTATTTTTAGTTGCAAATCGAATGATCATTTACTTCAAAAGAGACATTGTGATCAAAAGGATTAAAGTTTTGATTTTACGTTATAATAAGAAGAAAAAAACGCCGTTAGATTTCTGGTTAGTCAAGTTATTTCAGTAAACATAAAAACAGTAATTTCAGGATCATAGTAAAAATAACATAATACGTTCAATTTTGACTTTACCTCTTTTGATTTGATTTTGTCACAAAATAAACACATAACACATAACTCCCTATAGCTTTTAAACGCGCAACGCAAAACAATACCAACCCTACCGCGGGAGCAAACAGACGTGTATTGTGTGCGCTTATTTCTTATTTCTTATTATATTTAATTATTATTAAAGAAGTGGTGTGTTGAGCCCAATGGGCACAAAATGCAATGGATGCGATGGTGGAATACCAAGTCGATATACCAAGATGGATATACCAAGTCAAGATCAGGAGATGAAATCCCAGGAAAATTGAGAGAAATTCTCTAATATAGGCAACATCGTTCCATTTATTCTTGAAGTTAGTCAAGTATTTGCATCTTGTAGTATGATCATCTCATAGTGATGAGCTGGTGATGGAAGCTACAATTCCTTAACGGTTAGAAGCTGGAGAATAATTCCTTAAGTATTAATCGTACGTATGGACTAATAGTTACCTATATTCTTTCAGGTTATTAGGGTGAGCTGATTGATGATGAGAGTTGAAACTCCTCAACATAGTTATAGGATGTTTTATAAATACCATATGCACGAATGGACCTTCAGTTGTATACCTTCAAGTTATCTAAGTAGCTAAAGATGGATAGCTGAACTCCGTAACGGTCAGGATATTACAACAATTTATCATAATCACCATGTAGTTTCGCTACGATTATTTACACTAAAAATCGAAAAATAAAACGTTAAAAAATGTATCCGCCTTCAAAAAGAATCTTCAAACAAAATTAATAAAAAAAAGTCGGTGCCAAGCCAAGCCAAAAAGAATAGGAACGAATTATACTGAGTGAAATAACAAAAATTAAAAAAACCCGGTCCCAAGCCTGAGGTGTAGGACGTATTTACCTCAAATACCTATTAGACTTGGCACCGACTTCAAACAGTTCAGTAAGTAGGTACCAAGATAAGTTAGAAAAAGTCATGCATTTTCGTCCTTTGAATTAAAAAATCTAATTACTTTTTTCGTTGTTTAGTGTTTGTTAATTTTGTTTGAAGATTCTTTTTGAAAGCGGTTCCCTTTTTAAAAAAAATGTTTTATTTCTATTACTTAAAAATTCGTAAAACTCATATTTACAAACAATTTTTTGTATGGAGGCAGCCCTGAGTGATAATCTCTCAAGACGTCAAATTACGTTTATTTGCTCAAACAATAATGTCAGGCGTTTTATTTCAGAAATTTCGATGCAAAAATAAATAGTTTTAATTACTATTTTAAAGGGGAAACGGACACATTCTCGTTGGTACAGAATACGTACCATCGCCTCGTACCAAAATTGCATCGTAAAGTTACCTATTTATTTCGATAGAAGCGTGGCCGGGCTGGGTCGTATGCGTTGCAGCCCGGCCACCAAAAATGTGTTATAACTGATGAAATACTGTGGTACTCTTTTTTTCCATCGAAGTACTACGAGGTACTTATCCTTACCGTTTACTGACACAACCACAGCCTTATTTGACGCCGTGGCCGGGCCAGAACGTAACACACGCTTTTTACTGTGAAAGAATTTTCAAAATCAGTCTAGAAGTTGCAACAATCTTTGTTCCTCTAACATCCAAATTCACAAACTTTACCTAGGCGTTGGTCGCTCACCGCTGATTTGAGCGTTGCGGCTTGTATGTGTTTTCGCCACAGGGTAGATTTTAACCAGGTGTTTAATTTAAATAACCACCTTGTTTTAAAGGATTTTATGTTTTTATCCGACGTTTCGGCGCCTTTCCAGGGGCCGTGGTCACGGAAAACTACCCACTATTATAATATAACGTTGGATAAAAACATAAAATCCTTTAAAAACAACAAAAAATTTAACCAAGTTGTTCAATAAATGCGTGCTAAATCCGTGAAAGTGTTTTATATAAATGAGCAGTTCGCGCAGAAATCTAAGATGCGTTTAGGTGTTTAATTGCACAAATAAATTGAACTAACTGAATTAGGTAGAGAAACATATTTGTTGTGTTATGCTAAACTGAACGTAACCCAATATTATTGTTCTACCAATAGATAATTAAGCTGGATCGGTCACCGAATCCCACAATCAATTATGCAAACAGAATACAGTGTCAGGGTAAGTGCTACTAGATCCTCTAGGTTGTTACGAGATGACAGGTGTTCTGATGCTGATTATCTGGGCTTATATAATTCAGGTGGAGAAAACCAAATTTGAGTAAAGTAGTTATGTCTGGCGCTCAGTACCTTCACCTACAATGTCATTGTCAAAATCAATCAAAATCATTATTTTTTATTCAAATTAGGTTGGTTTCTCAACACTAATGAACGTCAATGACGCTACGCCATTGGTTCGCAAATCCTACGCCAGGTCAGGAGTCCTTGTAAAGAGAAGAACCGGCAAGAAGCTCGTCGACAAGCGCAGTCTTAATCTTCCTGTTTTATTTCTTAAATAAATTTCTTACTATCACACCAATTATCTAAGCTCTAGCTCATAAGTAGTTATCATTAAGAAACTGTGCTATGGAAACTAGATAAGGTATAAATATATACTCATATACTTTTTTTGTGTATAAACATACTTAATATGCATACATAACACCCAGACCAAGACAAATAATGTTCATGCACACAAATATATGTCTTGTTTGGGAATCGAACCCGAGACCATTGGCGCAGAAGGCAGGTATCCTGCCCCTGCTCCAAACCGGTCGTCAATTTTATACAGAGTCATCTTATAGAAAAATGACCTTCACACAATAGTTAGGTCACTTTCCATTACAATCCATATACAACTTCTGCATCACTATTCGAAGCTATTTATTTCTCTCTTTAGCGTGCACTTATTATCATCTAAAGTTCAATATTGTATGACGAGTTGGAATTGGAAGGACTTGAGCACAGAACCTATGGGGAGGCCTATGCCCAGCAGTGGGCGTCGTACGGCTGAAATGATGATGATGATGAGCACAGAACACGGAAGAATTTTTGATGTGAAAACTTCTTTAGCGGCGTTGTGCACTTTTTGTCATGAGTAAAAACACAGAACACGGTTTTTTTTTGTAAAAAATGCTAAACTCGCGTCAGGACACGTGACCGTCGCGTCAGATCAAAATTTCGTAATTCGGACACGTGACCTGGGTGCCTACCATCAACTCTTATTGCGGTTTTGTTTAGGACCTAAACTGAACTGCTTCGCTTATTCGTACCACGACAGCTTAATATCAATGACAGCGATTCAGTGATCATTCAATGACATTTCACAACCGCTGAGCTGTCATCAACTCTTATTTATAACTCGGCCAAGCTAACATGACATCTGCAGGTTATACCCGTCCCTTTCACTCTCCGGGCATGACAGAATCGAGTGAAAGAGACGGGTAGAAGAAAAAAGGCACAAATCGTTCGGTCATTCACATTTAGCAATTCATTTGCGATCCAGTTTTAAGAAGGTCTTAGTACGAAAGAAAGCAATTCATTTTAGGAACCTATTCTGCATCGCGCTATTTTTGAATCGCTGTCTTAAAGTTGATGGTAGGCACACTAACACTGTCACAATGTAATAAGAATACGAAGGCAAATTTCGCCAACGTTTCCAAAGTTGTTAGAAAACGGGCGGTATTGAAGCCTGGAGACCTCGGTTCCAATCCAGTCCGAATTTTTTATGTTTTGTGAAAAAGTCTAGGGAGCTCTTTTCACTTCTGCCGGTACTACCGGGGTGCAACCCGTTGTTATTTTTCTCTTTCTCTTATGTTCTGTGGGCTTGATAGTTTTTGACTTATGTCAGAGAAGTTTTGCTGTGCTGGGGCACAGGCCTCCTTCATAGATGGGCTAGCTGCTCCTCGTGGTACCCGAATATCGGGATAAAACATAACTTATGTCAATTGGGAATAGTGTAGCTTTATATCTTTTTTTTATGCTCTGTTTTTATTTGCAATCAGTTAAACTTTTAGCAAATGTGTTGATATAAGTAGTAATAGCTTTATATATGTGAAATAATTTTTAAAATCGGTCTAATAGTTTTTGAGTTAGTCCATTACAAGACCTCTTCCTCCTCATTCTCAGTGATTGAGGATTCCGGGAGTAAGTGCGCTTCCACCTTCAGCCTTATCACCACTTAACATCAGGTGTGATGAAGGCTATGTGCTACTTCGTTGTCTTATACAAACAAACAAACAAACAAACAATAAATCAAATCTTCCCACTATATAAATAAGTGTTTATAATGGGCCATGAGCTACCACGCGGGCTCTATGCGGATCAGGGACCGTACTCTGAAACGCTAATCCGAAACTTCGGTTAGCTCGGCCCCTTTCACTCGATTCTGTCACAATTGGGGAGTGAGAGGGACGGGTATAACGAAGTTTCGGGTTTTGCGTTTCAGAGTAGGCCCTCAGCTGATACCAAAACGCTTCAACGCGAGTTCCGGAGCACGGAGGATTTTTTACTGTAAGCTGAAACAATAGTTGCAAATAGGTTCTGAGTTGCGATTCTGTAATGATATTTCGCCATCACTTCACATTAACTTCGCTGCGCTCGAACACGAATCTTTGTCACATTCATAACAAACAGATAAAAGTTCAGCGTTAAAAACAAAAGTCATATTAAAATAAAAAGAGGTCTAATAAAACACTACCAAAGCAAAACTATTTAGTAGCGGAGCAGTGGCTAAGTTTGTTATTTAAAACTAGTTGACCCAGTGAACTTCGTAAGTATCACATTTAATAAAGACAAATAATAATAAATAATCACAAAGCACACCTAATTAATTCACCAATTAAGTTTTATACTGTGCCTGCAACAAAATGTCACTTTTAAAGTACCTAATCAAAAGCGGCTAAAACGGTAGTGATTAATTACACACTTTGGAAGCGACCATGGACGCAGTTTTGTATAGCACGTCAGTTAGACCATTTCCATGCAAAATATACCATTTTTATTTTAGCTTTTTTTGGGATTTTTTACCATTATTTTTTACATAATCCACCCCTAAACGTTTACGTTAAACTCAAGCCGTTTAAGTCAAGACTAACTAACAGCAATTCATATTTATAAATGTAATAGATTTTATCTTTATTGGAAATAATTATTTATTGATGTTTACCGATTTGGGTTCGGTGTTGTTATCAGTTTACTTGATACTTAAACTCAAAAGTTGTAAGAACTAATTAAAAGTTTAAGTTGAAATCTTCGTGATGACCCGACGAAAATTAAATTTAAATCCATTTCTGATTTCGTTTGATTACTTATGAAGCGTTGAGAAAGCGGTTAAGTATTAAAATTAGCTGTGGTCGATAGTTTTAAAGTAATTTGGCAAACGTTAAATGTTAGATTCGTTTCTAATAACTAAGCCAAGTAATAAACTGGCAGTTTTAATTAAAGCAGTAGAGAAGGCAATAATAGAGTATAAAAATAATAATGATGGGTATTTGCCTGTTGTTAAACTGTAGATATTTAATTATGCCTTTCAGAAATATAACATTTTTGAATAACAAATATGAAAAAAGAAATTCAATCTGTATTATAACAAGCGAATTATGAGCTACTTAATTGTGACTCTAGCTATCTCTTTCTAAAACGAAATTTTCTATGGCGAGAGTATGGCGCTATAGAAATGTGACGTCACGTTTCTATAGCGCTCTCCTTATCTAATTAGAAAGTTTGATGCTCTATATCGCTGAAAATATGCAAAATATTTGAAAATAAATACCTATGTTGTGTTGCTACTAATTAAATTAACATTTTAAGTCAATAAAAAAATTTCAGTCAAATACCCAAATCCCGTCTCCCAAGTAGCTGTTGAATTAGTTTGTGAGACCGGATTTTTTTTTCTAGAATCTTAAGAATATTACTACGGAAGTTTGGATGCTTACTTACTTACTTAAGGCACTACTCAGAAAAAGTATGGACTTTTTGATATCAAACTATAGGACGGTTAGAGTTGTTACAAATCTGGTAATAAGATATATATTTCTTTATACCTTTATCTAGATTCGTATAGTTTCAGAAACGCGATTTTATGATTTTGTCTCGACATTTTTTATTTTTGAAAAGACCTCTAAAAATACGGAAATTCAAGATTATTCTTAAATGGGGTTACAAATACTATTGAAAAATTGGTTTAATTAGTGGACACTAATAATATTTAGGTTCGTGTAGAAGCATTTTTTTAAAATCGCTATAGTTTTTTAATACGAAGTGATTTTGTGTTTTTTTTGCCGAATCTGCAAAATCGGTTTCGTTTTCTCATTGCTATCTCGCTTCAGCACAATTTTTCCGAGTATCGCCTTAATTAACTTACTGTTACTTAATAACGGCGAAACATCTGCACGGATCCGGATACAATTCGGCACAGAGACCGGTGTACTATTATTTATTCTGTGACAGCGATAGATTATAGCCTAGTATAGCATTATGCTACTTTTCCCGTCCCCGAAAAATAGCTAATTTCCTCAAAAAAACATTTTACCCATGCGGGCAAAGCTGCGAAAGCTAGTATTACCTATATGTGTAAAAGATTGGATGTTTGTTACTCAATCACTGCAAAAAGACTGAACAAATGTAGTTAAAATTCGGCACAGAAATTGATTAATAAACACATCTTAGATTTCTGCGCGAACTGGGTGCCTACCATCAACTTAGGCGTGGGCGATACGAATCGTATATAGTTACTGAAACGTATATTGCATCATCATTTTTTCATCATCATTTCAGCCGTACGACGCCCACTGCTGGGCATAGGCCTCCCCCAAGGATCTCCACAACGATCGGTCCTGCGCTGCCCGCATCCAGCGGCTTCCCGCGACCTTGACCAGATCGTCGGTCCACCTTGTAGGGGGCCTGCCCACGGAACGTCGTCCGGTTCGCGGTCGCCATTCGAGAACCTTTCCGCCCCAACGGCCATCGGTTCTCCGCGCTATGTGTCCCGCCCACTGCCACTTCAACTGAGCAATCCTTTGAGCGATGTCGGTCGTTTTTGTTCTCCTGCGGATCTCATCATTTCTGATTCGATCGAGCAGGGAAATACCAAGCATCGCTCTCTCCATTACTCGCTGGGTAACCTTGAGCCTTCTTATGAGACCAATAGTAAAAGACCACGTCTCGCTTCCATAAGTCATAACTGGCAACACACACTGGTCAAAGACCTTAGTCTTGAGACATTGAGGAATTTTGGACGCAAATATATGCCGGAGCTTCCCAAACGCTGCCCATCCGAGCTGGATTCGACGAGAGATCTCTTTCTCGAAGTTGGACTTACCTAATTGGATTGTCTGTCCTAGGTAGACATAGTGGTCAACAACTTCAAGTGTAATGTTCCCAACATTAACTGGAGCGGATGCAACATGGGCATTGGACATGATTTTCGTCTTATCCATATTCATCTTCAGACCCACTCTTTGGGAAGCATTGCTGAGATCTTCGAGCATTGTGTTCAGGTCTTCCAAAGTCTCAGCCATGAGAACTACATTATCGGCATACCGCAGGTGTGTTAGGTACTCGCCATTGATGTTAATGCCGAATCCTTTCCAGTCCAGTAGCTTGAAAATATCCTCCAACGCAGCTGTGAACAGTTTCGGAGAAATGACGTCTCCCTGTCTCACACCTCGCTGTAGTTGGATAGGATTAGAGCTCTGGTTCTGTAATCGGACCGACATGGTGGCGTTTTGGTATAAGTACCTCAGCACCTCGATGTACCTGTAGTCTATTTGGCACCTCTGGAGAGACTGAAGCACTGCCTAGGTCTCGAACGAATCAAAGGCTTTCTCATAGTCTACGAACGCCAAGCATAGTGGCAAGTTATACTCTTCGGTCTTCTGTATAACTTGCCGCAGCGTATGAATGTTGTCTATGGTACTATAACCTTTTCGGAACCCGGCTTGTTCGGGAGGTTGGAAGTCGTCGAACCTGCGAGCGAGACGATTCGTAATGACTCTCGAAAACAACTTGTAGATATGGCTCAGAAGCGAGATGGGTCGGTAATTCTTCAGGAGAGTCTTATATCACCCTTCTTGAAGAACAGCATCACATCGCTTCTGCCCCATGCCTTTGGCGTTTTGCCCTCGAGGATGACAGAGTTGAAGAGCTTCTGGAGGACCTTAAGTATCGGCTTACCGCCCGCTCTCAGAAGTTCTGTTGTGATTCCGTCATCGCCCGCCGCCTTGTTGTTTTTGAGCTGCTTGAGAGCCATTCTAATCTCGTACAGGCTGACATCCGGGATATCTTCGGTATAGTGTCGGGTAAGTTTGGCTCTAGGTTCTGTAGCCTTACTTTCAACAGGTGTTTGCGTGGAGTACAACTGTTCATAGAAACTCTCAATCTCCCTCAGGATTTCAGGTGTTGATGAAATGATACTACCGTATATTGCATCAATATCGTCAAATCCGATATCGATGCGTTCTGAAACTATATATTTTAGAAAACACTATATCGCGTTAGGATTGCGATGTGCGTTGAGATCTTATATTGTACGGGATCCGATAAATCCAATTCAAGAATATTATTAGTAGGTACTCGATGCGTTCTGAAAATACGATATCGGCATCGGCATTCGGCAATATTGTGTTTTGTTTGTGATATTGCATGACATGTGTTCGATGCTCGTCGGCAACACGATATTGTACCCTACTGCAATGGAATACTCCTAAGTTATATATTTACTTACTTACATAATTTTATTTCAGTAAAACTCAACTTAAATAAATCACTCAAAATATACTTAATAAAACTGCATCATCTCAAAAAAACAACTACTGATCTGTAAGTAAAGTAAGTAACTTATCGTATTAATATTTGTTACTTGTATCAGGAATATCGGTTCGGTTGTAGGTTTCGATATCATATCTATCACTGTATAGGATTCATAAAACTTTGCTTATTTTTTTTTTTTTTTTTTTTTTTTTTTTTTTTTTTTATTTATTTGGACAACCAACGAGTACATACACCTTACTTGCTAACATTGCATTCATAAATTATCCTAAAAAGGTGCTGCCTCACTTAAAGGCTGCCACGGAAAGCGTAAGTTTAATAATGATAGTTGAGAGCAGAAGCGCCCACTTTTAAATAACAAGATAACAAACAAAACTTTAGGTTATTATAGCGAAACTATACATTTATAATAAACAAAATCCTAGTATTTAACAAAACAAATTAACATTAACACTAACAATACAATTGTGTACATGGTGTATTGGCAATCATTATGCTACCATTTAGTAACATAATGACTGCCAACTCCTCAGAAGGCAACAGTATCATAACACTAAATCGTTCGAACTTTGGACCTCGAGTAAACTTAATAGGCATTAAATAAATGGCTTGCTTTGAAGTTTGGTTTGTAATTAACAATGATCATCATAAACGATGACGACCGGGGACCGCCGCCGCCGGCGCAGTACTACCGACTCGGTTTTGAAGGTCAATTAATTTATTTTTAAAGTTAGGAAGACTTAGTCGAAATATATCAATATATTCGTTCTTACTAATGGCATTGTAATGAGCTTGAATCCTATTTAGTGGAGAATTAAGGCCAAGATTACTTTTAGATGATCTAGGCGAAAACAAAGAGTATCTTGACAGACGCGGGAGCTTTAGCGTGGTTTTGAAATTAAGTTTTTTTAACAATAGTGAGCAGTTTAAGTGACCGTTGACCAGTTTATGGAGAAAAACCAAATCCAAGACTTTACGCCTGTTCTTCAGTGAGGATAAATTAAAATGATTCAAACGATCTGTGTAAGACTGCAGTTTTTTGGTCATATTACATTTATAGGTCAAATGGTATAAAAATTTCTTTTGCACTCGTTCAATTTTATTGGAGTGAACTTCGTAATAAGGGTGCCACAACACACTTCCATATTCTAGAATTGATCTTACTATGCTATTATACAAGCGTTTAACAGTATTTACATTTTTAAAGTCTTTACTATTTCTCGTAATGAATCCCAGACATTTCAATGCTTTAGATACCATCCGATCGTAATGGTCCTTAAAAGTTAATTTTTTGTCTAATGTAACTCCAAGATCGCGAATAGTTTCGACTTCCTGAATAGGTCTATTCGATATGGTGTATGTACAAGGTAAATTAATATAGTTTCTAGTAAATCTAATAAAGAAACATTTATCTATATTCAAAAGCATTTTATTATCAGTACACCATTGTTCCAGACGATTTAAGTCATCTTGTAGCAAGTCTACATCATGACTACTTTTGATAGGTCTCATTAATTTAAGGTCATCTGCGTACAAGTATGCTTTACAATTTTTTAAAACCACTGCAACATCATTAATAAAAAGATTAAAAAAAATTGGCCCCAGGTGTGAGCCTTGAGGTACACCTGACAAGTTAGGATACGGGTCAGACGCAAAACCACCCACCACTACCTTTGACAATCTGTTGCTTAAATATGATGCACACCATTTGAGGAGACTACCCGCAACGCCAAACCGATATAATTTACTTAAAAGCATTTGATGAGGAACTCGATCAAATGCTTTCGAGAGGTCAGTATATATTACATCCACTGGTACCCGTGCATCAATAGATTCGGCAACTTCGTCAATAAAACTCACTAAGTTGGTGACAGTAGAGCGGGCTCCAACAAAACCATGTTGACACTCAGCAAGTATGCTTTTGGTGTGCCATGATATTATTGGACACAGAAGGGATTCAAGTACCTTAGCAAATACTGACAAAATAGAAATGGGCCTGTAATTTTTTACATTCGTTTTGTCACCCGATTTATGAATAGGTATAATCAAACCCATCTTCCAAACAATCGGAAATGTACCAGACAATAACGACTCATTATAGATTAGAGTAAGCGGCAGTGATAACTGCTTAGCGCACCTATTAACAAAAACAGATGGTATACCGTCCGCTCCAGCTCCCTTATTACGATCAATCCTTTCCAAACACTTAAATACTTGCTCTTGAGAGAACGAGACAGAACATAAAGAGGTGGATGCTTGAATTAAATTAGTATTAGTATTATTATCATCGAGGTAAGCAGTATTATTTGAGTCGTGAGAAGTTAAAAAAAATTTAGCAAGCATATTGCATATTTGTGGGCCAGTAGAGACTGTTTCATGATTATATGTAATTGAAGAAGGAAATGTACTGCTGTTAGTATTCTTTTGCTTGATGTATGACCAGAAAAATTTTGGATCGGATTGGATAGAACTTTCAATGAGTGATATGTATTTATTGTAACACTGTTTGGTTAATGCAGCGCACCTTTTTTTCAATGTTAAAAATGATAGGTTGTCTAATGGATTCTTATATTTTAAATAACGGATTCTATATTTGTTTTTTTCTTTAAGTATGCGTTTTAACTCACCGGTAAACCAAATCGGAGTTTTGTTTGAGGCAATGGGATAATTAGGAACAAATTTCTTAATGGCATCATTTAAAAGAATGTAAAACTTCTCCACCATAGAATCGACTGACGTGCATTCAGAAAAGACCCCACTCCACTCTATTTTGTCTAGATAAATACAAATTTCTTCATAGTTTGCTTTATGAAAATTCTTTTATATTCTATATCACCGATATCACCTATCTTCGATATCACCGATATTAAAATATATAGTTTCAGAATCCGATATCAAATATCGATATATAGTTTCGAATCGATTTACAAAAAAAGATATATTACCCACCACTGACTCTTATTGCGATTTTGTTTAGGACCTAAACTAATCTGCTTCGCTTATTCGTACCACGACAGCTTAATATCAATGAGAGTGATTCAGTGATAATTCAATGACATTTCACAGCCGCTAAGCTTTCAGTAAGCCTAGCATGACCACCCAAAACTCGATATGTATCGCATGATAAAGCGATTTATTGACATTCAAACGTCAAAACCCATAGTCTTTTGACAGTTAAACCGGATAACTTATCATATCATATCGCGTTTTGGTTGGTCATGCTAGGGGGGCAGATCTCTTATTTGACTTATAACTCGGCCAAGCTGACATGACACCTGCAGGTTATACCCTTCCCTCTCACTCTCCGGGCATGACAGAATCGAGTGAAAGAGACGGGTAGAAGAAATAAGGACACAAATCGTTCGGTCATTCACATTTAGCAATTCATTTGCGATCCAGTTTTCAGAAGGTCGTAGTCATGTCTTAGTACGAAAGAAAGCAATTCATTTTAGGAACCTATTCTGCATCGCGCTATTTTTGAATCGCTGTCTTAAAGTTTATGGTAGGCTCCCTGTTCATTTAAATAAAACACTTTCACGGATTTTGCACGCATTTATTGAAGAACTTGGTTAATTCGCGACTTTTAACCAGGGGGGGTTATTGTCTAACTCAACATCAATCGCAATCACTTTCAGTTTGACATCCATCACTTGTTGTTGAAGAAATTTGTTAAAACTATTTATATTACTGCAGCAATGGCCGTAAAATATCTTTCAAACTGAATGCGATCGCGATTGATGTTGAGTTAGATAATTACCCAGCAAATTTTCGAGCCCTGCGCTTCCACCCGATTCAAAGTTATTGCGTCTGATCCGGTTCGAAGGACCATTGAAAAGGCGGATTACTCTGATTCCTATGAACGAAGGAAAAGCTTAGCAAGTGCTATATCTAAAGGGCTCAGATAATTAGCTTAACGAACGGAGTTGATAACTGTTCCCAATGCGGATTACCTCAACGCGGTGTTAACGTACAAAAGCTATAATTTCCTTAGCGCCCGTATTGATGCGGGCGTAATGTATTGTTGGCGATTATTGCCATTGCGGTATAGTTATACAACGTGTTAATGAATTAACCCAAAACCTCTTAGGGGTGATTGTGCTCATGAATATGTACAACTTTTACTATGGGGCCAACTCTGCAACTCAACAAAAAAAGTCAGCTGTTTCATACAAATTGTCAATACCAACTCGACCAAAATGTAAAGTTGTTATTCATGAGCACAATCACCATGAGCACAATCACCACCTAAGAGGTTTTGGGTTAATTCATTAACACGTTGTATAGGGTGTTAAGGGCACCGTTGCAAAAACTTTAACCTTTGGCTTCAGGCCATCATGCTGAACAACGCACAGCATGAATTTTTTGTCGGAAATGAAAAAAAAATTCGATTCTCCATACAAAATGTCCCGATTAGTTGCTAAATTTGTTTGAAAAGTCGATTTTAAATCAATTGTGCAATTATATTACGTACGTTCAATACTGACTGAAAATATGATATTAAATCTCTTTCTTTCCTTTTTTCGAATTGTTTTTGCGCATCTTCTCAGCACATTTAGGCATCGTTTCGCCGGGCGGTCAAATGACTACTGAGAGCGATCTAATGCTCCGGGTTTCGAATGGAGCATTCTTTGGCGGCTTCACTTTCTGTGCGTGTAGCTGTATCTAGGGTTTATATGATCGAAGGCCGACATTCATGAAAGAGGGTTTTTGACCGAAGGGTGAAACTGTTTCGTCAGTTTCGAGGTCAAATACTGGACACTGCGTTGCGCAACACGTCGCTACCGACAATACGTGCAAAAAATACAGTAAATATAGTATTAAGTCAATCTGTAAGGTATATTATATGGGCTAGATATTGTGATACTAATAATAGGTCTTTACATATGAAATTGCCGTTTTTTTCTTTTGTACATATAACTTAACAACTTTTATAATATTAGAAATATATAATTTCTTTAATATTGCGTTACATTAAGACCGTATCGAGCAACTTTTGATAATTTAATAACCACGATATTTGATTATTTACATAGAAAAAACTTATTCTGAAAGTTACGACTATTTTTGTTTCCAGAATTTCGTACTTTATTAGTTGTAACTTAGTGAAAAAAAATTTTTTTTCTCTTAACGAATGTGTCATTTAGTAGTTAAAATGTCCATAAATACGTGTGTAAAATTTTGTAAATTTACATAATATTAGTCGTTAAATAATAACAAAAACGTTAGTATGGAAAAAAAATAATTACAGAAATCTCCATACAAAACGGCAATTTCATAGGTAAAGACCTATTATTATAAGGTAAATATATAAAAATCTTACAATCACACCAATTATCTAGCTCATAAGTAGTTTTCATTAAGGAACTGTGTTATAACTAGCTAGCTAGCTATTATTATAACATCCATCGTTAAGGACCATTAAAAAGCGGTGTAATTCGTATTCTCGTATTAATTTATGGCTATCGTTGCCCTTTATCAGCTCTCGCTTAAGCACTCTACAGACCAAGCCTGCCGACACTGCCCAGCGGCTTGGTGTCGGCAGCTATATTTCAAAGAATCATGCCAGCGACTCATTTGCCCGATACTAACTACTATACTACTTAACCTGTCACTGACTTCCAAAAAAGTTGCTGATTTCGTGCCGCCGACAAAGTTGAACAAAATTTAAAGTCACCGACTAACCCGCTGAGAAAAAAGTCGACGACTCATGGCGTCAGGTCGTCGGGCTTAGTGTGTCGTCTCCAGTATTCTCGTAGTGATTGTTGCCTCTATCAGACCTCGCTAAATTGCTCCAGGCCTATTGTGATGTAATGAATCGGCGAACAATGGGACGGTGTTTGATTAGGTTATGGCATTTGCTAATCAATTAACAATGCTGCTGCTAAACCATAAGGCCACATTTTGATAGGAGAATTAGACGACTGATCGTCTTTTGTTTTAGAATGAAAGCTATTACGATTTTAAAGTTTATGTTATAGGTTGGTATTTATTTAAATGATGACTAAAATAGATATAAGTTCATTCGGGTCAAATTTAAGCTTGCAAGATTTGGCCCGAACGGAATCTCCATGCAGTGGCCCAGTGTCCGATTGAGCTGAAATTGTTCATGTGGATTTTGTAAGGTTTGGATGACATTACAGTCAGCAAAAAACCTTGTCATAAACATATTTTTTTAACATAAAACTTCTTTATTTGAATGCCTCTGGAATGAATGTAATGAATATAATATGTGTAATGTATCTTATCAATATAAATGTGGTTGATTAATTTATACCTAAACTTAAACAGCGATTATAAATTCATTTATAATTTGTAATCGCATATTGTTATCAAAGTTTTCCATTTCCTATAATATCTTTACAAAGAAGTTTCATAGCATGTTGCTATATGTAACCTTTGAAGTTAATCAAGATTAGCTTGTAAGTTATTAGACAAATATTAGTAATATTAGCCTTCCGGCCGCGGCTTCCTGCGGCATCCCGCGGGAATGTGATATTTTTCAGGATAAAAAGGCCTATGTACATCTCAAGCTCTCAAACTATCCCCGTACCAAAAAAAAACACGACGATCGGTTGCTCCCTTTTGATGTGAAACACGGAAACACAAACACACTTTCATATTTGTAATATTAAAAGTGTAAGGATGATTGATTAGATTGGAGACACAGTTTGGTTTATTAAACAATTTAAGCAACAAAATTACATCATCGAAGAATAATACTGTGTCCTGACACAAAAAGTTAATTCGACTCCATCTTTCTCAGGAGTTTCATACGAAAGATAGAGTCGAACAAATTGAACAAACCCACCCTAAGTTCTTTTTTTCAGAAATTAAAATTCAATAGTTTCGAAATAAAAACTTGTTGACATTGATAATGACCAATCATAGTTTTGATGCTTTCTTTTTGTAATTTTTATATGTTTAGACAATTTCTTTGCTGACTGTAGGTACTTTAGTATTGTATTTTCATGCAAGTCACTGGGAAGTAACCCACTTCCCAGTGCCTGGTTGAGTTGAAAGTTGATGCTTGCAAGATTTGACCGGAACGGACGTACATTCATACATACAGTGCTAGTTAAATAAAAACATCAGTCATTTTACTCAAAACTAACTCATTCGCTTCATATTTACTTGATTTTCATTCAGTAGACAAGTGAAAAGGTGCTTAATAATAATTATTATAGCCTAAAACAATGAGGAGCCCGTCGCTCTATGGTTATAGCGATCGTTGAGGTTAAGCAGCTTTTGCAATGGTCGGTCGCGAGCTGGGTGACCAAAAATTATTTATCTCGAGCTCCTCTGAGCTTTAGAAGGAAAGAAACATGCATTGGGCCTGCATCATAGGTCATGGCCCATTCTCCTTATCCATCCATGAGGAAGGTCTGTGCCGCCAACATTGGGGACATTAAAATGGCTGATGATCAAAACAAAAACAGAACTTTCTTCTACAAAAGAAACACGAAAGTTTGCTTGTGTTGCATACAACGAGTCTGCCAATCGAGTAATTATGTTCAAACGCTGAAGCCTCGTTTGCATCTGCCCCTAGTGGAGTTAGTCGTGTTAGCTCAATTACGGTGCGCAACTGCGCTCGGCTTGTATGGTCTAAAACTGCTGGAAAATTATAAAAAAAAAGATTTTTCTAGTCTTCCCACCTAATTTTGAAAGTAAGTAAAGTCTGTTCTTCGAGAGTTTAAATACAGTCAGGGTTTTTCAACTCAATACTAGTTGCGACCCTCTAGTTATTTAGAAAGAGAAAATGGCAAAATGGCCGCGGTGCCGCGTCCCCTCGTCCATTCGGTCCGCGGATACAAATGCGTGCCTCCTACCACGAAACACAGCAAAAGCTAGATTTAGGTGACGGCCGCCATACAGTTTGCGATAATTAAGCGACAGTAATGGTGTTCGGAGACGAATCATATTTATATCATAAAATAATATTTATCAACTCTCACACCCAGTTGCAGGAAGCTCCATTAAAGTTAATGCTATGATGCTATTGCTGTGAGTTTTCGTTGTCAAGAAATAAAAAGTGAGAGCAATAGATTTAATGAAGCATTAGCTTTAATGGAGCTTTCTGCAACTGGGTGTAAGCGAACAGAATATAAATAACTTAGACTTAAAAAGGACTATTTTCTACTACAAAAGATACATTAAAGTTTGCTTGTGTTGCATACAACGCGGCTGCCAATCGAGTAATTATGTTCAAACACTGAAGCCTCGTTTGCATCTGCCCCTAGTGGAGTTAATCGAGTTAGCTGAATTACGGTGCGCACGGTTTGTGTGGTCTAAAACTGATGAAAAAAAATATATCAGACATTCTACATACCTAATGTATAAATAAGAGAATGACGTTTTATTGGCTATAAGTAAACAATTTAGTACATTTAATAAAAATAAAACTACACACAAGTGTACTTAACTTTGAGTCTACTTAACAAAAATATCCACATTATTATTATAAAGAGGTGCATATAGAGTACATCACTACATAGTATAAAACAAAGTCGCTTTCTCTGTCCCTATGTCCCTTTGTATGCTTAAATCTTTGAAACTACGCAACGGATTTTGATGCGATTTTTTTTAATAGATAGAGTGATTCAAGAGGAAGGTTTACATGTACTTTTTATCCTGATATTCCCACGGGAACGGGAACCACGCGGGTGAAACCGCGGGCGGCCGCTAGTATAGGTATATATAGAGAGCAAAAAAGAATTTACCATCACACAGCTAAATTATTTCTGAGTTCTAATATTTTCTTTCTTTTCGGGAAAAACCACGCGACCCAGCTAGTTAAAAAATAAACGAAGGCAGGGATCAAGTACCTACATAATATATGATTATGTCGCGGTTATAATACAACTTGTATATATAATAAATTATATTAAAAAAACCTTTTATTTAAAATCAAGCTTTTATTCAAATGTCCTAAAAAGAATAAAATAAACTTTGTATCAAGTCAAATCCAACAAATTTATTACATTAAACAATTTATATGTTTTAAAAGCTTGTCGCGAGGTTTTTTTAATATAATTTATTTTTGTATTTTTAGTTATTATTGGACGTGTTTCTAAGTTGCTTCATTTCATTTAATACATAATTATTGCATGGTCGTTTGCCAGTTAATTTATTACAACCTAGCTCTTCAACTGCATCAAGTCTGCAAACACACAAATATATTTTACCACCAAATAGAGATTGTAGATTCTTACTACAGACACACAAATTCATTAAATACAAGGCATATTCACATAGGTATAAGAGAAGGAAGCACTGTATTACGAACAAGAATAGAAAACATAAATTAGACCCAATAAGACAAAAAGTTCAAAATAAAAATGTGTGTGTGCCGTGTCGCAGCAGTACTCAATGGTCGCAGCTCAGCGTCATATTACTTGTCTTGCAACGCAAGCAAACGCTGATTTTCAGTTGTAAATTTTAGTACGTATTTCAAAAATAAATACTAAAGAACAAGACACATTTAAGTTTCTATCAAAGTTGATAAACATAGTAGTACATAAAGAAAAAAAGGTTTTTTCTTTTCTGTAGGTATGTACATAGTGACACATAGGGTCTGAATATAGCAACTTCGCGTTTTTTCCTTTTTTTTATAGTTCGTTCGTTCTTATAGCCGCTACACACGTTCAGACCAGACCTAACCGCCGATTTGGTGCGGACGAACTTTGCTGTAAAGCAAATATAATCCGTGCTACACACGTTCGTACCAAATCAAAATTAAATCAAATCAAAAAATCAAAAAGCTACACCAAATCTGGTCTTGGCCAAGGCTTTGTATCACATCACTGAACAAGGCCTTGTATCACATCACTTTTTCTTATCAAATACCCACAGAAATCACCTGGATTTGCCAATGCAATGCAACGGGCTCGTAAAGAAAAAGACCTATTAACAAAAAAAGGTCTTGGATTTGAAAAAAATTGAACGGTACCTGTCATAAAAGAATGACGAAAAATTCTTCAAAACCATTTTGAGTAGCCTGTAACTGACAGGGAAACTTCATTTTTAATTAAATGCCATTTTTTTAAGTAATTGAGAAAAAGCCTAAGTCCAGGGACTTTAAATTAATGTTTTAATATAAATAATAATAATTTTCACTTCTCATGCTCTAAAAGTACGCAAATATAGCCCTACGAAGCGGGACTAAATAACCACTTTAGTCCCTAGGGAGTAAAATGTAATTACTTTTTTAATTTCCTTCATGTGACATTAGATAAACTCAAACAGCCAGTGAATATACTATTAATTGTGAAGTGTGGACCATCTTCATTGCGAAAATGTTAAGATGTTTTTTGTTTCATGGTTTTTCCGCAAGGAAGGTGGCGCCATGTGTTTTAAATTGTCAATTTATGACTGGTTTAGCGGAAAAAACTTACTGCGAGTTTTTGGCGCCATTTTGGCGGGTTAGGTTGAGTGGATATTTTAATTAATCGCAATTTGTTTCATAGTGGATTTTGTGACTCAAGATAGGTGTGGTTTTTGTGCCCCAAGTGTCTACGCAACTGAACGATATGTAGAATGATTAAAATAGGCGCTATCTCGGTAAAGTGATGCCGAGTGTTTTATTATAGTGGTGTGGTGACTAACCTCAGCAAGAATTATCGAGAAGGTTGACTTGACACACTTGACGCCAAAAACTCCAAGGAGCACTGGAATGTAACACACTACATTCTTATGAAAACATAAGAAACTATAATAATTAAATAATACTCAATAATTGGCAGTATGGCTAAATGTCTTGGCCTGTCCTACAAAAGGGCGAATATTTTTACTACTACTACTACTGACCGCGAAAATGTCAGAATTTGTTAAATGTGTTTGTACTAAATTGACTAGTTTTCTCGCACTCGAAGTGAAAAGTACAGTTTGCACCTCGAGACTAAACGCCAACTTAATATACCCTCGGTTTCATTGACTCCCTCGCACGCTCGGGAGCCAAACCACCTCTGGTATATAATGGCTTCGTTTAGTCCCTCGTTATAAAATATTCTATTGATAATCTCAAATTTATGTAAATATTAATTATATTATAGCATACTGTTAAACTAATAAATAACTTTAAGTTATATTGTAGATTCATAATGTACTTTTGTTGTCTTTTATAAATTCCTAATATTAAATGCGTTCACGCCACCATTACAAATGTATACAAACTTTGTACTGGCTTCTGGTGTAAAACCTCCGTAGTTCGAAACGTCAATTTTAAAAAAAGAAGAACAAAAGAATATCAGGATTGATGTTAGTTTTCCCACCACGAAATGTCATAATAACAAATTAGATTATTTATAATTATTATTGTCCACTGAATTGGAATAAACCATGCTGAAATTGTATAAAAGTTGTTTGGAACATCGCCGAATCCTACTACCTTAATATTTCAGAAGAGGGACGAAGAGCAAAATCCGTTAATACAACGAAATGTTTGCTCCACCAATGGCTCACATTTTAAAGATAAGTAACATAATTTTATCCTGTTTTTATTGTATCGACATCTATGCTAGAAAAGTATGCATTAAAGACTGAAAAAAATAATATTATTGATTTCTTTTGTTTGAGAAATATATTTAACAAGTGATTGTAAGAAATTTGCTACGTAGGTACGTAAGTTTGGTCAAGGGAAACGTTTTGGCGGTATAAATAAACGGTTTTTTTTGTTGATTTTTGATGTAGTTTAAGTACTACTTATTTGTTATTAAATGGCGTGAACATTATAAAAGTAAAAATTTTGTGTAAAATTTTGTTGTAGTAGTAAAAGAAATAAAATTAAAAGTAATCCTTTTGTAGGACAGACGAAGACATTAAGCCATACTGCCAATTCTTAAATATTTTTATAGTTTCTTAAATTTTCATAAGAATGTAGCTGTGTTACATTCCAATAATTCTTGGAGTTATTAGCATCAAGTATGTTGATATAATTTTGTTTGCCTTTGAAAAACACTTAAAAAAAACGTCACAACATTAATAATAATTCTGTTAACTGTGCTAAGCTTAAGATTATGAAGAGCTATTAATAAAAATAAAACAATGCTAATAACCTGTGGCAGTTTCAGATGTCTAATTCAAGTGATAAGACCAGGGACCCCGGCACAAGGCCAAGGCGATCTCGGCGTACTAACCGGGATTGGAGGCAAGCTGGGTCGAGGCGAATTATGTATTCTCCGCACCTTAGCCGCGGTCAAGCAACTGAAGGTGACGAGCAGTCTGAAGGTGACGAGCAGTCTGAAGGTGACGAGCAGTCTGATGTAAGAGCTTGCATGTCGACGCCGCGGCCTTTGAGGGACGTGTTCATAACGTCGAAGTCGCTGCCACAATCGTCGAGGGAATTCTATCGACGACACAGCCGCCGATCAGACAGGCCAAGGGTGTAAATAATGTAACGAAGTATGACTTATTACTTACATGATTTTGAGTAAGTAATACGCTTATCTGTTACCAATTGTAACTTGCACAATTTTCAGGGTGTAAGTACGGATTTAAATGTTCTTTACATAAGTTTCAGGATGTAAACGACTTATGTATGCGTAAATTTCATATACTCAGCTATACTAATATTCCCTGAGGGCTTATTACAAGTTTCCACAGGTAGTAGGTACCCACATTGCTAAGTTATTATATCACAAGACAGTTTTAAAAGACAACGAGCCAAAAAAAAAATAGTTGTTGATGTTAAATAATAGTTAATCTATATTTTTGAAAAATACAGTTATGTTATAAAAATAAACAAAAAAATAAATAAAATAAAGAATGAATAAGTTGACTACAGTTAAAAGGAAGTTATCATTTAGTAAATGTTTTAACTTATATTGAAACCGAAGTGATAAGTTTGTCTATGTCAATAATATGAGCATTTAAAGCCAAAGTATTAAATGAAACACATGCTCGTACAAAAATACGTTTTGCCTATAGTTAGTTTTTGCATGCGGCAAACACAGTAAGCTGGAGTTTCTGGGCGCGATCGAGTTAGCGCGAAGTCCTATATAATGAGCAGTATATCGATGCCGCTTGCTTTACCAAAGAGGTTTGGATAAATCAGAAATATTTCTACTTTCGTAAAAAAAAAATATGGACAACATATAATCTGTTTCTTGTCGTTTTTTTGGATATAAATGACCATGTTGAGAAAATCTGTAATTAGCTAAAGATTAATTAGCTAAGAGCCTCTATGGCTCGTAAATTGTGAATAAATATTGGTTGAGTTTCGAAATAAGAAAAATAAAATATCATCATTTAAAGTTGAATCATTTAGAAGTAAAAAAAATTAATAATATATGTATTAAAATAAATAATAAATACTTAAATGTTTAATTTTTCAATGTTCATGCAATGTACCTTAGGAAATACTTAAAAACCATTTTAATTAACACATTTAGCCGAGTAGATATCTACGCGGTGCATACAAACTACTAAAGCATGACGTCACTTAGGTAGCCTAGTAAATTAGTAGTTGGGGTAGTATGGAGCATTCTGAATGAGTCCAATTTGTTTGCATTTCAAAACTGTGATATCTTGGGAAGTTTTCATGCTGGCAAAATAATTCTTTTACCAATGTTTCTATTTTTGAGAGAAATGAAAAATAATAATTGTCATTATACTTACCTATTGTCTTAAACTAAAGAGTGTTCTGATACATTACACCTGCACAGGTGACACAACAGTAGCCTTAGAAATACAATTTATGACAAAATTATCAACATCAATGAAAAATAAGTCAAATCAAAATAAAACACCAATAAGACCATAATCATGAAATCATCATTAAATAATTATAAAAAAAAATACGATATACTTAAATTAAAAAAAAAAACGAAACTGAAATGTCATTTTGCTATTTGAATTCAATGGTACATGGTAGTTATATACTTTGATACGAAAAAAAAAACGCGAAGAGTAATGAAATATATCCAAATTATTTTTACTAATGTCATTTTAACGAAAGCATTACACATGGTTGCGAAAGGGGCATCAGCACCTAGATTGGTGCGTGATTGTAGACCGCCCATAGGATGGCTAGGTAACGTGTAGGGTACTGAGATTGAAAAGTGTTCCAACAGATCACTTCAACTTTATGTAGGAAATGTAAATCAATCCCATACGTTCGCGAGCTTAGTGAGGAAAAAATAATAATATGGACACCAAATATGCCTTTGAGCATAGATATCATAACTGAGGTTACAAACTTAGAGGTTATAAGATTGCTTTCCGTGGCAACCTTTATTTAAGACAGCACCAACTCTCGAAACCACTGGCTGTAACTCCTAGCATTTAAAGTGTATGATCTTGTTAGTTGTCCAAATAAATAAAATAAAATAAAAATAAAAAAAAACTTGCGAAGTGTATTCTAACTTACTGCGAACGTATAGGATTTTGAAGTCTTTATGACTACAAAAAGCAGAGGACCAAGCAAAGATATCCGAGGAACGTCTTATGGAATAAACATAATTTAGAAAGAATAACCATTTAGAACAATAAAATTATTTGGCATCGTTCATGAACTTATTACATGATCCCCCTAATCAATTTGGGTGTGAAATGTGTGAATAATATAAGGTAGTTAACGATTATTACTTACATGATTTTCAGGGTGTGAGTAATATAAAGCGGTCACGACTTATGACTTACATGATTTTCAGGGTGTAAGTTATGTTAAGTAGTTAGCCTAATTTCTTACATGATAGTCGGCCTTATTGCTCACATAATTTTCAAGGTGTGAGTGATATCAGGCAGTCACGACTTATGACTTACATGATTTTCAGGGTGTAAGTTATATAAAGTAGTTAGCCAGTACTTACATGATAGTCGGCCTTATTGCTCACATAATTTTCAAGGTGTGAGTGATATCAGGCAGTCACGACTTATGACTTACATGATTTTCAGGGTGTAAGTTGTATAAAGTAGTTAGCCTTATTACTTACATGATAGTCGGCCTTATTGCTCACATAATTTTCAAGGTGTGAGTGATATCAGGCAGTCACGACTTATGACTTACATGATTTTCAGGGTGTAAGTTACATAAAGTAGTTAGCCTTATTACTTTCATGATAGTCGGCCTTATTGCTCACATAATTTTCAAGGTGTGAGTGATATCAGGCAGTCACGACTTATGACTTACATGATTTTCAGGGTGTAAGTTATATAAAGTAGTTAGCCTTAGTACTTACATAATAGTCGGCCTTATTGCTCACATAATTTTCAAGGTGTGAGTGATATCAGGCAGTCATGACTTATGACTTACATGATTTTCAGGGTGTAAGTTGTATAAAGTAGTTACCCTTATTACTTACATGATAGTCGGCCTTATTGCTCACATAATTTTCAAGGTGTGAGTGATATCAGGCAGTCACGACTTATGACTTACATGATTTTCAGGGTGTAAGTTGTATAAAGTAGTTAGCCTTATTACTTACATGATAGTCGGCCTTATTGCTCACATAATTTTCAAGGTGTGAGTGATATCAGGCAGTCACGACTTATGACTTACATGATTTTCAGGGTGTAAGTTACATAAAGTAGTTAGCCTTATTACTTTCATGATAGTCGGCCTTATTACTCACATAATTTTCAAGGTGTGAGTGATATCAGGCAGTCACGACTTATGACTTACATGATTTTCAGGGTGTAAGTTATATTAAGTAGTTAGCCCTATTACTTACATGATTTGCAGGGTGTAAGTAATATTAGGTAGTTTGCCTTATTGTTCACATGATTTTCAAGGTGTGAGTAATAAAAGTTAGTCACGACTTATTACTTACATGATTTTCCGGGTCTAAGTTATATAAAGTAGTAAGATTTATTACTCACATGATTTTTAGTGTGCAAGTAATATGAAGCAGTCAAGACTTATAAATTATACGACTTTTATGGTTAAAGACTCATACTTACATGATTTTCAGGATGTGTGTGAAAAATTTAATCATCATCAACATCCACTGCTGGACGTAAGCCTTTCCGAGTGCACGTCTTCTAGCACAATCCGTAGCTGCTCTCACCCAGCTCCTGCCAGCTACCTTACGAAGATGTCGCTCTACCCAGTCTCAGAGTGTTCTACACCTTGTTTGCCGATACGCGGTATCCACTGAAGAAGTAGTTTACCCTTTACGATTATCGGTTCTGCTGCTAATATGACCGGCCCTTTGCCATTTCAGTTTACTAATCCAGAAGACTGCAAATTTTATGATAGTTTAAGATAGATAATATAGAGAAGTTACGCCTTATTCTGTGCATGATTCAGGGTGTAAGTAACGATTTTAATTTTGTGCTTATATTTTAGGGTGTAAACGATGCGATGTGTAAATTTCATGTATATACTCAGTTAATTTTAATAAACTAATGTAATACTCACTTAAACTAAATGATACTTGTTGCTTACTAAATTACCTCAATGTGAGATAATATTTTATAATTTTCGCGATTTCCAAGGTGTTAATAAGATAAAGTACCTAGTGAACATGTAATAATTGCATGATTTGTAGGCTACATAGACTACAAACCTAACATAGGCTTTAAGATACTTATTAACAAATACTGTAAGTACCTTTATTTTTAGCAAATAAATTGTTTATTCTAAAATCTAATCTAGGACGTATGTAATATGATTAGTTATCTCATTTTACTAATAAGTGGTCATTGATTTGTATTTATTATGAACGAACGTGTTTTGTAGCAATTATTGAAAATTGACATCATAGCATAAGTGGTTTAAGTTAATATGCTTATAAGTAATGTAAAGATTCATTTTTTTTGTAAAGTAATTGAGTTCATCGTGTAATAATTAAAGTGTTCTGTTAGGTATTAACAATTACTTAAAACTTTGAGAATGCACTGCTTTATACATAAGTACCTACCTACCTATACAAAATATAAAATGTATTATTAATGTATTATTTCTTCTATACTAAGACCGCCGAGAGATTTCCAGTTCGACAGCTGTCAAAGAAAATATACCGTTTCATTCAAAAGTTAACTTTACTCCAATGAAATAACGAAACGTCAAATCGGAATTCTTTGAGTGGCCTTAGTTTGACATAGTATTTAACACGCGAGGACACGTCTTAATTAGGATGGCCGAGCTGTTAAACTAATAAATAACTTTAAGTTATATTGTAGATTCATAATGTACTTTTGTTGTCTTTTATAAATTCCTAATATTAAATGCGTTCACGCCACCATTACAAATGTATACAAACTTTGTACTGGCTTCTGGTGTAAAACCTCCGTAGTTCGAAACGTCAATTTTAAAAAAAGAAGAACAAAAGAATATCAGGATTGATGTTAGTTTTCCCACCACGAAATGTCATAATAACAAATTAGATTATTTATAATTATTATTGTCCACTGAATTGGAATAAACCATGCTGAAATTGTATAAAAGTTGTTTGGAACATCGCCGAATCCTACTACCTTAATAATACTTTTCAAACAGACTGTTTTTTTGTCTCCATAGCAATAATGTGACATGGACTCATGTTCTTTCTCAAATAACCAATTCAAATCGGCTGTCGGGTTGGGACGTGTGTTCTATTACTAGTTGAATTTAGAGAGTGCGCCAGATAAGTCTGCGCGGGGTCAAAATCGAATACTAATATTTTCCATAAGCTTAGAACAAAATAATGTACTGTAACTAGCGCCATAAACGCCCCAGTCGCAGAGTTATCTGACACGCACTCTATGAAGATTGCGCTCGCTGAATGCTCGCTGATTATAACTTTATGGTACCTACCTACATTGACAAAGTGTCAAGTAACCATCACAACAAAACAAGAATATAGTACTTGAAAATTTGCAAGAATTCTGAATTGATAACTATACTGATTATATATTTAATTGCATTGTCATCGGAACTAAAGGTGAATTCCAAATTTCAGCTCAATCGGACATTGGTAAGTGGGTCAAATTTAGCTCGCAAGATTTGACGAACGGACATGCATACATGCATACATACACTGCAAGTTAAATAAAAGCTTGTAAAATAAAACTAATATACCTTTTACTACGTAGTAGTTACGTTTTCGTAGTAACCGTAGCAAGTTGGCTACGGGTATCGTAGTAGTATGGAGTTTCTTACGGCCAGAAATAATAATCAATCCACATAATATAGGAATAGGCTTGATTCAGATTAGTTGCTATGCAACGTTTGATATTTACATAGAATTAACGACAGTTGCCAGGGTGTTGCTAGGTGTTGCCTAGCAACTAATCTGGATCATGCCTATCCCTATCTGTGGATAGATTATTAATTCTGGTCGTACCTATTTTTTGATTAGTCGTATTGTCATAACTTTAATTTAGATTCAGTGGTCTGACGACTAATTTGTCGCAGGGGTACGGATAAGTACCTGCCTTCTGCGCCAAAGGTATCGGGCAAATATAACATGTCTATTTGTCTTGGTCTGGGTGTTTTCTTTGTAGGTACCTATTGTATGTACACATGTATTTACAAATAAAAGTATATATTTATCCGGGGCAGGCCTGGCGCACTCAGCACTTTAGGTACGAAGCTGTAAGATGCCGCGCCAAATTCGCGTCCCTTCAAGGGGTACATTCAGTAGGTTGCCGCGCGCGCGCTGCTCAGTTAGTAGTATGTCACTCTCCAGATCCCAAACTAAACCCATACCAAAAATCACGTCAATCCGTTGCTCCGTTTTGAAGTGAAAGACGGACAAACAAACAAATAAATAAAAACACCTACCTATGGCTGAATCTTATGACTTGCACCACAGAGTCCGTTATGGGCAGTTAGCGCGGAGGTAAGCATGTGCCGCCGTTTCGTTCCCAATACACCTTTCCATGTTAACATGTTATATGTCCCGGTAAGCGCATAAAATTTAATTTATTGAGGCAGTCCTTACTTGTGTTCGTATTTTATACTGCTAGTTGCGCCTCGCGATTTTATCCGTATGGTTTCCGTTTCCACGTGAATATTGGTAAAAAAAAATATGGTTACGCTATTTTATCCCTGTGCTCAATTTCATGTGTATTTGTTCAGTATTTTTCCATAGGTTTGTACCTATTAAACGCTAATTATTCAATTATTTAGGTAATGCTTTATTTAAGGTTAAAATGTGATGATGTATGATGAAGATTTTAAATTTGGTATCCCACAGTACCATGAGATCGTCGGGTATACTCTCAGGGTTCTACATGAGCAGTCTCATTTAAAGAGTTATTAAAGTGGCCGCGATATGACGAAATTATAGACAATTGGGTATTTGACTGAATTTTTTTTATTGACTTAAAATGTTCATTGAATTAGTAGCAACACAACATAGTTATTTATTTTCAAATATCTTGCACATTTTCAGCGATATAGAGCATCAAACTTTCTAATTAAACAAGGAGAGCGCTATAGAAATGTGACGTCACACTTTCGCCATAGAAAATTTCATTTTAGAAAGAGATAGAGTCACAATTAAGTATCTCATAATTCGCTTGTTATAATACAGATTTAATTTCTTATTATACATTTGTTATTCATGAATGTTATATTTCTGAATGTTATAATTAAATATCTACATTTCAACAACAGTCAAATACCCAATTGGCATCATATTATGCCAATCGCGGAGACGAGTCACCATTATCTCTCATACACTACCACTACCCAGTATCCTACATGTCACTTGTGCGACATGTAAGATACTGTACAATACAAATGACTCGTCTCGCGACTGGCGTCGAATACCAGTCGTCTATTAGTTTCGTACTGTAGTACAGACAGCAGAAATCGACTTTGTTTTATAATAAGTAGATCTTCTTACATCTAGGTAGTTTTTAACCGATTCAAAAATTCGAAAAAGGCGGTCTAAGGAGAAGTTAATAGTTTCTGTCGTTTCATTGGTATTCCGTCTATACATTAGGGTGTAAGACAAAAGTTTTCTCTGTGTGCTGTCAGTTCGGCCATTGGGTGATTCATCTCCCAACATTGATAGTTCAGCGAGATTGATGAGCGTGTGTGGATAGCTGGAACGAAACTCCTATATTACAGCCAGAACAAACTATTAGCAGAATAACACTTACATGTTTTCTAATATAAGTGCATGCCTATACCAGTAGGGATAACATGCTACAACGAGATAGCACGAGATAGTTTGTCGCATTACTTTCGACCAATCAGATCGTTCGTAGATAGCGCGCGTGACTGCTGATTGGTTGGAAGGCGCGCGACAAACTATCTCGTGCTATCTCGTTGCCGTCGTGTTAGCCCTACAGGCCTATTTCACTCCCCGTGTCGGCTCGAAAACGCGGCGGCAACGCCAGCGGTGTAAATCCATAGAAATTTATTTATTTATTTCTTTATTTGAGATAACAAACAGTTGTCACTAAAAAAATTTTACAATAAATGAAATTATCTATAACTAAAGTTTTATAAAAGTGCAACCCACACCGCTATCCACATATTTGTGTTGTTGTATGTAATTAAGTCCGCAAAAGAGCTAGAATATATGCGATAGAAAGAGATGCAACGAGTTTCCGTTCGTAATTTGCGCCGTACAAGCTGAATTCTACTTTATTGCGTTAGAGTTGCTATTAGTAATCTGTGCCTATACTTAATTGTTATCACAACTTTTACTGGTGCGTGGTAGTACAGTGCACAGCCTAAGGACTCCAGAGGAAGTTCTGGTTTGGGGCGAAACACGTTTAGAGTGATTTATTGGATGCAAGGCACTGGGTACATAGAGTGAGTGGTGAAAGTTTAGGGGTGTCACGTTGTTTTAGTTTCTGAGTAGCAGCACAGCGGTGACACTCCCTGTACGTGAGAGTTCGAGCGCCGGTGACATTGAGCCGACGTTATAGGGTTGATACCGAAATGGAATATAGACTTGTGCCAAAGAAGTTTACATATAAGAAATAATGCAAACTTGTGTTAGAACATTTAGGTACCTAATGAAAGACACGTTCAATTTTCAATCAACTTTTATTAAATATCTTTACAAGTGGAGAATAATAAAACTTCCGAAAAATAAAATATGAACGACTGTTAATAAGATAATAACATAAATAAGAAACCGAGCAGCGTTATATTTTGTTTGCGAAAAATTAACTAAACTAACGGCAATTACGAATGACTAAGGGCCGATTGGACCAAGCCAAGAATACACTTTAGTCGTAGATTAAATGACCAATACGTGAGTAAATCGAAATTACGTTTTATCACGCGCTTTTCTAGAGCTAAATGCTGGAGCTGAGCCTGCTCGATACTAGTCACTATACCACCGTTGAGGAAGGATTTACAGAGATATTCTTCTGAACTGGATCTGGAGTTCGAATCCAACCAAAAACATTTCGTTTTATAATTTATTATTGTTTTTATTGCGACACAATTTTTATTCAACAAAATACTGTTTGCAGTCTACAGAAAAGCAACAAGTATTCAAAACTTCATATTTTAATCTTACTATCACTTTTATCATATAGGTTTTAATTAAATTATAATTGTTGCTACTCTCATAATGCATTTTGTGTAGTACCTGTTTAGCTCCAGCATTTAGCTCTGGAAGTTTGTTTGATTTTTAGTTGCATTAATTGATGTATGTCTTATCTTATCGGTGCTAAATAAATAAACTAACCTTCGAATTGCATGGTAAAACGACTCTTACTTTTCTCGAGAATAAAATGGTGCATTATAGAAATTCTCGGTACTTATAGCTATTGTCGTTTATTTTGAAGTTTGGTCGAACCCAGCCTAAAATACGTAAAATGAGCTACTAACAGTACAGTGAGTGTGACACAGATCCAAGTCTGAATAAAATACTAAATCGTCCGAAAAAAATACCAAGTTAGTGACAAACATACTGAGTGAGTGAATCAATTAATAGCCCAAATAAAAATTTGTCCTCTCAAAAATATTGTCAACAACTTTCGCACTTATTGGCTTCCTAGTAGTTCCCATTTGAATGTATTAAGATTGCGCCAACCCTCGGCCAAGGCATTCACCGACTGGCTGCCCGTTCCCCGCCCCGCGCGCCTTTCGCGACCCCCGCTCACATCCAGACACCCACACATAGCCGCAAGCGATTTTACGTGCACACATGCTTAAGTGTCGTTTCTTTTCGCGTAAGTGTATATATTCTTTGGTAGCAGCAAGAGTAAGTTAAACATTTTTGGGTAAAATATATTAAAATTATGTATCTATCAAACTCTGTCTTATTAGGGTGTTATACAAAAGTTTTCTCGAATTCACTGTGTGCCGTCAGTTCGGCCATCGGGTGATTCATCTCCCCACATTGATCATACGGCGAGATTGATGAGCTTTGACCGCAGGCTGAAACGAAACTCACCAACTTTTACAGCCAGAAATAACTATTAGCGGAACAACAAACATGTTTAGTAACAGAAGTGCCTATACTTATTATTAACACAACTATAGTGCGTGGTAAAATAGTGCACCGCCTAAGAACTCCAGAGGAAGCTCTGGTTAGGGGCGAAACACGTTTAGACTGATTAGTGGAAGTGCAAGACACTGGTTGCATAGAGTGAGTAGTGAAAGTTTAGGGTGTGTCACGTTGTTCTAGTTTCTACGTAGCAGCGAGAGTAAGTTAAACATTTATGGGTAAATTTATATATTAAAATTATGTACCTTTTGCCAAGTAATGCTTGATTCTATCAAACTCTGTCCTATTAGGGTGTTATACAAAACTTTTCTCGAATTCACTGTGTTCAGTACACCCCTGCCTATACCGCGGAATCAGCTAGCGCAGTGGAAGCGGTTTCACTAATATAGACTCCGGACAAAAACTTGGTTTCAGCGGGGATGTAACTGAACAATTGGACTGCGATACACAGCGGAGAGAATGTGAAGTAAGGTGAGGTTACATACGGGTCTGTGTGTCGAACGTCTCCAAGGCAGAAGTGGTGTAAGGGGGCGCGCGCACCCCTGGTGTCCTTTCTCTTCTGCAGACCTTACCAATTCGTCACCTTACTCACAAAACCAACACAACACAACGGTCCCAAGACACTGGGCGCTTCAGCACTACACGATAACACACGCGGGGCTTGCTTATCAAGATATATTGCCCCGACAACAACGCGTGTCGTGGAAAGTTATTTTTCTTCCAACACCCCGCGACCGGCCCGATCAGATGGCGTCAAATCTTGGTCGTACAACACGGGATCAGATAGATAATTTAAGATTCAATTCAAGCTCGATATGCCAGGCATATTCAACGCGAGCGGTTTTTAACAATTCACCAAAATTAATCCGACATTTTTTTGTTACAAGAATTCCAATCAAGCCGAGCTGTCAACTTCAAGTGACAGCTAAATGTCAATTTGACGTGACATTAGAGATGCGTTCAGAAATATCGATCTTTTCCGAACATCCCCCCGCCCCGGACCGTTAAGAACGGTACGTCAATCTACGGGTAATCGGGAGAGCCCACTAACGGCTCTCTTCAAAACCGAATCTCGAACCAAAACCTCAGCAAAACGAGGAACTCCGTCAGTTCCGGGGTAGAGTTTAACAATGCGCCCCCTTCGCCAACATAGGGGCGGCAGGTTAGCATCCTTAATCAACACGAGGTCGCCAGTCTGGGGTGGGGTGGTTTTATCTGTCCACTTCACGCGCTGTTGTAGGATATGCAAATACTCCATCGACCAACGTGCCCAGAAGTTTTGGGACATCTGTTTCAAAAGTTGGTATCGCGACAAACGATGGGATCCTACATCCTGAATCGGATATTCAGGCAACGCCAAAAGGGGCTGTCCGATCAAGAAATGACCTGGGGTCAACGCTTCCAGGTCATTCGGATCCGAAGACAACGGGCACAAGGGTCGCGAGTTGAGGACGGCCTCAATTTTACAAAATACCGTATCAAGTTCCTCAAACGTGAGAATAGTTTCTCCAATCACGCGACGCAAGTGTGTCTTGGCAGCCTTTACACAAGCTTCAAAAATTCCTCCCCAGGTCGGACAAGCTGGAGGGCTAAACTTCCAGATTATCCCACGCCGGGAGAGGGTGGTTCCAATGTCTATTTTATTATCAACAAAAAACTTAACTACTTCCTTAAGATAATTACACGTTCCCTTATAATTAGTACCACAATCGGAACGTATCAATGACGGCAGTCCTCTACGGGAAACAAATCTGCTCAAGGCGGCGACAAAGGCTTCGGTAGACAATTCCGAGACAATTTCCAAATGGACAGCCTTGGTGGACAAACACACAAACACGCACAAGTACGCCTTATAGGTTTTAGCATTACGCAGTCTCGAAGCCTTTACAGTAAAGGGACCGGCGAAGTCGGTGGCGACTCCGGCAAAAGCTCTACATTCCGTGACGCGATCAGCAGGCAAATCACCCATCTGGGGCTGCATGGTCGCGGCCTTCAATCGATAACAAGGCAGGCAACGGAAAACCACAGTGCGAATGGCTCGACGAGCAGACAAAATCCAAAATTCACGCTGCAAAATGGCCAACAAAGCATTACAGCCAGCATGTTGTGCATTCACATGGCGATCTGTTATTATCAGTTGAGTCAAATGTCCGGCTTTAGGTAACAAAAGGGGGTGACGAGCTCCATACGGCAGGTTCGCATTTCGAAGTCTTCCGCCGACTCGCAAAAGCCCACTCTCGTCCAGGAAGGGATTCAATCGCGATACCGCGCCCTTCAACTTGCGACGGCCTAAACGCAAAATTTCAATCTCGGACTCAAAACTATCAGCTTGTACTCTCCGGACCCAAAACAAGAGCGCGTCCCTACGCTGCTCGTCCGGAGTGAGAACCGACGAATCACGCCTCGCGCGTGGGTTTCTGCAATTGTACACAAAACGTTTGATCCAAGCGGTAACACCAAGCAGCTTCTGTAAGGAGCTGTACCGATCCAACAACAAATCCTTTTCCCCGGCGGGGTTAGTCTCCAGGACGCATGCCCGCATATCAGGAACGGCTACGTTCGACAACGCTGGAGAGGGCGGCCACTCCGACTCAGGCCGCATCAACCACTGTGGGCCCCACCAGAGGGGGTGGTTAATTAGGGTTGGGGCTACACAACCCCGAGACGCACAATCCGCGGGATTCATGGTTCCCGGCACGTGTCTCCAAATCAACTCGATGTCGGAATTACAAATCTGCGACACTCGATTGGCCACAAACACGTCCAAGGTGTGCGCCGGAGCCTTCAACCAACAAAGGACGACCTGACTGTCCGTCCAAGCATAAACCTCTTGTATCTTAATAGATCGACCTAATGTGAGCCATACGTGGTTCAACAAACGCATTAGGAGGGCAGCTCCACACAATTCTAACCTCGGGATCGTATGACGAGTCCGAAGGGGAGCGACTTTGCTTTTCGCTATCACCAGATGCACAGCAACAACTCCGTCAACAGTAACGGTGCGGAGGTACACGGCCGCAGCAAATCCACGTTCGGAGGCATCGGAAAAGCCGTGAAGAGTAACTTTACAATTTTCAGAAGGGAGGAATAGCCTCGGCAAATGCACTTCATTAATCTCGGGGAGGGATGAAACGAAGCTCGACCAATCTCGGAGTAACTCGTCCGAGAGGGGTTCATCCCACGACACACCCGAAGCCCATAACCGTTGCAAGAAACACTTGGCCATAAACAGCACGGGGCAAATCCACCCATTGGGGTCAAAGGTACGTGCGACAGTAGACAATACTAAACGCTTGGTCCAGACTTTCGGTGGTCGTAAATCCACACAATAAGTGAACGTGTCAGAGACCGGTTTGTACTGTACGCCAAGGACGGTCACCACATGGGGATTATCAACATTTTCGAATAGGTGGGGGTCCTGCTGGTGCTCTTCGGGCAAACCTACCAGTACATCAGGCGAGTTGGATATCCATTTCCTCAACTCGTAACCTCCCGACTTCAAAAGGGCGGTGAGTTCGTCTCTCAGGACAATCGCCTCTGAGACAGATGAGGCGCCCGTGCAAATGTCATCCACATAGACGTCACTGACGTCAAAATGACGGAGGCGCGAGGGTATCTCAAGCGCTCCTTCTCGGCCAACTCCAACAAAGAACGAATCGCAACAAACGGGCTCGAAGCCAAACCGTACGTATTCGTATTCAATTCATAAATCAACAATGGGTCCCTAGGACTCTCTCTCCACAAAATCAATTGGTACCTCCTATCCTCTGGATGGATGACCGTTTGTCTGAACATCATCCGGATGTCAGTCATAAATACAATTTGGTGCCGCCGGAAGTTGGTCAAAATGTCTGAGATCTCCGTGTGCAGCTTGGGACCTACATGCAGACACTGGTTCAAGGACGCTCCAGTAGAGGTGGGAGCCGAACCGTCAAAGACCACCCGAATCTTTCCGGATTTCAAAACGGCGTGGTGCGGCAAAAAGAAGTGCTCAACGGAGCGCCAATCCAAATCGCTCACGGACATGTGCCCTAACTCCTCATACTCCCGCATGAATTCAACATACTTCTGGCGGAAGACCGGATCCTTGCTCATGCGACGCTCCATCGCCACTAGCCTACGTTCCGCTAGCGGTCGGGATTCGCCCAGAGGAGGTCGGCCGGCACGAAAGGGGAGACGGGTGATCAAACGACCAGAACGGAGGCGACCAGTGTTATTCTGGTAATACAACTCGCATTCATCCGCTACTGGGTCAACCCGCGGGGCTGGTGGAGGTTCCTCAACCTCCCAAAACTTCTGCACCACTTCGGAGAGAGACACATTAAAAACAAGACCACGATCCTCATCAAGGGAATCCAAAACGCGGCGAGCAGGACCCATCACAACTGTACCGAGTGTCGTCTGCAGAGCTACCAAGCCATCTGGCTGCAAAACTCGCTTCCACGTCAACAAAACTCGCCCCAGGACATCGGCTCCAAGGAGAGCATCAATCGGGCCTGGGCGGAAGAAATTTGGATCGGCGAGTGGGGAATCAGACACCAAAGACAACATACTCGGTCCCAAGTCAACTGAAGGTTGACGGCCAACAACTGTGTCCAACACAATCGCCGAGGTCTTAATGCCTGGCGTGGACTTATTACGTGATGTAAATGTGAAGTCAACATGCCCTAACAACCCGGGGACTTTCACATCGCCAACACCTCTCACGCCTTCCGTGTGGGGGTGCACCTTGAGGCCCAACCGCCTAACTAACCAAGATGACACAACACACCCCTGAGCACCGGAATCCAACAAGGCGCGAACTTCCACAAGGTCGCCATTCAATCCCCTGACAAGCACAGAGGCCGTGGGCAACAAAACGGTCTCTGGAGGGGTGGCTACAATCGACCGTAAACACGTTGATTGCTAGTATGTGGGGTCCCCAGACGTCCCCCCATGGTAAGGGGGTCGCTCATAGCGATCCAGTGGGTCCCAGTCTCCCACATACTGCCTACCTCCAAATCGCCCGGTATCAGGCGGGTTATATCTCCCGGCCCCTTGAAGACGGGGCGGGCGCCGCTCCAAACGCGGGTATTCGGCGAGCGGCGGCGAGAATCGGTGCCTAGCATCCACCGTGTACGTCGCCCCATAGTCGCGGGGGCACGGTGACCGATTTTCAGAAGGGGGGTCCCGGGGACCCCCGGCTGTGCGAGGCTCAACACGTTGCGGGGGGCTTCTACGACCTCCCGCAACGCTCGCAAAATCGAACCCCCTAGTTGGGGACCGATTTCCCATGGGGGGGTCCGTGGGACCCCCGCCCGTGCGAGGCTCAAAACGTCGCGGGGGGCCTCTACGACCTCCGGCAACGCTCGCATAACTCATCCCCATCCTTGGGGATCGGTTTCCCATGGGGGGGTCCCTGGGACCCCCGCCCGTTTGAGGGTCCAAACGTGGCGGAGAGCGTCTGGGGCCACTCTGGTGGCCACTAGAACTGCTGCGGGATGCAAACACCGCCGGTTGTCCGAGCCCCCCACCCATACGAGGTGATCCTGCAGCGACGCGCTGCGGCGCTCCGCCGCCCTCTGGGCTGTTCATGCAGAGGAGGGGATGGTGGTTGCCCTTACAAAAGCGGCATGGGTGCGCTTGGGTACATTCGCGCTGCATGTGCAGGCCCAAGCACGAGTAGCACCATGTCCGTTGTCGCGCGATCGCTCGACGGCCTTGGACGCGCTGGTCGAGGAACTTATCACAACGGGTCGTGCTGTGACCCGGTTCCCGACAATACAAGCAGCGGGCGGTCTCCTGGACGGCGGCATAGCGGCCGGGCGCGCGAGGGGCCATACGCCCCCTACGGGGGGGTCCGGTGGGGGATCTACTCTGTGGCACAGGTCGTTCGGGTCCCATAGGACCGGCCAGAGAGGAATTATCTGCCAGTCTACTTTCTCCTTCCAGGAACGTCAAGAGGTCCGAGAAGGGTGGCAGATAAGTCGCACTATCCCCACCATACTGCTGCTCAAAACGGACCTTAACAGAGTCCGGCAACTTTCCCAGGACAATGTGCAGTAACAAAAACGACCACTGCTCCACTGGGAGTTTTAAGTTTTTTAATGCGTTGTATGCAACCAACAGCGGATTCAACAAAGCCACTCTCAAGTGCATCACGCTGGCAACGCGGGGTAAATTCAAAATGGCGGCAACATGGTTGTCCGCCAGACGTCGTACGTTCTGGTACCGACGGGCAATCAAATCCCTAGCAATAGGGTAGTTTTCATCCGAGGGGGCCAAATGTTGAACCGATTCAAGGGCCTCCCCTTCCAACACGGATAACAAATAAGCTAACTTCTGGCCCTGGGTCAAATCATCCCGGGCATGTACAAGACTATCAAAAATATTAATAAAGCCCTCCCAGTCCTCTAGACGACCAGCAAAGCGCCTTAAGTCTAAGGGGGCCAATCTAGCAAAGAGAGGGGGCATACTCTTAGATGTGACCGGGGACGGGCTCGGATCATTCTCTCTTGCCACTTGCAAAGGTCGAGCCACCTGAGTAATTCTGTCCGCAAAATCATAACACTGGTCCACATCCAAACCGACTTCTTGTCGCATTTCCACATCGGCCTCAACAGTCCTTTCCAAAAATAAGGCATACTGTTCATCAACAACCGCCAAACGTACGGGCAGATCTACGTATCTGTTCAACAAGGCCTCCGTCCTATCCGGTCGATCCAACAATGCGACCGCAGAAGCTAACCACCGTAACTCAGAACGTATTTTGGCTTTAGCAGAGGAGGCCGTCATTGTAACGTCACAAATTTATCAACAAAAACAACAAATTCAAAATATTCACTATAACACAAAATCTCCAATATTTGGAGGTTACTAATAACCACAAAATTCCAATATTACAACAACAAAGTATTTATAATGACACAAACTCTTAAATATTTGGAGGTTATCAGAAAACAACAAAACTCACTGACTATTGAAATTCACTCAAAATCACTGACTATTGAAATTCACTTGGATATCAACACAACAACAAGTTAATTTTAATTATTTCAAAGCTCAAGTTTCAATGAGTTTCAATGTGTAAACAATGTCCCAAATCATTTAAGTTTCACTAAGTATTGAGTGCAAACTTATTAGCTAACCTTTTATTAGCTATTATTTTAGCAACAAACTTGTCAATATTCACAACTCAAATTTGCTAACAAACTAAATAATAATTATTATGAGCAAAGAAAGGCATCTGTTTACATTTTGGAACTTCAATACATGACAATTAATTACAAGACATGGAACCAATAACAAAGGAATGCCCTTTACTTTTCAAATGCAAGTTAATTACCATTTACAAGTACAAATTAATCTAGTCCGGACCAGATGGTCATCAAACGGCACTGATTAATAGACAAAATTTTGGCGTGGGCCTCTCAGGCCTTCAAGCTACGCTCTTGCTACCAAGAAATGTTCAGTACACCCCTGCCTATACCGCGGAATCAGCTAGCGCAGTGGAAGCGGTTTCACTAATATAGACTCCGGACAAAAACTTGGTTTCAGCGGGGATGTAACTGAACAATTGGACTGCGATACACAGCGGAGAGAATGTGAAGTAAGGTGAGGTTACACACGGGTCTGTGTGTCGAACGTCTCCAAGGCAGAAGTGGTGTAAGGGGGCGCGCGCACCCCTGGTGTCCTTTCTCTTCTGCAGACCTTACCAATTCGTCACCTTACTCACAAAACCAACACAACACAACGGTCCCAAGACACTGGGCGCTTCAGCACTACACGATAACACACGCGGGGCTTGCTTATCAAGATATATTGCCCCGACAACAACGCGTGTCGTGGAAAGTTATTTTTCTTCCAACACCCCGCGACCGGCCCGATCAGATGGCGTCAAATCTTGGTCGTACAACACGGGATCAGATAGATAATTTAAGATTCAATTCAAGCTCGATATGCCAGGCATATTCAACGCGAGCGGTTTTTAACAATTCACCAAAATTAATCCGACATTTTTTTGTTACAAGAATTCCAATCAAGCCGAGCTGTCAACTTCAAGTGACAGCTAAATGTCAATTTGACGTGACATTAGAGATGCGTTCAGAAATATCGATCTTTTCCGAACACACTGTGTGCCGTCATTTCGGCCAGAAGGTGATTCATCTCCCCACATTGATCATACGGCGAGATTGATGAGCTTAGACCGCAGGCTGAAACGAAACTATCCAACTATTACAGTCAGAAATAACTTAGCGGCACAACACACATGTTTACCAATATAAGTGCCTATACTATTGTTATAACAACTATAGAGCGTGGTAAAATAGTGCACCGCCTAAGAACTCCAGAGGAAGCTCTGGTTAGGGGCGAAACACGGTTTAGAGTGATTATTGCATGCAAGGCACTGGGTGCATAGAGTGAGTGGTGAAAGTTTAGGGGTGTTACGTTGTTTTAGTTTCTGAGTAGCAGTAACCAAGTAACGCTTGATTCTATCAATTTCTGTCCTATTAGGGTGTAATACAAAAGTTTTCTCGAATTCACTGTATGCCGTCAGTTCGGCCATCGGGTGATTCATCTCCCACATCGATCGTACGGCTAGATTGATGAGCTTAGACCGCGGACTGGAACGAAACTCTGCAACTTTTACAGCCAGAAATAACTATAGCAGAACAGCCACTCGACACGAAAAAGTAGAATTTATTACATGCAAAAAAATAATTGCGTTGTTAGGCGTCTTATTAAAAAATAACCAAACTGTCTGGTGTATAATTATTGAAGCCTTTATTTTAAGGCTTTTATTAAATTTCTACCCGCCCCGACTTCACGTGGTGCATTGTAGAGCAGAAAATATAGGTACCTGTAATGACTAATGCCCCATATACACGTAGCCAATATACTTGAGACAATCCAATAAGTCAGTCCACTAATACAATCGATATTACTATTGTATTGATCACTGGTTTGAGGACAAGTCAATGTAGTGGACTGTGTCTAATTTACACGATGCCAATAGGTATTAGACTTACTTAGTGGATTGTCTCAAGTATTGGCTCCGTGGAAATACAGCAGAAGCCTTTCTTTTGAGGGACTCTCTATTGTCCAAAACCGCCGGTTCGAACCGGGCGTCGGACGCTGGACCCCGATCGCCGAATCATAAGACGCATTAAGGACACAGCCAAAGCCATCTTCTATCTCACTCGTTGCACAAGCAGCCGAGAAATAATAGCGGGCCATGACACAGCACATTACATCAACTCGGAAAGGGATCGACACCGTATCGCCTTTCGCCTCGCCGTCAAACAGGCGTCAACCTAACGCAAGCACGTAACCAAACCGGACCAGGGACCGTACTCTGAAACGCTAATCCGAAACTTCGGTTAGCCCCACCCCTTTCACTCGATTCTGTTCCGACTAGAGAGTGAGAGGGACGGGTATACCGAAGTTTCGGGTTTTGCGTTTCAGAGTAGGCCCTCAGCGTCGGTACGTCGGCTCCGCTACGGCTAGGCGACGCCGCGCTTACGGCTCGCCGCACAGTGGCTCCATATAAAAAAAAAGAAATGAGAGAAAAAAAAAGATAAAAAAAATAATAAAAAAAGAAGGTGAAAAAAAATATACAAAAAAAAGATTTAAAAAAAATTGTGATGTTCATTTTTATTTTCAGACCACTGTGCGTAGAGCCGTAAGCTCGGGTACGGAGAGACGTGAGCGCGTGGACGACTAGCGGTAAGCGCGGGGATAGCAAGTTGAGCGACCCGCAAAGCGTCCCGAGGCGAGGCGATTACGTTACGATTCCGATTAGTGTGCTTTGCAGTAGGGGGTTTCATACAAAGAATACTGAACCGCTCGAGTTGATACGTTTACGATCCCTTTCCGAGTTGATGTATGTGCTGTGACCTTTAAGTAGTCGGTTGTACGTGCAGTTGACGTTTACGCGACGTGCAAACTAAACGCAAGCAAACGTCGGTATCGCCGTAAATTAAAACTATGCGTGTTTGTTACGTACACTGTGCGTCTACTTCACCTACACGTGAAGCAAATCTGTGGTGTCGTACGTCAAAAAATTATACCGTTTTTGTGCAATATAAAAGACGCGTAGCTAACTCACGTTCTATTAGGGCGATACGGCGCCACGCGCCGTTTAGGTTTGCGTGACGTGTACAGTACAGTGCGCTACGTACGTTTTTCTTTTTTTTGTAGCAATTTAACCGGCCCTGACTTCTAAGGACTTCAGCTGCCAGCAGCGCTATTGTTGGACATCAACTTGACAGCAAAATGACATTAAAAACACGTTAGTTTCACATTTTGGCCAACGGAACAGAAAAGATTGTGGCACTGTAAGAACGTCCTTATGTTATTATGAAACATGTCAAATCAAACGTTATGACGTAAACGTGGTCAAGACGCGCTGCATAAAATTACGGCCCGACTACATGTGATCTGTGGGCCCCGCCCACAGATCACCTGTAGTCGGGGCCCCTGCAAGCGTCGAAGCTCGATTTCATACAAAACAAAGAAACATTAACTAGAAGTATGGCGCGGCGGCGTCATGTCGCTTGGTAGAGTGTGTGTCAGATAACTCTGCACGTGCCTGGCGCGTTTTTGGCGCTAGTTACAGTGCATTTTTTTGTTCTAATGTTATAGAAAAGATTAGTATTCGATTTTTACCGCGCGCAGACTTATCTGAAGAGCACTCTAGTTGTGTTGGCGGGGAGCGGCTTTCGTTTAAATACTATGTAATCTCTATGTAGTATGAAAAATTACTCGATCGATTCGGCACTGCAAATATCGTAACTTGCAGGTTCAGTTAGGGTAAGAAATTGACAAAATACGTAAACTTCTTCTTCTTTTCGTGTCAACGGTAAATATTTTAAATTATATTTTGCCAGTAGTGCGCGACGTCAATCCCTCTCCGACTGGCTTAATAGAGATCTTGTAGAGTGCAGGATGTGGGTAGGCTTGGGCAGCAGATCATGTGCTCCATCGTTTGAATCGCTCCACAGGCGCACGCATCGTTTGAGGCGAAGCCCCACCTTTTGCGATTTACGCCACATCTGCCTACTCCAGTTCGAAGTCTGTTTAGGGACTTCCGGGTTTTTCAAGGAAGGCTGTGACCTGGGGGTAGTCTTTCCGAAAGTTCCATGTTTGAATTGGTCCGAGGGAACTTTTTTGTGAACTGATTTGAACGTAACGTAATTTTGGAACGTAAACTGATTTGAATAGACAGTTTCTTAGATTTTTCTGCTCTTTTGAATGCTACCTATATTTAAAAAAGTTGTAGCCTTCTATAACGTAAAATATGAACAAAAAAGTGAATGACTTAAAAATGTTCCATGCAAACGAAGTCACAAGCGGCTGCCAGTAAAAAAAGAATAAAAAGCAACGTTCATAATGAAAAAGACAAATGATCTAAAGAACCGAGACAACAATATTATTTCGCATTATGATTCTGTTGACAAACACCGCTGTCTTTCATCGCGCTAATAAATTTCAACAAAGATCTTGTATTTTTTTAACTTCCCTTATTAATGGTACAGTCAGCTTAGCAATTAATATTAATGACGAATCCCGCTATAGACCTTGAATGTTTGAATTTTTTATTTATTTTGTTTCTTTCGAATATTTTAAAGAAAACACACTTCAACGGACATCATGTTATCGTTTCTTGGTCATTAAAATAGAAATAAAATCGTAATCTAAGCTTGATTTGATGCATTGGCGTATATCGTAGATTTGCTCACTTCATGAAATGATCGAGAATTTCATGAAATAGTCGCATTTCAAGTGACCTAAAATGACAATATCGTTGAATAGTCAACGTTTAATGATATTTTCAACAACGTTTGACCATATCATGAAATACGACTATTAAATGAAATGACCAAGAATATCATTTATTTATGTAGGGCAGAGGTACCCTCTGTGGCCACTTTAAGGATTTTTTGACTTTTAAACACTAAGTACTAATGGTCTTAGGTATTTAAGACACAAATTATATCTTAAATTATAGATAATTTATCTACCTTTAAAGGTACATTTTTCAAATTTATAAAAGTAAAATAGTTTTTTTTATATTACACACAATGTGTGAGAGGTGCCAAATGTACCGGTTTTGGCCACTTACTGATAGTTAAACTTTTGTAAGTATTGCGAAAAATCAAAACCAAACCCAGGTAAAGTCAATATATTCTAATGCGCTAGAAGCCAGTCAATTGCAAAACAACAATTTAATTGTAAAAAACAAAGGTTTATAAAGTATTTCATCCAAAACAAATTTCTTAAAATTTTCATACAAAACATTTTTTCAAAAAAGAAAATGGAATTTATTGAAAAAATCTTATGACATAAGGAATTCTAACGGTTGTTTTTATTACCTTAAAATACCTTATATTTTAATTGCCTTTATCGAAAATGGCTTAAAGTTGTTTAGAAAACTTTTAGAGCAAAAAGTGGCCAAAACCGGTACAGTGGCCAAAACCGGTACGCCTGCCCTACTAGCTTTCAGCCCGCGGCTTCGCCCGCGTGAACTTCACGACGTTATCCCGTGGGAAAGTGATATTTTTCCGGGATAAAAAGTATTCTATGTTCCTCTCCATGTTACAAAGTATCTATGTTCCAAATTTCAGCCAAATCCGTTCAGCCGTTTTGGCGTGATTGAGTAACAAACATACAAACATCCAAACATCTAGACTTTTACATTTATAGTAGGAAAATAGGAATTAGGGCAGGCGTACCGGTTTTGGCCACTGTACCGGTTTTGGCCACTTTTTGCTCTAAAAGTTTTCTAAACAACTTTTAGCCATTTTTGATAAAGGCAATTAAAATAAAGTAATTTAAGGTAATAATAACAACCGTTAGAATTCCTTATGTCATAAGATTTTTTTTCAATAAATTCTATTTTCTGTTTTAAAAAATGTTTTGTATGAAAATTTCAAGAAATTTGTTTTGGATGAAATACTTTATAAACCTTTGTTTTTTACAATTAAATTGTTGTTTTGCAATTGACTGGTTTCTAGCGCATTAGAATATATTGATTTTACCTGGGTTTGGTTTTGATTTTTCGCAATACTTACAAAAGTTTAACTATCAGTAAGTGGCCAAAGCCGGTACATTTGGTACCTCTCACACATTGTGTGTAATATAAAAAAACTATTTTACTTTTATAAATTTGAAAAATGTACCTTTAAAGTTAGATAAATTATCTATAATTTAAGATATAATTTGTGTCTTAAATACCTAAGACCATTTAGTACTTAGTGCTTAAAAGTCAAAAAATCCTTAAAGTGGCCACAAAGGGTACCTCTGCCCTACTATGTAAGATTTCCGTGACATCCAATTTTTATTTCTGAATTTGTACTCTGGCCTATTCTATTTCTTCGAACGCCATATTATCGAAAGAGAGTTTGCCTTGGAAGTTCTGTAGGTCAGAAATCTATACCGTTTTATTTTCCATTCTTTAATGATATTCAAAGTAAAAAAAAAAAACATATAAGAAAGCTTCACATCATATTATTCATGTAATCTAAACTAGAATACTTTTGGAAAAAAAATACAAAAAAAACCTCTCCGGCGGGGAATCGAACCCCGGTCTCCCGCGTGACAGGCGGGGATACTGACCACTATACTACCGAAGACTTCTTGAGCGTGGCGAAAATAGTTTTAGTCTAATACATTTAAACAGGAAAGTTTTGATGTTTGTTTGTTTGTAATGGATAAACTCAAAAATTACTGGACCAATATCAAAAACTCTTATACCATTAGAAAGCTCTAATCTTCCCAAGTAACATGGGCTAGGTACATTTTATCCCGATATTCCCACGGGAGCGGGTACCACGCCGCCGTTAAAACCGCGTGGAGTAAATTATAAATAAAAATTGTATACAGCGGAGACCCAAATTGCCGATGACTGTGCAATTTTCCAGCTTTTCTTTTCTCTCCTTTATATATTTTATACTGTTGTTGGTGCTGAAATAAATGTTGGCATTTCGCTAGAACGGTTGTGACACATCTGAACAACAAAATGTTTTTGTGCGCTGTTTTTATGAATTAAAAGGCAGTGACGTTGCAGTAAATATACATTTAACAGCACCTTAAGCTATCAAATCCATTAGGTGCTTGTGAAAAACGGTACAGTTCCCCCAACACGAAAAACTATCGTTATCGTGATCGAATTATTTTGTACGAAAACCAGAGCAGCGCCACTTTCTTCAACGCCCGGGCGGCCGAATGGGGCCAAACTGAAATGCTACCTTATTTCTTATGGAAATAGGCAGTAATTACTAATTCGCCTGGCCCTTTTCGGGCGCTCCGGCGTTCAAAAGTAGAATAAACATTCAATAGATATTTGACAGGCAGCACTTTGACAGCTTTTAAAGGAAGGTACACACGGCAGCACATCAGACTATACATGTTGACCTTGAGACCGCCTGTATGCCTTACGTAATAAAAGCTGTTATCGCAGTTCAACTGTTTAACTTGATGTGCTGTTGAGTGTACCTACATACAGTGCCACAACGTTTTCTGTTCCGGTGGCCTAAAACTGGAACTAACGTGTTTTTTAAATGTCATTTTGCTGTCAAGTTGTTGCCTAATCATAGCGCTGCTGCCGGCTGAAGGTCTTAGAAGTCTGAGCCGGTTAAATTACTACAAAAGAAGATAAAAGACATAGCGCTACTGCCGCTGTCACCGGAACAGTTGTCGATCAGTTTAAGTACTTACCTACTATTAATTTTAAAGGGTATTTCAATGTTGTTGAAATGTAGATAATTCCTGATGAAGGAAGTTAAAAAATACTTATAACATTTAAGAAAACAAAATCTGAAAAATAATTTAAATCTGTTTTATAACAAGCGAATTAAGCTGCTTTATTTGACTATAGCGCTCTCTTTCTAAAACGAAATCTTTAATGGAGAGACTTACGGCCAGAATTAATAACCTATCCACAGATAGGGATAGGTGCGATCCAGATTAGTTGCTATGCAACGCTTGATATTAACATAGAATTAACGACAGTTGCCAGGGTGTTGCTAGGTGTTGCCTAGCAACTAATCTGGATTGCACCTATCCCTATCTGTAGATAGGTTATTAATTCTGGCCGTATGTGGTGACATCACAAAGATAGTCGTTCACTTCTTGTCCAATTATAAAGTTTGATGTCCTTTATCTTTGAAAATATAGAAGATAATAATTAAGTTTCTAGTATCTCGAAAAATATTTTAAATAAAATATCAGCAAAATACCAGAAACCCCTTCTCTAGTAGAGAGTCTAGAATAATAATTTAGTAAAGAGTAAATCGACTAACATGTAAGTAAATTTTACGACAGCGCTCTTTAAACCTTATAGGGCTTTTAGATGAAATTTAACTTAATCACCTTGAATATTATAAAGCTATTTAAGGTGGGGACAAGTTTAAACAGGCTCGGTTAATATAACGGGGTGACAGGACAATTTTATCGATATTGAATCAATCTTCGTTAATAACGTCCCGTACTGCTGAAACGCTGCGGCGCACAATTTGAGTTAAGGCTTGGCAAAATTTCGCTTTAGAAATTTATTAATGAGTTACTATTTAGTAGTGACAAAAAATGTCGGGCATGTATGAAACGATTGATGGATGTGAATGAAGCGAAAGAAGTATGCAAGGATCGTAGCAGGTGGCGATCCATAGTCTCTGCCTACCCCCGTGGGTAATAGGCAAAAATAACATAAAAAGTATATTTCCAATAGTATTCTTATTATAGGTACCTACTTATATTTTAGGTTGAAATATAGGTTACGTACCATAGACTTTTGAATATGAAAAACCACTTAAATCGTTCTATGTCTTGAAATTAAGTTTAAAACAGTTTTAAAAATGGAAAATAAAGTATTTAGAAAAAATCGACCCGTCTCACAACCAGCTCCGATGGGACTGGTTGTGAGACGGGTCGATTTTTTCTAAATACTTCATTTTCCATTTTTCAAGCATAAAAATTGCATTGTGAATGCAAAAAAGTAAAAATTTAAATAACTTAAAACAGTTTAATAAAGATTATTAGTTAATAAGTTTTTAGTAAAAACTTCATTTTTAAGACAAGCTTTTTTGCTGACTGTACTTTAATATTGTATTGTCATCTAAACCAAACTTGCACACAAAATTTCAGCTCAATTGGACACTGGGAAGTGGGTCAAATAAGGCTTGTAAGATTTGACCCGAACGGACATACATGCATGAATACACACATATTACACTGCAAGTTAAATAAAAGCTTGTAAAAAAGTAGGAGCTGTTGCTGAAAATATAAGAAAGCCAGTTTAGAAGATAACAATTTTACTATGACACGTTTATCCATACATCATTATACATCTGAAAGTGTGTTTGTTTGTTTGTCATCAGTCTTTCACGTCAAAACGGAGCAACGGATCCACGTGATTTTTGGTATAGGGATAGTTTGGGAGCTGGAGAGTGATATAAGTAGGCTATTTTTTATCCCGCGAAAATGACACATTCCCGTAGGTTAACGTCGTGTAGTCCACGCGGGGGAAGCCGCGGGTGGGAGGCTAATTTAAATATAAAATTATAAGTAGGTACAATAACTTTTGCAGGTTCCTTTTTGTTCAAGATAATGTAGCAAAATCCTTAAACAGGTTAGCCAGAAAACACGTAGCAAGATAAATTGGAAAAAGGAACATTTATCTAACTTATTTAAATACCAAATCAATTTAACACCGACATCGAAATAAAGGAATTTTGGAAGCATCGCTTATTGAAATTTAATTTCAATATTTTACTGTTACGTTTACTGAAATCAGAGGAAACCCTGAATAGGTAATTGTTGTTGAATTTTGTTTTTGTAACATCTTTTTATTTTAATCATCATCATCATCATCATTTCAGCCGTACGACGCCCACTGCTGGGCATAGGCCTCCCCCAAGGATCTCCACAACGATCGGGCCTGCGCTGCCTGCATCCAGCGGCTTCCTGCGACCTTGACCAGATCGTCGGTCCACCTTGTAAGGGTCCTGACCACGGAACGTCGTCCGGTTCGCGGTCGCCATTCCGTAACCTTTCCACCCCAACGGCCATCAGTTCTCCGCGCTATGTGTCCCGCCCACTGCCACTTCACCTGAGCAATCCTTTTTTTTTAATACCTTTCATAAATGTCATTTGTATTTTCAATCACAAAAACGTCTAAGTTAAAGTATTGTTTTCGTTATCGTTTCTTAAGCTTCCCACTGTTGGGGCATTGGCCTTGCATTATACAACGTGTAAATTAAATTGTCCATAATCTGGAATTAGTTAGCTCAGAATCGAAAGTAGAAACGATTCATAAAGAAAAATAATGGGACAAACTTTAGGAAAACATACATCTTGAAGTTACTTTAGGAAAACATACATCTTGAAGTTGCTTTTTTAAATAACTTTACTATCTTCATAACTTAACTTTATAACAGATAGAGTTTCTAATTTGCAAACAAATCAAGATAACCGAAGAAGCAAATATATATCTCCTTAATCCGTGAATATATAATTCATATAATTATTATACATAATATACTTAGGTCTTTGTATTTTTTGCTCTATTTCATTGACACGTTGTAATTATCTACTTTCGCACAAAATCTTACCCTTAGCCAACAGGCGAAGTCACGAACCGTGGCTTGTTAATATACATGACTTAGCCAACGAGATAAATCTTATTCCAGTAAAGTGTACCTCCAATATTTACTCACAAAGGTGTGAGGAAATAGGCTTGCGCCTCAAATCCTCAATGCACTAGCTGTGATGGAATATTTCAAAGCAGATGCAGATTTGACGAAATGCATTTAGGTGCCAGAGCACTCCACTATCGACTATCGACTTAAAATACACTTTGAGATGGAATTATAAGTGCCAAGGCCAGTGCCCCAGCAGTGTGGACATTAAATGGCTGATGATGTGATATAAAATTTAAGACTGAGTGAATGCTTGAATGGTTTCGATTCTGAAGAAGCCAATTTCAAATTTTGTGCAATTTCATTAACACTTAGAAAAGCACTCATATCAAGACACAATAGGAAATACAAACTTTTATTTTTTTAATGTGTTACCTACGTGTTTTCTTATGAAGTTTCTCTACAATCAACAGCAACATGGCCTTGATCAATAATATGAAAGATTTCTTCGATCTATTGGAAACCCAACGACCAAAATTTAAAGGCTCAAAATCGATTTGAGATAGTTTATAACGTTTAACCGTCGTTGGTTATGCTACACACAGTAGGTACAATGCAAGTACTTTTTTTGACTGCCATTAAAATTTTGAAAATTAATTAAATAGCTGTTAAATTGTACTTACGAGTATAATATACTATAGTATCACAAAGTAAGGAGGTACGCGGCGCGCGCCGGAGGTACCTATGTTAAGTTTTTCAGAGTTGGCAAATAATAAAGCTTAGTTTACGAGTTTCATCTTTGTATTACAACGCCATGACAAAGCTACGTTTACACGCGAGCTCTTCACGCGTGAGAAGAACAGTGAGAAAAAAATTGTGGACATGGTCTTCAAATTCTGGATCGCGCGTGATTAGCCTTGATTAGATAATTAGGCAGTTACCTATCTTTAAGTTGAGTTAGTGGCAGGACTTGTTCTAAGTCCGCCTGGCTAGCTAGCGATCTTGTCCAACAATAATATTTACAGAATTGAAATCTTGTGTTCCGGCTGTTGGAGATAAGATAGCCATTTCCTCAGTATTTGAGCTTCTACCACCTTCCACTTTACCAAGAACTTCCACCTTATAAAGATAAGGTTGTAGCATCCACCTTCAACCTTATCTTTATACCTGGTGTGATGAAATCTAAGCGCTACACTGTTGTAAATTTAAAAAAGAAGTTGGCTTCTCACTAGGAGTTAAAATATTATTCAAAATAAAATAGGGCCCATTCATAATTGGACATATTGCTAAAAGGGCCTAAGTATACAAGTTGCATTCAATAAAATTATACTTACAACTGTTTAGTGCGACAAGCATTTCTGTTCTGGAGTTTGCAAATACTTAGTTTCAAATTGCTTAGGGTGCTTGTAGACGGTGCAAGTAGCTGGAGCTAGTAAAGATGCGGGTTACACGTGTGAGTAATATTCGCAAGCTACTTGTTCAAGTTACTCGCTTATACATGTTGCAAATAACTTGAGCAAGTAAAGACACGGGCTACTTGCGCAAGCAGTACGCTAAAGTTATTTGCTCGTGGTCAAGAGCTTCATGTGCATGCACGTCTGAACCTGCTCAAGAACGAGTGACCGGCGCGCGCCGCAGAGCAGGGGTGCGATTCTCTAACGATGTTTCACCGTCACATCGTCGTTCACTTCGATTCCTTATGTCAAAATTCATAATAAACAAGAGAAAGTTGGGCGAAAAAGAACGTCGAGTTTGTTGATTGAATCTTAGAGAATTGCACCACAGAGCACTCGGATTTGTTGCGTTGCGCGGGTGGCTCGCTTTGGTACATGCTCGAGTCGCTAGACCCCCACATGTTTTTGAACGGTAGTTAACGATGCATATAACTTGCGCAAGTGCCTCGACATGCGCAAGTGCCTCGACATGCGCAAGCTACTTGCACCGTGTACAAGCACACTTGCGTTAATAAAAGTAACCTGAAATAAGGTATCGATACTATCGATAGTATCGATAGTTTATTAATATTCAAAAGCAATACTATCGATACTATCGATACTATCGATAGTTTATTCGCCGTCAGGGATCGATACTATCAATACTATCGATAGTATTGCTGCTTAGCGATAGTATCGCACTAAAAGAGAGATCGATACTATCGATAGTATCGATAGTATCGATACTATCGATACTATCGAAAACTATCGATACTATTGTTTTTGCTAAAACTATCGATAGACTATCGAAATGCTATCGATAGTGGACTATCGATCGGCAACACCAATGCTATTTCCAACCTATAAGTTATTTCTGTCCATATTAAACGAACTTATCTGCACAGCAAGCCTACATTTGAAAGTAGTATTACGGGAAGTCGATTAAACGTATTATTTTATTAATAAATGGAACAGATACAATTTTTTATCACATAAAATGTTTGTAGGTTTGTGGGTAATGACCGCACCTCCCCAACAAAGTAGTCAGTGTCAGAATAACAGCATTTCTGGGTCTAACCATCTACGTATGACCCATATAGAAGAATTTTTGTGTTGGGGCAGCACCCTTTAGCTGCACACTTTGTAGGTACTGGCACAGAATATATAATAGTACTTGGTTTTCTTTTCCCATACTTGTCATCTCTATTATGTGTTATATATTGCACGCCTCGGAGAGGTAGTGCTCTACTCTCAACATGTCAGTGACAATTATTTTCTGGACTTTAAACTGTCTCTATTATATTCTGCACTAATAGTCCGGTCAATTTAGACATCCGAAACTACATTAATTCCCAAGAAACTGAAAGTTGGTGAAATCGTTCAAAGCATAATTATAAATAAAATTTTAAAAGTCCTCATCGATCCGGTTCCTGGTAAAAAAAAATATTCGAGGTCAAATGTCAAATTCGCGTTTTTTCAGCAAAACGGTAAGTTTTATCTTAAAATCAGCAGAGACAAAATTGTAAATCATGTAAATAAAAAAAGAAAATAATCATGTAAGTAATTATCTATAAAAATGGCTCAATACTTTTTATCCTAAGACATCCCACCGTTTCTGAGATATATCGATTCAAAAATTTGGAAAAGTGTAATCGTCATCATATCTTAGATGTTTGGACGTTTGTACTCAATCACGCCAAAACGACTGAAAGGATTTGGCTGAAATTTGGGGCACAGAATCTTTGTAGCCTGGAGAGGAACATAGGCTATTTTTTATCACGGAAAAATATCACGTTCCCGCGGGATAACGTAAATGTGAAAGTTTAGATGTTTGGATGTGTATTAAACTGTGTTACTCAATCACGCCAAAACGGCTGAACGGATTTGTCTGAAATTTGGGACACAGATACTTTGTAGTATGGAGATGAATATAGGCTACTTTCCATCCCAGAAAAATATCACATTCCCGCTGGATGACGGCGTGTAGTCCACGCGGGCGAAGCCGTGGGCGGACAGCTAGTCTGCTAAGTATAATGCAATCGTTTAGAATCACAACATACCCGTGAAATAGGCCTACCGAGGAAACCACGTTAAAAAAATGCGCTACCTCATAGGTGACGTAGAAACGTGCATAATGATGCACATGATTGATTACAACTTTTCCAACTTTTTGAATCGTTATATTTCAGAAACGGTGGCTCTTAGGGAAAAAAGTATGGGTGCATTTTTTGTAGATAATTACATGGTCTACAATTTCGTCTGACCTACTTTATGATAAAACTTATCGTTTTGCTGAAGATTGCGTAATACCCATTTTTTGCCTTTGACTTCGAGTTTTTTTTCCAGGTACCGGATCGATGAGCACTTTTAAATTTCATTTATAATCATGTTTTGAAAATGTTCACCAAATTTTAGCTTCTTGCGAATTAATGTACCTTCACTCTTATTTTTTGGTCTAATTTGGCCGGACTATAATAGAATAATAAAGTACAGAAATATGAAAAACAATATTTTTTTTTATGTTTCTTGTTGTCATGTGTTTCTTTTATATTTAAACTACAGTGTGTTGTTTTTTATTTTTTCTTTCTGTCAGTAGGGTCATGTACCACTAAGACATGAGGCTCGTTAAACATAAATTTTGATTCATTTCAATTCAAGCGTCTCAAAATATTTGTTTCAAAAACGTATCAGTCTTATCCCGAGAAATTTCAGTTAATTGAAACAGTGATCAAATTGAAGAATATTAGCTTTTCGAACAATCAGTCCGATATTACGAAGTTCCATAAAATTTTAATGAAACGAAAATATTTGGAATACGCTTAGACAATCAAACAGTGCGGTGATAATGGAATAGATGAAATCTTGTGAGGTTTGTTGTTTTATTATCAGCTAGCTGTCACACGCGGTTTTACCCACGTGATTCCGGTTCCTGCTTGAATATCCACTAAAATTAAGTGGCAAATTTTGATGCTTTTAAGTTAAGCATCTTTTTGAACCGGATTTGTGTAGACAAATAAGATAATGTTTATTATTTATAGAAAACCAAGTCTCCGAGACAGAGGTAAATTGAATTTTCTTTTGGTTTTCTGGTCCACTTTCCTTCCAATTGAGCTACCAGGAAATCTGACACACGAAGTCTTTTTCAATCATATTAAAATAAAACAAATTTTAAATGTAAATGTTTATAATTCTTAAAATGCTTATTAAGTTTTGAGTAAAAAATTTATCTTTATGACAAGCTTTTTTGCTGACTGTACTTTAATATTGTATTGTCATCTGAACCAAACCTGTATACAAAATTTCAGATCAATGGGACACTGGGAAGTGGGTCAAATTAAGCTTGCAAGATTTGTCTCCCACTAACTAACTAACACATTAACTAACTAACTAACATGGCAAGTTAATAAAAAGCTTGTTATAAAGAAGTGGTTACTTTAGTACATTAAAACTCACGCTAATTTTTATATAATAACTAAAGAATAAAAATAAATAATAAAACTAACACAACTACACATTTCAATTACTTTACAAATAGGTATAAAACTACTTTTTGGTTTGCTACGCGCTGACTGACACAACTGACTCAACAGTTTACAAATTATGACGCCATTCGGAGAAAGAACTAGCAAGAAAAATCACGGGTAGGCCGATCTTCATCTTTCAATTTATCTATTTCTTTAAAAAAAGAACTAATCGTATTTTTAGGTATTTTTTGATTGAATCAGGTGTAAGTTGGTGGAAGTGGTGGAAAAAATTAAATATGTAGCTTACGTCCACAAAAAACACAACATGCAAGATGGACCTGCCGTCCATCCGCACAAAAAAATAGTAATTCCACATGCACTCCACATGCCTGCCACGAAAATATCACTGCACAATTACTGCAGCTGCAGATAGCAAGACAACGACACTCCTTGCACCTTCACCGATTAGATTAGTCTACAGTCGTGTTTCGCCCCAGCCCGGGGCATCCTCATGAGTTGTCAGATCGTGTGAAATCCAGCACCAAAACTGGTGCTGGATTTTTTCACTGGTGCTGGCGGTTCACCATTCATTCATTCATTCAGGTTTTTTGCGGAAGTTAGCTCCATATAATTCTCTTATTTACAATGGTTAGGGACTTTTACAAAGTTACACCTGGTTCAATAAAAAAAAAGTATTTTTTAGGTATTACTGGGTGTGGTTTGGGTTGAGACTTTAATTATTGATTGATCATAGGGTTTCAAGCTAGTGGTTTTTTTTTGCTATTTTGCAATCACAATGCAATTTTCATATACTATACTAGACTTTTATATACTTAGGAACTATACTTTTTTAAACTATTGAAAATGTTGGTGGTATCTTCCAACCATTTTCTCTATGAATAATTGGAAATTGTACGATTTTATGATACCTAACTAAACCTAAGAAGCATACTTGTATGCGTGACACAAGTATGCTTTTCATATAATACGTAATTAAACGCGAACCGGACGACGTTCCGTGGGCAGGCCCTCTACAAGGTTGACCGACGATCTGGTCAAGGTCGCAAGGGCCGCTGGATGCGGGCAGCGCAGGACCGATCGTTGTGGAGATCCTTGGGGGAGGCCTATGCCCATCAGTGGGCTCGTACGGCTGAAATGATGATGATGACGACGTAATTAAATACACACACACATTTTAAGATAGAGCAGTGCAGACACAAACTCATTCCCAGTCGTTTTATTTTATGAAATATCACAATATCTACTTATCAAGGTACGGTAAGGGATGATTCCAACTTGGAGTGCGGATGGTGGTGCTTCCGATGGAACACTTGACATCGTGCCCTGCATATCCTTATAGCTGCACGCAGTAAGATATATTAGAAACTACTTGTTCTTGTATTTATTTTGTGAGGATGAATTTTGGTCTGACACAGAAGGTGTGCTATCGACGCGACTCGGAAAAAAAATGAAGAATTGTTTATTGCACTCAGTCGTAGTTTCGAGGCGGTAACTTGACATATATTGGTTTATGAGAAGAGGGTATGTATTCATAAAATCCAATTTGGTTCTCCGGAATATCATAATTGTGGGTAAGAACTAAATCATATTCAGTTTCTTCGTTATTCGCAGAAGTATTACTTGGAATTTTTACCTTTGATGTTAAGTTATCGAATATATTTAATGAGTCCATGTTAAAATCTCCAAGGAAACTAATGCATTTTTTGCCATCAATACGCAACATATGAGTTCTGAGTGCTTCTTCAAATAATTCATCTCCAATGTCTCCTTTGGCTCCAGCTATTAGGTATAAATAGTTTTCAAATAAAAACAAAGTCAAATAACATTTATTTTTCTCATCACAAAACGAATGTATTACATCCAAGGATATATTTCTTTTTGTGTAACAAATCATTCCTACACCTGATAGTGTGGAAAATTTAAATGCAACCTCAAAATTAGGCATCAAAATATTATTTGAACTATCAGTGTTCGTTTCCGTTAGTATCAACACTGACGCATTTCCGTACCATCTATCCGCTGTTATAAATTCATGATGTTCATTAAAAGTGTATCCTGTATTAAGATACATAATTATATCACCTGTATGGTCTTCAAAGGTTTCAAATGCTAGTTTTAGTTTTTTTTCAGCTCGCATTTGCTTCATAATTTCTTCTATACGATTAAACTTACTTTTCGTGATTGAAAAATCAAGGCTTCCATAAATGTATAAGTCTTCAAGACGTGTAACACGAGTTAATGCAACGTACTGCAGGGTCTTATTTGTACGCAATTTGTCGTACTTATCGTCCGTTATATGGATGCAAACACCTTCGTGGTAAGTTTGCCCTTGACTTTTATGAACAGTTATCGCTTCCGCTGCTTTTAACGGAAACATGTTGTCAACATATTTAGTAATTTTAGGATTATTTTTGTTTGTTAGTAAAACTTTTGATCTTTGTATAGGGACCCATTTCTCAAAGTTAGGTTTACTTTGAGATTGGAAATATTTTGACCTGGCTCTTGCACCAATTTTATCGGAATGAAATTCCATCCAAATTGTGCTTACAGAATTGTTTTCATCATTATCGAATCCTTTTACTACTCCTGTTGTGCCATTGATAAGACCATCTCCAAAGTCCATGTTGTATGTGATCATATACCGAATATCAAGCATAACTCGCAATTTCGATGGATTCCAGTCCTCAACAGCATTGACAAATACTTCTGCTTTATTGGTTTTATTTAATTTTGTTTCATTTAACTCATTAACATGTTTATTTAAAAAAAAAAATGAATCGCATTATCAGGAACCTTATCAATATTTTGTATTTCTCTGGATTTTAACAACTGGATATCTTCTTCGGACATTCGGGAATCTCTAAAATTACTTAAGGCGTTAATAAACCGCTCGTCTCGCTGTCTTATAATTTTTGTTAACTCATAAAATTCACAACATGTCCATAATTTTGATTTGGGATACATGGGTTTTTGTTTCACAGGATCGATTTGATATAAATCTCCAACTAATAATACAGATCTGTCTCCGTATAAACTGTCATTTTTAAAGATCTGTGTTAAGCGCATGTTTACTGAAGTCATAAGGCCTTCACCAACCATCGAAATTTCATCGCAGATAAAGAAGATACATTCTTCAAAATAGGCCATTTTGTCAGAAAGACGTTTTTTAGAAAGGCTTCTAGTGTTGTAAAAAGGTATTGAAAATATATTATTTAAGGTCAAACCATCAATATTAAATGCAGCTTTTCCAGTAAATGCACATTTTAGAACCTTAATTTTTTCTAGGTTTTTTTCTTTTTCTTCCCACGTTATCAGTTTCTCTATAAAATGTATAATGGTCGTTTTCCCACTACCAGCTGGTCCTAGCAATATTACTTTTGGATTATATTCATTACAAATCTCACCGTTGTCATTATACTTTCTAGTTTTAAGGTTATTTTTGTACATAAAATATATGTGCATTATAATGTCACGTTGATCATCAGTTAATTCTATAAAAGATGTCTTGATATTGGTAAAATCGACTGCAAAATTATCTCCTTCAATTGCATTGTCCAATGAATCTGTAAAGAAAATTAGGGTGTTTTAGTTATACATTAAAACACACAATAGTACATCTATCTACCAAGTTTCAACGGTTTAAAGTAGTCTTAATAGTTTTGGAACAAAGTGGTCGTGTCAGACGGACGGACGAACATACAGCCAGACATGGCGAATCTATAAGGGTTCCGTTTTTTGCCATTCGGCAACGTGACCCTAAGACCCATCCTCACAATCAGTTTATGTTACAATTTCGCGCCATTTTATATGCATATCTTTCTTTATACCTATATATTTTTTCTGTGCGTGTGTATGTAACTGAACTCCTCTTAAACGGCTGGACTGACTGTTTTTTTTTGTGTGTTTTCAAGTGGATTTGGGAAAGGATTAAATTTACAATTGGACCCGGTAGGTGGCGTGCCGTCGATAAGTTCGCCGGATCAGCCAGTTATTACAATTCGTCCTTTTTTTAAACAATATCATCGATTGACTGATTTGGTTTTACTAACTAGCGCTCCGCCCGCGAATTCGTCTGCGAGGAATTTAGATATTTACGCAATTTTAAAGTAATAAAAGAATGTATATAGCTTACTATTTTTATAAAAGGCCGTTAAAAAAATTGAAGAAATAATACGTTTCATTCAAATACGGGGACGAAGTCGCGGGCGAAGAGCTAGTGTTTTTTGTATAATAGATAGAAGCTTCGGGCAAAGCGGGCCTTCCGTTCCGGGACGGAAGACCCGCGTTGCTCGAAGGATAGAAGTTTGTACCTGGTGTTGCTTCAGCTCTGTTTTCGAACTTTTTGAAAGCGTAAGGTCTTCCTTCGTGATCAATGAAGCGTATCTGTAAAATAAATAATTTAGTTATAACTAACTTAGCTAACCGCCTCTGTGGTCTAGTGGCTCACACCACCGGTATAAGACCCAGAGGTCCCGGGTTCATTTCCCAGTTGGGGTTCATATTGTATTCGGTTTATTGGTGCTAGGACCAGAGCTACCACTACCTTATTTAAGTCTGACGTCATAACAATGAAGTTTCAGTATTTATGTGTTCCGGCAGTTAGAGATAAGAAAGTCAGTTCCTCAGTGATCGAGGATTCCGGGAGTAGTGCGCTTCCACCTTCAGCCTTATCTCTATTTAACATAACAGGTGTGATGACCGATGAAGGCTAAATGCTTACTCATTGTGAATTTTTTATAGAAAAATTCTTTGAATTCAAAACCTTTATATTGACAAAAGAGTATCCATAAGGGTCTACCCACACGTACCACAACCACAACACCAGTGGTTGTATTTTTATATTGGAAATGAATAGTACAATTTACACATACCACATTTTGCCGTCATTATCGACCGCGTGAGTGATAGGTACCAACCACCGGCGACGACGCTGCGAACTAGCGTCCGGCCACATCGCATACGACGTAACCACATCACAACTACTAGCGACAACGCAACCACATCGACATCATTATTGTCGCACAACCACAACGCAACTGCAAAAAGCTGCATCGATACTATTCACACGTGACCACATTTTGTCGCTGCGATGTGGTATTGTTGTGGTACGTGTGGATCGACACTAAATGCACGTACGTACTTAAACAGAAGAATGTATATTATAACTTAATTGGTACCAATTATTTCATTGTAATGCTTAATGCACCCCACCTGGATGGCAATGCCGAAATCAACGGAGTATATAAGCTGTCAAAGTAGTATGTATGTATATATATGAAAAACATCTTGACTAGCAAGGGTTTTTGCTAAAAAGCAAATATTTTGCGATAAATATTACGACGAGACGCCAACTTAGTCTAAGTATACACTTACACTTCTAAGAATACACTGAAGAATATATTTCCTGTGCCTAATTGACTACCAATTTGATATTTGTTTTCTATTTGTATATTTATATTTCGAGCGATACGGAAATACGTCTCTTGAACCATAAGTCAGGTTAAGGTTAAAACTAATTTAAGCTAGTATAAAAATGTCGACGCGGTTAGATATTATTTGTTTCTCTTATTTATCTTAAAATAGGAATTTACATTGACAACATATAAAAATAACAATAAATACAATAAAATAAACTTAATTGAACACGATTAAGTACCTACTAATAAAAACGAATACAGGAAAACGACAACAAAGACAAACACACAATAGGCGGCCTTGCAGCTAGACGGAAATCTCTTCCAGACAACCTCGGTTGAAAGAAAACAAATAAATAGGGTAATAGGGGAATTAATATAAAGGGTGCATACAACAGAATTAAGAAAAGGGTTATTTTGACATCACTGGGCAAATTTTTAAGTTCGACTCAGAATCGGTAAGTGAACAACTTTCTCCTAGAAACATGGGTCGAAATATGACAATTTTTGTTTCGACTTTTCATACAAATCATACTGATCACGTGATCGATTTAGTATGGAATGGCCAAAAATTTATATCGTACTAGCTTTCCGCCCGCGGCTTCGCCCGCGTGTACTACACGACATTATCCTGATGGAATGTAATATTTTCCGAGATAAACTATGTCATTCTCCAGCTCCCAATCTACCCCTGTACCTAAAATCACATTGAGCCGTTACTCCGTTTGGACGTTATAGACGGAAAAAAAAATACCTACTTATTGATTTGCCCGTGGGAATATGATACTATCCTGTGATAAAAAGTAAAAGTAGCCTATTATTATCCTTGCCAGGGTCTCAAATTGTTTACTTAAATACCAATTTCTGCCCCCAAATTAGCCCGCGCTTAAAGTGATTTTTCCATACAATGAGATTTCCCGCGGTAAAAAGTAAAATATATCCTTTCCAGGGCCTTAAATAGTCTCTATTCTAAATATCATCCTTCCCATAAACTCAAACTATCGCCTTGAATACCAATTCCATTCTATAGCTTTGTCCGAGCTAAAACTTATTTTACCATGGGAATGAGCCTGATTCCCGCGGTTATAATTAGTCTATGTCCTTCCTAGCATCAGGACATGGGTGTCGCGGTGCTCCTATCAGTAGGAGTAATTAGTAGGAGTACCCGGAAGCACTGTCTCAAACTATCTTCATACCAAATTTCATCAAAATTTCTAACACAAAAACTATACAAAAACTTCCAAACTCCGTATCTTTAATACACCCCCCCCCCCACCCTATACAATAAACATTAACCCCCCTTTCTACCCTGTTAGGAGTTTTTTTACTTTGTTTACTCAGATCATTTTCAGTCGTAACCAGTATCCAACGTACTAATTTTCATACTTCTAAGTTTAGAAATGAGGAAGTTCCATATAAGCTTAATCCACCCGTTTTACCCCATTATCGGGGAGTTTTTTTAACTTCGCTTACGCAGATAATTTTTCAATCGTGATCAGTATTCAACATACCAATTTTCATACTTCTAAGTTCAGAAATGAAGAAGTTCCACATAAACTTTATCTCCCCATTTTACCCTATTAAGGGGGAGATTTTGCTTTGCTTACTCAGATCATTTTCAGTCGTAACCAGTATCCAACGTACTAATTTTCATGCTTCTAAATCCATAAATGAGGAAGTTCCATATAACCTTAACCCCCCCATTTTACCCCTTTAGGGGGGAGTTTCCTAAAATCCGTTCTTAGCGGACGTCTCCTAGGCATAATCTACCTTCCTGCCAAATTACATCTTCGTTGGTCCAGTAGTTTTCGAGATTTCGTGATGAGTGAGTTATGTCCCCTCGATTATATATATATAGATTTCAACCCATGTTTCTTTCTAGGAGAAAGTTGTTCACTTACCGATTCTGAGTCGAACTTAAAAATTTGTCCAGTGGTTTCAAAATAGCCCTGTACTTATACTTTTTCTCAACTCTTTATATTCGTAGGTACTTTAGAAATATTATACCTCAGAATATTGGCCCAAGTTTTTGAAAAGTTCTTCAAAATTTGTTATTTTCATAACTCTTCGTGTATTCAGATTACGAGCACTGATTTCTTTGATATTGTCCATTGTTTGACTTTTTTTTTTATTTCTTGGGCTCTTCTTCTGGTTACCAAGGCCTCTGTAACGGAAAGAAAGAATGACATTATTCTATTTATCTTTACGAAATACTAGAAGTATAATAATTAGTAATCTTTACTAATAAAAGCGGAAATATTTGATTTTTTGTTTGTAAACTCTAAAACAATTTTTTTTTCACCATCGAAAGCTTTTTTTTTACTTTGAGTGGGTTTGCTCTTGATCTCAATCAAGCTAATAGACTAAAAGAGGATCTACGATAGAGCGAGCTAACCCAGAAGGTGCCTATTCACTCTTGCTTTGAAGGTGGTCTGGATATAAGTAGGGGAAAGGTGTCCTCGTTGTAACAAATACTAGTTGTCATAGCGGCTATATTTCTGGAACGGCAACTAATTCATATACTCTTATGTTATAATATGCAAACGCATCCCAGTGCTACTAGCCTCAGAAAGTGTCATGGCTGCTGGCCGCTCGGATCGCAGTGAATACACAAAAATAAAAAATATTGAATAGTGACTAAAATTTTATTCTACTTGTTTATATGTTCTACATGCTACTTTGCATTAATGTTTGCAAAAATTTTTAGTTTATTCTAAGAAGGAGTTTGATCCTTTTTATCATACAAATGGTGTTATATTTATATTGCAATTAATTGAGATTATTTTTTTGTTTTATTCTTAATGGTGGATTAGGTACATGTTGTCTCACTAATCCACAAAAATCTTTCCTCTTTATAATATTAGTATAGACAAACAAAACAAAACTTTCCTATGTATAAAAGTAAGGATAAGCATTTGAAATAGCTTTTTAAATCTCCTCTCATTTCTAAATTTCAAAAAATGTAGAGCATTAGTTGAATTTCCTAGAACAGTTAATGAATATGGAGCGTAAACAAACGTACAATCTTTAAAGTATTATAACATATATTTCCTATGTATAAAACTAGTACAAAAGTAAGTATAAAGCATTTGCAATAGCTTTTAAAATCTCTTTTTATTTCCAAATTTAAAAAAATGTAGAGCATTAGAAAAATGGAAAATGAAGTATTTAGAAAATATCGACCCGTCTCACAACCAGCTCCGATGGGACTCGAACCCACGACCTTTCGCTATCCGGGAGACTGCTCTAACCACTGAGCTACGGAGTCGTTACGAGAATCTATACGGGTTACGGGTTCTATAATAAAAATTGCATTGTGAATGCAAAAAACTAAAAAATTAAAATAATGTAGAGCATTAGTTAAATTTCCTAGAACAATATACCTATGTATATGGATCGTAAACAAACGCCCAATATTTAATTATTAAAACATATTTTTCCTATGTATAAAATTAGTATAAAAGTAAGAATAAAGCATTTGCAATAGCTTTTAAAATATCTTCTCATTTCCAAATTTCAAAAATGTAGAGCATTAGTTGAATTTCCTAGAACATTGTATGTGGAAAACAAATGTATATGGAGCTTAAACAAACGTACAATATAAAAGTATTTCCGTTAAGGGAAATGGAGAAGTGTTTGTTCTTATTTGAGGCTTTATTCGGAGGATGACTCACTTTGAAAGTGATAGTGTAGAGTAAATTGTGAGTAGTGAGTAGATGAAATGCAATCTCTGCATAGTCTCTTTGTAGCGAGCATGTTAGTAAAAGCAAGTGCCTGTTTTTACTGCAAAAATGTTCCCGAATGCAAGCGGCAACCATAGGTAATTATGATGCAATATTCGTATTCTTTAATAATTCCTTTCGTCAATGTTCGGGCGACGTTCGGGAGCGCTCGGCCGCCAGGGCACTGACGCACTGACCTTGGTTCGAGCAAATCGAGGATTTTAACCTTGGCTTTTGTATGGACACAGAATATTTATAATATTACGTATGGATGGATAAAACTATAATATTGTATAATGCTTTTGCGAATCAATCATGACGTGTTATTTACCAACGGAGAGATAGAGTAGCGCGTTTAGCTTAGGAATGCAATTTTGTTGTCTCTACTAATATTATAAAGAGGAAAGATTTGATTGTTTGTTTGTTTGCATCGAATAGGCTCCGAAGCTACTGGACCGATTTAGAAAAACCTTACACCAATAGAAAGCTACATTCTTCCCGAGTGACATAGGCTATAGTTTATCCCGATATTCCCACGCGAACGGGTACCACGCGGGTAAAGCCGCGAGGATCCGCTAGTAGTAAATAAAGAGATAAAAATTCATTAGTGTCCATTGTGATGGCCATCGTTATCAGCCATTTTATGTCACTACTGCTAATATTGCTGCTGGGGTACATGCCTTCCGTATGGATGGGTATTCCGTGAAGATAAGGATAAGAATCACTGAGGACAAGAGGACTCGAAAACATATTGAAAAGTGGTAAAAAATTGATTTTTTATCAAAATATAATTACTTACAGTTAGACAAAATAATTTTAAAATATTTTATTAAATGTTTTTGACGTCAATAACTGTGATCCATCAGTTACTATTAGTGGGTAGGCCTACCTACTATTTAAATTCTTATTTTACTTATCTAAAAATAACTTTACCTAAAAACAAATGGTACGATATAATTAATTTTAAATAAGAGTAAGTATGACAAACATAAAACAAATAAATAAAAGAACATAAAAACACTTCATGTGGGGCAAGAATGCTGTTGTTTTTCTGTGTTTAATGTTTAGAGCAGTGGGTGTAGTAAGTACCTACTTACTACATTTTTTTTGTCTTCGTCATAATATCTAACGTACCTACGTTAGATATTATGACGAAGACAAAAAAAATAAATAATAAAAGCAAGAATCACTAACCTTTCAATTATTATTTCCTCAGTAAACTAAGAATCGATCCGGTGACACAATTATATCCCGAATTATCTCTATATTTAATTATCTTGCGTCCGCACTTCACTGTGGCAGATAAAACACTGTTAAAGGATGACTGATGACTCAATATCATAACGCAGCTTTTAATTAAACCATCATAACAACTTGTCGCTACATGCACCGATTCGGTGAAAAACCGCCAGCTGGCCACTTGTTACAAAAATGTTGCCAAGTGCAAAAAACTAAAACTACTATTCGGGGTTACTTTTAAAAACTTTAAAACCCGTTCTAGTTGTTTTGAGTTGGCACAATAATTTGACTCTTTATCATAAAACGTTCGCGATCAATCGATACACTTTTTTGCCTAAAACTACTTTTTATGTCTAAAAACCGGTATAACTAATGGCTTTTGATAAAAAAAAGTATATCCTTTAATAAAATCATTTTAACAAATATTATTTAGATAATATCATGGTAATAAGTTTAAATAGGTATGTACTTTTAAAATAAAAATAATTGGCAAATCTGTTTCAGCTTTTGTTTTCATTTAAAAGTTAGTTAGTTTAGTTTTATACGCTGAATAGCTTATTTACGTTAAATGTACGAAAATCGGAGGTTTTTTAAGATTGGTAACCCTAGAAAGCATATATGCTTACTGGGTGAGTCTTATTGGGTTATTATTTTGCCTTTGTGATTTCTGGAACATTCTAGAAAGCTCTAGTACTTTTTTTCAAGACTAGCTCTCGCCCGTGACTTTTTTCCAATAGCTAGACTTTTAAATTAAAAAAAGTTTAATTATGTAGTTATGGACATGGACATGGACTACACGACGACACGTTATCCAGCGGGAATGTGATATGTTTAAGAGATAAAAAGTAGTCTATGTCCTTCCTAGTGTCTCAAACTATTTCCAATCCAAATTTCATCAAAATCGGTTCCGCCGGTTTGTAGCGAAAACAGAACATACAGACAAACAAACATACACATTTTCGCATTTATAATAACTAGTAGGGATACTAACGGGCCCGTTGGCGCAGTGGTACTTATCATACCTCCTGAGCCAGGGGTCGTGGGTTCGATCCCCACCCAGGACAAACATTTATGTAGTGAGCATTTTGTATTTGTTCCGTGTGTGGGTGTTATTTTAAATATATATTTCTTCTGTGCATGTGTATATAACTGAACTCCTCCTTAAGGGCTGGACCGATTTTAATGAATGTTTTTGTGTGTCTTCAGGTGGATTCGAGAATTGTTATAAGAGATTTACAATTGGACCCGGTAAGTGGCGGTACGAAGTTCGCCGGATCAGCTAGTATAAATATATAAATATAAATGTGTATCACGAAAAAAAAATCAGCTGTTCCATACATTTCCGTCTAGTCGATCATGCCCTAAGTTCAGTTGAAGTGGCAGTGGGCGGGACACATAGCGCGGAGAACCGATGGCCGTTGGGGCGGAAAGGTTCTCGAATGGCGACCGCGAACCGGACGACGTTCCGTGGGCAGACCCCCTTTTTTTTTTTTTAGTGAGCGCAAATACAGTCTTTTCGTATACCGCTAACGGCATGCTGGACTCAGTCAGACAAGGCCTATCTTTCGCCGCGCCCAGCCCCGCCCCCTGACGAGCTCGAAAGCTCGACAGGAGGCGGGGCAGGAGGAGAGAGCCTCCTCTCAATCTCCCCATAAGGTTACCCACTCCGGGTGGGCTGACCAGATGGGGCGGTCGAGAGCAGGCACCACTACCAACTAAACCCCTCACTACTTGCTCTCCGCCGTCAGTTTTAAGCACACCGGCTGTGGGGGGGCCGTGGTGGTATGCACCCCCTGCGGCCTGACGGTTGGCTCGTTTCCGGGCCCCTGCACGGCGGGAGATGGCCAAGCAAGCGGGGCCATCTCCGAAGACAACCGGGGGGGAGACCATGCGATCCGGACGGCAGCTAACAGGCTGTTAGGCCAGCTAACCCGCCCGGACCGCACCGCCCCGCTAGAGGGGAATGAGGCGCGCAAAGCGCAGCCAACTTCGCCCCAGCCGCCTTCGTCGAAGACGGTCCGCATGAGCCTCCTGCTCGCGGATCCGCAAGGTGTGCTCCGCATTGTCCACCCCAGCGCCGCAATCATGGCACCGTGTGGTCGCTTCTCTTCTTATCCGACACAGATATTTTCCAAAGCACCCGTGCCCGGAAAACACCTGCGGCAGCCTGAAGGTCAGGGACCCATGCCGGCGATGACACCACTCTCGGAGGAGAGGGCGGACGGCATTGATCGTCCGCCTCCCAGCTGTTTCCCCCTCCAGCCTCCCCTCCCATATGTCCATCAGGCACCCGTCGGCTATGCGCCGGGCCGCGGACAACTCCTCGGGGGTTACCCTACCCCCCTCCGCGAGCAGCACCCGACGCTCAAGGTACAGCTCCCTGAGGACCCGAGCGTCTAGCTCCCAGGGAGGGGTACCCGCCAAAACGCAGGCCGCCGCGTGAGACATAGTCCTGTACCCCCTGACTATCCGGGTAGCAATGGCCCTCTGGGGCCGACGAAGAAGACGACGGTTTGCGTCGTTTAATTTGTCGGCCCACACTGGCGCCCCATAGAGGGCCATGCTTCTTAAAACGCCCGCGTAAAGCCTGCGGCACCAGTCCCCTGGACCACCGAGGTTCGGCAAAACTTTCGCGAGTGCACCCGCTGCCTTCGCCACCTTTGGGACCAGTTCTTTAAAGTGGGCCACAAAATTCCACCGCCCATCTAGAACCAGCCCCAAGTATTTAATCGACGTGCGCAGTGGAACTCTAACGCCGTCCACCATCAGTGCAGCTCCCACCGGAGGGGCCCTGCGCGGCCCGTAAAAGACCACCGCCTCGGTCTTATCTAGCGCGACACTGAGGCCGAGCAGCGCGATCCGCTCAACAATAAGGGAGGAACCCACGTTTGCCAGCCTTCTGGCCTCCTCAAATGACTCACCCCGGGCAGTGGCGAGCGTATCGTCAGCGTAGCAGAATACGCTCATCGGAGGGAGTAGAACACCTCCGAGGAGCCAGTCGTATCCGATGTTCCACAGGAGCGGTCCCAAGACCGATCCCTGTGGAACACCGCACACCATCTCCCGCTCAATTAGGTCCCCATCGCCGGCGGGGGCAGACCCCCTACAAGGTGGACCGACGATCTGGTCAAGGTCGCGGGAAGCCGCTGGATGCGGGCAGCGCAGGACCGATCGTTGTGGAGATCCTTGGGGGAGGCCTATGCCCAGCAGAGGGCGTCGTACGGCTGAAATGATGATGATGATGATCATGCCCTAAAATCTTTGTATTAATTAAAATTTAGAGGTGTATATTAAATTGTAATGCCTACTTACCCCCGTTGTTACTGATTTCCGTAATACAAGTGCTAAAGCTACTACTTCAGAATCAGGTCAATGTGTGAATTTGAAACATGTATGTGTCACCGGAAAATAATAAAAACCGTAAATTTATAAATTTCCAAAAAAAAAAAACACGAAATTTAAATTTCTAATCTATCACGTGTCTATCTACAGGACTTCCTATGTATTTATTTATTATTTAGTTATTTTCCGGTGACATATGCATTTCTTCGATACTCGCTCGACGACTTTGCTTAGCAACGATGTGCGTGCGTCGCTAGAATTAAACAAGATCGTAAATATTCGTTACCCAACAAGATTTGTCATACAACAGAGCTGTCAAGCCACGAGACATTGAAAGTTTCCTTCATTTATCATGCTAGACAGAAATTTGACAAGTTTGCTCAATCTTATTCCAATCCATTAGAGTTTAAATTCCAATTGACAGTGCGTGGGTGAAGTCACAGAAATTTCCGGTCGACAATTTTTTGGCGATATTTGCCTGTGCACGATATACGTGCATGGTAACATATGTATGCGTAGTCGGAATAGAATGCAAGGAACTATCAACGTTAAGTAGTCAGTTGGGAAATTCCCCTGTCTCGGTAACATTGGCATAGCCCTATATCGCCATCCTTTGGTGAATTTTGATAAGACACATTTTTCAAATGTAAATGGACTTAAGTTATTTAAATTTTTACTTTTTTTGGACGTAAATGGACTTTATTTTATGTTGATAGTCGATTTACTGATTGGCTTTAAATGTTCCTGTCCCGGTATTTAGTATATTGTGATCCATGTTTAACATAGTTTTAAGTTTATTTTTACTATTGGTTCGCTCTTGATATCAATCTTACTCGAAGAGCAAGCTGACGTCCACGATGGAGCGAGTTCACCCAGAACATGCCTGTGCATTTTAATCTTGAAATCGTTCGGGATGTATACAGGGCGTCCCAAAACTATGTCACATGGAGGAAAAGTACCTTAAATACTGAAAATAAAGTTTTAGTGAAACGAGACTTCATTTTTATTTTAAAAAGAAAGCGAACTGCGTTCATACAATTTTAATTAATCGCCTGTCTGAACTGGGAATCGAACCCGCTGAATGTATATAAAAAATATCTTTAATATTATCAAACCGATCGAAAGGTTCGATTATACCTAAGCATTTTTTATAAGCAACAGCATCTTAAAAAAAAGGAAGACTACAAAATTTAACATTTATTGTTGAACTAGCTTCCGCCCGCGACTTCGTCCGCGTGGACATTCGAGAAAATACTTAGGGAACCAATAACCAGGATAAAAGTATTCTGTGTTTTAATTTCATAAAAATTCGATCAGCCGTCGGGTCCTCCCTCACCAAGCGAGCAGCCTCGCGCGAGGCAGAATGTTTTGCAAAGTGCGGCGGGCCTCGCACGAGGCTGCTCTCTTGGACCCGCCTAATCACGTAAAAACGGGTGATCGGATTTTTATGAAATTAAAACATAGAATACTTTTTATCCTGGTTATTGGTCCCCTAAGTATTTTCTCGAATGTCCACGCGGACGAAGTCGCGGGCGGAAGCTAGTAAATAATAAGTGTCTGTTTCACAACCAAAAATATAGTTCTGATTAGCTTAGGTACCAAGAACTTGTTAGGTACCTACCAAGAACTTTTAGGGGATGATTTAGGTTTCTATACCCTAATTACCCCCTGGGTTTGATTTTCGGAAAACTACGAAATAGGTTGCCTATTTGTTTTAAGAAGTAAGCCTACAAAGTTCCAAGTTGAAATGTCTATTTTACCCCCTGATTTTTCATTCAAAATTTTACCCCTATTTCAACATTTTAGGAGTTGAATCATGTTCAGCGTGCTAAACATCAAAATAAATGCCATTTTTGCAATCGTCATCCCATAAAACCTCGATAACGACTTCCATATCGATTTTTAGGTTTATTTATATCCCATTTAACCTCTAAGGGGTTGATTTTTGAAAAAATACGAAATATGTGTTTGCTTATTTGTTTTACTTTCCGATCATAAGCCTAAAAATAAATTAAATGAAGGACTTTCCAGATACAACATTTCATCCCCCTTTTCACCCCTTCGGGGGTGGAATTGTCAAAAACGCTGACACAGGTACATATTAATTTTCAATGGCCAGCCTAAATACAAAATTTGAAGATCCTAACTTCAAAACTGACGGACTTTCATACAAACATTCATCCCCTTTTTCACCCCCTTAGGGGTGGAATTTCCAAAAATCATTTCTTAATGGATGCTTACACTGTATGACCTCATGCAGTATCTATGTGCAAAATTTGAAGTCTCTAGGATCAGCGGTTTGGGCTGTGCGTTGATATCTCAGTCAGTCCGTCAGTCAGGACGTTGAATTTTATATATCTATATAGATAACAAGTTTGTGCAACGTTATTGATAGCCTTTTCTGTGACTGTCGTGCTCATTCAATGTATTTCTAATGAGTGAAGATTGGAGCAATTCATACCTAATCTTCCTATCATAAGTGTTCCCTATAATGTCTTAAGTAACAGCACCTCGATTGGTTTAAAAATGTTTGAATAATTGGGTGCGGTCTATTCCACCATGTGGCATAATCGTGGGACGTCCCCAGGGTGTCCAATTACCAAATACGGTAGATAGAAAATTTTATTGAAATAGGACTTTATTTTTATTTAAAAAACAATACGAACTGCATTCAAAGATTTTTTAAATAATAGCATGTCCAAACCGAGAATCGAACCCACACCAAATTATTTAAACTTTTTTAAACCAATCGAGGTGGTGTTACTTATCATATTATCGAACACTTATGTTAGTGAAATTCGGTATAATTGCTCCAATTTTCATTTATTAGTAATACATTGAAATGTTAAAGTTTTGAGCACGACAGTCACAGAAAAGGCTATCCATAACGTTGCACAAACTTGTTATTCTACATTAAATATAAAATTTCGTAGTCTTCCTTTTATTTAAAGAACTATGTTACTTAGAGGAAATGCTTCTCTAAATAGTATTTCTTTAATTTTGTTGTAAGAGATCGGTATAATAAAATTAAAGGTATACTTTTTTGTACATTCAGCGGGTTCGATTCCCAGTTCAGACAGATGATTATTCGAAATTGTTTGAATGCAGTTCGTTTTCTTTTTAAAACAAAAATTAAGTTTGCTTTCAATAAAATTTTATATCTTCAGTATATAAGGTACTTTCCCTCCATGTGGCATAGTTTTGGGACGCCCTGTATAACAAAAAAAAACTATTAATATAAATAAATAAGTTTTTAGTAAAAATTTCATTTTTATGGCAAGCTTATTTGCTGACTCTACTTTAATATTGTATTGTCATCTGAACCAAACCTGTATACAAAATTTCAGCTCCATCAGACACTGGAAAGTGGGTCAAATTAAGCTTGCAAGATTTGTCCCCTACAAACTAACTAACATACTTTTTACTAACTAATATAGCAAGTTAATAAAAAACTTGTAATAATAGGCTTTACTTATGAAATTGGAGCTTTTTCTCACATATTCGTTAAAGGAGATCTGACTGATCTCCGCACTTTGGCCAAGCTGTATTCAAGTTTGAAAATGAAGAGAAAAATATTACCTTTTCAAACTTGAATAACTGCTTGGCCACTAATCGTACACTGTTGACATCATAACAAAAAGTGATTGTTACACTATTTACAATAGTAATGTGCAAATTATTTTTGTTGGCCGCACTTTGATCAAGCTGTATTCAATTTTGAAAATGAAGAAAAAATCTCATTTTCAAACTTGAATAACTGCTTGGCCGCTAATCGTACACTATTGACGTCATAACAAAAAATGATCGTTACTCTGTTTACAATAGTGATGTGCAATTTATTTTCGTTGGCCGACACTTTTACTTTTTTGGTCCAATTTGACTGATCTCCTTTTAATTTATTTATTATTATCAATGTAGCAAAATTAATAGTCAGTTTCGAAAATAGAGTACCTACCTACTTTTGTCGGAATGTCAAACATCTAAAAAAATAATAATTAAACACGCGTCAAATATTTTTATATAAGCTTCGAAGTAAATAGGTACCTACCCCTCTTTGGTTGTCATCAATTTGACTGCTTCGAACAGATTTTTTTATCTAAGGCAGTTTTTTTTATTTGAGACTATAGGCAATAGTTAGATTAATGCTATCTGATCATATCTCTAAAGTTTCGTTGAATTCGGAGGTCACATGTCCAAGAAATGCCCCAATAATCTTCGTATGATGATTCCAACTTCCTACAATTTCCCCATTAGTCCGATCAACGGGGCATATGTAACCCGATAAATTCCCCCGTCGCTCAAATTTGGCACGATTGTAGAGTAAGTAATGCTGATTCAGGATCTGCAGGAATCCAAGAATATTTCCAACGGCAAGTTAGTCATTTTTGACGTGCCGTGAGCGCTTGAAAATCGCTTTTAATTTCTTTGAGAATGGTTCCTTAGCCTTATTACTTTCTGTATGCGTACCTATTATTAGGTAGAATAAGTTAATACAGTTAGAAAAAAACATTTCTTGCTAGAAGGTGAGATTTTAACCTAAATGTGAAAACATAAAATTGCTTCTAATTTCTCTGTTAATGTTTATTTAGCCTCAAATACCAACTGCATACGTACGTATTACGAGTTAGAATGAGTATATGCAGGAATCCAATAACATTTCTTACTAGAACTCGAGATTTTTACCTAAACGTGAAAACGTTAAATCGCTTCTTATTTCTCTGTCAATGGTTCCTTAGCCTCATTTCTTTTTGTATGCGTACCTATTACTAGGTAGAATAAGTTTATAAAGGAATTAAAAAAAAACTCTTGCTAGAAGTTGATATTTTCACCTACACGCGAAAACATAAAATTGCTTCTAATTTCTCTGATAACGTTTCCTTACCCTCAAATACTTTCTGCATAACGCATTACGAGTTAGAATGAGTATATGAAGGAGTCGAAAAACATTTCTTACTAGAACTTGATATTTTTACCTAAACGTGAAATCGTTAAATCGCTTCTAAAATCTCTGTTAACGTTTCCTCAGCCTCAAATACTGTGTGTATACGTACGTATCAACAATTAGTACATGAAGAAATTCAGAAACATTTCATAATAGAAGTTGAGAGACTTACCTAAACGTGAAACCGTAAAAACGCTTATAATTTATCTGTGAATGTTTCCTAAGCCTCAATAACTATCTGTATACGTACGTGTTTCTAGTTAAGATAAGTATGTAAAGAAATTTAAAAACATTTCTCACTTGAAGTTGGATTTTTACCAAAACGTAAAATCGCTTCTATTTCTATGTTAATGTTCCTCAGCCTTGATCATTTTCTGTGTACGTACGTATTACTAGTAAAATATAAAAAAATCCAAAACTAGACCTTAAAAGTATATAAATTGTATCATACTTTAATATAGTACTTCGTATCACCAATATAGGTACGTGACAGATAAGTCTGCGCGTGTGGGGTTATATACATAATCATTGCTAAATTAAGATTCTACACCATGTACTTCAAAGCTTTCAGATCAAACTTAGTTTGCTAACAGGGATAAAATAAATAAAAAACCGAATACCTTCAACAATGACTAAAATTTATTAAATATTATTTATCGTTTTATTTTGTTGTTTTATTGTTTATTATAAAAGTGTTCCTTCAATTACTCTCAACGTATTAACAAATTAGGAACCTCCGATACATATTAACATAACTTTATTTCGTAATAAATATTGCTAATGGGTGACAATAATCATAACTATTTATCAGGAACAAAACAGTATAAAAGTACTTAGCTTTTCAAGACCTCTCAGTTTGGCTGCTCACACGAGACTGTTCGTTCACAAATTATCATACTATCCCCCAGAGGGATCTATAAAGGTGGGGCTGTCCCGCCATTCGTCTAAGCCAATTAAAATTTGGCAGTAGTCACACAACTCTGCCACAGATGGCGCCAAGCGAACAAATCAGTACTTTTATTAAGATTATTTTATAAATAAAGTTAGCTTTTTGTACAAAGCTTTGTGTAATAACAACAACATTATTTATGATTAATTTATCAAGCAAATAACAGGTTTTCTATTTGATTCATGACAGTAATATTAAATGGAAATGTGATTGTCTTTGATTATCTTTAAACAGATAGTCAAATCGTATCTTTTGTCTTTTGTAACATTGAAATAATAATGTATTAAACATTATTTATGGAATAAATATAAATCATACAAAACTACGATTAATACAACAATAATTAATCAAAATATCTAACACGCGCATACGCGACTGGGAAATTTTGGCGCTAGTACAGTACATTTTTTTTGTTTTAATCTTAGGGAAAAGATTAGTATTCGATTTTTACCGAGCGCAGACGCGGAAGCGGCCATGGAAGAAATGACTTGGAATTTATGTAGGGCAGGCGTACCGGTTTTGGCCACTGTACCGGTTTTGGTCACTTTTCACTTTAAAGTTATATAAATAGGAATTAAATAATTATTGCTTATATTTATTAATGGCGAATAAAAGATTGGACTTTTAGTTAATAATTACAGCACTTAGCTTTTTTTATGTAGTACGATATTTTAGAAATAAACACGTGTTATGTTTCAAAGTTAACATTTTGTAAAATTCTTAAGCAAAATGTTAAGGGTAAAGGTTTTGTAAAATCATTTTTTTCTACAATAAAATTACTTTATGGTTATTTAATATTTTATATCATATTGGAATATGTTTCTTCTAGATGGATTAAGTGTTGTTTTTTCACTGTTCTTACAAAAAGTTGGGAAACAATCAGTGGCCAAAAGTGGGGCTAGAAATTTTAGCATTGTGCCACCTTTGGCCACTTTGGCATTAGTAGAAAGTTTCCAACCTATTATGAAGTTCATTTATTTTAAAATACTCACAACTCACTTTTGTTAGCTAACGTACTAGAAAATTTGCGGATTGAGGCTAGTGTAGGCACTAGCCTACACTAGACTCAATCCGCTAATTTTCTTTTAATCAAGTGATAAAGGTATACTTATAAATTTGTAGTAAGGAGTAAGGAGCTAGCTGTGATTGAAATACTATTTCATGTAGTGTTTTAGTCCAGAACTCTAATAAGACATCAATTAAGCATAAACTCAACTTATAAATATAGTAATTTTATGAAAGTGGCCAAAACCAATGCAAATGGTGTATTTGGCCCCCTCCGCAGAATTTGTTTTAAATAAAAAAAACTATTGTTTTTTTTTTACTTTGTAGATTGTACCCTTAAAGGTCGATAAATTATCTATAACTCTACATTATAAATTTTCTCTAAAATACTGAAGATCATTAAGCACTAAGCGGTTAAAAGTGAAAAAATCCTTAAAGTGGCCAAAACCGGTACGCCTGCCCTACTTAACATAAATATACTTTATTCTTTTTAAATATCCTTCAACTCTTTATTATTTGTAATAACGTTGGCTACCATACGCACTGCTACTCCATGCACGTGGCAGAGCAGTTAAGTGAAGGTCGATCCTTACGCTCTATCTATACTAATATTATAAAGAGGAAAGATTTGATTGTTGCTTTGTTTGTTTGTTTGCATCGAATAGGCTCCGAAACTACTGGACCGATTTAGAAAATTCTTTCACCATTAGAAAGCTACATTCTTCCCGAGTGACATAGGCTATATTTTATCTCGATATTCGTACGGGAACGGGTACCACGCGGGTGAAACCGCGAGGATCCGCTAGTGTAGCATAAATCAGCAGTTATCATAAAAAATGACAATCTGAAAATTTGTAAGTACTTAACTCGTATTTACTACATAAAGTAGAATCGGTGAAAAGAATTATTCCAAAGAGTTTCAAAGCGATTTTACGTTTTCACATTTAGGTAAAAATCTCAACTGCTAGTGAGAAATGTTTTTGATTTTTTTTCTCTTTATTTTGGCACAAACAGTCATTACAAAGAAATTGGCATAGAAAAAAGTTACTAAAATATAGACAACGAGTGCCCAAATTGAACATTACAAAAAAAGTTGGATACAGCTATGTAATTTAAGATTGCAAAAATTGTGCCAATTCATAAAAAAGGTTCCAAGTTGGATACCAAGAACTATAGACCGATATCCATACTTATTACTAAATCCAAGATCCTTGAGAAGCTTATTAAAGCGAGACTGATCGCTCATATTAGTAAAAACGGAATTCTTCATAAAAATCAATTTGGTTACCGGAATACGGTTGGCACACAGAACGCAATAATCACTTTGCTAAATGACGTCACTGACAAAATTAATGCAAATTTGAGGGTAGCCACGGTTTTCCTCGACTTGAGCTCAGCATTTGATACAATTAATCATAAACTGCTCTTAGAGAAGCTGGAGTTCTATGGTGTTCGAGGGAAAGCACTGAAGCTTTTCCAATCATATTTACGAAATAGAATTTTTTTTGTAGAAATTAAAACTATAGATGAAAATATGTGTGAAATTGTAACCAGGTCCAAACTAACTGATTGTGAAGTAGGCGTCCCACAAGGTTCCATATTGGGACCTATACTATTTATAATATTTATAAATGACTTGATTGGTTATATATCAAATGCTCAAAATTCAGTCAAATTAATCCTATTCGCAGATGACACCAATGCAGTAATTTCTGATAAAAGTCTTATTGATTTAGAAACAACAGTAACTCAAACATTACTATCAATGAAAAATTGGTTCACTGTTAATGGTTTATCGATCAACAGCCTAAAAACTAATATCATGTTGTTCAAAACTCACTCCAGGGATAATAGTAACTTAAACATTAATCTTAACGGTGACTTGCTACATACAGTAAGTTCAACAAAATTTTTGGGCGTCAAGTTTGATGACCAACTGAAGTGGAAGGAAGAACTAGAAGACATTGAGAGTAAAATCAGTTCAGCCTGCTATGTCCTTCGAAGTCTTAGAGATGAAGCAGATATAAAGCATTTAAAACTTGTATACTACGCCCTTGTGGAATCAAGGCTACGTTATAGCATTTTTTGCTGGGGTAGAAGCTATGACTACAATATTAATAAGGCTTTCATTCTACAAAAAAGGGCAATCAGGACAATGGTACGCATACCCCAACAAGAGTCTTGTCGAGAGCACTTTCAGAAACTGGAAATATTGACTGTTCCTAGTCTATATATTCTTGTGATATTATCTCATTTTGCTAAAACTATAACAGAACACGAGACTACAACGGAAAAGAATATAAGAGTTGCTACAAGAAGACAAGGTTTTACACAAAAAATTCTTCCTAGAATAGATATAGTCAAGCATTGTCCTAATTACCAGTCAGTACTTTTATTTAATAAACTGCCAAGTGAGCTAAAAAGTGCAGTGTACGATTCAAATTTCAACGATACATTGAAAACATACTTGTTGAAGAAATGCTTCTATTCCATTAATGATTTTTAAATAGCAATAATGCATTGACTGGTTTTACCTAAAATATTATTATGGAATTGAATTTTTAAATAATTTGTTAATTAATATTGTAAATTATGACATTATTGTTAAGAATTTATTAATTTTGATTATCACAAATTATTATTTTTTTGTATTTTTTTAATGTAATTTAATTATAATTGGGAAAGTGTAATTAATCAAATATATTTACCATAAGTGTTATAATTTTCGACACAATGAACATTGTTAAGAAATAAATAAATCTAAAATCTAAATCTAAAATCTAAAAGGCTAAGTTAAAAGTAACATGCAGTTAGTGTGCAAAAATATATAATAATACCTAGGTTAAGCTATAGATGACTTGAAATAGATAAAAACAGAAGGTTCATTTTAACATTTCATAAATTTCTGATTTAATACCAGTTATGGAATTGCAAAACAAATCTAAATTGGGAAAATGATCATTATATATTCTTAGACAGCGAGAAAAGTAGCTATTTTGGGTATAATTTTTCCGATAGTATGGTGTTACATGATTTTTTTATTGGGCGTGAGGGGCGTGCGGGTAGTCGTGCTTTAGTTATAAGATTTATTTTTGATAGAAGGGACGGGCAATCTAATTTAAATAGAAACACTAGATCGAACAACTTTCGTCAATTTTCTTATGACAATAAATTGTGTTTTTTTTAAAGAACCAGTGTATTCTATGTTCGAAACATTAGCACGGAAGTTAAGCAATTTTAAAATTTTTGCTGCACTCTTTCCAGAAGACCAATGTCCAAACAACACTTCCAAAATCTAAAATAAAGCGAACAAAACTAAAGAAAAGTATTTTAAAAGTTATAAAAATTATTTTTATAAAAAAATAAAACCACCTTCAAAAAATGACATCAAAAAAGTAAAAAATAATCCCTCACCAATAACGTAAGTACTTTGAAGTCGGACGTGAAACATGTACAATTTTTTGTTGTTTTTGTTAAAACCCGCCCGACCGAATGAAGGCGGTTTTATTTTTTAATGAAAATAATTTTTATTTCACTCTTTTTAGTGCATCATGCATGCAATTTACGTGTATTCTGGTAAATAGGTATGTAATCAAACTGAGAACCTCCTTTTTTGAAAACATGTAAAATAACTTGAGGTATCCCCTTTCCAACAAAACAAGAATCATCTAAATCGGTTTATAAACAAAGGAGTTATGCCTAAAGATACGTAATAAATTTACATAAAGTAGTAACGAAAAGGACAGTATTTTCAAGATTTCCTGAAAACTACTGAACCGATTTCAAAATTTCAAAAAATGGGACCAATTTGAAAAAAAACCTGATGATATAACGTTTGAATCATTTCAATCGGTTCAGCCGTCTTCGAGTAATCGGTGTACATACATATAATAAAACGCGACGAATAGATAACCTCCTCCTTTTCAATTTTTGAAGTCGGTTAAAAAGTTTACTGACTGGTTTTGAGACCCTACTTATGAAACAAAGACTGTGAAAAGCTTTTTTTTTATTTGTTCAAAATGTGAATCGAAGGAGAGTCCACTGTCAACTATTATTCTCAAGTCCCTTATCACGTCTACACGTTGTAACATCACGTTATCAATCTTGGACATATGCAAAATTGGTGCATGTTTTCTTGTGAATGTTATCAAGTGACACTTTTCTGCATTAAGGAACAATTGATTTTCACTACCAATACACCTGGAGCGAATTCAAATCATACTGCAATCGCAGACAGTCCTCTACACAATCGATGACTCTGTATATTTTCGTGTCGTCTGCATATTGAAGGCGACTACTACAGCATACCTAGGGTATTGCTGATAAAATATCTTTTATATACTTATTCTAACTAGTAATATTTACAAGTGATTGAGGCTAAGGAAACATTCACAGATAAATAATAAGCGATTGAGGCTAAAGAAACATTCACAGAGAAATAATTGTAAGTGTTTTCACGTTTTCATGTATAGGTAAAAATTTCAACTGCCAGTCAGAAATGTTTTTGATTTCTTTATATACTTATTCTGACTACACAACAAACACAGGAAGGAAATATGGCTAAGGACACATTCACAGAGACACTAAGCGATTTTACGTTTTCACGTTTAGGTAAAACTCTCAACTTCTATTATGAAATGCTTTTGAATTCCTTCATATTTTCATTATTGATACGTACGTATACACACAGTATTTGAGGCTGAGGAAACGTTAACAGAGATTTTAGAAGCGATTTACCGATTTCACGTTTAGGTAAAAATATCAAGTTCCAGTAAGAAATGTTTTTTGACTTCTTCATATACTCATTCTAACTCGTAATGTGTTATGCAGAAAGTATTTAAGGGTAAGGAAACTTTATCAGAGAAATTAGAAGCAATTTTATGTTTTTGCGTGTAGGTAAAAATCTCACCTTCTAGCAAGAAATGATTTTAACTCCTTTATAAACTTACTCTACCTAGTAAGAGGTACGCATTTAGAAAGTAATGAGGCTAAGGAACCTTTAATAGAGAAATTAGAAGCGATTTAACGTTTTCACGTTTAGGCAAAAATCCCAAGTTCTAGTAAGAAATGTTATTGGATTCCTGCATATACTCATTCTAACTCGTAATACGTACGTATGCAGTTGGTATTTGAGGCTAAATAAACATTAACAGAGAATCTAGAAGCAATTTTATGTTTTCACATTTAGGTTAAAATCTCAACTTCTAGCAAGAAATGTTTTATTCTAACTTTATTAACTTATTCTACCTAGTAATAGGTACGCATACAGAAAGTAATAAGGCTAAGGAACCATTCTCAAAGAAATTAGAAGCGATTTTCACGCGCTCACGGCACGTTAAAAATGACTAACTTGCCGTTGGAAATATTCATGGATTCCTGCAGATCCTGAATCAGCATTACTTACTCTACAATCATGCCAAATTTGAGCGACGTGGGAATTTTCCGGACGTCTCCATACAACGAATATCCTCGTTGATCGGACTACATAGAAAACTCTAATGTCATAGGTAAAGACATTTGAGACTAAAGGCAATAGTTAGACTAATGCTGTCTGATCGTATCTTTAAAGTTTCGTTGAATTCGTAGTTCACATGGCCAAAAAATGCCCCAAATATCTTCGTACGATAATTCCAACTTCCTACAATCTCCCCATAGAAAACTCCAATTTCATAGATAAAGAGCTATTTATGTACGGTCGCCAGCACGTCGGGTTACTACAAAATGTCAAAAATTATTAATTGAAACTGAACTCTATCCGTTGGACATAAGGTTGAATTTTATTTAAAGAAATTTGACAGTTTGTAGTAACCTGACGTGCTGGCGACTGTACATATAACAATCGTGAACATTTTCAAGATTTTTTTAACTGACAAGAAGAACAGGCGCACGTATGTTTTAGGAAATAGACTTCTACTCTTTAACGGTCCGCATGAAAAACGAAGTTGAGAAGCGTTAAGTGCAGAATCTGGGAGTAGCAACTAGTAGTGCTAGCACAACTTGCTCGCGACTCGAGTGAGAAAGAGTCGCGGGCACTTTCGACCAATCAGATCGCTCGTAGATAGCGCGCGTGACTTAAGGCGACTTGCTGATTGGTTGGAAGAAGCGCGACAAAGAGTCGCGCTAAGTGCTAGCCCTACTGGTAGAGGTGGTACGCAGTGCTAGTCTAGAATCTGATATTCGGGGGTAAAAAGGGGAAGGCGGTATGGCCCATGTAATTCTTGAGCACTCAAAAAAGTAGTAAAAAAATTAAAATGACTTCAAGAAGAAGGTACCTGTCAAATAAAAAGACAACGTTCATACCTTTTTGAAGTCAGTGCCTTTTTCATCAAGCAACATCATCATCATTTTTCAGTTGACAGGTAAGACCTTCTTTTTGAAGCCGTTTTAATTTTTTTAATATTTTTTTTATTTCTTTATTTATAGTGTAGATTGTACCAAGATAGCCATATCTCAAAAACTACCTTGGAAGCCTAAATAGAATGCTATATACTCAAATATTATCCAATTCCAAGTATATAACATAAGTACCAGGTGAAACTGCTAATATAATTTTATGAAGTCGGTTAAAAAGGAGCATAATACAACAATAAAGCCGAAATTTACGATAATCTTTCAGTTAGGTACATTCTCTATTCAACACACGAAAAAAATAGCTGAATTGCCTATTTGTCTATTTTGCGGTTCTATCCTTCAATGATTTCCAGTAGAAATCTCGAGTTGTTTCTATATAAGCACTAACTTAGCATTTAAACGTTTTCTGTCTTCAACCTTTACTTTGATTTTACTAGATTTTCTGGTTGCCTTCACACTAACTTAAATACACCTTGTTTATACTTATTCCAAAATCCCGATGAGAATTTTTTTATCATTTCAGCTTTCATAACAATTTAAACTTTCATTACGCTTAGAATTCAATATTTTTTGAATGTATGTATGGAAACAGTAAATTTTTTTTCAAGAAAATATATTTAATTCCTTCATAACTTCATTTTCAACAATAAAATTTTAATTGTGAATGCAAAAAAGTAAAAAGAAATATTTATGGTAAATGTAAGTAGGTACTTAAATTTAAATAAAATCCTTTGTTTCAATTTCATGTTGACAAAATGATGGAAAAATTATCTAAAATTAGACTTTGCAGCTACCTATTTAAACTGAAACTTAATTTATTTGAACTGGCTCTTTCACAAATGGACACAAATACGACATTTTTACAATTTCCGACAAAGTTCGTTTGTCCTCTATAAAGCTCTTGTGAGTGTTTGCTTAGGACTGCTCTTCGTTCTTCAACGCCACGTCGACTTTAGCGAAAATATTTGATGTCCTATTGTCAAACTTATTATCATTTGCAATTCGTTTTATTTGCAACTTCTTAAGGCGCAAATATTAGGAGAGGTTTTCTGTTATTTGGTGTAAGCGCAAGCCACATTGCCAGCTGGCGAGCGAGCTAAAGGTCAATGTCACACTTGTAACATTTTGGCGTGTCCGAACACCATGTCTTTATCATGCATCGCTAGTTTTGTTCGGCATGCGCTGTATTAATATATATCAAAGAGACAATGTATTATAAAGACATGGTGATTGGACACGCCTAAATGTTACAAGTGTGGGTGGACGCACCTTAACGAGCCGAGCGAGCGACGAGACGTTTCACATCTTTTCCCTTATTCGTCTTAGGACAGATTCTGGTTTGGACAGATTCTGGTTACGACAGATTCTTGTTACGGCAGATTCTTGTTACGGCAGAAGTAACATTGCCAACAAAAGTAAAAACCACACAATTTATTATTCGTCTTAGGACAGATTCTGGTTTGGACAGATTCTGGTTACGACAGATAACAATAAAAAAAATAAAAAAATATAAGTAAAGAAAATATAAAAAAAAAAAATAATAAAAAAAAAAAACTTAAAGCAAAAAATAATAATAAAAAAAATACATACTTAACAATGTTTTTTTTTTGTGTGACATTACCAATTCTGCCGTAACAAGAATCTGTCGTAACCAGAATCTGTCCTAAAGAATTTCTAAAAATATTTTTTATGCGCGACAGTACTAATTCTGCCGTAACAAGAATCTGCCGTAACAAGAATCTGCCGTAACAAGAATCTGTCGTAACCAGAATCTGTCCAAACCAGAATCTGTCCTAAGACGAATAAGGGCATCTTTTCATACTTCGGTTCACACTGCACAAGCGACATTGCTCGTCTCTCTGTCTCCCAGTATGAAGTGACGTTTCACGTCGTTTGCTCGGCCTGCGCTAGTCTCTTGCATAGAGAAAGATATATACCTATACAGGGTGTTAGTTTGGTCAGTCCCAACCCCGAAACCAGAGCTTGTACTAATAAAAATAAAAATAATAAAAAAAAAAAAACTTAAAGCAAAAAATAATAATAAAAAAAATACATACTTAACAATGTTTTTTTTTGTGTGACATTACCAATTCTGCCGTAACAAGAATCTGTCGTAACCAGAATCTGTCCTAAAGAATTTCTAAAAATATTTTTTATGCGCGACAGTACTAATTCTGCCGTAACAAGAATCTGCCGTAACAAGAATCTGCCGTAACAAGAATCTGTCGTAACCAGAATCTGTCCAAACCAGAATCTGTCCTAAGACGAATAAGGGCATCTTTTCATACTTCGGTTCACACTGCACAAGCGACATTGCTCGTCTCTCTGTCTCCCAGTATGAAGTGACGTTTCACGTCGTTTGCTCGGCCTGCGCTAGTCTCTTGCATAGAGAAAGATATATACCTATACAGGGTGTTAGTTTGGTCAGTCCCAACCCCGAAACCAGAGCTTGTACTAATAAAAATAAAAATAATAAAAAAAAAAAAAACTTAAAGCAAAAAATAATAATAAAAAAAATACATACTTAACAATGTTTTTTTTTGTGTGACATTACCAATTCTGCCGTAACAAGAATCTGTCGTAACCAGAATCTGTCCTAAAGAATTTCTAAAAATATTTTTTATGCGCGACAGTACTAATTCTGCCGTAACAAGAATCTGCCGTAACAAGAATCTGCCGTAACCAGAATCTGTTCAAACCAGAATCTGTCCTAAGACGAATAAGGGCATCTTTTCATACTTCGGTTCACACTGCACAAGCGACATTGCTCGTCTCTCTGTCTCCCAGTATGAAGTGACGTTTCACGTCGTTTGCTCGGCCTGCGCTAGTCTCTTGCATAGAGAAAGATATATACCTATACAGGGTGTTAGTTTGGTCAGTCCCAACCCCGAAACCAGAGCTTGTACTCATAAAATTGAACAACATTCCCGAATAAACATGTGTCGAAATCTGAAAAAAATAATTGTTTCCTCCATATACGAAATCGATCAGCTGACATGACAGTGCAGTTTGTATGGGGGAACAACAATTTTTTGTCACGTTTCGACCCGTGTTTCTTGGGGAAAGTTGTTCAATATCATGAATATAAGCTGTAGTTTTGGGCTTGCAACTGACCAAACTAACATAATTTATTATAGAGTGCGCGCCAGATAAGTCTGCGCGCGGACAAAACCGAACACTATTTCTTTTCCATAAGCTTTGAACAAAAAGTGTACTGTAACTAGTTTTTAGTCTCTCCTGAAAAATTTACTCAATGTTACTTGCGGGCTTTTAAAAATCACCGATTTATTTATGAACATGCCTTATGATAGTTGTTACTAAGTCAGAGTTAATAGCTTGCTAGCTTACCTACTAACACTGGCTTTATATCTTGGCTTGAGAAACTAGCCTCCAGTATTTCATTTCAGTTTATAACCGCCTCGGTGGTCTAGTGGTACATACCACGAAGTCCAGAATTCGATTCCCAGTGGGAGTACATTATTGTATTCGGCTTGGTTGGTGGTAGGACTGGCGATGTCCTTGCTAGTAACTCTAATACCTAGTATCCAATGTAGGTATTCCCAGATTAGGTAACTTTTGTTTTTATTGAGCTTTAAGGTCATAGCCCATTTAGACCGCACCGCTCCCACCCAACCAAAGTATGAACAGCCAAATATGGACTTAATATCGTTCACTGTAGATGCATTGTACAGTAACAATATAATATAGCGGACAGAGCGTGGTCCGCGAGCTTACCGCTGTCTGACTGCTCGGTAGTTGTCGCCTCGCTGACGCCGCGCGGTCCGCGCGCTGTCCGCGCGCAGACTGCTAGCGGTCGCCGCGCCGTCGCCGCCGCGCACCTATATAGGGAATAGCAGTCGACGCGTGGACAGCTGGGAGTCTGCTAGCTGTCGCCGCGTGGACTGCTGGGTGCCTGCTAGCTGTCGCCTTCGTTGAGGGCGGTGTTGGGTAGGAGCGGTGTTGGAGCGGTGCGGTATAAGTGGGCTATGACCTTTAAGGTACGAGTTGGAACTGGGCGTCGAACCGCAACTGCAAGCGACATGACGCCGCGCCATACTAATTTCCAGTTGATGTTTCTTTGTTTTGTATGAAATCGAGCGTCGACGTTGTCGTCCGACGCCCGGTTCGAACGATACCCTTATGCTTTACGGCACTGAGTTCCTGCCCTCTTGTACAGTGCCCCAACCTTTTCTGTTCCGGTGACAGCGGCGCTTCATACGTTTTTTCTTTTTTCTAAGAACTTCAGCAGCCAGCAGCGCTATGGTTGGACATCAACTTGACAGCAGAATGACATTAAAAAAAACACGCTAGTTTCACATTTTGGCCACCGGCACAGCAAAGTTTGTGACACTGTATCAATGAAGCTCGACTTAATACTGAGGTAACTGGAGAGTGCAGTACGAACAATTTTTTGTAACCACAAATTAACAGTGGCTGTCTTCCGTCTCACCTACACTTTAAAAAAATACGTATGGTCATATGAGACAACTGACAGCCACTACATACTAAATGTCAAATTTGCTGGTGTTCACTTTTTTATTCAGGGTGTGAACTCCAGTTAGCTCAGTGTTAAGTCGAGCTTCATGATCTTAACAAAATGTTTACATTTAAAATGTCACTGTCAAATAGCACTTCACTTTCTTCAACTGAACCGTTACTTTGTTTGTTTTCTTTCACTTCACAGTTTTTCAACGGTATTCTGTAAATTTTCACAATGGTTTATAATATTTCGAGTCCGATAGTAAGTCTTCAAATTTATCCGGTACATTTTCAAATATATCTGCCAGTTCAGTTGCAAGCACTAGACACATAGAAGCATGTTCTGTTCATATTAAATAAAATAAATAAAACTTATTGCAAACTCATTAAGATAAGAAGCCCACATAAATTGAAAGCAGTAACCAAAGTTTTGTCTATCCATATCAGTTATCTAATCTATGCGTGAGCGGCAATGGCGAGCAAAAACTTTGGCCATAAATTAAAGTTACCAATAAGTTCCCCAAAAAGGACCAAACGGTTTGATAAAAGTTAGACAATCTGTATTCTGAGGGACTACTCTGAAACGCAGAATCCGAAATTTCGGTATACCCGTCCCTTTCACTCTCCTGTCGTGACAGCATCGTGACAGAATGGAGTGAAAGGGGCGGGGTTAACGAAGTTTCAGATTTTGCGTTTCAGACTAAGGATCCTGTATCCTGTCTATCTCTCCATACCGTTGCAAATAGTGGGGGGCAACGGGAATAAAGCAAAATAAGTTTTTAGTAAAAATTTCATTTCCATGACAAGCTTTTTTGCTGACTGTACTTAAATATTGTATTTTCATCTAAACCAAACCTGTATACAAAATTTCAGCTCAATCGGACACTGGGAAGTGGGTCAAATTAAGCTTGCAAGATTTGTCCCCCACTAACTAACTAACATGGCAAGTTTATAAAAAGCTAGTAAAAACGTCAACAATTAAAAGCATTGAAAAAAATTAAGAAGGGCCAGTTTAAGAGGAAGCTAATCTTTATTGTACTAAATTCTATATTCTTTCTTAGACTATGTACTTAAGTCAATAACTGGCGATCCGCAGAAAAATACTAGTTGTTACGTGGAATAGGGGAATAAATACTATTATATTTCTCTAGTGCTCTATATAAACTTATATGTACCCATCGAAACTTAATCTCGGGATTGCGAGACGTTCCCAGTAAAATATTATGTGATATTGATAGATCTTAGATTGTGTTAACTTGGGATACCTACTTTTAGGCCGACCTTACACTTGTAAGTTTTACTCATGTACTTACATGCTTACGTGAGCGACTTACGATAAATTTTGCAAATTTAAAAACTCTTTGTAAGTTTATTTGTATGTGTAATTATACAGCAGTAAGTTAGAAAAATGGAAAATGAAGTATTTAGAAAAAATCGACCCGTCTCACAACTAGCTCCGATGGGACTCGAACCCACGACCTTTCGCTTTCCGGGCGACTGCTCTAACCACTGAGCTACGGAGTCGTTAACGTGAGCTTAGTGGTTAGAGCAGTCGCCCGGAAAGCGAAAGGTCGTGGGTTCGAGTCCCATCGGAGCTAGTTGTGAGACGGGTCGATTTTTTCTATATTAAAAATAGCATTGTGAATGCAAAAATCTTAAAATTAAAATAACCAGCAGTAAGTTACTTACATAAAATTTACGGAGGCAACTTACAAGGGTAATTTCGGCCTTAAGCGCAGGCCTTACTGCCTGCTGACGAGCGAGCTATCGAGCCGGGCAATTTTTTTTTATCAACACGGAGTAACACGTAGCTTTCATCATCACACCTGATGTTAAGTGGTGATAAGGCTGAAGATGGAAGCGCACTACTCCCGGAATCCTCAATCACTGAGGAACTAGCTATCTTATCTCTAACTGCCGGAACAGAATAATGTTGAAAATATCATTGTTATGCCGTCAGACTTAGTTAAGACGGTGGTAGCTAGCCAGGCGGACTAAGAATAATTGCTACCACCAACCAAACCGAATACAATATGTACACCCACTGGGAATCGAACCCGGGACCTCTTGGTCTGAAATCGGTGGTGTGAACCACTAGACCATAGAGGCGGTTAAAATGCGCGCGGCGCGATGCGAGGTGAGCCGCGGGAGAAACACTCTTTCGGTGTTTAAGGACCCCACAGACAATCAGTCCCCCTGTTGGCAAGGGCCTGCCAGTTAGCCGTAACAGGCCACACAGTTCCCTTTAAGGTTTAGAACTGACGGCTAAAAACGGCTTTAATTAAGTATATAACAAAATCTGATAAAGGTCGGTCTCACTCAAAATTATCATGTTACGCTTGAGTGATGTCGTCTATTCAGTGACTGAATTAAAAAGTGTTGTGCGCCCTTTGCAAAGCATGTTTTTCCAGTAAGTAATATTGACAACACGCACCACGCTTTTTAATTCAGTCACTGAATAAGACGGCATCACTCAAGCGTAACATTATATTAAATTGTAGGTGTTAATTGCAATGAAGATTTATTAATATTGCAGGGTAGAAAATCCATGACAAATACAATGCTATATCAATAATTACGAATATTATTTTCTTCTTTTTAATCTGTTATAAAAGTGCGTTTTTTTAGTTTTTTAATACATATTTCTAACTTATAAAAAACCTTGAATGAAAAAGGTTAGGTACTAAATAAAGTTTGGATTAAGTCATAACGTCAAGGTTTCACAGAAGTAGTTTAATTATAATTCTGAAGGATCACTATAATTTTAACAAGATTAAGAACGGTTGCATGGCTTGGGTACTTAACCCAATGTTCATTAAGAAGTCAGTTCACTGAATCTTAGAGTTCGTTAGTACAATCGGTCAGAGTAGCTAAAACTTTAGAATTGTGTGACATAAACTACTGACATAGAATAAAAGATGTTTAGAAAGGTCACATAAGACGCTGCCGAATATCTGATCTACATATCTCCTTTTTATCCTCAGTATGGAAGCGCTCAGCTTTCATCACACCTGATGTTGAATGATCATTGGAAAGAAAAAAAACTTCCGGAATTCTTAACAACTAAGTACCCTGGGCCCTGTCAAACCAAACTTACATATTTGTAAATTTTATTTGTATTTACAGGCTAGAATTCTACAAGTTACCGTTTAACGAAACATGCAAGTTTAAAGTTTACAATAGTGGAAACAAATTTGTAAATTGCAGCTACAATTTTACATATTTCTTATATGACCAACAATTTTTCCTTTTTCAGGTGAATATTTACATACTTATTTGTAGGGAAAACTGTTTCGTTGAATGCGAGATAAAAGAAGCTTGCGATGATAAACTTATAGGTCAACCATCCCGTGATTAACAAATATAAAGTTGCTTTACTGATACAGATCCATCATCATCAGCCATTGAATGTGTTAAATGCTGTATTTACCTTTTAGTGTTTGTTTCGCCAAGATTTATATCTATTAAGCCAGTAATTGTTTAAATGTATTGGTGTATATGTCACCGGAAAATAACAAGAACCGCAAATTTATTTTAAATTTCCTTAGAAATTTATAAACTTACGGAAGTCCTGTAGAACACGTAATAGGATAGAAATTTAAGGCGATCGCGAAGCGCAGCGAAGCAATTGCCTTAAATTTCGTGGTTATTTTTTTTTCAGGAAATTTATAAATTTATGTTTTTTATTATTTTCCGGTGACATATACGTACATACGTAGGTGAATTGTAATAAATAAATAAATGTCCACACGGCTACGGTACTGACCTTCCTTATGGATGGATAAGGAGTATGGTATGGGTCATGACATACCACGCGAACCCAATGCGGGTTGGTGAGTATTAACAACTGCAAATGCAGCCGGGACCAATGGCTTAACGTGCCTTCCGAAGCACGGAGGAGCTCGTGCTGAAGTTTTTGTTCACCCATCCTGTTCCGAAATTAACTTAACTTCAACGATCGCAGGCCGAGCGCACTAATACTGCAACTGCATGCAGGAAGTCTCTATACTCTTTGTGTTGAATCAGCGTCAATCGACGCGGACAAGCTCTGCTTATCGGCGCTGGTTTGGCACAAGTTGTAGAGCTGCCTGCGTTGACTATCTGCGCGGACCAGTAACGACAAGCACTTTATCATCATCACCGAAATTAACTTAACTTGAACGATCGCAGGCCGAGCGCACTAATACTGCAACTGCATGCAGGAAGTATCTATACTCTTTGTGTTGAATCAGCGCCAATCGACGCGGAGAAGCTCTGCTTATCGGCGCTGGTTTAGCACAAATTATAGAGCTGCCTGCGTTGACTACCTGCGCGGACCAGTAACGACAAGCACTTAATCATCATCACATCATCATTTCAGCCGTACGACGCCCAGTGCTGGGCATAGCCCCCCCCCCCCCCCCCCCCCAAGGATCTCCACAGCGATCGGTCCTGCGCTGCCCTCATCCAGCGGCTTCCCGCGGTACTTTAGTGGTACCTACTTAAGTCGGTGGATAACGCATCACAAACTAAAAACGCAAATATCGCACCGACTGAATTGTTTTATACGGGGAAAAATCTTACGAAAGTTACAATCTTACGTCAATAAAAATATTTTTTATAAAAAAATAAAACCGCCTTCAAAAAACCACATCAAAAAAGTAAGAAATAATTCCTCACCAAATAAATAACGTAAGTACTTTGAAGTCGGGCGTGAAACATGTACAATTTTTTGTTGTCTTTGTTAAAACCCGCCCGACTTCAAAGTACTTACGTTATTTATTTGGTGAGGAATTATTTCTTACTTTTTTGATGTGGTTTTTTTGAAGGCGGTTTTATTTTTTTATAAAAAATATTTTTATTTCACTCTTTTTAGTGCATCGTGCAGGCAATTTTCGTGTTTTCTGGTAAATAGGTATGTGATCAAACTCAAAACCTCCTTTTTCGAAGTCGGTTAAACTACCTTGAGGTATCCCTTTTTTAACAAAACAAGAATCATCTAAATCGGTTTATAAACAAAGGAGTTATGCCTAAAGATACTTATCAAATTCACATAAAGTGGTAACGAAAAGACAGTATTTTCAAGATTTCCTGAAAACTACTGAACCGATTTCAAAATTTCAAAAATGGGACCAACTTGGAAACCAACCTGATGTAATAACGTTTGAACCATTTCAATCGGTTCAGCCGTCTTCGAGTAATCGGTGGACATACAAAAAAAAATAAAAACATACATACAGACGAATAGAGAACCTCCTCCTTTTTGATTTAGAAGTCGGTTAAAAATGACAGGAATCGATAAGAAATGAGAGCACATCTTTAAAGAGCGCTCTTATTTTGTCGCCCGTTTTTGACATTATAACCGGTTATCGTCCAGTGGTATTGTTAACCGAAGGTGTATACGTCCTTATGCAATATTCAGATTGTTGACACTGAATGAAGTTACGTTATCATTGAATCAAATGGAAGTGGGATTGTCATATTAAGTTTGGAAGTCGGAAATGTTCAAGTTTGTATGAGTTGCCGATTTAATTGTAAGGGACGAGGGTCATCTTTGAAACGACAATGAAGTAATAAAGACAAGGGTACGGTGTATTGATGTCCAGAACCGATTTAGGTAAATGTCTATTACAATTAGGATTATTAGGACTTTGACTTCTAGGTTGACTGTTGATAAGATAAGTTAATGTTTAGTTAGTAGTTCGATTATATTTTGAAAGCTTTTCTTAATTTTATTCTATTTGACATTAAAAAAAATTATTTTTTATTTTAAACCCAAATTTTAGTTGTTCATTCTCAATGTGCTACCTGATTGGTTGTCATTTTCAAGCAATGGGAATTGAATGGTTCACTTTATAGTTTTAGACAGTTCATTTTTAAAGATACGTGTAAACAACAGTAACTTTCACTCCTCCCATCGGAGCTAGTTGTGGGGCGGGTCGATTTTTTCGAATACTTTAATATTTTCTACTAAAAGCTTTATTATTTATAGGTAGGTACAATACAACAACATTGAACCCGTGCGAAGCCTAGGCAGTTTGAATATAAATACGGCTTTAAAAAAACAGTTTAAATTTTTATGCACAACTTGCAAGCTAGAGAGAGAGATTAACTTCATATAGATGCAAATTTTTCTTCAAGGTTTTTATGCATTTCTAGGTGGAAACACTGTAGAATTTTAGAAACAAAATAATCGCTAAGAAAACAATGTCAAAGAATAGGGTATAAAAATGTATCTATCTATGTGAAATGTGTTAGTTACGAATATTATATTCATCAGAAGCACTGGTGTCAAAAGTGTTTAGGGGTCAAGTACATTTTTAGCTATAAATAAAATAAAAAATCTAATATTATTGACCTAATCTGGTTTTCCAGGCTGGGTTTTTGCTTTATTTTTTATATTTTAGTAAACAAAGGATGATCGGAAGTTTTGGGCCCACCCCGCAATCACACCTACGACACTCCATACTACGACCCCCGCATAATAACCTTCTACTACTACGTAACTGACATAACGTGTGTACACGCGTCAAATGTGTGCGTCAACGATGCAGGGATGACATCCGCCGTAGCACACTCCGGAGCTAGTGGTACAAAATATATCGACTAGATGGCGTGTGCCGCGTGCGTCACGAAATAACTTTGCAAGAGCGTCCCAATTTATTATTTACGTATGTTTATATTATGTCGGGTATGTTCGGAAGCAATCATTTTACAAGCTTTTTTCAGTACAATAGCGATTGTCAAAAGGCCGTGTGAATGGCACAATGTACTTTGTATTGAAATCTTCAGAAACGCACCTGTCGTACGTAGTGATGTACGCCTGGGAATTTTCCCACTGCCGGGAACTTTCCACTCCCAATGTGCCCGGGAAACTTCCGGGCACATTGGGAATATTGCCCAAAATTCCCAGTACAGTTTTTGTCGTTTTATACAGATGATAATGCAAATTAGTAAGTCGCTGCCCTGTCGTGCAGCGATCCCAAATTCACAAGGTCAATCAAAATCCCAAATTTAAATTTAGGTCAGAACATACAACATACAATTTCTTGGGTCAGACACTGAAATCTTTGAAAATCCTCTTTTGAAAGTTTTGGAATCAATGATGATACTGTCCATCTTAATTTAGGATGTTTATTATACTAGCTGACCCAGCGCGACTTCGTTCCCGTGGCCCTACCCCCTACTCCACCCTACCCTACCCGTACTCTACCCCTATCCTACCCTACCCCTACCATACCCTACCACTACCCTAACCCTACCCTACCCCTACCCCTACCCCTACCCTTACCCCTACCCCTACCCTACTCCTACCCTACCCTACCTTTACCCTACCTTTACCCTACCCTACTTCTACTCTACCCCCACTTATCCTCTCTTCCCCTATTTTCTCACTGTTAAAACCTTCCTTGGACTTCCACGAACATTTCAAGACCAAAATTAACCAAATCGGTCCAGTCGTTCACGCGTGATGTCGTGACCAAGGGAAATAGGGATTCATTTTTATATATATAGATTAGTGCCAAGGAAAATGAATCACATGTGATTTTATTTGATTTCATTACAATAAATTTACCTATATCACAGATAATATAATACTATACTAGTACCTATATGAAGACTGAAGACTACTAAAAATATTGATTTTCTTATTTTATAATTTGTTGAAAATCATATATAATAGACAGGAAACGATCGCCGCATGGTCAGAGGCATTATGAATATCAACATCAAGCTTGAGAGATTGCGACTGATAAAATCCACGAGCCACGAAACAATACCTGCTCAAATTCAAAACCCCAAGTGCTTTCAGCTCGAACTTCAAAACCGCTTCAAAGCCCTTGAGAACAGCAGAGATGTGGACGATCTATACAACATGGTGGTGAATGCTGTCCACACGGTAGGGTCTAAGTACTATAAAACCCGCCGTCCCAAATTGAAGATACTCGTCAGCCAGTCTCTCCTACTCATGGATCAGAGATCAGAAATGAAACTACAGAACTCAGCAGATGCCCGTCGTTATCGGCAGCTCAATAGACAGATATCTAAGTCTTTGACTAGCGATCTTCGCCAATTTAATACCAAGCGTATTAAAGAAGCCATTGAGCGGAACAAAGGCTTTTAAGTGTTTGTGAGAGATTTGTCTATCGGGCTAAGTCAATTGACGCGGCTAAAAATTGAGGAACGTATTATCATTTCGTCAACATCTGAAATCTTGAGGGAGATTGAGAGTTTCTATGGACATCTATATTCCACGCAAACACCTGTTGAAAGTAAGGCTATAGACCCTAGAGCCAACCTTACCCGACACTATACAGAAGATATCCCGGACGTCAGCCTGTACGAGATTATAATGGCTCTCAAGCAGCTTAAAAACAACAAGCCGGCGGGCGATGCCGGAATCACAACAGAGCTTTTGAGAACGGGCGGAAAGCCGATACTACTTAAGGTCCTCCAGAAGCTTTTCAATTCAGTCAATCAGCCTCAAGGGCAAAACGCCAAAGGCAAGGCAGAAGCAATGTGATGCTGTTTTTCAAGAAGGGTGATAAGACTCTCTTGAAGAACTACAGACCCATCTCGCTTCTGAGCCATATCTATAAGTTGTTTTCGAGAGTCATTACGTATCGTATCGCTCGCAGGTTTGAAGACTTCCAACCTCCAGAACAAGCCAGGTTCCAAAAAGACTATAGTACCATAGACCAAATTCATATGCTGTGGCAAGTTATACAGAAGACCGAGGAGTACAACTTGCCACTTTGCTTGGCGTTCGTGGACTATGAGAAAGCCTTTGATTCGATTGAGAACTGGGCGGTGCTGCAGTCTCTCCAGAGATGCCAAATAGACTACAGGTACATTGAGGTGCTGAGGTACTCATACCAATACGCCACCATGTCAGTCCTATTACAGAACCAGAGCTCTAATCCTCTTATCCAACTACAGCGAGGTGTGAGACAGGGAGACGTCATCTCTCCGAAACTGTTCACTGATGCGTTGAAGGATATTTTTTAGCTTTTGGACTGGAAAGGATGCGGATGCGGCATCAACATCAATAGCGAGTACCTAACACACCTACGGTTTGCCGATGATGTAGTTTTTATGGCTGAGACCTTGGAAGACCTGAACACAATGCTCGAAGATCTCAGTAATGCTTCTCAAAAAGTGGGTCTTAAGATGAATATGGTTAAGACATGGTGGCGACCATGTCAGTCCGATTACAGAACCAGAGCTCTAATCCTCCTATCCAACTACAGCGAGGTGTGAGGCAGGGAGAAGTTATCTCTCAGAAACTGTTCACAGATACGTTGAAGGATATTTTTAAGCTTTTGGACTGGATCGATCGATCGACCGACCGTTGTGCAGATCCTTGGGGGAGGCCTATGCCCAGCAGTGGGCGTCGTTTGGCTGACATGATGATGATGATGATAATCATGGCAAGATTATTTTGTTTTGATTTTTTAGTTTATTGATTATAAAAAATAAACCATCTTGTTTAAAACTATTTTTCATATCATATGTTCTTACCTTTAATGTTGGTGGCTATTTATTAAGAAATTCAATATAATTAAACACTTTTAAAATCTTAATTTAAATGTGTTGCATGGTAAAATAATTTTTATATACATCTTAAAATGGTCCTTGGGAATATTGCTGGGAATAAACTGGGCATATTGCCGGGAATTTTGCCAACGTACTGGGAATTTTCGTCATTATGATATTTAAATGTCAGCTGACGTTTCTAGTACTTAGTTCATCATAAAATAATTCGAATTCAATTAAAATCTCTTAAAAAGTTAAAGAATATAACCAAAATTCCCAGTTAATTCCCACTTTGGGAACATTGCCGGCAACGCTGCCGGCAAAATTCCCAGTCCTTGGGAACGTGCCCGGGCACGGTACATCACTAGTCGTACGGTACTAACTAATTTAATAAAAAATGAAATGAATCCAACAAATAAAATTGTCTTTAATTATCACTACATAGTATAAAACAAAGTCGCTCTTCGCTTCTGTCTGTCTGTTTCTAAGCTTTTTATTATTTGACACAAAACAAAAATGATAAATAGTTTCTTCGTAGTGTAAATTTCCAAACATATAGTTTTATTGCTTAAATAATGTGCATGTTAAGCCAAACGGCCTATACATCGTGCACAAAGTCCTTTGTCAGCCAACACACCACGTAAAAGGAAATTGTTAAATGACTTATAAACAGAGTGCAAAAGACGAAAAAATTTGGATACTCAGCAAGAATGTGCATCTCAAAAAGATACCAATATGTCCTCTCAATTACAAAAAAATATCAATTTTCAAACCCGTCTAAAACAAAACAGTCATGGCAATAGAAACACTAAAGATTTACAGTTATTTGCTTTAAATTTATATTGCCAGTCCATTAGCATAAAGAGTCTTAGCAAACGTTAAACATGCCAAGCGAAAGGACGTTGCGCCGAATGAATATCAACATTGATACAAAATTTTCACCTAACGTTTCACAATGTTTAGAGACCAAATTAAAATATTAAAAGACTCAGAAAAATACTGCATTATTTGCGCTGACGAAATTTCATTAAAACGGTACTTATATCATCAAATTAACGAGGATAAGATTATAGGTTTTCATGAGATTGACGGGACACAAACTGGAGAACCAGCAACGCAAGCTTTTGTAATCATTGCCAGAGTTATACATTAAAATTGGAAACAACCAATCGCATACTGTTTTTTGGCTCAAAGCAAAAATTACAAAGAACTTAGTGCGTGGTTAGATCATGTTATTTCACAAATTTTAAATATTGGAGTTCATGTAATGTAGCCTTTGTATCAGATCAAGGCTCAAATTTTTTAAACATGGCTAATGAAAGAAATGTGACTGTTGTCACAGTCACAGACTGTAGTAAGCCATACTTTTTATTGAAGGAAAAATAAATACTATATTTTTATAAATAAATAAATCATCATCATCATCAGCCATTTAATGTCCCCACTGCTGGGGCACTGGCCTTCCTTATGGATGGATAAGAAGAATGGGCCATGACCCACCACGCGGGCCCAGTGCGGATTGGTGGGTATTAACGACTGCAAGTGCAGCCGGGACCAACGGCTTAACGTGCCTTCCGAAGCACGGAGGAGCTCGAGATGAAAAGTTTTTTGGTCACCTATCCCGTGACCGACCATTGCGAAAGTTGCTTAACCTCAACGATCGCAGGCCAAGTGCGCTATCCACTGCGCCAAATACTATATAAATATAAATTTAATGCAAACATTTGTACTCTTGGTCATATTTGTTTCCCTGAGACTTTCGTTTTAAATACTTTTTGAGCATCAATATTTTTTTTTTGGCAGAGGTGACATATCAGCCTACTTGGGGTTTCCTATTACCGACGATTCCAATAATCTTCGTTTCTTAGCCTCTGATTTAAAGTCAAGCCGCAACTTCCTTTTCCGGGGTGAATTTTCACTTAAAATCTGTGTTTTCTGCACTGAGTGTGACACCTGTGAAGTACTTGTACTTGGAATTTCTGTTGATGTTTGAGATTTGCAAGTACTCTAAAAGGCTATTATCAGTTTGAGTAAATTTTGATGTAAATACGAGTACCAGATGAGTCTGCTGGCTGCAGTAATAATAGGGTAGGGGCTGCATTTTTCTTAGACACTCTTTTTGCGCGGTCAGAATTAGGGAAATGAAGTTCGCAAACAAAATAACTAGTATGAAGTGTCTCCACGCTTTTTTGGTTTAAGGCGATACTCGGAAAAATTGTGCTGAAGCGAGATAGCAATGAGAAAACGACGCGCGCGGGATCGAGACGAATTTATTTTTTAGATCGAAGGCGGTTTTATTTTTTTATAAAAAATATTTTTATTTCACTCTTTTTAGTGCATCGTGCAGGCAATTTTCGTGTTTTCTGGTAAATAGGTATGTGATCAAACTCAAAACCTCCTTTTTCGAAGTCGGTTAAACTACCTTGAGGTATCCCTTTTTTAACAAAACAAGAATCATCTAAATCGGTTTATAAACAAAGGAGTTATGCCTAAAGATACTTATCAAATTCACATAAAGTGGTAACGAAAAGACAGTATTTTCAAGATTTCCTGAAAACTACTGAACCGATTTCAAAATTTCAAAAATGGGACCAACTTGGAAACCAACCTGATGTAATAACGTTTGAACCATTTCAATCGGTTCAGCCGTCTTCGAGTAATCGGTGGACATACAAAAAAAAATAAAAACATACATACAGACGAATAGAGAACCTCCTCCTTTTTGATTTAGAAGTCGGTTAAAAATGACAGGAATCGATAAGAAATGAGAGCACATCTTTAAAGAGCGCTCTTATTTTGTCGCCCGTTTTTGACATTATAACCGGTTATCGTCCAGTGGTATTGTTAACCGAAGGTGTATACGTCCTTATGCAATATTCAGATTGTTGACACTGAATGAAGTTACGTTATCATTGAATCAAATGGAAGTGGGATTGTCATATTAAGTTTGGAAGTCGGAAATGTTCAAGTTTGTATGAGTTGCCGATTTAATTGTAAGGGACGAGGGTCATCTTTGAAACGACAATGAAGTAATAAAGACAAGGGTACGGTGTATTGATGTCCAGAACCGATTTAGGTAAATGTCTATTACAATTAGGATTATTAGGACTTTGACTTCTAGGTTGACTGTTGATAAGATAAGTTAATGTTTAGTTAGTAGTTCGATTATATTTTGAAAGCTTTTCTTAATTTTATTCTATTTGACATTAAAAAAAAATATTTTTTATTTTAAACCCAAATTTTAGTTGTTCATTCTCAATGTGCTACCTGATTGGTTGTCATTTTCAAGCAATGGGAATTGAATGGTTCACTTTATAGTTTTAGACAGTTCATTTTTAAAGATACGTGTAAACAACAGTAACTTTCACTCCTCCCATCGGAGCTAGTTGTGGGGCGGGTCGATTTTTTCGAATACTTTAATATTTTCTACTAAAAGCTTTATTATTTATAGGTAGGTACAATACAACAACATTGAACCCGTGCGAAGCCTAGGCAGTTTGAATATAAATACGGCTTTAAAAAAACAGTTTAAATTTTTATGCACAACTTGCAAGCTAGAGAGAGAGATTAACTTCATATAGATGCAAATTTTTCTTCAAGGTTTTTATGCATTTCTAGGTGGAAACACTGTAGAATTTTAGAAACAAAATAATCGCTAAGAAAACAATGTCAAAGAATAGGGTATAAAAATGTATCTATCTATGTGAAATGTGTTAGTTACGAATATTATATTCATCAGAAGCACTGGTGTCAAAAGTGTTTAGGGGTCAAGTACATTTTTAGCTATAAATAAAATAAAAAATCTAATATTATTGACCTAATCTGGTTTTCCAGGCTGGGTTTTTGCTTTATTTTTTATATTTTAGTAAACAAAGGATGATCGGAAGTTTTGGGCCCACCCCGCAATCACACCTACGACACTCCATACTACGACCCCCGCATAATAACCTTCTACTACTACGTAACTGACATAACGTGTGTACACGCGTCAAATGTGTGCGTCAACGATGCAGGGATGACATCCGCCGTAGCACACTCCGGAGCTAGTGGTACAAAATATATCGACTAGATGGCGTGTGCCGCGTGCGTCACGAAATAACTTTGCAAGAGCGTCCCAATTTATTATTTACGTATGTTTATATTATGTCGGGTATGTTCGGAAGCAATCATTTTACAAGCTTTTTTCAGTACAATAGCGATTGTCAAAAGGCCGTGTGAATGGCACAATGTACTTTGTATTGAAATCTTCAGAAACGCACCTGTCGTACGTAGTGATGTACGCCTGGGAATTTTCCCACTGCCGGGAACTTTCCACTCCCAATGTGCCCGGGAAACTTCCGGGCACATTGGGAATATTGCCCAAAATTCCCAGTACAGTTTTTGTCGTTTTATACAGATGATAATGCAAATTAGTAAGTCGCTGCCCTGTCGTGCAGCGATCCCAAATTCACAAGGTCAATCAAAATCCCAAATTTAAATTTAGGTCAGAACATACAACATACAATTTCTTGGGTCAGACACTGAAATCTTTGAAAATCCTCTTTTGAAAGTTTTGGAATCAATGATGATACTGTCCCTCTTAATTTAGGATGTTTATTATACTAGCTGACCCAGCGCGACTTCGTTCCCGTGGCCCTACCCCCTACTCCACCCTACCCTACCCGTACTCTACCCCTATCCTACCCTACCCCTACCATACCCTACCACTACCCTAACCCTACCCTACCCCTACCCCTACCCCTACCCTTACCCCTACCCCTACCCTACTCCTACCCTACCCTACCTTTACCCTACCCTACTTCTACTCTACCCCCACTTATCCTCTCTTCCCCTATTTTCTCACTGTTAAAACCTTCCTTGGACTTCCACGAACATTTCAAGACCAAAATTAACCAAATCGGTCCAGTCGTTCACGCGTGATGTCGTGACCAAGGGAAATAGGGATTCATTTTTATATATATAGATTAGTGCCAAGGAAAATGAATCACATGTGATTTTATTTGATTTCATTACAATAAATTTACCTATATCACAGATAATATAATACTATACTAGTACCTATATGAAGACTGAAGACTACTAAAAATATTGATTTTCTTATTTTATAATTTGTTGAAAATCATATATAATAGACAGGAAACGATCGCCGCATGGTCAGAGGCATTATGAATATCAACATCAAGCTTGAGAGATTGCGACTGATAAAATCCACGAGCCACGAAACAATACCTGCTCAAATTCAAAACCCCAAGTGCTTTCAGCTCGAACTTCAAAACCGCTTCAAAGCCCTTGAGAACAGCAGAGATGTGGACGATCTATACAACATGGTGGTGAATGCTGTCCACACGGTAGGGTCTAAGTACTATAAAACCCGCCGTCCCAAATTGAAGATACTCGTCAGCCAGTCTCTCCTACTCATGGATCAGAGATCAGAAATGAAACTACAGAACTCAGCAGATGCCCGTCGTTATCGGCAGCTCAATAGACAGATATCTAAGTCTTTGACTAGCGATCTTCGCCAATTTAATACCAAGCGTATTAAAGAAGCCATTGAGCGGAACAAAGGCTTTTAAGTGTTTGTGAGAGATTTGTCTATCGGGCTAAGTCAATTGACGCGGCTAAAAATTGAGGAACGTATTATCATTTCGTCAACATCTGAAATCTTGAGGGAGATTGAGAGTTTCTATGGACATCTATATTCCACGCAAACACCTGTTGAAAGTAAGGCTATAGACCCTAGAGCCAACCTTACCCGACACTATACAGAAGATATCCCGGACGTCAGCCTGTACGAGATTATAATGGCTCTCAAGCAGCTTAAAAACAACAAGCCGGCGGGCGATGCCGGAATCACAACAGAGCTTTTGAGAACGGGCGGAAAGCCGATACTACTTAAGGTCCTCCAGAAGCTTTTCAATTCAGTCAATCAGCCTCAAGGGCAAAACGCCAAAGGCAAGGCAGAAGCAATGTGATGCTGTTTTTCAAGAAGGGTGATAAGACTCTCTTGAAGAACTACAGACCCATCTCGCTTCTGAGCCATATCTATAAGTTGTTTTCGAGAGTCATTACGTATCGTATCGCTCGCAGGTTTGAAGACTTCCAACCTCCAGAACAAGCCAGGTTCCAAAAAGACTATAGTACCATAGACCAAATTCATATGCTGTGGCAAGTTATACAGAAGACCGAGGAGTACAACTTGCCACTTTGCTTGGCGTTCGTGGACTATGAGAAAGCCTTTGATTCGATTGAGAACTGGGCGGTGCTGCAGTCTCTCCAGAGATGCCAAATAGACTACAGGTACATTGAGGTGCTGAGGTACTCATACCAATACGCCACCATGTCAGTCCTATTACAGAACCAGAGCTCTAATCCTCTTATCCAACTACAGCGAGGTGTGAGACAGGGAGACGTCATCTCTCCGAAACTGTTCACTGATGCGTTGAAGGATATTTTTTAGCTTTTGGACTGGAAAGGATGCGGATGCGGCATCAACATCAATAGCGAGTACCTAACACACCTACGGTTTGCCGATGATGTAGTTTTTATGGCTGAGACCTTGGAAGACCTGAACACAATGCTCGAAGATCTCAGTAATGCTTCTCAAAAAGTGGGTCTTAAGATGAATATGGTTAAGACATGGTGGCGACCATGTCAGTCCGATTACAGAACCAGAGCTCTAATCCTCCTATCCAACTACAGCGAGGTGTGAGGCAGGGAGAAGTTATCTCTCAGAAACTGTTCACAGATACGTTGAAGGATATTTTTAAGCTTTTGGACTGGATCGATCGATCGACCGACCGTTGTGCAGATCCTTGGGGGAGGCCTATGCCCAGCAGTGGGCGTCGTTTGGCTGACATGATGATGATGATGATAATCATGGCAAGATTATTTTGTTTTGATTTTTTAGTTTATTGATTATAAAAAATAAACCATCTTGTTTAAAACTATTTTTCATATCATATGTTCTTACCTTTAATGTTGGTGGCTATTTATTAAGAAATTCAATATAATTAAACACTTTTAAAATCTTAATTTAAATGTGTTGCATGGTAAAATAATTTTTATATACATCTTAAAATGGTCCTTGGGAATATTGCTGGGAATAAACTGGGCATATTGCCGGGAATTTTGCCAACGTACTGGGAATTTTCGTCATTATGATATTTAAATGTCAGCTGACGTTTCTAGTACTTAGTTCATCATAAAATAATTCGAATTCAATTAAAATCTCTTAAAAAGTTAAAGAATATAACCAAAATTCCCAGTTAATTCCCACTTTGGGAACATTGCCGGCAACGCTGCCGGCAAAATTCCCAGTCCTTGGGAACGTGCCCGGGCACGGTACATCACTAGTCGTACGGTACTAACTAATTTAATAAAAAATGAAATGAATCCAACAAATAAAATTGTCTTTAATTATCACTACATAGTATAAAACAAAGTCGCTCTTCGCTTCTGTCTGTCTGTTTCTAAGCTTTTTATTATTTGACACAAAACAAAAATGATAAATAGTTTCTTCGTAGTGTAAATTTCCAAACATATAGTTTTATTGCTTAAATAATGTGCATGTTAAGCCAAACGGCCTATACATCGTGCACAAAGTCCTTTGTCAGCCAACACACCACGTAAAAGGAAATTGTTAAATGACTTATAAACAGAGTGCAAAAGACGAAAAAATTTGGATACTCAGCAAGAATGTGCATCTCAAAAAGATACCAATATGTCCTCTCAATTACAAAAAAATATCAATTTTCAAACCCGTCTAAAACAAAACAGTCATGGCAATAGAAACACTAAAGATTTACAGTTATTTGCTTTAAATTTATATTGCCAGTCCATTAGCATAAAGAGTCTTAGCAAACGTTAAACATGCCAAGCGAAAGGACGTTGCGCCGAATGAATATCAACATTGATACAAAATTTTCACCTAACGTTTCACAATGTTTAGAGACCAAATTAAAATATTAAAAGACTCAGAAAAATACTGCATTATTTGCGCTGACGAAATTTCATTAAAACGGTACTTATATCATCAAATTAACGAGGATAAGATTATAGGTTTTCATGAGATTGACGGGACACAAACTGGAGAACCAGCAACGCAAGCTTTTGTAATCATTGCCAGAGTTATACATTAAAATTGGAAACAACCAATCGCATACTGTTTTTTGGCTCAAAGCAAAAATTACAAAGAACTTAGTGCGTGGTTAGATCATGTTATTTCACAAATTTTAAATATTGGAGTTCATGTAATGTAGCCTTTGTATCAGATCAAGGCTCAAATTTTTTAAACATGGCTAATGAAAGAAATGTGACTGTTGTCACAGTCACAGACTGTAGTAAGCCATACTTTTTATTGAAGGAAAAATAAATACTATATTTTTATAAATAAATAAATCATCATCATCATCAGCCATTTAATGTCCCCACTGCTGGGGCACTGGCCTTCCTTATGGATGGATAAGAAGAATGGGCCATGACCCACCACGCGGGCCCAGTGCGGATTGGTGGGTATTAACGACTGCAAGTGCAGCCGGGACCAACGGCTTAACGTGCCTTCCGAAGCACGGAGGAGCTCGAGATGAAAAGTTTTTTGGTCACCTATCCCGTGACCGACCATTGCGAAAGTTGCTTAACCTCAACGATCGCAGGCCAAGTGCGCTATCCACTGCGCCAAATACTATATAAATATAAATTTAATGCAAACATTTGTACTCTTGGTCATATTTGTTTCCCTGAGACTTTCGTTTTAAATACTTTTTGAGCATCAATATTTTTTTTTTGGCAGAGGTGACATATCAGCCTACTTGGGGTTTCCTATTACCGACGATTCCAATAATCTTCGTTTCTTAGCCTCTGATTTAAAGTCAAGCCGCAACTTCCTTTTCCGGGGTGAATTTTCACTTAAAATCTGTGTTTTCTGCACTGAGTGTGACACCTGTGAAGTACTTGTACTTGGAATTTCTGTTGATGTTTGAGATTTGCAAGTACTCTAAAAGGCTATTATCAGTTTGAGTAAATTTTGATGTAAATACGAGTACCAGATGAGTCTGCTGGCTGCAGTAATAATAGGGTAGGGGCTGCATTTTTCTTAGACACTCTTTTTGCGCGGTCAGAATTAGGGAAATGAAGTTCGCAAACAAAATAACTAGTATGAAGTGTCTCCACGCTTTTTTGGTTTAAGGCGATACTCGGAAAAATTGTGCTGAAGCGAGATAGCAATGAGAAAACGACGCGCGCGGGATCGAGACCGATTTTGCAGATTAGGCAAAAAAAAACAAAATCACTTCGTTTTAAAAAACTACAGCGATTTAAAAAAATGCTTCTATACGATCCTAAATATTATTGGTGTTTACTAATTAAACCAATTTCCAAAAGCGTAAGTAACCCTATTTAAGAATAATCTACAATTTTCGTATTTTTAGAGGTCTTTTCGAAAAGAAAAAGTGTCGAGACAAAATCATAAAATCGTGTTTTTGAAACTATACGAATCTAGATAAAGGTATGAAGAAATATATATCTTATTACCAGATGTGTAACAACTGTAACCGTCCTATAGTTTTAAATCAAAAAGTCCATACTTTTTCCGAGTAGCGCCTTAAGTCCATTCGACCAATTTCTTTAATCCAATACTTGCACCTAATGAAAGTTAAATCAAATCAATAAAAGATCCTCTAATTTCATAGAATTTAATCGTATCATAACATTTATTATTTGGTCAAACAATTCGTATTGGAATATTTGTTTTCTGTTAATATTAAATTTGATATCAATCATCTACGATTCAACTGCATATACGAACGCCACTGCAAGGTTATATCGCACGATCCTCAAATCGAAGTTTGCTTACGAAATATAATGACATCGTTGACTTGGTTACATTCTTGTTGACTGATTGACTGACAAGACAACCGACAAACGTGTGACGTTTACTCCTCGGTTTACTATCTCAATGCGGGGGAAATGAATTGGCGGGGGGAGGTGAGAGTCGCTTCTTTACGTTAGTAATATTATAGTATTCTTTGCCGCAATAGTGACATGTGATATACCGTTGGATAGGGCTTTTTAAGCGAAACATTAGTTACTTATAAACTTATGGTCAAATGTCAGTACTTTCGGAGATATGACGTCTGAAAGTTGTCAAATGTTTGGAGTCTGGGCCCACCCCTCCATAGTAACATGTGATATACCACTAGATAGGGCTTTTTAAGCGGAACATTAGTTACTAACAAACTTATGGTCAAATGTCAGTACTTTCGGAGATCTATACGACGTCTCAAAGTTATCGACTCTATTTCAAGTAGATCCCCGTCTCACAGGAAGGTCAGGTCTTGTAAATTTGTTTTCTGTCGATGATCGGCGCATCGTCCATTCAAAGCTGAACTCCTCACAACCAGCCCTTTTTATAAAATTTCTTACAAAATTACTGCTTGAAAGTCCGCGACTGAGAGACGTCAAATCAAATCGGAGTGTTTACGCAGCTTGATTCCGCTGCCACGCCTACATGCGACTTCTATTACTTTCCATGTTCTGTGGTTTAGATGTTTGGGTGTTTAGCTGTTTGCTCAATCATGCCAAAACGGCTGAACGGATTTGGCTGAAATTTGTCACACAGATACTTTGTAGCCTGGAGAGGAACATAGGCTACTTTTTATCCTGGAAAAATATCACATTCCCATGTGATAAGGTCGTGAAGTCTACGCGGGGGAAGCCGCGGGCGGAAAGCTAGTTTTCCATATTTAAACAATAATGTAATAAAACATTTTTCATTCATATTGTGAAATATACTAAAAAGAATCATTAAGAATCCAAAAAAAGTTAAAATATTTATTCTATAGCGCAACCATTCTTCAAAATGTATTTATCCCTAGATATTTTTGATGTGTGTATTAATATATTGAAAGTAGGTACTCTTTATTTGTATTACCATTTGCTTTCATTTTATTTTTGCCAAAGGAAAATTAGCTAATAAATATTTTCCTGTTTGAAATTTCAAAAGAAAGCAAACACTTATTCTAAGTATCGAATATATCATTATATTCGTAAAAAGTTATGTTATATGAACGGAACGCTTTCGAAATCGTATCAGTAACTTCTCGAGTCACCTTTCACAAGCTTAAAGATTACCTTAAATAATAAAAAAAACACGTAAAGTGTCCTTATCTATTCCGCTTATCCTTCCACTAAGGTCATATGGGGCTTAACTCCAGATATATGTATATTCGGGATTACCAGAGAATGGATGCCTTGACCCGTGTCCCTGGAGTCGAATCCTTATCCAAGACACAGTATAATACAGTAATTGAACTCAGCCCATTCTTGAAATTCTGTGTCGTGGCCACGCGATATGCAATACTCGCGACAGGGTCGCTTTCAACATAAAGTAGGTATTATTTTAATTTCATCTATCTATTTGAGTTACTCATCACCTATTTCTAAATGGTTTATCAAAACAGATGGGGATCCATGACATCCTGAATGTGCCAATGGTCAAAGAAGTGATTAGCTGTCGTGGTGCTAATTAAGTCACGGTTACAAAAACACCGAAATCACCTTATCTGAGAGCATTCGCCGTCTGAAGAAGAGGGGAGACACTTTTAACTAGATCCGATTAGAGTGGCTCCCAACAAGCCATATTGACTACAAACCATCTGCTTATAACTAATATTTGACTAATTGCAGATAGGGAAAAATTTTTTATAAAAATAATAAAAAAATGTTACTTTCTAGGTTTTCGATTGTAAATAATATGCTCTTTTTATTTATAAAAAAATGTGAATGAAAATTTCTGGTTAGAAATATATTTATCTTTTTCTATGGATTAACATTTAAAATTATAGGTTACTTTTTGCACTTACAAAGCTTTTGTTATGTTTTAATTATTTTTAAATAAGTACTAGAAGATAAAAAGTTTATTTCTTAAAATATACATAAGGTAAATTTAGATTTTGTTGCACTTTGTGTTTGTGTCACCCACTTTACTTTTTTACTTATTAATTGATCAGGGTTGACTGGAAGAGATCCCTTTCAGGGATAAGTCCACCTTTGCCATATAGACTTTAAGACTGTAAAATGTTATTATGTTATTTGTGCAATAAAGAATATAATATAAGGTTAAAAAACACCCCTTTAATTTAGAGACATAAAAATTCCTTAGAATAAAATTACTGATATTTTTATTAAAATTATTTCAATCAAATGATAACAATTCGCACGCTTATCTGCGGTGCATTCGCAATCGTTGTGTACCTACCGCGAGTATACCGATTGCGTGATCATGAACTCATGAGTCATGTCATGACGAACGTTCGGCCCTTTTATATTAAGACGGAATACTGTAATATTATACTGTGTTCAGGGTGTCTCCTTGGCATCCCATATTGGGATAAATAGACTATTAAGCGTTAGCGATATCCTAGTCCTATGATCTTTAATGGACTTTGTGACAAGACAAGTTTTACAGACTTTTTTATAGTTATTACTGGCGACCTCGCTTCGTACTTCGTTATGTCCTGTTCGTAGTCTATTATATCGAGCTCTTAAAAGTTCCCTGTAAATTTCCGCAACAAAAAGTAGTCTATGACTATTTCTAAGGTCTAAACAATATGTAAATTTCCGCAACAAAAAGTAGTCTATGACTATTTCTAAGGTCTAAACAATATTGTATGTACTTATACCAAATTTCACGCAAATTGGTTCAATAGTTTTAAAGTAAAAACGTAACGAACAGGCGTTATCGTTAATTTCTAGTACTAGTGGATTACGCGTGGAATTTGGATCAATCGCGCTCCATATGGATCAAATTATTGAGAAAACTAAATACCTACTTAAAATGTCTGCTAAACAATTTCTAAAAGTTGAATCAATGCCACCAAAAGTTTATGATTTAATTATTATATTTTAATCTTCATTAATCAAAAGCAGTCAGTTAGTTACCAATTAGTTTTAAATTAAAATAGTTTTATAAACTTAAAATTACTTAACGGTTTGAAAAACCACTTTAGACTTAATTAAAGCAGCAAACATACCGTCAGTTAAAGACTTTTATTTTTTCATTATTATCATTATCAGACGCCTACTGCTGGGCATAGGCCTCCTCCAAAGATCTTCACAACAATCGGTATTGCACTGTCCATATTTAACGGCTTCCCGCGACTTTCACCAGTGACACTACCACGAAAACTGTCGTTATAGTCATATTCAACTACTAGCCTTTCGCGCGCGGCTTCGCCCGCGTGGACTACACGACGTTATCGCGCGGGAATGTGATATTTTTCCGGGATAGTAGCTTATGTCACTCTCCAGCTCCCTAACTATACCCATACCAAAATTCACGTCGATCCGTTGCTCCGCTTTGATGTGAAAAACGGACAGTCAAACAAACAAACATAGTTTCAAATTTATAATATTAGTATGGATAGGAACCGTCCAAAGCAGACAAAGTGCTGCTGTGAATACTTTTCTATTAAAGTTAAGTTCCTAACACGACTGAAAGAGGCGCTGTTTTGGTTTTCATACATAGGTACTAATACGATCCCAACAACCATTACACGACAGTTTTCGAGCTACTACTACTGTGTAGCTGTAGCACACTGAAAGAAATAATCAGTAAATCCTAATGAAATTTCATTAAACTTACCTGAAAAGAGCAGTTAAAATGGACCCATCTGTAAAAATAACTATTCTAAACAGTAAATGTTACTGTCTTGTTATGGATTACGGTGAACCGTTAGAGTTACTGTTTCAATACGTAAGAACCACTGTTTAGATGAGTGAAAATAACTATTCTAAACAGTAAATGTTACTGTCTTGTTATTGAGTACGGTAAACCGTTACAGTAACTGTTTCATTACATAAGAACTACTGTTTAATGAATTGAAATGAAATGAATGTTTTGAAACAGTAATACGTACTGACTGAAATGGGTAAATGTAAATGTAATATATGTTATAATAACTGTAAAATGTTTTACTGTTCTAAAACAGAAATTATTTTTTTCAGTAGCACGTAAACTCAATAGTAATAGTAAACTATACTATCCGTGAAAGTGCTGTTGTCAAACCAGCTCTTGGAGAGTTTCTTGCCGGTGCTTCTCCATATAATTACAAGGCATCCAGCCGTAGGATTTGTGAACCGATGGCGTAGCTTTTTTCATTGACGTTCACAAGTTCTATCAGCCTGAAACGAATAAGTTTTAAGTAAAAATTTCATTTTTATGACAACCTTTTTTCTGACTGTACTTTAATATTGTATTGTCATCTAAACCAAACCTGTATACAAAATTTCATATCAATCGGACACTGGAAAGTGTGTCAAATTAAGCTTGCAAGATTTGACTAAAGGGCTTATTACACTTGGCTAAATTCAGCATCTAATTAAGCATACCTTGCTTGTTTTGATTGCATCACTTGCTACAAATGAGCTCAAAGAAAGCAATGTATGCTTAGAAAAATGGAAAATAAAGTATTTAGAAAAAATCGACCCGTCTCACAACCAGTTCCGATGGGACTCGAACCCACGACCTTTCGCTATCCGGGCGGCTGCTCTAACCACTGAGCTACGGAGTCGTTAATTTTTTTTCTAAATACTTTATTTTCCATTTTTCTATGATAAAAATTGCATTGTGAATGCAAAAAAGTAAAAAATTAAATAACAATGTATGCTTGATTGGATGCTGAATTTAGCCAAATGTAATAAGCCCTTTACGGACACACATACACTGCAAGTTAAATAAAAGCATACTATGACTTGAATTTAGGATTTTTTGAATTTTTGCTACTGCAACTGATCGTCAGCCCATCTTGTAAGAGGGCTGCCCATGGACCGTCGTCCATCGTTGTAATTTTAAAAACGTTTTAATCGTGAAAATAGCCTTGGAGGCAAAGTGGTTAAATTTTGTGGGAACGTTTAGCGCTTTTTGTTCAATTATCCTTTACTGTTAACGAGGGTTATGAAGCAATAAAAGTCTTATAAAATGTAATAATCCTGTTTTCATTGTCTGAACAGCTTTGCGAGGGCGAATGAAATTCGTTTTAGCCCTGAAATCTACTGTGGTAATAACGGAATTTGATTCTGGGCTCAGGTCGTAATCGTGAACTTTCATAGCTTCATTTTGTTGGTAGATTTTACCGGGAGTCTATTCATACTAATGCTAATAATGAAGAAGTGAATTTGTTTCTCTGTCGGTCTTTTAAATACAGAAATTTACGTTGAGACAACCCCAGAAAGTGCTAGATTGAAAATTATTAAGCAACAAGTTAATGAAATTACACATAAAAAGTAAAATTATTTAATATTTTTTGCCAACAACATAATATAAAACATGAAGTTAAAAGTAAAGTATACGTATGTGTGTGTGTGTGTATGTGTGGGTGTGGGGTGTACACAGCAAAAGTATCTAGTGTCCATTACTTAACCTATTTGAACCCATATACCTATTTTGATACAATTTGGCATAGAGAAATAATTAATTTTAATTAAATACAATTTACAAATATAATCTATACTTAATTAAATTGTTTTTTCACAGTTAAAAATAAAATTTAACCTGTTATTATTATTTCTTAAAAATGAAACAAACATATTAACAAGGTGTATCAAATTAATTATTAAATTAAACAAATAAGAGATAAAAAGCCATACCTATTAGTTAAAATATCCTATATTCTTATAAAATAAAAATTTACAAAATTGGTACAAGAAATGAAAATGAGATACCTATTAAATTGTGCCCTCCTCCCTTCTAATTTTGCTGTGCCCGACAGGGTCCATGATGTTCACGATTTGTTATTTTTAAGACCTAACAACCATTGTGGAATAGCAATAAAGAATTGAGAATTGAGAATCCACCAACTCCTACTTCCTTACTTTATATATTATAAATGCGTCTCTGTCTGTCTGTGTGTTACACAATCACACCTAAACTACTGAACCGATTTGAATGAATTTTGGTACAGAGATAGTCTAGAGCCTGAGAAAGGACATAGGCTACTTTTTATTCCTGAAAAATATCACTTTCCCGCGGGATAACGTCGTGTAGTACACGCGGGCGAAGCCGCCTGCGGAACGCTAGTATCCTATAAATTCGAATAATCTACTACTCCTACTAATATTATAAAATGTGAAAGTTTATGATACTCAATCACGCCAAAACGGCAGAACGGATTTGGTTGAAATTTGGGACACAGATACTTTGTAGCCTGGAAAGGAACATAGGCTACTTTTTATTTCGGAAAATATCACATTCCCGCGGGATAACGTCATGTAGTCGATGCAGCCAAAGCCGCGGGCGGAAAGCTAGATTTTTAAATATTTTTGCCAACAACCTGTAACACGAAGTTAAAAGTACGTATGTGTGTGTGTGTGTGTGTGTGTGTGTGTGTGTGTGTGCGTGTGTTTGTATCTGTGGGGTGTGTGTGGGGTGGGTGTGGGGTGTGCAATTGTGCATACCACAAGTATTTGGTGGCCATTACTTTACGTATTTGAACCCATATACTTACCTATTTTAATGCAATTTGGCATAGAGATAGACAAGACTGGAGAAGAACGGGCTACTTTTGTATTTGATTATATCGAGTTTATGTTAAGGGGCGGATATACATAATTATCATCATATGTAATTATGATACAACCAGTATGAAGTAATTTTTCGTATAAGCTTTAACTAAAGGCTTAAAATATTTCTTACAAGGCTTTTTCCATTTTATAGAAAACCTCAATTCGGTCAAGGACCCTTCCATACAATATGAAAAAGGTTTTGTATAAAGGAAGTATTGATATTATGACGTACATATTATGACGTACATAATCGCATAAACGAAGGAAAAGCGTACATTTTCCTATTTCTAAATAACAATATAAGACGGGAAAAGTCGAAATTCTTACAAGGGGCGCGTTAATACGGGCCTTTCATACACAAAACAAGAATGAATAGATTTTACCTCAGAGCATTACGATCGTTTCCTATCAACTGAAATGGGTTCAGAAAAGGTCTTTTTTATTGTTGAAATATTTTGCCCTTTGTAGTTCCGAAATCCTATGTGAATTATAAAGGTAATTCGTCTCGCGTATTCAGTGAAATAAGCGTTTTTGTGCGAGCATAAATAATAAAGCTTTCGAATGGCAACCGCAGAATGGTGTTGTTTTAGTTCACAGTGTGAAGAACACAATTATTATTTTAGGTATTATAAATGCGAAAGTATGTGAGTATGGATGTATGAATGTTTGTTACTCATTCACGCAAAAACTTCTTAACGGATTTGTAAGAAATTACGCACACAGATACGTGATAGACTGGATTAAAACCAAGGATACTTTTTGTCCCGATATTCCCACGGAAACGGGAACCACGCGGGTTAAACCGCAAGCAGTCGCTAGCATCAATATATTGTTTTTAAGATTGAACTGGCGACTGTACCTTATACTTAGTATTGGAGACCTTAAAGGTTTATTTCACTATCCAATGTGTAGGAAATCTAATAAGGAAATCGGGAGATGTAATCGCAGAAAGAACAGTTACAGTCCGATTTAGAGAGATTGGAAGGTCCCGATCGCTCTGCTTCCTAAATTGTTTCAAATTTAGGCAAGTGTAAACGATACTTTGCTTTGGGCCACCGACCGCCACATCATTATAATGTATTGTAAGTATCTATGTAGGTATTGTAATGAAAAAGGCACTAGTAGCTAGTAAAAAATTACAGAAATAGCTAAATGGAAAATGAAGTATTAAGAAAAAATCGACTCGATCGAATCGGTTTTTTCTTAATACTTCATTTTCCATTTTTCTATAATAAAAATTGCATTGTGAATGCAAAAAACTAAGAATTAAAATAACAGAAATAGCTGTCAGCTGTACCTATGGAAAGAATTTTAGTAAAAAAAGTGGTTGCCGGGTACTTGGGCCCGATTCTCAGGCATTCGAACTTTTTCAGTGTGGTAATTCGTATGTCGGACATTTTGTTTGTTAGAACTATTGAAAAGTTAGAACCTCTGAGAACGTTTCAAACAAACTAAGCTGTCCCACATGTCAACAAATTCATTTTGACAGCTAAGTTCGTATACGAACATCTATTGGTTTGTACCACTCGTAGCGTTCGACTGGTTTTCGCTCGAACTTTTTCGATTGTGAAATTCTGACAATACAAAAACTGTGTTATATTTGAATTTCGAGCTTATAAATGTGAACTTTTCTCGATTGCCTGAGAATCGGCCCCCTGGGGCTAACTTTGTGGAACTGCAGATAATATTTGACAGATTACGGTCTATGGACGGTCAAATAGTCCAAGACCCCAGTGGGGCGATTCTCAAATGTATTGATATATATCTAACTCGACATAGGTCAAATTCGAATACTAATCTTTGCCATAAGTTTTTGAATAAAAAAAATTACTGTTACTAGCGCTAAAAACGTCCCAGTCAAGCGCAGTACTGAAAATGTCACAGAAATGTCTAAAAATACATTTTTACGCGCGATAATGTAACGGATGACAAGTACCACTCGATGCAAGTCGAGCGCTGGGCATAGACATTTCTATAATGTGTCTACGAAAATTCAGTTTCAACTGACATTCGCCATTTTATTTCGACAGTACCCGCCATATAACTTGGCGTGTGTTAAAATCTGGAACTATGATTATATCATGGGAATAAGGCTTATTTTTCCGACGAACCACGACGATCAGCGCCCTCTGACAGATGCCAAGTTATGTGGCGCGGACTATATCTAATTCGATATCATATCAAAGGCGCGAGAATCGGGTCCCAGGTCCGCCAGACCTTGCTTATTATCTGTCGAATAAATGGTGTTGTATTATAGTTTTTATTCGCCGTTTAGGAGTAAGCATAGGTGTACTCACTAACTTTGGCAGACGTCCAATTTATTGGTACCTGATGCTCAAGGAAGGCACAATAATACTAACTTTTTTCTCAGTATTTAGTTTTATATTATGTTATTCAGGGATCTTTTTCGATACTTTTTGTAAGCATCCAGATCAATCAGAGGGGAAAACCATCCCCCAGACAGACATGAAGCTTCGCTACAAGAGTATGAGCGTGCTAATTCGACAGTTTTATAACATAACAAGTGGCCGCAGACGGTTTCACCAGCGTAGTTTCCGTTCCCGTGGGAATATCGGGATAAAAAGTATCCTATGTGTTATTCCAGCCTATAATCTATCTCTGTTGCAAATTTTATCCAGATACGTTTAGAAGTTTTTCCGTGAAAGAGTAACAAACATCCATACATCCATACTCACAAACTTTCGCATTTACCTATAATATTTAGTAGGATGTGAAAGTTTGGATGTTTAGATGTTTGGGTGTTTGTTACTCAATCACGCCAAAACGGCTGAACGGATTTTACTTAAATTTACGACACAGATACGTTGTAGCCTGGAGAGGAATATAGGCTACTTTTTATCCCGGAAAAATATCACAGTCCCGCGGGATAACGTCGTGAAGCCCACGCGGGCCAAGCTGCTGGCGGAAAGCTTACCCATTAACGAAGAGGTATTTATGGGTAGCTGATCCTCAAGGAAGGAACAACAATACTAGATTTTATAAATTATTATTCATTATTATTATTATTCAGGAAGCTGCTATTTCGATACTTTTTGTAAGCAGATCAATCGGAGGGGACAACCATCCCCCAAACATACATACATGAAGCTTCGCTACAAGTAAAGTATGAACATAAGATTAAAAACTAAATATGTATAACAAATTAAAAATCATACCGATCAAATGAAAGTTAAATATTGATTAAAAACTTTGCCTTTTTTTATTTCAACCTTATTTTCTGCCTACTTAAACCCTTTCTTAACGCTTTAGTTCTAAATAAATTGAAAAGAGTAACCACAAGATTTTATGACTGCGAAATTCATTAAGGTCGAACAGATAAAATCTCTTAATAGACTCCTCGGGTTTTCGGGTTTTATTACTTTTTAAGATAAACAGAAAATTAAAAGTCAAGAAACTATTTACCCTTTAGGTGTAAACCACTAAATTTAGATTAGTACAAACATTTTAGGGGGCGAATGCGTCCATTAATACAATAAACTTTATTTTAATCCACAACAGGGTAGCATTTAGCATTCATTACTCCTGATGTTAAGTGATGATAAGGCTGAAGGTGGAAGCGCACTTTTCCCAGAATCCTCCATTACTGAGGAACTGGCCATCTTATCTCTAACTGCCAGAACACAATAATGCTAAAAACACCGTTGTCATGGCCTCAGGCTTAGACAAGATGGTGGTAGCTAGCCAGGCGGACTTTAAACAAGCCCTAACACCAACCAAACCGAATACAATAATATTCGTAATATCGTATTTATATTTAGGTAAGTATATTTTTTAATTATCAACTAAAATTAAAACTTTAATTAAGTATAAAGTTAAATAATTTTATTGGCATCATTGACCTTACTGTACTTTTTGCGGTCACTCACACTTGTTTAAAAACCAAGATTATGCCAAAAGATCTAAATTTACTAGTAGGAACCCTCATCGTAAAATAAAACTCGCCGCCGTAAAGTTTCGTCATCGTCTGAGACGAATTGGAGTAGGCTTTATGCGTGTTTCTGTTTATGGATTGGAAATACTAACACAGTTCGTCTCCATCGGTGGGAACGTATTGATGTAGCATTTCGATATACGCATCCGGGATTCCGGGAAGGAATCAATCCCGGGACCTTGATCGCGGTATTTCTATGACACATTAGTCAAGTGTACGTGCAGTTGAAGTGCAGTTGACGTGCAAAACCGTTTTTGATAACGCGCGGCTTTGACAGTGCGACAACGTTTTCTGTTCCGGTGATAATCTTTGGAACTAAAACAGTTTTCATACGACAGTCTATTTTGGTTATATTATAATATCTTTGATTTTGACATGATATTGACAGCTAATTTCGTATTGCAAGTGGTTCCTCTGTCACGGATGTCACCGGATCAGACAGGATTGTAGGACTCATGAAGTTTGACTTAATACTCTGAGGTAACTGGAGCTCTCACCCTGAATAAAAAAGTGTCGCCAGGCAAATTTGACATTTATGTATGTAGTGGCTGTCAGCTGTCTCATATGACCATACGTATTTTTTTAAAGTGTAGGTGAGACGGAAGACAGCCACTGTGTTATTTGTGGTATTCAAAAAATTGTTCGTACTGCACTCTCCAGTTACCTCAGTATTAAGTCGAGCTTCATGGTAGGACTATAGGTTTGCGTGACGTGTGCGTCGTTATGTCATTACGGCAATACAAAGTCAAATGTCAAGACACAAACGCGATGAAGACGCGCTGCATAGAATTACGCCGATTGGCCCGCACGGCAGGTATCCGTACCTTTGCGCCAAATCGGACGTCAAGTAAGTTAAGTAAGTGTGCACTGTATATTTTTGATTAATAGATAAGTATTATTAATGGTTTATCCTTCTAAAATGTTCTTTAATTTACCCATTAATCTACAACGGAAAACGTTGTCATATCTGACGCAGCAAAATAATCTTCTTTAGAAACCTTTTTAAACAAAACGTAGAAAATAACATAGCGGATATTTTTGTCCGTTAAAACGTTTCTAGATATGTTTTGACACAAACTCATTTATAAAGGAAATTTGTTATGACTTACGGTAAATTGACTGCAGTTTATTTTGGCTTCCAAATTCTATATATTACGTAATACCGTTTATTTTTGTTTCATTATTTATTTCAGTGTTTCCTGTAAGGTTTCTTTTTAAAACTGCAGATGTTTAGTAATTCTGCAATTAAGTGTCCAATTTAAAAAAATCAATTTTTTTTTATTTCAAGATATAATTTAATATCTATATACATTTAAGTTAGGTAACAGCTCTACTACGCCTCTAACCATAATGTGCCGTAATTCATTCAACGTAAATTCATTTTTCGAATCACACTAATTGTGCCGTAACGGGATGCTTTTGGTGCTGTTGGAATACTTCTCATATACTACCAACAACAAATTATGGTCACTATTTTTTAGAGATTTTAAATGTAGAAAAGCATTGATTTATGATTTGTATCCGAGTTCGCTACGACTAAACTCTATTCAACGAGAGATGATATATTATGATACGTTTCCAAACAGCGTTACTATCGCTTAGATATCGCAAACTGTTTGGCGGCTGTCGCTAATCTCTCGCTTTCGCCGTGTTTCGTGGTAAGAGGCATGCACTTGTTGTCGGACGCGACATGTTGTCGAGCGGACGCGGCGGCCAAGGCGGTCAATTCGCTATATCTCTTTTTAAATAATTAGCGGTCTACAATTAGTAATCAGTTATGAAACTCTGGATTTATCAAGTCTCGTTGAACAGAGTATAGATACTGCGCTTCCTAAAAAGCTTTCAAAATGCAGCAACTTAGTTGAATATTTTCAGACACATTGATTGGCAATTGGCAGATTGCTTGACACACTTCAGAGTGGCTTGGCACTCTTGGTGGCTCGAGTTTACCAGTTATGGCATTATACACCCTTAATTTTTAATTAGTACAAAATATACTTCTAGGGACGTACGAACCAACAAGTCTAAATTGGATGAAATAGCAAACACTACCATTGCTAAAATTATAAAATGGCTGAATGACAACAACCTAAAAGTAAATATAAATAAAACTAAACATATGACATTTAAATCACGTAGTATTAATAGATATAAATTGGACATTAATTATAACAAAGAAAAAATTGATGAAGTGACTATGACAAAGTTTTTAGGTGTAATTATCGATGATCAACTTAATTGGAAGGCTCATATACACTCGGCGTCAAAAAAATCGCACCTCTTAGAAAAACACTTTCAAATGTCATTAACTCTTGATATGCACATGCAGTCGCATTAATTATGATTTTATTTAAAAGGTTACTTAATAACCTTAATAAAAAACATTACTTTTCATTATCAAATAAAACCTAATGCAACAAATAAAGTGTCACAAAAATTCGATGCAAATTTTGCTACCCGTGAGAGTCGCTAGTTGCGCTTCCTTTGTGGGTATAAAACGGTCAATGTGGGTCATTCGCTATTCAACCCTTGAAGAGGACACAGGCACAGATTTTACTGAAGAAAAAACAAATCGAAGATGGCTACCACAGCTGATGAAGCCGCTCAAGTGGTTGCACTACTGCAATCAGGGATGCGGCAGTGTGATGTCGCCCGGCAACTGAACCTGAGCCGTTTTTCCGTTCGAAGAGTGTACCAGCGCTTCATAGAAACCGGTGGCTATATCCGGAGACACGGGTCCGGTAGACGTCGCTGCACTTCGGAAAGAGACGACCGGTTCGTTGTGTCGAACTCTTTGAGAAATCGTTTCTCCAACGCTGTTGAGTTGCAACAGCAGCTCCAGGCAGTTCGCAGACGCACTGTGAGCGTCACTACGGTTAGAAGAAGATTAAAGGAGAAGAAGATAGCGGCCCACAGAGCTGCTACGGGTCCAAAATTGACTGCAGCGCATCGGCGAGCCCGCTTGCAGTTCGCTCGTGAGCACGTCGATTGGACCCTTGAGCAGTGGAGAGCTGTTCTCTTCTCAGACGAGACGCGTGTGTGTCTTTTCTGCAACGACCGACGGAGAAGAGTATACCGGAGGCAGGGTGAACGTTTCGCCCAAGCCTGCATCCAGGAGATGGTGGAATATGGAGGCGGATCCTGCATGTTCTGGGGCGGAATGTCGGCTGCCGGCAAAACCGACCTTGTCTGCGTCTCCCGGACTGGAGGTGCTCGCGGACAAGGGTCGCTGACTGCTCGCCGCTATGTCACAGAGATCCTGGAAGTGCATGTGGTCCCTTTTGCCGAACCTTTTGGCGAGGGGTTCACATTAATGCACGACAACGCTCGCGCTCACACTGCAGTCATCGTGAGCGACTTCTTACAGAGGTCCCAAATCTCTGTGATGCAGTGGCCAGCGAGAAGCCCGGATCTGAATCCGATAGAGCACCTCTGGGACCATCTTAAACGTAAGGTTCGATCTCGGGATCCAGCTCCTTCGACTCTACAGGAGCTCCAAGACGCGGTGATTGAAGAATGGGGGCTTATCCCTCAAGAAGAGCTCCTGAAGTTGGTGAGGTCCATGAGGGACCGTATGGAAGCCGTCATCAGGGCAAGGGGGGGTAACACTAGATTTTAAGTTAATTTTAAGACACTTTTTGTACATTTTTCTTTTCAAATTATCTGTTGTTAATTAGGACTTAATTAAGGATTTTTATATTTTTTTTAAACTTTTATGTTGTTTGTATAATTATAATTAAAGAGAAAGTTAAATTTATTGTTTTTTGATACTCCTTTTTGTTACCTTTCTAATGATACCCAATACTATCCTCTAAGTATGGTTTAAGAATTTTTAAAGAAGAATTTTAAAAGGTGCGAATTTTTTGGCGCCGAGTGTAGATTCAATAATAAGTAAACTTGACAGATTCGTCTTTGCGTTAAGGAGAATATAAGAAACAGCATCCAAGGCTGCAGCATTAACAGCATACCATGGCTATGTAGCATCGATGCTCCGTTATGGTATTATTCTATGGGGGTGCTCTGTTGATGTTGAAAGGGCATTCAAATTACAAAAGAAATGTATTAGATCGATATGTGGAGCCGGTTACTTGGACTCTTGCAAACCATTATTCCGAGACCTTAATATTCTTCCTCTACCATGCCAATACTTACATTTATGAAGTGGCTACTTTCGTTAAAAAATATAAAGTTCTATTCAACACAAAAAATTACAATGTTAATTATAGAGGACGAGATGGACTCAAAGGTTGGCAATGTATTCAAAAAATGTTTATTGTATGGCAATACGTATTTATAATAAGTTGCCAGAAACACTTACAAACTTGACATTAACAAAATTTCAGAAACAGTTGCATAAATTTCTAATGAGCAAAATGTATTACAAGATTAATGATTTCTTAAATGACAATTTTTCTAATTTCTATTGACATTACCTACTTAATTTTTATTGACATTACTTAATTTTTATTGACATTACTTAATTTATATTGAAATTTAATTTGACAAATTTTATTACATACTTACTTTTTTTACATTTTATAATTTGAATTGTCTAAGTATAACTCGTTATAATTTACTAAGTGACATGTTAATCTAACAATTATTAATGAATATCACATAGGTTTCACTTTTATAATTGTCAAAAATTTGTACACTGAAATATCAGTAGAAAGAATATGAGGAAACTTTAATGTAAGAAACATCTATTTGTACCATATTCTGACAAATAAAGTAAAAAAAAACCACTTAGGCTGCCTGTCTGTAGAAGCAAAGCAAGCTGGCGGAGCGGAGAAACGAGGAAATATTAACTAATAAGATTTATTGCTTAAAATCTTAGGTCAAATGATTTGATGCAATCCTGTTGATTAAAATTTCCTTGTTTCTCCGCTCCGTCAGCTCGCTCCGCTTCTATGGACAGGCAGCCTTACCAAAGAATACTATAATATTACTACATAATCCTACTATAATATTATAAATGTGAAAGTTTAGATGTTTGGATGTTTGTATGTTTGTTACTCAATCACGCCAAATCGGCTGAACGGATATGGCTGAAATTTAGGACACAGATACACAGGCTACTTTTTATCCCGGAAAAATGTCACATTCCCGCGGGGTAAGGTCGTGAAGTCCACGCGGGCGAAGCCGCGGGCGGAAAGCTAGTGGTTCTATACACCTTGGTCGAGTTGGTATTGTACTATTTTATGAAGTTATTTTTTGGCGATTTTGGGACAGGCACCCTTCTGGCATCATAGTATAAGTCCTTCGTATATATTTTCCCTCAAATATTTAATATAGGTACTAATATTATAAAGAGAAAATATTTGTATTTGATTTTGAAAATTCTTTCACCTGAAGAAAGCTACATTCTTCCCGAGTGACATAGGCTTTATTTTATCCCGATATTCTCACGGTAACGGTTACCACGCGGGTAAAACCGTGAGGAGCTACTATCTATCACTACATAGTATAAAACAAAGTAGCTTTCTCTGTCCCTATGTTCCTTTGTATGCTTAAATCTTTGAAACTACGCAACGGATTTTGATGCGTTTTTTTTAATAGATAGAGTGATTCAAGAGGAAGGTTTATATGTACTTTTTATCTCGATATTCCCACGGGAACGGGAACCACGCGGGTGAAACCGCGGGCGGCCGCTAGTATTATATAAAAACAACTCTTGCGTTACTGACTGACTGACAGACAACGCACAGCCGAAACTACTGGGCGCAAGAAGCTGAAATTGACCATGTATGTTTCTTAGAGAGTGTAGGGGGATCCACTAAGAAAGGATAAAAAAGGATTTTTGGAAATTCCCCCTCTAAGGGGGTAAGGGGGTCCACGCAGACGAAGTCGCGAGCGGAGCGCTAGTACTAAATAAAAATTAAGAATTTATAATTTTCTGCACTTGTCATGAACGCCGGCGGTTTCTAGTGGCAGTGAACGCTGAGACTAAAAAAAAAATTATTCACTTAGTGACTATTCATATATTATGTACTTACATATTATTTATTATGTATAAGTCTTAGAAATAATAAATAATATGTAAGTACATATGAATCGTCAACATTTTCCTACCGCCCATTCAAGACTTTTTTAACTGTCTAGAAGAACAGGCGCAATAAACTTGCCAGCGTTTCTTAGGTAACGACGTTAAAAAAAACATATCGTTGGTAATACAACAATATCTTACAGTAAGTATAAAAAATATATCAATTAAAACATTTCAAGTGATTAATATGTTATGTGTTACATCAGGACCATGCATTGCGGTCATTCAAATAATCGTCTGCTTTATAGTATCCTTTGCTCATCAGTGTAATATTAAAATTAATGCAACGGTAGTTCAATTTAATTTAGACTAAGAATAAACATCAATCCATGATCATAGAACACCACTAGAACCTGACTAGAACACCTTTGGATTAAAGGCCACAGTTACAGAACGCGTTAACAACTGCACTACCGAACTCCTCTATTTAACTTTCTGTATTTCGCTTACCCGACGTTTTGTTTAACTTTCAACATTGATTGTTATGAAACCAAAAGAGAGAGCACCTTTCGCGCAACGTTAACAAAACGAATAGTTTGATCAAAGCGAACGTTTCGTTGCTTACATATTTCATGATCGCAATACTGCACTTTCAACGTTGTATTGAAATGTTGATTTATCGCCACCTTTAGATGTACAATCAGGGACTTATTCGGTGAACCACTTCTTACTTCTTTTCGCGTGGCTGGTGCCTCGTTATTCACGCGCAGACCCTTTTACTATTTGGTTAAATGCATAAGCAATTGCTGATAGGGGCTGCAACTTGCAAGTGAACAATGAGACGCCAGCCACACGAAAAGAAGTAAGAGGTGATTCACTAAATTTGTCCCTGGCTGTACCAATCTCTTAATATTTACAAATTATTTGTAACACGTATTTGTAATAAAAAAAGTTTGGTTAATACATTTTGTTGGACATAGACTATTTTTTTTGTGTTCGTGATTCAAAAATACAATAAGTAATCAAATCAAAATACTTCATTTTCCATTTTTCAATTCAATAAGTAATGTTCAAAATTATTACACCCAGCCGCGCCTCCGCTAGGTGGCGCGGCTGGGTGTAATATAGCTCCGTATTTAAAATTTCTTAAAAATAGAAAAGTGATCATTTTAAGTATTTTTATTGTAAATATATTTTAAGTGTATGATAAGCAACCAGTGAAATCATTTTCATTTTTAAAAAACAGTGCACAAGGTGGAAAAATTGTGAATAATAGTTGGCTACAACAAAGTACCTAATAAAACTAATCAAATTCTTACACCATAACAAAAATAAAAACAGTGACAAACTCAACTAAACATAAATTTGTGAATAAAGAACAGTGCAAAGTGATTAAAATTTAAATCTTCGTCAATATTGTAAAATTCAACAAACGGTCATCACAGTATCACTAGTTTAAAAAATTGGACTTTGGACTCGAAGTCCGAACCACTTTAACGTTGCATAAACCAGTTGTAGCGTACACAGAACAGTACCCCTAGTGTAAGTTTTTATGTCAAAAAACGCAAACTATCGTGAGTGCGTATTTATGTCAATTTGTATGAAAACTGTATCAGCGCCTCTAGCGGCGAGTAGCGCGTTTATGCAGTTTTCATACAAATTGACATAAATACGGAATCGAAATAGTTTACGTTTTTTGACATAAAAACTTACACTACGGGCACAGCTTTGTTTGGTAGCGTAAATGTTCGTATGGGCGACGGGAGAGAGTGCACCGCACCGCAACAACATATGCGCATCGTAACAGAGTGCCCCGGCCAAATTAACTTTTTTATTCCATGCGCTATTTCCTTTTGACATTATTGTTTCTTATTAACAAAAAGGACAAAAAAGGGAAAATATGTCGAAAGGAACTTCAAAACTTTCAAAACCAATACAGGTAACTTGCCAAAAATATAAGAATAAAGTAGAAGTAAAAAATACCATTCTATGTTTTACATGTCAGAAATACTTTGAATATGACTGTATTGGATATTCTGAGAAGCTATTTAGATTAAAAGATGCTGAAACAAGGAGAAAGTGGACATGTACTATTTGCGAAAAAAAGGGTTCATTAACACCAAACCCAGGACTGCCCAACGTAACTATAAGAAAGAAACGCTTGCCTTGTCAAAACGCCATAAAGTCACCCTACAGCAACCTATACACAAACATAGACAATACTCTAACATCTACATCAGCAGCACAACAAGTATCCACACCGGCGAGCACGGCATCGCAGGAAAATGACTCACATGTGCTTACTATACTCAATGATTCAAACGAATCATTTACTTTGGCAGAACAGCTCTCAAAGAGCATGGATCATACTGTAACGGATTTTACATCGACTCAAGAACTAAAGGAAACTATAAGTCAACTTCAAGCGGAACTTACTATCTCACAGAATGAATTTGAAAATGTTGTACTCGATAACAACGAGCTCCAAAGGCAAATTACAAAATTATCCAAAGAAAATAAAGTGTTAAAAACTCTTTGTTGTACTTCAGTGAACGATGGAACATCACCAGTAATGCGTAGCAGCATTAATAGGAAAAATAGATACTCAACTCAAAGAACAGAGGTACCATTTTCATTCGCAACACCGCCAAGATCACAACTTATACAGAGATTGAATGATGGAGATGAAACTTTCACAAAGCTAAAACAAAAAATCATGGAGTTGGAGGAACAACTAAAAGAAGCCAAGAGTCAATTATCCATCCTTAAGAGACATATCCAGACATTAGAAAATAATCTGAGTACTACAGGAGACTCGATTCTGCCTACATCAAGCGCTCATAAGTCAACTGCTACCGGAAAAAATCTGGACAGCGGGAATAGGATATTTATTTTTGGAACACAACGCTGCGTAGGCCTAGCATCCGTTTTGACTCAATCCAGACGGAATACCTCGCATGAAACATACGTCATCACTTCAGAAACTAAGCCGTGTGGATTGACCTCCGATGTCCTCAAAAACTGTCAAAATCTTGAAGTAAAAGACAAGGATAAAATTATTTTATGTGTTGGTGAGAATGACTATGATGTAAAAATTATTGTGTCTCAATTACGAAATTTTCTAAAAGCTTTCAGTAATCATGATGTTATCGTACTGAACATAATGAATAATATGTATTTAAATATAAAAGACTTAAACAACAATATAAAAAACCTATGTACTAAATATAAAAATTGTAATTTTTTGAATTGTGAATTTTCTAATTTGTTTAAATTAAGTAAATTAATTAATCATAACATTGACTTTATTGATTATAAAAATAAATATTTAAATCCAAAGGAATTAAAAAAACTAATAGTGCGTGGTAAACCATTTAATAAGAAATCACAGGAAGAAATAAAACCGGTACCGGAGCGGAATATGAAAGGTACGATCCCATACTACTTTAAAAGACAGTCGGGTGGCGATATCTCAGATACTCATCTTATCGAGGGACCCACGACAGTAAAACAAAAAAAGATTACTCAATATTTTTTTCGATAATAAAAATAAAAAATCATCGACTACTTTTAAAATCTTGCATCAAAATATTGCTAGTGTATTGTCCAAACAGGAAATATTGGAAATTACGCTACAAGAACTAGAGAAACAGGACAGTGTTCCAGATGTCATATGTTTGTCCGAGACATTTCTAAAATCAGGCAGTGAAAAGTACTTAAATATTTTCAACTATGAACTAGCCACTGCCTTTTGTAGAAATAGTCAGAGAGGTGGCACGTGTATTCTGGTCCAGAAAAACATGATATTTAGGGAACTAAATATATTAAAAACCTATGCATCAGAGAAGGTGTTTGAAGCTTGTGGCATAGAAATACCTTCCCACAAACTGCTAGTACTTTGTTTGTATAGAACGCCTAAGTCAGATCCTAATTTATTTCTTAATAGACTTAATCACCTTTTGTATGACATACTAAATAAATATAGCTCTAACACTAAAATAGTTATGGCTGGCGACTTTAATATCAATATACTAAAACAGGGATATGCTACAGATTATCTTCGTGACTTATGTAATAACTACAACTTGAATATACACATTAATGTTCCTACAAGGAAAAACTCCTGTATTGACCAGATACTAAGTAGTATCAGAGAGGCAAAAGCCACCGTACTTCCACTATATTTATCTGACCACGACACGGCCCAATTAATAAGCTTTCCAATACGTGGATGCAAGAGCTATCTAAAGTCCTACTTCGTCTATAGAAGAGACTATGGAAATGATAATATTCTCAAATTCAAAGAATGTCTTAACAGTCTGTCTTGGTCGGAAGTATATTTGGAGGAGGATTTGAATAAAGCCTTTGCGATTTTTCATGAAACGTTATGCCTATTCTACAACTTATGTTTCCCAACTATCAAAATAAAAATAAATAGTGTAAATAGAACTAAACAAAAGTGGATAAGTAAAGGCATAAAAACAAGCTGCAAAATCAAAAGAACTCTGCGCTATCGTTATTACAAAAGTAAAACACTCACTAACAAAAATAAATATTTAAAGTATTCCAAAGTATTGAAAAAGTGCATTTGTCACTCTAAAAGGAATATCAACATAAAATTACAAAATAATATCTTTAACGAAAGAAAGATTGACACTATCACAGATCTTAAAATAAATGACGTAAAGCTAACAAACCCCTCTGAAATCGCTTCTGCTTTTAATAAGCATTTCATTGAATTGACTAGTGGAAATAATGCTTTGTCTCATGATAACACTCGAAATCAAATACACTCGGCTACAATGTTTCTGCGACCCATCTCCAAGGATGAGGTAAAGAATATTGTCCTGAGTCTAAACAATACAACGTCAGTGGGATATGATGGGCTTTGTACAAAAATAATAAAGGCTTGTGTTTCCGAGTTGGTTACTATTCTTTCCCATCTAATCAACTTATCTTTCTCATCCGGAGTGTTTCCTGAGTCACTTAAATTATCTATCGTCAAACCTCTATTTAAGGGAGGTGACAGGGATAACGTGAATAATTACCCACAAATAACTATAATAACAATATTATCGAAGGTATTTGAAAAGAGCATGTACTTAAGATTAGTGGATTTTTGTGAAAAATTTAAATTAATCAATCGTGAGCAATTTGGCTTTCAAAAGCATAAATCTACTACATTGGCTATTTATACACTCTTGAATACAATATTAACCAAAATCAATGAAAATTATTTAACCACAGCCTTATTCTTCGATATGTCGAAAGCCTTCGATTTTGTTTCTCACACATTATTAATAAAAAAGTTGGACTCTATTGGAATAAGGGGGCCTGCACTTGAATGGATCTCATCATATTTGAGAAACAGACGGCAATGTGTCGCTATTAGCGAAATCTCTAATAACGAACTTATTTCACATTCGTCTTCTTATTTAGAGAACAAAAGAGGTGTTCCCCAGGGAAGCATTCTAGGTCCAATTTTGTTCGTGATATATATCAACGATATAACGAAAGTGTCTAATCACAAATCTGTTCTATTCGCAGATGATATCTCCATTATAGTGACATCAAATAAACGAACGAATTCAATACGTGACCATGAAATTGACATTAATATAACTATTGACAAAATTACTAAATGGCTTGAGAATAATAATCTACAAATAAATTTACAGAAATCTAATTTTATACAATTTAATAAATCGAAACATTCAAAATACAACTTCAAATTAAACATTGACAAAATAAAGGAAGTTACACACACCAAATTCTTAGGTGTTAATATAGATCAAAAATTGAGCTGGCATGTTCATATCGAAAACTTACGCAACAGAATAAATCAATTCGTTTACGCTCTCTACAAAATTCGAAATATTACAAATAGACAAACTGCCATTACTGCCTATCGCGCATACGTAGAGTCAATACTACGCTATGGATTAATAATATGGGGCAATGTTATTGACAAAAACAAAGCATTTATAGCACAAAAAAAATGTCTAAGAGCCATCTGTGGTATACCGCCTGACGAGTCTTGTAGGCCATTATTTAAAAGCCTTGGTTTACTACCACTACCTTCATTGTATATACTTGAAATAGGTATTTTTGTACGTAAGAATTTAGAATTGTTTAAAAAAGCATGTGATGTAAACTCTAGACTGAAAAGGAATCCTAATAGGCTAATTTTAAAAGATTATGCAAGATCAGACATGTATGATAAAAATTGTCTCGCAATGTGTGTACGAGTTTATAATAAGATTCCGGCTGAAATAAAGGAACTGCCGTATGATATATTTAAAAAAAAATTGTACATGTGGCTTAATCGAAATAACTTTTATGAACTGGAGCAGCTATTAGAACTTAAGAATTAAGCTGAAATTGGATTTTGTGTCTTGATTTCTGATAATTTAAAATCCACTACTTATTATTTTTATTTGATTTGCATGCTAATTTATGAAATGGCTAAACTTGTGTACTTTAAGCTACTGTAACATCATTTCACACCAAGTTTTATGCAAATAAATGATATCTTATCTTATCTTATCTTATCTTATCTATGCATGCTGTGTTCTTCTGTAAGTGATGGAACAGTTTCTATGTTTTTTTCTTTAACGCCAATTTCACAGATACAATACACTTTTACACTTATACACTTATACACAATACACTTATACATCACAAGACCAAGGACTACCAGACTACACTTCTTAGTGAGGACTACATGACGTCTTCACTAAATAGTTTAACTGAAATTGTAATTAAGTATTAATGTAATGTTTAATGTATTTAACATTGCAGAAACTTAATAAATATGATGTACTCGCGCTTGCGCTCCGCTCGTGACTTCATCTGCGTAGACCCCCTTTTTTACCCCCTTAAGGGAGGAATTTCCAAAAATTCTCTCTTAGTGCGCCCCCATACTCTCCAAGGAACATACATGCCAAATGTCAGCTTCTTGCGCCCAGTATAGTTTCGGCTGTGTGTTGTCAAGAGTTTTTTATATAGAGATCTGTCGAAATTTTATGCATTTCAATCTAACTGATAAACACAAAATATGTCACTATCCCGATACACATTCTAGAATAAGTACTTATGTACCTTGTGTTCTGGCAGTTAGAGATAAGATAGGCAGTTCCTCAGTGATTGAGGATTCCGAGAGTAGTACCTACGCTTCCACCTTCAGCCTTATCGCCACTTAACATTAGGTGTGATGAACGCAAAGTGCTACCCCTTTTTGTGGATAAAAAAAAACTACCTTTACATAGCGAACCTATTTTGATGTAAGGCATAAACATAAATTATACCTTGTATGTAAAACTTTTATGCCATAAATTATACCTTGTAAAAGCACATAAGCTGCACTCGGCCGCAGTTGGCAGGCATCAGCTAGTTAAAATATATTAGCTTACATAGGTAGTTACCTTTATCAAAAACGGTTTTCAAACCACCTAAAACTAATTCAATTAACAATGAAATGTAAGTATCGGTCTCGGAAGTTTTCCAGTTCAGAAAATAATATCCGAATTGACTGTTTTGTAAGAAAAACAAACTCGAGTAAATAACGTGGGTTTTCATTAGTTCTCCTCAGCCTTAGGCAATGAGCAAATTGAAAAGTATGAATTTAGATTAGGAACCGCCCAATACAGTGTACTGTAGGAAACACAACGTTTACCCATTGCGCTACAAAAACTTATCTCAATATTTCAGTGATAAGAACGCGATCTAAGTTCACAAGTAATAGTTTATGTGTTGGCAACTGTACTTGCTCAATACGACTCCAATAATAGGACTCTATTGTGTACAGGAAAAGTGGATTTTTGTACCATCTGCCGATTCTAAAGGTTTGTTTATTTTCAGTGTTGTGCTGAATGGTTATGGGTGATTTGGTTTAAAATTTATTTTGGATTAGCGGCTGGCTGTGATGTAACATTGTCTATGCGGACATAAGAGTACATTTACGAATTGAATAGAAAAATTGTAGTGCAGTAAACGTTATTAAGAACCACCCTGTACCAGTGCGACAACGTTTTTTTTCCGGTGGCTAAAACTGGAACTAAAGTGTTTTGTTTTTAATGTCATTTTGCTGTAAAGTTGCTGCAAGTTGCTGTCCAACCAAAGTGCCGGTGTCACCGGAACGGAAAAGGTTGTCGATCTGTACTACACCATAAGACATATAACGCCAGCACCGACGATACAAGGACGTAATAAGGGGAAGGTTCCGTAAGTATTTTCCGATATCCCACTTGTAACAATGTAGCGAACCCCAAAATTGTCGAGTGGTCTTTAGGTTTCATTCGAATTACGTGAATCGAAAACATTGGATTGGATTCTCTTTCGCTGTTCCTTTCTGGATAGCTTCATTAAGATTTGTATTCTCAAGTAATTTTTGTATGTACAGAGTTTTCCTTGTAAAAATAATGAAAAAATTGAGAAAATTTTGTAAATCATTAAGTTTCTCGACAGTGGAGTTTTGATTTCCAAAAATGACGACAGACAAGGGAATGGGAATACCACAAAAATAAATATAACATATAGGCTCTTCACACAGGTGCGTTATTATCGTCGATAACCTTTTGGGCCCATAGCATCACCGGCTTCCACCACCGGTAGTGTAATGGGTATTTTTTAATACCAGATTCGTTGCACACAAGTGCAAGTCCTAATACAAATGTCCTAAGAACATCACACAATTCATATCGCAGGACGGAGGATCGCGAGCGTCCTAGAAGTCGATGAAGGTGAATCGTCCTAGAAGGTGTGATGAAGGCTAAGTGCTACCCCGTTGTGGATAAAAAATAAATAAAAAAAATATCACAGCAGTGTGCAACTTCGTAGCCATCCTAATACATAATGACCTAAAAACAAATATAGCAATAACGCATTCGATATTATCGACGATAATAACGCGCCTGTGTGGGAGAGTCTTAACTCTCTGGTTCAGATTTGATATCCATATCGAGGGGTGAAAGGCCAATGGCGTTAAGCGACATCAAGAGAGATATTGAGTTATATACATATTCGGAATCAGCGAATTTTTCTGCGTCTTATGAGCCGAGTTTCATGCCGATCTGAGCATTTTTTTGTTGCTTGAATCAAATAGATTATTGGACGTGTTTTCTACTACGCTACTAACTCAAGCGACACAAAAAATGCCTTTTTTATAACATGGTTGACTTAAGCTATGTGAATATACTAAGGGTAGTTACTTGAATCGTTTATCCTTTTTTACTTTTAAACACAAATGGTTGTTAAAGCTTTTTTCCTGTTTCTATTACTCAAGCAGATGGTAGGTTAAGCCATTTAGCTTGACTCATAATCACAAACCGTTGTCACTTAAAGCAATTAGCCTGTCACAATAAAATAAAAGCTGGCCGCTTGATGCATTTAGCTTTCCACAAAAATCTAAGCATCATGTCGCTTAAATCAAATAGCCTGCAGCAAAAACAAACAAAGTATGTCGTTTGAATTATTTGGCTTCGTTCTGTTTTAGTTTAGAGCAGTGGCTTAAAGTAATTAGACTTTTCGAAAATTTTAGAAAGCAGGTTATTTGAGTTGATGATGACGTTTAATTTTTACAAAAAGCGGTCGCTTCATTCAAAAGTTATAAGAAGCTTTTGTACTTAAATCAGTTTTCCTTTCTTACAATGAGTAAGAAATGTATGTTCAGCAAATTCATTTTTCTATAACACCATCAGATTAATGTCGTTTAAGACCTACTTATAATTTTTGCGTTACCCAAAAACTTCTACCGATTAGTAGGCGTGCGCTCGCGCGGGGCCGTATCCTCAGGGAAGCCGGGCGCGTGCGAAGTTCTCAAGTCGCGCGCAGGAAGATTGTTGATAAGTAAGCTTCTAAATCATTTTAAATTAATACCTATTGTTAAATAAAAACGTAAATCGAAATACGTTATACCTACTAACTTATACTTTGAAGGAATTCCAATTGAAGATGGCGATGGCGGTTAGATGTGTTTTCATTGGCAAACGATATGTCATCTGAGCGACTTGTTTAATTAAAAATGATTTAATTACTCAGAAAGAAGGATTTTTGTAAAGAAATCGCAGATGCTTTTTCGAAGAAGAGAAGAAGACTGGAGGAAAGTTCACGAACAGTTTTGAGAGAAAAAAGAGTGCAACCGCGTGATTTTGACGTATATTTATCTTAGGAAGTTAATCCTCCAAAGCACAAAATAAAGATTTGTCAATATTAGATTCATCATCATCATGTCAACTGAACGAAGCCCAATGCTGAGCATAGGCCTCCCCCAAAGATCTAAACAACGATCGGATCAGCGGCTTCCCGCAACCTTGACTAGATTGTCGGTACACCTTGTAGGGGCCCTGCCCATGAGGCGTCGTCCGGTACGCAGTTGCCATTCGAGAACCTTTCTGCCCCAATGACCCATCATCGGTTTTCCGCGCTATTTGTCCCGCCCACTGCCACTTCAGCGATGCAATCCTTCGAGCGATGTCAGTTGTTTTAGTTCTCCGGATCTCAATCAATCAATCAATCAATCAAATATTTATTTATTCACATAGACATAATAAGCATGTACAGTCGGCCAAATATGTGGTCTACCACCGTAAGGGTGAAATTCGTTTGTTTGTCAACTAACAACAAGGTTGATTTTTCTTTGCTTGAATTTTATGACATTTCGCGAATTCGTTTTTCGAATTTCGAATCGTCGAATATTGATTCTCATCAACAACATACAAAATTCTTGATTCTAATATTGCGGTATAAGGGTGGTTCTAAACTGGCGTTTTTTTCTGCGCGTATACGGTCGTTTCGGCATACGCGCTTTCACGCGACCCACAATACGGACTTCAAAAACCTGAACGCGCGTAAACGGGCATATTTCGGCGTGTTCGCTCGAACCTTGCGCTTGATTAGCTTATGGCTCGCGCTTATACGAGCATACAAGCACGTCAATGCTCGTACGAGTCACGCGTGAGGCAAAAAGCGCGCCTGTACTATACGCGCCTACATTGCGCTTCCGAAAACGAGCTAATACGCGCGTATAAAACGCTAATCTGAAACCGCCCTAATGTTCCTTGGGAAAGTTGTTCAGTTATCGATAATGAATTTCCAATTTCAGTATTTAGGGGTATTTTTGTAAGGACAGTAATTAACCGATCGACTAAAAAACATTTTAGGGTACCAAAATTACTAGGTGAGCGACTTAGTCGCCAATCTAACTAACCTAAACCTATTTTTTCGCTGCTCACTTAGTATTTTTAGTCGCTCAACCTAGTAATTTTTAGTCGCCTGGTTTAACACCTTGCATAAATGGATGTCCACAGGTAAACGTAGGCCTCCCCCAATGATATCCACTTTGCTCGATTACAAAAGTACGGGACAAGGGTTGGTACGGGAAAATGCTAATTATTTGGTTGTTAAAAATATTATTTTTCAGATGGAATAAGTCACTTAAAAAAAATTCAATGTTTAAATCTTGTGTAGCCGCCATCTGCCACTATGACTTCTCGGAGTCGGTCCCTTATTGAGCCCACCAGCCTCGAGCAGATGTCAGACTCCTCCCATACCTCATTGCATTGCCCTTGCAGTGCTTCTGCTGTTCTTTAGTTGCTGTTCCATCATCTCTGAACCATAAGACACATTTAATTCTCTAGAAATCTCACTAATATTGAATCCATCATTGTGAAATGCGATTATTTGAGCTCTCTCGGCTACGGATAAATTTCGAGGCATTGTAGTAAAATAATGAATAAATTTTACTTTAGTTTAGGGAGTTTAGGAAAATACCTGTGACATTAATTTGTCAGTGATATAATATGTTCTTTTCCAGTGAAAGAGTTTTCTACTTTAAAAAACCTCCTTAGTTCTGAAGTTTATGAAAAACTGTGAGGGTTGTTTGTTGTTGCAAATTATGATCTAATGCATAGGTCACAAAGGCGAAAATAACATTGTGTGTTTGCTCTATGATTTCATGTCAGTTTTCTCAGTTAACAAACAATTTTAAAGATTCGCCTTTAGCGATATTTTGTTGACACGGGAACTATTGTCAAAACTGGTAGACCACTTTCTTGGCCGGCTGTACTTATGAATCGTCAATATTTTCCTACCACCCATTCAAGACTTTTTTAACTGACAAGAAGAATGGGCGCAAAAAACTTGCCAGCGCGTTTCTCGGGTAACGACATATACAAAAAAAAACTCAACATTTCTAATTCAATTGAGCAGGAATATACCAAGCATCGCTCTCTCCCTTGCTCGCTGGGTGACCTTGAGCTTTCATATGAGACCTATAGTAAAAGACCAGGTCTCACTTCCATAGGTCATTACTGGCAACACACACTGGTCAAAGACTTTCGTCTTGAGACATTCGACGCGAATATATGCCAGAACTTCCCGAACGCTGCCCACCTAAGCTGAATTCGACGAGAGATCTCTTTCTCGAAGTTGGACTTACCTTATTGGATTGTCTGTCACAGGTAAACATAGTGGTAAACAACTTCCGAGTGTAATGCTCCCAACATTAACTGGAGCAGGTGCAACATGGGCATTGGACATGATTTCCGTCTTATCCATTTTCATCTTAAGACCCACTCATTGAGAAGCACCACACCTCGCTATAATCCACGAACGCCAACCAAAGTTGTACTCTTATGTCTTCTGTATAATTTGCCGCAGCAGCGTATGAATGTGGTCTAATGGTACTGAAATATGTTGAAGTAGATGGAAGTTGGGTGCGTATCAAGTAAAACCAGATGTTTGTAGTAACATGTTGTATTGTCGAAGGTTACAATACAAGAGCCCGATTTAATTAAAATACATTATATTTAACTATACTAATTAGTAGGTCATCAGCGACATACGTCATGTTGCAGAGCGTAACAGTAAGTTACGGTGCAAGTCTAAATACGGCTATACTACACCTCCCCCGAAAGTCATTCTTTACCCCCGGAGAAAAAGAAAAAAAAATGTGACGTACATCGTTGAGAACCTAATTACACAAAATAAAATACAAATAAAATAAAAACAAATTACACATTTTTTTGTCATTATAAAATATCATGACATTTTTATTTAAAAACAACTTAATTACAAAACAATTTAGTGTTATTCTTATGAGTTACATATTCTTTATTATTTTTAAGAATTTTTACATTTGGCGAAATTTCTTCTATAACTAAAAAGGGACCATTCCAAATTGGATCTAACTTATTGCCAACTTTATTCTTAATTAACAAAAAGTCACCAGGTTTGTATGTTGGTGTATTTATTTTCTTATCATATGTTAGTTTTCTGTGGGTCTTACTTATTAACAAATTATTCTTAGCATCTATCTGTGCTTTTTGCAACCTATACTTAAATTCCTTAGGATAACTATCGTAATTATAAAGAGGGTCGACAGAAGTACTCAAATTAGTTGGTAAATTACACAACTTTCCAAAAACTAACTCGTGAGGAGTGTATTGTGTCTCTGTATGAACTGTGGTGTTAAAAGAAAAACACCAATAACTTAACCAACTACTCCAATCAGATTTGTTATTACTACACATTATTCTGAGATAAGCACCTAGATGTTTGTGTGTATTTTCTAGTGCTCCCAATGTCTCATGGTGGTAAGCAGTAGAATTTAATTTTTTAACTTTCAATAAGCTACAAATATCCGTAAACACATTACTCATAAATTCGGTTCCCTGATCTGTAATGATCTCTTTTGGGACACCATAGCGCAATATGAAGTTATTCACAAATGACCTACTCACTGATTCCGAGTCTTTCTTTTCTAAACGATACGCTTCTACAAACTTACTTAAGTTGCATTGAATGGTTAATATATAACTAAAATTTAAATTATATACATCTAAGGGGCCCACTAAATCTAAACTAATACGCTCGAACGATGTGTTCGGAGTCGTCGTAATCACCATCGGTTCATGGGTATTTTTATTTGTATGTTTCTGGATTTGACAGTCCTTGCACTTTTTAACATAATCATGGACGTCACGGCTCATATTTGGCCAAAAATAATATTGTTTTATATTATTTAACATTCTATTCACGCCAGCATGGCCACTGGTCGGTAATAAATGGAAATCATTCAGTATGACTCTAATTTCATCTGAGTCGTATACTTTTGTAACATTTTTTGTTACTAAAATACGAGGATAATCACACTTGCGTTCTAAAAACTTCTTTGAAAATATTTGATTTCCTTTATCTTTCACAATAACTAGTTCATCAATACTTAGTTTTCTACAAAATTCTTCTAATTTTCTTAAAAATAATATTTTCGACAAAATTGTGTTTCTTCTTTATTGGTCTTCATTCTTCTTAAATAAAGGTGTCTTCTTTCTTCAAAAGTCCAAATCCGTTGAATGCAGGGTCGCCATGAAATATGTTGAAGTAGATGGAAGTTGGGTGCGTATCAAGTAAAACCAGATGTTTGTAGTAACATGTTGTATTGTCGAAGGTTACAATACAAGAGCCCGATTTAATTAAAATACATTATATTTAACTATACTAATTAGTAGGTCATCAGCGACATACGTCATGTTGCAGAGCGTAACAGTAAGTTACGGTGCAAGTCTAAATACGGCTATACTACAGTACTATAGCCTTTCCGGTACCTGGCTTGTTCTTCAAGAGAGTCTTATGACCCTTCTAGAAAAACAGCATCACATCGCTTCTGCCCCAGGCCTTTGGCGTTTTGCCCTCTTCTGGAGGACCTTAAGTACCGGCTTTTCACCCGTTGTAATTCCGTCATTGTCCGCCGCCTTGTTGTTTTTAAGCTGCTTGAGAGCCATTCTAATAGCGTACAGGTTGACATCCAAGATATCTTCTGTATAGTTTTGGGTAAGCTTGCTTGCTTTCAACAGGTGGTTGCCTGAAATATAACGGTCCATAAAAACTCTCAATCCCCGTCAGGATTTCAGGTTTTGACGAAATGATGCTACCTTCCTCAGTTTTCAGCCTCGTTAAGAAATTGACTTTGCACGATAGACAGATCTCTCGCGAACACTTTGGAGTCTTTGTTCCGCTCAATAGCCTCTTTTTTATACTTCGTATTAAATTGGCAAAGGTCGATCGACAATCATAATCATAATCATAATCATAATCATTTATTTGCATGAGACATGGTATAAAATGGTGGTAACATTAAACAGTAACAGAGCTCATGTATCACTATTGAAATAGTATGCAAATTATAACACTTACAATGTCATCAATCTTAAGGTAATTTGCTATTATTATAATTTCAAATATTTGTCCAGATATTTATACAGTAATTTAAAATTTAAAATAATTGTACTATAATAGAAATTTCACACTAATATGTATAAAGAATGTCAGTAAATTTAACTATTTATAAGTCCATAAATTCCTTAACACTATATATATTTATATCATTCAGCCATGTAGATAGTTTTTTTTAAACAAGGTATTATTTAGCTCTTTCATTTCATTGGGAATCTTATTATATATTTTAACGCACATAGCTAGACAACTTTTATTATATTTAGATGTTTTAGGTACATTGTTTAAAACAAGTTTGTATTTGTTTCTGCGCACTCTAGTATTCTGAGTGTCCGATGCTTTTGCAAACAGATACTTGTGTTGATGGACAAAGTTACACACCTCATACAAGTACAGCGATGGCAAGGACATCAGATTTAAGTCTTTAAATATAGGTTTGCATGACTCGTCAGGTAGAATTCCACAAATGGCCCTTATGCATTTCTTTTGTGCTATGAATGCTCTATTCCAATCTGTGCTATTACCCCATAGCATCAAACTATACCTTAATACAGATTCGACATAAGCATGATAACATAAGATAGCAGTTTTCCTATTTGTTACTTTTGTAAGTTGACTTAAAGCATATGCAAATTTGTTTATTTTATTACAAACGGTTTCAATATTAGCTTTCCAATTCAAAAATTGGTCTATTATAACACCCAGGAATTTCACATTTGTTACTTCATAAATTTTGTCAATGTTTAGTTTAAAATTATATTGCTTATGTTGAGATTGATTGAATTGAATAAATACTGATTTATCAAGATTAATATTTAAATTATTTGCTTCAAGCCATTTAATTAATATGTCAATATTTTTATTTATGTCATCCTCATGATTAGTCAATGAATTATTTCTTTTTTCAGTCGTCACAATTATAGAAATGTCATCTGCATATAAAATAATTTTATGTTTGGTAATTTCAAATATGTCATTAATATATAATAAAAATAAAAGAGGCCCTAGAATGCTTCCCTGGGGGACACCTGTTTTATTTTCACGACTACTGGAAGCGAATGATATAATTTCGTTATTAACTAATTTATTGATCATGACATATTGTTTTCGGTGAGATAGGTATGACGATATCCACTGAAGGGCAATACCTCTCACGCCTACATTTTCTAACTTTTTTAAAAGTAAGTCGTGCGAAACGTGGTCAAAAGCTTTAGTTAAGTCAAAAAATAGCCCTGTCGTCCAAAAATTATTATTATTATTAGTCAAGATCGTATTAATTAAATCAAATATTGCCAATGTTGTGGATTTACTATTTTGAAAGCCATATTGACAATCATTTATAATTTTATATTTATTACAAAAATCTACTAACCTCTTAGACATGCATTTTTCAAAAATTTTTGAGAAAATTGGGACTAAAGTTATAGGGCGATAATTGTTTACATCATCTTTTGCACCTTTCTTAAAAAGTGGCCTAACAACAGATAGCTTCAAGGCTTCCGGGAAAATTCCAGAGTCAAAAGATTTGTTGATAAGATAGGTTAGAATGGGAAGGATTTCATTAATACATAGTTTAATTATTTTAGTGTTTATTCCATCATAACCTTCAGCATTTGTATTATTAAGTTTTAAAACTTCAATTTTTACTTCTTTCTGTGTCATCGGCATTAAGAACATGGTATTTGAGATTGTTGTAGTGGGCTGGCGTTTCTTCTTAACTGTAGATGAACATGTTTTTTTGTCAATAAAGTTGTTATTAAATGTGTTCGCTATGTCCGTAGGATTAGTTAATATTGTGTTGTCAATTTTTAATTCGGAAATACTTTTATAATTATTTGAATTATCCACCTCGTTTTTAATTATAGACCAGGTCGCTTTACATTTATTTTGACTTTTATTTATATACTTTATATTATTATTACAAACAAACAAGACAAAGACTTAGATTATTGTCTAATGAGCGGCAGCTTATCGGCAATATCATGTCCTTCGTTATCTGCCGATAACGATGGGCATGCGCTGAGTTCTGTACCTTCATTTCGTGTCTCTGATCCATGAGTTAGAGAGTCTGGCTGGAGAGTTTCTTTAATTTGGGACGATGGGTTTCATAGTACTTGGACCCAACGGACCCTACCGTACGGACAGTATCCACCACCATGTTGTATAAATCGTCCACATCGATGCTGTTCTCAAGGGCTTCGAAGCGTTTTTTGAGCTCGAGCTGAGAGCACTCGGGGTTTTGAATTTGCGGCTCAAATTAGGTCGAGCGTAGATTTTATCAGTTGCGATCTTTCAAACTTGACGTTGGTATTCAATGTACCTCTGACCATAGGATGATTACTTCCTGTTTTAACAACATTTATCACAATGACATTATTAAATATTATGCTTCTTCGTTGACCTACGTTAACCATGATAAAATCGATATCGTTTTTGACTTTATCGTCTGGACTGATCCAGGGGGGCTACCGGCTAAGAAATATGGATATGGGTATGGGCTTCAACTGTCATTTGAATTCCTTATTTTGATAGATTTTTGCTGCTTTGTTCTATTGAACGTTGCTAGCTAGTTATCGTTATACCCGACGTCACAAAACAGGGTACTGATAGCGGCTATTTTCTTTGTAAAATTGACATAAAGTTCCCAAAAACGTATGAAGTTCATACCCATAAAGTTACGCGGTAGCCCCCCAGGTCCATTTGCCGCTTACGGGCGTCTACCTCTAAATAAAGTCTTCCAACATCTGGCCTCTTTAATTCTGTTGCCCAAATCCTAATTGCCCTACTCTTAACTCATCACTGCAGCGTTGTCCCAACTTCTCATTGAAATCCCCCATTACAACAGTGTAGTAGGTTTTATAGCTATGCATGGCTTTAGAGATCTCCTAATACATAGCCTCCACTTCGACTTCGTCGTGTTTCGATTCAAAACATGCTTATAAAACCTGTTAATGTAAATTTCAGTTAGAGATTCTAATAAACACTCTTTTTCAATTTTCTTTTTATTTTATTTTCGCCTAACAGCAACGAAAACTCTTGTGAATAGTGATGTTTTGGTTGTGGTTTTAACAACCAATCTCAAGTAAAGTTCAAAATTATGAGGATTTAGGTCAATGAGATTAGAATATTGATCGTTACTTGAGTCACTTTTCCTGTACTTACATAAGAATGGAATTGGTCTTTCAGCATATTAGACGTAATCTGTTGCACCCATAGCTAGGTAGTTCAATCTATTGGCTTTACACGAAAAACACTATAACGCCTCCTTGAGTCATTTAGCCTTCCACTAATTTTGATAGCCATTGTATCTGAATCATATGGCTTTACTCCAGATACAAGGGCAACCGTCGCTTAAGTCTGTTTTCCTTACTCTATAAAAATAAACAAACAAGCATTTTTGACTCAAGCGACATTTATTTCAGTAAACCTTTATTTTATTTGTTTAAAAACTACAATGTTTGATGATGATTTTTATTTAAAAAAGAACTGTATACTTAGAATCTGAATTAAATAAAAAACTGAAATTCTACGATTTTTTTTCTGATTTTAAAAACTTTAAAACGCTCTCCTGTAAAGTTCTAAAAATGTCGCTTAACTCCATTAGCCTTTAACCCCTCGAATTATTATATTTGTTTTCGGCAACGATTTTTTTGTCATCTAAACTTTCTGATTGGTCACCAATCTGCAATACTCTTATTATTATATCGAATAAGATGTGTTCTCAAAATTGTAGATCTGACACTTATTTATCTAGATCTGTCAGCTAATATATAGTCACATAAAGTGCAGTAAAAATATCTGTACCCAAATAGGTAAGTTCCGTTATTTCGATAATTATTTTAAGGTCAAGTTATTTACGGTGCATTGTTTGAACGAAAACGAAAAGATGTAAGCACATGGTAGGTGCGATGACCGAAGCGATGAGTAGTTATGTTAGGTTTACATGAAGTAGTAACCGCGTGAGCCGAGTAAAGAGTGGGCGTAGCGAGAGTGCCGCGGTAGCAGCCGGCGAAGCGCCAGAACCAACTTTATGGAATAGCCCCATTTCCTGTTAAAATAGGAGGAACTATTGCTTGAAACATTGGGTATTGGGTACGTTTATTTTTTCTAGTAATAATTATTTGGCTTTATTTGGCTAGGTGTTATTGTTGATCAAAGTTATTTAGGTGACAGATCTAGTATTTTAGGAACAAAAATTATTTATTAGGTAATTGAAAATGTATTTATTGGCTGATCTATTTAATCATACAATTGTTTTTGGAGATAACGAATCGTATGCTTTTCTTTGTTTGATAAATCGTCTGCCTACCAATGTCGAGTCGAATGGTCGATAAGATTAGTAACATACTCAGTAGAGCGAGTTGTTTGATTGATATAATTCATGTGTCGTTTGCGCGACAAAATGAGTCGTAGGTAATAAGTGTTGAGTTGCCGTTGTAAGAAACCTAAGTCCTAAAGTTCTATAATAATGGAACTTGAGTTCTGTTTGAAAACTTAGTTTTTTTAAAGACTCAAGTGCGAGATCAGCTCAAATCTTTGAGTCTTTAAAAAAAGACTTGAGCCATGACTACGTGAACTCGTGTCTGAGTCTTCTCAAAAGAACTTTATAAAAAGACTCAATTGACTCAAACGAATCAATAGACTCAAAGCAATGAAAAGACTTAAAGGACTCAATAGATTCAAAGGACGCATGACTCGCAAGACTAATATAAAATATTTCTTACAATCACACCAATTTATCTAAGCCCATATATATGAATATGAATATGAATATATTTATTAATTGCATTTCATGTGGTACATTTGAGATCTTACACTAAGTTTTGGTTCATACACATGAGCCCTGTAAGGACATAACAATAATTACATTATTTAATACTGCATGCTAGTAATTGAAAAGAAATTAAAATTATATTCAAACTAAAAATAAAATATTGTCTCTAAAATATAAATATACAAAACAAAAATAGTAGACTAACATTAGAAATTAAAATTATATTATGACGTTCCTATTATAAGTACTTACTTATATTAAATTATGTATTATCATCTTTATTACATTTTAAATACTTACAAAATTATATTTCTAAACATTAAATTTTTACAATGTATAACACTAAAAAATATAACATTTAAAAATACAAAAATGCAGTTCCCCAACGGCAGCAAGATCAGGGTCCCGGCTACCGATGGTTAAGGATCCAGAGACAGGAACCTTCTCACTATACGGGCCGTGTCCAGAAGTACTCGGCTACTTGCTTAGATAACATCTTTTCCAACTGTAACTTAATTGAGAAATCGGTAATTAATATTATTAAATCCGACCACAGTGGACAACTAGCTTCTTTTGAGCACTATAATGTTATTCCTAAACGCGAAGTAATTTGCAGGCCAATACCGAAACGTGGTATTAATAAATTTAGAAATAATGTACAAGATAAAATTCAATGTTTGCCAGCTTCTGCTGACGCTAATAACTCTTATCAATCATTATTTGATATTGTTGAAAAAGAATTTAGTAACAATTTTAAACAAAAAGTTATAAAGTGTAATGATCGTAAGAAGTTTAGTGACTGGGCCACACCTGGTATTTATAATAGCAGAAGAAAGTTATTTGAACTCTATGCACAAAAAACGACTTCCTGTGATCCTAGCTTCATTGAATATGTCAAGAAATATTCAATAACATTTAGGAAAGTATGTGCTTTGGCAAAATCAAGGTATATTTCAAATAAAATTAAATCATCTGAAAATAAAATAAAAGCTACCTGGAGTATTATAAACCAAGAAACTGGCAAAACAAAAAGCAAAATTAATTCATTTAACTTAAAAATTAATGATCAGACTTTTGAATCAGATATTGAGGTGGCTAGTGCTTTTGAAGGTTTCTTTGCTCGAATACCGTTAGAAACTACTAGCAGACTTAATTCTTGCCCCAACACCGCTGTCTCTCTTATGGAATCTAGTGTGAACAAGTGCCAGGAAACATTTAGTTTTAGCTATGTCACTACCGAAGATATTATTAAAGCATTCAAAGCAATAAATATTAAGAAAACAGAAGATCTCTGGGGCATATCTACAAGTATCATCAAATCAATAATTGATGTGATAGCTCCATCATTAGCAATAATTTTTAACCAATGTATAAGTGAAGGGGTCTTTCCTAATTTAATGAAGAATAGTAAAATTATTCCTCTGTTTAAAGCTGGTGACAAAAGTGACCCAGCAAATTTTAGACCTATATCCATACTACCAGCAATAAGTAAAATATTTGAGAAATTAATTTATGATCAACTTTTAGAATATTTTAAATTAAATAGTATATTGCATGAGAAACAGTTTGGTTTTTCAAAAGGTAAAAGTACAACTGATGCTGGGGTTGCATTTCTAAAACATGTACTTGATGCCTGGGAGGACAAGCAGGATGTAATAGCTATTTTTTGTGACCTTTCCAAGGCATTCGATTGTGTTGATCACCAAACACTATTAAGGAAGTTAAAACATTATGGTGTTTCTGAAATGTCAGTAAGCCTTATGCATTCATATCTGTATGAAAGAACTCAGAAGGTAGTTATTAATAAAACTGAGTCTACCGGAGCTCCCATTACTATGGGCGTACCCCAAGGATCAATATTGGGCCCGCTGTTGTTTTTAATATACATAAATGACCTTCCTTACTACGCGAAGAATTTATGTGAGACGGTGCTATTTGCCGATGATACATCTCTAGTCTTTAAAGTAGATAGAGGTGATGACTGTTCTGACGAAGTAAATAGTGCTCTTTCAAAAGTGTCACATTGGTTTAATAGTAATAATTTATCATTAAACTCAAAGAAAACTAAGTGTTTAAAATTTTCGTTACCTAATGTAAGACAAGTTGATTTTCATATTAGACTAGACGGCGATACAGTCGAATTCATTAACAATACAAAATTTCTAGGTATTATATTAGACTCGCGACTACAATGGGATCCTCATATCGAAGCCTTGGCGAGTAGACTCAGTTCGGCTGCATTCGCAGTTAAGAAAATAAGGCTCTTAACCGATATTGAAACGGCTAGAATAGTCTATTTTAGTTATTTTCATAGTGTTATGTCCTACGGCCTTTTGTTGTGGGGCTCAGCCGCTAACATCCAAAGTATATTCGTGCTCCAAAAAAGGGCTATTCGCGCCATTTACAACCTCCGATCGAGAGATTCTTTAAGAGATCTATTTAAAGAAATAAACATTTTAACTGTTGCAGGACATTACATCTATGAAAATATAATTTATGTGAAAAAGTATTATAATACATTTGTAAAGCAGAGCGATATTCATCGCTTTAACACAAGAAATAAAGATAAACTTGTCGTTCCCAAGTTTAGGCTAGAAAAATCCAGAGCCTCATTTCTGGGGAAAAGCATAGCCTTTTTTAATAAAGTTCCACAGCATATAATTGAACTACCATTGCATAAATTTAAATGTTACATTAAAGAGTCGCTGATGAGCAAAGGATACTATAAAGTAGACGATTATTTGAATGACCGCAATGCATGGTCATGATGTAACACATAACATAATCACTGTTTAATATGATGTATTTTTATACTAAGCAATTGTTGTATTAGTAACGATATGTTTTTTTTTGTAAATGTCGTTACCTAACTAAGAAACGCTGGCAAGTTTCTTGCGCCCATTCTTCTTGTCAGTTAAAAAAGTCTTGAATGGGTGGTAGGAAAATATTGACGATTCATAAGTACATATTTATTATGTCTAAGTGAATAAAGAATATTTTTATCTTATCTTTATCTACTGCCTTCTGCATCTGACTCCCGATCCATCCACCTAACGCAAGCCTCTTAAGGTGTTTATCGAGGCTCTTGGCTATCAGCCCATGGGCAGATATGACTATCGGAACAACAATTGCTGAATCAATGTCCCACATGTCAACAATCTCGTGAGCTAAATCAAGATATTTGTTTTCTTTATCTTTTTCAGCTTTCACAAGGTTGTCGTCATGGGGAACAGTGACATCAACAATTATTGCGCGGCGTTCGTGTCGATCTATCAATACAATATCAGGCTTATTAGCTACAATAGTCCTGTCTGTAATGATAGATCGATCCCAATATAATGTGGCATGGCTATTTTCAAGGACCTGTTCTGGTGCATACCTGTAGTACGGCACCTCGGATGCCACAAGACTATGTTTCAGAGCAAGTTGTTGGTGTATTATCCTGGCCACTTGGTTATGTCTATGCAAATACTCGCCGTTTGCGAGACGAGAACAACCGGAGATTATATGCCTAAGGGATTCACCCGGACGATGGCACGCTCGGCAAATATCCACTGTGCCATCCCTTAGGATATACTTTCGGTAGTTATTCGTCATCACAACCTCATCCATAATTGCACAGACAAAACCTTCGGTTTCACCAAAAAGATCACCGAAACGGAGCCAGGATACTGAGGCTAATAAATCTACGTCGGGCCCATGGAGAGCCCGGTAGAATCTGCCATGTAACTCCTTGCTTTGCCACACAGCGCTGCGGTCGGACGTACTAAGTACTACAGGTTTGCGCCAGTTTTCTTTTGCTAAAAATAGAGGAGTCAGTCCATTGTCAACAGCAACTACATCTCTATGAGACCCCATATCGACTTGGAGAAAATACTCCCTAAGATTGCATATCTCGCGGTTATGCAATGTCTTAGCATTTAAGAAGCCACGACCACCGCACTTCCGCGGGATATACAATCTCAAGGTCGATGAACGTGGGTGATGCATGCGGTGTGCTGTTAGCAATGTACGAACTTTTCTATCCAGGGCATCCAGTTCAGTTTGAGTCCATTTAAGTATGCCAAAGGAATACATCAGTACCGGCATGACCCATCCATTGTATGCGCGAACCTTGTTTCCGCCAGACAAAAGACTTTTAAGGACTTTTGAGAGGCGCCCCAAGAAACGCTCACGCAACGACTGTTTCATGTCAGCATCGTTGATGCCTAATGCCTGTGACATACCTAAATATTTATAGGTTTCGTTAACGGAGAGAGATCTAAGATTAATAGAATCCGAGAGTTGTATACCCGTGGATTCCATTATCTGACCACGCTTTACATGCATGACTGCACACTTGTCCACACCAAATTCCATTTTAATGGCATTACTGAAAGCTTCAGTAACCTTCAGTAACGCTGTTAAATGAGAACTGCTATGGGCAAATAGTTTCAGGTCATCCATGTATAGCAGGTGTGATATTACTTGACCATTTCTCCGTAAACGGTAGCCTAATCCTGAACTCTCGAGAAGTGTACTCAGAGGGTTCAAGGCCAGACAGAACCACAATGGACTCAGACCGTCACCCTGGAAGATACCTCGCTCTATTTTTATAGGGTCGCCCTGACCTAGAACCCGTCGAGATCCTGGATAGAAAAGGACCGTTCTCCATTTTCGCATGCACGATATCAAGAAAGTGCGTAGAGTTGTATTTATTTTATACAACTCCAGCACCCTCATGAGCCACGAATGCGGCACGGAATCATATGCCTTCTTATAATCTATCCAGGAAGTCGACAGGTTCTTTCGGTTTCGACGAACCTGTTGGTTAATAGCCATGTCAATGAGGAGTAGCTCCTTAGTACCACGGGCCCCATTCCTACATCCATTTTGAGAGGCAATCATAATAGAATTTTGATCAATGTGTTTATTAATCTTCGATCTCAAAATGGACGTAAGAATTTTATAAATTGTTCCTATTATAAGTACTTACTTATATTAAATTATGTATTATCATTATTATTATCAATTATCATATTATAATATTATTGCATAGGTTTATAAAATTCGTTAAGTTTATAATAACATTTATCAATTAAGTAACTATTTAGACATTTTACAAATTTATTATATTTTTCAAGATCTCTAATATAATTTGGTAGACTATTATAGAGTTTTATCGCCATTGAGTAAGGTCCTGAACCAATTAATGTCATGCTAGTCTTAGGGAGAACAAATTTATTTCTCTTCCTTAAAGTCATTGCTCCAGTGTAGTTATCGTCGCTTTTGACAAATAGGTTTAAGTTATTTCTCACTAGCTTACATGTTTCAAGTATGTACAAGGATGTTACAGTAAGAATATTAAACTTTTTAAAAAATGGTTTACAGCTTGTCATCTGATCTATATTGGCCAGTATTCTGATGCATTTTTTTTGTAAGGTCAGTAACTTATGGACATCTGTGCTATTGCCCCACAATGGTATGCCGTATCGTAACCACGATTGAGCATATGCCAGATACGCTATTCTTGCAGTATTCGTATCTGTGGTCCTCTTTAGCTCATTCAATGCGTAGATGAAACTGCATAGTTTGTTACCTATGTACTCAATGTGATACTTCCAATGTAAGTTGCTATCTATTTTAACACCGAGTAGTGTAGCACCGTCCACTTTATCGATCCTATTGCCGTTGATGGTAAAGTTAAATTCTAATTTTTGCTTTTGATATGGTTGAAATACCATTAATTTAGTTTTATTGAAGTTAATATTTAAATTATGATCGTTTAACCAAGATATTATGTTAGTAATGATTGTATGTAGCTTAGCATTTAAGTTTAGGTCATTAGAAGCCGGAAAAACTATAGACATGTCATCAGCAAACAGTATACTGTCTTCTTCTAGTACTTTAGGTAAATCGTTTATGTAAACGAGAAATAGCAGGCAACCGATTATGCTTCCCTGTGGAATGGACTTTGTGACTATGACTTTTTCAGATTGAACGGTTCTTATTTGGTTGGTAACAGAGCATGCATGCTGCACTTCCACGCATTGTACCCGATCTTTAAAGTATGAAATTAGCCATTTGTGCGCATTACCCCTCACTCCTAGGTCGTATAATTTTTGCAGTAAAATATTTGGCAGAACTCGATCATATGCTTTGCTTAAATCTAGTAATATACTTACCGCGTAGCTTTTATTGTTTATGATATTAAGAATTTTCTGTAAATATTTAAAGATAGCTATAGTGGTAGAGCGGTTTTTCCTGAAACCGTTTTGGCTCTCATGAAAAATCCCAAACCTTTCGCAAAATGAATTTAATCGAAAAGTCATAGCATATTCGAATACCTTTGAAAACGCTGACAATAACGCTATTGGTCTGTAGTTATTTTCTAGGTTGGAGTCGCCCGATTTGTGAATGGGTTTGATAATGGATATTTTTAATTTGTCCGGAACTGTTCCTTCGTCGAAGGATTGATTTATCAAAAAAGTCAAAGGGTGTACTAGCTCTTCCGCGCATTTTTTTATTAACACCGGCGGTATATCGTCGAAGCCGCAACTGGTTTTATTTTTCAGGCGCCTGAGGATTCCTATTACTTCTTTGGTGTCAACTGAACTCAAAAACAGTGAATTTAGTAGTGGGGTAGTAACGGGGCGGCCCTGTGGTGGTGATGCTGCACTGTCGCAAGCACCCACCGATATAAAGTAGTTATTGAAAGTATTTGCCACAACGTGGGGGTCTTCTATGAAGGATCCTGAAGTTTTCAGCTTGATATTAGTTTGTGAGCGTTTGGATATTTTGTTTGTTCTTTGTTTAATAATTTGCCACATTGTTTTTGTTACGTTACTAGATTTTTTTATTTTATTTATATATATTAACTTTTTGGATCGTGTTATGGTAGCTTTAAGTAGCTTAGAATATTTTTTATAATGTTCTTCAAGGATAGGGTTTTTAGTTTGAGAATTTAGTATTCGAAGCAGTCTTTTATGTTTGCAAGATATTTTTATGCCTTTAGTGAGCCACTTTTTATTTGTTTGTGCATTTATTTTTAATTTACGCAATGGTATTGTTTCGTCTAGAATTTTATGAATTATTTGAAAAAAAGAGTTGTAGTTTTCATTGACACTGTTTTCCTTTTTGAATACGTTATTCCAGTCGATTTTCTTAAGTTGAGTTTTAAATAAATTTATGTGACGTTCGTCAAATATCCGTTTGTATATATACCAAAGCTGTTTTGATTGTAAAGGTGTATTTTTCATAGTGATTAGAATACCTTTATGATCGGAAAATCCATACTCAAGTACTTGAAAACTCATTTTAATTGGATTGAAATTTGTGAATATTAGGTCAAGACATGTAGCACTTGTTTTCGTTGTTCTCGTAGGTTCTTTGATATGTTGATTAAAGTTAAAAGTTTGCATCAACTCTAGTAGTGTGGATTTACGTTTTGAATTTTCTAACTGATCTATATTAAAATCCCCCCCTATTATTATGTCGTATTTAAAGTATTTTTTAGACAATAGACTTAGTAGTTTTTCGAGAGATGAGAAAAATATCTCGGTACCTCTGTTATTCTCTGGCCAATATAAATTAACAATAATTGTATTTAATTTAGGTATTTCTATAGAGCAGACTTCAAAAATGTATTCAGTTGTTAAATTTGTTATTTCTGTAATTTCCCTATACTCAATATCATCACGTATTAGTATGCAGACCCCTCCTCCATCATAGTTTGTCCTAGCGTAGAGTGAAGCGCATTTATATCCTTCCAGCTGTAGCAAATCTGTTTTAAATTCTGTTATCCACGTTTCAGTCAAGCATAATATCTTCAAGTTTTGTTCATTTTCAGTTAGATCTTCAATCAGGTGTTGCTTCTTCTTAAAGCTACATATATTCTGAAATAGTATTTTAGTGTCGAAAAGTATGGTTTTTGGTGTTGTTTATCGGGGGCTTAGTTAGTGAGTTGGATGGAGTTTCAGGGATTTGTTCTAGAAGACGAGTCCGGCTGCCCTGAGAGATTGACGGAATATCATCTTCAGTGTATTGTGTTTGCTCTACTCCATTCACTATGAGAATATCATTTCTCAGTACAGCATGATGTCCCTGTCGGCGAGCCTCTTGACAGGCGAGCCGTAGCTCTCTCTTTTTTTGTAGAGACTTTTTGTCCAAGAATTCACTTATTGCCAACCCAGTGTTTTTAAAGTAACGCTTGCCGTTTATCGCAATGTTTGCCATTCTTTTACTTAACAATTCAATTACGATAGGTCTTTTATTTCCACGCTTATTAGTGTAGGCAATGAACAGATTCTTTGTATGGAGACCCATACACTAATTCCTCAGTCGATGAAACTTTGCTGAGTTATAAAATAGCATGAGCCATAAACTTATAAATGATTATCCAAAAAAAAACTCACACGGAAGTTAGGTATTTATACATAAATATACAAATCTGTTTATATATTGAACCGAGTAATTTCTCAGTCCAAATTTATTTTACCAAATGAGTTATTTATACTAGTATGTGATACTTGATGAAAATCCAAAACTTTTTTCAAACATGAGTATGCTTGGCAAAATGGTATAATTCCGTTAAAAAGTTTGACAGAGACATTTTCAGTACAAATCACCCCATTTTGTTTTATTAAAATTTGGTGTTTCTGCTGGGATATTTTTTGGATATTTCATATTATTGTTTTTATACGTTACATGAATATGTCCGGTTAAGAAAGTTTAGACGGAGCATTTTTTCTAAAAAAGATATCAATAAAATAAGACTTTCATTAAAAAATACCTAATCTTCTATTATTATAATTTTTTGGAAATTTATACCATACTTTTAATTTATTGATACTTTATCATTATGTAAAGTTTTTTCTGACTGAGGTATTACTGTGGGGGTCAACTAGCTTCATTGACTACACTACATAGTAAATTTCTTAAGAAACTGTGTCTACGTGAACTGGATAACGGATAAATATATACGTAAATACTTCTTGTTTGTAAATACATACTTAATATACATAGAAAACACCCAGACCAAGACAAATAGACATGTTCATTCACACAAATATTTGTCTTGTTCGGGAATCGAACCCGAGACCTCTGGCGCAGAAAGCAGGTAGTTTACCCCTGCGTAATACCACAGTGTGTGCTATTACTCTTGAGTCATGCAAAATTTCTCGAATTTAAGACTAAAAAGCTCAAGTAATTTATTTACAACATTAGTCGGAATTGCCCAGCATATTTATAACGAAATTTTCAATGTTTTCTCGTGTCTGGTTGTATGTGGTCAATGGTAATCCGTCGTTGTTTTCAATAGCCATATCACAGAGCTTGTATGTAATGTGATAGTGTCCAATATTTATTATAGATTTATTTACAAGTTGATTAAAGAGACGTAATCTCAACTAAAAGTAAAATCTTTCATAAATCGACATCCATTATGATATTATAACTGTGAAAGTGTGTTTCTTGTGTTGTTTGATTTGTGTTATTATTATAATTGTCAAAACGGATCGTTGTGATTTTTTTACACAGATTTTTACAGAGTGACATAGGCAACTTTTTACCCCGGAAAAATATCATATCGTGTAGTTCAGGCAGACGAAGCCGTGTGCGGAAGGCGAGTACATTAAATAAAAGATTTTGCCTCACCTCATAATTTCTGATACAAATACTATTTTTAATATGCCGTGACGAGCTTCACTAAAGCTTTTCACCGCTATGGTAATGGCGTGACCGAGTAAATGACCGTAGCAATTTACATGGAAATACTGAAAGTAGGGAGAAAGTGAACATTTATAATTTCGCAGATAGTTCAGGTGATAGCGCACGTAAGTTTTAGTTTCACGACATCTATAAAAGACGAATACAAAGAGTCATCATCCATAGGCGCTAATATTATAAATGTGGAAGTGTGTTTGTTTGTTTGTTTGTCGGTTTTTCACGTCAAAACGGGGCAACGGATCGACGTGATTTTTGGTATGTAGATAGTTTGGGAGCAAGAGAGTGCCATAGCCTACTTATTATCCCAGAAAAACATCACATTCTCGCGGGATAACGTCGTGTAGTCTACACGGGCGAAGCCGCAGGCAGTAGGCTAGTTTTGTTAAATACCTAAAAAATAACCTGTTTAATCAACTGCTTTTTCATCGTTGAGATGTATCCCGGCCGCAGACAGGCTACGAAATTGTGACGTCACGCTTTCGTAGTTTGTATGCAACGCGTAAAAAATTTGTTCGGCAGCTATATTAAATATTGTGTTTATCAAAATGGTTTCATAGACAAATATGCTAAACATTTTTTATTTTAATAAATTTAATACTTTTTAAGTGGACTTTTTCGCCCAACTTTGAAGGGTCATAAAACTAATAAAACGCAATATATAACTTCTAGAGGTCTACAAGCGACTCCGGCCTTATTAATAAACAAAAAGTAACTTTACACCTGGGGTGGCAGAAACATCTTTTAATATCTTGGTGCTTGGTGACTGATAGCCGAGCCGAGTCCTCAGTTCTTCTTCTCATCGAGACGATGGCAAACTTAAAACTAAACAGTGTCGGGTGTCGGACTGAAATTCGACTACGCGAATCGCAGCATTGTTCGCCTCCATATAAGGTCTATAAAGTTTTTTTTTATCCATAACGGGGCAGCACTTAGCCTTCACCACACCTGATGTTAAGTGGTGATAAGGCTGAAGGTGGAAGCGCACTACTCCCGGAATCCTCAATCACTGAGCAACTGGCTATCTTATCTCGAACTGCCGGAACACAATAATGCTGAAAACATCATTGTTATGGCGTCAGACTTAGATAAGATGGTGGTAGCTAGCCAGGTGGACTAAGAACAAGTCCTACTACCAACCAAACCAAATACAATATGTACCCCCACTGGGAATCGAAACCGGGACCTCTAGGTCTGACTGAATTCGGTGGTATGAACCCCTAGACCACAGAGGCGGTTATATATGACTAATACCCAACAATTAATGAGAAATATAAATTAAAAAGATTTATAAAGAAGCGGCTGGAACATCTTTTAATATCTTGGTGACTGATAGCCGAGTCTTCAGCTAAGGTGATAATACTTTATACCCAACCATTCATAATGAGAATTTATAAATTACTTAATGAAATGCTCCGACTCGACATTTAAACTAAATGACATTTTTTACAATAAACCTAGACAAATTTATTGATGTTTACAAAAGCCTGCATTGATTTTTTTAATCTCCCAAAAGCCTCTTTCAAAACTTTTTTTTTATTTTTGTTGCAATATGTATTGTATTTTTACCTAATTCAATTTGTGGCCTCTACTACGTTCAATTTATTACAGTAATTTCGTTTGAAAAGTTAAAATTGCTATAATTTTAAAAAGATATTTTATCGATAAATTGTAAGGTTTGACATTTTAAGAAATGAATATGAGCTAAAACGCTCGTAACACTACTGAATTGACTGAATTATTTGGAAAACAAGACAATACAAAATCACTTACCTGCCTACATTTCGCCACCTCTGTGGTTTAGGTGGTACACACCACCGGTATCAGACCCAGAGGTCCCGGGTTCGATTCCCAGTAGAGGTGCATCTTTTATCCGGTTCGGTGGTATCACTTGTTCTAAGTCGGCCTAGCTAGCTAACACCATCTAAAGATGTTTTCAGCATTTTTGTGTTCGGGCAGTTAGAGTTATGATAAATAATTATAATTGAGGGAGTAGTGCGTTTCTATCTTCAGGCATCTTTACTTAACGTCAGGTGAGATGAAGGTGAAGTGCTACCCCGCTGTGAATAAAAAACACTATTATTTGTAATGTTTTATGAAAAAAATAACTAAAGCAAAATGTAGCGCTGAATCAACGGGCATTTATAATTAGTCCAACCTACTTATAAATAATATATTACTAATAGGTATTATTTGCGAAATAACAAAGGAATAACAAAAATCCTTCCAATGGTCCTGACTTTTAAGAATAAAAAGTTTCGATTTGACTGTTTTTAGGGCTCCGAACCAAAATGGTAAAAAGGAACCCTTATGGTGCGACTCAGTCTGTCTGTCACAGCTGGACATCTCGAGAACTCTTACTAATGCCTAATGCTATCAACTTGAAATTTGGAACAGTTTTGGATGGCGAAAATTTAAAAAATTCGAAGTAGGGCTTCTATTGCATATATCATATTATGAAAGAGCGCTGCTTGCACATTCTCAAACTTTTTTTTCTGTGATTGCATAGTTAACGACTTTTGATGAAAAATGTAAAAAAATACCGCCGAAGTTTGCATGGAGAAAAATATGAAATTATTTTATGTGATACAAGTTTATGTAAGGATTTATTATATGTATAGATTACAAGAAAAATAAAACGATGTCTCTAAATAGTAAACTTTTTTCAGAAATCGTCAACAAAAATTACATTAGTTTCACTATCAGTCAAGAGACGGCGCCGACCTAAAACTGCAATATTCTACACCGCAAATATTTTACGAATATAGCCTCGCCGATGAAAATATTTTCGCGTTTTATTTATTATATTTATGATTGTACGGAACCCTCGGTGCGCGAGTCCGACTCACTCTTGCTTGACCGGTTTTTTCTTAGTAATTATCAAACAGCTTTTCTTTCTCCAACGTTTAATTGGGTCTACCTGATTGCTAGTACGAGTACCTACTATGTAAAATGGTTTTCCGATGGAAATTGGCTTCATGCCAAAGAAGATCTTAAATTCTAAAATCATTGGAAGCTTTGGCAGTCTCTGGCGATTGAGGTTTTTATAGTTGGACGACCTCTTCGACCTTAACGACCTTCGTGGTCTTTCGTGGTGGAATTTCTGGTGCGCCGGTACCAGTATTGATCTAAAAAGCGGGAGTTTTACGTGGTTTTACTATGCTGCTTTGTCGTTTTCGTGTCCCTGATATTTTGATAGAAAATGAAAATAACGCGAGTTGGATTTTAGTGGCAGACGAAACGGTCTACTCTCCTTTCGTGATAATAATAAAAAGGTGTCTGTATTAATTACCTATATTACAATCGACCATGTGAGTTTAAAATTGTATTAATTTTGAGAGCCCTTTATATTTTTTTAATGAAGAAATTGTAATGCGTTTTTGAGTTGCCGCTGATGATATTGTTATCTTATAATAATTTTTGAGGAAATAATTTCAAATAAGAAAATGACAACGACAGAGTTAATAAAATAAAATACAGAGCACACAGGCACATATATCAATTCATTACCGTCATTATTTTATAATTGCATTTATTTGAAGTACAATAATTAAAAACATCTCGCTCACTGTAACAATTGATGGTAAACAAAAAAAGCTTTTTAAAGACAGCCAGGCACCATCTCCACCGAATTGTAAGAAAAACAGTGGACACATTATACGGCCTTACGTAACGCTTTGCAAATATCTGGCTCACATCTCTCATATCTACGGCTAAAAGTTGACATTTATTTCCACAAGCTACGACTAAACTATAAACAAACAAAGTGACATTGAAACTTTTAGATCTGTTTAACAATATAATTCATGTCTTGTTTAGTCAGACATAAAATCCAAAATACAATAGTTATGACTAATAGCACTTTCACATAGAATCTTTGCCAAATAACTTATACTTGAAACTTGGAAATGGTTTTACAGACTACGTCTATACAACTTTTGGTAGAAATACTAATGGATTTAGTTATTTAACTTAAGCAGTTAAAGTTAAGGCGTAAGCAAAGTGGTAACTTAAGTATAAAAACCGAGGGCCTACTTCGAAAACTAAAATTTGACAATCGTACGATGTACTTACGTTTCGTTTCGCTTAGTGCAGAGGCCTAACCGTCCTAGTTTTGCAAAATTAAACTAAAACCGGAATGCCCTCTTTCATTTAGAGCCAGCGCGCTTTGTGATTTTTAATCGGTCGATAGTTTGATCGTTCTCGGATTCAGTATAGAGTTAGAAGGCAGTGCGCGCACTGACGATTAAAAAACGACCGATCAAACTATCGGCCGATAGTTGTTCGTTAAAACTATCGCAAAGCACAACTATCGGGCGGTAGGTAATGTGCATGAAGGACAATGTGAGCGCGCGCACTGCATTCAACTAAACTTTCGCCCAACTATCGGCCGACAGACCGACTAAACTATTGGTCAACTAAAAATCACAAGTGCGCGCAGGCTCTTACTAGAACTACATATTATTTTGGTTGAAATATATATTTTCACTATTATGTAATATGATTGGAAGTGAAAGTGATTGTTTTTTATGAACGCAGAACTGTATTTGGTTTAGGTAATTAAAATGAAAAATAAATAGAGTTAAATTAATGCAAAACTAACAATAAAATGCGCATTTATTATCCGTAAAAGTTGTTTTATTCCAATGAACTCTAAAATATGCTTATTTGTCTGATAGCTTTGATTTTATGAATGAAAACAATCTAGCCCAACAAATGCGTCAAACTATCATGATTTTGAAAGTGAGCATGAAAAACTATCGCTAAGGTAATTGAATAGTAAACTACACCGTCCTTCAAAAGCTGTCAAAGTGCTGCTGTCAACATGTATTGAATTTCAGTTTCTTATACGAACGAAAGAGACGCTGCTCTTGTTTTTAAACAAAATAGTTAGATCACGATCACGGTTACCATACCGACAGGCTTTCGTGATAGGGGTACTTACAGTTCTTCATAAAGTTCGAACAATCCATCTTTTGTTTTTGTCACTGATGCAGTTCATAGCTAAACAATAATTTTATGAAGTCTTTAATAACTGTGTTGTTGGCATGAAGTCTCTTTATTAAGTTTCAAGAAAATAATAAAATTTCAGTGGCTCTTCTCAAAGTACAAGTATGTTTGCGAAGGGCCAATTCGACTGAGATAAGCCCACGTTTTGTATTATTATAATGTTGTTTGCAGAGTAGAAAAGTGTTTGCAGACGACTGAAGAAAAATATCAAGTGTCGTAATGTAAGCGACTTTTATTAAGTTTAAAGTATTAACACATTTTTACTTATAATATAAAACAATCATACTTGGTAAATCTTGTATTTAGATGTATTTAAAAATAAAGTGATTACGAGATTTATATTTACGAGTTTTTTTTTATTGTCATCAGACATTAAGTCCCCACTGGTAGGGCACAGGCCTTTTCTATAGATAGATAAGGAGAATGAACCATGACCCACTACGCGGGCCCAATGCGGATTGGAAGATATTAACGACTCCAAATGCAGCAGGGACCTCCTTTTTTGAAGTCAGTTGTTACTGAAACAAACTTTGTCGGAAAAAAATAACAACAAGAATAAAATGGCCACTTAAAACTATGTTTGAACTAAGGGTATTTTTGATGTCATTTTTTTATCTTTATAACGATCGGTTGCAGCAATGGGTTAAAACACCAAAACCTTCTCCTAATTAATATAACAAATACTTTCTTGAAAACCGCATCAAAATCCGTTCAGCCAAACGCGCGATAATCGCGGACAAACATACATACATACACACATGCAGGGCCCCAAGTCTGCTAATTTTTAACCGACTTCAAAAAATGGAGGAGGTTATCAATTCGACTGTATATTTTTTTTTTTTTTTTTTTTTTTTTATGTGTGTTACCGCAGAACTTTTTAGTTAATGAACCGATTTGAATAATTCTTTTTTTATTTAAAAGGTGACGCTTCTCGTGTGGTCCCATTCAAATTTTATCAAGAACTGGCAAGAAGTTCAGGAGTTATCCTGAATAATCTGTATTCAGACTTTATTTGGGTATATGGACGATTTCATAGTTTCATCAAATTGGGAATCATTTTCAAATTTTCATTTCTTTCGAAACTTGGTACTTCTGACCTGATCTTACTTTCACCAAGTCAGGACCAGGGGATCAAATCCCAGGAAAATTGAGAGAAATTCTCAAATATAGGCAAGCCTTATTGCGTTCCATTTATTTTTGAAGTTAGTCAAGTATTTGCATCTGGTAGTCATCATCTCATAGTGATGAGCTGTATTGGAAGCTACAACTCCTTAACGGTTAGGAGCTGGAGAATATTTCTTTAAGTATTAATCGTACGTATGGGCCAATAGTTATATTCTTTCAGGTTATTAGGGTGAGCTGCTGATGAGAGGTGAAACTCCTCTACAGTTAGGAGTTATATTATGATGTTTTATAAATACCATATGCACGAATGGACCTTCAGTTGTATTCCTTCAAGTTATCTAAGTAGCTAAAGATGGGAAGCTGAATTCCGTAACGGATAGGATATTTAGGTACAACAATTTATCATAATCACCATGTAGTTTCATAAGCTACTTCACTAAAAATCGAAAAATAAAACGTTTTTGAAAAAAAAATTTAACCGCCTTCAAAACGGATCTTCAAACAAAAATTAACAAACACTAAAAAACGAAAAAAATAATAAGATTTTTTAATTCAAAGGACGATGATACGTGACTTTTTCTAATTTATCTTGGTACTTACTGAACTGTTTGAAGTCGGTGCCAATCAAAAAGAATAAGAACGAAATATACTGAGTGAAATAATTATCATATAAAAAAAACCCGGTTCCAAGCGTGAGGTGTAGGACGTAATTACCTCAATACGTATAAGACGGCACCGACTTCAAACAGTTCAGTAAGTACCAAGATAAATTAGAAAAAGTCACGTATCATCGTCCTTTGAATTAAAAAATCTTATTATTTTTTTCGTTTTTTAGTGTTTGTTAATTTTTGTTTGAAGATCCGTTTTGAAGGCGGTTACATTTTTTTTTTCAAAAACGTTTTTAATTAAATAAGATTCTATTGATATTCAATTGAGACTCAATTACGATTCCATTACGATTAGAACAAATTGGGTATTCTGTAAAAACTTGTACGTCAGCTCAATAGAATCGCAATTGAATCGTGATTGAATCGTAATGGAGTCTCAGTTGGATAGTTAATGGTCTTGCCTTCTAAAATCTACTAAGAGACTAAATTAATGAATGACCGATAGTTTTGATAAAAATAAACGTTTTTGTATCATTTAAGATAATCAAATAGAATTAAAATTGTCCACGATGAAGGGCATTGTTAGTAAAACATGACACAATGATAATAAAACACTTTTATTCAAATACGATGGCTGTAATGAGAGTCCTGTCAAACAAATGTCAAATGAGAGTAGAATACCCATGAAGTTTGACTTAATACTTGAGTTACCTCAGTATTAAGTCGAGCTTCATGAGAATACCGATTAACTCCACAATCGAGCTACGATTGTAATACGATTGAAGAGCAGACTAGCAAATATTCCGTTGGCAGTTCAATGGCAGTTCAGTCGTATACCATTGGTCTTAAGTTAGTAGCAGAATACCAAAAATGTCAAAAACCGCTATTGAGATCCAATTAAGATTCAATTGAACCATTTGTAAATTAGCAGACTTGGGGCCTAGGTCAAACTGAGAAGCTTCTTTTTTTGAAGTCGCTAAATGTTACTACCGTTTAAAACTATAGACAGGTTGAAATTAGGATTTATTCTTATTATTTCGGATTATTTCGGATTATGACAGAATTTATGTAGGTCGCTATAACAAAATATATATTATACAAAATGCCTATCCAATAAAAAAGACCGTTAAATTTTTCCATACGAAACTGCAATTCACAATTATTTTTAATTGAAAAAGTTTTTTTTATTTTAATAAAGACCTTGATAAATGCTGTCTTAATCTGAATAATATCCCAAATACAGAAAAAAAGCTCAAATTTTAAATTATTTTAGTATTTCGTTTGTATGGGAGGCTTATTTTAGCTGACCCGTCGCAGGTGTTTTAAGTTTTGCGGAGAAAGGCGATTTCGCAAATCTGTTTGATCAAAACCTGCTGCGGTGGAAAATAGTCTATCAGATGCGACAGAACTCATTCTCATTCATTCTCTCATTATTCTAATTTTTTCAAGTTTGGGTTTATGACGTCATTACGCCAGAAAACGAACGGATCTGCGCCTCTCGATATATTAGGAGACCAGCCTCCTGATTCACGAACCGTCGGATTCGAATTCTGTGCTTTGTCTTTGTCTATTCTATAGTGTGTGACAGAGACAGGGCATATTATTCCGCTGTCGGGTGCGTTTCCGACGGTTCGTGAGGGGGCTTAAGTATCTCTCGACTTCTTCTTTGAGAGAATTACAGCTCAAAGCTTTTAAAGCACGAAATTTTAAAAGTATCGTTGAATCGGCCATAAAAATATCGCCAATGCCGATATAACGTTATCGCTTTCAGTATCGGATGCATGATGTCTAGAAAATATATCATTCATTACGCACCCACTAGTTACAAGACGATACGTTACTACTCGATACTAGTCGATGTGGCTTTTAATATTTAGGTATCTTGTTTTATTGCTATTGAAAATGCTGTTCATACTAACCCCACATCTTCCTTTACAATAATGTTATCCGAGGAAATTACTGTTTTTATTGAATCGTAAAACACAGTAAGTAGTTACATTCGGCAGCATCACAAGTTTTTGCCGTAGGAATACAACTCTTATTACTTTTATCATTGAGTACTCGACATCAACATTTCGTGCTTGATCTGATTTCGACTATATACAAATAAAAACAATAGGAGGAAACAGTAGAAAATTAAATTATGTTGTAAAGGATTTTGACTGGATATTACTTTATAAGCACGGCCCATATTACCTGAATATATACTCGTAATAACACGTTTTATACCGCCTTTATAACATGCATTGATAACTTTAAAAGTAAAAATAAAAAACTTACAAACAAACAAATTGTGCTGTAATGAATGACATGGATCGTAAAGATCATTACGATACATACACGTTGTTTTTTTATTTTTTAAAGTTATCTATGATATAAAGTGTGTAATTTAAACCTTTTTCAACAACAAAATAAGCGTAATAAGAATAAAACCGTTTGCTAATCGTAAAAGACTGACCGCCGGTTTCCGAAACGCCAATTAAAATTAAAGTACTTAGGCCCGATTTCACCAATGATATTTAAACGCGATTAACGCTAAACGTGTTTAAAACGTGTTTCTGGCCCTGTCACATTCAAACAGATGTCAGAGACAGAACTATGTATTAAACACGTTTAGCGTTAATCACTTTAAATATCAGTGATGAAAGTCGCCCTTAATTCCCAATTAATCTCTAATTAATTGTAGTTTGGGTTTCTGAAAGAAAAATGTGACAGACTGTCAACAGTCTGTTAACAGTCTGTCAGTGCCCATACAGATCTCAAACCATTTCTAGATTTGGGTTTCTGAAAGCATAATCACATGATTTCCAAACTGTCAACGCTTGAAAAATTAATTGAAGAAATTCGGCCAATTAACTGAGAATCAAATAAATTTTACCAAGTAAGTACTTATTTACATTATTCCAGTCAATTGCGTTAAATGTTCCCTTATATTATGATTTTCAAAAGTGATAATTCATAATATTTCGCTCGCCGTGCGATTTCTTTTGCTACTTTCGCAATTCGTTCCGTGGTTCGTTACGGTGTCAAAAATATTTTATCTAGAGCTACAAGTTAGGTGGCGCTAGGGATCAAATAATTTTGTTGATTTGTCCTGCAATAAGTACCTACCAACAAAAAAAACAGTCAGAGATAATAGATACAATATGTATGATGAGTACTAATTCGATTGACTTCAGTCAGGGTGGCCAAACTAATAATAAACCAATAATTAGCAGTCAATTACCTAATTGTGAGATAATTTTCGTTTCAGAAACCCAACGTGCTTTTAATTGGGAATTAATTGTGACAGTCTGTTAGCTAATTTTAATTTTGATTGGCGTTTCAGAAACTGGCGGTAAGCATTTTACTTCACAAATTCCTCTAAAAAGAAACAAAATACGATACACACACCCAAATGAAAATGAAATAATGTAACAGCGCAAATAGATTGTAAATTTTAAAATTTACTAATCCCTCTGTGTATTGTGAAAGATAAAATTATGATAACGATACAGAAATATCAGCTGAATTTTCGTCTGCTACAGGTGCGCGAAACTCGGTACCATGTCTCTACATTTTATTTAGTTCGTCTGCTGCTCTGGTGGAGGCCGGACGTATGCGGGGCGTCAGTATCTGCGCAGCTCGCGTCGTATAAAAACTAATATAAGTGCGTTATGTATAAATTTGACGTATAGTGCTATAAATTATAATGTCTTATATGTGACCAGTTTTTTGTTTTCGCAATATCTTATCGAGTTGTGCGTGTGACACTGATAAGATTGTGTGTGAATATCTCCAAGTTTATTGTGTTTTTTTTTAAATTTTGGGAGTAAGTGTACTTTAAGAAAGAGAAGTTTTGTGAATTGTTTTGCTGCATGTGATATGGAAATGTAAGTATTTTTGTTTTTCATTGACATCTGTAAAAGCTGACGCCTATACTATTAAAAAGTTTAAATTATATTTATATCAATATAGTTTTTTAAATGGCCTTAAAAAATACTCTGAAAGTTATTTCTAGTTTTCATAGTTTGTGCTAGTGTACCGTAAAGTTATATATTTTATTAAACTTTCACAATAAAACTAAGTTATTACCGGAAATGCGATGAATTTTTTACCAAATCTACATTTACATGTAAGTATTTAAATAAAAAAAAAATACGTACATAAAAGGTAGTAATATTTATTCAGGATACTTTGATCTATACTTACGCGAAATAAAAACCAAACAATTAGCTTAAAAAAAAACGAATAAAAAAAATTACTTACACAACTGTTTTCCCCAGATCGTTTCTAGCATTATAATAATTTTGAAATTAACATAATTTTGTATTTCTAGTGTCTACACTGAATTTTACTTTTTTTAGTACTATGTACAGTAAGTAGTTTGCTGACGCAAAACGTACAAAATGCTAAACAAACATGTTAGTAGGTATCTGACGTATATTTGAATGGGATTTATACATTAATCTAGTACGCGAAAATAGACAGACTACGCCTTTTAAAATATCGTAAAAATAATTGAAATTCTACATATTTTAAGATCACGGTTAATTTTGGGCGTATTTATTGTAACACTTTATATAAGTAGTATTTTTTCATTAATTTTCCCAAATTGAGATTTTAAGATTTTTCTTGTTTTATGTTTGGTTTTTATGAGAAGTCACCCATTGACCATTATGTCTTCCGTTTCGACAACTACCGAACGATACATCAGAAAAACAAAATAAAATAATTATTTCGAAAATAAATGAAACACATTGCCGGCAATTGATAAAAGTATTTTTGAATTTTGTATTTGTAGCAAATAGATAATTATTTAACATTATCATTATTCTCAATAAAGGTCAAAAATTGTATAAATTGTATTTTTAAACTAATATCTTTAAAATTATTTTTCTAAAATTCGGTTTTCTTCAAATACAATACTTATGCGAATAACAGCCTTTCATTATAAAAAAGTATCATATTATTTATACAGCATTTTGCAGATTACTTGCAACTAAACTAAATTTTCAACGAACAATATCTTTAGGTACTTACACAAAACATAAACTTACTGAAACTAATAGATCGTATCGTATAATTGAGTCAGCACTTAAGTCTAAGAAACAGGTTAGAAACAGCTTTTACGAAACGAAAATTCTTAACTATGAATAAAACTGAAAACCCTTTCTTCTATTACGAAACTTATGGCCGTTTTCACCAAATTTATGAATCGCCTAAATCTTTGCTTAAATACATACTACCCGAACAAGTTAAATCGGCACCTGGCTCGAAAACGGCGCTTAGGCCGTTTGTACACGGACGATCCGGTCCGATTTTTTCTCGGACGACGGAAGCTGCTGTTTTGACTAAAGGTCATAGCCCACTTAGACCGCACCGCTCCCACCCAACCAAAGTATGAACAGCCAAATATGGACTTAATATCGTTCAATGTAGATGCATTTTACAGTAACAATATAAAATCAGTCAGTCGTGTCTGCGATGCGGATCGGTGCAGACGCGTGCTAAAATTTTCTGTGAATATTGTGAAACGCGGCCAAGTGCCGCGTTACGCATAGAGCTATGAGCGATAAACTTGTGGCTAACGAACTCCTGGCGTTTCTACAACAAAAGCTGGACGTCATGGATGAGGTGAGCGCGCTCCAAATCTGTAAGTCAAACTTCAGTGAGGATGATGTGGCCACAGCGAAGAAGCTGCTATACGAGTCTCTCGGCAAGATTGACCAGATGGTGTCCCGAAGGCGTGATGGGACACAGAAGAGCCTGCAGGAAATCATCACCCTGTTCAAGGAAACCGATCCAGATGACGTGCCCACTTTCGTGGCGAGGGATCTCAACAAGCTGCCTCCTGTCACCTTTGATCACGTCGATGTAACCAGCCTTTTGAAGGATATTGTTTCCTTGAAGAAGAGTTTGGCTGATATAATGATCAAATTTCAAACATCTGAAAATACTGTAAGCGAATTGCGTAAAGAACTTTACGATTTACGTGAATCGCTTGCAGTAAGTAGGTCACCGATCGCAGGCTCTAATGTAAACATGCGACGCGGGGCATGCCTAGATACGTCGACGACGTCGAGTTGCAAGTCAGCAGTTTCGTCGCCGACTCCGCCACGGCCCGACAGAACCCGAGCGCCGCCGCCGCCGGCCGCGAGCGCCGACTCCGCGAGCTGTGCACCTCCCGCCCGCGCCCCGTCGCCTCCGCCGCCGCTTCCTACTGCAGTGGCGCCGCGCGCGCCCGCGCCCAGTCTACGTGACTATGCTGCTGTTGCTGCTACCAAAGCAAGCTCACAGCCGCAGAAACTGGACCCCTCCAAAAGACGAGCGCCCGCGCCGAATGTTGCCTTACCGGGCCAAGATGATCAAGGTTTTATCGAGGCTCGGAGCAAAAGACGACATCGTCAGCGACCGACGCAGAACCAGTATGGTACCGCACCGACAGGGCCCAACTTCCTGCTGCGAGCTGCCATACCGACCACGGCCGTATACCTGTCCCGTCTGCACCACACTATCACCGCGGAGGACGTGACAGAGTATATAAAGAAGAAAGCCAACTTTTGCTTGAGAGTACAGGCTTTGGAATCGCGCCACAATACGAATTTTAAGTCGTTTGTCGTGCGCGTCCCGACAGCGAGGCTGGAAACTTTCCTGAAGGAGGATTTCTGGCCGCAGGGGGTGGTTTACCGGCGCTTCCGCGGGACATTGCCAAATGCCACCGACTCAACAGCGAAAGCTGTTGCTTAATGTTATCTTACTAATCTAATATTAAGTTAAGATATTTACTAACAAAATTGTATGATATAAATATATATGTTTGTCTTTAAGGTATTTATTATATGGGCCTGATATTGTAAAATATTCTTTGTAGCCTGAAATAAATGATTTATTTATTTATTTATTATTATTTATTATTTAAAATAGCGGACAGCGCGCGGTCCGCGAGCTTACCGCCGTCTACTGCTCGGTAGTCGACGCCTCGCTGACGCCGCGCGGTCCACGCGCTGTCCGCGCGCTGACTGCTAGCGTTCGCGGAGCCGTCGCCGCCGCACACCTATAGAGGGAATAGCAGTCGACGCGTGGACAGCTGGGAGTCTGCTAGCTGTCGCCGCGTGGACTGCTGGGTGCCTGCTAGCTGTTGCCTTCGTTTAGGGCGGTGTTGGGTAGGAGCGGTGTTGGAGCGGTGCGGTATAAGTAAGCTATGACCTATAGACGGATAGACACGGGAATACGTTTGTCCACTGCGTCCGAACCCGAACGAGCCACTTCATACTTAAGGTTGGGCTTGTGAGTGAAACAGTTAATATGGAATCAGCGCTCACACTTCGGACCGAGTTCGAATCCAGATCCGATGTAGTGGTATCTATATCCGATCTAGCCAAATTCCCGGAGCTCGTCAGAAAAACGGATAACGGAACTCGGACGCCGGGGCTCGAGTGGACAGACGGCCAATACAAATAATAATTATTATATGAACCGCTTCTTCGTTCCGTCAGACGGATCCGGCGAGACGGACGTGGTAGACAAACGGCCTTACAGGGTAAGGTGCCGAGTTAACTTATTCGGGTAGTATTTAAGCAAAGATTTAGGTGTTTCTTAAGTTTTGGAAATTCAATACTTGTTTGACAGCAGCACTTTGACAGCTTTTGAAGGACGGTACGTATAGTTTACTAATCGATTACCTTATCGATAGTTTTATAAGCTACGGCAACTTGTATCCAACCAACGCCAGTCGCGGAAAAGAGTCATTATTATTGTGACCTGTCGGATACTGGTAGCGTAGTGCGAGAGTCACCATACAATTTTATGGAAAATACGCCTCGGCAACTCGTGTCATATGTAAGTATCGTGAAGACTGGGCAAAACGTTTGGAAAAAGAACTAATATTTTTCAGTTTACTAACCTTTGGATTAAAAAAATGTTTAGTTTGTGTTTAAATTTTGTTGTATTATATCGTCCATATTACAAAAACATATAAGTCAATCATCATTGATTATGATAACAAACACTGTAAAAAGATACTGTTATTGAAATGTTCCAGACGTTAAAAAAAACTGTGAATCGACAATTAACAAAGCAAGAATGGTCTTTCATTGTTACGTTTTGTTATCAAATATCAAATATTTAAATAAAATATTATCTTTCGTATGATGAATGTGACAGCTGTGTAGAAAATCAGAAGTAAGATCTAACAGCAGCAGCGGATCGATGTGATTTTTGGTTAAGGGATAGATTGGGAGCTGGAGAGTTACATAGGCCACTTTTTATCCCAGCAATATAACACATTTCCGCGGGCGGAACGCTATTTACAAGCTTTTATTACAAGCTTTTTATTAACTTGCCATGTTAGTTAGTTAGTTTGTTAGTTAGTGGGGGACAAATCTTAAAAGCTTAATTTGACCTACTTCCCAGTGTCCGATGGAGCTGAAATTTTGTATACAGGTTTGGTTTAGATGACAATACAATATTTAAGTACAGTCAGCAAAAAAGCCTGTCATGCAAATGAAATTTTTAATAAAGACTTATATATAGGTTGTATGTTCGTTTGGGTCAAATCTTGCATGCTTTTGCCGAACTTCCCAGAGTTTGATTGAGCTAAAATTTTGCACACAGGTTTTGTGTTGATGACATTACAATATTTCAGACAAAAATCATTTTTTGTGATAAAATCATTTTTTGTTACAAGAGAACTTATTCATTTTCACCCTACACTTTGATCGAAAATTTTTAACCTTCTTCGACAGATTTGGTAATAAAAAGTATGATAAAGACTATCGTTTCTCCGTGGTGATAATAATAATACCTATAATAGCCGCTACACACGCTCCTATCCGACCGCCGATTTGGTGCGGGCGAACTTCACTGCAGATCTGATCCGCGCCTACACACGTTCAAACCAAATCTGCCAGACCAAATCGGTCGGCGATACACACGTTCCGATTTGGTCTGGCCGTCTAGCCGTTGTTGCAGTGTTGCCAGCCACTGCTAATCTCCCAATATTATTATTATTTATAAATACTGAAAACATCAATTTGCTTGCAATAAATAAATTAAAAAGAAAAATATTATCGGTTTTTAATGTTTTATTACTATAAAAAAACAATTTCATTATTTTTTAATTTTCTGTTATTTTCATTAAAATACTAAACATGCTAAATATTTACTAAAAGCAGCACTTATTGATAAGGTGTTATGCCCTTTTTATATATATTTAGTTTTACGACAAATTGCTAGTTTTTAAACAAAATATTCTAAAAAAACAAATAGATAAATAGAATCTTTTCATAAATGGCCATATTTAAACCTTTCGTTCGTTCAGTCCTACGTAAAACTCATGAACGAGCATTAAATTGAATCCTCTGAAAATCCCTTAAACGTAATTTACCTGCTTTAAATATTTCCGCTTTTACATATTTTCTCCCTAAATCTAGGGGAAAACCTCCAAAATTGTCAACACTGCCAAGTTGGTCCGGTCGGAAGCCTACACACGTTCCGATTTGGTAGGAAGTGAAGTTCGTGCGAACCAAATCCGGCCGACCGCGTCAAACACGAATAATAATAATTATGGTCGGACGACTACGCTACACACGTCCAGCTTTGGTCTGGAGCAGACCAAATCGGCGGTCGGATCGGAACGTGTGTAGATGCTATAAGGCTCTTTATTCCGAACCTAAGTATCAGATACATACTAAAAAAACTACCTATTGTCTCTTAGTTCGGTGTGCCTCCTGTCATAGGCCTCCTCCAACAACTTCCATTGTTTCTTGTCTTGGGGCAACCCTTCTCCAGTTAAGACCTGCTGTCAACTTTAGGTCATCTTCCCACCTTGTGAGTTGCCTTCCTCTATTTCTTTTACCATTTCTTTTACCATGTCTTGGGTACCATTCTGTGACTCTCCTGCACGAGTTGTAATAGAATTTATGGGAATTGACCTACTGTATTGAAATTCATTAAAATTGGTTTCACTAAGATCACAGTACGTAGTGCAGTATTTAGCGCGCTCTGCAAACGTTGAGGTTAAGCAACTTTCGCAATGGTCGGTCACGGGATGGGTGACCAAAAATATATATCTCGAGCTCCTCCGTGCTTCGGAAGGCACTTTAAGCCGTTGTCGTTGATCCTGTCTGCGTTTGCTGTCGTTACACGCACTAATCACACGGGAATTCAGTCCTCGTGGTGGATCATGGCCCAAACTCCTTATCCATCCATAACGAAGGTCTGTGTCCCAGAAGCAGGGACATTAAAGAGCTGTTGAGGAAGAAAGTCAAGGCGCGAACAATAAAATTGCATATTTCACATTTTATAACCTGTCGTTATCTGAGATATTTCCCCAGCATACGAGTCGTTTTATTTGCTACCACTATATTTTTCATATCCCGGTTTTGAGATGCATCCGTAAGGGCTCATTCACATGGGATCAGTCATTTACTTAAAAACCTTACTAATATTATTATGTTACTTCTTACTAATGGAATAAATGCAAAGCTTGGGTGTTTATTACTCAATCATGGCGAAATGAATTAACGGATCTGGATGGAATTTAGCACAGAGATAGATGATGCTCTATATAAAGCACATATTTACCACATTTACTAAGAAAAAATAGCCCATTCCCACGGGAAAGCTTCGTGTGGTTCACGCGGGTAGAGCGGGAAAAGCTAGTGCCTTTAATACCTATATGATGAACATTTTGTGTTCGAACTGAAAACAAACGCAAAGAATGGCGCCGACTGATTTTTTTTAAACGGAAAAAAAGGTTAGAGTGTGTGTCAGATAACTCTGCGCGTGACTGGCGCGTTTTTGGCGCTAGTTACAGTGCATTTTTTTGTTCTTATGTTATAGAAGAGATTAGTATTTGATTTTTACCGCGCGCAGACTTATCTGACGAGCACTTTACACATGTTACGACCTTTTAGGTCAAAAATGTCAGGAACCATTAAGAAGTATCAAGCACACCTTTGGATTGCACTCTTCGCACGCCAGTTTTTAACAGCCCAACTAGATAGCTAGTTGTATTGTACGCCCGCAAACACATTACGGACGAAATTACGTCGCGTTATTTCATACATCCGCGTGATGCAAAATTCAGCCGCGCAACTTCGGTCGCTTAATTCAGGCATTGTGTCTTTCGACAGTAGTATCGATTCGGCTAGCACCAATTAGACTAAACTAGACTGAATTTAGGTTTAGTGCTGTCAAACTCGGTTTTCACATCACAATTATACTTGCAACACCATCAATTCAAATTAGTCGAACTTTAGTCCTTTTTTCGTTTAGATTGGCGTGTCCAACGCTTTAGACTAAAACTTGATTTTTAAGGTTAGTTTTTAGTTTAGTTTAGTGTGCACAACCGAATAGGGGTCAATGTCGATTTTTATTACAATTTTTTTTATCCAAAGAGAAGAAAAACTACGCGCGTAAAGCCAAGCGACGCAGCTAGTTGATTTTATTTGACAACGTCATTAATTTATTTGTAGTCCATAAAGTGTATTAAAATTTCTCCAGCTAGCATTGTATTTTCATTTTTCGTTATTGCCAATAATAAATATCTACTGCGGTTCCAGTTTCCTAATGAGTCTATCCTTTCGATTCCTTTGTGCTATTTCTATTTTGCCACAAACAAATTCTAATTTGAATAACTGAATTGAATCATCGTTACAGTGGTAAGCGAACTATAGACTTTATTTGAGAGTTTTGCAATAAGATAGACTTATTATTAATATTTAGACAGAAAAGTTTCTTTTAATAAATAAAGACATTAATTCCATGCTATATTTTTTATGAATGCAAAAGTATCCTTGTTTGTTTGTACAGCATACAAGGTGTGGTTAATAAAATTTTCTTATTAGATTTTAGAGGCAGGCAATGTTTGTAGTATAGTAAAAAATACATCTAAATTGACCCATTGGTTTTGCGTCAAAAGGTATTCTAATATAATTAAATTCTTCTTCTAATCTAATAGGATTTTTTATTACCCTCAAATTGTATGCTGAAGTAAAAAATCTCTTCAATAGATTGTTAACAAATTATAGTTTTTACGATTGAATGATTTTAATATACTGACGCTGTTTGTATAAACTTAAAATAGAACTAACCACAAATATTTTTCCTTTACGTTGATCTTTTTTTAACTTCACTTCACAGTTCTGAAAGTGAATGTTTGTTCTAGTTCTGTGTCTAGTCTAATGGTGACTTTATTTGTTTTGGCATTTAACTTGATTTAAAACTAGTTTCTCGGCGTGGTTTTACCCGCGTGGTATCTGTTCCCGTAGAAATATCAGGATAGCCTTTGTCACTCAGGAAGAATGCAGCTTTCGAATGATGCTAGAACTTTTAAAATTAATCACAGTCTAGTAGTTTTTGAGTTTGAGTGATAATGTTTCATCTTTATAATTTAATGTATGGATAGTATGGACACGGAGTTAATGCTGCCGCACATTGAGCTACTAGTGGCCACCACAAAACACTTGCGGACGAGTTTTTCATACATTTTGAACGCGGTTACTTGACCGCTCGGTTTGCGCTGATGCTATACAAAATGTATGCAAACACGGTCACTCGGACGTTCAGTTTGCGCCGATGCTATTCAAAATGTATAGGAATCTCGTCCGCAGCTTGTGGCCGCGTTCTGTGGCGGTCACTACTGGCTCAATGTTCTGCAGCACTTGTAGTCGGTGATATACATCACTTATATTATAGAAAAAGAGGTAAAATTTGTATATAGGAAGGAAGTAATCTCTGAAACTACTGAACCGATTTTGAAAATTCTTTTTTCAGTAGCAGCTTTATTATTTCCCGATATTCGCGATAAAAGCAAAAAGTAGAACTAAGCAGGTAAAACCGCGCGGACCGCAGTTAGTAGTTACATTATACTTGACGACCTCCGTGGCCAAGTAGGGTGCCGGTTCTAGAGGTTCCGGGTTTGATCCCCGGTCGGGTAAATATTGAAAACGAACTTTTCAATATTTCCTTGAGTCTGGGTGTAGGTATGTGATAATACCCGTCGTTGTTTTTAATTTCCACAATACTAGTGCTTAAGCTACTATAGGTACTTTGGAATGGGAACAATGTATGTGATGGTGTCCAATATTTATTTCTTTATTATTTATTTATACTTACTAATCCTACTATATATAAATGTGAAAATTTAGATGTTTGGATGTTTGTTACTCAATCACGTTAAAACGGTTGACCGGATTTGGCTGAAATTTGGCACACAGATACTTTGTAGCCTGGAGAGGAACATAGGCTATTTTTTATCCCGGAAAAACATCACATTCCCGCGGGATAACGTCGAGTAAACCACGCGGGCGAAGCCGCGGGCGGAAAGCTAGTATAATATTATAAATGTGAGATTTTAGATGTTTGGATGTTTGTTACTCAATCACGCCAAAACGGCTGAACGGATTTGGCCTAAATTTGGGACGTAGATATTTTCTAGCCTAAAAAGGAACATAGGTTACTTTTTATTCCGGAAAAATTTCACATTCCTGCGGGATAATGTCGTGTAGTCTAGACTAGTCTAGAGCATCCAGTCTCGGAAGACACTTTGAGCCTCGGGACCGAGACGAGAATTCACGGCTAGTAGTTACATATATTTTTTAACCCGAAATCATAAAATCAGTTCCATTTACGAGCGTGCAAAAATTTCAAGCAGAGTACCTATACCTACTTCAACATTTAAAACATGTATGAATGTACCAAACTGAAATAGTCTACAAGCTATTTTAATCAAACTTAAATACAATATGTCATTGTCAAAAGACGGCTTAAAATAATCTATCTTCTGTGATTCGATCCGGAATCTTTTTTAGAATTATTTTAAGTATTGTTGAAACTTTAGCTAAGAAGCCAAACAGACGTTCTTAAAAGTTTAAGATATCGAATAAGTTTTTTTACTTGACTTATGCCAAGATTAGTTTGTAATACGAATAGTGTTTGCTTACTACTTTTTATTTGTTTGTTAATGGTAATTCAAGTTCGTAAGCCAAAGCTAAAGATATCGGTCGGGGAAATCATGATAGTAGGTATTACCTAAAGATCGACAATCTTTTCTGTTCCGGTGACAGCGGCGCTATAGTTGGACAGCAACTTGACAGCAAAATGAATTTAAAAACAAAACACGTTAGTTCCAGTTTTGGCCACCGGAACAGAAAACGTTGTGGCATTGTAAACCTGTAAACTATACCACCCGTCAAAAACTGTCAAAGTGCCTCTGTCAACGACCGAAAAAGGAGGTCAATTTTCATATGAAATAATGTTATCACGAAAACGATTACGATAACGATAGTTTTTCGTGCTTGCTTAGCCAGACAACGGACGAAGAGCGACGAGTCGTTCAAAATGCAAACCTCACATAAGTACTTAACAACAGTTTTAAGTTTAAGGCGAGGAATCCCGACCGAAATAGGTACGCTAACGCTTGCTCGGCCGCGCTCTATACACTTCGCGCGGACCCAGCGGCAGCCGGCAGTGAACTGTGAACTCGCGAGCGCCCCGCGAATCGAAAAGCACTTAAAATTCAATTAAAAATTAAATAATAAAAAAAAAATTATGACGGCCGTAATCCCTCAGCTATTTAAAGACAATTATTTTCAAAGGTTTTTATTAACTAAAACCAAGTATACTGCAGGTAATATGATATTTGAATTATTATTAGACGGATGTTTGGGATTTTATTTGACACAGTAAAATATCACCAATCGAAAAAAAACGGCCGGAAGCACTAGATAAATAACTGTAAAATAACATATATTTTTTCCAAGTTTTAAGTACTTGTAATTTGCGAGTAATCCATAATTTAAAATACCCTATTTTGGGGAATCGGCGCCTTAAGCTAGGTAGTAAGCGTTTAGTATTTGTTTACTTTAGAACACGTTTTTTCTGTTGGTATACTTAATTATGAATATTTATGTTAGATAAAACAGGATTTTAACTTGAATAACGTGCTAATGTTTTGTGTTAAAGTGTTAATCTTTTTATCTAACACGGATCTAAAATACATAGAGCATAAAATAACCACTCTTTAAAATTAACAAATTTAGAATCTAAATTATAGTTAGCAAACTGAAAATATATTTTTTATCCCAATAATTTCAAATAGTACTTAAGCCGTGTGCAGGCGGAAGACTGATAGTTTATTATAAATAAAAAAAATATTACTTATAAAAACACACGTTAAGTATGCTTTACACATTTAGGATATTTGTTGGAAGATACTCAAATGATTGACCTCCCAATAATATGAAAAAAAAGAAAAATTGGGCAAAATCACATAATAGCTTATATAAGCACTAGTATTATGGAAATTGGAAACGACGACGGGTATTACTACATATACCCAGACCCGAGGAAATATTGAAAAGTTAGTTTTCAACAATTACCCGACCGGGGATCGAACCCGGGACTTCTAGAGATAGCGGCACCCTGAAACCGGTGCGTACACCACTCGGCCACGGAGGTCGTCAGAAATGTAAATATGGTTTGTGTAAACTACGTTAAATTAAAAGGTTCCCTTTTTACACGACTGCCCAAGGAGTGTAATGTGTTTAAGGTGAATGTATGTATTATATTATATTTTTAAATATAAATTCATAAAATGTCATCAAATGACGTCAATAACAAACCTAATAAATTAAGAAATTATTATAATCACAAAGACAGCCGTTAACACGAACATTAGAACCATTAATTTACCGCAAAATCCAAGTACAATATTTATCTTGTAACTTTGTTTTTCCGTATCGTATAATGAGACAATCACGATGACATAATTCGATAGAGCTGGCAAACACCAATTTTGTTCCATAACAATTGGAAGTGACAACTTAGGGAGGTACGGAAAGATTCATTAATAGAAATAGAGACTAGCTGTTGCCCGTGACTTCGTCCACGTAAGTTTTTTGCTGGCGTCTACTATTACTTAATACCCTAACGGTACCTACCTGGGGGGTTACTCTTGACGGAATCGAATTAACATCTGCCCCCCTAGACAAGTGGCTTTCTATATCCGAATTCGCCAGTCGAATAGAAAGAAAATGTATGGGATTGAATTGACATTAGCGATCGAAATGTCACGCGACCGCCAATGACAATCACCATTGATCACGCACAATTGTGATGACCATCTACTGTGTTCCACAGTTTATTGAAACGGATGTTTCTCATGCAAAATTAAGTAAATTAAGAACTAGTCCTACCTTATGGTAGAAGATACTGTCCGTAATCCAGGGGGGGATGATCGCTGTCTCGCCGGCGCGCGCCTGGCAAAACGATCTTCACTCAACCCCCGATGGGAAACTCTTATAGCTAACACTCTTATAACTACACAATGCCCTAATAGACAGCTAAAACTTTCCCGGCGCTTTTCAAAGCGAACACACACGGGTCACAAGTCTGTAGGTTTCCTTAATACAAATTTTAAGTAAGAGAATTCTCGGAAGCAAGCGGGATCCATTTGCGTATAAAATCTATAAAAATATCATGGATCCCGCCTGCTTCCAAGAATTCTCTTACTTAAAATTTGTATTAAGTACCTAATATATATAACGCTGCATACAATTTAGTAGTAAGAACTAAGAACATATTCAATCCACAATCAATCTTTTTTTGCTTGTTTTTTTCTTTTTAGTTTTTTGCACCGCAGACGGGTTTTTTAAGTTTTTTAAATTAGTTTTTTTTTATTTTAAGCTTTTTAGTTAAATGTTCTATGTACATGAGCAAGACCTCGCAGACGTGTCAATTCTTGTAGGGAGTTTTGGTCGTTAACTTCACGAAAAACCAAAATTCTAAACAACTCCTATTATTATCGCCTAATAAATAAACCAAAGAAAATAAAACTTCTAAACCAAAAGTTTTATTTTATTTTTATGCATTCACAATGCAATTTTTTACTATCACATTTTTCCTACTCTAAACCAAAAATCAAAATTCTAAATAACTCCTATCCTATTATATTATACTAATTTACTACTTAAACCAAAGAAAATAAAACTTCTTGACTAACTTAACTATCAATCAATGAAAACGATTTTGTTTGTTATTGTTAAAATTCGACGAACAATTTTTTTAAAATTAATTAAATATCACGTCATAATCCGTCATATAGGTACCTTAAATTAAACTAGTATTTTATTTAAACAATACACTCACTTAAAACAGTATTTTATGTTTGCCAAACGTTAGCGCGTTCTCATCGACTATCAGCGCCATCTAGCCGTGACCAAAGAAAACAATATCTATATAAAATTCTAAAATGAATGTTGATAAGCGCAAAACTCGAGAACGGTTAGGGCAATTCGGCTATTTTTTTTTTCATATGTTCTATAAAGCACGCGGGAAGGTTTTTATGAAGAAACTGCGTGGAAAATAGTAAAACAACACTTTTTGTTTTTCCCATAGAAACAATTAGCACTTATTAGTCGAAATTAATTCAAAACATATCACATATTTATATTTTCGTCATCGTCTTTGTAACCTCCTCATTTTGATACCCCACTCGATGGGATTAAAAAATATATTTTTTTACAATGCACAGAATATATCGCCTTAAAGCCGCCATTTTGTTTTTTTGTTAATTTTGATGTCCCATTGTCACTCGGCCCGTTAAGACGAATCTGACGACGTATCATTTATTAAAATCGGTTCATCCGTTTAGAAGTTACGAGGGAACATAGAAACGGACACACATACATACAGGTCAAATACATAACCCTTTTTTGGCTTCGCCGCAGACGGGTAAAAATAGAGCTCCCTGGGATCGAATCCAGTACCTATAGCGACGACTCTGAAAAACAGCGTACAAACAAGTCTACCACGGAGGTAGTTGTTTTAGTTCAAGATAAGAATTAATTGAAAAACAAATTGCTGTGTACTTAACTAAATTAGGAATTATTACCCTCTCGTCCGAATTCGGTACGTTTTAATTACGCTTAAAAAGGCCTTAGGTCGGTAATTTGGTGTTTCTGGGGCGTAATTTTCAAGGACAGTCGACCAGTAGCTTTGCATTTTAATACCATGTCGCACTTACTGTGTTTATATCGTTTATATTATTTATAACTTACTTATTAAACTAACCAATGGTTAGTGCCAAATAATGCTAACTAAGATATTAAGAGAGTTCTTAATTGATGAAAATGTATATACCTACACCTATACTTGTTAAAGAATTAAACTAACCAATGGTTAGTGCGACATAATGCTTACTAAGATATTAAGCGAGTTTTGTGATGACAATGTATACTTAACTATACTTTTTAAAGGTTTTTTTAGAATAAGAATTTTATGGGTAGGTTGGATTCTTCATATACTCACATGGTTTATTACCAGCTAGCTACAAGTTTGAATACTTAGGTATAAGTGTATGCCTTACATATTACCGCTTGTAAATCGGTGTTATAAAGTTTTTATGAAACCACTAGTCTTATGATTTTTTTTCGTGGCTTTAATAAGGGTAGTAATGTTTGTCAAACCGTTACAAAAATAAATACTGTTGGGAGCTTTCTATGAATGTTGGATAATAGTACATTACAGCCGAGGACAGGTAAGTAAGAAATTACATTGTCGAGGATGGTTTGAAGCACGAGCCGCAGGCGAGGGCTTTAATCATTCGAGGCAAGGTAATTTGCTTACCGTACAAGGCTTGTATAGTGCTTTTCTCAAGAAATGCGAGGAAATAAAAAAAAACTGTTTAACTAAATAATATTTATTAAAATTTATATCACACATGTTCGGGCAATTATTAAATGTAAATGTTATTGTTTTCCCGGGCACACTTATGTATAAATCACCCATAATAATATTATTTTAATGATATAGGTATCATTAAAATACGCCAACAACACAGATTCCGAAAACGTATGCGCCTTTTTTCACTTTTCCAAATGTGCCCGTAGTGTAAGTTTTTAAGTCAAAAAACGCAAACTATTTCGAATGCGTATTAATGTCAATTTGTATGAAAACTGTATTAGCGCCTCTAGCGGCGAGTAGCGCGCTTATATAGTTTTCATACAAATTGACATACGCATTCGAAATAGTTTGCGTTTGCTTGACATAAAAACTTATACTCGGGGTACAGTACCCCGAGTGTAAGTTTTTATGTCAAGCAAACGCAAACTATTTCGAGTACGTATTTATGTCAATTTGTATGAAAACTGCATAAGCGCGCTACTCGCCGCTAGAGGCGCTGATACAGTTTTCATACAAATTGACATAAATACGCACTCACGATAGTTTGCGTTTTTTGACATAAAAACTTACACTAGGGGTACAGATCGTAGGTTTTCATATATCTTTCTTTTGATTTTGCTGGCAGTAAGTTTTCTGTTATTCATTTTGCTTCTGCTCTTAAATTTGGTGGAGTAGGTACATACAATGTCTGTATATGTTTCATTGGCAGAACTCATTTTGATAATTTATTACACAATATAAATAAACTGTATTGATATCAAATCAACCGCTGAAAATCATTCCCGCCGTTTTTTTAATATTGGTTTGTGAGGCCAAGTGGAACGGTCATACAGCCTATTGATACTTACTACTTGCTACTAAAATGCGCAACTTCAATACCCGCTCCTGGGTGGTAGATGGCGCTGTACATATTTCCCATACAAAATTACTCGTAAAGGATATTTTGTCTATGATAAATCTAATTATTTTTTTTCGATTGATGTTCGTGCTAAGGGTACATAGCGCTTGTGGTACAATACGAAGTAATATACTCTGTGCGCACCGTATTTAAAAAAAAGTTAACCTAATTATGATATAATAATTACCTATATAGGTAATAATAATAATAATGTGGCTGTATGGTGCAAATGTCCCTTTGCTTTTTCTGTTTTTATACACAGGAATAACGAAAGAAAAAAAAAAAGAAAAAAACTTGGTAATAATATATTTGGGTAGTACCTTTTCCGAGGTAAACATTCTAAATTTGAAAATCACTGCAGTAATGAATTTCAGTACTTACTTACTGCACTGATTTTAGTGCAGTAAGTAAGTACTGAAATTCATTACTGCAGTGATTTTCAAATTTAGAATGTTTACCTCGGAAAAGTGCCACGTACTGCATTCTTTTCTCTAATATAATATTATCATTTCAGAGCATAAGTGTGAAATAGTACATTACAGCCGAGGACAGGTAAGTAAGAAATTACATTGTCGAGGATGGTTTGAAGCACGAGCCGCAGGCGAGGGCTTTAATCATTCGAGGCAAGGTAATTTGCTTACCGTACAAGGCTTGTATAGTGCTTTTCTCAAGAAATGCGAGGAAATAAAAAAAAACTGTTTAACTAAATAATATTTATAAAATTTATATCACACATGTTCGGGCAATTATTAAATGTAAATGTTATTGATTCCCGGGCACACTTAATATTATGTATAAATCGCCCATAACAATATTATTTTAATGATGTATCATTGAAATACGCCAACAACACAGATTCCGAAATCGTATCGCCTTTTTTTCACTTTTCCAAATCAGATCATAGGTTTTCATATATCTTTCTTTTGATTTTGCTGGCAGTAAGTTTTCTGTTATTAATTTTGCTTCAGTAGGTACATACAATGTCTGTATATGTTTCATTGGTAGAACTCATTTTGATAATTTATTACACAATATAAACTGTATTGATATCTAATCAACCGCTGAAAATTATTCCCGCCGTTTTTTTAATATTGGTTTGTGAGGCCATGTCGAACGGTCATACAGCCTAGTGATACTTACTACTTGCTACTAAAATGCGCAACTTCAATACCCGCTTCTGGGCGGTAGATGGCGCTGTATATATTTCCCATACAAAATTACTCGTAAAGGATATTTTGTCTATGATAAATCTCATTTTGTTTTTTCGATTGATGTTCGTGCTAAGTATGAAGCTCGACTTAATACTGAATTACCTCAGTATTAAGTCGAGCTTCATGGTGCTAAGGGTACATAGCGCTTGTGGTACAATACGAAGCAATATACTCTGTGCGCACCGTATTTAAAAAAAAGTTAACCTAACTAAGATATAATAATAATGTGGCTGTATGGTGCAAATGTCCCTTTGCTTTTTCTGTTTTTATACACAGGAATAACTAAAGAAAAAATAAAGAAAAAAAGTTGGTAGTACCGTAGAAAATCACTGCAGTAATGAATTTCAGTACTTACTTACTGCACTGATTTTAGTGCAGTAAGTAAGTACTGAAATTCATTACTGCAGTGATTTTCAAATTTAGAATGTTTACCTCGGAAAAGTGCCACGTACTGCATTCTTTTCTCAAATATAATATTAACATTTCAGAGCATAGGTGTGAAAAATCTATTATAGACTTATCTTTGACTGTCACAAATGCATTGTAGAAAACTCCTGCCTTGCAAATAGATTTACGGATGGGATTCGAGCCCAATTACAATAATTTTTCCTATGCTCACAGAATTGCGTTCTGAATGCATTAATAATTTAAAAAACATAATATAGTGAAAGACTTTCGAAATTCCAAAAAAAATAACGTTTAGGTTTTTTCATGAAACTGTTTTGTTTCCCTCTAAAACTACAGAACCGTAGATGGATCTAGTTCCAAGTTTACACCGTGTCCCAAAAGGCATATTCCCTCTCCCTAAATAGGGGAAGCTTCTATATAATTCATTTCTGCTCCATTTTGGTATGCACTACAAACGATGGATTCGCCTCGTAAACTATATTTACGACGGAAGATTCCTGAGTCAGGTATTCAGGGAATGGTTGGTCGATATTCTAATATTATCTTGGGGTGTTTTAACTTAGAAATAATTATACTCTATCATACCTCTGTAATTTATCGCTTTGAACATAGAAATATTGAAAATGTTTGTGCGCAGAAATTACCTAACACCTCGAAGTGGTTTGATTAGAACGTTTTCATGTTGTATCACATCCACATCACAACTACTAGCGTCAAACATTTTGTTGCTCAACCCCAACGCAACTGCAAAAAGTTGCATCGACACTATTCACACGTAACACATTTTGTCGCTGCGATCAAGGACGTACCCAGGGGGGGGTCCTGGGGGTCTGGACCCCCCCCCCCCCGAAAGTGTCCATTAATTCGCGGGATGGGAAAAAAGGCTTTCCTGACCTTTGAAGCCGCTGCCCGAAAGAGTCCCTTTGTCTCCCCGGGCGAGGGGGAATGCGACCAAGCACGTACCCAGGATTTATTTCCGAGATCCCACCCCCTTCCCCGAACGGTGTGGTGTGGTTGTGGTACGTGTGGGTTGACACTAAACAAAGCATGTTCGAACGTCATTTTAAACACTACCTATCCAAATTAAGTTCGGCTCATATGACTCTTTTTTTTGACTCTTCATTCCAATCAGACTGATGCACGCGATCGTTTAGTATGAGAAGTCCCTAATTCTGTATATATTTAAAATATGCGCGGAAAAATATTTAGTTTAGTACTTTTGTCCATACAATTTGGGCAATCTCCTTTTATAAGTGGGTACTTAGGCAAAAAAATATACAAAAGAATTGTCTTTACTAGCTTGTGCCGGTTCCCAAACTCTTACAACAAAAATTTGCGTGTACAACTACGAGCAATTAAATGTTTAACCAAATGAGAAAATTAGAAAAATAATACCAAAGAAACTTATATCACGCAAATAAAAGCAAAAAGTTATAATAGCAAATAAATGGCTCGCTTGATTTAGTAAACGTTTTATGTAAGTATTAATTTTTTTTATGAGCTACAGTATAACATTCATTTATCGTTCAGTACCCCTAACACGAAAAAGCCCTCGTTATCATCATCGTGCCTATTTTATTTTATGAAAACCAGTGCTACTAGCTTAGTAACACAGTAGTTTCTATGGTATGGTAGTAGTCATCATTTAGTGACACAGTAGTTAATAGGGTGGATCGTTTTTAAGTTTTTAAAGAATTTCAAAATCGCGGGGTGCGCGAAAGTTGCTTCATGTGATGAGGATCAAAACTTATTATGAGGACAACTTAATCAAATTAGTAGAAGTACTGCCCCAAGAGCTTTGGATTTCAAGAAAAATATATGATGTATGAAAAAAAGTAAAGTTATGGAATAATAAATTTTGTATTTTTTTATTGAAATAATACAATAAACATGCTACAAAGAAAATGAGAATGGAAATTAAAACAGAAAAAAACAAATCATTTGAAAATAAGGTATTTTATAAAATTAGAAAATTAAAGAGATTAAAAAAAATTTTTTTTGGAGGCGTGTATAACTTAAATGTTATTTTTACTGTCATTTATGGTTTTTCTATTCATTTTACAACTAATTCTTCATTAATGATTTAAGTTATGATATTTGTATAAATTTTTTTATGACTTTGAAAACTTTGAAAACTTCATGATTTTCAAACTTTGACGGCCTTGGGGGCAGTACTTCTACTAATTTGATTAAGTTGTCCTCATAATAAGTTTTGATCCTCATCACATGAAGCAACTTTCGAGCACCCCGCGATTTTGAAATTCTATAAAAACGAAAAAACGATCCACCCTAGTAGTTAATTCAGTAGTTTATACTTAATTTTGCTCGCAACTGTATGACAATGATCGTTGCGTGGATCTCAATAGAGGAAGACGCAATTGATCTGTTAAGAAGTAGCGAATTGGATGGTAGGTAACTACATTAATGGGCGGTAAGCGCAGTTCCATCAATATTTTGCCGTTTTCCCTAAGTGTTCGGAAATAAAAATAACCTTTAACCGCCTCTGTGGCCCAGTGGTACATACCACTGGTAGCAGACCCAGAGGTCCCGGGTTCGAATCCCAGTTGTGTAACAAATTATTATATTCGGTTTGGTAGGTAGTAGGACTTGTTCTATGTCCGCCTGGCTAGCTACCACCATCTTATTTAAGTCTAACGCCATATCAATTATGTTTTCAGCATTATTGTGATTCGGCAGTTAGAGATAAGATAACATAGTCAGTTTCTCAGTGACTGAGGATTCAGGGAGTAGTGCGCTTAAACCTCCAGCCTTTTTAACGCTTAACATCAGGTAAGATGAAGGCAAAGTGCTACACCGTAGTGGATTAAATAAAAAAAATTAAAACGGCTTTCGGTTAAAACCTTAACTTCACTGAAAATGTTAAATAACTTTTACCACAATTCAGATTTAACTTTCATGCGTTTAAAATGAGTAATCAGCCTCTGATAAAGCTGAAACTTTTATTAATAACCACTGAAATTAAAAATATTTGAAGAACGAACAAGTTTTATAATTACTTTATTAAAAATATTTTTTTTATATATTGTGCGAATACGCACAATATAAAAAATTTATACTTACTGTTCGTTAGTCTCGCTAAAACTAAGAAATGGCTCGACCGATTTGATTTTTTTTTGTTTTGTATGCTAAGATCAGATTTGAAGTATATAAAAAAATATGACGGAAATCCTACAGAAAATCTAAGAATATTGTAAAATAAAAATGGTGATTTTGTGATTGAAATGGTGTTGACGTGCTGATACAAAATTTGAATTTGTCGATGGTCGCTTCCAAAGAGTAGGTATTAATTAATCACTACCGTTCGATTAATTATCATGATCTACCGTAGCCACTTTAGATTCTACTGTTAATTTAATAGATGACGTTTGTGGCAGGCAGTGTATGTCGCAGCCAAATAGTTAAATCTGCTATTTAACTAAACGCCTAGGCTGATCATTTTTTCAGTAAGCTATTTTATCTTATGTCATTGCTGTTAACAACATCGCTTGAAGACAAATCATAACACTTACCTTACCTAACTCTGCGTACATATGACGAATATAGAACAAATTTTTTAAAATTGTTGCCACCATACTTAACTATTCGGCGGATTCAACTATCGACAACTGCGACATATTATACATCATCTTTGGTGAATTTAGGTGCGTTTTGCGTTTATTTATTTTATATCTATCTTTATTAGATGTAGGTTGATCACGCACAATTGTGGTGACCATCGACTGTGTTCCACAGTTTATTGAAACGAAGGTTTCTCATGCAAAATTAAGTTGTTTAAGCTAGGCCTACCTTACTAGAAGATAGTGTCCGTAATCCCGGGGGGCTGGTCGCTGTCTCGCCGGCGCGCGCCTGGCAAAACGATCTTCACGCAACCCCCGATGGGAAACTCTTACAGCTAACACTCTTATAACTACACAATGCCCTAATAGACAGCTAAAACTTCCCGGCGCTTTTCAAAGCGAACACACACGGGTCACAAGTCCGTACCCCGACCGGAGCCCTAGTAGGTGCAAAACGAAATCTCGGTCCCAATACGGGTAGGTAACTGGCGCGGCACGTCGCTACAGAAACACACAAACTTGCCTCTCGGCTGCGTACGGCCAACTGGCGATCCTACACCGGCCGGCCGAGCGCATTGTCTCGTGACCTTGACAATGACAACGGCCCGCTCGCAGCGCGGCGCGAACATCCCCCCGTCCCGGACAGTAGCAAACTGTCCGCCAACTCAATCTAAGGGCAGGCGAGAGAGGGTAGCGATCGCTCGCTTCAAAACAGAGTCCCCCACCAGGACCTCGGCAAACCTGGGCACACCATCCGACCCCGGATGAAGCTGAACAATGCGTCCTAAACGCCAGCGGAGGGGCGGCAGGTTTGGATCCTTTACCAACACGAGGTCTCCAGTCTTGGGTGGGGTCGTCCTATCCGACCACTTAACGCGTTGCTGCAAAATGTGCAAATACTCCAGATGCCAACGGCGCCAAAAACTCTGCGTAAGCTGCTGGAGCAATTCAAATCGCGAGAGCCGTCCGGAGGGCACTTCGGAATAAGGATATTCCGGCAAGGCGTTAAGCGGTCTGCCAATCAAAAAATGGCCCGGCGTAAGGGCCTCTAAATCATTCGCGTCCGAAGACAACGGACACAACGGACGCGAGTTGAGGACCGCCTCAACCTTACAAAATACGGTCGCGAGTTCCTCAAACGTGAGGACCGTCTCCCCAATAACGCGACGAAGGTGAGTTTTAGCGGCCTTTACAGTTGCTTCAAAAATCCCTCCCCAGTGGGGGCAGGATGGCGGGGAGTACTGCCATCGTACCCCTCTGCGAGAGAGTGTGGATCCGATCTCAAAATTATTCCTATCCAAAAATTCACAAACTTCCTTTAAATACCTATCGGTGCCCTTGAAATTGGTTCCACAATCGGACCTTATTAACGACGGCATTCCGCGGCGAGACACAAAACGATTTAACGTGGCTACAAAGGCTTCTGTGGTGAGGGCACTAACCACCTCCAGGTGGACCGCTTTAGTGGCCAAACAAACAAATACACACAAGTAAGCCTTTTCCGTTCTAGCATTACGAAGCCGCGATGTCTTAACGGTAAATGGCCCCGCAAAATCCGTTCCAACTCCTGAGAAGGGCATCGATTCGTTCACTCGATCGGCAGGCAAATCACCCATCTGGGGCTGCATCGTATCGGCGCGCAAACGATAACACGGGAGACAACGAAAAATAACGGATCGGATTATTCTCCGCGCTGACAAAATCCAGAACTCTCGTTGGAGGAGCGCGGTCAAAGCATTACAACCGGCATGAGCATTCTTTACATGTCGGTCTGTAATCAACAGTCTAACTAACGGTCCATCCTTGGGGAGCAACAAAGGGTGGCGTGATCCGTACGGCAGGTTGGCATGTCTGAGCCTACCTCCGACACGCAGCAATCCGGTACTGTCCAAGAAGGGATTCAACCGCACCAAGGGTCCCTTCAACTTGGACTTACTTGAGCGCAGGGCTTTCAGCTCCGGTTCAAACTCTCGCTGTTGCGTCACTCGCAACCAATGCAACAGAGCGTCTTGCCGCTCTTGTGGGGCGAGGACCGGAGACAACGATTTCTCCTGAGGCTGGCGACAATTTCGCACAAAGCGCCTCATCCAAGCAGTCACGCCGAGCAACTTATCAAGAGAACTGTAGCGGTCTAACAAAAACTCCATCTGCGGAGCCGCCACCGTCTCCACGGCGTGAACACGCATGCCTAGGTCTGGGACTCTGGCCACAGCCGGGGTGGCAGGCCATGAGCGCTCAGGCCGTAACAACCATGATGGACTCCACCATAGGTGGTGGTCCACTAACTCAGGCGCCTCGCAGCCGCGGGAGGCACAATCTGCGGGGTTCAGTTCGCCCGGTACGTGGCGCCAAATCAACGGGGCCTTTGAAGTCTGAATTTGTGAGACCCGGTTGGCCACAAAAACCTCAAGGGTGTGGACTGAACTCTTCAGCCAACAAAGGACGACCTGGCTGTCAGACCACGCAAATATCGACTCCAAGTCGACACCGTTTCCCAAGGTGTCGGCAACATGATTGAGTAGCCGTACTAAGAGAGTGGCGCCGGACAACTCCAACTTCGGAATGGTTAGCCTAGTCCGAAGGGGGGCGACCTTACTCTTGGCCGTAACTAAGTGTACGGCGACAACGCCTGCTGCATCCACCGTTCGGATGTAAACGGCTGCCGCGTATCCGCTTTCGGACGCGTCACAAAAGCCGTGCAGGGAGGCTTTAAACTTTCCCGAAGGCAGCATTTGCCTCGGTATACAAACCCGATTGACGTCGGGTAGGGATGACACGAACCTCACCCACTCTCGTAGGAGGCTACCAGAGAGGGGCTCATCCCATGACAATTCCGCAGCCCAGAGCTCCTGTAGGAAGCACTTCATCGAAAACACTACAGGGCTGAGCCAACCGTTCGGATCAAAGGTACGGGCTACAGTGGATAGCACTGTGCGTTTAGTCCAGACCTTTGGGTCTGGCAGTTCTAATCTATATGTGAACAAATCCGGGACTGGTCGATACTGGACTCCCAAAACAGACAGCATGTCTGGAGTCTCCGGATTTTCAAAGAGGAGCGGCTCTTGCTGGTGGTCCTTAGGCAAATCTGCCAATAGGTCCGGTGAGTTAGACAGCCACTTCCGCAACTCATAGCCACCAGCCCTCAAGAGCGCAATCAGCTCATCACGTAAGACGAGAGCCTCATCTAAGCTCGAGGCCCTCGTGCAGATATCGTCGACAAATAAGGCCCCCCCCTCAATAAGAGCAGATGCCCGGGGATAGCGTAGCCGTTCGCGCTCTGCGAGCTCCAAAAGCGAACGGATCGCCACAAAGGGGCTCGACCGCAAACCATAAGTGTTGGTGTTCAGCTCGTAAGCCAACATCGGATCCTGGGGATCCTCACGCCAAAGGATGAGCTGGTATCGTCTATCCTCCGGGTGAATCACGGTCTGTCTGAACATCATGCGGATATCGGCCACAAAGACGACAGCGTGCCGGCGGAAGTTGGTCAAAACATCACAGACATCGTGATGCAACTTCGGCCCCGCATGCAGACACTGATTCAACGACACTCCGGTTGACGTGGGCGCTGATCCATCAAAGACCACGCGGATCTTCCCATTGGAAGTCTTCAAAACAGCGTGGTGTGGCAGGAAGTAATGTTCCACATTACGCCAGTCCAACTGCGAGATGGACATGTGCCCAAGGTCCAAATACTCCCGCATGAAGTCTATATACTTCTCCTTGAATGCGGGGTCCCTGGCCATCCTACGCTCCATGGACAACAATCTCTTCTCGGCCATCGGTCGGGAGCTCCCTAAAGGAGGGCGAGCCGCCAAGAAGGGCAAGCGGGTAATCAAGCGACCCGAGAGGAGGCGCCCAGTGTTGTTCTGGTAGAACAATTCGCACTCCTCCGCTAACGGATCCAACCGCTTGGCAGTGGGAGGTTCCTCCACCTCCCAAAACTTTTGGAGAACGTCGGACAAAGTAGAACCGACAATGGTCTGGCGGTCTACCGACGGGGTCTCTGGTGTCTGTGGTACCTTTCCCATCACCACATGACCCAGCGACGAGGACAAGGCGACAAGATCGGCTGTCTGCAAAACTCGCTTGCTTCCACACAGTACACGACCGAGGACATCCGCACCAATCAACAAGTGTATTGGGCCCGGTCGGTGGAAGGAAGGATCAGCCAAAGCCAGTCCAGACGTCAGCTCAATCGTGGATGGCGGCACTCGCACTTGCGGGAGTGGTCCAACCACCTTATCAAAAACTATCGCCGAAGCACCGATCTTCAGCCTTGGCGTGAAGTGGGGGGAGAAGGAAAACTCAACTCGACCAATCGGATCAGGGATCCGCGAGTCTCCCACCCCCCGTACCGCTTCGTGATGCGGCACAAGCAAAAGACCCAGCTGTCGGACAAGCCACCTGGACATTATGCACCCCTGGGCACCTGAGTCCAAAAGGGCACGCACCGTTACAACATTGCCCTTAGGTCCCCAAACATTCACGGAGGCTGTTGGCAACAGCACAAGCTCCGGAGGGGTGGTTGGGTCCGACAGGGGCGCCATTAAAAATTTTGGGGGGGTACTTGTCCCCCTCGCGCCTGAGTCGACGCGCCAAATGTGGGACGCTCGTACCGGGCGAGCGGGTCCCAATCGGGTACATACTGGCCCCGACCAACAGCACTCCTAGGTGCAGGGTAATACCCGTGTGGGGCGTGCCTCGGTACATAGTACCCCAATCGAGGCCTCTCCATTAGGGGGGGGGAGTAGCAAATAGGGCCCGTGCCCATCGCCACCGTGGCGTACTCTTGTGGTACCCCCCTACCCCCGCCCGTGGCGGGGGCGTCTCTCCTATAGTTCCCCCTCTCCGGGGGGGACTGAACGGGGGGGCTAAGCCCCGCCGAATCTCTAGGGGACCGGTTCCGGGCTGCCGGGCCCCCGCCCGTGCGCGAGGAATTCGAACCCCGGTCGCTCCCGGCGTCCTTGCGGTCCAAACAAAGGAGGGGGTGATGCCTCCCTCCGCAAAGACGACAATCCTCTGTCTGGGGACACGCCGACTGCATGTGTCCCCCCAAACACCTATAGCACCATTGGCGCTGTCTAGCAACGGCCCTCCGTCCCTCTGGGCGGAGGCCTCTAAATTTGGCACATTCGTGCACCACGTGCCTATCTCCCCTGCAATACCTGCACCGCTCACTCGGTGCGGGGGGAGGGGACTGCTGGAAGGCAGCATACCGATTGGTCGGGCGACGGGGATGTTCCCTCGCCGCCACCATACGACCAACACCTGGAACCGGGGCGGGCTCCAGGTGGTCCGTCACCCTACATTCGTCCTCCAAAAAACGAAGGAGGTCCGCGAAGGGCGGGAGATACGAGGCGCTGTCGCCTCCGTACCTCTGCTCGAAACGCCCCTTCATTTCAGCGGGCAATTTGGCGAGGACTATGTGCAGCAGTATAAAAGACCACTGATCCACCGGCAGGTCCAATCGCCTTAGGGAGTTGACCGCTGACAGTAGCGGGTTCAGCAACTCCCTCCGTAACAGGTGTACCCGCGTGATTCGCGGGAGGGCCAAAATCGTGGCCACGTGGGTGTCCGCCAGTAACCGGACATTCTGGTACCTGCTAACCAGAAGCTGGCGAGCCACCTGGTAGTTGTCGTCACTGATGAGCAGGTGCTGGATTACCGCGCTGGCCTCTCCTCGCAGGGAGGAGCGCAAATAGGCCAACTTCTCGCTAGGGGATAAGTCCCGTCGTGAATCCACCAAACTGTCAAATAAATTAATGAAGCCCATCCAGGCTGACAGATCCCCATTAAAAGTGGGAATCTCCAAAGTAGGCAATCGGCCTAGCAACGCCGTCGGGGTAGGTTTGACCTCCCCGCTCAAAACCGGCTCCCCCTTCCGAACAGCCAGGGCCCTCTCAGCCGCCTCCGTGAGCTGGTCAGCCAGCTCATAGGCCTGGGCTACATCCTGCTCCAGCTGTTCCGACACGGCATCATCAGCTGGGGGGTTCTCTAAATAATACGCGCGACACTCCATGGCGTGGCGCTCCAGGTCTTGCAGCCGAGCTGCCAGCCCGCCATACCGAGCTAGCAACGCGCCTACCCGGTCGGCTCGGTCTATTAATGTGACCGCACAAGCAAGCCAACGCAAAACTCCTTGGATGCCAGCCCTGGATACGGCGAGCGGATTCGTAGGAGCCATTTATCCCGTTTTAGAAACAAAGCAAACAAAGAAATATAAAAGTGGTAAACATCAACAAAAAAAAGCAATAGAAATAGGTCGCGTCACGATAATATAAAACACAATTAAAATTCGGACGACATACACGGACCCTACTATTTTCATAAATTATTAACAACTTACCAATTTCAAGGGCTAACAATATAACGGTATAAACAAAACGTATAGGATTAACGGTATGGCATACCTCGCAAATCAACTACTAAACCGTTATCAACAAACAAAAACAAAACTATTTTTACCCGACTACGGCAAAGCAAAAAAAGGAGGGTTATGAGTTTGACCGGTATGTATGTATGTATGTATGTTTGTATGTATGTTCATCTGTTGCCGCATAACTTCTAGACTGCTGATCATATATTTACAATTGAGGTATCGTTGGAAGCGTCTTGATTGTCTGCTGGTTATAGGCTATGTCACGTCTCATGAAATTGAATATGGCGCCCTCTAGAAGACATAAAGTTGTGAACTAAAAAACTTTTTTTTGAGAAGAATATCGTGTGTGGTATCAAATGAAAGCTCTTGGTGAGCTCGTTTCAAAAATATATATTTTATTAGTTGTTGCTTGCGGCTTTGCTTGCATAAATTGAATTTTGTCTTTATCACGAAACTCATCATCATCATATCGCCGAACGACGCCCACTGCTGGGCATAGGCCTCCCCCAAGGAACTCCACAACAATCGATCCTGCGCTGCCCGCATCCAGCGGCTTCTTGCGACTTTGACCAGATCGTCGGTCCACCTTGTAGGGGGCCTGCCCACGGAACCGGTACGCGATCGCTATTCGAGAACCTAGTTCTCCTGTGAATCTCATCGTTTCTGATTCGATCGTGCAGGGAAATACCGGCTTTCCGCCCGCTCTCAGAAGCTCTGTTGTGCCCGCCTGCCGCCTTGTTGTTTTTAAGCTGCTTGAGAGCCATTGTTTTAAATTTGAGCCGGTATTGGTCGGAGCGTGGATTTTATCAGCTGCGATCTTTCAAGCTTAACATTGATATTCAATGTGCCTCTGACCATGTCGGTGATCGCTTACTGTCTTAACAGCGGTAATCACACTGACATCATAGTGGATGTGCTTCTTGGTCGACATGTTAAAATCGATCTCGTTTCTGACATTACCGTCCGGGCTGATCCAGGTCCATTTGCCGGTTACGGGCTTCCTGAAGAAGAAGTTCATCATAAAGAGGTTCTCCGTCTCCATGAAGTCTGCCAACATCTGGCCGCTATCGTTCCGTTGCCCAAATCCAAATTGCCCCACTCTCAACTCATCACTGCAACGTTGCCCCAACTTAGCATTGAAATCTCCCACCACAACCGTGTAGTGGGTTTTATAGCTATGCATGGGTTTCGAAACCTCCTCATACATAGACTCCACTTCGTCATCGTCATGTGTCGAGGTCGGAGCGTATACTTGTATGACATTTAGCGAATACCGTTTCGATATTTTGAGTATCGGGTACGCTTCCCGGCTCGACACGCTTCCGATGGTGATCACGTTGTTGACTAGGGACTTGTGGAATGTGGACAACACCTAGGGATTGTTGTTCGCCCTCTCGGTGGTAAAGTAAGTTACCGGATTGCAGGATAATCGAGTTCTCGTCGGACTTCAGATAATCCAATGATGTCCCAGTGTAACTTATCTACTAACAACCTCTTCCAACTCTATGAGCTTCGAGTCAGTCCGCAATATGCTCGTGTTGTAGGTTGCCAGGTCAAGTCATCTGTGTTGGTAGCCTGGTCTTACCCGGGGATTCTCAGCACCCCCTGCCCGCCGTTACCATAGCCGCTAGTAGCTAGGAATAGCGGGGCCGCCGTGGACTGGGGGCTGATTTTTTTGGTGTAAAACCATTTGGGGGGGGGGGAGGGGGGTTGCCATAATTGCGACGCTTGGCCTGCCAAGTATTGGCGATCGCAGTATGTCCTGCTGTTACATGGAGACGCTGCTGCCCTTCTCTTGATGGCAGTTTTCCCTCTGTCGCCTCTTACGAAACCCCCAGGAGAAGAGAGGGGGTAGTGCTATTATTTTTATGTGCCGGCACTACACAGCGCAAAATTATGACCCCAAAATAATATAAATAAAAATTAAGTTCAAAAACTAAAACCCGACTACTGAAAAATGACGCTTTAAAAATTATGAAACAAGAAAATATTCTCATCTGAAATTGCCGTGGTCGTATGCCTAGTCGTAGGTACTATAACAAAACAATATTTTCATTCTAGAGAAAAGTGACATACGACCACGGCAATTTCAGATGAGAATATTTTCTTGTTTCATAATTTTTAAAGCGTCATTTTTCAGTAGTCGGGTTTTAGTTTTTGAACTTAATTTTTAATAATAATACTCGTAATTTAATACTACTAATAATTAAAACTAGTTCCACTTTTTTAACTAGGCAAGCGGACTCGGAACAAACACTAGTATGTGGTACTAATAAACAACACTTTCGAACGAAACTATTCGTCAAATAAATCCGGACACACAAAAAAAAATATACACATCTAGGCGAGTAAACTCGTATCAAATCACTAGTATGTGACAACAATTATATAAGTGTCTATCTATTATCGGATCCACCAAGTGAGAAACATTCGCTTCGAGAATTTACTAGAACAATTTCTTAGTACTTCTCGTCTCGGATCGGATCGGATCGGGAATCGGATCGGATCGGGAATCGGATCGGAAATACCCTTTTTAACAAAAAAAAATAATTTTATTTTTACTATGAAATTTTATGTACCTAGTTAATTTTAATATGAAAATTAACTAATTATATCAACTAACTACGCTCTGCTACCAAAAATATGATCACGCACAATTGTGGTGACCATCGACTGTGTTCCACAGTTTATTGAAACGAAGGTTTCTCATGCAAAATTAAGTTGTTTAAGCTAGGCCTACCTTACTAGAAGATAGTGTCCGTAATCCCGGGGGGCTGGTCGCTGTCTCGCCGGCGCGCGCCTGGCAAAACGATCTTCACGCAACCCCCGATGGGAAACTCTTACAGCTAACACTCTTATAACTACACAATGCCCTAATAGACAGCTAAAACTTCCCGGCGCTTTTCAAAGCGAACACACACGGGTCACAAGTCCGTACCCCTACCGGAGCCCTAGTAGGTGCAAAACGAAATCTCGGTCCCAATACGGGTAGGTAACTGGCGCGGCACGTCGCTACAGAAACACACAAACTTGCCTCTCGGCTGCGTACGGCCAACTGGCGATCCTACACCGGCCGGCCGAGCGCATTGTCTCGTGACCTTGACAATGACAACGGCCCGCTCGCAGCGCGGCGCGAACATAGGTGGTGATACGTATTTCACCGGGTCAACTAGTTATTTTAATACTTAATACAGAGAAATTTCGATACTAACTAATACCATAAGTAGGGCAAATTTAAAATTTATAAAAGTAAAGAAATTTTTTTTTATATTACACACAATGTGTGAGAGGTGCCAAATGTACCGGTTTTGGCCACTTACTGATAGTTAAACTTTTGTAAGTATTGCGAAAAATCAAAACCAAACCCAGGTAAAATCTATATATTCTAATGCGCTAGAAACCAGTCAATTGCAAAACAACAATTTAATTGTAAAAAACAAGTATTTCTACCAAAACAAATTTCCTAAAATTTTCATACAAAACATTTTTTCATACAGAAAATGGAATTTATTGAAAAAAAATCTTATGACATAAGGAATCCTAACGATTGTAATTATTACCTTAAAATACCTTATTTTAATTGCCTTCATCAAAAATGGCTAAACGTTGTTTAGAAAACTTTTAGAGCAAAAAGTGGCCAAAACCGGTATAGTGGCCAAAACCGGTACGCCTGCCCTACTACTAGCAAATTATTTCCTGTTACTAACATGTTTCTCTATTAGTAACTACAGTAACAACGTCATTTCAATAGTCACTGTAATGTTAGCATGCAACTGGAGTGAAGGTTATTTATAATTACGTACTGTAGGATGGCGACAAATACTTGTCTTCTATGAATCGGTAATGAACGCTCATATGAGCAATGTATGCTAACGAATAGAGGTTTAAATTGCAGTTTATTTTTAACGAAACGAAACGAATCAAATTCATAATTTCTTTGTTCGTATCGAAACATTTAAAAATACATTTATCAAATTATTTTTACTTTTTTGCATTCACAAATTGTATTTTTATTATTGAAAATGAAGTATTAACGACTCCGTAGCTCTAGTGGTTAGAGCATTCGCCCGGACAGTGAAAGATCATGGGTTCGAGTTCCATCCCAGCTAGTTATGAGACGGGTCGTTTTTTTTTCTAATAAGTACTAGGTACATTTTCAGTGCAGTAGTCGGGCGCAGTACCTACTGGGCTGATAAGATTTAAAGCTAAATTCATCGATGTCCTAAGAAGAAGAATAAAACTTTACAACCTATTAATTTTTTAAAACTTCAGTGAAATACAGGTGTTAAAAATGAATGACATACTTATCTCATACATTTTGCACGACCTACATAAATTATTGGTCATTTTTTTCACATTTAGCTTAGAAATTCAGTGTTCGTGACACACATCGCTAGCTCATATTACCCCCGGATCCTCTTGAAATCTGAATATCTTTCATACCGTCACATATCCTCACAAGGTATATCATGAATAATGTACCAACTGTCTATAAACGGGCTTATCTCTTTCACACAAAAATTTTTTTATATAGAAATCGTCGGCGAAATCTCGTATCTGAATATAGATGAATTATTTCTGGGGAAATTGTATATATTATGTTTGACTGTCGATGTTCACTTGTTGATTTGAAGTCGTTTTTCACAACCTTTTTATTAACTTGCCATGTTAGTTAGTTTTTTAGTTAGTGGGGGACAAATCTTGCAAGCTTAACCCTCGAATACTCGCTACTGGGTAAAAAATACCACAGAGGGTATATTTTCGACGATTACTTTTTTCCTGAGCGCCGCAGCGACTCAGGAGTCTAGGTAGCTTCCGATCAATAAATTACAGATACTTCCTAAGAAAAACATATATTTTCATTGACTTTTGTAGAAGTAATTAGATTTTTTTTCATTTTTGTTCCATTCACGTTGCGTGAATTTCATGTTAATTTTTCAAAATTTTCACGTTATATAAAAAAGTTTGATTTATGTTGGTAATTTGTAAGTGTAAGAAGTCTAATTTTGGTAAGTGGTCTCAATTTTGATTGTTTTTAAAAAGAGAGTACTTAAGTACGTTGTTTTTTAAATATTTGTTACTTTTTTAAGATTTGGTCTTATCCATAATATACCACTGTTACAGCCACAATTTGGCATTCCATTTGTGAGAAACATCCTATAAAACTCTATGTCATCATGAACATGTAAAAAACATGGTTATTTAAGTACATAATCGCATTTATATTGTGTGGTATTTTTTACCCGGTAGCGAGTTTTTGTGACTAAAAATACCTAGCGAGTACCGCCGAGTTAATTTGACCTACTTCCCAGTGTCCGATGGAGCTGAAATTTTGTATACAGTTTTGGCACAGCGGTGACACTCCGTGTCCGTGAGAGTTCGAGCACCGGTGACGTTTAGCCGACGCTAGGGTTGATACCGAAATTGAATATAGACTTATGCCAAAGAAGGTTACGTGTAGAATGTTATATAATTTGTGTAAGAGTATTTAGGTAATGAAAGACACGTTCAATTTTCAATCAACTTTTATAGATATTTTTATTAAATATCTTTTTACAAATGGGAAATAATAAAATTTTCGACAAAATAAAATATGAACGACATTGAATAAAATACTCAAATAAGAAACCGAGCAGCGTTATATTTTGGTTGCGAAAAATTAACTAAGCTAGCGACAATTTACGAATGACTAATTTCGAGTCGAAAATACTTTATTAGAATATGTTCAGAAATACGTAGGTATATCTTGGTAAACAAGTATCATTTTAGTGAAACCGCAGGTTTTGTCTGTGCAGTTATGGATAAGGTTGTGATGAGATGACGAATAACTACCGAAAGTATATCCTAAGGGATGGCACAGTGGATATATTTTGCCTAGCGTGCCATCGTCCGGGTGAATCCCTTAGACATATAATCTCCGGTTGTTCTCGTCTCGCAAACGGCGAGTATTTGCATAGACATAATCAAGGATAATACACCAACAACTTGCTCTGAAACATAATCTTGCGGCATCCGAGGTGCCGTACTACAAGTATGCACCAGAACAGGTTCTTGAAAATAGCCATGATACATTGTATTGGGATCGATCTATCATAACAGACAGGCAGGACTATTGTAGCATTAGCTACAATACAACAATATCAGGCTTATTAAAAGCCTGATATTGTATTGATAGATCGACATGAACGCCACGCAATAATTGTTTATGTCGCTGTTCCCCATGACATGACAAGTTGACGACAACCTTGGGAAAGCTAAAAAGATAAAGAAAACAAATATCTTGATTTAGCTCACGAGATTGTTGACATGTGGGAAATTGATTCAGCAATTGTTGTTCCGATAGTCATATCTGCCCATGGTCTGATAGCCAAGAGCCTCGATAAACACCTTAAGAGGCTAGCGTTAGGTGGATGGATCGGGAGTCAGATGCAGAAGGCAGTACCTACTTCTGTACACGGCCCGTGTCTGTCTCTGGATCCTTAACCATCGTTAGCCGGGACCCTGATCTTGCTACCGTTGGAGAACTGCATTTTTGTATTCTTAAATGTTATATTTTTTATGTTTTATAATGTAAAAAAATTATGTTTAGAAATATAATTTTGTCGGTAAGTATTTTAAATGTAATGAAGGGATTAATAATAATATATAAACGTAAAATAAGCTACTAACAGGGGGACACAGTTAATGTGTCCGAATAAAATACTAAATCGTCCAAAGAAAATACTAAGTTAGCGACAAAAATACTGACTAAGTGAATCAATGAGTATCGATGAGTAAGGGACCTGGTGGCCTAATAGCTTAGGTAGTGATACCTATGTTAGGCACCAGTTCCTCACATAAATCAGGTATTTTATGTGGGTCTATTTTTAGTTAAGGCTTGAAATATTGTAAATTACCTGTCTTGTAGAGGAAAATAAACAACTTTTTTATTTATTATTATTTATTAATTATTATAATTCTATGTATATTAAGTATGTATTTACAAACAAAAAGTATTTAAGTATATATTTATCCGTTATCAAGTTTTCCATGATACAGTTTCGTAATGAAATTAAAATGGGCTTAGATAATTGGTGTCAATGTAAGAAATTATTTATTTATTATTTATTATTTTATTATTGCCCAAATAAAAATTTGTCCTCTCATAAATTATTTATTATCGACTGAATTTTAACAACTTTCGCATTTTTTGGCTTCCTAGTAGTTCTATTTGAATGTATGAAGATTGCGCCAGCCCTCGGCCAAGGCATTCACCCGACTGCCCGTTCCCCGCCCCGCGCGCCTCTCACGGCCCCCGCTCACATCCAGACACCCACACATAGCCGCAAGCGATTTTACGTGCACACATGCTTAAGTGTCGTTTCTTTTCGCGTAAGTGTATATATTCTTTGGTTTTGGTTTAGATGACAATGCAATATTAAAGTACAGTCAGCAAAAAAGGTTGTCAAAAAATGATTTTTTTACTAAAAACTTATGTCAGAGATATATATATTTTGTTTGCTATTTTGTTTTGATTTTTTATGCCTGCGAAAAACTAAATTCACTATTTCAACGAAGAAAGCGAGGAAATAGTTATTGCATTAATGTGTAACATAAAAAGATAGAAAAGTAATATATAAAGAAACATAAAAAGAAAGATGAGTCAAATTAATTTTACTTTTTTGCATTCACAATGCAATATTTGCAGTAAATATAATATATGCAATCATCATCATCATCATCATCATCATCAGCCATTTAATGTCCCCACTGCTGGGGCACTGGCCTTCCTTATGGATGAATAAGGAGAATGAGCCATGACCCACCACGCGGGCTCAGTGCGGATTGGTGGGTATTAACGACTGCAAGTGCAGCCGGGCCCAACGGCTTAACGTGCCTTCCGAAGCACGGAGGAGCTCGAGATGAAAAGTTTTTGGTCACCCATCCCGTGACCGACCATTGCGAACGTTGCTTAACCTCAACGATCGCAGGCCAAGCGCGCTATCCACTGCGCCACGGGCTCCTATATGCAATATATTATATTTATTATTATTTTTACCTGTTTGCTTTTCACGAAAAAACTCATACCTTTATACAAATACTACTTCTTTTGGATAAGTCTATTTACAAGGTACTTATACATATACCTACTCTTATAAATCTTTATTAATCTCTGTCAGTGGAAACTGCTAATTGGCCATCCGTATTTATACTCGATTAAGATTTGTTAGCTGTAAGTGTCTCTTACATTGTTGAAAAAAAATATATAAAAAATAATCGCTAAATAAATGTGTTGCTAAGCGCAAAACCGGAGCTGGGCTGAATGGCTATGGATGAACTTACCAATACGGATAGAACGTGCCATTTTGTCCCGATATTCCAACGAACAACAACGGTAAAACAGACTGTGTATACTGAGTTCAGTTTTAAAATTCATAAGATGTTCTATAGAACATTATGCGTCACGCCTATCTGCTAATAAACATCAAAGAACAAATTATTAACTGTGATAACTATCTAAATCTGAATAATTTATTTCGCTTTTAGCTCATACGCTGAATTCATTAAAGGTGATTTATTATTACTGACTGACGCATCTTCTAAAGTCTTGTCATGCTTAAATGCAATTCTCGGTACATATAAATTTACTCTACTACCAAACAAATTGAAAATTAAATTTACAAACATTTACCAGTATATAGAACATGCTAAATGAATTTCAAACTAAAATTCAACATAATACCTAAGCTTCGTGAATACGTAAATACTACTAGAGGAGCTGGTGGCGTAATGGTTTAGTGCGCTCGGCCTGGGATCGTTGTGGTTCAGCTGACTTTTGCAATGGCCGTCATGAGATGGGCGACCAAAAATTTATTAGGTATCTCGCGGTCCTCCGGGCTTCGGAAGACATGGCTGTATTTGCAGTCGTTAATTACCAGCAATCAGCATTGGGCCCGTGTGGTGTCATGGGTCATGCATGGCCCATTCTCCTTGTCCATCTATAATGTTGATGAAACATTCTGATGATAATGTTGATGAAATAAAAATTAAACTCTTGACTGATCTGCAATTTGAGTAGGTTGTCTATATGATCCTAAATATGAATTCAAAACGTTCAAAACAAAAATGAAGTCCTCGACTTTCAAGTGTTATGGTCAAATCGCCGCAACTTTGTCATAATTTCCTAACTTTGTGCAGTGTCAAGCCGCGAAGTCTTAAAACGGTGATGATATGTGATAAATATTTATGAACATATTTTCTGTTTTAAACCGATCTCGAGGAGATTTAACTGGGCTAAATAGAGTTACACATACCTAATTTAAAAGGATTTTGATTTAATTTATAAATTAAGCTTGCACAATAAATTAGTACACATAAAGTTTTGTAAAATGGTTTACTGGTCAGCGTATAATCGCTATGATTATGATCATAAACTTAATACGACTTCGTATGACCACCGTGAATATAGGTACAATTTCTAGTACTTATTAAATAAGATTAAATATTTCAAGTATTTTACTTCAAGTCACATGACAATATCGTTATTGCAACACAAATTACTTCAAGGAAATTACTACAAGAGTGTCACTTTCAAATGCAAAATCAAATCGTGATGGGCAAACTGTCTCTATGAAGCAAAATGACGAGTTTAAGTGTAACCCTTATGTCTAAAGAGTTAAGATTGAAAATTAATATTTCTTGCGCAACATGATTGATGGTTGTTTTTATGTCTTCTTGTACGCAGATGCGACCAGTTATTGAAATTGCGGTGGTATTTATTGGCGTAGGTTGTAACTTTTTTTTGGACAATTTTGGGGTAAAAATGTTAAAATTAAATTATTTAATATACCATCAATATTTGAAAATTAGCCTCCTAATCTTAAAAATGGGAAATTTCGATGTTTAGATGTATGGATCATTGTAAATCAATCACGGCGAAACTACTTGTAGGATAATAAGGGCACGATCTTCCAAATTATCGAAATCAATCTATTTTTGATTCAAAAGTAAACAATCAAAAATATTATTTATTTTGAGCAGATAAAAATATATGTTGAAGTTTTATAAGCAATCTTAATTATTTTGTATCTATAAACACGATATTTGTATCTTCACTCGACTATAAAAAATTTAAAAATCCAAAGAAAATTTTAATTATTTTTATATTTTTTAGTCGAAGTATAAAACTTAGATTATTAATCTCTAATTCACGAATAATATATAGAAAATAGGTAACGACATATAATAGATTATTCTCCGGTTACTTTTTCAAAAAGTGAATTTATGCTCAATATAACAACAAAAACATTGAAAAAAGGAAAAAGTGAGGTTATCTTCATTGCCTACTCTTCACACATAAAGCAAAAGACGAAGACAAAAGTTATTGGAAGATACTGTCCTTAAGGATGAAATTTGAAATTTGATGAAATCAATAGTCTAACCTTTTCTCTTTAGTATTAGTACTTACTTAGAGAAGAACGTACAACAGGGTATTGGACTGATTTTTATATTGGCTTAAAAAGTTAATTGAAATGTTAGCAACACAACATAGGTAATTATTTTCAAATATCTTACATTTTCAGCGATAAAGAGCATCAAACTTTCTATTAGACAAGGAGAGCGCTACCAGCCAGTGACGTCGCATCACATGCTGGTAGCGCCATACCACAGATTACTAAATAGTTACTACGTACCATTAATTAAAAAATTTCATTTTAGAAACAGATAGATTAAGTAGGTCATAATTTGCTTGTTATAGGTACAGTACAGATTGGATTTCTTCGCTCACATTTGCTATTCAATAATGTTATATTTCTGAATGTCATACCTAATTAAATATCTACATTTCAATTGTGTTCAACATTTATTTATCCGATGCCAATGATTCGACATCACTTTGCCTACATCTTATCTTATCAATACAAAATCTTAAACTATGTTTGTGTCTGTATCTTATATGTACCTACCTATAGATATTATGTATGTACTAGCGGCCGCTCGCGGTTTCACCCGCGTGGTTCCCGTTCCCGTGGGAATATCGGGATAAAAAGTATCCTGTGTGTTATTCCAGCCTTTAATTTATATCTCTGTTGCAAATTTCATCCAGATCTGTTTAGTACTTTTTGCGTGAAAGAGTAACAAACATCCATACATCCATACTCACAAACTTTCGCAATCATAATATTATTATTATAGTAGGATGTGTGGTAATATACATAAATCTCTTACAGTTCTTTCAAGAGTTTATGCAAAACTCAACAGTTAATCTTTTAAAGAACATCGCTCTACTGATAAAACTTCGTCGGTCGTAGCACGCAGTACTTCAAATTTTATCGCGTTTTTTTATAAACTGCTTCATAGATAAAGTTTGCTACTGGCCCTATCGCTACCGATTGTCTTTATCATGTCTCAGAGAACGGTACAATTTATATGACTAAACGTTTTTTCTATTTGAACAAAGAAAAATGCAAAGAATTACCTACGTAGATAAAACCCGTTTTACACTATGATACTTGTAGAGACAGCTACACGACGCTAGTCGCGGCGATGAGTCGCCGACGCGTATCTCACACATTAAGTATAGTGACTTGCCCACTACGTTACCAGTATCTGACTCCTGGGTTGCCTACCGTCAACTATAATTAGAAAGCGATTCAAAATTGGTGCGTTCCAGAATAGGTTCCTACAATGAATTGCTTTATTTCGTACCATGACATTCTAAAAACTGAATCGCAACTGAATTGCTGAATGTGAATAAACGAACGATTTGTGTCCTTATTTCTTCTATCCGTCTCTTTCACTCGTTTCTGTCATGAGAGTGAGAGGGACGGGTATAACCTGCAGCTGTCATGTTATCTCGACCGAGTTATAAGTCAAATAAGAGTTCATGACCGCTAAGCGGCTGTGAAATGTCGCGCACGTCATTGTCGCGTTGATCCGATAATTCGCCGTAGCCCGCTATGTGGCCCCAGCATGAGACGGAGCTCAAGCTCAGCGCAACTGTGCGAGTGCGACATATTTACGCGGGAGCGACAGGGAAAGGTAGTGACAGGTCATTGTACGAAATTCTTTATGCTCCGCGATACTTTAGTGACATTTTTCAGTATTTGACAAAATCAGGCGTTAAAATAATATTTATACCAATTAATGGTCAACTAATATTTATTATGCTTCTCGTGTGCTTACGAAAACCCTGTGTTTTTTTACTAATATTGAACACCTTCATCACTGTTTTTTAATTAACCGTGTTTTCGCTAAATTCCTTGTATTTACGCGAAAATCCCATTTATCAAATCACCCTACGTCCATAGTAATTGTAGGTATGTAATGATGAGAACCAAAACTATTATTTTATTCATAAAAAAAACTTCGTTCTAGGTATTTAAATAAATCTTTATTTTATTCAAAGTCAGATTACAGAAAACGATCGTGATTCCTTACAAAAAAAATATATTTGAATTACAAACACATTCTGTCGTAGGTAGTCTAAATAAAATACACAAAAGACATCAAATTACTTTGGCGAAAGACGAAGTTTTCTTTAAGATAACAAAACAGAGGGTTTCTAAGGCCGTTCTAGAAGCCTAAAGCATTTCGAGACAGACAAGATACCTATCGTAAAGCATTGCGATGCCGGGGTTCTTTGAAATAAAACATCGAACTGGATGTGAATAAATAGGTACATGGCTCTTATTTACCTACTTTCAGGTTTTGTTTTGATAAGTAATGATATAGACTTTTTTATCTATCTATATAAAATCAATGATACCTACTTATCAATAAACCATTGAACCGATTGTGCTGAAACTTTAATAAGGTGTTTTGGGGACACTCGCGAGGGTTCTTGGCCCAGAAATCCCTTATATTTTTAACCGACTTCTAAATCAAAAAGGAGGAGGTTCTCTATTCGTCTGTATGTATGTTTTTTTTTTTTTTGTGTATGTCCACCGATTACTCGAAGACGGCTGAACCGATTGAAATGGTTCAAACGTTATTACATCAGGTTGGTTTCCAAGTTGGTCCCATTTTTTGAAATTTTGAAATCGGTTCAGTAGTTTTCAGCAAATCTTGAAAATACTGTCGTTTTCGTTACCATTTTATGTGAATTTAATACGTATCTTTAGGCAAAACTCCTTTGTTTATAAACCGATTTAGATGATTCTTGTTTTGTTAAAAAGGGGATACCTCAAGGTATTTTAACCGACTTCGAAAAAGGAAGTTTTGAGTTTGATCACATACCTATTTACCAGAAAACACGCAAATTGCCTGCACGATGCACTAAAAATAGTGAAATAAAAATTATTTTTATGAAAAAATAAAACCGCCTTCTAAAAACCACATCAAAAAAGTAAGAAATAATTCCTCACCAAATAAATAACGTAAGTACTTTGAAGTCGGGCGGGTTTTAACAAAAACAACAAAAAATTGTACATGTTTCACGCCCGACTTCAAAGTACTTACGTTATTTATTTGGTGAGGAATTATTTCTTACTTTTTTGATGTGGTTTTTTTATAACGTCGTGTAGTCCAAGCGGGCGAAACCGCGGGCGGAAGGCTAATATAACATAAACATCCATTTTGAAACAAAAGCTTATGGCCATAATATTTGCCCTTGCCAGGATTAAACCTTTGGCAGCCAGGATAGCCCATTAAGATAAAACATTGTTACGGATTAGGTACCTACAACTGTTCGTTTATATATCATAGAGGAAATATTACATTTTGATGACATGCCTGCCTAGCATGACCATCATTATATCACGCGATATGATATAGCACGTCATGCTGTCTTGCTTACCCCACTTCAACGTGTCAATGACAAGTACTAAATCACATGTTGTTGGCCCAAAACTGTGCCACTCTCACGGCGTTATCTGCAGCCAACATGAGGTCCTCTCGCGTGCAGGTGTCCGGGCATGCAGAGCAATCAATGAAGTGAGCCATGGTCTGTGGAGCGTAACCACACCCTCATCGAGTCTCATACAGGAGTGTCATCACAGACTAAACATGGTGGGTACACTCAATAATATTACTATCCAATGGATCAAAGGCCACAGTGGATCACGTGGAAACGACCTGGCCGATGAGCTGGCGAGGAGGGGATCGGATAGGGTGATGATTGGCCCTGAACCGGTCGCACCCATTCCGGCGAGCTGGTTTGCTGGTAAGATCCGTGATCACACTACCCTTACGCACCAACATGAATGGAGCTCACTGGAAACATGCAGGCAGGCGAAAATGGCACTACCGCGCCTGGACGCCCGTTTGTCCAGAGCTCTCATTAAGCTAAGTAGATCACAGTTACGCCTGGTGACGGGTGCTATAACAGGACATGGAAATTTCAACAGACACCTTTTCAACTTAGGTATCACCGACAGCCCCCTATGCAGGGGTTGCATGAGGGCCGAAGAAACAGCTGCTCACGTCCTGGTAGAATGTGACGGAGTGGCCCCCTACCGGGCGAGGTACCTCGGCTCGCCTGGAAGCGTCCACGAAGCGGTCTCCGACGTGAGGGCGCTGGGTGCTTTCCTGGCAGAGCTGGGTTGGCTGGAGTAATCCGGCTGCACACCCTCCACACGCAAAATAGGCGCAATAAGACGTCGAGTTGCGGAAAACGCCCGTATCGATTGAAGAAGAAGAAGGAAGAAGAAGAACCACACCCCACTAAGGTGTAAGCAAGATATAGGCTCTATCATGCATCAATAGTCGATACCGCCGATACTCTCAACCGCCTATGTGGTCTAGTGGTGCACACCACCGATTTCAGACCAAGAGGTCCCGGGTTCGATTCTCAGTGGGGGTACATATTGTATTCGGTTTGGTTGGTGGTAGGACTTGTTCTTAGTCCGCCTGGCTAGCTACCACCATCTTATCTAAGTCTGACGCCATAACAATGATGTTTTCAGCATTATTGTGTTCCGGCAGTTAGAGATAAGATAGCCAGTTCCTCAGTGATTGAGGATTCCGGGAGTAGTGCGCTTCCATCTTCAGCCTTATCACCACTTAACATCAGGTGTGATGAAGGCTAAGTGCTACCCCGTTGTGGATAAAAAAAAAGATAAAAGACGCTCATGCTAGGCCGGCTGGTAACTCTATTCACTTTGTTTCACGATGTTTTCTAATGTTATCCATACTAATATTTTAAAAGAGTAAGTGAGTTTGTGTGTTTGTCCGTCTTTTACGTCAAAACGGATCAACGGCGTGATTTTTTTATATGGAGGTAGTTTGGGAGCTGGAAAGTGACATAGGCTACTTATTATCCCGAAAAAAATAGAACATTCTCCTGGAATAATTGCTTTATAAACGTCACTAAAGTTTTTTTTTATTATGCATGAGTTTGGTCTGTGTTCTCCTCATCCATCACTAAGCAAAACGTGTACCCCAGGGGAAATTAATACTTATAAGTGATTATGATGATGATGAAAAATGTGACTTGGGGAAACACTGTCTTTAAAGCTTCACATAATTATCTTATAAGTATCTGTTTTATCTTATTAGGCTCATCTATTTAGTAAAAATTACGTCTTCTCACTCATGCCCTGAAATGTAAACATTCCATGTTAACAAAAAACTGTATTTTCTCGCATTTCCTGAGAAAAGTTTCATACAAGACTTGTATTGGAAGCTATTTGCATTGCCTCGGATGATTAAAGCAAAACCATTCTCGACAATGCAAATTACTAGCTTCCCATTTTCGGTTGTATTGTACTACTAGCTGACCCGGCAAACGTTGTTTTGCCATATTAATTATAGTGGACCCGGTAAACTTCGTATCACCAACACATGAAGCTCGACTTAATACTGAGGTAACTGGAGAGTGCAGTACGAACAATTTTTTGTGACCACAAACTACACAGTGGCTGTCTTCCGTCTCACCTACACTTTAAAAAAATACGTATAGTCATATGAGACAACTGACAGCCACTACATACATAAATGTCAAATTTGCTGGGTACACTTTTTATTCAGGGTGAGAACTCCAGTTACCTCAGTAGTAAGTCAAATTTCATGCACCAACATCTATTATAGATAGACAGATGAAAATAAATAATCGCGAAGAAGTTTTATACACTGTTTTTTATACAGTAAGTAATCCAAAGCAGCTAAAACGAAACGTCAGTGATTACAATACTCTTTGACATACCTCTTTGGAAGCGGCTATGGAAGAATGACAGTTTCGTATAGTACGACAGTTTATCGATTTTCTATACAAAATAATCATTTTTATTTTATAATTTTCCAGAATAAAAAGTAGCCTATGTTACTCTCCAGCTCCCAAACTATCCCCATACCAAAAATCGAGTTGATCCGTTGCTCCGTTTTGACGTGAAAGACGGACAAACAAACAAACAAACAAACAAACACACTTTCACATTTATAATATTAGTATGGATGGATTACATACCTCTTAGTTTTTAAAGTAATAGTTTCGAAGTAATATTTCATTACTAGATGGCACTGTTAATTATTGAATAGCGCTTAACTATGCTGTATTAAAAATACATGACCCGTCTCGCGATTGATGCACACACCCGTGTGCAAAAAATTTTGTGGCGCGACGCGATTTTCGAACACCGGGTGTTCACAAGCAATGCGACCAAATAGCATGGTCGCCGTTCCTGTCCGAATCGAGCTTTCGTGTATAGAATTGTATAATATTGTTTTTTGGTTCATAGACAATTTTTATGAACGGAACGGATGCGCCAGAAAATCGCTATCGCGTTAGGTTATTCGTTATTGTTTTCTATCCAGGGCCTGTAGCCAAAGTAACATCGTTATGTGGCGAAACGACAAATATATTCGCTATCGTCTTTATGCTCCAATCAACTTGCGGCAAGACCACGTGATTTAGCGCAGCTTATACCAATCCGCCAATCCTATACCTTGAATTTCTTTCGAACTTCGTTATCGTTTTTGAATTGTTACTTTGGCTAAGGCCCCAGGTTCGGATCCACTCACATACTGAAACCTTTTATAAGAGCGGGACACGATCTTTGTTATACAAATTTATTTTGCTTGTATGTGAGTGCACTTTTAAATAAATCTGCAATAGAGAAAACAGTGCAGTTATAATTCTCTCATTTGCAACTACATTCATTAAGGAAATAATACAAATATTGTTTCGACTGTTGGCTTATTATTCCGCCAACAACAATTATTGGCTTAAGTGGACATTGTTACTGAAAATGATTTATTTTGCGAAGTTGATAAAGTAAATTGCACCAGTCTTATGATAAAGATTATTATCAATGTTGTTTAGGTATTTTTCACACTTATGCTCTGAAATGTTAATATTATATTTGAGAAAAGAATGCTGTACGTGGCACTTTTCCGAGGTAAACATTCTAAATTTGAAATTCATTACTGCAGTGATTTTCTATGGTACTACCAACTATTTTTCTTTATTTTTTCTTTAGTTATTCCTGTGTATAAAAACAGAAAAAGCAAAGGGACATTTGCACCATACAGCCACATTATTATTATATCATAATTAGGTTAACTTTTTTTAAATACGGTGCGCACAGAGTATATTACTTCGTATTGTACCACATGCGCTACCTATGTACCCTTAGCACCATGAAGCTCGACTTAATACTGAGGTAACTGGAGAGTGCAGCTGTACGAACAATTTTTTGTGACCACAAATTACACAGTGGCTGTCTTCCGTCTCACCTACACTTTAAAAAAATACGTATGGTCATACGAGACAACTGACAGCCACTACATACTAAATGTCAAATTTGCTGGTGTTCACTTTTTTATTCAGGGTGAGAACTCCAGTTACCTCAATAGTAAGTCGAGCTTCATGCTTAGCACGAACATCAATCGAAAAAACAAAATGAGATTTATCATAGACAAAATATCCTTTACGAGTAATTTTGTATGGGAAATATATACAGCGCCATCTACCGCCCAGAAGCGGGTATTGAAGTTGCGCATTTTAGTAGCAAGTAGTAAGTATCACTAGGCTGTATGACCGTTCGACATGGCCTCACAAACCAATATTAAAAAAAGGCGGGAATGATTTTCAGCGGTTGATTAAATATCCTGGCAGGGTCGCCATGTAATAGGTTGCTTCGCAGGGATTTAAGTGAGACACATGTTGACACAATGAACGGTGTTTATTGAGTGAATAGTATAATTTTACATTTTACTTGTAACGCCAATAAAATACCTTATTACTAGTGTCAGCAAAACGTGACTTAGGTAAAGCATGTGAACGTACGAGAAATATTCAAATTACATCTACTTCACAGTTTATATTGTGTACTAAATTATCAAAATGAGTTCTGCCAATGAAACATATACAGACATTGTATGTACCTACTCCACCAAATTTGAGAGTAGAAGCAAAATTAATAACAGAAAACTTACTGCCAGCAAAATCAAAAGAAAGATATATGAAAACCTACGATCTGATTTGGAAAAGAGAAAAAAAGGCGCATACGTTTTCGGAATCTGTGTTGTTGGCGTATTTTAATGATACATCATTAAAATAAAATTATTATGGGCGATTTATACATAAGTGTGCCCGGGAAAACAATAACATTTACATTTAATAATTGCCCGAACATGTGTGATATAAATTTTAATAAATATTATTTAGTTAAACAGTTTTTTTTATTTCCTCGCATTTCTTGAGAAAAGCACTATACAAGCCTTGTACGGTAAGCAAATTACCTTGCCTCGAATGATTAAAGCCCTCGCCTGCGGCTCGTGCTTCAAACCATCCTCGACAATGTAATTTCTTACTTACCTGTCCTCGGCTGTAATGTACTATTAAAACACAGTAAAGTTAAAACTAGGGCAGTAACTCATCAACTCTAAGTTCTTAATTCTTATGTAGTTCAAACAATTCAGGGGATGAACGTTTCCATGAATACTATGGGGAACAGCCAAGAAATATATTATAACCGCCTCTGTGGTCTAGTGGTTCACTCAAACCACCGGTTACAGACCCAAAGGTCACGGATTCGATGCCAAGTGGTACATATTGTATTCAATTTGACCTGGCTAGCTACCACCATCTCACCTAAGTCTGACGCCATTACAATGATGTTTACAGCATAATTGTGTTCCGGCAGTTAGAGATAAGATAGCCAGTTCCTCAGTGATTGAGAATTCCGGAAGCAGAGCGCTTCCACCTTCAGCCTTACCACCACTTAACATCAGGTGTGATGAAGTAATACCCTGTTGTGTATATAAAAAATGCTGTTTCATAGAAAATACAATACCGACTCGTTAAAATGTATGAAACATCTGATGTCTTTTTCACGATTTCGTAGCATTCGTAGCTATGTAGCGGTGGTTCGTATTTATGGACACTGATATCTCCTGAAACATTCGTAAAGGGTGTATATTATCATCAATATTGTCATTCAAAATGATCATCATACACACATACAAATGCCTATAGAGAGCGTCGCGCCAAGACAATCCAGTCACAATAAAATGCATGAATTTATTTTATCATCATAACGTCAAAACGTAAATTGCTTTGCACTATCGGTAAACAACCTAAATACAATGTTTGATAAATATTTTATGATAAACATCATAAATGATAATATTTTATTTACGATTTATTGACTATTGAATTGGCGCAGGGCTAGGATACCTGCCTTGTGCGCTAGAGGTCTCGGCTTCGATTCCCGAACAAGACAAATATTTGTGTGGTCTTGGTCTGAGTGTTATCTTATGTATTATGAAGAATGTATCTACAAAAAAAAGTATTTAAGTATATATTTATCCGTTAACTACTTTCCGTAACACAGTTTCTTAACGAAAACTACTTAAATGAGGTAGATAATTGAAAATGCGTTTAGCGTTAAGCCCGCCTTTTGTTCTCTACTTGATGTAACTGTACCATAAAGTTTAATGAATAAATAAATTAAATAATTGGTGTGATTGTAAGAAGTTTAATAATATTATTTGAATAAATTGTGAGTAATATCTAAAGCAATACATTAAACTAAGCCTTTTCACCCCCAACTACAAAAATCATGTTTTGGCGTGTGACGTGTCTGTGTGTCTGTCTGTGACATCGTAGCTGAACTAATAGAACTGAACTAATAGACTGATTATGATATGGTTTATATTTTTTGAATCCTTATTGCTTTGACTAATTTAACCGTGGATTATAACATAACATATTTGTTTGAACAACCATGTATTCAGATTGCTTAATGATAATGTACTCGCAAATGTAAAAAAAAGTTGAAAAAGTAAAAATGAAATTATTTTGTCTAACACGGTCAAGATATCTCAATATTGAAAATTAAGTATTTAGATAAAATTGACCCGTCTCACAATCAGCTTCGATGGGATTCGAACCCACGACCTTTGGCTATCCGGGCGACTGCTCCCACTGAGCTACGGAATCGTTTTCTAAATACTACATTTTCAATTTTTCAATAATAAAAATTTCATTGTGAATGCAAAAAAGTAAAAAATTAAATAACATATCTCAATGTTTTAATAAAAAAGTAATTTGTCTTTAAACCAGTCTGCTGATTTTATATTTTTTATCCTTGCAAAGTCAAAGTCAAAGATATTTATTCATATAGATTAAATAAAATTAATGCTTATGAATCATCCAACATTTTTTACCTACCACCTGTTATGGACATCGTTTAACTGACAAGAATAACAGGCGAAAAAACTCATCAGCTTTAACAGAAGCAACGCATTTACAAAATAATTATGTCATTGCTAGACAAAATGGTACAATAATTAAATTTATACAAAAAGCTAAAGCTGAAGGAAAGTTTTCTCATACTTATGTACCTATAGGAATATTTTCCTTTTATACATTGTTAGTGATACTATAAATTATTACAACCATGCGTTGCGATCATTTAAATAATCTTCTACTTTGTTAAATAGCATTTGCCTAAGGGCGTCTTTGAACATGTTTTTTAAATTTATTCAAAGGCACGATTACTTCTAGTGGAACTTTACTAACTTGCCGTTCCTGATAAGTCTTTTTGTCATCTATATAAAAAGATATTAATATTTATGTACTTACTATATCCATCAAGGGTACTATTCTGTAAGGTTATTCCACCATAAAATTGCAATTAAGAATCTTTATGTCAAATTCATGAGAAAGTCAAGAAAAAAAAGAACAGCGAACTCTGCGAATTTTAGAGAATCGACCTTCCTACACTCCTCGACCTTCCTACACTCCTCGACCATCCTGTAGACAATCATTTGTTTTTGTATTTTTTTTCATGACTCATAGGTCCCTACATAGAATTTTATACATTTATCAAAAGATTTGTGAAAATAGATATCTAAATCAATAAAAATATAGACTAATTATCTTTGTTTGCATTCCAATGAGTCGTTTCAAAATATTTCATAAATATTATGATAACTATTAACTCAACAGACTAAATAAACACGCCAATCAGTAATAGAATCCAAAAATAGAGCAACTCCACTGGCTTCGCTCGTAGTAATATTTCAATGCGAAAGGGATCCATCTTGACGATTTATTTGAGCTCTAGATCCGTCTTACTAATCTGCGATCTTACTAGATAGGAGTCTTACAAAGCGATGAATTTGATGTTTGTTTATCACTCTGTGTCAATCTGTAGCTTTTTCTCGTTGTATTAAAATATGTTGAACTAAGCCTGGAGGGCTACCGGCAAAAAAATATGGATATGGACATGGGTTTCATTTGACATTTGTAGTTCATATCCATAATTCCAAATTTTTTTGCCACTAGCCCCCCTGGTCTTACATAAAAGTACAGACCGCTGGTGTACACGCCACTCACGGAGATGTGCCGTTTATATTGTGTGTCATTTAGAACACTGGTAACTGTTACTAACGCTACAACACTACGTTAAACTAAGGTCGCGGAGCACGAAGAATCTCGTAGAATGACCTGTCATTACCTGTACCTTCCACGTAAAATAGTGCGTCACGCTCGCATAGATAAATTGAGACGGCGGTCATCCATAATCGATCGGCATTCGATCTCTGACGTTCCGTGGGCAGGCCCCTTACAAGGTGGACTGACGATCTGTCAAGGTCGAGGGAAGCCGCTGGAGGCGGGCAGCGCAGGACAGATCGCTGTGGAGATCCTTGGGGAAGGCCTATGCCCAGCAGTGGGCGTCGTAAGGCTAATGATGACGCTGATGATGTGCAGATCTGTTCTTGTTTTAATTAATTGAAGTTATATAAATTGAAATAATAATATCAGTGCTAGCTATTGTCGAAAATACGATAATCTCATTTTAATACACTTTGAAGTGAAATTATTCACTGAACAAATTAGTACTATCCTCTCCATGTTTATTCTATTATACCTCTATATCCATTTCACAATCTCCACAATAGCCAGGAATTAAAACCTTTGTGCTTTTGTTATCCTTTTATAGTAGGCAATTCTTCACCGAGAAAACAAATTATATACCAAGATAAAACAGCTGTTCCCTCTCTCTGAAATGGAGGAGTGAACAATATTTGGTAAGTTTACATAGGACAAAATCATTGTTGTTGGATTTCTACACAATTGTAGTCGTAATTTTTTAATTGAAATATTAAGTAATTTATAAAGTTATATTATTCTTTAATATCGGATATTCAACTACGAGTTCAAACATGGTAAAAACCGTTTTTCAATACAATTTAAAAACTGATATTATGTCGAATAAACTTCGAGAAAATGCGTAAATTTAAATTTTTACTTTTTTGCATTCACAATGCAATTTTTATTATTGAAAAATGGAAAATGAAGTATTTAGAAAAAAATCGACCCGTCATACAACCCATCGGAGTCCCATCGGAGCTAGTTGTGAGAGGGGTCGATTTTTTCTAAATACTTCATTTTCTATTTTTCAATGCGTGATTTCTTAAGATATTTGCTGGCAACACAAAGCAAGGTACTTATGTTATCTTACTAACATTAGCCAGCGACTTTGTTTGCCTAGACCTTGCAATTTGCTAACAGTATTTCACCCATACAAAATGTATTTAGGCAACAAAATCTTTAAAAACTATACACTGGTACTTACAGACAATACAGACATACCTACCTATAGACAGACAAATAAAAGTAATTCTAACTGTTAGTTAGAATAGTTTAACAACACGATAATGAAAGTCATAATATTATAAATTAACTATTTCTTATTTACTTACTATTTCTAGTGGCAGATTGCGGTTTTAGGCCTGTGTCTAATCTCTTTATGCGTCGTCGGCCTTATTTCTTTTTGATACGTTAAATGAAACCAGAACCAGTATTCTAGTACCTAAGCTCTCTTCTGTAACTTTGACACGCTTCCATAAATATACTTATAGGTTACAAAGATTGCTTGCTTACCTAATTGCTTTCTTATACCGAGCTTTCATACAAAACAAGTTATCAAGTTACCGGCAATATAAACGGCAATACCTACTTACGAACAGAATTGATCCGTTCCTAATATGATTAAACATTAATTGACAAGAAAGTTATTGTGGCGCGGTGTCGGCTGACAGCTGTTCAACAAGATAAACAAAACACACTATGGTTGATTGGAACAGCAGTGTCTAGCTTTTCGATAGATTAGGGTGTCTTTCCATTAAGCGAAGAGGTGCGGAGCGAAACGGAGCTGTATTTTCTTGCATTTGACGTGATTTGACATTAGAAAGATTAATAAAACAAACCGTTGTTGGTTAGACACAGCTGAACCGTTTACGTGATCGAAATAGTTCATATAAAAATTAGCCAAGTGCAAGTCGGAGTGGCTCATGAAGGGTTCCGAACCCACTTAAACTACCGATTACATACACCTAGCCAAAATATGATTAAACATTAATTGTCAAGAAAGTTATTGTGGCGCGTTGTCGGCTGACAGCTGTTCAACAAGATAAACAAAACACACTATGGTTGATTGGAACAGGGTGCTTACCATCAACTCATAATGCGGTTTTGTTTAGGACCTAAACTGATCTGCTTCGCTTATTCGTACCACGACAGCTTAATATCAATGACAGCGATTCAGTGATCGATCAATGACATTTCACAGCCGCTAAGCTGTCAGGAACTCTTATTTGACTTATAACCCGGTCGATTTAACATGTCACCTGCAGGTTATACCCGTCCCTCTCACTCTCCGGGCATGACAGAATCGAGTGAAAGAGACGGGTAGAAGAAAAAGGACACAAATCGTTCGGTCATTAACATTTAGCAATTCATTTGCAATCCAGTTTTTAGAAGGTCATAGTACGAAAGAAAGCAATTCATTTTAGGAACCTATTCTGCATCGCGCTATTTTTGAATCGCTGTCTTAAAGTTGATGGTAGGCACCCAGAGCAGTGTCTAGCTTTTCGTTAGATTATGGTGACTTTCCATCAAGCGGAGAGGTGCGGAGCGAAGCGGAGCTGTATTTTCTTGCATTTGAATTGATTTGACATTAGAAAGATTAATAAAACAAACCGTTGTTGGTTAGACACAGCTGAACCGTTAATGTGGTTGTATTATTTCGACTGAAAACGCCCGAACACCCTCGTATGAAGTCGCGCCCCTTTCAGTCGTTACCTGCACTACAGTAAATAATCCTACTAATATTGTAAATGTGAAAGTTTAGATATTTGGATGTTTGGATGTTTGTATGTTTGTTACTCAATCACGCCAGAACAGCTCAATGGATTTGGCGTAAATTTGGGACACAGATACTTTGTGGCCTGGAGAGGAACATAGGCTACTTTTTATCCCGGAAAAATATCACATTCCCGTGGGATAACGTCGTGTAGTCCACGCGGGCGAAGCCGCGGGCGGAAAGCTAGTAATATATATAATTATGCTAGTACCTACGCTCGGAGATTTGATGTAACGTGACACCCGTCAGTCGCGACTTTGTAATGTCGGAAATCGAAATTTAAACTGTATTAATTACACTGTAACAGCATTTTACGAGTGGTTAGCTGAGGCACACATGTGTGCCTAATCCGAGTTTCGACGATAAAATGTTTAGGACATCCATCAAAGGACTAAGATTTCCAATATTGGGTGACGTCCTCTTCAGAGTTTATGTATGGAGCTTTTCCTCACCCTGCTCTGCCTGAAAATGCCCTGCTTTTTCTAACAAAGTAATAAATCATACAAATTAAAACGATACAAGAAAGTACCTTAGTTAACATAACTTTCGTCAATACTTAAAGGTTAATCATAAGATTAACCCGGCGAGGATGTGGAAGGGTCAATTTGACCCCGACAATTTTTAATAGTGTATAGTTTTTTTTTTCGCGACTATCGGGTTTTGACCGTCTCAATAATAGCTGTTGCTAAGGAACTCGCGCATGCGCCACGCATCGTTATTTAGTCGGCAAATGTTTGTGACGAATGCCATAAATATATTTGTGCCGAACACACTGTTTCGCTCTGCCAGAATTGTGCTGCAAACACAGACAATAATGACATGTAGTTTATAAGTGACTGTAAGACTGTAAGTGAAACTGATTGATCTCTACATATGTACCAAATTACAAGATAATTGATAAAAAGATTTCAATTTTTTGTTACTTTAGTGTTACTTGAGTAAATTTTTGAAAAAGTTTATGATTCTTTAGTTCTTTGTTAAAACTGGTTTCATTATTATATTTTGTACTATTATATGCGTGTTTTATTTATCAAGTCATAAAAATAGTACACAATCTCATTAAATCTTTAGTTCAAAAATAAAAAATTGCTATTTTAAACTCAGTGACATACAGGGTCAAAAAGACCCTTGACAACCTCCACGTAACTATTTTCACCACATCCTCGCCGGGTTAAACATTAATTGACAAGAAAGTTATTGCGACGCGGTGTCGGCCGACGTGACGGCTGTAGATTAAGATAAACAAAACACGCTATAAGGTAGGTATAGTTGATTGGTTGCAGCTGGTATTTATCTTGTTCATTTACTTCTAATCTTTTTTTGGCGAAAAGACAAGATCCAGCCATTGTATGTCCGCACTGCAGTGCTGGGACACAGGCCAGCCTTCCTAATAGATGGATAAGGAGGTTGGGCCACGACAAACCACGTGCGTGAGCAATAGGGGATCGTACAGATTTTTTTTATATGTTTAAGGAGTTTTTATTGATCAGAAACACGACACAGATATTTATTTTCAAATATTTTTTATATTTTCGGTGATATAGCTCATCAAACTTCCCCAAATAGACAGCAGCAACGTGCCTTCGGAAGCACGGAAGAGCTCGATATAATCAATTTTTGGTCATCAATCCTATGACCGATCATTGCGAAAGTTGCATAACCTCAACGATCGCAGCCTTTCCAAAAGCTGCTCCAAAATAAGTTAACTCCAATTTTAGTAACACATTTAGATTACCATTTAAAGCTTTTAACTTTTATTTATGGTGTTTTGTATTTCCCGAAGTTTTGGCACCTTTCCAAGGGCTGTGGTTACGGAATGACTGGATGAAAATGTTTACTTTCTTCACAAAAACTAAGTGAAATATTTGATTACTCACTAAAATATGCTTCCTCCTTCCTCTCGCTCTAGGCGGCCTTGTATCACCAAGATGCTTGAGCTACCTAGAAGCAACATCAACTTCCTCCATAACTCCTTTTCCGTTAGAGCTGCAATGCTCTGGAACAAACTCCCGTCAAACATTCAGACCTCTCCGAGTTCCAACTCGTTTAAATGGAAATTAAAAGAACACTTTCTAGCACAGTTGTCAAATGCATAGAAATCATCTGATAACATTTAAAATCATATTTTATATATGTAAGTATTATATAAAATATTTCACCCGCGTGGTTCCCGTTCCCGTGGGAATATCGGGATAAAAAGTACATATAAACCTTCCTCTTGAATCACTCTATCTATTAAAAAAAAACGCATCCAAATCCGTTGCGTAGTTTCAAAGATTTAAGCATACAAAGGGACATAGGGACAGAGAAAGCGACTTTGTTTTATACTATGTAGTGATATATTTTATATAAGTATGTATTTTATAATTTTATGTATGTAGGTATATTTTACTATTGTATTATGTATGTAGGTATATGAATTTTATATTTTAGTAGGTTTTTGTCTTTCTGTTTTTTTTTTGCACTTTGCATCTCCTACTTTCATTTTCTCACACGTCCTGGGTTGGCAGGAAGAGATCTCTTTTAGAGATAAGCTCTCCCTTGCATACTCCATTTCTAAAATTGTTTTTTTACTGTGTTTATTGAGTGCAATAAAGAGTATAATAATAAAATAGTAACCGCCGCTGTGGACTAGTGGTTGAAGTGGTTCACATCACCGATTTCAGATCCAGAGGTCCCGGGTTCGATTCCCAGTGGGGGTAGGTAGTGTAGGTACATATTGTATTCGGTTTGGTTGGTGGTAGGACTTGTTCTTAGTCCACCTGGCTAGCTACCACCATCTTATCTAAGTCTGACGCCATAACAATGATGTTTTCAGCATTATTGTGTTCCGGCAGTTAGAGATAAGATAGCCAGTTCTTCAGTGATAGAGGATTCCGGGAGTAGTGCGCTTCCACCTTCAGCCTTATCACCACTTAACATCAGGTGTGATGAAGGCTAAGTGCTACCCCGTTGTGGACAAAAAAAAGTTGAATAAAACATACCGCTACACATATGGTGTTCCTGTATCTTCATATTTCTTGAGCTTAGCACCTTATGGCTTGTTCACACGATGACGCTTGACGAATCTCCTTTGTCACTGCCTAGTAGCTCTCCGCGGTTTTACTCGCGTGGTACCCGTTCCCGTAGGAATATTAAGATCAAATATAGCCTATGTTACTCAAGAATAATGTAGCTTTCTAATAGTGAAATAATTTTTTAAACAAGACTAGTAATTTTTGAGTTTATTCATTACAAACAAAAATACTGATCTGGGTGCCTACCATCAACTCTTATTGCGGTTTTGTTTAAGACCTAAACTGATCTGCTTCGCTTATTCGTACCACCACAGCGTAATATCAATGACAGCGATTCAGTGATCAGTCAATGACATTTAATGTCTAAGCTGTCATGTACTCTTATTTGACTTTTTTAACTTTTAACTCGGCCAAGCTAACATGACACCTGCATGTTATACCCGTCCCTCTCACTCTCCGGGCATGACAGAATCGAGTGAAAGAGACGGGTAGAAGAAATAAGGACACAAATCGTTCGGTCATTCACATTTAGCAATTCATTTGCGATCCAGTTTTTAGAAGGTCATAGTACGAAAGAAAGCAATTCATTTTAGGAACCTATTCTGCATCGCGGTATTTTTGAATCGCTGTCTTAAAGTTGATGGTAGGCACCCTGTTGTAGTAAACTAACCCGTCAACAAAGTGCTACTTTTTTTATCCACAACGGATATCACTTAGCCTTCATCACACCTGATGTTAACCTACTTTCTGAAATTTAGTTTCTTAAGCGACCGAAGGCAACGCTGCTGCTCTGGTTTACATACAAAAAATGCGTTTACAATAATCGTAAATTATTAGAAACATACAGATGTGTTCTAAACCAGAATTTATTCTTTTTAAGAAGCAAGTGTTATTTAAGCATCTCATCTCATTACCATCACACATTTTTTAATCTCATGTAAGTACCGCGGTTCGTTCACAGAGACAATACTTACTTTCTTACTTCGCTGGCTCAGCAACCCGAAGTGGATCTTGACCTCCGATGTTAAAGCACGCCATTTTGTTCGGTCTTGCGCAAGTTCCGACCACTCAGCTACGTTGATTTGGCTTAGGTCTTTGGCAGCTTCATCCTTCAAGCGATATCTCGGACGGCCCACCGGGCGACGCTTAGTTGGTTGCCCCAGATACGCTCTTTTGGCAGCTCGATCCTCTTCCATTCTTTCAATATGTCCTAGCCAGCGAAGTCGGGACGATTTTATTTCTCCTATAACGTTCGGCTCGGACACTACTTAGCTCTTCTATTTCTAAGTTGAACCTTGCTCTCCACTTTCTATCCTCTTCTTTGGTTGGTCCCAGAATCTTTCAAAATATCTTTCGTTCCGTCACTAAGAGTTTATTCTCCTCCTTCATCGTTAGGGTCCAAGTTTCACACCCATACATCAGGATTGGTCTAATAACAGTTTTGTAGAGACAATACGTTCACAGAGTCACGTTAAACTTTTTTCAGCGTTTTTTTTATGTTAACTGAATGTATTCGTAGTATGTAATGACGTCACTATGATTATAGAAAGCCATACTTGCGTTCCCATAAGCCCTGAATTGATAGCACAATTTTACGTAGATCGCGTGAAGTATCAGAAAGTCAACCAAGGTCTTATATTACCTTCAATATATTTTTAAATTATATTTTATCCTATAATAAATATTATATACCTACATTTATTCTAATCTCAAATTAATGAGCTTAACCAGCAGTGTTAGAAAAAATAGAATATAACGACGGGTGGTACTCGTACCACAAATAAACAGGCACGATAAAATATTGCAAAGTTAGTTACTCTCCGGGGAATCGAACCCGGGACTAGAGAGATAGGTAATTAGGTACTTACCTAGCTTGTAGCACGTAACGTATATTATTATGCTACTGTATCAACCTGTAAGTGAGTACGGCTCGACACAGTCACCGCGTAACCAGCTACGGGCGCCTTTGTGATCGCAGTGTAACCCCCACTCGACGGGTCACTGCGAGCTTACTGCGAACCACGCGCGAGCGGCTCGTGCCTACGTACTCACTTGATACAGTAGCAGTTACGTTACGTGTTACACAGCTCGGTGAGTTGAGTACCCTGCTTTTTAGAACGCGTCGCTTCGCGTTGCCGCGTTGGTCGTTCACCTAGGACAACGTACTCGTTGTACGATCGCGGAGCACGAAGAATCTCGTACAATGACCTTTTATTACCTAATCTTGTCGATCACCGCGTAAATATAGTGCGTCACGCTGCCACTCGTTACTTTAGTTAAGTGGCGGAAGCGCGCAACCGCCACCAATATAATTGGTCGTGTGCGCCATCTGCGCCAATCGTAACTTACATCCGGTAAGCTAAAGTAATATCTAAAAAAAGAGGCAATCAAAACATTGCACTAAAACTAAACAAATATTTAAAAAAACTGTGAACTTAAGTGCTATTAAACTTGTTGGTCATGCAACTTATATGGTGATGAAGTCACTTATGGGTTATTCCGTTAGCGGCAAAAACATAAGTCTGTCATAAGTGTAAGGTTATTGAATTTCATATAAAAAACATCGGTTTTAATCTTCCGCGTTTGATTAAAATTTAACAAAAATGTGTAAGACTACAAAAAACGAACTTTGTTCAATCAATGTCGCTTACCTATGTTTTTATAATATGTCATATGACAGCTCATTTTTGTCTTATAATATGTCATATGACAGCTCATTTTTGTCTTATAATATGTCATATGGCAGCTCATTTTTGTGCAAAATGTTGCTTCTGCTCAAGGTAAAGGGCATAATTTTCATAATATAATATGTTATTCTGTTTTTCTTGAGTTTTATGCCAATAGCATAAAGAACTTTTTGCTTTGCACGAATGAGCTGAGACGAATCATTGCTACATTGAACAAATTATATCTGCTCTCCGCGGTTTTATCCGCTTTGTACCTACTTACACATTTCCGTAAGTTTTATGTTTTTATAAAAAAAAAATATAATATTTTTTTATAAAATTTTCGCATTTTTATTATCTAGGTTGGTATCAGCCGACGTAGATAATAAAAATGCGATTTTTGATACTCGATCACGGCAGAACGGCTGAACTGATGATCTGCATGAAATTTGACCCAGAGATAGATTATAGTCTAGAATAGCAAATAGTTACTTTTTACCCAAAGAAAATGTCTCGTTCCCACGAGAAAACATCGTGTAGTTCACGCGAGCAAACCCGCGGTCAGAATGCTAGTATTTTATAAAATATAGCTTCCCGCTCGCGGTTTCACCCGCGTGGACTAAGATCCGTGCCCAGCAGTGGGATAAAAAGCCTATCCTATGTCACTCAGGGATAACGTAGCATCTCGATCGCCCCATCTGGTCAGCCCACCTTGAGTGGGTAACCTTATGGGGAGATTGTGAGGAGGCTCCCTCCCTGTCCTGCCCCCTCTCAAGCTTTCGAGCTCGATAGGGGGCCGGAGCAGGGGTTAGAACCGCCCAGCCCTGACGCGAAGCCTATTAGGCTTGGTGGGAGGGCTGGGCGCGGCGAGGGACAGGCCCTGAGTCTGACCGAGTCCAACATGCCGTGTGGTATACGTAAAGACAGTATTTGCCCTCACTATAAAAAAAAAGGAATAACGTAGCATTCTAATGGTGAAATAATTTTTGAAATCGGTTCAGTAGTTCCGAATAATATTCGGAACACCCTACAACCTCACAAACTCACAAACTTTACCTCTTTATAATATTAGTATTGAAAAACAAAATTTAACTGATCATAACCCAACATTATTAAATAAGTAAATACCTAATAAATCAAAATTAATCCTAAGATTCCACAAATCTAACATAATGATCCTAAATTCGATACTTGTTGAGCAAAAAGACCGAAGTTCTTTAGCTTTAACGACAATGCTATTAATTGCGTCATTTCTATTATGAAAGCTTTCAATAACGTCAATAATATCGCATTACGTTCTTGTCTCCCAAATTCTTAATGGCTGGGATACATAACTTTGGCCATGACAAAAGGACAACTTTCTTATTGTGGCCTCGCCACAATAGAGAAATATTATAGACATAAGTCATTTCTCCAAGTTAGAAAGCGAGAAAATGATCAACTTTTCCATTAGACGTGAGAATTTATTGTACCAAACGGTTTTCTTTTTGTAGTTTAATAGGGTATTTGACTGTTATATAGATATATATTTATTAATGACTTTAAAAAATGTAATATTTAAGATTACCAAAATGTAAAACAGAAGATATTTGTGCAACAAGCGACTTATGAGCTGATTAATTGACTCTAGCCGTCTCTTTCTTTTTTTTAAACGATGGCGCATAGGCAGGTGATGTCGCATGCCTGTAGCGCTGTCCTTATCGTGATGCTCTATATCTCTAAAAATATTCACGACATTTGAAAATAAATACTGTGTCACTCGTCATCATCAGCCATTATAAGTTCCCACTGCTGGGGCACAGGCCTCCCTTATGGATGGATATTATCCATATCCATTGGATAAGGAAAAAAGCTATATTTTTCAGGGAGGAGCTCAGTCGGCATTCCTGCCTTACATTTATAACAGAGGTATTTTTAAATTTGGTGTGGTTTTGAAATATGCCTTTTACTGTAACTGAAAACCCTCACTCTGTTACCTTAAAATATCGCCGGTGTAGTGAGAAGATACATACCCTAAGAATTAGTGTAAGTACATTAATTATTTTAGGGTTAGAACTTTTTTAAATATGACTCGAAAGAACAGTTCTTAGAAAAACTGTATTCTTATTTTACGAAGCTGCAAGTAACGATATGTTCACACACATCCAATACTGACTTCAAACATGAGACTGATTTTGGGTAATCATTAAAACAAATCGGTTTGTCTGTTTAACTTCTTCTGCTGCTTATACTGAGTTGAGCGCATTTTTGGCATCACACGACACTAATTTTATCTTTGAAACTGTTGTTATTCCTATTGTTGGTGTTACCTTTATTTTTTAGTGTCGTGTGATTCTAAAATAAAACCTTTTTCTTTCTTTCTTTTCTTTCTTTCTTTCTTTCTTCTTTTTCCTAGTACACTCACACGTTTTGTTGTTGTATACGGGTGAAGAGCGGTCATAACTTTGACCTTAATGTCACTTACATTATACGATACGGTCAACAAATTCTATTGCTTAAATTTTGAGTTATTAAGAGTAAGTTAACACCTAGCTTAAACCAAAGAGTTTGCTTAGGAATATGAAGCTTTAAAACGTCAAAGGTAAGGAGTAATATTGATAAGCAATATTTTTGGTTTAAACTAGGTGTAAACTTACTCCTTGTTTATTAATAAGGCCGTAAGTGTTTAGCATATTAATTACAAAACAGCGTTTAACCACCTTTAAAAAACACAGGTCATCTATTGTTTTCAGTTTATCTCGTGAATCAAATGTTTGTCTTTTAATTCAGGCTAGAATTCCCGAAAATAGGGTATTTTAAATTATTGATTACTCGCAAATCATGTACTTAGACAAAATAAATATGTACCTACTAAAGACATGTCAACATTTTCCTTTTTCTTATTTTATTTTACAGTCTTTTATCTACTGATTCCGACCGTTCAATACTCTATTGGTCGTACTTTATTGCATCAAATAAAATTTCAAACATCTGTCTAATTATAATTCAAATATCCTCTAATAATTTGTCTTTAAATAGGGAAGGGATTCCAGCCGTCATTAGTTTAACATTTTTGAAAGGCATTCTTCATTTAGAAAATCATTACCTTTTCTTTATCCACAACGGGGTAGCACTTAGCCTTCATCACACCTGATGTTAAGTGGTGATAAGGCTGAAGGTGGAAGCGCACTACTCCCGGAATCCTCAACCACTGAGGAACTGGCTATCTTATCTCTAACTGCCGGAACACAATAATGCTGAAAACATCATTGTTATGGCGTCAGACTTAGATAAGATGGTGGTAAAATTACTAATAGGTAAATAATACCTATTTTACTAATAGGTAAACTGAGACGTACGGCTGAAATGATGATGAAACTGAGACGCGCGGGGGGTCCCACCGATATGCGATGTTCTTCAAATTGTTTTGCGGTCAGGAATCCTCGTCTTAAAAGTCACTTTGATGTAAGTGACTTTTTTGTCATTGTATTCAATTGGTATAACAAAACACAGACATTTATTAAAATTAATACTTTTTGAACAGTCGAAATCCTTATTGATTAATAAATCGATATAATTATCAATCAAACAATGAGTTGACGTAACTTACCCATAAAAATAATGGCATGGAGATCATTAAAAATAATGTTAAGTACTTACTTCACAATAACTCAAGTCTTTTTTGGGAACAACTGGTTACGAAGAAGAATTTGTCTCAAGTCTAAACTAAAGCACAGTAAATTTAATAAACAGTAATGCAACTACATAACAACAACACTCGAAAACCGTTTTCACACAAATACACGTTTTTACAAAACTGGCAGAGCAGTTGTCAAAAGTTGCTTGTCGTTAGCATTATTTATGTTTTTTTTTAATTTGGGATGGTTAAAACCTTACTTACATAAATATTACTTACTTATTATCATGCCAAACAGGTAGACGTGGCCTTGAAGAGACATGTCGCATCATAATTATAACGGAATGCCTTAAACCGTTCTAGGATTTTTTGAGTCACCGGGGGGTCACGCCATTTTTGATAGAAATTCTCGTTAGGATCTTATGGCTCACCGGTGAAAATGCTTCGCGCGCGTACAAAGACCTCTTTATACCCTTGTATGGACAACTTTAGCTCATAAACAATAAGGTTAAAATTTGCAGTGGTACCAACAAACACTAAATTATTTTTTTTATAAGATGTTTTGTGGTGGGTCGTAAATTTTTTGTTTATCTTATCGGCGGCCATTACTCAAATGTCAAGTAGTCCTTGTCATTTGACACCCATTGAAATTCTATTCTAGACCGGTTAAACCTACCCCGCGTAACATGCTATACCTCCTAGCAGGCATAGCTCCACCAGACGTCCGGCTGGAAGTAGCTTATACTTCTACTCGACCTCGACGCCCACGGCACAACTACACTATGACGCGCGCTCGTCTCAAAAGCCGGAGACGCTTCCTGAAGTGTAAAGCTGCCGCAGACATTTCACCTGCACAAGCCAGAACTCAACTTTGGGAAACCCCATTGGCCAGTCCTACCTAAGTTTATCTCACCAACCGAGGCTCTGCCACACGGACTTAAACTACCGTGGCAAACGTGGAATCCCTAAATAGACTGCGAACTCAGGTCGGGCGATACAACTATAATACTGCCGTAGCCGTAGATGGGGCTTCATCAACAACACGCACTCTGCAGCTATGGAGCCCCATCGCAAACTATTAGCGCACTTATTAACAATACCACAGAATAAATAATAGTCCAAGGACAGAAGCTGCACTCCGCGAAACCATTTAAACAAATAGCAACTCTAACGTCAACACGATAAAGTAAAATTCAACTTGTATGGCTCTAATTACTAACGGCTAGTCGTTGCATCCCTTTGTATCGCATATATTCTATCGCGCTCGGGCGGGCGGTCCGCTGTAAATTGTATCTCGAGATATACGCGAAGCGGCACTTATCTCGCGTCCTTGAGCGAGTGACGGACTGTAACAGTAGGGCTAACATGACGGCAACGACATAGTTTGTCGCGCGCCTTCCAACGACTTAAGCGAACGCGTTGATTGGTTAATCAACGCGTTCGCTTAAGTCTATCGCGCTATCTACGAGAGATCTGATTGGTCGAAAGTAACGCGACAAATATGTCGCTGCCGTCATGTAAGCCCTGCTGGTAATACCTCCTGGCGCTGAACTTGGCGACTGATAACGCAACTGCCGTCGCCAGATTCTGGGAAGGAAAATATTAATTCTGAGTTTGAATTACAAAAAAGTTGATAAGTCAAGATACTGTTTTGTGTAAAACATTTACTGTGGCCACATCCAATAGTTGTTGTATCGCATTACATTTTGATAAGGATATTCGACGTTCTTGACGAATGTCAGTATCGCTTTTGACGCTTTTATTTTACAAAGTGGCAGTAAGGCTGTGTTCTGGGTGTCGAATACGATATTAAGTGCCTTTTATTGAGTGAGGCACATACTTTATGTCTGTCTAGACCTCGAAATTGTACCTATACCTTTATCCTTACTTATATTATAAATGCGTCTCTGTCTGTCTGTGTGTTACACAATCACACCTAAACTACTGAACCGATTTGAATGAATTTTGGTACAGAGATAGTCTAGAGCCTGAGAAAGGACATAGGCTACTTTTTATTCCTGAAAAATATCACCTTCCCGCGGGATAACGTCGTGTAGTACACGCGGGCGAAGCCGCGGGCGGAAGGCTAGTATTATATATGTGTGTAAGTGGAAATGCCATATTTTAAACCTGAAGTTGTAACGATTGCTGTGTTGATAAATAGCTTTGAAAACATTATTAATTTAAACAAAAAAGACCGGATTGTGTTAATTATAAATAAAAATAGGATTCAAATTTTTTTGGCCAATGAGTATACTTTTTATACTTAATCCATATTGGAAAAATAGCATTACGAATACAAAAATCTTAAAATAATACTCATCACATCAACATTAGCCATTATAAGTCCCCACTGCTGAGGCATAGGCCTTCTGAATCTTTGTAGATATGACCTACGTGGGTCCAATGCGGATTGGGGGGCTAACGACTGCAAACACAACCAGGACAAACAAATTCCGAAACACGGAGGAGCTCGAGATAATACATTTTTGGACACCCATCTCGTGACATACCATTGCGAAAGTTGCTTATCATTATGATCGCAGGCCGAGCGCGCTAACCACTGCGCCACGGGCTCCTCAAAAATAGTAATACTTACTTTAGCATTATTAATTGAACTCAACGAACTAAATCAATATAAACTTCCAACTGCAAATTTACTGGCACTGTTTGGTTCAGCTACAACTTTTTTCTACAGTAGAAAACTAGAATTAGTTTTTTATATGTATATTTATGCCATAAAATTTCGTCTCATTAGGATTTGAAGAAGATGTCTCTTACATGGTGACCTTCAGAGTCGACGCAATTTGAGCCATATTTGTGACATTGTTCATAACTTGCCGTAACACTTCCTGCGATATGTTCCTTTTCTAGATAAATGTTTCCTTTTAGGGTTGCGAGATTCTGTGTCTTGTTCACATACACCAGATATTTCAAATAACCCCAAAGAAAGAAGTCTGGACAGATCAGATCGGGTCATCTTAAATCGTCGAAGAAATGCAAGTTGTGTTTTTATCACTGATGAATTATTATTAACTTATAAACATTGACACGATTATTCCACGTTCTTGGGGAGTATATCGGTCCAAGTTTATTTTAATTTAATTTTACATTTGTTTACTACACAGTTTTCATTAGCAGAATAACAGAAGATGTTATATAATAGTAGTTTATGTGACTGTCGCATAATGAGGGGTATTAAAACATGAGTGGGAGTTTAAAAAATGAGCCTTGGCGAGTTTTTTAATAGTATTCCACGAGTGTTTTAATACCGAGTTATGTGCAGTCTCATACACTACTTTATCTACACTCATAACATTTATTATATATTTCAAAAATAAATCACATCAATTTTAATTATAAAATAAATTGGTGCCAAACTCCACTCATAGGAGTCTATACGGTCTATTCATTCTTAATTCAAAATTCTAATTTTAAAAAAGTTTGATTGTTGTCGGCTAAAGAAGGGCTTGAAAGAGTTGGAAGTCAGGGCCGGTAAATCCTACGGTTGCCATGGAGACTGTAAAATTAAGAAATATAAGTGTTTTATAATGAGTGACAGCTGTATCCGGGTGTTTCATAATGGTCATTATGAAACACCCGGATACAGCAGTTTTATTTTTTAAAGTTGACTATGGCATAAAGTGTATCATTCTACGTTCAGGCATGAGTTCATAATTCGAATATTATAACATGAGTGTAGATAAAAAAAATATAAGTAATTTTTATAGTGCCATTACTTTTGCGCCACCTAGTATTTGGATTTTAATAAATAATATGTGTAAATAAATTCCATGATACCAAATACTACGACAACAATGTTAAAACAATAACATTTTCCGGATCAAAATCTTACCTGTATCATTCCTCTGTTTAAATATGATAATATATCAAATCAAATATTGTTCTTTACTATTGCCAGGGGAAACAATCGCACGGTATTTGTTTATCAACGTATTGTAATTCATACGAATTATCATAATTTATTCAAGATTGTGAGCCATACGTTTGAACGAGTCTTTTATTTTAATATTCCAGTTCGGAGATATTTTATTTATAGGCAAGCACTTCCACGTGAATCGTCATTTGAAACACGTTAAATATTACCTATTTATGGGGTCAAGGATTTTTTCCATATTGTAGTTAAAAACTTTTTTTATGTAGGTAGGTAAGTAGTAAGTATTTTTAAACTATGAGACGGGTCTATTATTTCTAATAGTTCATTTTATATTCAATAATAAACATTGCATTGTTAATGCAAAACAGTAAAAATAATTTTATTTGAAATAGCAATTATTTTATCTTTATCGATTTGCAATTATCTGAAATGGTATTTTTTTTTTTGTGTGAGGGTAGTAATATCTTCACTTCACATTGATGAAGTAAACGCAGCCTGGCTGAACAGCGCGTAAAGATATCCTACTAATTTAGATGTTTGGATGTTTGTTACTCAATCACGCCAAAACGGCTGAATGGATTAGGCTAAAATTCAGAACACAAAGCCTGGAGAGGAACATAGACTGCTTTTTATCCCGGAAAAATATACGCAGGCAAAGCCGCGGGCGGAAAGCTACTATTGAATCAATTCAACACGTCTCCTAACAATTCCAAAGCTCAGTGGTTAGAGCATATGCCCGGATAGTAAAAAGTCGTGGGTTCGTGTCCTATCGTAGCTAGTTGCGAGACGGGTCGATTTTTTCAAGTGGTTGACGACAGTTTTTGTGCAGTAGCCATTGCACAAATTACATTAATTGAAAAATTGATTTAAAATTTATCTTCAACAGTTACCTGGTAATGAATGATACAACATGTTGTGACATCTATGACCACCTGTACCTATATGATGCAGACGTTCACCTACCTACCTGCCATTTGCACATATGCTACGAGTTCGATCGCCGCGCAGGATAAATATGACGTGTGTATATAAAAAGTAAATAAATTTGTTTACCCGTTATTTACTCTACCGTCTAATTGTATCGTCTTGTATTGTGCATGTACAAGTTATGTATTGTTGTTGGTGTAAAATTAAGAATAGGTATTTCATTCTTTAATTCATGCATTCATAACTCAAGTTCTTAATTGAAACTTATTTTGGCTTTTTTTTATTTTATCGATGTGATTGTGAAAATAAAAATAAAAAATCTTGAAAAATGGAAAATGAAGTATTTAGAAAAAATCCACCCGTCTCACAATCAGCTCTGAAAGCAAGAGCAGTCGCCCGGACAGCGAATGGTCGTGGGTTCGAATCCCATCGGGGCTGATTGTGAGACGGGTGGATTTTTTCTAAATACTTCACTTTCCATTTTTCAGTAATAAAAATTGTATTGTGAATGCAAAAAACAAAAAATTTAAATAACAATAAAAAATCTTTTTCAGTAAACTGTAAGTTAAACGCTCCTTACCGATGTCCAACCTTGGATCGATTGAGATACAATTTTAATGAAACGACGATAATAGTGAAATGGTAAAGTGCATAGTGTCCTTGAGACTGCACCTAAAGGGAGGTTAAATGATAGGTTGTCACGTATTTATATTTTATCTTTAAAAAAGTTATGTTTTTTATGATAGTTGAAGGCTTTGCTTTGTAAGTTGAAGGCCTTTACAAGGTGAAGCTCTATTTATAAGTTAAAGGCGTAGAAAGTAAATGTCAAAAAAACTAGATGATGATGCTTCATACAACTTAAATAAAACTGTTAACGCTTCGTTTATGTTTTCCCAATAAATAATTGTTACCATTTTAGAAATCTCATTCAAACTTGGACTAACGGTGTTTAGGCAAACCATTCTAAAAGAAACAGACTCAAAAAGCTTAACCCATCCTAACACTGACCATCGCAATACTTGCTTTGCATTTATAATAACTAATCGAATCCGGTTAAACTAGACTTCTACACACTACGTGACAAGAAGTAAAAAAAATGTCAACTTTGATATTTCTAATGTTTATATAAGTGCGGCACTTCAATCAGCTGACCAAACATTGGTTTTCTGCGTTCGATGTTTATTCGCAGTAAAAAATTGTAAGGGCGTTTGTGCACTACCACTGAATTTTACCGATCCGGAAAAAATCGGATGCTTGTATTTTAATAATTAATCATTTATATTAGTAATTAAATACAAGCATCCGTTTTTTTCCGGATCGGTAAAATTCAGTGGTAGTGCACAAACGCCCTAAGCAATCATATTTCCACCATAATAAAACATATAGTTTACTTACACCTAATAGGTATTTTGACTAACTTCGAAAAAGGAGGCAATCAATCCCTGCTTTATTTATGTAAAAGTTAATGCATTGCCGAATTTTATAAAGGTGTATGTAGATTTCCCATGCTCTACTTGACGGATTATAATATATTTTTTGTGTAAGCTGATGCAACTCTGAAAATGCATGAAACAATATTAAAATAAAAACGACTTCATAATATCGACTAGAAGCTCAAAGCATTTTCTTATTAGATATGTTGAGACAACACTATTGCCAAAGAAGCTACGCCAACGGTTTGCAAGTCTGACAGTGAAAGAACTTGTAAAATCTTCAACATCCATAAGACATAGAAGTTTGTAGGTAAGTGTATGAGCAAGCGCCGCCGTACAGTTTATCACATCAGCATTTTTACGCCATTATCATTACACTTGCCATGTTAGTTAGTTAGAGGGGGACAAATCTTGCAAGCTTAATTTGACCCACTTCCCAATGTCCGATGGAGTTGAAATTTTGTATACGGGTTTGCGTTAGATGGCGATACAATATAAAAGTTTAGTCAGCAAAAAAGCTTGTCAATAAATTAATTTTTTACTAAAAACTTATTTTAATTCTAAGACGTTTTTTATATCAATATATCAGTTTCTTACATTTATCAAAAAGTTTCATTAATTTATCATTATCCATTCAGTAAATACATAATATTTGTTGACATCCTTTTTTTTCTTCTATTTTCACATGTTACCAGTACTTTAATACGGTTTTAATTAATAGTTTTATCCCGATGACGAAGTTCTGCGTCCGTGAGGGAACTCATTACTCGCCCTCATTTCTCAAACGTCTAAGTATACATCGAGATTAATCTTACTTTAAAAACTCTAAGTTTACCTCTGTAAAAGATTTTCCGACCGAGAACTATTCGGAACTTTTGGGAAGTAAAACCAAGAACATGCAGGTTTTTTATTATTTTCATATTTTTCACATAGAATAAAAAGATAAGAAAAGTTACTAATAAGGTTTCTTATACTAAATAAAATAGATCGAGTCGTTACGGATAACGGTTTGGAGAAACTATTTTTTTAGCGATTCGTGTAGGGTTCTACAATCGCAAGAAATTGTTTTGCCTTAACTGAAATAAATCAACTAAATCGCCTTCGTATATACAACCGACTCTTTCATTTCATTTTACAAGTAAATAACATGTTTTTGCTTAGCATCACACTCAACGTGTGTGTCAAAATAATTAACAGTCATTTATTGTAAAGTCGCGGTTAAAAATTTAAATAAGAACAATGAAAGTCCATTATGCGATCATTACAGTTTTTTTTTGCATTTGCATTGTTATTTTGAATAACAATATTTTTAAAAGTTCGGAAAATACTATTTGCCTCTTATAGCTCCTAATAGCTTCCGGCAGGAATCGAACCTGTGTCTTTTCGCTGTCCAGCCGAGTGCTCTGAGTCTGATTGCTGAGCTACGAAGGCGTTGCTTGGGAGGCAAATCCTTTTTTTTGTATTTAAAAAATTTTGTAATTATTACACCGTGCGTGATAACCTTTACATCCTATTAATATTCTGAAGATCCATGGGCGAGGCCTATGTCCAGCTGTGGGCGTTATACGGCTGAGATGATGATGACGATGATACGGTCAAAAAGAAATCTGTTTTGTATGCCACTACTTTACAATAAACTTAGAATTTAATAGTGTCTATAATATAAAGAAGGAACCTTCAAACTTCTTATTCTATTCCATTATTTTCTTTATGTATCTGACCATTGCTTGAGGCACTATATTTTCATGAATATGTTTTGAAAGGTAACAAAATGTTAAATAAAATAATATGGAAACCCCTTGTTTTTAATCATATTAAGTTTACGCTTTTTCCAACATTTCTAAGCTGGTGTTTTAAATGAAAATGTAAAAGAACGTCTCTTCCATTTAAAAGTATGTATTTAATCAAGCTTCCAACCTGTTTCTAAATCCCAGGTTAAGTTGTAATTAAGTTATCTAACAGAGCTTTGTTTATTAAACTTTAAAGCTAATATTAAGGGGAAAATAAAAAAATCTTTGACATGCAACGCAGTGTTTTGAATTATTTGTAATGTTTGCTTTTCTTCTTTTTTTAAATATAAAATTGGTATTTATTAATACTATTTGAAACGTATGCATTTCTCGTAGGAGATATATAATCACAGTAGTCTCTGAGACCTAAAAGACCTAAAAGATTTATTTGTACTCGCCACCTGGGGGCCAAGCCTGCTAACGTTAAGTCATAATCGTGTCTCAATCGTGTTTCAATTGAAGTTCAATTGTAGTGCTTTTTTACACACTAGTTACAAGAATTATGACAATATGATGTGATGTAAATGTAGTATGTGGTGTGACCATCAGTAGTATGGTGAAAAAAGTACACATTTCTTGTAACTAGTGTGTAAAAAAGCACTACAATTGAACTACAATTGAAAGACGATTGAGACACGATTATGACTTAACGTTAGCAGAATTGGCCCCCTGGTTAAAGTACGTGAAAAAACACCTAATTTTACTAAATCCACTTTTTTATTTTCAGATTTTTAAGCCTTGGACTTCATAATGTAAGTAAACTATTAAATGATAATTTTCATGATTCCTGGAGAACAAATTGAAAAGCTTTTTTTGTGATTTATATATTATTGAAATACATACAAATACCGTAGACTGCATTCCGAACTAACGAGTATATCTTTCGAGAGCTCAACATTAAAACAAGGCTATTCACTTCCTGTCTCCAAAAGATTCTGGAATTCTTCGGTCACATCGCCCGAGAAGATGGACAAAACCTTGAACAACTAATGGTCACTGGCAAGGTTGATGGCAAACGGCCGAGAGGTCTATGCCCAACTAGGTGATCTGACCAAATCCACCCAACGCTGAACACCAAGCTATTTGATGCACTCCAGGACGCCAAGGACAGAAATCGATAGAGGGGCATCATCAAAGAAAAATTAACTTCCCATCTGGGGAAACACGACCCTCATTAATGTGAAACACGACGCGAGGAGGAGATGATGTTGAAAATATCGCGATTATATAGATAAAACTTTATTGAAGTAAAAACTTCTTTAGCGGCGTTGTGCATTTTTTGTGATGGGTAATAGTACATTACAGCCGAGGACATGTAAGTAAGAAATTACATTGTTGAGGATGGTTTGAAGCACGAGCCGCAGGCGAGGGCTTTAATCATTCGAGGCAAGGTAATTTGGTAATTTTGAAAAGCACTATACAAGGCTTGTATAGTGCTTTTCTCAAGAAATGCGAGGAAATAAAAAAACTGTTTAACTAAATAATATTTATTAAAATTTATATCACACATGTTCGTTCGGGCAATTATTAAATGTAAATGTTATTGTTTTCCCGGGCACACTTATGTATAAATCGCCCATAATAATATTATTTTAATGATGTCTCATTAAAATACGCCAACAACACAGATTCCGAAAACGTATGCGCCTTTTTTTCACTATTCCAAATCAGATCGTAGGTTTTCATATATCTTTCTTTTGATTTTGCTGGCAGTAAGTTTTCTGTTATTAATTTTGCTTCTGCTCTCAAATATGGTGGAGTAGGTACATACAATGTCTGTATAATGTTTCGTTGGCAGAACTCATTCTGATAATTTATTACACAATATAAACTGTATTGATATCAAATGAACCGCTGAAAATCATTCCCGCCGTTTTTTTTTAATATTGGCTTGTGAGGCCATGTGGAACGGTCATACAGCCTATTGATACTTACTACTTGCTACTAAAATGCGCAACTTCAATACCCGCTTCTAGGCGGTAGATGGCGCTGTACATATTTCCCATACAAAATTACTCGTAAAGGATATTTTGTCTATGATAAATCTCATTTTGTTTTTTCGATTGCTGTTCGTGCTAAGAGTACATAGCGCTTGTGGTACAATACGAAGTAATATACTCTGTGCGCACCGTATTTATAAAAAGTTAACTAATTATGATATAATAATTACCTAAATAATAATAATAATGTGACTGTATGGTGCAAATGTCCCTTTGCTTTTTCTGTTTTTATACACAGGAATAACGAAAGAAAAAATAAAGAAAAAAGTTGGTAGTACCATTGCAGATCACTGCAGTAATGAATTTCAGTACTTACTTACTGCACTAAAATCAATGCATTTTCAAATTTAGAATGATAACCTCGGAAAAGTGCCACGTACTGCATTCTTTTCTCAAATATAATATTAACATTTCAGAGCATAAGTGTGAAAAAAATGTTAAACTCGCGTCAGGACAAGTGACCGTTTGATAGAAAATTCGTAAGACGGACAAAACTTTTACAATGTCATGAATATGAAGGCAAATTTCGCCAGCGTTTTAGAAGTTGTAATAGCTCAAGTTAGAAAACGTGCGGCATTGAAGCCAGAAGACCTCGGTTCAAATTCAGTCGGTTTTTTTTGTCAAATTCCTTTTCTTTTGTGAAAATGTCTAGGGAGCCCTTTTCACTTCTGCCGGCACTCCCGGAGTGCAACCCGTTGTTTTTTTTTTCATTAAGCGCTGCGCACACGGGGACACTTGTGTGTCTTGTGTGGGATACCAGCCGGTAATCAGTCTTCCCTGCGCAGACGTCGAATTTTTTTGAATCCAGTTACTTCCACTGATTTCAGTCTTGTGTCGGACTGAAGACACCATGTCACAGAATAATTACCATCGTGATATTTCTTAACAAAATCAGTTAATTCATGACTAGCGGATCCTCGCGGTTTTACCCGCGTGGTACGATATCCCGTGGGAATATCGGGATAAAATATATTTTTATTTTATTTTTTATTTTATCTTTATTGGGAAACAAACAGCGTTCTTTACACATTTCAATTAACAAATAATAGAATCTTACATTTGCCAATGAAGTTTCCACTTAAATATAATACAATAGGGTTGAGTAAACATTAAACTTGTGCACAATAGGTATACATTACAAAGTTATTAATTTTAGTAAGTATTTAATTTAAAAACATTTGACTGAAATTTTTATCTTAGACAATTTATAATTTGGATTTTACCTTTAATAACAATTTAAATTTTGATAGTTTAAGACTAAATATATCGATGTGACTATAATTAACGTTATATTCTTTCATGGCTCTACGGATAAAACTATTTTTCGCATAGTTTGTCCTGCTGGCAGGAACATGAAAAGTATCGCGAGGGCGCAAACTCAGTCTTGGGCATTTGAATAAAATTTTGCTTAGTAAATAAGGCGAATCAATAGTACCGTTAATCATTTTATAGAGTTGAATTACATCTCTGTGCCCCCTTCGTAGTTGTAAGGAAAACACACTTTGGTTGTTAAAATTTTTGAATTTGTATTTTAAGCGTTTTAAGAATTTATTCTGAATTCTTTCAATTGCGTCAATATAAACTGTATACTGCGGATTCCAAGCGGTAGAGGCGTATTCTAGTTGAGACCTTACAAAGCTGTTATACAATAGTATGAGTGTATGAACATTTGTGAATTCAGAACTTTGACGAAAAATGAAGCCCAATAATTTATATGCATTTGTAGTAATTTTGTTAATATGGGATGAAAATAAAAGTTCACTATCCAGTGTCACACCCAGGTCTCTCACCTCGGACACTTTAGGTTTGTTTTCGCCAAATAGTTGATAGTTAAACGCAATTGGATTTTTCTTTCTAGAATATGAGATTGAATAACATTTATTGATATTAAGCGATAGTCTATTATTATGGCAATATTGACTCAACCGGTCTAAGTCTTTTTGCAACGTGACGCAGTCTTCTACGGATTTTATAACAGAAAAGATTTTAGTGTCGTCGACAAATAAAAGAAATTTAGAATTTAGAAAACACTCAGAAACATCGTTTATAAAAATGTTAAATAGCAAAGGTCCGAGGTGGGAGCCCTGGGGAACTCCTGAAGGAACTGGTATATAACTAGACATAAAGCCCTTAACGGTAACCGCCTGGGTCCTATTATGAAGGTAAGATTGTAACCATCTCAGGAGGTAGCCGTGTATACCAATGTACTCTAATTTCTTAAGTAATATAGCATATGTCACTCGGGAAGAATGTAGCTTTATAATGGTCAAAGAATTTTTGAAATCGGTCCAATAGTTTCGGAGCCTATTCGATGCAAACAAACAAACAATCAAATCTTTCCTCTTTATAATATTAGTATAGATGATAATAGTACCTAAAGACGTAAAACCGCAATATGTTATTGCCTTATTAATACAGCCTGTATAATTTTCTTTGTGGAAGCGTTTTGTGGAAGAAGTGCAGATTTGACCTACAACTCAGTAAGCCTAGCATGACCACCCAAAACGTGATATGTATCGCACGATAGAGCGACTTATCGAGATTCAAACGTCAAAACCCATAGTCTTTTGACAGTTAAACCGGATAACTTATCATATCATATCGAATTATGTTGGTCATGCTAGGGGGGCTGGTGCCGGTATCGTAAACGCATTTCTCTCAGTCAAAAAAAGGTACTGGGTATCGTTTAAATGTCTCAAAAATTTGCACAGTACTAAAACAGCGGGTAGGATGTTCCAACCATAATGCGGACGAAGTCGCGTGCAACAGCTTGTTGGCATAAATCAGAACAGTGTACTGTGGTAGAATTCTAGACCTCTCATTAAAACTTGCTTACTCTAGAAATCTCCAAACTTCTGCAATATGCAAAGATGTTGGCATTAATTACTAGCGCTAGGTCGCGGTTTTGCTCGTTAGAGTTTTAGCTACTTGTCCAAGAAATCATATTTCATAGGTTTACGTTATTAAACTTCAGCTTTACATAGTTTAAAAGGGGGTTTTCATTCTTTTAGGAATCGCAAGTGCTATTAAAACAAGTCTTAATAAATATACCACATACATCTAAGAGGCAGATTACGCCTGTTTAAGGCGCTACTCGGAAAAAGTATGGACTTTTTGATATAAAACTATAGGACGGTTAGAGTTGTTATAAATCTGGTAAAAAGATATGTATTTCTTCACACCTTTATCTAGAATCGTATGGTTTCAAAAACACGTTTTTATGATTTTGCCTCGACACTTTTTAATTTCGAAAATACCTCTAAAAATACGTAATATCAAGATTATTCTTAAATAGGGTTACTTACACTATTGGAAATTAGTTTAATTAGTGCACACCAATAATATTTAGGATCGTATAGAAGCAGTTTTTTTTAAATCGCTATAGTTTTTTAATACGAAGTGATTTTGTGTTTTTTTTATCTAATCTGCAAAATCGGTCTCGCTCCCGCGCGCGTCGTTTTCTCATTGCTATCTCGCTTTAGCATAATTTTCTGAGTATCGCCTATAGTGCGCTTACACATTTAGCCTTATCATCACTTAACTTAAGGTGTGATGGAAACCTTAGTGCTACCCCGTTGTGTATATATTTTTTATTAAAATTGTTTAAAATCACTTCATCAAACTAAGCTTCACTTCCTCATATTATTTATAAGAAAATGTTTCTTTTCTTAAAGAAGATTTTTTTATGACCTTGTATTTTTGGTCCATGAACTTTCCTTTTTGTCACGACATTTAGAAAACACGTTGAGTATGAAATTATAGTTTAATCCAAATTTCACATTTTAAATGAACCAAAGTGAATTAATGTAAATTTGTTTGGCCCGCAATGATTAATGCCCTGAATCGCTCTAATTTAATCCTTCATTTCCATGAACCAATATTCTGATATCTATTTGATAATCATGGCTACCGCGTCAATGGCTCGCGATAAAATAATACAATTTGATACCGGTAACTTTGATATCAGGATTTATTAATAGTTTGTTATGTTAATTACTTGTCGAACCAGCCCCTTGATTCACGAACCGTCGGAAACGCTGCCGACAGCGGAATGCATGCCCTGTCTCTGTCACTCACTATAGAATAAACAAAGACAAAGCACAGAATTCGAATCCGAATCCGTTTCTAATGGTTTGTGAATCAGGGGGCAGGTGGCGAGTCACAATAGATCTTTTTGGTCGCACTACATCTCCTTCGGGAGATGCATAGCCCCTTATATTCAAATGATAATAAATAATTACTTGTATTTTTTTTATCCACAACAGGGTAGCACTTTGTCTTCATCACACCTGATATTAAGTTTAGTACTGGTAAGGCAGTTCGAAGCACACTACTCCGGAATCCTCAATTACTGAGGAACCGGCTATCTTACATCTAACTGTCGGAAGAATAATGCTGAAAAAATCGACTTAAATAAGATGGTGGTAGGTAGCTAGCCAAGCGGACTAAAAAAAGTCCTACCACCAACCAAACCGAATACAATATGTACCTGCAGTGGGAATCGAACTCGGGACCTCTGGGTCTGATGTCGGTGGTATCAACCACTAGACCATAGAGGCGGTTAAATTACAATACTGTAAAATTGCAATGATTGAGGAGCCCTTGGTGCAGTGATTAGCGTGCTCGGCCTGCGATTGTTGAGGATAAGCAACTTTCGCAATGGTCAGTCACGGGATGGGTGACCAAGAATTAACTATTTCGAGCTCCTCCATGCTTTGGTAGGTACAAGCGTCAAAATGATCTAAGCGTTCAAACCTACCAAAAGTATTTAAAGATTTGACAAAAAACAACCTTAACTCAAGATAAAGAGATGCATTTCCATTTTGTCATATTTTGTTGTTTGAGAACAAATGACAACAAATGATAGTAAGTACCCATACCTTAAAGTATTTGTGCTATGAGTGATTTTTGACAATTCTTCAGATACTTTTGGTAGGTTTGAACGCTTAGATCATTTTGACGCTGACTGTACGTCAGTGTTGGTTTCAGCTGCATTTGCAGTTGTTAAGATCCACCAAAGTGCATCGGGCCCGCGTGCTGGGACATGGCTCATTTTCCTTTTCCATACAAAACCAAGGCCTGTGCCCCAGCAACGGGGACACTGCTACATACACTAAATGGCTTTTGATGAATAAACATTCAATTATTGTTTTGTGTAGCTCCAATAACTATCATGATCGCTTCGATCGCTTTCGCGCGTCGAGATTACAGTGTGTGTAAATGTACATGCACACTGTTTTTGCCTGCGTAAGCCGAGCCGGAGCACGTGTCTCTACCTACGCATTACAACTACAAGGTACGGCTTACCCGCGCTCGTGAGATAATACAACTGTATTAGTCACTACAAACATAATCTGACCCGGTAGTTGATGCGAAACAAACAAACTTACCGAACTGCGCCCCGATCGCGGTAATTCTATGCAGCGCGTCTTGACCACGTTTGCGTCATGACGTTTGACTTCGTATTGCCGTAATGATATAACGACGCACACGTCACGCAAACCTATAGTCCCACAATCCTGTCTATTCCGGTGACATCCGTGACACGAGCCACTTGCAATACGAAATTAGCTGTCAAAATAGACTGTTGTATGAAAACTGTTTTAGTTCCAAAGATTATCACCGGAACAGAAAACATCACATCGCGCGTTATCAAAAACGGTATTGCACGTCGTCGCGTGAACGTCACTGTACGTACACCTGACTAATGCGTCATAAGATTACCGCGATCGGGGCGCTGGCTGTCGGCTGCATGAAAAGTTGTAGACTGGCCGTACACGGGTCACCGGCCACAGCCACAAAACGCCGCCACTGAAATATTTTCTGTAGTTTTCATACATTTTATATGCACTCTCCTCACACGGTTGACGCCACTGGTCGCCACATGCTACAAATCATAGCCACAAGCCACCAACGCCGGCACAAAATACTGCTAGCAATGGGCTAAAAAGTAGCAGCCACCAACCACGAGTGTCTGCTATCGACCACAAGTGTCTGTCGCGCGCTTCAGCATCCTTTGTAGCCGCAAAGCTTGGCAGTTGTCCCACTCCCACCGCCGCCGGCGAAGAACGAGAAGCGAGCTGAGAGAGTTTTGCTGAGCGAGTATTTATCTTTGAGAGCTGATTTTGTCGCTCAGAAACAAAACAAGTAAGAAAGAAAAGAAAGAAAAAACATTTATTTGGAGCGAGTTAGTGGAGCGAGTCCTCGCTGGCAGTGTGAACAGTCACAGATCGTCTATTAATAAATGCCTCTCTTTTTTTTACACGGAGTATATCAATGACGTTTTATTGAGTATATATCTATTGTACGTTTCTTGAGAGAGAATATAGCTGATAGTTTATAGTCGCTTCCTCGCCTGGCGGGACGTTTTTGGCTGTCGCATGTGGCTCGTTTGCAGCCTCGAGCCACAAACCTGGTAGTTCTGTGGCACTGTTTATGATAAATGGACGCAACCGCATAATTCAGTTGCTATGACGCAATTACTCATACAGGTTTAAAATTTGATAACCCGATTGACATTTAACTTTTTACGCTTAATTAATTTGTCTTTCGTTATTATCAGAGAGCAATTAAGGAGTCATCGTTGCGGTCAAATCTGTTTGTATAATAAAGTAAGTTTTTGATTGAGTATTACTTTTTAAGTTTTTATTACCACTGATAAGGATGCGGGACTAATGTAAGTAAGTAAAAACTAGTAGCGCCCGTGACTTTCGTTTAAGATAAAAAAGTTATCAATCATGTTTTTCAAATATTGTTTTATACTAAATCAACTGAATGTCAATTTATTTGTATTTATTTAGTATTAGGTAGATTTTTAAAAATATATTCATTAAGCACTATCAAACATTTTTAATTTAAAATTATATTTTGTATTTGTAGTGCCACGGTCTCCTGTTAATAAGTACTAAAGTCATTCTGGACTGGAATAATTGACAATGATAACGCCGATGAACTTGCAAGGATTGGAGATCAAGGGCATCAGATAGGAGAGCTTTTCTTTGGTATCTCAAACAATCAACTTCTTAAGGGCAACCATGCAACTTTTTAAGGGCAACCTCCTTGGCGAATCAAAGAAACATTGGCTGTAACAACCGGACTGCTACACGCCAAATCCCTTACATATGGAAGACTACTCGCAAATTCGAACTGCTGAACTCGTGGAGCTCAGCAAGACGAACATCACGAACATCTGTGTGATCGTCCGCGAACTAAACCGACACCAATGTCACATCATTTATACGTGACATTAATGTTTGCCGCTACTGTTAACAGGAGAGGGAAATACATAGGCACATTCTGCGTGACTGCGGGCTCCCTAGGGCCAATTCAAATCAAAATGGCAGCGGACGGCAGCTACCGCTAGCTGCCGCTGGTAACTGCCTGTGGCTCTTGGTTGGTATTTGCCCTTATCCACAAACAGAATGTTTTGAACAGTTTTTTTTATTTTACGCAGTTGGGTTGGTGGTAGGACTTGTTCTTAGTCCGCCTGGGCTAGCTACCACCATCTTATCTAAGTCTGGCGCCATAACAATGATGTTTTCAGCATTATTGTGTTCCGGCAGTATTAGAGATAAGATAGCCAGTTCCTCAGTGATTGAGGATTCCGGGAGTAGTGCGCTTCCACCTTCAGCCTTATCAGCACTTAACATCAGGTGTGATGAAAGCTAAGTGCTACCCCGTTGTGGATAAAAAAATAAAGAATGCGTCTGTGTCGAAACAAGATAAAACCTAATAAAGCTAGAAGTATTCTTGACTACCTGGAAGCCTCCAGGCTTAAAGAGTTTCATAACCAATATATTTCATAAAATATATTGTGACTCACCATATATTTTTTAGGTCGCAGTGACTAAAGTTCCTACGGGAGATGCATAGCCCCTAACATTCAGATAAAAAATATAAATTGCAATCTACATATTATTACTCTATAAGTACTTACTTTATAAATTATTTTTATAAAAAAAAACAATTAAAACCTTTCATTGAGTATAATTGAAATGTTTCTTAATTCTTATAATACTTCAATCTAAATTTTGTAATGGACTCAAATGGCATAATTTATTACTAATCAAAAGAAAATGACAAGATGGCAAAACCGAAGTTTTTCACTTAGCTGAGTTGACGGAGTAATTAAATAGTTCTATAAGTTTGACGAGACGTTATCAAATTACCTAACTCTTAATAGAGAAGTTAAGTTATAATGGGAACTGCTCAATCAGCTAATAGTTTCCTGGCTTGCTTGACGCATTTTCGCTGCTCAAAACTATTCAAAATTCAATAGGTATCGTTTATTCAATTTAGGTTTGTTTAAGAACACTTATGAACGTTAATGAAGCTACGCCATCGGTTCGCAAATCCTACGGCAGCACCTTGTAGCGAGAAGAACCGGCAAGAAACTCGCCAAGGGCTATTTTTTTCTCCCTGTTTTAACATAAACAGAGTCGTCAAATTAGAAAAATGACCTTCACATAATAGTAAGGTTACTTTCCATCATAATACAGAATACCGCTTAAATTAAGTACAATTTTGATTATTAATTACCTAAAACAGTAAACAATTTTCAACTAAACAAGGAATCAAATAGTTTAATGGACACACTAATCTTAATCTTATTCACATTATATTATAGGATTAATAAAAAGGAAACTGCAAACTGCGCCGTATATTCAAATCTATAAGTATTAACAAATAAAAGGAAATTTTGAATAAATAATATAATTATTAGAAAAATTGCTGTTACTGTAAAGACACGGGTACCAAAATTACCATGAGACACACCAGCTCGCTCATAAAACTATATAATACTATTATAAACCATATCCCGAACACCTTTAACACAAGTAGACATGAGCAGACCCACCCCACTGGCAGCACCCGTTTACGAGCATGACGCATGAGTCAGCCATCGCTTCGCTCAACTATATTTTAGGGACCGTAACGACCTGACTCTCACGACACCACCGCAGGAATGTGGTCGGTGGCCCGTGTGCGGATAGGCTTAGTCTTGGGCCACACTGGAGTGGCGCGTCTTGCGTCCGCGTTGAGCGGGAAAAACAAATATATTGAGGCGGACGGGAGGGGCCATACTGGCGCGAACGGCGGAGGGAAACCGTACGTGTCCGAGCGTCCTGCGGATCTGCAGATCGCCTCCGCGCCCCGCGGTCGCTCCAGTATGGCCCACGACTTACACCTTCGCAGTGAAACTAACAAAGTGAAAACAAACGGGGAGGCATAACCGGCAAGTGCGCTATAGCTTCGCTTCGCAGCGGCGGGCGGTGTACTACACCGGCATTAAGATTTTAGGTTTCGTCCATTATACTTACCTATGTTTAGGGTGCCTACCTTCAACTCTTATTGTGGATTTGTTTAGGACCTAAACTGATCTGCTTCGCTTATTCGTACCACGACAGTTTAATTGCTATCGAGATTCTATTGCGTCAATGACAAGCGATTCAACGACATTTGATTATAACTCGGTCGAACTAACATGACACCTGCAGGTAATACCCGTCACTCTCACTCTCAATAGATTATAGAATAGTCGGGCATGACAAAATCGAGTGGAAAAGACGGGTAGAAAAAATAAGGACACAAATCGTTCGTTCATTCACATTCAGCAATTCATTTGCGATTCAGTTTTTAGAAGGTCATGGTACGAAATAAAGTAATTCATTTTAGGAACCTATTCTGGAACGCACCAGTTTTGAATCGCTTTCTTATAGTTGATGGTTGATGGTTGCAGTTTTTTTCCGCGTAGTACACGTTCCCGTGGGAATGTCGGAATAAAATTTTGCATGAGTGACATTAATTGTGGTAGGCAGTGTATAAAACTTCTTATTTGAATTTTTATCTTTATTAGATCTAGGTGATACGTAGCTCCCCGGGTCAACTAGTGACTTAGTAAAGGAATCAATTGGTCAACTGAAGAAGGTTTTCGGAATGTGACCGTACAAGCAATACCTCTTCATAAAAGTAGTGTAGATGTACCTGAATATCAGAAAAAAGAAAATTACAATTTTACAGAACTGCCGAGACCATAATAGAATTTTTACTATGATAATAGCTTTACTTGCCGTGATGGGTAATGGCCCTATCCATCCATAAAGAACTTACTTAGTTACCGATTATTTTAGTATTTTAGCGTTTAGTGTTATTACGTTTTTTGTGGTGATTATAAAGATTTTATTATTTTAGTCATAATTTGTTTTACAGTGTAATAAAACTAATAAATTTAGGTCGCTTGCTATATAGCCTAGGTATAGCTCCCGGCAAATAACTTGACCCAATCCATAGACAATAAAATCTGCACAGAAGAAAATTTGCACTAAATATTGCAACTGCGCAGGTTTTTTGTCCATCATGGTTTGGATCAAGTTATATGCCTGGACCTATATATATAATATCTCTATAAAGTATTTAATTTTTAAACAGGTGTTTCAAGGTAAAATAAAGCATTTTAAATTGCTATTTTTCACTTAGTCTTGTTATTAATACTTTAATCAACGGGTAGATCTTAATATAGTTTACAAGTGCTTTTCGTGTCTATTTAATCATAAGGAATAATGTAGCATAAAAACTTTATTTTGATATTTTTGGATAACAACCAAATTGGGGGATTAGAACGCAGTTCACTTATTAACAGCGAGTTATAACCCGTAATAAATGATTTATTTCTATAAAAAATTACTAAGCAGGAAAATGTTATAAGTAGATACTTAAGTAATTTCAAGAGCAATTTAAAAGGCTGATAGCTTTCTCTACGGTTACTTTAGCCTTTGCCTTTTCATAAACCACGCTCGTAAAGCTCCGGTCAGATATGCGCGTCGAAGCGTCTGCAAAGCGGGAGCGTCACTCGTGCAGCGGACGCTCGCTGTCATTTTATGAGTATCGCCACACACGAGCCACACGCGACAGCCACAAACCACAGTTTATATATGTCACCGGAAAATAATAAAAACAGTAAATTTATAAATTTCTTAAAAATAATAACCACGAATTTCTAACCTATCACGTGTTCTACAGGGTTCACTATCCATTTGCATAAAAAATAACCATAAAATATTTTGGCATATGGTAATTTAGACTAATGATATTTATGCATAATTTATTTTCCATAACAAATTAAGCATAATTGTCTTAATCGTTCGTTAATTGACATTCAGTAATTCATTTGCAATTCAGTTTTTAGAAGGTCATGCATGGTACAAAATAAAGCAATTCATTTTAGGAACCTATTCTGGAACGCACCAGATTTTAATCGCTTTCTTAAAGTTCATAGTAGGCACCCCTGGTCAGCAAAGCGGAAAGATCGCTTCAACCTCGCTGACGCTTAAGTTTGGCTGAAGCTTTAAGCAATTTAACAAACGCAATATTCGCACTCTCCAAATTTGAACACCACCCGTTGTGTTTTATTCAACAAGTGGTCATTTCTTGCTGTAAATTCGACGTAACCTGTATTGAATATTTGATTTAGACCTTCAACTTTGTCGAGTGACTTCGAACCCAGAATTTATAACGAACCCTTAAACTGGGCCAATCGCATTTAGCTTGTGGTATCATATCTTATTTATATTTCATCACGAGGTTGGACTTTAAGAATTTCATTTAACTCTTGCTTGGAAAACTTTCGGATGTTTTATTGATTACGTATTTCGTGCAGTTTTGCTCGCGTGGTATCCCCGCGGGAATATTGGAATTAAATCGCCTATTAATTAAGGCATAAGTAGCCTATTTAGGGATAATACAGCTTTCTACAAAGAATTGTTTTAGAGATTGAATTGATTGATTGAAACTGACCAAACTTTGTTTTAATATCAGTGTACATTCAAAAGTTACACAGCAATCTAGGAGGACTAGGTGATTGAAATTAACATCATCTTAATACTCTTTTTAGACAGCACAAAGAAATACTGTTGAAAAAATATCAAAACAAACAGTTGCTTTGCCAAAACAACTCTTGATGCGATAAGGACCTTATAATTTAAGATATGTTTTAGTAGGTATAAGTGCTGTCAACTTCTAAGGGCCTGTTTCACAATGTCCAAGTAAGTTCTCATTAGCTGTTAACAGATAAAGTAGTCCATACAAAACTGTCAATAGGGTATTTTACTGTTGTTGAAATGTAGATATTTAATGATGACGTTAAAAAATATTGCAATTAAGAATACCAAATGTGAAAAAATAATTTGAATCTGTTTTATAATAAAAGAATTATAGTCTGTTTGATTTTGACTATAGCTGTCTCTTTCTAAAACGAAATCTTCTATGGCGTGACTATGACGCTATTAACCCACTGACGTCACTAAGATAGCGTCCTGTCCTTGTCTAATTATAAAGTTTGAAGTCCTATGACTTCAGATATCTTTGAAAATATTCAAGATAATTCAAAATGAAAACTTGTTTTGTGTAGCTAATATTTCGAAAAACATTTTAAAGAAATAAAAAAAAATAAGTAAAATACCGTATTCTATTGAAAAGTACAATCAGCCATTGTGAAACAGGCACTAACTGCCGCACTCAGAGATGCCAGCTAATTTTAATTGATCATTAAACCTCTATCGGTCTCTTTTTTATGTCAAGTATTGAATAGAGTAGGAATGATAATTTAATGCCAATTAAACTTAATTCACGTCTCTGAGTGCGGCAGTAAGTATTTTTAAAATAATCACCTATTTATAGAAAAAATGCTTATCTTAACTTAATACTTCGTTACAAAAATAAAAATAAGCAAAGAAATGAATTTCTTAAATATGTAGGTAAGTTTATTATAAAATGCTCTAAAAACTAAAAGATTATTAATGAACCATCCATTCTGTTTTCCTTCATTCGAGAAGATTACGAAACATAGATTAACAGATTTGTTTAAGAACACAAATCTGACTGATGAAATTTCAAATAAATGTGTTAATATTATTGTTAGTTAAATCTTTACTTTCGGAGTGATGCAATCAGTCAACAATTCATCTACTTAATAAAAACGTTTATGGTTAGTTTATAAATTGGTGTAATAATGGTATGACGTCAGTAGGTAATATTATGGCGGCGTTAAAATTGATGGACGTTGAAGAAAATAGTGATGACGAACTGTGAAAAAATATTTTGCGCAGTATGTATAGATGAGGTGTTTTAACACAGTCAATATACCATCATCTTCGGTTTTAGCGTTCATTATAAAGTTTAAGATATTATGATAGTAGTATTGTATAAGGTAATGTAGTTGTACAGTCATGAGCAACAATATACAACGTGTTAATAATGCAATAACCGAATAACCCATACAAAAAATCCCACCAGCGCGGTAATTATTCTCGTTATTCTCTGAAAGCTACTTACCGGGCTTGTAAGTCACTTTTCATTTTGACGACACTGTATGAAATATGAAAGGGAGAAAAAATAGCCCTTGGCGAGTTTCTTGCCGGTTCTTCTCGTTACAAGGCCTCCCGCCGTAGGATTTGCGAACCGATAGCGTAGATTCATTGACGTTCACAAGTGCTGTATCAGCCTAAAATAAATAATGATTTTGATTTTGGTTGTTTTTTTTCTATCACAATTTTCCTTATTGAATTGTTAGTTTTTAAAAGCATGAAAACGATTGTAATCTAATCACACATCAAAATATACATCCTACATAATATTTAAACTGGTGAGCAAACCTACGAAACGCTTCAAACGCTTCATCCGTTCAGATGATGGCAAATATTAAAAAAAAAAATCTACTCTTTTCAATATTTGTCAATCCAAAACCTCTTTTAAAGAGATGCAAACATATTTGTTATCGGGAAGTTTTTGTAGTAGGTAGATATATTTCATAACATTGAGAGATATTAAAACATGAATTGGAAAAGCGGGCAAGTTATTTATGACAAGCCTTTGCTTGTTGCAATGCTGACTACAGCATGAGAATTTTGTTAGAAAACGCGTTATCTAATGAGTACATACCTACAGAGGGTTAGTCATGTGAAGACAGGCAATGCAGCATGAGAGATATAAAAAAAACAAGTAGGGCAGGCGTACCGGTTTTGGCCACTTTAAGGATTTTTTCACTTTTAACCGCTTAGTGCTTAATGATCTAAAGTATTTTAGAGAAATTTTATAATGTAGAGTTATAGATAATTTATCGACCTTTAAGGGTACAATCTACAAAGTAAAAAAAATCAACAGTTTTTTTTATTTAGAACAAATTCTGCGGAGGGGGCCAAATACACCGTTTGCATTGGTTTTGGCCACTTTTATAAAATTACTATATTTATAAGTTGAGTTTATGCTTAATTGATGTCTTATTAGAGTTCTGGACTAAAACACTACATTAAATAGTATTTTAATCACAGCTAGCTCCTTACTACAATTTTATAAGTATACCTTTATCACTTGATTAATAGAAAATTAGCGGATTGATGCTAGTTTAGGCTAGTGCCTACACTAGCCTCAATCCGCTAATTTTCTAGTACGTTAGCTAACAAAAGTGAGTTGTGAGTCTTTTAAAATAAATGAACTTTATGATAGGTTGGAAACTTTCTACTAACCCCAAAGTGGCCAAAGGTGGCACAATGCTAAAATTTCTAGCCCCACTTTTGGCCACTTATTGTTTCCCAACTTTTTGTAAGAACAATGAAAAAACAACACTTAATCCATCTAGAAGAAACATATTCCAATATGATATAAAATATTAAATAACCATAAAATAATTTTATTCTAGAAAAAAAAATGATTTTACAAAACCTTTACCCCTAACATTTTGCTTAAGAATTTTACAAAATGTTAACTTTAAAACATAACACGTGTTTATTTCTAAAATATCGTACTACATAAAAAAAACTAAGTGCTGTAATTATTAACTAAAAGTCCAATCTTTTATTCGCCATTAATAAATAGCATCAATAATTATTTAATTCCTATTTATATAACTTTAAAGTGAAAAGTGACCAAAACCGGTACAGTGGCCAAAACCGGTACGCCTGCCTTTATCATATTTTTTAAATACATTATTTACTATCAGTACACAAGCGTTTCTCCTTCTTCCTTCGCTTGGAATCCGATTATATCGAGCTAATTCGGGATCATCATCTTCATAATTTTGTCACAAAAAGTAGTATCTATCCTTCTCTAATGTCTTGTCTAATGCAACGTCAAATTTTATAACCAACGTGTTTTTTTAATCATAAATTACACTATAACTATTGGAAATCGACTCGACAACAAATTTAAACATGGTAAAAAAATTTATATTTTTATAGGTTATAGTGAAATGAACCATGAAAGTTTAAAATCCCATAAATTATACTTTTGGTGAACACAAGATGTGAATCGCTATTATAAGTATTTTCGCTCGCTGTTCTATTTTCTAAGATAAATGATACTAGAGAAAATGAAGGGACTATCTAGTTTGTAAGCCACTTGTGAAGAAGTTTTTTCTCCTAAATATTTTTTTAATAATAATGTGTTATTGCGTTTCATGTATATCCAACTCGCCAGAAATGACTTGCGAAACGTCAATTTCGTTAACGAGGAAACATATTGTGTTTCTAACACAAGATGACAATGTTAATTGCGGATGTACGGTAATGTCGCACGACGAACTATGAATTGTGGGAGTTTGACCGATCTTTGTCAGCTAGGTACACTCGACAGCACATCAGACTATACATGTTGACCTTGAGAGCGCCTTTATGCCCTACGTAATAAAAGCTGGTAACGCAGTTCAACTGTTTAACTTGATGTGCTGCCGAGTGTACGTAACGGAAGTGTTTTATTAAAATACCATTAGTCAGGCGAAATCGTGTACATCGAACGTACACAATGCAGTGTGATTCTATTCATGTACTCTAAGTCGAATCTCTAAAATTCGTCCAATATCTGTTAATTTTTGACACGCTTTTATTAGCTTTACCTGTATGTATGTATCTACTTAGGTAACGGAATCTTTCAACGTAATTTTCACCAACTTTTAGGCGTGTAATCTGCTTGAAAATTTGCACAGTGGTCAAGCCTCGATGACAATACAATAATTTTATAGTTTCGTTCTGATGTCCTAACTAGGATCATCAGGATAAAAAAAAACTAGATTGTTTTTGCTGGTTAAGGTATACTATCCACAGAACGACGGTCAATATCATTCTTTTTATCGATATAATGAAAAAAAATCTTACTACTTACTAAATAATTTTAAGGAAAATAAATTTTACAATCATGAAACCATAGATTTCGCTAATGCATTTTATGACTAAAAACTTCGATCAACAATAGTAGATGAAGGCTCACGAACTAAATGAAAACTTTATATGGCACAGACTGACTTTTTTTTAAACGGAGAAAATAGGTTAAGAATGTTACGATCTTACATAAAATGACAGGAACCATTCCAAGTTTGAAATACCTTATAAATACCTGGTTGCTTACCATCAACTCTTATTGCGGTTTTGTTTAGGACCTAAACTGATCTGCTTCGCTTATTCATACCACGACAGCTTAATATCAATGACAGCGATTCAGTGATCATTCAATGACATTTCACAGCCGCTAAACTGTCATGTAGGCTTATTTGACTTATAACCCGGCTAAGCTAACATGACACCTGCAGGTTATACACGTCCCTCTCACTCTCCGGGCATGACAGAATCGAGTGAAAGAGACGGGTAGAAGAAATAAGGACACAAATCGTTCGGTCATTCACATTTAGCAATTCATTTGCGATCCAGTTTTTAGAAGGTCAGAGTACGAAAGAAAGCAATTCATTTTAGGAACCTATTCTGCATCGCGCTATTTTTGAATCGCTGTCTTAAAGTTGATGGTAGGCACCCTGTAATACTAATATTATAAACAAGAGTAACGGGACTCAACGCGACATTTATTATGAAGTACATATTATTATGTCCTTACAGCTAGACGTTTTGGCTGTGTTGCTACAGCCGTGGTCACAAGGTACGCTCGGCCATATATGTCACTCCAACTATGTATCTAGAAAATAAATTATAGTTTTAAAAACTTCTTGGGGGAGGGGGGGGGGGTCTTCGCCTTCTCTTGAACAAAAAAGAAAAAAAAAATATGTCTACCGGATGCCTCCTAAGTATTTCGACGACGCACCGTTTTTGAGATATTCTCGTTTTTATAAAATTCATTTTTGAAAATTTTACAAATCCCGGCCCCATACAAAATCAGTTGAACACATTTTCATTGCCGATTGATGAGATAACTCTATGGTTGACTATAACTAAAATCAGTTCTATTTATAAAATAATTCTTTTCCACCCTAGGGTGGAACGGAGACTTTGTAAGCCGCTGCTCAGTTTAAATATACTTACATAACTTTCCGAATATGAGAGATGAAAAATTATTTTACTCTACCAAAATGCGCATCGGGTCATTCGATAAAGAAACATGTAATATTTTTATTTTTATCTTTATTAATGCTGTCACTCACAGTCTTGTCTGATAGGTACTCTCTGTTTTTCCTGTTATTTTGGAATTTCTTTTATTCAAATAAGTTGCAATTTTCCCTCTATATATTCTATAATTTGTTGTTACCACTTTATCGTCATCAACTTTTTTATTATTGACCTGAGTTATTGAAAATACAATAATCCTAACTTGATAAGTAATCAATCCTGGCCTGGCGCTTATCATATCAAATAATCGCCGAAATCTATGAAACATTATTTTATCTTTCAGTTAGTAACAAATTGATATGGGGAAACCCTGTCATATGACTGACCGAGTCGTATTATTTATTTATTTATTTATTTATTTACACTTTATTGTACACACAGATAATACAGATAGACAAAAAAAAATATACAAAGGAGACATACAATTGGCGGCCTTATCGCTAAAAGCGATTTCTTCCAGACTTCATTATTTTCTTGTACTAGCCGTGAGTGAGTCCCTGGGTTTCTTTGCGTAGGTTTTAGTTTAAGAGTTATTTTGATGTGTCCGCAATAATATTGAAAAGATCATCAAAATCCATTCAGTCCTTTTTGCATGAAAAAGCAACAAACATCCGAAGATCTTCCAACTATTTTATTATGAAGTGTAGGTAGTCATTAAATATAACATTTGTTCCATAAATTGCATGCTAATATTATTGTTAGTATAGTTTTTCATAACAACACTATGATGCAAGCAGCGCAGGATCGACCGCTATGTATATCTTTGATGAAAGCCCACGACCCAGCAGTGGGCGTCGTACAGTTGATGGTGAAGCATATACTTGATTAGGTAATAACTGCATCATTTTAATAAGAAAGAACCTCCTTTTCTGAGTCGGTACTATAACATGATGATGATGACTATAATACCTTTAATTAACCTGGTTAAGAAGCTTGTAAACAAAATGTTAAGAAAATATATGTAAGTATACGTAATTTTAAAAATAGAAAAGGATCTTAAAATCTCAGCTACTTATTCTCTCAAGGAAAAAATATAAATAGGTACCTATGTGAAGGCTCCCAGTTTTCTCATTACATTTCGTTTGTTTTTCGCGAAACAATTATGAAAGGAGAAAATAATGCAAACAGAAAAGGGCTTGAATTTTTCGTTCTTTTAACTTTTGTCCAACCCTTTTCCTCAACAACATGCTTCGTTTCATTGAAAAGAAAACTCCACGAAGGTTTGCTATTAGCTTTATCTGACAATAAGAAAAGATATCTATTGTTAATTTAATTTAATTTAACAAAAACACTCTCTTGTAATTTTACATATTTTTAAAGATAGGTACTTACTTTAAACTGTCATAAAGGCGTATTGTTATTTTTCACTGTGGGCAACTTTTTGGCCGAAGATGTAACTGTTTTAGTTAAGTTTGGCTTTCTAGTTTAAGTATGGCTGTTGTTGTCACAATAAATAAAAATTAAAATTAAAATTAAAATATCCCACTTTTTTAACTACAACGGGGAAGCAATTAGCTTTCACCACACCTGATAAACTCACGTGAAAAAGCATTACACATAAGTACTTATACTTACTCGCGCACGATGTCTCAGACCGAGATTTGATCTCTTCTACGTTATTTTAATATTATTCTTACTTTTAAAGTATTATTTGTATTTGTTTTAACACCTATACTCGCGTCGGTCTCACGGACCGATTATATTGTAATAAAGAGACACACGATGCATACGATACCAGCGCCTGCACCGCACTAATCAATGCCTAACAATAACAACAACAAGGATCCAATAATTGTAATTTTTGAAAAAATTACGTTTTATCGATTTGTCGGTCTGTGAGACCAATGCACGAGTGTAGGAAGGTTAAATTATGGTAACACTGAAGGTGGAAGCGCGCCAGCTCATGTGGCGCTACTCCCGGAATCCACAGCTACCGAGGAGCTGGTTGTTTTATTCCTCACTGCTGGCACAGAACATTGCTTTAAACATGTTGCTATAGCGACAGATTTGGACAAGATGAGATGGTAGCTAGCCAGACGTACTTTGATCAAGTCCTAATACCAACCAAAATCCTAATAGGTATCTAGGTGTTATTATCAGTTTTAGTAATTGTGTTTGTGATACGTCCGGTCTCCGTAACACAAGTGATTTAAGCTATTTATCTAGAAATTAGCGCTCTTACTTTGTTATCGCAATATTGAAGTAAGTACCTAATGTTTATCATGCCAAATTACAGCTTTCTAGTCTATGAGCTAGGCTGGGGACAGACAGACAGATATGGCAAAACTAAAGGTCACAGCACATTACATCAACTCGGAAAGGGATCGACACCGTATCAACTCGAGCGGTTCAGTATTCTTTGTATGAAACCCCCTACTGCAAAGCACACTAATCGGATTCGTAACGTAATCGCCTCGCCTCGGGACCAGCTCACGAACCGCTTTGCGGGTCGCTCAACTTGCTGTCCTCGCGCTTACCGCTAGTCGTCCACGCGCTCACGTCTCTCCGTACCCGAGCTTACGGCTCTACGCACAGTGGTCTGAAAATGAAAATGAACATCACAATTTTTTTTTCACCTTATTTATAATTTTTTTTACCTTTTTTTTGTTTTTTTTCTATTTTTTTATAATTTTTTTCTCCCATTTTTTTCTATATGGAACCACTGTGCGGCGAGCCGTAAGCGCGGCGTCGCCTAGCCGTAAGCGCGGCGTCGCCAAGCCGTAGCCGAGCCGACGTACCGACGCTGATCCGGTTTGGTTACGTGCTTGCGTTAGGTTGACGCCTGGTTGACGGCGAGGCGAAAGGCGATACGGTGTCGATCCCTTTCCGAGTTGATGTAATGTGCTGTGACCAAAGGATAAAAAGTCGAAGTGTAGGTAGTAATTGCTACGGGTCGGCTCTGTTGTTCGACAAATACTGCCAAACCGACAATGCCGGCCCACTTACGTGTCTAACACGTAACCTAACCTAACAATGCATAAATAAAAATAAATAAAAACCACATAAAAAAAGTAAGAAATAATTCCTCACCAAATAAATAACGTAAGTACTTTGAAGTCGGGCGTGAAACATGTACAAATTTTTGTTGTTTTTGTTAAAACCCGCCCGACTTCAAAGTACTTACGTTATTTATTTGGTGAGGAATTATTTCTTACTTTTTTGATGTGGTTTTTTAGAAGGCGGTTTTATTTTTTTATAAAAATATTTTTATTTCACTCTTTTTAGTGCATCGTTCAGGCAATTTGCGTGTTTTCTGGTAAATAGGTATGTGATCAAACTCAAAACCTCCTTTTTCGAAGTCGGTTAAAATACCTTGAGGTATCCCCTTTTTAACAAAACAAGAATCATCTAAATCGGTTTATAAACAAAGGAGTTATGCCTAAAGATACGTATTAAATTCACATAAAGTGGTAACGAAAACGACAGTATTTTCAAGATTTCCTGAAAACTACTGAACCGATTTCAAAATTTCAAAACATGGGACCAACTTGGAAACCAACCTGATGTAATAACGTTTGAACCATTTCAATCGGTTCAGCCGTCTTCGAGTAATCGGTGGACATACACAAAAAAAAAAAAAAAAAACATACATACAGACGAATAGAGAACCTCCTCCTTTTTGATTTAGAAGTCGGTTAAAAAATCAAGCCATGCATAAATACACGATTGCATGTGAAGATTATCCACAAGTCACATCAACATTGTTTTCTTTATCAGACACAGTTTTTAATTCACTGATTTCAATGAGAATTAATCATGCTGTTTACAGCTGATAAAATATATATTGTTGCTTCTTACATGGACTTTGAAACACGTTAATCACATTGATTGATACAAATAATGGAAAACACCTGAAATCAGGAATAGGGGATCGAACTGTTATTGATATGTCAATGTTTAATAGTGACATTCAAAAATAACAGTATAGTATACCAAAAGTGATAAAAAACAATCTGTTTAATAACAAACAATTAGCAATGAGCTGCTGAATTTTGATTAACCGTGACTTTAGCTATCTCTTTCTAAAGCAAAATTTCTATGACGGGATTATGGCGCTACTACGTGTGACGTCACATGTGAGTAGCGCCACCGCCGTCCTAGTCCAATAAAAAAGTTTGATGCTCTATAATATCTCTGGCAATATTATGTAAAATATATGAAAATAAATAATTAATTATTTAACAATTTGTCCGGTTCCCTATTGATCATAACTTTTTATAATGACAAGTGACCGCCAGGAACTTCGTCCGAATGCGTTTTCCGGAATAGGTACTAAGTTTGAACCAAACGTCTAAAAAAACTAAAAATCTTTTAAAACACAAATAAAAATTACCAAATAAGTGTGCAATATACTTCGTCTCCGTGGAATTGAGTTCATGAAAGTTTCATACAAACTTTGAACTCCTTTTTTACCCCTTAGAGAAGGTATTTCCAAAACTCCTCTTTGAGTGCTACCCTACTGCACTCCCCCAAGAAACATACATGTAAAATTTCAGCTTCTTGTGCCCAATAGTTTCGGCTGTGCGTTGTCTGTCAGTCAGTAACGCAAGAGTTTTATATATATAGATAGATATATTAGCTGATTCGGCGAACTTCTCGTACAACCTTATCGATAGCACGCCACCTACCGGGACCAATTGTAATTCTAAATCATTCTCGAATCCACCTGAAAACACACAAAAAATTCATTAAAATCGGTCCAGTCGTTTAGGACGACTTCAGTTACATACACACGCACAGAAGAAATATATCTAAATATATGTTAAATACCTACATATTATACACTATGAAAACCATAGCAGTGCCTCTTTCAGTCATATTAAAATTTAAAGCTATGACGGATAGTAAGTATATTTAACTATTACGATTACCATTACGACGGTTTCCGTGCTACAGCTACAGAAGGTCCACTCTGAAACGCAAGTTTGTAAGTAAGTAAATACGAAGGCTTTCTGTGAAACGCAAAATTCAAAACTTCTTTATACCCGTCTCTCTCACTCTCGAGTCGTGGCAGAATCGAGAGTGAAAGCGGCGGGGCTACCGAAGTAACAAACTTTTCGTTTCAGAATACGATGCCTGGGACACAAAATCCGAACCTCTCCAGGCATGAGAGAACCGAGTAAAAGGGGCGGTGTAAACGACGACGTTTTGAAATTTAGGTTTTGGAATACTGTCCCAGATTCGAACTTGGGATTTAAGCTTGAAATTTTCGAATTTTCTCTTTACCGACATAGTTATTTCACCCTTCAAGTTAAATAGGGCGATTAGGGTGAGAAAACGTTTTTTATTCACAAAGTTTTTCAAGTGTATTTAATAATTACTAGCAAAACTTAAAAAAAGGGTATTCTACGACTGTGTTAGGTCTATGACAAGAAATATAATGTTACACATATACCATATTATTTGAGTGCATATAAAAATACCTAATATACTTAATACGTCATTATGCTTTTCAGTTTACAGTGGAGTACTCTAAATAGCATTTGCAAAAATATCAGCGTCTAAAAATGCCTATTATGTTTATTGATGTCTAGATTATGATGAATGTGCGTAAGTGGGTTTTTAGAGAACATACTTATCTTTATGAATAGCAGACGCTTAATGATGGGTAATAAAAAACCGTTTTGCCTTTGCATTATTCTTACTAGATAAATCAAATATTGTAAATTGTCTAAGTAATTCTAAAAGAGTGAAATCTAAATATTGCTTTAATAACTGACGTGAAAACAGTTTACTTAGCAACTGTGTGATAGTAGCTTATGCCCTTTAGTAAGTTCAATAAAATTAGTAATCATCATAATATTTATTCAGCAGTTTTAGTGTGATATTTAGACAGCTACAACTACTTTCAATTTACGCGCTCCATATGACAAAGTTTTTAACGAAACAATAAGCGTCCCGGAATTATAAACATCTATACCATTTACCAGTATATTAATTACAGAAAGGCGACGCCAGGGCTGTAAGAGGGGCCGGTTGGCCCCCTCCCCCACCCAAGAGAGTCAAAATTACCTTTTTTCCCATATACTTCGTCTTCTAGACGACCCCTTCCCCCCTTCTAGATCACCCTGCCCCGACCCTAGGCCCATGAGCTAGCAGTTTGCAGTTTTTTGACACAACTGCACCGAAAGTTATAATTACAGCTGTAGCTTACTTTTTGTGCTACGAGTTATTATTATTTTTACTAAAATTTATTTTAACTGTACCTTTAACCCTAAATATCAAATTTATTAATCATAGACCATGCTGACGACCTCCGTGGCCGAGTGGTGTACGCACCGGTTACACCATTGTCAATGCCTACTCAACCAGAATGCATGGAACAGCAGTTTTTGTTTTTGAGTTGCATAGTTGGCCCCATAATAAAAGTTGTTCATATTCATAAGCACAATCACCACCAAAGAGGTTTTGCGCTAATAGACTGGTGCCGCAACTGGAATACCTGAAACCCTGTATTTAATTGTATTCCTGATCTGTCTCTAATCAAATAAAATTCAAATTAAAGTCATGGCTAGTGAAAAACTGTTTTTTTTTTCAATAATATAAATATTGAATGTTTTGGTTTATTTATTTATTTTAATTATCAATTTATTGTTATTTATTATTTATTTCATATATCATGCAGGCTTGCAAAAAATATTTCCAAATCGCCAGCAAGTCATACCATACTTTTATTAATATGTCAATTTTCATTCAAAAAATAATAAAACAAACAAAAATAAAAGTGAGGAAAAATGTCAACACAACATCAACAATGCGCAGCAAGCAAGTAAAGGCAAGATCAAAATATCGCAAAATTACTAATGGAGTCCCTCAAGGCAGTATTTTGGGGCCATTACTATTCATTCTTTACATCAATGATCTTCCAGATGTTACTAAGAATGATTGCTTTTTATTTGCAGATGACTGCACACTTCTATTTAAAAATAAAAATATTGACGAACTTGAACTTGACATTAATAATACACTTTATGACATAATTAATTGGATGAATAAAAATGACCTTAAAATTAACATATCTAAAACTAAAGCTATTCAATTTCACACGTATAAAACAAAAAAAATTAATATTGACATACACTACAACAATAATAAAATTGACATCGTAGACAGCACAGTATTCTTAGGTATAAAATTAGATGAATACTGCAGTTGGAAAAATCAGGTAGATACTGTTTGCACTAAATTAAACAAATTTGTATTTGCACTTAATAGAATCAAAAACATTGCGTCTTTTCAAATTGCTTTACAAGCGTACCACGGATATGTCTCTTCTTTGCTGCGTTACGGCATAGTTATATGGGGTAACAGCGTAGACTTTGAAAGAGCTTTTAGAGCCCAAAAGAACTGTATTCGCGCCTTATGCGGGATAAGATTAAGGGAATCTTGTAAACCCCTGTTTGAAAAACACAAAATACTCCCTCTGCCATGTATCTACATATTAGAATTATGTATGTTAGTAAAAAAGCACCCAGAGTTCTTTACAAAATGTAACCTATTAAAAACGAACTTAAGAAATTCTAGGAAAAATAAATTAGCTATACCTAAATGTAATTTAAGCCTATTTCAAAGAAATTGTTATTATATGGCTATCAAAATATTTAATAAGCTACCGCTGGACATTACTGATCAGCCACTTGATAAAAATATATTTAAAAAGAAATTGGTACAATGGCTCCTACAGCATAACTTCTACTCCATTAATGAGTACTTGGAGAGAAAATGACATTCTATAATAATTAATGTAGGTATTGACCATATTTTGACATTTTGTAATTTTTATTAGCCACTGACATTAGGACTCATAATGGTTTATCAGACATTTTTAATTATTTTTAATTTTTGTTAATTTATATTGAGATATAATTACATTCCCATAATATATAATTGACATTTGCATGCCCACATAATTAGGGTAGAACATTGTTGTTCGTCTTAATATCATTGTTGACCACCCCAATGTACTACACGATGTTAAGCAAATAAACGTTTTGAGTTTGAGTTTGAGTTTGAGCAAATGCGCAAACAAGTCTTTTACAAATACAGGTTATTATACTCGTAACGAATATACTGGATTCTGACATGTAATGGTACCTAATTATGTTGACATACTTACTATATCATTATTATGTTCTCCTTTATGTTCTGCATGCCAGATACTAGTGAATATGATGCGACTTTCATATACCTACCTCATTACATTGTAGCAAATAAATTCTTGATTCTTGATTCTTCTTGATTCATAATACTAGTGCTCAAGCATATACTCGTAGTTTGGTATTATTATTATTATTATTATTTATTTATTATCAGAAACAGTGTAATACATTTTATATTTTACAAAAAATGTATTCGATTTTGCGTATTCGTAATTTCGATCAATGTATGTAATGGCGTCCAATATTTATTTATTATTTATTGAATAAAAAGTTTCCATTTATCTATCTATCTATTTTCATCTTGCTTCTACCCAAAGACACTATAGGAAGTAATTTGGCAGTCACGAGCTATTAAAACTGATGGCTGTATTGATCGGATGATCATTATCTTTTTGTCTAGATCATCGCAAGGTCACGTATGTACAGTTAGACTAATGAGAACTGTATAAAACTAGTAAGGTTTATTTAATTTAAAAAAAAGATAGCAGAGAATTATACATTTGTTTGCTAAAGTTTTATTAAATCAATTGTTCAAGTTTTCGCTAACTGTATAAAATTACTAAGGTAAAATTAATTAAAAATTTCGTAGTCTATAAAAATTGATAATATTAATAATGCATTATCGTTTAGTAGTTATTCTATAAATAATGCACTCTCTAAACGTACCATTAATGTTATGCAATAAAAAATGGATACTTACCCTTTTATTGTTGAAAGGTATTAAGCCTATGTAAGGTTTTATAAATCTTTCTGCTGTCATAGGTAATATGAGAGAGGTTGGATGAAGGCTCGAAACGTGAGGCGCCTAACAAACTCTAGAACCAGATGTCTAAATCATTGTGACATTCGAAAGTACTTTTTATAGTAAGGGTCTGAAAGTGTAGTTCCATTTCTTTATTTTATAAAGTTAATAAAATCCTAACTTAGAACTATCATGACATGATTGTGATCTAAAAAAATAAAGTGGTATTGAATGTACCAGTGCGTAATTAAATAATCAACGGTAAAAAAGTTACAAAGTTTTACCGCCTCTGTGGTCTTGTGGTTCACACCACCGATTTCAGATCAAGAGGTCCCAGGTTCGATTCCCAGTAGGGGTACATATTGTATTCGGTTTGTCTGACGCCATAACAATGATGTTTTCAGCATTATTGTGCATCCGGCAGTTAGAGATAAGATAGCCAGTTCCTCAGTGATTGAGGATTCCGGAAATAGTGCGCTTGCACCTTTCAGCCTTACCACCACTTAACATCAGGTGTGATAAAGGCTAAGCTGTGCTATACCGTTGTGGATAAAGAAAAAATAAGGTTTTTACATCAAAGGAATAAAAATACACACAACGCTTCATTTGGTACTTGTTGTTTAATAGTACATTACAGCCGAGGACAGGTAAGTAAGAAATTACATTGTCGAGGATGGTTTGAAGCACGAGCCGCAGGCGAGGGCTTTAATCATTCGAGGCAAGGTAATTTGCTTACCGTACAAGGCTTGTATAGTACTTTTCTCAAGAAATGCGAGGAAGTAAAAAAAACTATTTAACTAAATAATATTTATTAAAATTTATATCACACATGTTCGGGCAATTATTAAATGTAAATGTTATTGTTTTCCCGGGCACACTTATGTATAAATCGCCCATAATAATATTATTTTAATGATGTAGGTATCATTAAAATACGCCAACAACACAGATTCTGAAAACGTATGCGCCTTTTTTCACTTTTCCAAATCAGATCGTAGGCTTTCATATCTTTTTCTTTTGATTTTGCTGGCAGTAAGTTTTCTGTTATTCATTTTGCTTCTGCTCTCAAATTTGGTAGAGTAGGTACATACAATGTCTGTATATGTTTCATTGGCAGAACTCATTTTGATAATTTATTACACAATATAAATAAACTGTATTGATATCAAATCAACCGCTGAAAATCATTCCCGCCGTTTTTTTAATAATGGTTTGTGAGGCCAAGTGGAACGGTCATACAGCCTATTGATACTTAATACTTGCTACTAAAATGCGCAACTTCAATACCCGCTTCTGGGTTGTAGATGGCGCTGTACATATTTCCCATACAAAATTACTCGTAAAGGATATTTTGTCTATGATAAATCTCATTTTGTTTTTTCGATTGATGTTCGTGCTAAGGGTACATAGCGCTTTTGGTACAATACGAAGTAATATACTCTGCACCGTATTTAAAAAAAAGTTAACCTAATTATGATATAATAATTACTTATATAATAATAATAATAATGTGGCTGTATGGTGCAAATGTCCCTTTGCTTTTTCTGTTTTTATACACAGGAATAACGAAAGAAAAAAATAAAGAAAAAAATTTGGTAATAATATCTTTGAGTAGTACCTTTTCCAAGGTAAACATTCAAAATTTGAAAATCACTGCAGTAATGAATTTCAGTACTTACTTACTGCACTGATTTTAGTGCAGTAAGTAAGTACTGAAATTCATTACTGCAGTGATTTTCAAATTTAGAATGTTTACCTCGGAAAAGTGCCACGTACTGCATTCTTTTCTCAAATATAATATTAACATTTCAGAGCATAAGTGTGAAAAAGTTATTTAAAGTACATACAGTCAGTAATAAAAAATACTTAAAGTGATATGAAAGAGAAAATGATCAAAATTCGAGCTATGCCATACAGTGAAGTACAAAACCGTCTTAAAACAAATTATAATCATTAAATAAAACACTTTCACGGATTTTTTCACGCAATTTATTTAACAACTTGGTTAAATTTTAGTTGTTTTTAGAGATAATTTATATAACATTTTATATAATCATTAAGCCAACATATTCAATACCCAATGCTAATGAGTCGATAATTGCCGATATAAAGAGGCTTAAATATAACTTGAATATAACTTAAATATGACTTTAATGCAATTTAAAACGTAAGCTATTTTTGGTACTTATAATGAGAATAAAGTGAAGGATTATTTTATTAAATCCTTGAAATTCTCTACATTAAAAGCTTCAAACATATTACATATCATATTAAATTTTATTAAATTACGCGACGCAGACGGCTGACGCTTGTCTATGATCTGTACTTATCAATACCTGCGATAAAACACCGTTTGTTTTTCGATGATGAAACGTCGCAGCAGGTTCAAGGAAAACGCGCACTTAAGGTGAAACTCTTAACTACGTAGCGAGTCTTGAGACAAAGATTTATGGTGCAAAGTTGCACAAAAATTCAATTTGAGACTTGAAAGATTTATCGGGTTGCGAAGCAAAGGTTGAAAACTTTTAAACAACGTTCGGTAACTTGTTGACTTGTGGGTAGGTAGGTACTGATTTCACTTTTACAGGAAGGGAAAAAGAAAAAAAGAAAGAAAGAAAAATTATTTATTGGAAAAAGTTATTTTTTTAAAGTAAAAAGTTAACCTGCATTTGACGTAGACAGGGTTTTGAAGTTGGAAAATCGGGTAAGGAAATTTTAAATATTTCATACGCATTTTCGACTATTTTGTACAACTTCTTACGCACTTTACTATTATACATATGCCTTGCAACAAAAGTTTCCTACTTAGTACCGTTCAAGTGTTTGATTTGTGGTTTAACGCCAGCGCGCCAACGAAAGACAAAGTATTTATGTAGGTATGTTATTATTAACATACTACATAAATACTATTATTACTTACATTTTTTTTTGTCAAAACCAAATTGTAAGAACAACTTGATTGGTCCCTCGCTATGAATGGAAACAAATAATAGATTTAATATTCAATTAGAAGTAATATTACTTCTCTCAACGAAGGAGTACCTCAAGGTTCATTATTAGGTCCACTTTTGTATAGTTACTATATCAATACTGTGTCGAAAAGTATGTCGTAAGAATAATCGGACAGTAATAGTTTGTTGTAACAGTAAAGATCAATAGAAGTTGACGTAATACGAGTCACACTAGCATATAGCAGCTCGTCATGGCACACGATTTCCTTTGTTTGCGCAGTCTGTGTACCGATGGTCGGAAGCGTCACGAGGTTTATTTATCTGTTTATTCAATCGTTTCTAAATGTAAGAGTAATTTTGTTTGCGATGTGTTAAATACTGGTTTTTTATTTTGATGTAGGTACATATATTGAGCTAAATGTTTGTCTGAGTAAAATAATGAAAGATGTAAGTAGGATATTGTACGCTTCAAAAGTCATAATAATTATTTTGTGTTCTTATGGCCTGGCCGAACTATACTTACAAAATATATATTTTAAATGAACAATTGGAAACAATTTTTAGAAAAAATCTACCCGTCTCACAACCAGCTCCGATGGGACTAAATATTATATATATACGATGGGATAAAAATTGCATTGTGAATGCAAAAAAGTAAAAATTTAAATAACTATTTTAAACGAACACATCTTAGATTTCTGTGCGAACTGTCCATATAAATAAAACACTTTCATGGATTTTTTCACGCAATTTAAACAACGTAAAAAATCAAAAAATACTTGGTGGGTAGTTTTCCGTGACCGCGGCCCCTGGAAAGGTGCCGAAACGTCGGATAAACCAAAAAATCTCAAAAAACAACTAAAATTTAACCAAGTTGTTGAATAAATTGCGTGAAAAAATCCGTGAAAGTGTTTTATTTATATTTTGAACGACTTCTAAGTGCTATACTTGCGAATCCAAATTGCAATTTGATTACTATGAAATTCATGCGTCTTTTCAGTGTTAAAATTACTCGAAAAGCTCTATCAGAGACTTTACAAAATAAATTGTTGCCAGTAAAAGTCTATCAATTTGAAATTAACAAGACTATTTCGTTTTGGTTTAATTAATCGAGTTGACGTACAACAATCATTTTAAGCTTTGGTTCGTAAATAAAACAGTAATTGTGTTGGTTGTAAAAAACACACTCAAATTGAAAGGATAATATTAACATTTTTTAATAAAAATGATCTTTGGCTTATGGTTTTAATTAGGTACAATAACAAGTAACAACTAGTGTATTAACGTGTTTGTAATAATTTATGTTCATGTCTCTTAAACTGTCAGTTTTTGATAAAATCATGCAATTTTCTTAAGACATAATTACTTAAATTGTATTCTGCCAAAGTAGACGGGCGTGGCGCGGCCGGCCGGGCCGGTCACTTTCGCCGGTAACGATAGAACAAAAATAATCCTACGTAGTAATATTATAGTGTTCTTTACCTATACTACCAACGCTCACGACACGGCTAAAAAGACCGCGCCGCAGGTGAAAATATAGATTGTATATTTTATTGCTTCGCGAGCAAAAAGTCCGCCCCGCATCATTTTAAAAAGATTTGCATTAATATAAACAAGTTTATTTGAGATATCTCAAGTTGCTACTCTGACTCGATTGCGATATGTAAGATAATTGATAAAGGCTTCGGTTGCATTAGGAATAAAAATAAGTTTTCATTTGCTGATTAAATATCAGATGAGACTATAAATCTTAGACTGTACATCTAGCACAAAACCTCAAACCTCAAAATAACATCAAAACCCACAATTTCTTATTAAATATTTCCATTCCGATTACCTATTTACCGTCACCGAGTTTCCCTTTGACAACTGATCCAGAATGACTTCCTCGCACCAGGTCCTCATTCGAGTGAAAATATCTCATGGCCCGTTTACTTTGGCACTTGGGTGGTAACCGTACGTACGTGTTCGCGTAATGAATTGCTTGTATTTCCAATGTCCTGGAAAATTACAATGCTTATTTCACGGTTACAGAAACTTGTTATGTAATTGGGTGGAAGTTGGCCCGCTGATTTTTGCTCGGTGATATTTTCTTTTGTTACGGAAAATAAAAGAAAAGAGCCGATGGTACGGATAATACTCATGAAAGAAATTTGCTATTTGTTTAAGAAACCGAATATTTTCTCTATGACGATGATTAAAAGTGATAATGTATGAAATATCAAATATAAAATGCACAAATAATTCACTCTATAAAACAACATTCAAATATCATTGAAAATGTAGTCTTATTAGAAAAAATCGACCCGTCTCACAACTAGCAATCCGTAGCCGTCTCATCGGACTGAGACCCGTAGCAAAGAATAATAATATACAATTGCCCGTAGTCTGTTGTGAGATGGGTCGATGTTTTCTAATACTACATTGTCAATCATGAAAAATGAATTGTGAATGCAAAAAAGTAAACATTATTTGGAACATCCAAATAATCGGTTTTTGATACTTATTTATTTTTTGTTTATGCTTGGTACCTCTAAGCTTCTAATTACGATACGAAAATGTAGTAATGTTTGCAGCTTCAAGTACTTATCCCTTTTTTGAGGAACGTGGATATTAATAAACAATAATGATTATAATATACTTATATGTGATTATGGCAATATTAAAATATAGGGTCCCCTGAATTGAAATCCCCTGAAAATTCCCTGAGAATTTCATTCCCGAGGACCGTCCCGGAGGATCCCGAATGCGATAAATGTGATTACATTTACTTTTATTATTTTTTCTATCGTGTTTAACTTGTACCGCTAACAAAAAATATCAATTTTTTAAATAAGTATATTTGTATTTAGTATTTAAAATAAAAGTTAGGTCATCTTTTTAAAAACACAGGTACTTACTTATCAAAAAACTTAAAAAGAAATATTGGTATAATAAATCAACCTGTGATTACTATAGCAGACTATTGTTTAAATATTACAATATATTTAAATTTTTACTTTTTTGCATTCACAATGCAATTTTTATTATTGAAAAATGAAAAATGAAGTATTTTCAGTTGTGAGGGAGTAATATCACACATTTATGAAATTAACGCTGGCTATACAGCGGCAGCGCGTAAGAAGTATTTGATAAATTCGACGCTTCTTGTAACGACTCCGTAGCTCAGTGGTTAGAGCAGTCGCCCGGATAGCGAAAGGTCGTGGGTTCGAGTTCCATCGGAGCTGGTTGTGAGACGGGTCGATTTTTTCAAAATACTTTATTTGCTATTTATTACAATATATTAAAATTTGATTGACCACTTTTTCTGCTGACATGACGGTATTTTTAAGCTAAACATAGTATAAAAACAAATCGGGATCCTCCTGGACAGGATCCTCGGGGATGGGATCCACGGGGAAAAATCCAAAAAATCATCATCATCATGTCAGCCGAACGACGCCCACTGCTGGGCATAGGCCTCCAAAAAATATACTGTAGCTATGTTATTTATTTCAACGCTCAAAATGTAGTTTTCCTGCAAAATTTCCCATTTGAACCCGTTCAATTAAAATAGTTCGAGAGACAAACTTTATCCAAATTTATTATTTGTCGAGGACAATTGAAACTTTTTACTGTTCCCAAACTCTGTGCCTACACGACACAAAAGTTGCCTCGTTATAGCGAGAAAAAAACTTAATTTACAATTAACAACCTGCTTTTTGTTAAACTTTGATTTAGAGTGTCACTTTTTATTTTAATTGTACTTACTTGAATTCTACTTTTGTAATTGGCGAGTGTTCTTCTTAAAGTGTTGATTTATTAATGGACTCTTTTTAATGTTCTTATTTTTTTTCCGTTTGGTACTTGCGATTTGAATTATGGTTTTCTAATAGGCACAATGGTACCTGCTTATTGTGCATGCTCAACTGGAGGTTGTGAGTTTATGTTTGGACTGGATTATGCAGATAAGTTATTTAGATATTTCTTCTGCGCGTGTGTATATAACAACTGAACTCCTCTAAACGGCTGGACGGATCTTAATGTTTTTTTTGTGTATCTTCAGGTGGATTCGAGAATGGTTTAGATTTACAATTTGACCCGGTAGGTGGGGTGCTGTTGATAAAAGCCGATTCACACATGTCAGTGAAGCCACAGTTCCGTCACAGTGTTCGCTCAGTTCAGTGTCAGTGCTACAGTGTTGTGTAAGTGAATCAATTTACACATGTCATGTACTCAGTTCATGGAGCTTCAGTGCAAATGTGTCCGTCGTCAAGTACCGATCGTAGTTTTTGCTAATGGCTCTGTTCAATACTACAGAGCTAGCAATGATAGCTATTGCTTTAGAGGAAGAAGAAGAGCAGCATCAAAGAAAAAAGGGAAACTGCATGAAGCATGGCAATTAAAAGTAACGGATGGAGATTTTTTGTGAATTTTTTTGTGTATATTCGGTATAGTAGTCTGCGAACAGGTCTTAAACTATTTATTGTACTCCTAAATTAAAACTCAATAGACCAGATATAGGAATATTACACGAAATTTTATCAGAACTAACTTCAAATAGCAGCTAAGTTTTTATACATAATATTATAAGTACGATGGGATTGGCATCGTCAAATCCCGAAAACCAGTACTTAAAGAAATAAAAATCTAAATTATAAGGGTGGCCCACCCCAAATTATATACTTATATATATTTTTTGACAATATTTTATTTTAATTTTTTTATGATTTAGCATAAAAAATACATATTATTATAATCCTTAATTTGCACCCTTGCAAAATAGTGTTGCCGAACTATCGATAGTTTTACTATCGATAGTTTTAATCTAAAAATGCCTTACTATCGATAGACCTATCGATAGTATCGATAGTATCGATCTCTTAGTTAGTACAATACTATCGGTAAGCAGCAATACTATCGATAGTATTGCTTTTCAATATCAATAAACTATCGATAGTATCGATAGTATCAATACAATCGATAGTTTTGTACAATCGATAGTGACCTTTAATTCAATAGTATCGGTTCTACCCATCTGCTAGTGTAAATGCGATCAATACTATTGAAATACAGGTAACAATCGATTGTCCAAAACTATAGATAGTATCGATAGTTTATTAATATTGAAAAGCAATGCTATCGATACTATCGATAGTTTATTCGCCATCAGGGATCGATACTATCGATAGTATTGTTTTTTTCCGATAGTATTGCACTAAAACAGAGATCGATACTATCGATAGTATCGAAAACTATCGATACTATTTTTTTTGCTTTAACTATTTTGCAATAATGTTGCCGATCAATAGTCCACTATCGAAATGCTATCGATAGTGGACTATCGATCGGCAACATTATTGCAAAATAGAGAGTGGTAGAATCATACACTATTTTTGAAAAGCGCTATTAGTATTTCTAGAAATAACTTATATGGCAAAACAACGTTTGCCGGTATTATATACGTAATGTAGGTACATAAAGGTTTAGGGTACTTACCTTCTTATTTTGGAGTCAGAAAATTCTGAAAATTTCTGAATTTTATAAAACCAACACACTCCTTTATTTAGGCAGTCGTGTAATAATTAATTGTTTGTAACCGCTATTCCTCCTGTTAGGGTTTTGTTTCTGAAATTAATTTATAGAAAATTAATTAATAAACCCACGTATAAACTTTGCTAAGAGCGCTATTTTGGTTCAGTGGTGCAGACGTGAAAAGTTAACAGACATAACAGTTCTTCTCGCATTTATATTTCAGTCAACGACACTTATACGTACTGTGTATTTTCAATGTTTTTTTTTTATATCTAATCTCAATAAGTAACCGCCTCTGTGGTCTAGTGCTCTATACATACAATATAATATAGTAGGTATATAATATCAACCATTATGCATGGCCTACGTCTTTTGAAGCTACGAACGACAAAATACATTCATACTTATAAAATTTAACCATCAAGTAGTAAATCAACCATTACTTCTATCTAAGGCTAATCTCTTTTGAAGCTACGACCAGTCGACCAAAAAAACTTCATTATATTCAAACCTTTATTTTTCATTTTCACGTTATAATTCTACCTCCCATCAGTGGTTTCACTTTTATAGAGACTGCATTAGTATAACAATATAGACCCTCGATCCTGGTAATAACCAGGTCAGATCCATCACTGGTCAGTGTGATGTCATATAAGTAAGATTGATCACTGATCATGACTTGCAATTTAAGAAATATCGTAGGCCGCGGTCGTGATGAAAGCGATTGTGTATGCTTTTGTATAGAACGAACGAATAAACGAACAAAAGTCATTATTATCAACGGCATATAAGTTCAATTTAATAGAGGAGCCAGTGGCGCAGTGGTTAGCCTGAGATCGTTGAAGTAAAGCAACTTTTGCAATGATCAGTCACGGGATGGGTGACCAAAATTTTTTCTCTCGAGCTCCTCCGTGCTTCAGAAGGCACGTTTAGCAGTTGGTTTAGTTTTAATACCAACCAATACGCATTGGGCCCGCGTGGTGGGTCATGGCCCATTCTCCTTATCTATACTAATATTATAGAGAGGAAAGATTTGTATGTATGTTATGAAAAAACTCAAAAGCTGCAGGAACGATTTCGAAAAATTCGAAAGATTAAAAAAATATCGTTTGCGTGCTGGAGACTAGCAGCTACTTTTTATTCCGGAAAAACATCACATTCTCGCGGGATAGCGTCGTGTAGTCCACGTGGGCGATGCCGCGGGCCGAAGGCTATAGTAAATCACAAACTCTTTTCCTCAAGTTAAATATGAAAATAATATATTTCGAACTTTCAAGTCTGAAAAGTGAAGTTTAACTTGATGCTCATAATTATTTTAATTTTTAGTTTTTTGCATTCACAATGCAATTTTTATTATGGAAAAATGGAAAATGAAGTATATAGAAAAAATAGCCGGAGCTGGTTGTGAGACGGGTCGATTTTTTCTACATATTTCATTTTCCATTTTTCTATGCTCATATTTTTTTAAACTTGGAAATAAACAACTTTTCTAATTTACTGTACGCTATAAAACAAGCCTTAACTTTACCCCACGTAAATGGTTGGACGTTCATGATTTCGCAGCAACGAGGGTCAACCCCACTTTACACCATCAAAACCTAATTTCGCAGGGGCTAATGACCTACTTGTGGAAGTGACGATACAACAGTCAGTTTGTTTACATTTTTATGAATTTTATTTTTATAAATCTAAATCAAATTAAAATTTTGTGATATTTGGCTGAAACTATTTTTTATACATTGTTCTGCCGGGTACTTCAATACTATGCTTCAATAACACAGAATAAATTGAATTTTGATTCTATTTACTGGTTGAGGTATTTAAATAAAACAGGAATTCAAGTTATGAAAATAATTTAATAATCAACTTTACAATAAAATTGGTAAATTGGGGGTCTAGTGAAAAATTGTATTGGTCTGTCATGGTAAAAGGATTGGCCAGCTAGATTCTGCACGTTTATGTTTATTTAAGTTAGATTCGGCAGAATCTAGCTGTTACCAGGGTGCGCCGGGTATTGGTATCACGGGGAACGATTTATTCAAGCCACTCGGGGAGGCGCCTTTGCCCTTTCGTGAATCCACCAATTGTAAATCAAAACACATTATGCTTGCTAATGCTATTTCACCTCTTCTATTCCACTCATTTGAGAATCATAGTCCCGCTGGTCTGAGCTGCTACTGCTACAAAGACATTGAAGACTTTTCCTTCTGACATTGCAAAGTACTGTAAAATATGTTGCTAGTATTTTATCAAAGCTTTGAACAATTAATCAAATACCCGTGCTACACATGTGTCCAAATCCAAACACTTGTGTGCTATGTCTGGCATAACGAAGGGCATGAGTAGTAAAATTGTTTACGAAGAAAAAGGGAAGTAGGTGGATTTAAAAAATAAAAAACTTCGTTATGAAAGTGGCAATACCCAAACCATCTTCTGCCAAAATAAAAAAAATAAACTATTTACATTTTGTATTGCACTTTCTTGCGAACTGTACCTTTTCAGAGTGAAGTTTGTCAACAACCCGTCCTATTCTTATAATAATCGCATAGTAGGTACAGTTAGACGGAAATCACCCGCAACAGCCGCAAGCCGAGATGTCAGTGCGACATGACGTCATCGCAATAGCGCGCAAGGAAAGCAAATTTTCAAAAGCTGGTGAAACTTTACAACGCTGTATCTTTGGAAATTGGCCAGATTTCGATGAAACAAAAACTATTAGTACTTGCACGAGTACGCGCATTAAATGCAGTAATTTTTATAGTCATATTTTGATGTGTTGGTGTGACTCATTGACAGAAACATGATAGTTAAAACTTTTCTTGATAAAAATAATCGTAAAGTGACTAATAAAAAAAAAACCTTAGCTAGCTTTCTAGTTCTGTGGTTGACAGTATTTAAATTTTTTAAATAGTTTATTAGTAAACTATCTCCTCATCCTTATTTCTTCTAGCTTTGTACGGCCTATTAATGATATTCAGTCATTAAATCAAAACGCATATAGTTTGGATCGATATGTTTTAATTATTAGCCTATTCACTTTTCGTTACACATATGATCCGAAAATGCGCTGAAAACTTTGACTTTTGATTACTGAAAAAGGTGTTTTAAATTTTTATTACATCAAAACCAATTTTTTCCGGGCTAATGACCTGGGGAAGTGACGATACAACAGTCAGTTTGTTTACGTGTTTACACCGCGGCTTACGTCACGTTAAACAAAAGCGCAGTTTCAAGCGTCAAAGAATTAAAAAACAGTAGCTTTGATGTGTGTGAGTAGTGGGCAGAATAAATTCCGTTCTTCATTTTGTTTCTTTAGTTAGACGTTGTGGAATAACATTCTTACATTACTAGTCCAAGATATGGTTTTAATTTAACTACTGGTGATCTAAATGGTTAATGAAGTTGTGACGTTTTTTGATTATTTTACAGATTCAAAATGTTGAAATTTTTTCGAAATGCGAAAATAATAAGAAAAGATAAAAAAAATGCCTGAATGTTTGTATATTTTGATTACACAGATTGTATTCTATAGGAATATAAGAAAAGCTGGAAATAGAACAGTAGTTTATTTTAATTTCGCTTTTCAAAAGGCCAAATCTGAAGTATTGTTAAAAAAGTAACGAAATCTCGAATATATCAAAAACCATTATGTGTAGGCCAAAACATTACTTGGCTAAAACTGTTGGTCTTGACCTCATCTATAACGTTTTCACACGAATACGCCTACGCTATACGGTTTACATTAACCCTGTATATTTATTGTATGTAATAAGTACTATTTAGTACTAGCTGTTGACGTGAAACGTGGTATTTTACTATGGGTCTCATAAGCTCAAATTCACCCAGCGAGCAATGGAGAGAGGAGAGAGCGATGCTTGGTATTTCTCTGCTCGATCAAATCAGAAATGATGAGATCCGCAGGAGAACTAAAACAAATGACGTCGCTCGAAGAATTGCATCGTTGAAGTAGCAGTGAGCGGGACACATAGCGCGGAGAACCGATGGCCGTTGGGGCGAAAAGGTTCTCGAATGGCGACCGCGTACCGACGATGTTCCGTGGGCAGGCCTCCTACAAGGTGGACCGATGATCTGGTCAAGGCCACGGGAAGCCGCTGGATGCGGGCAACGCAGGACCGATCGTTGTGGAGATCCTTGGGGGAGGCCTTATGCTCAGCAGTGGGCGTCGTTCGGCTGATATGATGATGACGATAAGTACTAGCTGCACTGCACCGCATGGTTTTACGTCCGTAGTTTTCAATACCGTGAATATAAAAGTTGAATTTTGTATGGGCCCTCTGGAAAGAAACTGCCATGAAACCTTTTCGGTAGCTCATTTTTCTGAAAGGAAACTTGACAGAAGATAAGTGTAATCTTTCTACGAAAGATAAGTGTTATTTTAGTATCACACGAAAGAGGTTTTTTTTAAAGCAACTATTTTTAATATTACAATTAAAGTTAAAAAAGTATTTTACACAAACAAATAGTTAAAACAAAGCGAACGGACACTGTTTTCTACATTCGAACTAATTCAATTACTACGAATTAAGTACGTACGAATGAATAAAATCGTTTGTCTTTGTCGTTGTATTTTTTTGTCCACTATACGGGGTAGCAGATTACTCTGAAGACAGTGGTCCGTGAAAAAGTCTGTTAGTACCACAGAATAGAATTTATGTTCTGTGGTTAGTACCTACTAGACAATTTAAAATGAACGAAAAGGTTGAATACTTACGGAAAAATAAACGTCAAAGAAGGAGAGTCGCAGTGGTCATACAAAAACCACTGCTAATCCGCATTGGCCTAGAGTGGAGGGTCATTTTCCATAAGGAGGCCTGTGGCCCAGCAGTAGGGATATTAAAGTATCTGACGATGATGATTAGGGTGTGCTTAAGAGTTAACAAAGACAAAGACCCTCCTGGTACAAAGATTGCTTATTTTTATACACTACGGGGTATCACTTAGCCTTCATCACAGCTAATGTTAAAATGACAAGGCTGAAGGTGCAAGCGCACTTCTCCCGGAATCGTCAACCACTGAGAAACTATCTTATCTCAGACTGTCGGAACACAACAATGCTGGAAACATTGTTGTTTTGGCTGCAGACTTAGATAACATGGTGGTGGCTTACCAGGCGGACTAGGAACAAGTCCTTCCACCAAGCAAACCGATTACAAATTTACTTAAATAGGAATCGAACTCGGGACCTTTGGGTCTAATACTGATAGTGTGTATGTACTACTTTATACCACAGAGGCGGCTAACATTCTAATAAATCTAATTGTTAATTCAATTTTAAACAAGCGTTACTTTTATGGGCGTAGGAGCAAGTAGAATTAAACTGACCGTGACATTTTACCCTAATTTGTAGTTGTGTTTAGTGAAATGACGTAAGGAATAGAAGCCGATATCCTATTTGAGTTTTAGTACACAAATAGAATGACTATTACGTAGTCTATGATTTTTGTTGTGTATTTATATAAAATTGGAAGGGCCTTAAATAAGTAAGATGGCGCTATATAGGTACGATGTGCATATATTCCTTAGAAACCATTTCACAAAAACCAGTAAAAATCTGCGAAATTGAAAGTTTTTGACGTCGTTAATATCAATATTGGATGCAATTTTTCCATTTCTATTTATGAATCATAAATTTAATAGATCAGCCTTTCGCTGTCGTATTATATGTATCAAAATTTTGATTTATATCGTATGTACAAAATTATTAACCTTTTCATCCGCCCCCCTTCATGGGTAAACGCTCGAAATGAATACTTTGAAGTCCTAATTCTCAGTAACTTCTACCTTGGAACCGTTGAAAAAAAAATCGTCATAAATTATAGGAATACGTTCTTGTTTAAATTATAATGTAGATTTTTATCTTAAGTATTTCTATTAATCTAAAATTAAAATTCAAAGTTCCAAAAATTATTCAAATAAGTACAATTTTAAAAGCTTTTATTTTTCTTACAAAACTAAGACATTATAACAAAATATCTAGACAAAATTAAACTTATATCATTAGGGAAAACCTAAAATAAATAATAATTGTAACCTTTAGTTTTTTAAGTAAATATGGTAATAATTCTGCGCATTGAAATCAGTAAATCAGTCGCGCGCCAACTTCCATACAAAAGCGCAAAATTGTGAGATGGCCCTTAAATAAAATATTTAAGGAAAATTATTTTACATTATTTTTTTAGCTGTTACATAATGTTAACGGTTTGGAATATGGCCTTTCTTAGTTGGCAAGCAACATGTTTAATATTATGGAATTATAATACATTCACAGTGCGAATGTACTATGAGAAATAATACTAAATAATTTTTTTTTTGTTAAAAAAATAATAATATGTTTTTAAAACGAAATTTTATGCCGACTGCTTCAATATTGTATATTCATCCAAACTAAATCTGTCAGAATAATAATAAAGAATTTCAGCTCAATCGGCCACTGGGAAGTGGGACAAATTTAGCATGCAAGATTTGACCCAAACGGACATACAAGATCCACTATAACAAAAAATTTTGTAAAATTGAGATTTAATTTGTCAATACTTTTTGTTATGTGGCGTCCTTTTAAAAGGACACTAGCCTCAAGTGGGTTAAATAAAAAGGTTGTAAAAAACGGAGCTTGATTGAAACCCACAATGTTTGTTTGGATTACCGGTTCACTATTCTCAAAAATGGTTTTGAATCCCAGTTGAGGTATGTTCTTGGGAAAAGTTGTTTCTTTTAGTATTACAATAAGGCGAAACCATTTATTTGGTGCATAAAACAATTTTTTTAATCTTTAGTCCAAAAACTTCTTACATCTAACCATTGTTATTGATGATCGAAGCATCTAACATAATATTAAGTAGTGATTTAAATTATTTTATGCATTCCAATTTTTGTAAGTATAGGAAGAATGTGATAGTAAAATACCACGAGCTCTATAATATAAGTAGCTTTCAGGCGGGATTTTTTTTTACTATCACATTCTTCTTAAATAATATTAAAGTAGGTCTAACATTACAAAGATGCATCCAAAATGGTTGCCAGTCAGCATTATTGTCATGGCGAGCCATGACGCTGGTTTTCGGTGGGAACCAGTGAGAGTGATTTTTATTTGTGTTACTATAAATAAAACATTGTCATAAAATAATATTTTAAGAAATACTTTACTAAATAGTTTTCAGGAATTACTAAATTCACAATTGTTGATTTACAAATATTACTGCATCACCATCTAGAAAGACAAAGATGGAATAAAATTACGAACTCAGATCTACTATTAAACTGTAAAGTTTTGTATCTTCAAATGAAATTCTATTTTAACATCTCCATTTAGTAGCACCACCTACATGTACTAAGTTTTCGGAAATTAATGCTTTTAGTTATGAACAGGTAAGGTAAAACATGAGAAAAGGGATCACTTTGTCAGTACTGTTAGATAATGTTCCTAGTTTGGCACGAGATATTTCGAATTATATTTTACTAGCTTTTCGCCCGCAGCTTCGCCCGCGTGGACTACACGACGTTATTCCTCGGGATTGTGATATTTTTCCGGGATAAATGTTTCTCTCCAGGCTACAAAGTATATGTGTCTGTCTGTGTGTGTGTATATTGAGTAACAAACATCCAAGCTACCGAACATCTAAACTTTCACATTTATAATATTAGTAGGGTTATTACATGACATATTGATGTTTGTTCCTCTTTCAGGCAAAAACTACTCGACGGATTTGATCGAAATTTGGCACAAAGTTAGAAGATAGTCTGGATTAAAACAGAAATCTTATCATCCCGATATTACCACGGGAACAGGAACTACGCGGGTGAAACCGCGGGCGGCCGCTAGTATCTGTATATGTATATAAAACTCTTGCGTTACTGACTAACTGACAGACAACGTACAGCCGAAACTACTGGGCGCATTAAGCTGAAATTTGGCATGTATATTCCTTGAGAAGTGTAGGGGAGCACTAAGAGAGGACTTTCGGAAATTCCCCCTCTAAGGGGGTGAAAAAGGGGGTCCACACAGACGAAGTGCTAGTCCTACTTCCTACTAATCCTTACTTATATTATAAATGCGTCTCTGTCTGTCTATGTGTTACACAATCACACCTAAACTACTGAACCGATTTGAATGAATTTTGGTATAGAGATAGTCTAGAGCCTGAGAAAGGACATAGGCTACTTTTTATTCCTGAAAAATATCACCTTCCCGCGGGATAACGTCGTCGTGTAGTACACGCGGGCGAAGCCGCGGGCGGAAGGCTAGTATTATAAATGTGAAACTTTAGATGTTTGGATGTTTAGATGTTTGGGTATTTGTATGTTTGTTACTCACCACGCCAAAACGGCTGAACGGATTTGGCTGGAATTTGGGACATACAAACTTTTTAGCCTGGAGAGGAACATAGGCTACTTTTTATCCTGGAAAATATCACGTTCCCGCGGGATAACGTCGCGTAGTCCACGCGGGCGAAGCCGTGAGCGGAAAGCTAGTACATTATAAAATTACTGTCAAAACATTGAGAGAGACTCCATGATGTAAAGTACAAAGTTGAATTAATTTCCCAAAACACTCAATTAATGACTCAAGCGTACTAATTATCCTATTTCGTGCGATATATGGTAACGCGATTCCTGTTATTCTAAATCAGAGCCATTAAGGAGCAATATGATATTATAAATTGTATTTCCCTAATAAAATAGGTTTAATCACGACGTAGTGAATAGGTTTATGGGCCCTTTATTAGGCTCAATTAACATAAATAGGCCAGTAATGGTTAATAATTTAGCTTCGCCTTAAGTGTAACTCCGCGATGAAATTATCGCTCAAAATGTAGAGTCACATATTAAAGGTTAATTTAGTTATGTGCTTTGACATTAGTTATTAACTAGCTTTCCGCTTGCGGCTTCACTCGCGTGGACTACGTGATGTTATCCCGCGGGAATGTGGTATTTAACCTGGATAAAAAGTAGCCTTTGATACTCTCCAGCTCCCAAACAATTCATATAATTATACCAGAAATCACGTCGACCCGTTTTACTCCGTTTTTACGTGAAAGAAAGACAACACACACAAACAAAAAAAAACAATTTTTACAAGAAAAATGAAAAATGAAGTAGTATTTAGAAAAAATCGACCCGACTCACAACCAGCTCCGAAGGGACTGGAACCCACGACATTTCGCTTTCCGAGCGACTACTCTAACCACTGAGCTATAAATAATAAAATAACATCTTCATCATCATCATCATCATCAGCCATTTAATGTCCCCACTGCTGGGGCACTGGCCTTCCTTATGGATGAATAAGGAGAATGAGCCATGACCCACCACGCGGGCTCAGTGCGGATTGGTGGGTATTAACGACTGCAAGTGCAGCCGGGACCAACGGCTCAACGTGCCTTCCGAAGCACGGAGGAGCTCGAGATGAAAAGTTTTTGGTCACCCATCCCGTGACCGACCATTGCGAACGTTGCTTAACCTCAACGATCGCAGGCCGAGCGCGCTATCCACTGCGCCACGGGCTCCTCAAATAACATCTTACAAGCTTTTATTTAACTTGCCACGTTAGTTATTAGTTAGTTTGTTAGTTAGTGGGGGACAAATCTTAGAAGATAAATTTGCTCCACTTCCCAGTGTCCGATTCAGCTTAAACTTTGCATACAGGTTTGATTTGAATGACAATACAATATTAAAGTACAGTCAACTAAAAAGCTTGTCATAAAAACGAAGTTTTTACAAAAAACTTATTACATGTATAATAATAAAGAGTATGGATTTAAGTTCCTTTTAAATGCCTGGATCTGTGTCTACCCTGGGTATGTTGTCTATGTTATTTATTCTACGCACAGTTAAATTATATTATTATCCATTAGACGTTAGGTATTACGTCAAAAATGATATGAAAATAAGTCCATGCTTTTCCAGTGAAACGGTACCTATAATATAAATATTTATGAGAGCTGCATACATTTTTTTTTCTGACTTACTGAACGTTGATTCGAAATCACGTTACTAATGCCCGAATACTCGTACGCTACTTATCTTTGGGAGCGTCTCACACATCGCCCTGTCACTTTAAATGTCAAACGTATGAAAGAGATGCCATGATGTTTGAGACGCTCCCAAAGATGATTTGCGTTCGAGAATTCGGGCGTAAGAAATTGAAATTGAATAACCTAATAAGTACCTCTTTTGTTTTGTTTACAGGTAGAAAAAACAACTTCTTCGCTTTGCAGTTAAAAACCATGTAAGTAATGATTACCTTGGTAATTTTTTTTGTCCATGAAGTGAACTAACTGCATTCTAAATCGGTAACTCGAAAACAAATTTAAACATGGTAAAAATCTCATGTTTCATAATAGTTATCACAGCATAGGTACAAGAAATTTCAAGGAGAAATCTAAATATTATTTTTAAAATCTTAAACAGCTTCAATATAATTATAAAATAAATAACAGAGTTACTAAATAACACTAAAAAACCGCAAACTGTTTGATAACTTTCAGAATTACGAATATTGTAGGTAAGACTTACCTACAATATTCGTATTACTAACAGCACAGTTTTTGGAGGATCCATTTTTCCCATAAAAAAGGTTCCATATGGCTGTCCTAACAGTACCTATATCAGGAAGTAGGTTAATAAAAATAGGTTTAATACGAATAATGAAAACACCGCTACACAATACTTTTCAACCCTTTCCCATAACACAAAGTTCTAGTTGGCACCGATCGCAATACGAAGCTCTTCGAAGTCTTTCACGGACTAGAACCATTTTAGAATTCTCCGGCGTTCAGGGGTGAATGAAACGCTTATGTCAGACGCCTGAGATGACCTGTTGAGTCGACCGGCACGTACCGATTCTATAGGGGATCGTTCGATGAACGGAACTGCAGTGTAAGATAAACGGTATAACAAGTTAGTGAGATCCACGGACCACAAAATAAGGTAGAAAGAGAATGTCATCCATTTTGTACTCAATGTACCGCTTTTGGTTGGTGGTAGGGCTTGTTTAAAGTCCGTCTGGCTAAAGGTCATAGCCCACCTACACCGCACCGCTCCAGCACCGCTCCTACCCAACACTGCACTAAACGAAGGCGACAGCTAGCAGGCACCCAGCAGTCTACGCGGCGACAGCTAGCAGACTCCCAGCTGTCCACGCGTCGACCGCTAGCAGTCAGCGCGCGGACAGCGCGCGGACCGCGCGGCGTCAACTACCGAGCAGTCTGACGGCGGTAAGCTCGCGGACCGCGCGCTGTCCGCTATTTTATATTGTTACTGTAAAATGCATCTACAGTGAACGATAATAAGTCCATATTTGGCTGTTTATACTTTCGTTGGGTTGGAGCGGTGCGGTCCAAATGGGCTATGACCTTAATTCTACCATCATATCTAAGTTTACATACAAAGATGTTTTCAGCATTGTTGCGTTCCGGTAGTTAGAGATAAGATAACCAGGGGGGTAATTGTCTAACGCAACATCAATCGCAATCGCATTCAGTTTGAAAGATACTTTAGGGCCATTGCTGCTTTTGTCAATTAAAATTTTGTCAACTTTCTTCAACAACAAGTGATGGATGTCAAACTGAAAGCGATTGCGATTGATGTTGAGTTAGACAATTACACCCCAGTTCCTCAGTAATTGAGAATTCCGGTAGTAGTGTGCTTCCACCTTCAGCCTTATCATCATTTAACATCAGGTGTGATGAAGGCTAAGTGCTACCTCGTTGTGAATTAAAATAAATAAAAGATGAATAGAAAACAAATAGGTTGCCAGGACAACTTTAAACATTTAAAGTCACTGAAAAAAAGGTCAGTAAGTAGTTTTGAGCTAAGGGAGTGTGATACCTGACTTCGAAAAGTGTAACACAGAATACCGCGTCCCCGTAAGTTTACTAATACGAATCACTTAACAACGAATGCACGCCACCACGAAAAACTTAGCACCGAAGCCACGCGATCTCGAATAACAGAACCTCTAATTCATTGATTGAAAACGAACTCACGCCACACAATAAACATCCAATTTTTTGCAACTAAAACTTCCTATTCATTTGACAATCAACTAAATGAAACAAAAACTATTTATTCATTTGGCAATCAACTAAATAAAAATTTCGAGGAAAGGAAAAAACATATGAATTCAAAATGTAAAGTTATCGTTTAAAGTGAATAGGAAGTTTTAGTTGCAAAAAATTTGATGTTTATTGTGTGGCGTGCGTTCGTTTTCAATCAATGAATTAGAGGTTCTGTTATTCGAGATCGCGTGGCTTCGGTGCTAAGTTTTTCGTGGTGGCGTGCATTCGTTGCTAAGTGATTCGTATTAGTAAACTTACGGGGACGTGGTATTCGGTGTTACACTTTTCGAAGTCAGGTATCGCACTCGAGCTAAGGGTTTTTGTCGCGCGCCTCAATATTTTATTTCTTCGAAAAGTCTTTCTTATGTTCTGTGGTAAGTAAGCAATTATTGCCAAATAATGCCCATGTAAGCGCAACTTAAGAGTATAAGGGCAATGACCGGCAATTTCATAGGTAAAGATAACTTTCTGAAGCCCTATTTGAAGTCACCTTTGTGTAACACTTCCATAATTTCAACTATGATCGTTCGCTCTATTACTCTTACGCCTGGATATTTGATATCCCATACAGGTAGCTGTATGAAAGAGCAATTAGGGTAAAGTGTGAAGTATGTATAATAATCTATTAGTTACTAGTTTCAGAAATGTGAAAGCTTTGGAGGCATCAATAACGTTAGTAAGATGGTTGATAATAGTAAATAGAACGTTCAAAAATGTATTTTTTTAAAGTCCATATTAACTTACAAGAATTTAGATAAAGTGTGAAGAAAATAGGGCAGAGGTACCCTTTGGAGCCACTTTAAGGATTTTTCGACTTTTAAGCACTAAGTACTAAATGGTCTTGGGTATTTAAGACACAAATTATATCTCAAATTATAGATAATATACACCTTTAAAGGTACATTTTTCAAATTTAAAAAAGTTAAATAGTTTTTTGTACATAACACAAAATGTGTGAGAGGTGCCAAATGTACCGGTTTTGGCCACTTATTGATAGTTAAACTTTTGTAAGTATAGCGAAAAATCAAAAACAAACCCAGGTTAAATCATTATATTCTAATACGCTAGAAACCAATCAATTGCAAAACAACAATTTAATTGTAAAAAACAAAGGTTTATAAAGTATTTCATCCAAAACAAATTTCTTAAAATTTTCATACAAAAAAATTTTTAAACAGAAAATGGAATTTATTGAAAAAAAATCGTATGACTTATGGAATTCTAACGGTTGTTATTATTACCTTAAAATACCTAATTTTAATTGCCTTTAGCAAAAATGGCGAAAAGATATTTAGAAAACTTTTAGAGCAAAAGATGGCCAAAACCGGTACAGTGGCCAAAACCGGGGCTTCTGCCCTACCTTTATTTAGTTTCTTGTTCTTTAAATAATAACTATTTTGAGGAAATCAGGGTGTCGATTCTGCTAATGTTAATTCAAATCGTATCAAAATCGTGTTTCTTTTTTCACATGAGTCAGGTGGTTTTTTAGTATTGTTTAGGTGTGATTTCTAACCGGGCCGCAGACCGCAACTGCAAGTTTCATGTCGCTCGCTACGAAAAGCATTTCATGACGACGACCGTCACGAAATGCTTTTCGTAGCGAGCGACAGTCTCGACACTACCGTGAGCATGCGCGCGCTATTCCCACATAAAATAAGGCTTAGGTAGGATAATAACACGTTTTTAGATATCGACTTAATTTCAAGTACCTAATTAAGCAATGTTTTTTTTTTTTTTTTTTAATAAATAACTTCTTACAATCACACCAATTATCTAAGCCCATGTTAATTTCATTAAGAAACTGTATCATGGAAAACTTGATAACGGATACATATATACTTAACCCAGATGTTACTGAAACAATTTTTCACTCTCGATTCTTATGATTTTTGCATATGTTACTCAAAATAGCCTATAATACATGAGAAAAATAGTGGAAAAAATTCAGCTTTTCAGGAAAAGCCAGGAAAAGGTGGCCTTTTAAAAGGCCCGTAGTAATATGAGGGTAGTGATCTTGTATAGGACGGTCTAATATTAAAAAAAATATTATAGAATCAGTTTTTTATTATTGAACACATTATGACATATAGTAATATTGGAAATACGTAAAACTTAAGATTGGGTATGATATTCTATAAATCAGTTCTTTGGGTGTAAATGTATTTTGCATTTTTGGCAAATAAAAAAAGCTTTTGACTATACAAACTTTGCATCGTAGCTGGGCTGCACTGTACTGGACCAAATGGTCAACTCCATCATATCGAGATGTTTACAACTTTGGCGCCCATAATATGGCACCATAGCTTCGTCCATGCTGTTACTTTCATCCAATGGTGCCATTTCAGCAAATTTTTTGTCCAATTCATCAAACAAAAGTCTCAATTTAGCAAATTTGTCAGGTGAATTACCTAGAATTGCATTATCACAGAAATGAAGATTGGACATAATAAGTATATCGATCCCTCAACATAGCGTTTTGCACAATGATAAAATCAGCATCTAAAGATGTCTCCCAATACATAAATCTGCGAGGTAGGACAACATACCCAGTGTAGGTACCTACATCAGAATACCCAAGAAACATTTTATTTCAGATTCAGTGACATTGCCCAACTTGTTCCTCTGGCCTCCGTATAACTTGGTGTATCTCACCAATAAATCAAATACGTTTTGGACATGCAGTTGAAATAATACAAGGGTTGTTGTAAATTTCTTGGTCCATGTCCATGCTCATCACTCCATTGGTTGAAGTTGTTCGGAATGTGACGATTACTACACCTATAGGTTGTTTTCGTGGAACTGTCGGCTGAACACATGTGCGACTGGCTGGTAAATCTGACGTAGAAGGAGTAGCTGAGGAAGGTGCAGCTATGTCGCTGTTAGTTGCGGTCGTCTTTGTATTTCGTCTTCTTTTAGACAAGCTCGACAAAGGCACATCATCTTCCTCGCCGGAACTTGAACTAGGTGCTATTTTAGCTTTCGCTCGCAGTCGAGAACCTAAAGTGAATGAAAAAGCTTATGGTAAGGAACTTATCTCACATGAATACCGAATTTTCAAATATTTGTTTTATAAATCAAAATAATTACATATTCAGTATTTTACCTGGTAGATTTGTAGTGCTACGAATTCATCATCTCCAGAGTCTTCATCCTTGACATCAGCATTAGTATTTCCAGGAGGAAATAAGTATTGTGATTTGGTTAGACAACAAATTAAAATTTTCTTCATCTAGGTAGTTGCTGCAACTCAGTAATTAGTCTATGGAGTTTGAGTGCTCTCAAAGGTCTCGTGCTAAAAAATCAAAGTACGTTGTATCTACATGTACTTACATCCCTATATTACTACGGGGCGTTTAAAAGGCCATCAATCTGTATTGCAAAAAAATGATGACTTTTTGTTATATTGCAGCAAACTAACAATGTTATATTTTAGTTAACATATGAAAAATCCCATATTAAAAAGAAATAAGTATAAATTAAACATTGAAACATCATAAAAACTTACCTTTGTCCAGACATTATAAAGTAAAAATTCCAAAATCTTTGAAAACACTGAAATTGTTTATAAAAGTATGTCCGATGGTAAACGTAACCACCTCAAACTATACACTGATACATAATAAGCAAACTAATAGTATCACTACCCACAATAATTCCTTAAAATAATCCGAAAAATTAGGATGAACTTAATAATTTTTTTGGGCCTTTTAAAAGTCCTGTCGCAGTATCTGGGTTAAATACTTTTTGTTTGTAAATACATACTTAATATACATAGTAAACACCCAGACCAAGACAAATAGACATGTTCATGCACACAAATATTTATCTTGTTCGGGAATCGAACCCGAGACCTCTGGCGCAGAAGGTGGGTAGCCTACCCCTGCGCCAAATCGGTCGTCGTCGATTTACTTTATACAATCACGTAAATCCTAGATATTTTAACGACTTATCTGACTACAATGATAAACATCGCCGTCTATAAACAGTATAACCAAATTGGTGACGTAGGTATTAAGTAATCAATGCGTATATTTTATGACATGATGAAATGTTTATAAGTAGATTTCTAACAACACAGCTTTCCTAGTTATTTAAATTTTTACTTTTTTGCATTCACAATGCAATTTCATTATTGAAAAGTTGAAAATGAAGTACTTCATCTCACAACCAGCTCCGATGGGACTCGAACGCACGACATTTCGCTATTTGGGCGACTGCTCTAACCACTGAGCTACGGAGTTGTTACAAGAGATGAGAGGTGAGGGTCGTAATATCTTCACATTGATGAAATTAACGCTGGCTATACAGCGCGTAAGAAGATTGGATAAATTCGACGCTTCTCGTAACGACTCCAACGACTTCAACGTGTAGCTTTCCGTCCACTCTAAGTAGATCCCCGTCGTGGGAAGGTCTACTGGGTGCCTACCATCAACTTTAAGACAGCGATTCAAAAATAGCGCGATGCAGAATAGGTTCCTAAAATGAATTGCTTTCTTTCGTCTTCTGACCTTCTAAAAACTGGATCGCAAATGAATCGCTAAATGTGAATGACCGAACGATTTGTGTCCTTATTTCTTCTACCCGTCTCTTTCACTCGATTCTGTCATGCCCGGAGAGTGAAAGGGACGGGTATAACCTGCAGCTGTCGTGTTAACTTGGCCGAGTTATAAGTCAAATAAGAGTTTATGACAGCTCAGCGTCTGTGAAATGTCATTGAATGATCACTGAATCGCTGTCATTGATATTAAGCTGTCGTGGTACGAATAAGCGAAGCAGATCAGTTTAGGTTCCTAAACAAAACCGCAATAAGAGTTGATGGTAGGCACCCAGGTCTTGTTAATTTGCTGGCAATCGATGATTTCATACGAAACGGTGCACCGTCGAGTAATCTGACCTCTTCCTTTGGTTCAGGTATAATAGGTAAATTTGTAACTGCTGCTTGTTGCTGCGGTCGGGTTCAAAGTTATGGTAGCGACATGACGCCACAACACGTGAAGCCGCGATCAACTCGTACTTTAAATGTGGTTTAAATGATGACATTAAATAGTCATTGTTTTTTTTATGTTTATATCTGCATTAACCAGATAGGAAGAGAAAGAGAGAGTCGAAAGATTGTACTTTAAAAAATTTAGGATATCCAGAAAAAAAAATTCAATAAGGTGTAATTGTAATCAAATGATAAGAAATGCTATGCTGAATGAAAGTAAATATTATATTTAAGTAAATAATAATAATTTAAAATAAATAACATACTTATAGACAGACACTAAACTAACCAAAATGAACTAAACAAACTAAATGAGGTAGAAAGAACGTGACGCAATTAATTATACCTTATAAAATTTATAAGTATATTAAGTCACGTTTTTTTCACTAATTAGGAATTCATAATATAAAACCCTAATTAGAGGAAAATGTGTAAATGTGTAAGTAGGTATATTATAATATTTGAAGTCTGAAGTTCTGAGAAAATAATGTTCTGTCTTTAGTTCTATTTTATTTCTATGTAGGGTAAGACCGGTAAGACTATAATAATTAAAATACTTGTATAACACAAGAAGATTTAAAAATCTTGTCCGAGTGGTTCCAATACAATCTGCTAACAGTCAATGTCTCAAAAACCTGCTACATTATATTTAAACCAAAAAATAAAACCATTCCTTCACATGAACCGTTAACAATTGACAATATACCCCTGGAACAGAAAACTGTTGAAAAATACCTTGGATGGAGAATGGATAGTAATTTAACATGGAATACGCAAATCGATTATATTAAGAGCAAACTTTCTTCGCTCACTGGTTCACTACATAACGTTAGTCAATGCATCCCTAGGAAATTACGCTACAATATTTATAACTCTCTCGTTAAATCACATCTACTATACCTTATTGAAATCTGGGGCACTGCCGGTAAGACAAGGCTACAGGAGCTTCAAAGAATGCAAAATAAAGTAATAAAAACACTTTTTCGTTACCCCTATCTAACACCTACCGAAAAAATTTTCAAAGAAACCAAATTAATGAACATAAAGCAACTTTACGTGTATAGCACTTGCCTTTTGATTCGAAAAATTATTAATAAAAACATTCATACCAACATAACTTTCACCAAAAAATCTCAAATCAGCAAACGCAGTCTTCGTCGGCCAAGCTTACTTGTCTTGCCATGGGCACGTACAAATTATGCTAAAAAAAGTTTTACCTTTGAGGGAGCAAAACTGTACAATAGCTTACCTTCTTACATAAAAGATATAAAATTATATAACAGCTTTAAGTCAAAACTGTCTTCATATATAATTGAAAATTTCGAACTTTATACCTAAGTTTTCTTTTTGTAGTTAAGTAACTATAGGTACCACTAGTATTTAAGGCTTGGTGGTGATGTATAAGAAAAATAACTTTTGTATCCTTTTTATTTTCATGTAAGTGACTTATGTAAGTCTTTGTTGAAAATAAAGTCTTTAAACCTAAACCTATAAATAATGAAGAAAATAAGTACCTACTTGAAATGCTTTTAAGTAATTAACTTGGTTTAAAATTAAAATAAAGTAATTTACCTATATTACGAAATTGTTTTTTATTATAAAATTACATATTTTGTTTTATAGTCCTTTGACTAACTAATTGGGATAATCAAAGTAACTAGGCAATCCATACTAAAACGGAGCAACCGATCGACGATGATGATGATGATTTTTGGTATAGAGATAGTTTGCCCAGTTTACCCAGTAAGTATTACCCACTATTAATATAATGTAGATATAAATTTTAATACATTGTAAAATAAAAATAAAGAATTATATAATAAAGGTAATAACACTATCTCTCCATACAGGGTCCATAAAGATCTGTATTATAATATGTAACATCTTTCTTACTTTATGGAATGCGATAAACTATTTGATTTGATTTGGGAGCTGGATATGGACATTTTTTGTCCCGGAAAAATATCACATTCCCGCGGGATAACGTCAGGCTTGACTTTATATTGCTTTATTGATTCTGAATAAAAGTAACTAGCAAAAAAAGTAATAAAGCAAAATAAAAAGCAGTACTCAAGATTCCATTTTTCTCTTCACATAACTCAAATAATACACAAATTACAATTCTAAAAGCTTGCTGTATTTTTTAACCTCGGCCCCTCTAAATATAACCATCGCTTCTGGAAGAATGCCTAGCATGATCGAGTGCTATTTATTTATGTGCGTACGATAGTACAGACAGTTCTTGTTGAGTAACTGTGACGAAATACATTGTGACGTAGGTATTAAATGAACAAAGTTTGATCGCAAAGGTCAACAAACAAATCGATGTAAACTTTTTGTTTGTTTTTTTTCTTGAGTTTTTATTATAAGGGGGATGTAGCTCGTAATTCACTAAAGTTAACCACAAGCGCAACGACTTTTTTTCAAAACTGTTCGAGATATAGCTGCCAAAAATATATTATGGTATAACTACAAAATATAACAAGTATCGTGGTGTATTTAGGTAATACTTTCATTTTTAGGTGATACAAAATTTATTAAAAAATACTAGAGCAAGCTCAAATTTTTGCAACCATCACTTCTGGAAGAATGCCTTGCATGATTGAGTGCATTTATATGCGTCCAATATGTACCTACAGACAGTCCTTGTTGAGTAACTGTGACGATATACACTGTGACGTAGGTATTAAACAAACAAAGTGCGATCGCAAAGCACAACAAACAATTAACGAATGACAACTTTTTGATCTTTGTTTCTTTTTCAATAAGTTCTTATCCTATTATTATTTTAAATGCGATATAAGTATGGATGGATGTATCATGATGTAAGTATGGATGTTTGTTACTCTTTCACACAAAATCTACTTAACGGATTTGGTTGAAATTTGGCACACAGATAGTAGACAGCCTGGATTGAATCCCAATATTCCCATGGGAACGGGAGCCATGCAGGTGAACGCTAGTTTAGAATATAATGATTGATAAACGCATAATAGTAGTTTATGTGACTGTCGCATAAGGAGGGGTATTAAAACACGAGTGGGAGTTTAAAAAACGAGCCTTGGCGAGTTTTTTAATAGTATTCCACGAGTGTTTTAATACTGAGTTATGTGCAGTCTCATACACTACTTTATCTACACTCATTACATTTATTATATATTTCAAAAATAAAGCAAATCAATATTAATTATAAAATGTGAATTGGTGCCAAACCCCACTCATAGGAGTCTATACGGTCTATTCCTTCTAAATTCAAAATTCTAATTTAAAAAAAGTTTCTGATTGTTGCCGGCTAAAGAAGGGCTTGAAAGAGTTGGAAGTCAGGGCCGGTAACAAAGATATTATAATATAACAAGATTGCGCACTCATGAGTTACAGCCGAGCCGAGCGAGATAGGCCTAATATGGTGTGCGTCCCTCTCTAATGAGAGAGACGTGAGTGACTACACGATTTGGTTTTTTCGAGGACAATTTATAGTTAACCAGACTTGGCTCACGTAGGATTCGAACATCACGCTTCCTAGGGAGCTCTTGTATAATATTAGTTAAGATGAGAACTCCGCGAGGCAAAGCATTTGCACCACTTATGAGGCAATAATGTGACAATCGACACATACATACATACGACGATACATACGACGCATACATATGCTTTATAAGCATACTTACTTTTGAACCGACTTCAAAAAAGGAGGTTGTCAGTTTGACCTGTATGTACTTATATGAAATGTATGTCTGTATTTCTGATAGGCGTATTTTGCTAAAATGGATAGAAATAGAAAGTCCACGTACAGTAATAAAAATCTGTTTATTTGTTAGACTATACATTGCTAAACAAAATTTTCTTGCGGATCTTTTAACGCATGGAGGCTTTGTGTCCAATTAATTTTAAAGATTCGTTTTTTGCGTACCTACTTTTTTAACCTTAAATTAAGATACAGATGTTATAATACATTTAATAAGTTTTGTTTCATGCCTATTTTCTGATAAAGTTCTTCTTCTTTTTCTTCTTCCGCTGAGTATTGTGTAATTTTTTCAGATATGAGGTTAAGCCAACCTTTTTTAATTTCTTCATCTTTAGGAAATCTGAAACAATGAAAATTAATGTTTGGGTTAAGTAAGAAAGTAAATTCCAGTCTATAGACTAAAAACGAAATGGACACCCTACTATACGCAAGAATAAAAGTTTGGCTAAATACTTACCTATGAAAAGATACACCGCTCCGTTTAAATGATTCGCTTTTGCATCCTTTTACACATCAAGTGAGAACCATTTTTATTGATTTAAACGTAATTTTAAAATGATAATTAAGATCCACACACTAACTTTACACACATAAATTAATTTGCCGTCGCCATATTGATGATGTTTTTATTTTTATTAAAATTGTCCAGACGCAAAGTGTTGCAAATTTATTATAATTAAAACTACCATAACACCGACTCTTACATTAAAAAAATAGTTTTTCAAGGTTTTAAATAATACAAATGATATGGACTTTATTATTATCAGCTTAACATTCCTTTTAATTAATTAATATTTTGAAAATTCTCGAGAACAGGAAATATGAATTTGAATTAAGTTCTACTACAACCAAAAATATTTCATGGTGGCAGCCCAGTAGACAGGGATGCAATCCTATTTAGGAGCCTCTCGCTCGGCTCGTTTTTCCGTTTATCGAAATGTCATACGAAAATAAACCTTATTGTAACTGCATAGAATCGAATTGACATTGCTTTTATTTTCATAGTGCACAATCTTGTTATATTATAATATCTTTGGCCGGTAAATCCTACGGTTGCCATGGAGACTGTAAAATTAAGAAATATATGCGTTTTATAATGAGTGACAGCTGTATCCGGGTGTTTCTTAATGGTCATTATGCAACACCCGGATACAGAAGTTTTATTTTTTTAAGTTGACTATGGCTTAAAGTGTATCAATATACGTTCAGGCATGAGTTCATAATTTGAATATTATAACATGAGTGTAGATAGAAACTATTTTGTTTGTTTCTATGCAGTAGGTTAGTATTTTTTATTTTAATGACTGGAGGCTTTGCGTGGTTTTACCCGCGTGGTGCCCATTCCCGTAGGATTAACGGAATAAAATATAGCTTTTGTCACTAAGAAAAAATGTAACTCTCTTAAGGTGAAAGAATTTTTTTATTAGGTCCAGTAGTTTTTGCGTCTATCGATCACAAAAAAAAAAACCTACACACAGAAATCAAATCTTCCCTCTTTATAATATTGTCCCCTGGATGGGGCAAAAAGGTGTCCACGTAGATCTCCAACGCGGTCGGTCTTGAGCATCGCGTTTCATTTCAACTCGCTCCACGCCTTCCCAATGATTTTCGCTTCTGCCAGTACGGTGCGACGCCGACGTCAGGTTTGTCGAGGACTGCCACAACGTCTTTTTCCTTGGGGATTCCAATCGAGCGCCTGCTTAGGTATATGATCGGAATCTCGCCGGAGCGTGTGGCCGATCCTTTGCCACTTCCAGCGCTAAGAGCAAGTTTCACACCCTAGCTCACCGCCGCAAAGTCGCTTGTCTGTCGGTCTTTTACAGATTATACTTCGGAGAGTGTGCTCAGGAGCTGCATGAGCTCATACCGCCATCCCCCTTCTTCCATCGGACATCCAGACGCACAGCGGGCTACCACCCTTTCTTGGTTGATATTCCCAAATGTCGCACCAAGCGCTACTCAGCATCTTTTATATTGCGCACAGCAAAGGAATGGAACTCCCTCCCTGCGTCTGTATTCCCGAGTACTTATAACCCGACCACATTCAAAGCAAGAGTGAATAGGCACCTTCTGGGTGAGCTCGCTCCATCGTAGATCCTGTTCTAGCCCATGGGTTTGATCGGGATCAAGAGCAAATCCATTAAAAGTAAAAAAAAAATAAAAAAATCTGCTGGTCGATGAGAGATTTTGACAAAGCTCTAGCAGCTGGTCGTTAGAGATGGTCTCGGGCCAGAAGATACCGAGAAAACGGCGTAGGCAACGGTTGACGAAGACCTGAACCTGGCGCGAGATGTCTTTTGTGACCTTCCATGTCTCGTCTGTCTATACAGGAGTACCGATTTAACATTGGATCCGAAGACTTTGAGTTTGATCCTACGGGTCAGCTTCCGTGACCCCCATATAGCTCTTAGGCGTGCGAAGGTAGCTCTGGCATTGGCTAGTCAATTTGTGGACACGCTCCACAACCTCTGTGCCTAACAGCAAAACGGTGCACTATTCTTTACTCTAGATCGCATCTCTTGATTCTTTCTGGTATTAGTATCTATAGATTTTTTTTATGTTTACTTTATAATATTGGTTTAGATCAATTTTGTAATTTTTTTACTACAAGTGCTTTTATTACCGGTTTTGGCATTAGTGAAAAAATTTAAGTATCTTTCAAAATGAAAAAAAACAAAAAATATAAAAAGATAGTACATAATGTAGAATGGCTTCTGAAATAATTTTGAAATTACGTATATATCCACCGTTGCACACATATTATAAAATTTATTTTCTTTTATGTATTTTTAAGTGCAATAAAGAGTATAATAAATATTCTTTATTTGAGTAATAATTATCTAATCCAAAGTTAAACAGAAAAATGTCCAAACAGAAAAATGTTAAACTAATAACAAGTGGTTTGCTCTGAGGATATTTTTATTTTAATAGCAAGACCAAATCAGAGTAAAATGTAACAGAACTAAGGTGTTGGTCTCTAATCCAATGTTCATAGAGCTCATTTTCGAAATCAAAAACTAACTACTTAGGTAGGTACTCTGCTAGTAATTAAGATGGAAAGCTTGGCTTCGACTATGAACACTAAGAGATTTGTTATTTGCTGTAATTGTCCGTAATTATGATAAAGTGCTTTTGTACAAACAGTTTGATAAAATTGTTTTCATTATTGAAAATGAAATATTAGAAAATCGTTCCGTTTCAAAACTAGCTGCGATGGGACTCGTTATCGATAAAAGTCAATAATATCAATATTTTGTCAATGTGAGACAAAACAATATGATTATATCGTCAAACTACCATAGAGACTGACATGTAATATTTTTAGTGTCTCGTTTCTAAATAAATCTCTATCTGTCTCTTTTTATGTCCAGTATTGAATAAAGTAGGAATGATATTTTAATGCCAATTAAATTTGACGTTTGACGTTTCTGAGTGTGGCAGTAAATGTAATATTTTTAAGTGTCTCGTTTCATACATTGAAAAAATTAAAAGTCTATAAGTTAGGTTGCATAAAATATTATTAAAACCATAAATATATTATCCCAGCTGGGCTTCGGTTTTTTTACTTATTTTGTTCGCCTATAGCTCTTATACTACACTGATTTCGGGGATGCCCTTTGGGTAGGGTTGCCATCTCCAAACTTTGGAACAAAGCCAGGATTTGAAGGTAGAAAGGGTAGCCAGTTTGTTGGATTCGGTGGTCCACGCAAAAACCCAGGACGATTCAGAAAATATCCAGGAGAGCCCAGGACACCCCAAAAACCAGGACATGTCCTGGGAAAATAGGACGATTGGCAAGCGTACCTTTCGGTAACGATAAAAATGTATCATTGTTAGCCTATTGACATACATCTCATTCCTGACTATTCTGGGTTTTTGATTCATACATAAAGTGTGCAGGAAATTGTTGACGATTCAAAAGTAATTACCTACTTATTATTAATCTATTTGTACTAGCTTTCCATTTCCAGATAGGTTAAAATATGGCCTATGCCATTCCGGAACAATGTTACTATTTAAGTACTAGTGAAAGAAATTTAAATTCCGTTTACTATTTCAGGAGAATACTTTCGACCCGTTACCTATTTATTAGATTAGTACAGAAGTCTTTAAGATATATTTTTTCATTTATTGTTAAATAAAATATTTGCGGTGACAACTACTTAATTACCAAAACTTGGCTGAAAGCCAAAGAAGTCAGTTCCAATAAATTGCTTACATAAAATAAGTGCGAAGACTTAAAAATAAAAATAATAGTAAGTGGGTTCGAGGAATTTTGTAACATTGCACTTCTGGTACTATTATATTCTGTGCTTCCAGAAGCACAAGGATGTCCTATCGCGCTTCTTTAGGATAATAAAATTTTCGTAACAAAAATACCTATTCTAGCTAAGTAAATTTTGTATGTAAAAAAAGATCTAGCTAGCTAGCATTTATTTGATACAAACTGATTTGATCATTGAATAAGGATATTTCTCCTAAGTAGAATTTTGACTAAGCTAATAAAAATTTACAAGCTAATAAACAAACAAACGCCCAGAGTTCCTTTAACATTTTTATTTCAATACCTACCTATGTATATTACATATTTTAAAAGTATTTTTAGAAAAAAAATTGTCGGTTAAATGCTTTTGCGGTTTTTATTGCTGAATAAAAATAACTGGCAATTCTCTAAGTCTAAACACAGCACATATTTTATCGAAATAATTTGCCGAAATTCGTAAAATGAGATTGTGATTATAAACTTTATCACAAACAAAATAAAGTCAAAAATAAAACAATATGGTTTGTTGGCATGTGATGGAATATTTTCAACCGGACTTTCCGAACATATTTTATGAGCAATGAAGTTTTAAAGTGCATTATTTTAATATACTTATAGGGTTATTGACTGAATTTCCCGATAGCTGCAGCTTAAAGTCAATAATTTGCATACACAATGCTTTTTTAAAACATGTAGGTATAGGTATGTATCTATGTAATAAGTATGCTTTATTAAAGATCAGACAGAAATAATTAAATGAATACCAAGAGAATTCATCATTTTATAAAGATATAAGCAGCTTGCTCCAGACAGATTTGGATAGTTTTTTTTAGATGATGTTTTTGGTGAGATTACACTCCATTTTGCAGAAAGCTTCAGTTTCATAAACATCAATAAAAAGGGCTAAATACTTACACTGAACACCTTTTTTTAAGGGGACATTTTAATCAGAGCGTTCTAAACCTATCTAAAGGTCACTTGGTTTGTGTTTAAATCCGTAATGTTAGCTTTTTCTTCTTCTACATTTATTGTATAGTCCATTCGCTTAGATAGTGTCGCTCTGCCACAATGCCGTGCGGGTGTACGGACACTATCTAACCGAACGGACTATACTCGTCACTATGTAGGTATTCTATAATTTATGATTTTTTTAAACAACTTTATAGCTTGCCACCTCAGTAATATTATTTGCACTTCCTTACGAGTAAAATAAAAGAATGCCTGAATACACCACCACCATTTTCTGTTGGAATATAAATAATTCAGATTTAATTTTATTATTACTACAAATGGGTAAGTACATTAAGCATTACGGTTTTCGCAAGCTGTTACGTCACGTCGAGCTTTGATCGACAAAGAAATCGTTTTTCCAAATTCCTTAATAAATTATCTATACGTTACTCCAAAAATAGAATTCATAGGGAGCGCTTGTGAGCAATATTTATTTGGCAAAGATAATCTGTTTGTGCCTGAGTCTTATCTGCTGGATTTATTTATTTCCAGTGATCAGAAGTGATACAGAGTGATGTTTCGTTGTAAATCAATAGCGGATTTGTGTAAGCGTAGCCATGTCGGCTTGCATACTGTAGATTTTTTTAGATGCGAGGTTTCTTTTGTGGAGTTTAATAGATAAAAAATATAGTTTTTTTCGTTTTTTATGTTCAGAATTCACGGTTTTAACATTTAAAAGAGTATAGTTCAATGGAGCTAGGTATACTTACATTGTGTGTTTCGTAATATGTTTTTCAATACACTTGCTCATAATGTGAGCCTTATTACATCGATCTTATGGCCATAAACCGAACTATAACACACACTTGCATAATAATATTACACACTAGTGTGTAATAGAATACACTCACTGGTACAAAGTTTCATCTTAGCTAATATAAATCGTTTCAAAACGTATTATGTCCAGTCAAATTATGGTTGCACCTCGGAATTACTCTGTGATTCTTCTGTTTTCATTAGACTATGGCATTATAGTATATTTATTAGAAAATATATTTTTATCGCTCTTGTTTGTCGGGAGATAATTTGACACGGGTTCGACTCTGGCGAGCGGCTTCGCGCGACTGGCGAGATGTGTCAGACGTCAAGGGAATTATATTACTTATTAAAAAATCCCTCAGGTAATAACTTTGTGAATTTATTGTATCGAGTCAAATTTATCAAATCGTGTTTCCATCGGGAGCATTCCCTAGAATGTAAATAAATTGTATTGATAAATTTTATCAGAATTTAATTTCACTGTTTTCTGCTTGTTCGGAAAAGATCGACGTTTCTGAACGCAACTCTAATGTCACGTCAAATTGACATTAGCTGTCACTTGAAGTTGACAGCGACACTTGATTGAAATTCTTGTAAGAAAATGTCGGAAGAATTTTGCTGAATTTGTTAAAAATCGCTCGCGTTGAATGTGCCTGGCATATCGAGTTTGAATACATCTTAAATTATCTATGTGATCCCGTTTTGTACGACCAAGGTTTTGATGCCATCTCTGGAGTGGCCGGTCGCGGATGCTTTGAAAGATAACCTTTTCTACCACACGCGCTTGTTGTCGAGACACTATATCGTAATAAAAAAAGCTCCCACGTGTGTGTCTTTGTGTATCTATTGTTGAAACGCCCGGTGTCTTGTGAACGCTGTTATTTGTGTTATGAGTGAGGTGACTAATTGGTAAGGTCTGCAGAAGAAGACGGAGCCACAGGGGGGGCCCCCCTTACACCACTTCTGCCTTGGAGACGGTCGACCCACAGACCCGTATGTAACCTTACCTTACTTAAAAATCTCTCCGCTGTGTATCGCAGTCCTATTGTTCAGTTACATCCCGGCTGAAACCAAGATTTGTCCGGAGTCTATACTCATGATAGCCTTCCACTGCGCCAATGCTGACTCCGCGGTCTAGGCAGGGGTGTACTGAACATTTTTTGGTAGCCAAGAGCGTAGCTTGAAGGCCTGAGAGGCCCACGCCAAAACTTTGTATTAATCAGTGCCGTTTGATGACCCAGTCTGGTCCGGACTAGATTAATTTGTACTTGTAAATGGTAATTAACTTGCATTTGAAAAGTAAAGGGCATTCCTTTGTTATTGGTTCCATGTCTTGTAATTAATTGTCATGTATTGAAGTTCCAAAATGTAAACAGATACCTTTCTTTGTTCATAATAATTATTATTTAGTTTTGTCAGCAAACTTGAGTTGTGAATATTGACAAGTTTGTTGCTAAAATAATAGCTAATAAAAGGTCAGCTAATAAGTTTGCACTCAATACTTAGTGAAACTTAAATGATTTGGGACATTGTTTACACATTGAAACTCATTGAAACTTGTGCTTTGAAATAATTGAAATTAACTTGTTGTTGTGTAACAGTATGTTGTGTTGATATCCAAGTGAATTTCAATAGTCAGTGAGTTTTGTTGTTTTCTGATAACCTCCAGATATTTAAGAGTTTGTGTCATTATAAATACTTTGTTGTTGTAATATTGGAATTTTGTGGTTAGTAATAACCTCCAAATATTGGAGATTTTGTGTTATAGTGAATATTTTGAATTTGTTGTTTTTGTTGATAAATTTGTGACGTTACAATGACGGCCTCCTCTGCTAAAGCCAAAATACGTTCTGAGTTACGGTGGTTGGCTTCTGCGGTCGCGTTGTTGGATCGACCGGATAGAACGGAGGCCTTGTTGAACAGATACGTAGATCTGCCCATACGTTTGGCTGTTGTTGATGAGCAGTATGCCTTATTTTTGGAAAGGACTGTTGAGGCCGAGGTGGAAATGCGACAAGAAGTCGGTTTGGATGTGGACCAGTGTTATGATTTTGCGGACAGAATTACCCAGGTAGCTCGACCTTTGCAAGTGGCAAGAGAGAATGAACCGAGCCCGTCCCCGGTCACATCTAAAAGTATGCCCCCTCTCTTTGCTAGATTGGCCCCCTTAGACTTAAGGCGCTTTGCTGGTCGTCTAGAGGACTGGGAGGGCTTTATTAATATTTTTGATAGTCTTGTACATGCCCGGGACGATTTGACCCAGGGCCAGAAGTTAGCTTATTTGTTATCCGTGTTGGAAGGGGAGGCCCTTGAATCGGTTCAACATTTGGCCCCCTCGGATGAAAACTACCCTATTGCTAGGGATTTGATTGCCCGTCGGTACCAGAACGTACGACGTCTGGCGGACAACCATGTTGCCGCCATTTTGAATTTACCCCGCGTTGCCAGCGTGATGCACTTGAGAGTGGCTTTGTTAAATCCGCTGTTGGTGGCATACAACGCATTAAAAAACTTAAAACTCCCAGTGGAGCAGTGGTCGTTTTTGTTACTGCACATTGTCCTGGGAAAGTTGCCGGACTCTGTTAAGGTCCGTTTTGAGCAGCAGTATGGTGGGGATAGTGCGACTTATCTGCCACCCTTCTCGGACCTCTTGACGTTCCTGGAAGGAGAAAGTAGACTGGCAGATAATTCCTCTCTGGCCGGTCCTATGGGACCCGAACGACCTGTGCCACAGAGTAGATCCCCCACCGGACCCCCCCGTAGGGGGCGTATGGCCCCTCGCGCGCCCGGCCGCTATGCCGCCGTCCAGGAGACCGCCCGCTGCTTGTACTGTCGGGAACCGGGTCACAGCACGACCCGTTGTGATAAGTTCCTCGACCAGCGCGTCCAAGGCCGTCGAGCGATCGCGCGACAACGGACATGGTGCTACTCGTGCTTGGGCCTGCACATGCAGCGCGAATGTACCCAAGCGCACCCATGCCGCTTTTGTAAGGGCAACCACCATCCCCTCCTCTGCATGAACAGCCCAGAGGGCGGCGGAGCGCCGCAGCGCGTCGCTGCAGGATCACCTCGTATGGGTGGGGGGCTCGGACCCCCCGCGGTGTTTGCATCCCGCAGCAGTTCTAGTGGCCACCAGAGTGGCCCCAGACGCTCTCCGCCACGTTTTGAGCCTCAAACGGGCGGGGGTCCCAGGGACCCCCCAATGGGAAACCGATCCCCAAGGATGGGGATGAGTTATGCGGGCGTTGCCGGAGGTCGTAGAGGCCCCCCGCGACGTTTTGAGCCTCGCACGGGCGGGGGTCCCACGGACCCCCCAATGGGAAATCGGTCCCCAACTAGGGGGTTCGATTTTGCGAGCGTTGCGGGAGGTCGTAGAAGCCCCCCGCAACGTGTTGAGCCTCGCACAGCCGGGGGTCCCCGGGACCCCCCCTCTGAAAATCGGTCACCGTGCCCCCGCGACTATGGGGCGACGTACACGGTGGATGATAGGCACCGATTCTCGCCGCCGCTCGCCGAATACCCGCGTTTGGAGCGGCGCCCGCCCCGTCTTCAAGGGGCCGGGAGATATAACCCGCCTGATACCGGGCGAATTGGACGTAGGCAGTATGCGGGAGATTGGGACCCACTGGATCGCTATGAGCGACCCCCTTACCATGGGGGGACGTCTGGGGACCCCACATACTAGCAATCAACGTGTTTACGGTCGATTGTAGCCACCCCTCCAGAGACCGTTTTGTTGCCCACGGCCTCTGTGCTTGTCAGGGGATTGAATGGCGACCTTGTGGAAGTTCGCGCCTTGTTGGATTCCGGTGCTCAGGGGTGTGTTGTGTCATCTTGGTTAGTTAGGCGGTTGGGCCTCAAGGTGCACCCCCACACGGAAGGCGTGAGAGGTGTTGGCGATGTGAAAGTCCCCGGGTTGTTAGGGCATGTTGACTTCACATTTACATCACGTAATAAGTCCACGCCAGGCATTAAGACCTCGGCGATTGTGTTGGACACAGTTGTTGGCCGTCAACCTTCAGTTGACTTGGGACCGAGTATGTTGTCTTTGGTGTCTGATTCCCCACTCGCCGATCCAAATTTCTTCCGCCCAGGCCCGATTGATGCTCTCCTTGGAGCCGATGTCCTGGGGCGAGTTTTGTTGACGGGGAAGCGAGTTTTGCAGCCAGATGGCTTGGTAGCTCTGCAGACGACACTCGGTACAGTTGTGATGGGCCCTGCTCGCCGCGTTTTGGATTCCCTTGATGAGGATCGCGGTCTTGTTTTTAATGTGTCTCTCTCCGAAGTGGTGCAGAAGTTTTGGGAGGTTGAGGAACCTCCACCAGCCCCGCGGGTAGACCCAGTAGCGGATGAATGCGAGTTGTATTACCAGAATAACACTGGTCGCCTCCGCTCTGGTCGTTTGATCACCCGTCTCCCCTTTCGTGCCGGCCGACCTCCTCTGGGCGAATCCCGACCGCTAGCGGAACGTAGGCTAGTGGCGATGGAGCGTCGCATGAGCAAGGATCCGGTCTTCCGCCAGAAGTATGTTGAATTCATGCGGGAGTATGAGGAGTTAGGGCACATGTCCGTGAGCGATTTGGATTGGCGCTCCGTTGAGCACTTCTTTTTGCCGCACCACGCCGTTTTGAAATCCGGAAAGATTCGGGTGGTCTTTGACGGTTCGGCTCCCACCTCCACTGGAGCGTCCTTGAACCAGTGTCTGCATGTAGGTCCCAAGCTGCACACGGAGATCTCAGACATTTTGACCAACTTCCGGCGGCACCAAATTGTATTTATGACTGACATCCGGATGATGTTCAGACAAACGGTCATCCATCCAGAGGATAGGAGGTACCAATTGATTTTGTGGAGAGAGAGTCCTAGGGACCCCTTGTTGATTTATGAATTGAATACGAATACGTACGGTTTGGCTTCGAGCCCGTTTGTTGCGATTCGTTCTTTGTTGGAGTTGGCCGAGAAGGAGCGCTTGAGATACCCTCGCGCCTCCGCCATTTTGGCCAGTGACGTCTATGTGGATGACATTTGCACGGGCGCCTCATCTGTCTCAGAGGCGATTGTCCTGAGAGACGAACTCACCGCCCTTTTGAAGTCGGGAGGTTACGAGTTGAGGAAATGGATATCCAACTCGCCTGATGTACTGGTAGGTTTGCCCGAAGAGCACCAGCAGGACCCCCACCTATTCGAAAATGTTGATAATCCCCATGTGGTGACCGTCCTTGGCGTACAGTACAAACCGGTCTCTGACACGTTCACTTATTGTGTGGATTTACGACCACCGAAAGTCTGGACCAAGCGTTTAGTATTGTCTACTGTCGCACGTACCTTTGACCCCAATGGGTGGATTTGCCCCGTGCTGTTTATGGCCAAGTGTTTCTTGCAACGGTTATGGGCTTCGGGTGTGTCGTGGGATGAACCCCTCTCGGACGAGTTACTCCGAGATTGGTCGAGCTTCGTTTCATCCCTCCCCGAGATTAATGAAGTGCATTTGCCGAGGCTATTCCTCCCTTCTGAAAATTGTAAAGTCACTCTTCACGGCTTTTCCGATGCCTCCGAACGTGGATTTGCTGCGGCCGTGTACCTCCGCACCGTTACTGTTGACGGAGTTGTTGCTGTGCATCTGGTGATAGCGAAAAGCAAAGTCGCTCCCCTTCGGACTCGTCATACGATCCCGAGGTTGGAATTGTGTGGAGCTGCCCTCCTAATGCGTTTGTTGAACCACGTATGGCTCACATTAGGTCGATCTATTAAGATACAAGAGGTTTATGCTTGGACGGACAGTCAGGTCGTCCTTTGTTGGTTGAAGGCTCCGGCGCACACCTTGGACGTGTTTGTGGCCAATCGAGTGTCGCAGATTTGTAATTCCGACATCGAGTTGATTTGGAGACACGTGCCGGGAACCATGAATCCCGCGGATTGTGCGTCTCGGGGTTGTGTAGCCCCAACCCTAATTAACCACCCCCTCTGGTGGGGCCCACAGTGGTTGATGCGGCCTGAGTCGGAGTGGCCGCTCTCTCCAGCGTTGCCGAACGTAGCCGTTCCTGATATGCGGGCATGCGTCCTGGAGACTAACCCCGCCGGGGAAAAGGATTTGTTGTTGGATCGGTACAGCTCCTTACAGAAGCTGCTTGGTGTTACCGCTTGGATCAGACGTTTTGTGTACAATTGCAGAAACCCACGCGCGAGGCGTGATTCGTCGGTTCTCACTCCGGACGAGCGTAGGGACGCGCTCTTGTTTTGGGTCCGGAGAGTACAAGCTGATAGTTTTGAGTCCGAGATTGAAATTTTGCGTTTAGGCCGTCGCAAGTTGAAGGGCGCGGTATCGCGATTAAATCCCTTCCTGGACGAGAGTGGGCTTTTGCGAGTCGGCGGAAGACTTCGAAATGCGAACCTGCCGTATGGAGCTCGTCACCCCCTTTTGTTACCTAAAGCCGGACATTTGACTCAACTGATAATAACAGATCGCCATGTGAATGCACAACATGCTGGCTGTAATGCTTTGTTGGCCATTTTGCAGCGTGAATTTTGGATTTTGTCTGCTCGTCGAGCCATTCGCACTGTGGTTTTCCGTTGCCTGCCTTGTTATCGATTGAAGGCCGCGACCATGCAGCCCCAGATGGGTGATTTGCCTGCTGATCGCGTCACGGAATGTAGAGCCTTTGCCGGAGTCGCCACCGACTTCGCCGGTCCCTTTACTGTAAAGGCTTCGAGACTGCGTAATGCTAAAACCTATAAGGCGTACTTGTGCGTGTTTGTGTGTTTGTCCACCAAGGCTGTCCATTTGGAAATTGTCTCGGAATTGTCTACCGAAGCCTTTGTCGCCGCCTTGAGCAGATTTGTTTCCCGTAGAGGACTGCCGTCATTGATACGTTCCGATTGTGGTACTAATTATAAGGGAACGTGTAATTATCTTAAGGAAGTAGTTAAGTTTTTTGTTGATAATAAAATAGACATTGGAACCACCCTCTCCCGGCGTGGGATAATCTGGAAGTTTAGCCCTCCAGCTTGTCCGACCTGGGGAGGAATTTTTGAAGCTTGTGTAAAGGCTGCCAAGACACACCTGCGTCGCGTGATTGGAGAAACTATTCTCACGTTTGAGGAACTTGATACGGTATTTTGTAAAATTGAGGCCGTCCTCAACTCGCGACCCTTGTGCCCGTTGTCTTCGGACCCGAATGACCTGGAAGCGTTGACCCCAGGTCATTTCTTGATCGGACAGCCCCTTTTGGCTTTGCCTGAATATCCTATTCAGGATGTAGGATCCCATCGTTTGTCGCGATACCAACTTTTGAAACAGATGTCCCAAAACTTCTGGGCACGTTGGTCGATGGAGTATTTGCATATCCTACAACAGCGCGTGAAGTGGACAGATAAAACCACCCCACCCCAGACTGGCGACCTCGTGTTGATTAAGGATGCTAACCTGCCGCCCCTATGTTGGCGAAGGGGGCGCATTGTTAAACTCTACCCCGGAACTGACGGAGTTCCTCGTTTTGCTGAGGTTTTGGTTCGAGATTCGGTTTTGAAGAGAGCAGTTAGTGGGCTCTCCCGATTACCCGTAGATTGACGTACCGTTCTTAACGGTCCGGGGCGGGGGGATGTTCGGAAAAGATCGACGTTTCTGAACGCAACTCTAATGTCACGTCAAATTGACATTAGCTGTCACTTGAAGTTGACAGCGACACTTGATTGAAATTCTTGTAAGAAAATGTCGGAAGAATTTTGCTGAATTTGTTAAAAATCGCTCGCGTTAAATGTGCCTGGCATATCGAGTTTGAATACATCTTAAATTATCTATGTGATCCCGTTTTGTACGACCAAGGTTTTGATGCCATCTCTGGAGTGGCCGGTCGCGGATGCTTTGAAAGATAACCTTTTCTACCACACGCGCTTGTTGTCGAGACACTATATCGTAATAAAAAAAGCTCCCACGTGTGTGTCTTTGTGTATCTATTGTTGAAACGCCCGGTGTCTTGTGAACGCTGTTATTTGTGTTATGAGTGAGGTGACTAATTGGTAAGGTCTGCAGAAGAAGACGGAGCCACAGGGGGGGCCCCCCTTACACCACTTCTGCCTTGGAGACGGTCGACCCACAGACCCGTATGTAACCTTACCTTACTTAAAAATCTCTCCGCTGTGTATCGCAGTCCTATTGTTCAGTTACATCCCGGCTGAAACCAAGATTTGTCCGGAGTCTATACTCATGATAGCCTTCCACTGCGCCAATGCTGACTCCGCGGTCTAGGCAGGGGTGTACTGAACACTGCTTCAAAAATGAATTCTCAAAACGTATTTTGCAGGAATTGACGTCGGCCGTGGAGTCCACGGGGGCGAAGCCGCGGGCGAAGAGCTAGTTTACTTATAGGACATAAAACACGTACTAAATAAAAAAAACAAACCTTTTTTACCCTTTTTCAGCATTTGCAGTAACTCCCTACTATTATTGTCTCTCCCGAGGACCATCAAAATGTTTATATGCACAAGAATGGTTCTATTATTTCTGGGTTACACTTACTACCCACTGGAATACTTTACAGTATGATTTATGCGGTCGAGTACTAACATACGGACCTTTTCCACATATTTTGAATACCTACAAGCACTTGGTATGGACTTCTTTACATATTTTATTATCTTTATGTATTGCTAACTTTCCGCCAGTGGCTGTTCCCGTGTGAACTAGACAATGTTTTCCCGAGGGAATAAAATATTTTCCCTTAGAATGTACCCTATATGCTATTCTAGACCATAATTTATCTCTGTACCTCATATAGTGAAAGGTCGTGGGTTCGAGTCCCATCGGAGTTAGTTGTGAGACGGATCGACTTTTTCTAATACCTACTTAATTTTAAATTTTTCAATAATAAAAATTGTATTGAGAATGCAAAAAATAAAAAAAACAATTTGGATAATTTTAGACATCTAGATCTCAAACTCAAACTTTTGAAAATTATTTAAATTTTACTTTTTTGCATTCACTATGCAATTTTTATTTCGAAAAATGTAAAATGAAGTTAGAAAAAATCGATCGAACTAGTTGTGAGACGGGTCGATTATTTCTAAAAAATCTTCATTTTCCATTTTTCAATCAAACTTTAGCATTTAGAATAGTAGTAAGATAATAATAAATTATCAATTTCTTAAAACCACACTAATTATCTAGCAGCTCATAAGTACCTAGTTTTCTTTAAGAATCTGGATAACTGATAAATATACACCTTTTTTTTTAAATACACACTTAATATACATTGATAACACCCAGACCAATACAAACTGACATGTTCATTCACACAAATAAATATCTTGTTCGGAAATCGAAATAAAATATAAAAGATACCTGCCCATAATATTTCGTTACTACTTAATTATACGTAGGTATACAGATACTGTTTGTAACCGAATTAATAAGGATCATTAGAGGAAAGGCAGAAGTATCAATTAACATGTGAACGATCACTAATCGAGCCCTCATTTCGTTAGTAAGCGCCGAAAATAAACCTGTATTATTATTATTAATTCCTTTGGTAAAAGCTACGACCTACATATTATATTATTAATGATTGTTACCAAATGGAAAATAAATGACGATCAATACTTACATAATTAATTATTTGCTATAAATGTCAATGTGTTATGTTAAGGAGTCTTTTGTTTTTGTGGAATATAGTTTAGTGGTCTACTCGTATGACATCGGTTACACGCTAATTCTGGCGTCAGTTCAGTCCATCATTCTGGTCAGAATGACGAGAGAATTATCGTGTAGGTAACCATTCAGACTGACAGACTGATGGTCTAGACTGATGAAAATTAAATATTTTATATAGTATTCGTCAGTCCGTTTCGAATGACAGTAAACTGACAGGAGACTGAACTGACGCCAGAATTAGCGTGTAACCGACTATGAACGAACTGGTGACAATTTTTAATGATGAATTTAAATGTTGTTCTTTTTTCTCTTGTAAAATGTCTAATTCGTGACGAGATCTAAAACCGACCCCGGTGAAATTAAAATTCTGTCAATTGCGTCTCCCCCCTTCAGAACAACGACCAGTCGAAGGAGAGGTGCAGACTGCGGCGAGAAAGTGCTGACTTCCCTAGTCCCTTTGTTTCACCATCTGAAACTCTCCCGCCTGAACATGGGTTGCCATGGCCTACCTGGAAGTATTTAAATAGACTCAGGACGATAATCGGCCGTAGCAAGGACTACTTATCCAGGGGCCCTACCGGCGAACATTCCGAACTTCAGAAATCTGCCGGGCTTCAAATTAAAACAGATAAATCGAGCCCCAATCAGGACCAAATGGCAAACAACGATTCATGATGTCCCAGGAACATCGATATCTTCCAAATAACTTTGGCAAAAAATAAGACATTACGTACTTCGATATAAGTAACTGTCTTATGTTGAAGCCCGGCAGATTTTCGAAGTTCGGAAAGTCAGGTGGGGATACTTGGATGATCCCAGCCTGGAGTGCAGATGCGGTGATTCCTCGCAAACGATGATACATCTGATATCGTGCCCTGTGTGTCCGTACAGCTGCACGCAGGAAGACTTGATAGACGCTACCTGGGTGCCTACCATCAACTTTAAGACAGCGATTCAAAAATAGCGCGATGCAGAATAGGTTCCTAAAATGAATTGCTTTCTTTCGTACTCTGACCTTCTAAAAACTGAATCGCAAATGAATTGCTAAATGTGAATGACCGAACGATTTGTGTCCTTATTTCTTCTACCCGTCTTTTTCACTCGATTCTGTCATGCCCGGGGAGTGAGAGGAACGGGTATAACCTGCAGGTGTCATGTTAGCTTGGCCGAGTTATAAGTCAAATAAGCCTACATGACAGCTTAGCGGCTGTAAAATGTCATTGAATGATCACTGAATCGCTGTCATTGATATTAAGCTGTCGTGGTACGAATAAGCGAAGCAGATCAGTTTAGGTCCTAAACAAAACCGCAATAAGAGTTGATGGTAGGCACCCTGTTCTGGGATCTGCGTGGCAGAATTTTGGTCTGACACAGTTTCGGTTTGTTGTCGACTCGAAAAGAAAAGAACCTCACGCGGGCAAAGCTGCGGGTGGAAAGCCAGTAGATATTAAAGCAGTTTAATACTTAATTAACTTACTTACTTACTTACACTTAATTTTTCAAGAGTGCATTTTTAAGCAAAAATTATAAGATGACTCACTATTACAACCATTTTATGATTATATCTTACTGACTCGTAAAATGTTTGCTCAAATTGTTTATACAACAATCTATTTGAAATGAACTAAACCCAGACCTCAATATATCTCGTACTCACTACGTAATGGAAATAACACTAAATATTATATTTGGAACATACTAGTATTATCGTATATGAAATTTATTTGCTGTATAAACATAGTGTTGTTTGTGTAAATTTGATATTGAGCGGTATTTCCAAAGGTATTTAAAGGGATGTTAGTTTATTTCTCTTTGATGCCGATATATAATTAGGTTTAGGTTATGTATAGTATAGTGAAACGTTAATAACCAAAAAGTTGAGGAGGAGGTTGGCGCGCTTGGCCTGCGATCGTTGAGGTTACTTTCGCAATGGTCGGTCACGGGATGGGTGACCAAACAGCCGTAGACCTCGGCTACGCTTGCAGATGTTAATAGCCAATCCGCATTGGTTCTCATTGCGCCCATTCTTCTTATCCTTCGAAAAGGTAGGCCCGTGCCCCAGCAGGGAGAAATCAAAATGGCTGATGCATATATCGCACTAGAATATTCAAGCGATATAACCGAATTACACGCAAACGAAGTCGCGGCTGGAACGCTAACCTAAGGGCGTTTGTGCACTACACAGAATTTTACCGATCCGGAAAAAAACGGATGCTTGTATTTTAATAAATAATTATTTATAATAGTAAGAATTTATTTAATATTTCGTGTAGTTAAGGGTTTGAAACATTGAAATTACACGATTCAAATACAAGTGTTCGATATGATGATGGGTTTGCAATGAAAACGCTTGGACACTTGACACTGGGTTTATTTAACACTTTGCACATAGATTAGGTACACAATTTAAGCACTTTATAGGATATACTAATTATTTAACGTGGAGCCGACATGGCTCGTGACTTTGGTCCGGTAAAACAGGATGAGACGCCAGAGGCGACATCTATTGTCATTTCAAGAATTTAGTATGAAAATACTAAACAACAAGCATCCGTTTTTTTCCGGATCGGTAAAATTCAGTGTAGTGCACAAACGCCCTGCAGGTTGACTTCCGTGCATCGCGGCCGATCGCAGACGTGCGCGATCGACTGAGTGCGTCTGACGCGCGAAGCTGATGCGACAATAAGTACTTAGTTTATGAGAAATATGAAAATGTATGGCACCGTTTCCAAATCCTGCGACGGACGCATGCGGCTTACGACATACATTTTCAAATACTGACTTTGTCGCATCAGCCGCGCGTGTCAGTCGCACGCAATCGATCGCGCACCGCGGTCGGTCGCGAAGCACGGAAGTCTGCCATAAAATAACTTATGTACTGGTACTGCCTAATAACGTAAGGTGTTAAGACATAAATCAGTTGAAAAACAGTAACATGGGTTTTGTACTATTTAAGGCTAGCTTCACATTAGGTCGCAAGCCGTGGGGCTGTCTCGTTGCTTGTTACCTAAATGTGAAGCCGCTCTAACTGCCGCACTCAGAGACGTCAATTAACTTTAATTGGCATTAAATATCATTCCTACTTTATTTAATACCTACTGGACATAAATAAAAAGAGACAGATATAGATTAAAACGACAATTAAAGTTAATTGACGTCTCTGAGTGCGGCTGTTAGACTGTTTTTACCCGACTACGGCGAAGCTCAAAAGGAGCGGAGGGTTCCTCTTGGGCGACCTAATGTGAAGCTAGCCTAAATAGTTGAAAATCCATGTTACTGTTTTTCACCTGACTTACGTCCCAACACCCGTTATTAAGCAGTAAGTACATAAACTGACAAATTAACAAGTTCCCCGAGTATAATGGCAGGTCGTATAACCTACGCGTAATAATTATTGTTTAATGGGCAATACATCAAACGTTACACTTTGACCCTAATATCTACTTTATGCGTTTGTAACAAGAGTGATTTTTGTAAAGTTTCTGTTATGCTCAAAGTGTTGATGACTGTGCCTTATATTATAAGGCGCAGTTAATCACTGCCACATAAAAGTATACTTACATCAAAATTACCTTCGGGTTTTAACTTGTTTTTGTTCAAACAAGTAATACGATGAAACTTATTATTTACTAGCGGCCGCCCGCGGTTTCACCCGCGTGGTTCTCGTTCCCGCTGGAATATCGGGATAAAAAGTAGCCAAAGTTACTCCTTATTACATCAGCTACCTGTCCCGTCAAAATCGGTCCAGCCGTTTCAGAGATTAGCCGGAACCAACAGACAGACAGACAGAGAGATGACAGACAGACAAAAATTGTAAAAAATGTTGTTTTGGCATATGTACCGTATATATAATGATACGAGTATGCATGTAGTAAAAAGCGGTTATTTTAATATTACAAACAGACACTCCAATTTTATTTATTTGTGTAGATGATAAAACGTTTTTGAAAAAAATATAACCGCCTTCAAAACGGATCTTCAAACAATAATTAACAAACACTAAAAAACGAAAAAAATAATAAGATTTTTTAATTTAAAGGACGATGATACCTGACTTTTTCTAATTTATCTTGGTACTTACTTAACTGTTTGGAGTCGGTGCCGTCTTATACGTATTGAGGCAATTACGTCCTACACCTCACGCTTGGGACCGGGTTTTTTTTATGTTAGTTATTTCACTCAGTATATTTCGTTCTTATTCTTTTTGGCTTGGCACCGACTTCAAACAGTTAAGTAAGTACCAAGATAAATTAGAAAAAGTCAGGTATCATCGTCCTTTAAATTAAAAAATCTTATTATTTTTTTCGTTTTTTAGTGTTTGTTAATTATTGTTTGAAGATCCGTTTTGAAGGCGGTTATATTTTTTTCAAAAACGTTTTATTTTTCGATTTTTAGTGAAGTAGCTTAAGAAACTACATGGTGATTATGATAAATTGTTGTAAATATCCTATCCGTTACGGAATTCAGCTTTCCATTTTTAGCTACTTAGATAACTTGAAGGAATACAACTGAAGGTCCATTCGTGCATACGGTATTTATAAAACATCATAATATAACTCCTAACTGTTGAGGAGTTTCACCTCTCATCAGCAGCTCACCCTAATAACCTGAAAGAATATAACTATTGGCCCATACGTACGATTAATACTTAAAGAAATATTCTCCTGCTCCTAACCGTTAAGGAGTTGTAGTTTCCATCACCAGCTCATCACTATGAGATGATGACTTCCAGATGCAAATACTTGACTAACTTCAAAAATAAATGGAACGCATAAGGCTTGCCTATATTTGAGAATTTCTCTCAATTTTCCTGGGATTTGATCCCCTGGTCCTGACTTGGTGAAAGTAAGATCAGGTCAGAAGTACCAACTTTCGAAAAAAAAATTTTTTTGAAAATGATCTCCAATTTGATGAAACTATGAAATCGTCCATATACCCAAATAAAGTCTGAATACACATTATTCAGGATAACTCCTGAACTTCTTGCCAGTTCTTGATAAAATTTGAATGGGACCACACGAGAAGCGTCACCTTTTAAATAAAAAAAGAATTATCCAAATCGGTCCATTAACTAAAAAGTTCTGAGGTAACACACATAAAAAAAAAAAAAAAAATAAAAAAAAAAATTTACAGTCGAATTGATAACCTCCTCCTTTTTTTGAAGTCGGTTAAAAATGTATGGCACCGTTTCCAAATCCTGCGACGGACGCATGCGGCTTACGACAGACGTCGTGGTCGGCCCATACATTTTCATATACTGACTATTTGTCGCATCAGCCGCGCGTGTCAGTCGCACGCAATCGATCGCGCACCGCGGTCGGTCGCGAAGCACGGAAGTCTACCTTATAATAACTTATGTACTGGTACTGCCTAATAACGTAAGGTGTTAACACATAAATCAGTTGAAAAACAGTAACATGGGTTTTGTACTATTTAAGGCTAGCTTCATATTTCATATATTCTAAGTTATGTTTTTCTCAAAGTGCGTTATCCTACTAATATTATAAATGTGAAAGTTTAGATGTTTAGATGTTTGGATGTTTGGATGTTTAGATGTTTGGATGTTTGTATGTTTGTTACTCAATCACGCCAAAACGGCTGAACGGATTTGGCTGAAATTTGGGACAAAGATACTTTGTAGCCTGGAGAGGAATATAGGCTACTTTTTATACCGGAAAAATATCACATTCCCGCGGGATAACGTCGTGTTTTCCACGCGGGCGAAGCCGCGGGCGGAAAGCTAGTTTCTTATAAATAAACATTATGACTTGTTCTAGCACAACATTTGGCAAGGAAAATACAGAATCATTGTCAGAAATGGATGCCAAAATCTAAAATGAATCATCTGCTTTATAAAACTAGGGTAAAGCTACCAAAAAAAATTTATTCAAGCGTCAATCAAACCTAATAAAAGAGAATTTTTGTTAACATTTTTTTTTGTTTCATAAATAATGTTTTTGAATGTAGAGAAATGCAGAGAGAAATATATTATTATGGATTTCATCAATTTGAAATAAGTATTTGTAAAACTAAAGTAACTTAGGAATAAAAAACAATCTTAAATAAGTACTAATGATGATGAAGATGAATTAGTCAGTTGCGCAGGAACTTTTTTTAGTACTTACATAGATTCATGATGTCACAGGAACATCGATATCTTCCAAATAACTAAATAACTTCCACGTTCCACGTCTTTAACATTACACAATCCATACTAATAATATTAACATTATAAAATTAAATGTGAAAGTGTGTTTGTTTGTTTGTTTGTCCATCTTGCACGTCTAAACAGAGCAACGCAACGCATCGACGTGATTTTTGGTATGGGTGGTGGAAAGTGATATCTAGGCTACTTTTTATACCGGAAATTTCCGGTATAATACACACTCCTGCGGGTTAACGTCGTCGTGTAGTCCACGCGGGCGAAGCCGCGGGCGGAAGGCTGGTACTATATATGTGAAAGTGTGTTTGTGGGTTTGTGTGATTGTGTGTTTGTTTGTTCGCCTTTCACGGCAAAACGGAGGAAAAGTTCGACGTGATTTTTGGTATGGGGATAGTTTTGCGAGCTGGAAAGTGACATAGGCTACTTTTTATCGCGAAAAAATATAACATTCCCGCGGGATAACGTCGTGAAGTCTACGCGGGCGAAGCCGCGGGCTGAAGTCTAGTATTACTTTATTACACCTAAGAATCACAGTCATAAAGAAATTAACTTTATGATTATGTCTTCGTAAACATGTTTATCCACAAGAAATTGACAGTATGTACCTACCTATTATAGGATGTCTGATATAGGTACCTGCCTACATGTTTATTCATGTTCGTAACCCATCACAATATTATGGTTAGTGTCTGGCAGCTCAAAACAACATCACGATGACAAGTGCTCGAACGCGGAAGTGGACATCTATACCAATTGCTCTGTGAATGAAAGTTAGGGTTAGCACTAAGTAAAACACTATATTTTTTCTGACATAAAAACAACGCACTTTTAATTTTTTTTTATTTAAATAAAATTAATAAACGTGTGCTTTGTTTTAAACGAAGAAGAATATTTAAAGTATAATCCAGGCTGCATTTTTAATGATTTCAAAAACCGCTTGCCATTTAAAAAGAAAACAAAACTGTCCTTTCATTAGGCTCAAATGGCCTGTCAGTTGGTGCAATCTGCCACACACTAACAGTTTTACATACAAAAACCGTATGTCAGGCGGCCTGCCGGCGGCAGACTGATGGTAGTCCGTGGGTCCCTTTAGGAATATCAGAGACAATGGAGGTATTACAAATATACACAACCACAACCAGTGAGGAACAAGCCACCTAAATTATTTGTTAACTGTCGGAACACTCGGAACACAACAATGCTGAAAACATAGTTGTTAAGGCGACAGACAGACAGAAAAGATTAATTTAAAAGCAAGTACTTAAAACACACGTGCGAAAAATATAATATGTTTATCATAGTTAGGTAGGTAGGTACGTATGTTTCGATGATGCTGTTTTTTGCAGTGTCTAACAAGCCCTAAAGATGCCCTGGGTTGAAGCGAAACACGTGTAGAGTAGTCAAATTGATGAAGGTGCATGGTGTGTCGTTTTCTTGCTATCTGCAGCTGCCCGTATTGTGCATTGATAGTTTCGTCACAGGTTTCGTGGTGAGCATGTGTATTTTTGCCGGAGCACAGAATATAAATATTAGTAACATAGGGTACAGAAATTTCACTCCCGAGTTTAGGTATGATAAACGCAAGCGTCCGGTCACCGGACTAGTCTCAATAGGCTGGCACTCGCAGACGGCAGACAGTTATTGTACTATGAACGCTATACGCAATGCAAAAGGTTGAAATTAGGTTGTTTTCCAGAATAGTAGGTAAATATCTCGGGGATTTTACGCCTCTTATATGGAAGTGAGACAGGTCTGGCCGCATCTTGCATGGTTTTTGGGAAAGTAAGCTTAATATAAATCTCTTTTTCTTCACAATGGATAGGGACTTCCGCCGAGTGACGCCTGATTCGATAAAAACTTAATAAAGATTACGATTGAAAGAAAATACAGACATCTTGTTCAAAATTTCTTTTAATCATGAAGAACATGTTTGGAATTCATACTCCAAAGAGATATGAAAAACATGCTTATATTAAATAATTTATTCCGAAAAGTTAGCTACACGGATTGGATCTAATATCCTGTTAATACTAATAATTCTGCGTTATTACCATTTGATATCCTGTATTTCTTGGAAATCGACAATTGTTTTATATCTTATTAAAATGTAATATGATTTTTGTTTATCAGCTAGGCTACTCAAAAACATTTACGAGTACATAGTCCATATAAAAATACTGTTATTGTCATTTATTTAAAAAAAAACAGAGACGAAACATTAAATCGAATCCGAAATGTTGAGTGGATGTAAAAACTTTAGTTAGTGGTTTTGCTAAATTGAAATAGTTTTATTTCAATATACAGTACCCCTAGCATATCGAATAGTAAACTATACCGTCCTTCGCGATCATATTATTTTGTATGAAATCCAGAGCGGCGCGCGGTACCCTTATCGAAAGTGGCGCCTCGTTGAATTTTATTTAAGGCCCGTGGTATCGCCAACTTACGACCTTGGGCATAGAAAAGTGGCCTAATTTTCCCGCCCGGTACCCGCACCAAAACAGCTTAAACACACGTTTCGTCAAAACTATGTATTATTTTAAAACGAAAAATGCTCAGTTTTAAGTTAAACAAGTTAGCAATCTTTTCCTGAAAGAAACGTGAAAATATCACTTGTAGTTTAGAAGCAGTAGCGTATTTCAAGTTGAAAACAGCTTCATTTCAATGTTTTTTTTTAAATAGTATCTTAAAGACTATGTTTTTTTTAAATGCTCAGATTGAAGTTTATATATCAATTTTTAATATATATTAATTCTGGATTCATAAGTAGGCTAATTTATGAGTTTTAGGGCCTCAAAAATGATCGTTTCACGACTACATGCACCATAATGTTGCAATTCTAATACACAGTTTAAATGAAACTTTACGGGGCATTGTATTCCACACGTAATATTATCGAAATTCAAGTGCAATATGAGTTTTATAAAAAAAAAATTCAAGTAGGTTTTGAGACACCCATTATTTTGAAAATTAAACATTTGTTCACTACTCTGTAGGACATCCATCAAAATATTTTTTTAGTAAATTGCTGAATCTGTCTATATAATTATAATTATACTTTTTCTTTGCTACGAAAACTTACTAAGTTAAAAAGAAAACTTGTAGTATGATTACTACAAGTTTTCTTATTACATTATAATTTATGCAAAAGTATAAAATTATCATAACATAATACGTTCACGTACGTAATTAAAGATTTAAATATTTTATTTTGAGAGGGCGTATTCTGTTTTAGTTGAGTTCGTTTTCGTTGTCTTGTAAAAGTAAAATATTGCAAGAAATTCCTAATAATTTTGTACTAAAATGATAACTTTTTATTGATATTCTATTATAAACTTGGTTTCATAATACTCTTCAAAGTTGGCGTAAGAAATCCTAAGCCCACATGTTCACGTTCATCAGGCAAACATGTACTTATAGAACACGATGTCTTGAAATAGATTTAAGTTATTTGTTGGTGGACCACCTAATCTTGTTCGTTACTAAAATAGAATTTTCTCCCACTCGGATTCCTTACTCCGTTCCTTCAAAGAAAGTGTGTAAAATTGGTTTTATATAATCCTACTAATATTATAAATGTGAAAGTTTGGATGTTTGGATGTTTGGATGTTTGTTACTCAATCACGCCAAAACGGCTGAACGGATTTGGCTGAAATTTGGAACACAGATACTTTGTAGCCTGGAGAGGAACATATGCTACTTTTTATCCCGGAAAAGAACAAATTCCCACGGGATAACGTCGTGTAGTCCACGCGGGCGAAGCCGCGGGCGGAAAGCTAGTATCATCTAAGGGGAAAAGAAATATTCAGGTCTCATATACACGCTACAATTTTTTCATTTTACCTGACGCCATGACTCATTGCAGGCACGGCAATAGAACGGTTTATCCTCCTGTGGCATGGGAGTTTTTAGTTTAGAATTCAAATTAGAACTATCCAAATCGTCTATTTATGGCGATTATCAAACTGCTGCGGCTTCCGCTCCGGTGGACGGAAATGCGGCGTGAGTTTGTTATACACTGCGGGTTTTGTATGCACATCAAGATTGTACAGCCATAGTTAAGAAACGTACTACCACAAACCGGAGCGGTGTGTTTGGGGCTATGTGAGAACCGCCTCTGTGATAATTTTTTTCGAAAAGTTACGCTAGGCCTAGGAAGCTATAGCCGTGACTGCCACGAGTCTTGGCGTCTAGTATAGTACAAATATTTCAGGTGATAACTGTGTTCACCAATCATAGTACAGTAACAGTTATCATTTTGACTTACTCTAGTTAATTAAGAATTGTAACAGTATCTTTTTATGGCTTTTTTTTCTATTTACTTTTTATTGTATACCAAAAACGCCAGTAAAGCTTGTGACAGATATGGCGGCCACACAAATAACAACTTTAGCCCTATTTCAAACTTCAAATCGAGACGAAATTGCGAACGCTCGCTGCGAGCGATTCGATTAAAAATTCACAGCTACGTACGCCACCTACACCAACAGTTTACTTCCAATTAGGGCACTAGGTTAGAGGAGATAAATTGTTTATATGTCACCTTCAATCAAAACTTTTTTCCAACATACTTTTACTAATATTATTAAAGTGAAAGTAACTCTGTCGGTCTGCCTTTACTTACCTTTAACACTCTCGGCGCCAGTGTATCAAAAATGATACACAGTGTCCAAACACTTGTGTATCATTTTTGCCCACACGATACTTCGTTCTTGAGACTGTGTACCACTTGCGCACACGTTGTCTATATGTTTCGAATAGACAAAATAAAGCTCTGGCCCACGCGATTTTCCTAAGAGCTTTGCGTTGGGAATCGGGTGAGTAGTCTGTAAGATATAAAGAAAACATATCTAAATAAACTAAAACTTGGCCTATAACATAAGTATCGCTAAATAGGTTTGGCGCTGAGCGTGTCAAAACCGTTTTTGATGAAATGTGTCAAAGATACAGATTACGAAAGATATGATTACTTACACAATGATGATAATCAAAATATGACAATTGAAAGAACGAAGTGAATGAGAAGGACGTACTAAACTAAGCCGACCCTAAATTGAATTGAGATACGTTCAGGAAGATGATGTTATATAACAATACTAGCTGTGCTCCGCAGTTTCACCTTTTTTTTTATAGTGAACGCGGGCGGTGGTTACGTGGGACTCACCTATCCGCCTCCTGACCCCCCATCCAGCGACATGGACTCGATGGGAGGTCAGAAAGGGGGAATACCCACTCAACCCCTCACTACTTGCTCTCACCGCCGTCAGTAGGAGCCGCACTGTGGAGGGTCCGAAGTGGCAATCTCCTCCTGCGAAAGAGTAGAATTCTAGGATTTGAACTTCCAATTTCAGTGCGATAAGTCCGTACACTACACTGTTTAACCAACTATGCTGTTAAAAGTGTTTGGGTAATCTGGGGTTCGAACTTGGTTCACTCGAGTCCTCAATATTGGCCACTACGCCGTCAGCGCTAGATGACCTGCGTTAATTTGAGAAATAGGAAAAAACGTAGGTACTACTGGCACTTGGCACTTAAATAAAGTAATATAAGTAGTATTATAGTAATTATAACGAACATATGTTAATTTAATAAAATATTTTTGTAAATTCCATGAGCCGAAACAGCTAAAATATTCTATGACAATGCATGACATTGAAAAGTATTATTTTTCAGAACCGCACATATAAATTTGACAACTGCTTTCGAATTTCATGAAACAAATAATGATACCATGAAAATATACTTTTAAGATAAAGAATAACGTGAACTAGTACCTATAGTACAAATATTTCAGACGAAATTAACGACGCAACGTTACAGACCAAAATTTTTTTTTCCGTTTTTGCAACATTTTTCATTAATGCTCCGCTTTTATTTGTTGTAGCGTGATGTTAAATAGCCTATATATAGCCTTCCGCGATAAATGGACTATCCAACACAAAAATAGTCTTTCAATTCAGTCCAGTTGTTTCAGAGCTTAGCGTGTTCAAACAAACAAACAAACAAACTCTTCGGCTTTATAATATTAGAATTGATACGACAAAATAATATGTAATCCCGGTAGTTTTTTAGTTTTTCTTTTACAAAAATCTAACCTTTCCTCTTTTGAATATAAGTAGATAGAGCATGTAATACAAAAGTAAATGTAGTTAATCCAAATCGATTGCCACAATCTCTAAGGCCTCATTTCCACCTGCAAGTAAGTCTTTTGCGATTGCAGAAGACTTACTTGCAGGTGGAAATGAGGTCTAATACAATCTTTTGAAAACTGCATTTCCATGGCGAGACAGCCCTACGCGCCGACAATGACATTGCAACTTGCATCAATAATGAAACGACACTACACGAATGCATACAAATGACATTTTAATTGTACCATGCCGCTGTTTCTGCGTCAATAATTTTGTAAAGCCTCAAACCTCGCACAGCAAATTTTAATCGAGCGATTATTTTTGAGTGATTTTGTAAACATTGTGCATACATATTAATATTTGTTGGTGCAGTGAGGCTGCTTAGCAAAGGAGGTCTTCAGTGCGACTAGATACGGGTTTGGGTATTTCAATGAGTTCTAGAGTGGAGACCGCGAATCGGCAAACGTAGTGTAGGACGTTCTCAGACTAGGTGGAGCGACGATCTTTGCAGGGTGGCTGGCAAGAGCTGGATGAGAGCAGCCACTGATCGTGCTCGATGGCGTACTCTTGGAGAGGCCTATGTCCAGAAGTGGACGTTAATAGGCTGATGATGATGATGAATGAAGTATCCTTCTTCCTACTAATTCTACTATCCTACTCATACTATAAATCTAAAAGTTTAGATGTTTGGTTGTTTGTTACTCAATCATGGCCCAAACGGCTGAACGGATTTAGCTTAAATTTAGGACACAGATACTTTCTAGCCTGGAGATGAACATGGGCTTCTTTTTATCCCGGAAAAAATCAGAAGAATCACATTCCCGCGGGATAACGTAGTGTTGTCCACGCGAAAGCTAGTTTATTATAAAGTAAATATAACGGATTTGATTGCGTTTAAAGGGGAAATGCGACGACAGTTTCAAGAGCGTATTAGGATCGAAATGTGGCTGGCTGTGTCCTTGCTGCGCTGCAGCAGGTCATCTCCCCTCCCGCGCACTTCTCCTCTTCTGCATATGACGTCAGAAATCAGACGTCACTCTTGGGTGGCCCGACAGATGACACTACCAGTCTTCAAATAGTGCGGGTGCACATTGGGCCACTAGTCGCGGCCACCAAACACGACCACAAGCTGCGGACGAGTATTTTCATACATTTTGTAAAGCATCGGCGCAAACCGAGCGATCCAGTGGCCGCGTTCGAGCCACAAGCCATAGTAAAACCAAATAAGTACGTTGACTTGATACATACTATATATATCATATTCATACTACCTAGACGTCTACGTCGTCGGCCTACTGTATGTAAAAAATGGTGATACTGTGGTAGTGGCTTAGTGGTTGCGACAGGTGGCCGCTACTAAGCCACCAGTGGTCGCGATTGGTGGTCGCGATAGTGGCTCAATGTGCGGGCGCTCATAAACTTGTTTTCAAAAACAATATTATAAAATGTGAAAATGTGTTGGTCTGTCTTTTTACTTCACGTCAAAAAAGAGCAACGGAATGACGTGATTTTTGGTATTGGGATAGTTTGGAAGTTGGATATGGAGAGTGACATAGACTATAGGTAATTAGGTACCTACCTACTATTCATCCCGGAAAAATATTAAGTACCTACATTCCCGCGGGCAATGAGCGGTTTTCCTTTGACAGATAATACGTCAAAATTAGTTCCAAATCTTTTAATAGATGTCACTATTTCCAGTCAGCTATCAAACCATTCTATATTTTATGGTCGTTGGTAGCACAGTTTATAAATTAGCATATATATTTACTGTGTTGGTAGTAAGTATATAAGTAGTCTGTGGTTCTATCAATAAGACAAATAAATTTTATTACTTATTTAATAAAGATTGAGATTGCAGTTTAACATAAAAAACATACCAATAACATAGATAACATAGATAACTAAATAAAAACTATGAACCTTTGCACCAGAATAGCTTCGCATTTCTTTTCTTCAACTCTGCTTTCAAAGCAGCGAGTGACCACGATCCTTAGTCCTTGTCCATGATGCACGGCACGGCCAATCCCGTTCAAACGTCTTGTCCAAATCGCAAAGGCAAACTCAAAGTTCGTAGAACACGCCAAGGGTTATCTTATCATGCATAGAAGAGTCGTCAGGACAGGCACCAGTAGGAAAAGCCAAAGTCTTCGGTTATAATAATCCACGGAAAATACAAACGAAAACAACGAACCACAAACTGAAGCGAACAAAGCACACTGACTATAGTTTTTTTACCCTGTGATACTGACGAGACCAACAAAGACAAAATGACAGACAGAAAGCATAGATAAATATGTTTGTTTGAGCGAGTGAGCAAAGTGAAAAATTTGGTTTATGGCCTATAACATTACCTTGTATACAATTTTTGACAGCTGAGCTTAAACTGCGACATCTATTGATGAAAAAACGTACTAAGATCCCTACCTGTCAGAAAAACTCTCATAACATACTACTAGACTAGCTAGTAGTATGTAATTTATATCCGCGTCATTTTTTAATCGCACGTGCGGACATGTGCTTGTTTTATCCCGCGGCTTCGCCCGCGTGGACTACACGACGTTGTCCCGCGGGAATTGTGATATTTTTCCGGAATACAAAGTATGATCCTCTCCAGACTACAAAGTATCTGTGTCCCAAATTTCAGCCATATTTGTTTAGCCGTTTTGGAGTGATTGAGTTATAAACATCCAAACATCTAAACTTTCACTTGAGACAGATTTGCGCAGAGAATTTATATAGGTACGGTATGTTTATATGTTTTTTTTTTGATGTCACACTAAGCAACCTATTTTATGACTTTAGACATGTTGGTAACTATTTATTATAATACAGTCCTATTTTCATACCAGTTCATTAATAAGATTTTCTCTAACTACATACAATAAGGTACTGAAGACCAAAGAATAAACACAAAAGCAATATATATTTCTACAAGTGACACTATGTTTCTCTTCTAAGCCGTAGGTATCTTCGTTCAAACAGCCAATATGTTAAAATAAATTGGATTTCACGCGATAAATTTGAGCTCTTGAACGTTTTACGATGTGTGAACCGCCAATCGAAATCGCCTCTCGTCGAATCCAGCTCGGATGGGCAGCGTTTGGGAAGCTCCGACATATATTCGCGTCCGAAATACCTCAATGTCTCAAGACGAAAGTCTTTGACCAGTGTGTGTTGCCAGTAATGACCTATGGAAGTGAGACGTGGTCTTTTACTATGGGTCTCATAAGAAGGCTCAAAGTCACCCAGCGAGCAATGGAGAGAGCGATGCTTGGTATTTCCCTGCTCGATCGAATCAGAAATGATGAAATCCGCAGGAGAACTAAAACAACCGACATCGCTCGAAGGATTGCATCATTGAAGTGGCAGTGGGCGGGACACATAGCGCGGAGAACCGATGGCCGTTGGGGCGGAAAGGTTCTTGAATGGCGACCGCGTGCCGGACGACGTTCCGTGGGCAGGCCCCCTACAAGGTGGACCGACGATCTGGTCAAGGTCGCGGGAAGCCGCTGGATGCGGGCAGCGCAGGACCGATCGTTGTGGAGATCCTTGGGGGAGGCCTATGCCCAGCAGTGGGCGTCGTTCGGCTGACATGATGAACCGCCAATACACAATAGTAAATCACTTAGGTCGTTTTGTATTAAGATGTTCGGGTAGGGTGACAGTGATAGCGGAATGAAGTTATAATGAAGGCTCATTTACGCCGAAGCAACACTGTGCGAGATTGTGGCATGCCACAAGGCAGCATGCTACAAAATTAAAAATGTCGCACATTGTGGCAAGAGTCGTGAGGCATGGCAACACCTTGCGTCATGTGGTAGAATGTCGCAGCTTGTATCTAAACACGATGGATTCCATGCGATATTTTTGACATAGGCTGCCGCATGCCGCATGCCCCAAAATCTGATCCATTGACAACCGATACGCACTATAACATTATCGTTTACGTTGACGCGTCTGCAATTAGTATCGTGCGGACGCTGTTTTCAGGGTTCCGAGCCAAATGGCAAAAAACGGAACTCTTATAGATTCCTCATGTCTGTCTGTCTGTCCGTCCGTGTATCGAGTGTATCGAGCGCGGCCGAGCAAGCGTTAGCGTGCTATTTCGTCGGGAATCCTCGCCTTAACAAGCCTCGCCTTAATAAAAATTAAAATCGCAATCAATAATAGTAAACTGTTTTAAAAGTACTCTTAAAGATGTATCTTTTCTTAAAATGCTTCGATATTTAATCGTAGATCCAATAGCAATTTACTGTTACTGAGAAATACAGTGGTTTACTATAAATTATAGCTTTAGAGCCAATTAATATGGATAAGACGTTAATCAAATCAAAATTGTCACTACCGCAATAACGCTTACTATCATATTATACCCGTAGGCTTTATATTTAGTCGTATGTCTACTTATATTATACAAACGGAAAGAGTTGATGTTTTATTTGTTTGTATATCGATGAATGATATTTGTTTGGTATTTGTAAAACTCAAAAACTACAAGACCGATTTTAAAAATTCTTTCACAATTTTATTAGATAGCTATACATTCTTCCCGAGTGACATAGGTTATATTTAATCCTAATATTCCCACGGGAATGAGTACCACACGGATTTAAACTCCGGGAAGCCATTAGTCTGAAATAAATAGAAATAATGCAAAATAGGATGTTTGTTGACTGACCTGAGGACATGAAGGTTTTATTTTTATTTTGAGAATCTACGATTTCAGTACCCCAAAACATTAAATTGAAAAAATAATCGCAATAAACTGATCCTCATCCTCACTACGGGGCAGGGATGGCCAATTCGTATCAGGTTTCTATATTAACGATTATCCGTTTTCTTGAAGAGACGAAATTTAAGAGCCACGCGAAAACGAACATATCTGACACAGCGGTAGAGACGCTACTAGAAGGTAATACAAAATTATGGAAATGGTTGTCAGCTAGCTAGGCTCTTTTACGCCGGAGCAACTCTGTGCGACATTGCCGCAAGCTACATATTGTAGCGTACGTCATCTTGTAGTATGCTACATATCCAACATTTGCGGCATGCGGCAGCCTATGTCAAAAATATCGCAGTAGCGTACGTCATCTTGTGGTATGCTACTTAAGGTGCATGTAGTCGTGAAACGATCATTTTTGAGGCCCTAAAACTCATAAATTAGCCTACTGATGAATCCAGAATTAATATATATTAAATATTGATATATAATAAACTTCAAGCTGAGCATTTAAAAAAACATAGAGTCTTTAAGATACTATTAAAAAAAAACATTCAAATGAAGCTGTTTTTAACTTGAAATACGCTACTGCTTCTAAACTACAAGTGATATTTTCACGTTTCTTTCAGGAAAAGATTGCTAACTTGTTTAACTTAAAACTGAGCATTTTTCGTTTTAAAATAATACATAGTTTTGACGAAACGTGTGTTTAAGCTGATTTGGTGCGGTAAGCGGGTGGGAAAATTAGGCCACTTTTCTATGCCCAAGGTCGTTGGCGATACCACGGGCCTTAACCAACATTTGCGGCATGCGGCAGCCTATGCCAAAAATATCGCATGGAATCCATCGTGTTTGTATACAAGCTGCGACAGTCTACCACAGCAAGGTGTTGCCATGCCGCACGGCTCTTGCCACAATGTGCGACATTTTTAACTTTGTAGCTAGCGGCCTCGTGGCATGCCGCAATGTCGCACATTGTTGCTACAGCTTAAAAGAGGCTGGAAAGGTTTTAAGTTACAAACTTGATCACTGGGTCAAGTTTGTGATTGACAGTTCACTGACGTCTAGAAAGCCATTCATAAGTCAAACTAATCGTTTTTAAAATACGGAAACCGGACATTATTAACGATGACTGGTGATGAGTTCTACTGTATTTAGAACACGAAAAATATCGTTATTGGTAACTGTTATCGTAATTGTATTATTTTGTATGAAAACCAGAGCAACTCTTTCGGCCAAATAAGGAACTAAAAGTCAATAGATATTTGACAGTAGCTCTTTAACAGCTTTTGACGGATGGTATAGTTTACACACGATTACTATAAAAAACTGGTTTTCATGATTGGGCTACGTTGTTTATGTAAGGTGACTAAATATAAATGGCCCGTCACCCGCTCCGCTAGCTACTATAAACAAATCTGCGGCCGCGACAGCTTAATAAAAATTATATTGTTAGCGATATGAATTTGAATTATTGATTGCCGTTTGTCAAAATCTTGGGTGATGTCCAAAACATTGTTTTATTGTTTTACATGACAGCTTAATCTTTGATCAATGATCAGGATCATGAATTATATCTTTAGTATTGAGTAACGTTTTTAAAATTATGTTTTTGTTTTTTTTAAGTACTTCGCTGTTTTTTAGTTGCTTAGGTGTTAGTTCCATAATTCCTACAGTCCCCATAGTGTGTGGTGTTTTAATGGGTTGTATTATTTTAACTGGGGGCAATACTCAAATGTATTGATATATATCTAACTCGACATAAATCAAAATCGAATACTAATCTCTTCCATAAATTTTTGATCAAAAAAATGTACTGTAACTAGCGTAAAAACGTCCCAGGCGCGTGCAGAGTTATCTGATACTGAAAATGTCACAAAAATGTCTAAATATACAACTTTACGCGCGATATTGCATCGGATGACATTTACCACTCGATGCAAGTCAAGGAATTTATAAGTACTACGTACAACAGGAAGGTGCACTCCGTATTTTTGTGTATTTAAAAATACACTTTAATATTAAGAGATAAGGTTTATATTTCAATACAAAATGTCAACGGTCCAGCTGAGACCGCAAGAACGAGGTGAGGGTGTCCCTTTCTCTAACCTTGCCAGCACTCTTAAATAACAGGTTTAGAAGATTTATGGTTCACAACTTACGTTACAAAAATTAAATTTCGTAAAATTTCCCCTTCGTATTACTTCTAGTCAATAGAAAACATCGCATATTAATTTAGGTATTACCGTATTAGGCATAAAAATGTATCAGGTCGTTTAAGTTTTTTATGGCTTATCCTAGAAAAGAATTTAAATGATAGATTTCAGAATGTTAAAGTGGCAACATTACAAGCCGAATGACGTTTTCCGTCTTCGTTGTGTCAAGTTCGCAATTCGCTCGTCGCCGCCCGCCGCCCGTCGCGCATGTTCGTGGCCGCCGTAATGGGATGGAGTGAGATAAACTGACCTCGTTCTTACTATCTCATTAGGACCGTTTTTTAGCAGCAGTGCACCTTCCTGTTGTATTATAAATTCCTTGATGCAAGTCGAGCGCTGGGCATAGACATTTCTTTACGACAGTACGCGGCATATAACTTGGCGTGTGTCAATATCTGGAACTAAAATTATGTCATGGGAATAAGGTAAGTAGTTTATTTTTCCGACCTACCACGACGATCAGCGCCCTCTGACAAATGCCAAGTTATGTGGCGCGGACTATATCTAAATCGATATCATATCAAAGGCGCGATAATTGGCCCCAATGTAATCTACCCATAGAGCCTGTACATATTGGGCGCTCGGCGTTGCGTTTGCCGAGCCGTCAATAGCGAACACAGACAGCGCTCTGCATGGCGTTTGACGAGCGTTAAGGTATCGGCACAGAATATAATAAAGTAGGGCGAGTAAGTATACACTTCTGGCTCAGTTCGCATATAGATTTCGAAGTAATTGCTTTTGTGTGGCTCCTCTACATCGCTACAAAACACGACGGCGGAAAAAAAACTTTGAGTGCACTTAATAAGAGACAAATTACACTGACGCATGGAATGTTTGTTACATTGTATGCAGAATTAAGAAAACATAGACCTAATTTTTTCAGCTGCCACAGAATTTACGAGTATACAGGGTTGGGACGGGTCAGTATGGGAAAGTTTAAAACTAATAAGAAAAAGAAATATTTGTTCTAAGGAACCATGTCGTCGATTTTAGAGATAAAAAAATGCATTCAAAGATTTCCAAAAAAATTAATACCCGACTCGGGAATCGAACTTTGTCAGATTTCAAAACAAAAATGTTGTCATTTTATTACTATTTAGTTTTTTTTTATATTTTTCATCAAAAGTCGAAAACTATGCGCCTTAAGAAAAAAAGTACGACAATGTGCAAGAAGCGCTCTCTCATATAATACAGCATAATATGCCCCGCTTCAAATTATTAAGACGACCTTTCAGACGCTCTGTAGCAAAAAAAAATGTCTCTTATTTGCAAAATAGTTGGGCAAATGTCATCTAAAATCATTCCAAATTTCAAGTTTAGCATTAAATTCAGTTAGTATAGTTTCAGCATTAGTAATTCTCGAGATATCCAGCTGTGACAGACTGAGTCACATCATAAGGGTTCTTTTTACCATACCAAAAAGTCTGCATGGCGCGCAAGAAGTCGGTCGCGGATTTTTCACAGACTCAACGCACACGACGCACATCTTCGATCATTTTGTCGGCTGAACTGGTAGGGACGTAGACGCTATGGAAATACGCTATGGACAGACTAAAGTGTGCGCCGTCTGCGTTAGCACGGGTTGAAGCAACGTTCTATTTTTTTCGCACACTTTTGTGCGGCGCGGCGCGGCGCGGTCTGCCCTAATTACACGGATTTTTTGTGCGCCGGACTTTTTGCGTGTCGTGTGCGTTACTGCATATAATTGCATAGGTTCTATTTTCACAGACTAAAAAGTGCGTCACGGGTAGTCTGTCGTCTGCGCTGCGCCTAAAGCGCGCGCTCACATGTATCTACAGCCGCAAGGCGCCTTCCATGTAACTGAGAGCGCTCGGCTTGCGACAAAACTGACGATGGACAAAAAGCGCGCTCTTCAATGTGTACGAAATAGTACAATATATGAGATTGACTGGTTTTTAAAGCGCGTCTTACCAAAGCGCGCGTTACCAAAGCGCGCGTTTCAAAGCTCCCAATAAGTATGTACAGGCTCGTAAACATTAGTTAATCGTCAAAATTACTGAAATGCACACTAAACAAATTAAGTTTGTGCGTATCAGTATTTAAGGTGGTTACTAAGTAATTTTTTCTTCAATTTGTTCCCCTTTTAAATTGTGACGTTTTCCACATTTTCTATTTCATTTTCAATTACCTACTAGTATTCAACTTACGACAAACATGATTTCCTTCAACTGTTTACATGTAAACAGCAAACCGAAGATGTTGACGTCCACAAGATTTTATTCCAGTCACTTCTACATTTCTATTTACAATAGGTAGTTACGTGTGAAGTCACATTTGACATTTCGAGGTCACATGGGAACTCTACCGGGCGGCGGAAAAGTCACTCGCCATGACGTTTATTTCCTTTTTACATTACATTTATAAACATGCCTTGAAAGTAGTAGATTAACGACTTTCATATGTTTTCGTAGTCAATGTACTAATGGATTAAAAAACATAGCACGAACACTTATTGATTGGAAATAATGTGATTGGGCCCGATTTTTATCAAGTAGGTGGGTGGGTGCTTTTTATATTTCAATGGATGGTTTGAGTAAATTGATCGATTTAGTTGTTCGATAAGAATTTAATATTGATTGTGGTACCTAACAATTAAAGGTTGGTTTTATATAGACATTAAACTAGTCTTTTTCTTTGTCACTCATAGAGACGGGTGAAAGGGTGAGGGTATAGGGTAAAAAATTAAATTGATTCTTGGAGCAAACCTTTTAGATAAAGACATACCCACTACTACTACACACACATTAATTATATGTTATTTTAAAATTATGGTTTATAAAGTGCTAAAAAGACAAAAAAAAACTAAAATGAGGTTTGTAACCGATACCTAAATTATATTTTGTTTGATTTGTCTTAGAAATTATTGTTATATGAAATTTAGATTTTAGGTTTTATCTACAGTTCCGCTAAAATCAGTTACATTTTAACAAAATTCTAATTCGTTGTTCCTTTTTCAGATATGTGGCCTCTTAAAACATGTAAGTATGTACCAATTTAATTTTAAACCCTATGTTAAAAACCTAAAAGTATTATATAATTTCTTCGCGTTATGACATTGTTTCACTTATCAAGGACACTCGACGTATACCAGTCTGAGAGGACCTTTTGAAGTCTGACCTCCTTATACTGGTGACCTCAATATGAAGAGTACTCGTAGCGATAATAACCGAGTTTGGTGGTACACGACACGTTGGTATTGTAAAAGTAACCTTTTATCAATAGCGATAAGGTACGTTAAGAACCTGGCAAGCTTAGGGGGGTAGTCCCATGTGGTACTTAATAATTTAGCTCATAGATTTGTGGCTGTTTCTTTTACGCAAGAAGGAAAGCGTGGTTAGTCTTAACTTAGGCCAGTATTCTAGAACGACACTTAAGTTAAGATCTCTTCTCAAGTACAGTTAGAAAGGGATGCAAATACATGCAACGAATACATTCATCCCTTGCTAACTATACTTGAGAAAAGATCTGTCGTTCTAGAATACGGGCCTTATGCCCGAATACTCGTACGCTACTTATCTTTGGGAGCGTCTCAAACATCGCCCTGTCACTTTAATGCCCGAATACTCGTACCTACGCTACTTATCTTTGGGAGCGTCTCACACATCGCCCTGTCACTTTAAATGTCAAACGTATGAAAGAGATGCCATGATGTTTGAGACGCTCCCAAAGATGCTATGGAATTGCGTAAAGTCAATCGTATTCATTTGACAGTTCATATTGTATCATAATAAATGTCATTCCATACAAATTGCAGCCGACTGAATACGATATGAACTGTCAAATCAATACGATTACCTTACGCAATTGCCCCCAGTATTTGCGTTCGAAAATTCGGGCGTAAATGTAAAACGTATGAAAGAGATGCCATGATGTTTGAGACGCTCCCAAAGATGATTTGCATTCAAGAATTCGGGCGTTAGTCTCACATAGCTTATTCTTCATCACAGATGATGTTAAGCGATGATAAGGTAAAGGTGGAAGCGCTACTCCCCCGAATCCTCAACCACTGATGAATAAGCTGACTTATTTCTAAATTCTGGAATACAACAATGCTGTTAACATGGTCGTTATGGCGTCAGACTAAAAAAAAAGGTGGTAGCTAGCCAGGCGGAACAAGTCGTACCAACAACCAAACTAAATTCGATATACTTATCTCCACTAGGAATCGAATCCGGGACCTCTGGGTCGACCTGGGATCTCTGACGTCCCGGGTGACCTCCGTGGCCAAGTGGTGTACGCACATGTTACTTTAGGGAATAAGTCAAGTTATAATATTGACATTTTTGAGTGAATTGCCATAATTATGATAATATTTTATTAGTTATCAAATACAAACTTTGATATTTGATAACTAATAAAATATTATCATATGGCAATTCACTCAAAAATGTCAATATTATAACTTGACTTATTCCCTAAAGTAACACACGCACCGGTTTTCAAGGTGCCGCTATCTCTGGTGGTCCTGGGTTCGATTCCCGTTCGGGTAAATATTGTAAATGAACTTTCCAATATTTCCTCGGGTCTGGGTGTGTGTGGTAATACCTGTCGTTGTTTCCAATTTCCATAACACTAGTGCTCAAGCTACTAGTATTGGAACAATGTTTTCAACACACTTGCTCATAAAGTGAGCCTTATTACATCGATCTTAGGGCCATAAACCGAACTATAACCCACGCGTGCATAATAATATTACAGTACTAGTTTCGTAATAGAATTATCCCTACAAAGTTAAGTAAGTACCTAACTGCAAATTATATGCGAGTAAACAGAGACTTTTCAATTTAACCGGGTAATACAGTATCCCTACAAAGTTAAGTTAGTACCTAACTGCAAGTAATATGCAAGTCAACAGAGCATTTTCAATTTCAGCGGGTAATAGATACAGTTCTTTTTTTGTAACTATCCCTACAAAGTTAAGTAAGTACCTAACTGCAAATTATATGCGAGTAAACAGAGACTTTTCAATTTAACCGGGTAATACAGTATCCCTACAAAGTTAAGTTAGTACCTAACTGCAAGTAATATGCAAGTCAACAGAGCATTTTCAATTTCAGCGGGTAATAGATACAGTTCTTTTTTTGTAACAACAAAGAGGTTTTATACGGCTGAAAATCCATTTACGTTTTTAGAATAAATAAATGTGTCCCTAATTAAGACAAAAAACATAATTAAGTATATTATTATCAAATTATTTATAATTCACAATAATTTGTTATAAAACATTTGCATTTTATCACTATTATTATACTTAATTATTTTGAAGTAGGCTGTATGGCTGTATGTAATCAATCACCTCACAATTGGCGCGTGCAAAAAAAAAACTTGCGCGCTTTTCCCCTTAGTATTAGGTTAATACAATATGTATGCAATAAATGTTTGTTTTTCCTCGCAAGTGTGTTGAAAAAGTGCGTATGAAACTCGTGAGCAACTTACTCACTAGACACTCGGCTGATTTACGCCCTCGCCTGCGGCTCGGGCTGCAACCCACAGCCTCGTGTATAATGAGCAACCTAAGCTCACTTGTATCATAATATACTAATGTGATGGTGTCCCATATTTATATGAATACCATAAAATAAATGACAAAAGCATTTTGAGTAAAGAATAAGTTTTAAATTTATATTTTTTCGTCACATTCTGTCGTAATCACTACATAGTATAAAACAAAGTCGCTTTCTCTGTCCCTATGTCCCTTTGTATGCTTAAATATTTGAAACTACGCAACGGATTTTGATGCGTTCTTTTTTAATAGATAGAGTGATTCAAGAGGAAGGTTTATATGTACTTTTTATCCCGATATTCCCACGGGAACGGGAACCACGCGGGTGAAACCGCGGGCGGCCGCTAGTAAGTAATAAAATACAAACATAATATATCTCATGAATATTTTAATGCGAGTTATTTGAATACGCTACGATCTTTTCAAGAGTAAGGTCTTAAAAATGATGAAAATATGGAGAAATTTCTCCGTCTTGACTTGCATTAGTAGCTGTATTTTTGTCGCCTGAAATGAATCCTTATTCCTTTGAAATTGACTTGTTAAATCATAGTAGCTTAAAATGCTATTTTTTATCTGAAATAAGGGTGCACAATAAATAAAAAAGTCCCTAAAAATTATGTTAATTCTCTTATTTAATAATGGTATGAGTGTCTTAAAGATTTTGTTCTTATTTTATGAATGTAATGTTATACTCGAGTAAAGGAAGATCGTTCAGGTCGCAGTGACTACATCTGCTACGTGAGATGCGTAGCCACATACATTCGAAATAATATAAAGTTTATGGTGATACCACTCGTCTGCAAGTATCACATAATGTAATACCGGATTTACTTTGTATCTACAAACATATTATTGATAAAAGCATTCTGAAATAAACAAATCAAATCATAAAGTTCTCTTACCAAATTTTATTCTGATAGTCACAATCGTTTTCGTTTCATCAATTTATACGATCAACGTTGCCGCAGAGGTAAATACAATTCGGAAAAATACGACTCTCATTATTTACCCTTCTGTTTGATAGTCACGCACCCCGTCAGAAATATTTGTCTGACAAATCGAAATAGTTTTATAGGTAGGTACTTGATACTGAAGGGAAATATTTCCGCCAGTATTGAATATCAAACTAACTATATTCGAAACGTATGGACGTGAAAATTTCGGATACTATTGGCTTAAGGCCCTTAAGACAGACAGTTAGTGAGTAACACTGGTTCACCTCTAGTTCGCCTCGCTAGACAGGGTAGAAAAAATTTACGAATTTCGAATCCCGCCTGAAAGATACTTACAGAGCTCGTGGTTTTTTACTATCACATTTTTCCTATACTTACAGAATTGCATTGTGAATAAATAAAAGTTATTAAGATTTGTCCACAGCACCCAGACAGTCTATCCTTGCTGATTTTTACTGAACCAAAGATGTTTGTAATCTGGCTGGGTGAGCTGTTTTTTCTTTAATTTCACAATTGGTCTTACTGTAACTATTACTTAAAATACCATACTGCCTTGATGTCACAATACTTATTATAGGAAAAAGGGGCTTTCAAACACTATGGAAGCGCTTATCCTACTAGTTAATATTATAAATGTGAAAGTTTAGATGTTTGGATGTTTAGATGTTTAAATGTTTGTTAATCAATCGCTGAACCGATTTGGCTGAAATTTGGGACACAGATACTTTATAGCCTGGAGAGGAACAAAGGCTACTTTTATCCCGGAAAACATCACATTCCCGAGGGATAACGTCGTGTAGTTCACGCGGGCGAAGCTGCGTTCGGAAAGCTAGTATTATAAATGTCAAAGTTTAGATGTTTGGATGTTTAGATGTTTGTTATTCAATCACGCCAAAACGGCTGAACGGATTTGGCTGAAATTTGAGACATAGATACTTTGGAGCCTGGAGAGGAACAAAGGCTACTTTTTATCCCGGAAAAATATCACATTCCTTCGGGATAACGTCGTGTAGTCCACGCGGTCGAAGCTGCGGGCGGAAAGCTAGTCCATTTATATTTAAGTGAATAAATTTTTTCTACTTTCTTTCAATAATTCTCAATGCGTTTGTGTGAGCGTGACGCAGGAGCTTACGAGATTCTTCGTGCTCCGCGACCTTATTTTAGTTCTAGACATTACTTCTTATCCTTCAACACCCCAGAAATGAGACACAATAGATTATCCATTGTTCTCCGGTCCTATTCGGCCGGCCAGGCGTCAATGGGTATACAAACTTTTAAACTTTACTTCTTTATAATATTAGTGTAGATCAGTGTAGAAGTAAATTTGCTACTAAACAAGAAGGGGCAATCATCGCTGTAAACCAGCACGCTATATTCATATTTTCGATGCTAGTTCGTTTATAGGTCGAACCATATCGATCTAACCCCCATGCTGTTTCACGGAATCACTGTTATTAACGAAGCGAGCATTGATATCAGATCAGCTATATTTAGTTCGCTGAATTCCGGTTAGATAATATTTGAATAGGATCGTACCATAAATAATAGCTCGTGGCACAGTGGTTAGCGCGCTCGGCTTGCGATAGTTGAAATTAACTAACTTTAGCAATGGTCGGTCATGAGATGGATGACCAATAATACATATTTTTTTTTATTAAAAATCTGAAGTTATTAAAGTTAGTCCACATCACCCATACAGTCTATCCTTGCTGATTTTTACTGAACCCAAGATGTTTGTGATCTGGCTGGGTGAGCTGTTTATTCTTTAATTTCACAATTACCTACTGGGGTAAGCATGCTACACCCTAGACTGCATCCTGTCCGTTTAGCAAGAAGGCAGTCAAATGCTTAACCAGTTATTATAAAAAAAAAAATATCTTGAGCTCTCCGTGCTTCGGACGGACTAATACAAAACGCGAATATGGCACCAACTGACTTTTTTAAACGGAGAAAAAGGGTACGAATGTTACGATCTTACGTCAAAAATTACAGGAATCGATAAGAAGGCAAAATCACAACTTACTTGTACACATCAATACACCCACAAGAAAAAAGGCATGCCTAGACTTGATAGCAAGCAATTTGAAAGACGCTACGGGATATACAAAAGAACTTGCACTGTCAGACCATAACAAATGTCAAATTCTCGCAGCACATCTAGCTAACTACAGTAAAAAACTACAGTGGTTTGAACTCCAAAGAGACTTAAGCTGCGAAAACAAAAATAAATTCCTATCACATATAAATTCTTTGACATTTAATAATGTATTTGAACAAATTGACCCTAATGAAGCTTTTAACGAATTCCATGACATGTTTTCTCTCTTATATTATCTGTGTTTTCCTGTTACTAGGATAAAAAAAGACCTTAATTCTAAAAAAAACTAAATGGATTACAAAAGGACTCAAAAGATCCTGTATAAAAAAACGCAAACTGTACCACAAATATATAAATTCTAATAAACTCCATAAAGAAAATAATAAAAAGACACAAAAAATATAATAAACTACTACAAAAATGTATGAACGCTGCACAAAGAATAAATAACTCTAAATATATACTCACCGCCAAAAATAAATGCATAGCGTCCTGGAAATTAATAAATAATAATATCAATAAATATCCTATTCAAAATGACATAAAATCAATTAAACACAATAATGACATTACTTATGACATAAATGACATAACTGAATTATTTAATGACTTTTTTATTGACATTGCACAAAATACCGGTAGTAAATTAATAAATACAAATAAAAATAGACTAAATAACAGTATATTCTTGTACCCCACAACTGAAAAAGAGGTACAAAGAACCATTATGGGGTTAAAAACACACAAAATCTGTAGGATACGATGAAATCAGTACCGAGATTCTTAAAATGTGTGCGTCAAAAATATGTACTCCATTGTCATATATATTAAATTTATGCTTGGAAAAGGGCATTTTTCCAGACAAACTTAAGTTTTCCATTGTTAAGCCGTTATTTAAAAAAGGTGATGATAGTGACATGAGTAACTACAGACCCATTACTCTCATACCTGTAATTTCTAAAATATTTGAAAAAATTATGGCAATCCGCCTTTACTCCTTTATTAATAAGCACAACATCATAAATAAACAACAATTTGGCTTTCAGGAAGGTAAATCCACATCACTAGCTTGTTTCACATTAATTAAAAAAATTGTAGAAGGAATTGATGATAGAATGCCAACAGTAGCAGTATTTCTTGACATGTCAAAAGCGTTTGACCACGTGAGACATGAAATACTGCTAAAAAAGCTACATGATTACGGTATGAGAGGAATAGCACATAAGTGGTTTGCCAGCTATTTGTCAAATAGGCAACAATGCACTGAGACAACGCGATTAAAAAATCAGACGCAAATCAAAGCAAAATCAAAATATCGAAAAATAACTAATGGAGTCCCCCAAGGCAGTATTTTAGGCCGATTGTTATTTATGCTATATATAAATGATCTTCCAAATGTTACTAAAAATGATTGCTTTCTATTTGCGGATGACTGTACACTTCTATTTAAAAATAAAAATATTGACGAACTTGAACTTGACATTAATAATACACTTCATGACATTATCATTTGGATGAATAAAAATGACCTTAAAATTAATATATCTAAAACTAAAGCTATTCAATTTCGTACATACAAAACAAATAAAATAAATATTGACATACATTACAACAATTATAAAATTGACATCATAGACAGTACAGTATTTTTAGGTATAAAATTAGACCAATACTGCAGTTGGAAAAATCATGTAGATACTGTTTGCACTAAATTAAACAAATTTGTATTTGCGCTGTACAGAATCAGGAACATTGCCTCTCTTGAAATTGCTTTACAAGCGTACCATGGATATGTTTCTTCTCTACTGCGTTATGGCATAGTAATATGGGGTAACAGCGTAGATTTTGATAGAGCTTTCATAGCACAAAAAAGTGTATTCGCGCCCTAGGCGGGATAAAACAAAGGGAATCTTGTGAACCTCTCTTTCATAAATATAAAATACTCCCCTTGCCATGTATTTACATATTGGAACTATGTCTTTTATTTAAAAAGCACCCAGAATACTTTACAAAATGTAACCATTTAAAGTCAAATTATAGAAACTCTAGAAAACACCGACTAGTCATACCAAATTGTAAATTAAGCTTCTATCAAAAGAATTGTTTCTATATGGCGATAAAAATTTTCAATAAGCTACCATTTGACATTGCTGATCAGCCACTTAATATATTTAAAAATAAATTGATACAATGGCTCCAAGAGCACAACTTCTACTCCATTCGTGAATACATGGAAAGAAAATGACATGATACGATTTACATACCTAATTACTATCTAATCTGACATTTTTTATAATACAGCGACATAAGATGATAAGACATAAAATGATATACTAATGTTACATTTCAATTTAATTTAATTTTTTCTATTAATTTTAATTAGAGTTTGTTCCTTATGCATTATTTTTAAATTGACTGATTAAACATCGACATCTTCTTAATATTATATAATTGACATTTGCATGCCTACTAAATTAGGGTAAATTATTGTTGATCCATCTATACCATTGTTGACCACCTCAATGTGAAACACAATTTTTGAAGCAAATAAAATGTTTGAGTTTGAGTTTTGAGTTTGAGAAATAAGAGCTCACCTTAGAATCGCGCTCTTATACGCTCGTCTCCAATCAGGGGGCCAAGTCTGCTAACGTTAAGTCGCAATCGTGTCTCAATCGTGTTTCAATTGTAGTTCAGTGGTAATGCTTTTTTAATCACTAGTTACAAGAATTAGGACAAAATGATGTGATGTGAATGTATTGGTTGGTGTGACCATCAAATAGTATTGTGAAAAAAGTAAGTATTTCTTGTAACTAATGTGTAAAAAAGCACTACAACTGAACTACAATTGAAGCACGATTGTGACTAACGTTAGCAGACTTGGCCCCTGTTATCTAGTGGTATCGTAGATTGTAATGCTAAGTAAAGCCGTCATTGACAGTGTAGCTCTTTCCACGATTTCTTGTACTTCAGTTTGCACCGCGAACATTAAGGTTGTGACGGGACGTCCTCGTCGGCCAGTGGTATACTAGCCGGAACGTCGGAAGTCACCGCCCAGTATTTAATTTGTAGATAATAGATGAATAAAAAGATGATGTTTATAGGGACTTGACTTTTATTGTAAAGGTAGTAATAAAGAACTGTAACAACAAGATAAAAAATACATGAATAACAAAAAGTAGGTAGGTAAGTAGGTAGTAGGGGATATGATGATGAAAACTTACCCCTTTCCAAGGGTCAAGGGTTCACTTATTTAATACTATAACAAACAACTCAAACTGGTATAAAAAACTGGTAATGCTCCGAGAGCTCTGTACGGCTTGGTGATTTTAGTAGAACTGAATCAAAAATGATGAACAGGACACGTGAAACGAAGATTTTGAATTTGAATTGAAAGAACAGGATAGGATTCGATAAAATTAATGGCCAGTATGTAGAACTAGATGGAGTTTCCAGCCATCATGGAGTTTTTAACCATCCATAATGACTGGTACGAATCGACATCGTTACAAGGTGTTAATAGTTTGACATTTATTTTACACTTAACTTTTTAGGGTGCAAACTATATTATTGTGTTCCGAAAAATAAATAAAAAAGAAAATTAGAAGAAACTCGAGCGCAAAAGTTTGGAAGCCATTTATTCATGCCCACGCAAAATATACGTTTATAAATTACAAAACTTCCACAGGAAATGTCTTTTTTATTGTGTGGCTATGCCATAAGCTAAAAATAAGCAGTATCGTCATAAAGATTCTTTTGGCAAGTAAAAAATATTTCATATAATTATCTCTAAGCATTCATACTAAAAGGTAAACAAGGTTGGCCTATTATAATAAATGAATTCAACCACAGAACACGGAAAGATTTTTTTCTCTTGTAGACCATGTTCTGTGATTTCAACAATCTATACTATACTCTAATATTATAAAGAGGAAATATTTAGGGTGAGATTTTTAATTGTTTTTATGCATGCAATCACAATGCAATCTTGTAAGTAAGTATTAGGAAAAATGTGAATAGTAAAAAACCAAGAGCCCTATAAGTTAAGTAGATCCCGCCTGAAAGCTAATAATATAGGGCTCGTGGTTTTTTTACCATCACATTTTTCATATACTTAGGAAATATTTCGTTTTTGTTTTTGATTGTTCTTAATGGATAAACTCAAAAACTAGGGAGGCGATTTTAAAAATTCTTTCACCGTTAGAAAGCTACATTCTTCTTGAGTGACATTGTCTATATTTTATCCTGACATACTCACGAGAATGGGTACCGAGCGGGTCAAACCACGGGAAGTACCTTAAGTTATTTATAATATTAGCTATGACTTTAGGCTTTCTTTACCCGCGTATGTCCTTTCCTGTGAGAATATTTGATAGGTATAGTATCTAATGTTTTATTCCGGGTCAATGTATATCTGTAGATAAAGTTTACGTTAACGTGTGATAATTCATTTGCAAAATAAAAAAAATACTTTTTAGACTTTTTAGTTTCGAAAGTTGCTTATATTTTTTATTTTTTATTGTAAGTAGGTAAAGGCAAATAATCCATGTCAGATTCCTACTGCAGCTAACTAGAAGGGCTGGTGACCTTGAAATGTCTCAACAGATCTTCACAAATTGTAATGTTCATTGCTATGAACAATCTCGATCACGTCAGCTTTCAAACAAAACTGCATCAAAATCGGTTCATTCGTTCAGGAGCTACGATGCCACAGACAGACAGAGACACAGACACTTTAAACTTAGAATACCCCTTTTTTTGCAGTCGGGTGTTAAAGTTTTAGGAATATTAAATACAGGTCAAGATTGCAATATTTCCGGATCAATACTTTAGCATTGCGTAGGGATTTTATGTTTCGTTTTATCGATTTGATGTTTCTCTTTAAATTAATGAGAGGTAAGATAGACACATAGACAGTGCTGAATTATTAGGTTTCTTCCGATTTCGTGCCCCCTCTAGAACCCCCAGAGGTAAAATAACGCCTTTATGTCCTCCTTTGCGTAGAACTGTGTTTGGACAAAATTGCCTAGTGTTTAGGCTTTTAAAACTTTAAACTCTTGCAGTGATATCGTAGATATACCGCCTATTTCACTCCCTGTGTCGGCTCGAAAACGCGGCGGCAACGCCGGCAGTGTAAATATATAGAAATTAGGTCCACAAAAGAGCTAGAATATATGCGATAGAAAGAGATGCAACGACTGGCCGTTCGTGATTTGCGCCGTACAAGCTGAATTCTACTTTATTGCGTTATAGTTAGAGTTGCTATTTATTTAAATGACTTAGCGGAGTGAACTATCTGTTACATAGTAACGATTTAGTAATCTGTGGATATACTATATGACTCCTTTGCTAAATTCTATACAACTTGTATGCAATATCTAAGTGTTCTTTCTTCTTCTATCTTTAGGCATTATGTTTAGGATAATTTCAGTTATAAGATTGGTTGTTAGGTGCTTATTTTACAATTTAAAATTATTGCATGATGTACTAACCTGTAAGTGTCTGTTACAATAAGGTCATAAGATAAGAATGTTTTCATATTAATCATAATTATCATTGTAAACAGCTGTTGGTTGGTCCTATAAAGAAAATAAATATAAATAAATAAAAATTATGTGTATTTATTTACAGATCAATCAAACCACGAAGTAGGTGTCTAAAGTGCATCTGAAAGACGTGAAAAAAGTGGACAGCCGTGTCTTGTTTAAAAATCATGATTTACATTAAAAAATTTCCTTCAGAATGCTCGATTCAAAATCAACAAAACATATTCTTATACGTAGGTAATACGGTCGAAAGTAGCTCGCTTTCATATTTATAAAAATCTTATTTATGATAATGGCCAAGGCGTGACGTGAAGACAGTCAGAATGTTGACACTAATTGATCTAAATTTATTTGAAGACAGAGAGACAAATATAAATGAATCGTAACGTAACTTTTTGAAAAATAAAACGTTGAATAGAGATGAATTTATTGTAATCGTGACTTATAAATCTACTGGATTTCCGCTCGCGGCTACGGATGCGTGAACTATACCTACGATGTTTCCCGTGGGAATGCGATGATTTGCCGGGGTAAAAAGTTAAGACGATACTCGGAAAAATTATGCTAAAGCGAGATAGCAATGAGAAAACGACGCGCGCGGGAGCGAGACCGATTTTGCCGATTAGGTACGCAAAAAAAACAAAATCACTTCGTATTCAAAAACTATAGCGAGTATAAAAAAATGCTTCTATACGATCCTAAATATTATTGGTGTCCACTAATTAAACCAATTTTCAATAGTATATGCATCCCCATTTAAGAATAATCTTGATATTTCTTATTTTTTAGAGGTATTTTCGAAAATAAAAAGTGTCACAGCCAAAATCATAAAATCGTGTTTCTGAAACTATACGATTCTAGATAAAGGTATGAAGAAATATATATCTTATTACCAGATTTGTAACAACTGTAATCGTCCTATATTTTTAAATCAAAGAGTCCATACTTTTTCCGAGTAGCGCCTTAAGCCCAATTCATACCGAGTTGGATACGAAGGGCAGCGAACGGCCGCGACGCGGCGAGCACTTTTAATGTAAAATATTTTTTATCTTTATATGCATACGTAAAAAGTCGAGTATTGTTTGAAAAGACCGAGAGCCGCGCGTCACCGGGAGCAGTCGAGCGGCCACGAGCGGCTACTCTTTACATAAGGGCGTTTGGGAGGGCGCTAGTACAAAATAAAGCGCCACGTACTTACTTTGTGGCGCTAGCGGCCGCTTGTTGTCCGTCCTGAATCCGAACCTCCGTATGAATTGGGCCTAACCGATATGCTATTCTAGATTTTAATCTATCTTTTCTTAGTCGGGCACTCTTGACAGAGTGGTCGTGGCTGTCGATGGACAGTGTTACGGCTCGCCGTCGCCACTCGCTCCCAGGGCGGTCGCACGACGCGCGATGCCTCTCCATTTTTGTCAACTTTCAGTATTGCGAAAACACACTACATTAGGTATAGTAATGATGAGTATTATTAAATACTAATCATTGCAGAATCTATCACAGTGGCAAATTTCATCCAGATCTGGGGTCTACCAGCTAAAAAATATGGATATGGACATGGGCTTCATTTGACACTTGAAGCAAAGTAAAGTAAGTATTTATTCAGTGTTTCATACATAATATAAAACTACTTAATTCCTTAAATCTAGATATATTAGAAACTAATGAAAGGGCTGACCAGCTCAGCTAATGTTGCAGCTTGTAGCCACAACGCTGATTTTCAGCCCATATTTTGTACTTATAATGGGCATAATATAGGCTTCAAATGTCAAATGAAGCCCAAGTCCATACCCATATTATGTAGCAGGTCCCATATTACGTCCGGTACAGAGGCTGCTCAGTATCAGTTCAGATGAATCGTGATCGTGACTTATAAATCTACTGGCATTCCGCTCGCAGCTTTGCCCGCATGAACTACACGATGTTTTCCCGTGGGATTGAGATATTTTCCCGGGGTAAAAAGAAGCCAACATACTATTTTAGACCATAATCTATCACAGTGTATAATTTGATACCGATCAGTTCAGCCGCTTCGCTGTGATTGAATATCACGCATCTAAACATCCAAACTTTAGCATTTATAATATTAGTAACATTAAATCCATTCCATATAATCTAAATTCTAATCTCAACATCGATGAAGTAGCAGGTGTTTAGCTAGTTATTTTTATTTTATTACTGCTTTATAAATTACTAGCCTTTCGCCCGCGGCTTCGCCCGCGTGAACTACACGACGTTATCCCGCGGGAAGGTGATATTTTTCAGGAATAAAAAGTAGCCTATGTCCTTTCTCAGGCTCTAGACTATCTCTGTACCAAAATGCATTCAAATCGGTTTAGTAGTTTAGGTGTCATTGTGTAACACACAGACAGACAGAGACGCATTTATAATATAAGTAAGGATTCGTCAATAATTCGTTGCAATTATTATTATCCATTTTCTGTTGAATGACTAATAAGCATTGCATTGAAACACAGATCGGTAGTGTTCATTCACATTCAACTGGAATATTCGTGTTGGTAAATGCACTATTTATTGCATTTCTAATTTACCTCTATTGTTTAATGTCCGTACCGGGAATTTCGTACCTATAGATTTCAATGTATGGATATTTATCATCGATAGTATTTATACAATTCCAGATTCGCAGCAACTCAATTGGGTCAGTTATGTATTGGTAGGTATGTAGGTCATAAACTACATGTATTCATGTATTCCTGGTATGCTTGGCCAACATAACATTTAATATTGATATTAATGTTATATTTCATTTTCGTTGAAATATTATGTAAATATTACCTACCAGTTGAAATGAATTTAGTGTTTGAAAGTGTTAAATTCGATGCAACAATTTATCACTGAACTAAATCTAGCTTCCTAGTGTTTGTGAATGCAGTGAAAGTCATCGAACACCCAATAGACTAACTGATATTATGTTCCACTACTCATTGAGTAAACACAAAATTATTATAATTTGGTTTGAGAAACACCAGCTTGAAAAAGCTAACGTTATCACGTAACGGACTTACCTCCTTGTTAAATACAATATCAAAACTAATATTAATTAATGTCGGAGTGTGGAACACACAAAACCTTTCAAAAACTTTATTTCGTTATTCAAATTAATGTTTTTACATTGATTTACTTAAAGATTATTTTTGAACATATTATTAGAGGTTAGAAAAATATAAAATAACGTCTGATTAAAAAAGGAGATTAGAAACCTCCGCAAACCTATTCCACATTCTAAATCGTTAAATCTAATTATAAAAGGATGTTATAACACACATTTAGCTATCGAAAACCTCCAAAGTACCACAACAGTATTTAAATAACATAGCATTTTATTATATATACCTAACTGCCTCTACGAATATTACTGTTATAAGTTAACAAAACAAAAGAGGTATGGTCACGTCCGTCGTTCGCAGCTGTCAGCCGAGCCGACCCGTCGTTTTATTAGGCAGCCGATGTTATTGGACGGTGTCCATCCGACAGATAGGTATTACCTACCCTAGACGTTGATGTGGGCAGTTTTACGGATGGCTTGAGTATTATTAGATCCATTCTATTAATACTGTGTTGATGGGATAACTATTGCGAGCTTTCTCGTCGTACTTTTCACGCCTAAGCTGAAACTTGGTTGATCGATGTGTTAATGAAAATGTGTTTTCGAAAGATTCTAATAGAAATATGTTTAAAATTAATGATGATTTTAATGTTTCCACTACTGGGTCACTGTGTTGCCAGTACCAACGGCTTAACGATCCTTCCGAATCACAAAGGAGCTCGAGATAATTAGGTATGTTTTTGGTCACCCATAATTAACTACAATTCAGTTGTAGAATATAATAAATTGAGAAACAAAACATAGTGACTACACATTAAATTATTTTTAGATGACAACTTAGTGCTTTTGAAAGTTAAGTTAGGTAGTTCACTGGTCAGTTAGATGCAATGCCACCTTAATTAAATTCTCAACGCAAACACGATAGTAACATAACAACGATCTTTTCAGCATTGTTGTAAATGTTTTTCATTCCATTTGATTGTTGTGTTCCGGGAGTTAAAAGTTAAACACAGTTCAACAAGTTCAATTCAACAAGTTAGCCAGTTCCTCAGTGATTGAGGATTCCGGGAGAGTAGTGCGCTTCCATCTACAGCCTTATCACCACTTAACATCAGGTGTGTAAAAAAAACACGTTTGTTGTATGGGAGCCCCTCTTAAATATTTATTTTATTTTAATTTAATTATTTATTTTTAAAGTTAATATACAACTAAATATTCTGTGAATATTCAAGCGTCTACCTGTTGCCATTATTAATATCGAGCAAAAAACGGCAAAAAAAAACACGGTTGTTGTATGAGAGCCCCCCTTTCATATTTATTTTATTGTGTTTTAGTAGGTGTTTGTTTTATAGCCGCAACAGAAATACATCACCAGTAAATATTTCAACTGTCTTGCTGTCATGGTTCATGAGATACAGCCGGTGACAGACATACAGACGGACAGCGAAGTCTTAGTAATAACGTCCCGTTTCTACCCTTTGGTTACGGAACCCTAAAAAAGGCCTTATTCCCATGACATAATTTTAGTTCTAGATCTTGACACGCCACATAAATTGGCGCGTAGGTACTCAATGTGGCACATGGAAAGACTACAGACTTTTTAAAATTTCCAGTGATTCCTAGAGTAAGAGCAGACTCAAGCGGGTAAAACCTAATGGAAAAGCTAGTAAGCAACAACTATATTTCAAGAATTCAGTAGTTTATTTAATTCAGTTGCAACCGATTTAACTAAAGAAACGTATTTAAAAATTCTGCTACAAAACATATGAAAGAAAACGAAATGTATAGCTTTATATATTTGTGAACCAGCTGTCGCGTCTATTTCATAAACAAAACTATATGACATCTGTTTCATGCATGTCAAATTGGATTTTTTAGAATGCAGAAGATATTAGTTTCATCTGTGCTATTCATAATTTCATTTTGATACTATAAATACTCGGTATTTTTTTATCGTTTTGGATAATTTCAGGAATTATTCCCCACTCATGAAAACGAACAACTTTTAATATGGGACCAAAACTGAAATCGCGAAAAAAACAACTGTTCCATACATTTTAATTAAATATTTTTGCACTTTTGTATGGAACAGCTGATATTTTTTCGCGATTTCAGTTTTGGTCCTTTAATAAAACTTGTTCGTTTTCATGAGTAGAATAATCCCTGAAAGTATCCAAAATAATAAAAAAATACCGTGAATTAAAATGTATGTCGGTCCATTTTTTTTTACCATTTCCATATATTAAAAACTCTTTCTATACGATATGCTGAGAGATATGCTGAGATGCAGCCGTTTCAACAGAAGTTAGTAAATGTCTTTGTGATAATATATTATGTATTGTGATTTTGTTGAATAAACTTTCTCTTTCTTCTGTCTTTCTACATTTAGCAAAATTAATAATAATAGTTATTATTGTTTAAAAATAGAATTAAAGAATGTCAAAGTGCCTGTTATTAGAAGTGTTACGGTTGATTAATAATTTAGTTTTTACGGAAAGGAACCAAAAATTCAGCGATCCATTTGTATAACGAAATCCATATTTTTCATTTCCATAATTTCAAAAAATTTATGGTATGTACCTACATTATCTGGTACCGGTACCTTGAAAATACTCAGCGCGGACAAAGTCGCGGGATGAGTTTTTATGAATAGTACTAAGAGTATACACAAATATTAAACACGAAGCAACTTTCAAAGGCCATGTTTCGCAATGCTGAACTTGTGTTCAGCTTCAACTTCAGAAACTGCAAAAGTTTCCACAAGTTCAAGCGGAATGGTTGCAAATGTCGCCCACGGAGCCTTCAAAGACAATTCCCTTCTAATAGGCAGAACTAATTATAACGTGCAACGACTAAAAATAGTCGTGGGACTTTAAGATAGTAATTCATTAAACGAACGATTTTGCATACATGTACTAGAAAGTACTAGTACATACATGTACTAGAAAGTACTAGTACATACATGTACTAGGGAGGTGATGGTGATTAATAGGTACTAGGTACGTGATGATAAATGTTTATAGACGAAGAGGAAGACCACAAAATTGGATGAGTTGAATTCCAAATAATATTATTAAGGGGTAAATGCCAACGAAAAGAGTGATTATAAGTAGTGGAGTATAGGAGCAGGACGTATACATCGCCGACCTCTCTTCTTCTTCTTCCTCTTCATTCGATACGAGCGTTTTCCGCAACCTGACGATTTATTGCGTCTATTTTGCGTAAGGAGGGTGAGCAGCTGGACTTATCCAGCCAGCCCTGCTGAGCTAGGAAAGCACCCAGCGCCCTCACGTCGCAGTCCGCTTAGTGGAGGCTTCTCGGCGAACTGAGGTATCTCGCCCGGTAGGAGGCCGCTCCATCACATTCAACCAGGACATGAGCGGCTGTCTCTTCGGCCCTCACGCAACCTCTGCATAGAGGGCTTTCAAAAATACATATGTTGAAAAGGTGTTTCCTAAAATTACCATGTTCTGTTATAGCACCCGTTCAACCTCAAATTGAATTAAGAAAAGGTTTGCAAGATGGTGATGATGATTTTGCATACTGACTGATGCTGCTAGGTAACATAATTATAACTATCATCTTCATTCGCATAATAAAAGGAAAATTTTCATCGTCCTTAAACTTTGAGCAATATTTTCTTCTAAATAATATGCAGAAATATTGTTTGGCAACGACATTTATGTTTTTGTAAATGCCGTCACTACGCGTCCTACATTACATACTACCAAATGCGCAAAAACGCACTTTAAGTTTGTAAACTGACTGTAGGTCAACTGTACGTTTATTAGTACCTACTTATCTCTACATTTCAAGTTCAACTAGTTTCTAGTAGATTATCAAGTTATGGCAGTGAGACAATAGAGTAAACATACGAAAAACATGTCTGTTCTATCGTATAATCCATACTATTATTAAAAATGTGAAAGTGTGTTTGTTTGTGTGTTTGTCCGTCTTTCATGTTAAAACGGAACAAACGTGATTTTTGGTATATGGATAGTATGGGAACTGGAGAGTGACAGAGGCTACTTTTAACACACAAATATATCACATTCCCGCGGGATAACGTCGTGTGATCAACTCGGGCGAAGCCACGCGAAGCCGCTGGCGAAAGGCTAGAATATAATATAACTTGGTAGATTTGACAGTGGGGCTGTCACCTCTACATTACTACCTTTCATTTCAATTTCATCTAAGTATATACTTAGGTAGTTTCTAGAATAAGCTACTAACCAATAACTCTAAAGTTATGGCAGTGAGACAATAGAGTAAACATACATATAAATATGTCTGTTCTATCGTCTGTAGTATCGTCTTCACACCATATAGTTAAATCGGTAGATCGGACAAGAATAGAAGCTTTGTTGCGACATGTTCCATAGAACACGGAACAATGGAAACGTTCTTATAGGTAACTAATGCTAATGTGTTCGCGTGGATAGTTTTCTTATTTGAAATGTTAATTGTTTTTAGAAGTAGTTATGAAAACAGGATATTTACATGTTTTAATTTCTTTGCGAGTATACGCCAAGATCACGGAGTTATTCCGTGATCATTGTGCATGTAACTCTCTGCACATGTTTCTTCTTACAGCCTCTTACAGCTATAGTAAGAATGACCATGCAAGTCTAAAATATTGATAATTTATTTAAAATAATAGACCAAGGCTTTATACTAGAGGAGGTGGCTTCTCTCTTACGATATTAATACCTATTGTAAAAATATATAACTTTGATATTAAACGAAACTTTGATAGTAACATTTTACTTTGACATAAGTAATTATTATTAAGTAGGTAAACAATAATATTTAAGAAAACTTTACAAAAAATGTTCAATAATAAAAAGCTACAGAAACAATGAGAGTTTTTAATTTATATTGGTGAGTGTATTTAATGTGATGACCTGATGACAGTGTCTGTTTTGATCCGTTAAAAGTTTTTTTTTTATTTCAACTTTTTTAATATTGAACTCACCAACCTCTACAAATAATTACTCTGACGCCATTGTTATGAGTTCAAATTAATCTTTGCTTTGAAATCACACTTCATTAGAGGAAATGGTACATTCAAACTTTTCCCATGAAAATTTCATCGAAATTGTAATTTTAGCCCGAAGGGTGGTTTATGAATATAGAAGGATCGAATTTATACGTTCGGTTTGATGATATTTCATTATGACGAACAAGTTTAATATACGGGAGAGGTGTTATTAAAATAAAAACATATTAGATGTTTAATAGGGGATCGAACTGATGTTTTGAAATTTGTTTAAAATGTTTTTAGTAATATCTCTTACGACACATGTAATATTTTCAATTATTTTACATATTTTTGGAGATATAGCTCATCAAACTGCCTTATTAGACAAGGACAGAGGTAGACACATGTGACGTCAGATGTGTCTAGTGCCATACTCCCGCCATAAAAAAATTCGTTTTAGATTCTCACAATAGGGTATTTTACTGTTGTTGAAATGTAGATATTTAATGATGACGTTAAAAAATATTGCAATTAAGAATACCAAATGTGAAAAAATAATTTGAATCTGTTTTATAATAAAAGAATTATAGTCTGTTTGATTTTGACTATAGCTGTCTCTTTGTAAAACGAAATCTTCTATGGCGTGACTATGACGCTACTAACCCACTGACGTCACTAAGATAGCGTCCTGTCCTTGTCTAATTATAAAGTTTGAAGTCCTATATCTTTGAAAATATTCAAGATAATTCAAAATGAAAACTTGTTTTGTGTAGCTAATATTTCGAAAAACATTTTAAAGAAATAAAAAAAAATCAGTAAAATACCGTATTCAGCAGCTCATTACTTGCTCTTTTGTTTTTTGAAGTGAAAACTTCTTTAGCGGCGTTGTGCACTTTTTGTGATGGGTAAAAAAAATTTAACTCGCGAAAGGATCACGTGACCGTCACATCGTAAGACGGACACGTGACGATCGAAAAACTGTTACAATGTCATTAGAATATGAAGCGAATTTCGCCATCGTTTCCAAAGTTGTGATAACTCAGTTTAGAAAACAAGCGGCATTAATGCCAGAAGATCTCGGTTCAAAAACAGTCCGATCCCCTATTGCAATATTTGACAGACTGCTAACCTGTCTGTCTGTCTACAGATTGATAGTAGTGATAGATTAGATACAATTCACTTACCATATTTTTATTTTAACTTCATATAAATAAAGTGTAGGTACACATAATCTACTTACTATTAATTATATTCTAACGACATTTTTATAGCCATGAAATCTAAGCTTGAACTAATTCGGCCGTTTGTAAAAACATCTTATTATATAGCGGCAATTCAGAATCGTTGACCTGGAACGGAATTGACGTACCATTCAGGCGTCCCATTGAATATATTACATTTTTAAGATCCATACGACGACGGTGAGTTATTGACGTTTCACTGATTAAAATTTTTAATTTAGCTGTAAACTAATAAAGAGTACGAAGTATCTGTTAAAGTATAACGGATATGGCACAAGAGTAGGTATGTTAGGAAGAAGTGTATTTAAATAAACAAACACATTTTGCTACAATTTGGCACTTTGACATACACATTTTTGTCTGCTTTCTGCTCAAATAATATATCGCCGGGTTAATGCAAATACCAACTAACTCAAGCAATTGTAGTTTTGAGTTATAGCGTTTTTAAAGTTTAGGAATCTAAAACTAGTGTTAAATAAAGGATTTATTATTTTAAGTTATGATTATTTGCATTCTTAGTTAACTATGTTTTTAATTAGGTAGAACAAACGCAGATAAATTCATCGTAAATCTGAAAAACTACAGTTTTTTATTACCAACCCCCCATGTAGTTGGTTTTACTTCTCTATTAAGAAATACCGATAACTAATAAACTAAAGGTGAACGATGGATGTAAATGAGCTTGAATTATTAATTTAAATATTATTTGGAGACAAACGGACAATGGTGTATGTGGGTCTGATAGTTTTCAATAAAAACGGAAAAATCTATAGAGCTAGTTGGTTTTACCTCCCGATTTAAAGAAGAAAATCAATTACGGTTAAACAAAATAACTTCAAAACCTCCCAAAGCATATGAATTTACATCATAAACACAAAATAGTAAAACTATAATAATTAAAACATCTTGTTGAAAAAGATTAGGTTTCCAATTTCAAATAAATAAGACTTTTTTTAATTTTTCTATGGTTGCTTTACTGAAGAGGAATGGAAGATTCTATTTCAGTACTTTCCGCATCATCATCATCATCAGCCGTAGGTACGCCGCCCACTGTTGGGCCATCCCCCATGGATATATCCACAGCGATTTGTCCTGCGCTGCCTGCGTCCAGCGACTTCCCGAGACTTTGACCAGATCGTCGGTTCACCTTGTATAATTATACAGGACTATCCTGTCTACGGAACGTCGTCCGGTGCGCGGTCGCCATTCGAGAACCTTTCTGCCCCAACGGCCATCGGTTCTCCGCGCAATGTGTCCCGCCCACTGCCACTTCAGCTGAGCGATCATTCGAGCGATGTCGGTTGTTTTAGTTCTCCTGCTGATCTCGTCACTTCTCATTCGAACGCCCAGCATTCCTCTCTCCTCTCGATTGCTCGCTGGGTGACCTTAAGCCTTCTTATGAGATCCATAGTAAACGACCACGTCTCACTGCCACATTACAAGCAACCAACACATTTGTCGAAACTTTTCTCTTAAGACACAATCACAATCTTACTTTAATATTGCTCCAACAGCTCATAGTAAGACCCCTGGAGCGGAACGGGTGAAACATTGACGTTGGACATAATGTTTGTCTTATCCATAGTCATCCTAAGTAAGACCCACTCTTTGAGAAGCATTACTGACATCTTCGAGCATTGTGGTAGGTCTTTCAAGGTGTCAGCCATAAGAATTACATCATCGGCAAATCACAGGTGTGTTAAGACCTCGTCATTGATGTTGATGCCGTATCTTTTTTTAGAAGCTTCAAAATATTTCCCATCGCAACTGTGAACAGTTTTGTGAAATAACGTCTCCATGTTTCACACTTCGCTGGAATTGGACTGGATTAGAGCTCTGGTTCTTAATCGGAACGACATGGTGGCTAGCATTTACCTACTAGACTATAACACTGCCCAGGTCTCAATCTAATCAAAGGCTTTCTTATAGTCCACGATGCAAAGAGGGTATAACTTGCAGCAGCGTCTGAAATAGACTGAATGTGCTCTAAGGTACTAGGTATAACCATTTCCGAAAGCGGCCTGTACAGGAGGTTGGTAGTCATCGAACTTACGAGCGTAACGATTCGTAATGACTCGAACATAATATTTTGTAGATATGTTTCAGGAGCGACATGAGTTCTGAGTGATAGAGTCTTATCACCCTTCTTGAAGAACAGCATCACATCGCTTCTCCCCATGCATTAGGCCTTTTGCCGTCGAGAATGACAGAGCAACAGGTGTTTGCGTGGAATACATCAGTAAATAGAATCTATCTCAGGATTTCAAGTATACACGAAAAGACGCTACCTTGCTTCTTCATCTATGTAAAATTTATGCCGACGAAGAAGCACAACTTAAATGATGTCGCTATAATCAAAGCTGTTTAGACAAGACGATCGATCGACTAGCGACCACTGCATGTTTAGAGGCACATAGAACATCATCGTTTTACCTACTTGAAAGATCCCGACTGATAAAATCTACACTCCGACCAAAACCGGCTCAATTACAAAACCCCGGGTGCTTTCAGGTCGACCTTCAGAACCGCTTCTAAGCCCTTGAAAACGGCGTTAAATCATCTACCTATGTTGTTTTTGACTTTACCATTCGGACTAATGCATGTCTATTTGCGGCTTCTGGGCTTCCTGACAGAGGAGCTCATCATAATAGCGGTTCTCTCTCCATGAAGTGTGGCAGCACCTTGCCTGAGGTCCGTTACCAGACCCAAACTGTCTCACACTTAACTCATTATCGCAAAGTTTCCCCAAGTTTGCATTTAAATCCCCCATCAAATCCATGCAGTGGGTTTTATAGCTACGCATGGCTTGTAAATCTCCTCATCTACGTTAGTACTATTGTATTCCATGCTCATACACAGCCTCCACTTCGTCATCGTTGTGGGTCGAAGTCGAATTGTAGACTTGTATGACATTCAGCGAATACCGTTAATTGTACATCAGGTACGCTACCCTTCTCGATACTCGCCTGATGGTGACCACGGTGGAGGACTATGAACCCGTTACCACCTGGGAACTGTTGGTCTGAGCACCAGCGCAACGCAATTAACACGCATGCGCGCCTTCGAAATTCCGTACCAATACCAACTACCAGCAGATAGATTGTTTTACCTCTAGATTTCTTTCTTCTAGACGGAGAAAAATAGTAGTGGTAAAAGCGATTATCGTGGTTTAAATGCTTTTACTTTACTAAATTGTAAAGATCAATAAGTATAAAATGGCAAGTAAAAGCGATTATCCTGAGTTGGTATATTTTACTCCTAGAATTTCAGAACTATTAGGATGATCGAGTAATAGCTAAAATGAATTAAATTGAAATAATTTAGTTTAGCCCTTGATTTTATTTTTATTTGCTCATTATCCCATGATATTCGTTTTTTCACTTTAAGATTGCTGCAAAGTATTTAGTTTAGACGGTTTTGCTTCTCACTAACTCCGAAACTATCAGGTATTTCGCGTAGTTTGTTTTACCATTCGAAAGAGGAAAAATTTTTAAGTAAAATGGCATTCATAACTCATTTTGTCAAAAAACGCTAGTTAGTTGGTTTTTGCATTAACCCGGCGATATAATGAGGATGTTATTTACTTAAATCTTGTACCTAAATGTCGTATTTAGATTTTGACGATTCTTCTTTTCATATAGGTATTTATGTTGCTTAATTAGTATAAATAAATAAACTTCAAAATTCTGTGCTGGTTTGCACACGATCTAACTCCTAAAGATACCCCGGGTTGAAGCGAAACACGTGTAGAGTGTGTAGAGTAGTCTAATCGGCGAAGGTGCAAGCTGTGCTATCTTGCTAAATGCAGGCAGGTATTGTGCACTGATAAGTATTTTCTTGGTATGCATGTACACAATAATTTTAAATTTCTTTCCTAGCATGGGTTACTCTTTTACGGAATTGCAATGGGCGATTCTTGCGTTTAGTGTCAAATGTTAAGTCTATGAACTTTATAACCCTTCAAGAAAGCCCTTACTTTTGATGGTTGACAATGACAATAACTCCACAATTGTTCAATGCAAAGAGTAACCCACCTTATCCAATTATAACACCACATTCGCCGCTAAAAGCCTACACAATCCCCTTCCTAATATATTACAGATTAGTTTATAAATAAAAGCACACCTATCGTATTAATTAATTTCTCGTGACAGACTATAAGCTTAAGTAATTATTACGAGCCGAGCATCTATTGACAGATATAATATGGAACGACGATAAAATTAATTGGATCTTGAGCTTTCAGTACCTACTTGAAATACTATGGTACAGTATTTTTTAACTTACACTAGAAGTTAGTAGTCTTAAGAGTTTATCGACCTTTTTCCTTTTTATTCTTCTACTTAGGTAAAAATGTTGAAATAGTAATGCTGTACTAGGTAAATGATAAATATTTAATCAACGACTCAAAGCCTTTAAGAATATAAGGTTCGTGAAAGTACTGGTATTTTAAAAATATCAATTTAGTAACATTAAAACGGTCCGAAAAATAAATTCTTTAAAACGCTTTGGTTATCGAAGAATTTTACGCCAGATTTCGTAGAACAACTTCATTTTGAATTTATAGGTAATTTAGCTTAATAGGAAAACTTAAAGTATGAGATTAATGTTTAAAATAAATATAGGTACAAGTTAAATCAGTTAGTAAAGAAAGTTAGACATCAAAAAACTTAAAATTACTCTTTGCAATATTGCAAGGTAATCCTGTAGAAAAGCTCTAATTCAATACACTTTGAAACTACAAAATGAACCGGTGCATTTTCGTGCACTTTCTTATCAAAGTAACAATTACTCCAAATGATCCATATATTTGCATAGATAAAAATCCTTGCCACGGTAACGCGGAGTCAGCGCCCGGGTTATAAAAAAGTAGAATGTAAATTCATTGTAACAAAGCGCTATATCAGTTGGATAGGCAGCACGTCTAGAACTTACGGGTGCATTAGCAATTGAAATCGGCTGATATAAGCTTGGAACTGAGTCGAATGGTAAAAATCGGAAGTAATCACACCGTCGGCGAATAATATAAAACTTAAATACATTTGGGCTCAGGTTACACCCTTATGGAATACTTCCAGTTGTTATTATGGAAGTTGCGTTGCTGAAGATCGAATTACACATTAAAAGTTAGTGCCATTATCAGTTTTTAGATAGAAACCCTTATATTGCTTTTTATTTCTAAATTCAAATTAAGTTATTTTTACTTCCGGAGACTGTCGCAAGTTGAAGATTTATTTCATCGTCAACGATTCTTGAACTTTCTAGTAACTCTTTCACCTACGGGTGACGGCTGAAAATCGGTGTTTTGCCAACTGGCAAATTTACACACTGAGCCTTGCTTGACCCTTTTTGCTGCTGCACACATATGTATACTCATTTTTTTTCTCTGTGTCATGTCATGTTCTCATAGCTTTAAGTTAATTGTATGTCTGTTCTTTCTTATTTTTTTTTGGTTTCTGTTGTTATGTCATGTGTGTGTTGTAGCGAATAAACTTTTTTATCTATCTATTTAACTTTTGTGGAGAACCAGTCGTAATCCTCTAAACCAAATACACTCAAATTCATGGAATCAAATCTCTTATATTTCTAAATACACACTAAAAATTTACCAAAAATACTTTTATAATGATTTCTTTAAAAAATACTTAAGCTGATTCAAAGGAAGAGTTACCTATTAAAATGTTAAGTAACATTTTCTAATTATTAATGTTGTAACTACCTTCTTTAATGGATCATAATTACAGACCCTCAGTAGGTAAAGCATGCCCAAATCTCAGAGGGAAACCATGTGCAAAGTAAATTACGCCTAAAGCCAATATTTATTTAAGCAAAGGTTCGCAATTACCTTATAAAACTAATATTACGAAATTTCTGTTGTAGTTTAAGCCTTATTACCTTAAACATAACATTCATTTTGTGTATGAGTATACATTATAGCTTTATATAATCTTAAAACAGTGATATAACTTAACTTTATTGTTTTACATGAATTATACAATAACTATTCATACCCACTTCCCCAATATAAACATTGAAAGTTATCCAAGTTACAAAATCAACAATAACATTTCATGTTTTTCTCATAACATTCTGAATACGCTTGGTAATTCTTTGAAATAAAAACTTGACATGTTATTGTCAATTTATCAATGAAAAATAACGTCAATTGTCAACGATTCAAAGATTATTATTAAAAGTTTTCCGTTACTGACTGCCAGACAATGCACAAAGAAGCTGTGGCATGTATGTTCCTTGGGAAGTGTTTCTTTTTATACACAACGGGGTGGTAAAACTTAGCCTTCATCACACCTGATGATAAGTGGTGATAAGGCTGAAGGTGGAAGCGCACTACTCCCGGAATCCTCAATTACTTATGCTAATATTAAACGATCCAACCAAATTGATTCACTTTGGTTGAAAGGCGCAGAAATACAGGCGCACATTGACATTGACTGATTCACTTTTACGTTTACATTGTTCAAATTGGTTGCTTCATCCAAATTTAAAGGCAAAAGTGAACCGTGTATTTCCGCCATTATGAACTGGCTATCTTATCTCTAACTCTTGGATCACATATAATGCTGAAAGTTAAGATTGTTATGACGTCAGACTAATGCCCGAATACTCGTACGCTACTTATCTTTGGGAGCGTCTCACACATCGCCCTGTCACTTTATATGTCAAACGTATGAAAGAGATGCCATGATGTTTGAGACGCTTCCAAAGATGATTTGCGTACGAGAATTCGGGCGTAAGATAACATGGTGGTAGCTAGCCAGGCGGACTATGAAAAAGTCCTACCATCAACCAAAAGTATAAGGGGAGTACTAAGAGAGGATTTCTCGAAATTCCTCCCAGCAGGGCGTAAAAACCGGAGTCAGAGTGTGTATGAAACTTTTGTGAATGTGCGGAGCGCTAATATAATCATATAATTCATCTGAAGGATGAGTAGGTATCTATTTGTCATTTGTAAAAAAAAACAGACAAATGTTTTAAGTTACGTTTCGGTGTCAATGCCAGTCCATTTTATCTATTGACTTGAAAACTTCAAAGAATGGAAGGAGTAGCGAAGCTCGTCCCGATTCAAAGATTATTTTCACTTCAAATAAGTCCCTGTACTATATACCTGGACTACCATTCTTTTATTCATCCTCTTTATGCGAGAAACCTTTTCCAAGGCACTTGTGGTATTCAAATTTGCCTTCGGCCTTTATTAAAATTTCGAAATTTATTTCGGAACAGGTGTTCTCATTTACGGATTTTTAGGGCACATCCGGCTCGGAGGCCCACTGAAAACCTTAATAAAAATTTTATCCTGATATTTTGAATGTTTTCTCAAATCTAGTAATGAAAATAAGTTTTAGAAAAATATGGTAATTTACAGTTGTACAAGGTGCTTTCTATCAATAGAAGTCTTTAACCGTAATATCAAATAAAAAAAATATAGAAATACTAGCCGTATTTGTGTTTGCCTGCGTGCATCAGACAAACACAAATACGTGCGTCAGACAATTATTTAAGTAATCCAAAGTGGCTAAAACGTCAGTGATTACAAACTCTTTGAAAGCGACCATGGAGTTAATGTCAGTTTATGATTTTCCATTCTGATATTTTTCCGGGATAAAAAGTAGCCCATGTCACTCTCCAGCCCCAAATTATCCCCGTACCAACAATCACGTCGATCCGTTGCTCCGTTTTGACGTGAAAGACGGACAAACAAACACACTTTCACATTTATAATATTAGTATGTATTACTCTACATTGCTACTCGACCGTTTACTCTATCCATGTACACCCGGCATTACTGAGCACCTGCATAAAATAGAAAGATAAAATCTAAGTAGATGCACTTTATGGACCATAAACTTTCGACGCTCAAGCCAAACGAGTCATGTCAAGGCAAACTCAATATTTGTATGTTGTGACTTTAGATACTGAAATACCGAACCACCACAAAGTAAAAAAACCTTCAAGGCGCCGATTCCCGAAAATAGGGTATTTTAAATTATGGATTACTCGCAAACCACGAGTACTCAAAATTTGGAAAAAATATATGTTATTTTAAAGTTATTTATCTAGTGCTTCCGGCCGTTTTTTTTTTGATTTGTGATATTTAACTGTGTCAAATAAAATCCCAAATATCCGTCTAATCGTAATAGAAATATCCTATTACTTGCAGTATACTTGGTTTTAGTTAATGAAAAATATACGAAAATAATTGTCTTTGAATAGCCGAGGGATTCCGGCCGTCAAAAGTTTAAGTTTATTTTTATTTCATTTTTTATTGAATTTTAAGTGATTTTCGATTCGCGGGGCGCTCGCGAGTTCACAGTTCACTGCCAGCTGCCGATGCCTCCGCGTGAAGTATATCGCGCGCGGCCGAGCAAGCCTTAGCGTGCCTATTTCGGTCGGGAGTCCTCGCCTTAAGTCACCATCATCACCTACGGCACAGGGTGCCTACCATATAACCCCCTCGTCTCCCCGGGCGGGGGGATGCGAAGGCATTTCTTCCGGGAAAAAAAAGGGTGCCTACCATCAACTATTATAAGAAAGCGATTCAAAACTGGTGCGATTCAGAATAGGTTCCTAAAATGAATTGCTGACCTTCTTAAAACTGAATCGCAAATGAATTGCTGAATGTTAATGAACGAAAGCTTTGTGTACTTATTTATTCTACTCGTCTCTTTTACTCGATTCTGTCATGCCCGTAGAGTGAGAGGGATGGGTATAGCCTGGAGGTGTCATGTTAGCTCGACCGAGTTATAAGTCAAATAAGATTTCATGAAAGCGGCTGTGACATGACGCTGAATCGCTTGTCATTGACGCAATAGAATCGTGGTACAAATAAGCGAAGCAGATATAAGCAGCAATAAGAGTTGATGGTAGGCACCCAGGTCTTCCTTATGGATGGATAAGGAGAATAACCCAGCGTTGCAGCCCAATGCGGCTTAGTAGATGCCAACGACTGTAGATGCAGCCATTATCGTGCCTTCCGAACGGAGGTTCTCGTGATAATGTGCAAACAATAAAAAATGAAAATGAAATAAACAAAAAATTAAAAGATTTACTTGTATCGAAAAGTTATTATATATTACAGGAATACTTTAATGATAAAGATAGATTAATATAGGTATTAAAATAACTAAAAAATAACAACAATTCAAAACAAAAAATATCTAACAAATAATAATAATAAATATATTTAAAAAAATAAAAATTCAATAAGTTAATTCAACACGTTAAATAATACTAATTTTAAATAAAATATCAGATTATAATAAATTATCAAAGTGTCCTCCTCTCTTCTAATTCGCTGTGCCCTACAGGGTAGACAATGTTCATCATATTATTATCATAACATTCTTTCACACATTGTGGAAAAGCAATGAAGTATTGAATATTGAAATAATACATTTTTGCTCACCCATCCCGTGACCGACCATTGCGAAAGTTGCTAACCTCAACGCTCGCGGGCCGAGCGCGCTTTAAGTCATAGCCCATTTATACCGCACGCTCCCACCCAACCAACGTATGGGCAGTCAAATATGGACTTAATGGCGTGCTCTGTAGACGCACTTTAGCTTGCAGCAGGCTCGCTGTCCGCGCGCTGTCTGCTATCGAATATTGTTACTGTAAAGTGCATCTACAGTGAACGATATTAAGTCCATATTTGGCTGCTCATACTTTGGTTGAGTCGGAGCAGTGCGGTATAAGTGGGCTATGACCTTTATCTTAGAATTGCTGCTGCCTTACTGAGCACCTGCATAAAGTAGGACTATAAAATCTGCTGTACTAAGTGACGGCACTTTATGGTCTATAAACGTTCGACGCTTCGGCGCTAAAGCCAAACGAGTCATGTCAGGGTATACTCAATATTTGTATGTTGGACTTTTAACGACTGTGAAGTAAAATCAATTATTCAATTAGGTACCTACTTCATCATCATCCGGCTATTTAATGTCTCTATTACTGGGGCACTGGCCTTCCTTAAAAATTTAATGAATAAAATAAGTTTTTTATATTGTTCACTTCACAAATCCTTGAGTACAAACTAACTACAATTTTACAAGGTAGGATAATTTAGTAGATCTTAATAAACCGCCTCTGTGGTCTAGTGGTTGACACCACCGATTTCAGACGAAGAGGTTCCGGGTTCGATTCCTAGTGGGGGTACATATTGTATTCGGTTTGGTTGGTCGTAGGACTTGTTCTTAGTCCGCCTGGCTAGCTACCACCATCTTATCTAAGTCTGACTCCATAACAATGATGTTTTCAGCAGTACTGTGTTCCGGCAGTTAGAGATAAAGTAGCCAGTTCATAATGGCGGAAATACACGGTTCACTTTTGCATTCCCGGCTGAGCTCCTTGGAGAATTGGTTGATCTTTTCTAATGTTTAATTTTCAATAAAAAAAAATGCATGGTGAATGCAAAATTGAAAAAAAAAACAAAAAATTGTACTATAGGTGGTATGTATTTACCACTAAACTAATTTAGGTAAATACTACATACATATAGTGAGACCTTGGAAACGTACCTACGTAATATTAGTTTTTGTTGCAAAAGTTTGATAAGATCCTTAAGCGCCAAAGTCGCGTAATCCATTACCTACACTAAAATAATAAAGAGGTAAAGTATGTAAGTTCGTGAGTAGGAAGTAAATCCTGGATCTACTTCTCTACTTCTGGGTGTAAGTAGTAATACTTACCCATCGTTGTTTGCAATTTCCATAATACTACCTACTAGTTTTATAGAAATTGGGTATTTGACTGTTGTTGAAATTTAGATATTTAATCATGACATTCAGAAATATAACATTATAGAATAACAAATGTGAAAAAAGAAATTCAATCTGTATTATAACAAGCAAATTATGAGCTACTTAATTGTGACTCTAGCTAGGTATCTCTTTCTAAAACGAAATTTTCTTTGGCGGGAGTATGGCGCTATAGAAATGTGACGTCACGTTTCTATAGCGCTCTCCTTGTCCAATTAGAAAGTTTGATGCTCTATATCCCTGAAAATATGCAAGATATTTAAAAATAAATACCTATGTTGTGTTGCTACTAATTAAATCAACATTTTAAGTCAATAAAAAAATTTCAGTCAAATACCCAATTGGAAACAAGTAGAACTTGAGTACTCAGGCTATTAGAGTTAGGTATTGGAACAATGTATGTGATGGTGTCCAATGAGAGATTTTCTGCCAGCAAATAAAAAAAAAAGTTTATTTATTAGCTCGATAGATGGCGCTGACCTGACATGTATCTCATCAGCTGATCTGACCTACACTTGTATTTCAAAGTTGTGCAAGAAGGTGCAAGGCCAAAAAAAAGATGACGTTGACGGAAGAAAAGAAATGTCAAATGATTCTATTCCTCTTGTTTTGCGTTGCAATACCATACCGATCATACCGCGAGTTGTAGATAAGCCTTTTCAGTCCTGTAAATGTTTTATTTCCTTCTGCAAGTGTTTTTTTTAACATTGACCGTCTTAACGTCAAACGTCTTAACAGCAAATAAAAAAAAAAACAAACCCATGTCTGATGAACGCCATCTGTTGAGTTTTTTGGAACTAACTTTTTTCTTTTTTTAATCATCTGTCAGAAAATCCCTCATTATGTCATTCCCACACTAAAACGTCTCACGAAGACAAAGCCGGTAGCGGAAAGCTAGTCCATACTATTATAAAGAAAAAAGATTCGTATTTTTGTTTGGAACGAATGAACTCAAAAACTACTGGACCGATTTAAAAAAATCTTTCACTATTAGAAAGCTACGTTCTTCTTAAGTAACAAAGGCTATATTTGAACCCAATATTCCCACGGGAACGGGTACCACATGGGGGGTGAAACCACGGAGAGCCACTTGTATAATATAAAGTTGATTTGCCAAAGAAAAGGTAAGTAATCTAACTGTATTATGAAATCTTTTGCTCTACGCACAAGTCGTTACAGAGGTAATGAATAATTTATATGAATTGCCGAAAAGCCCTTGAATTCAATTTGGTGACCGAAAGCTACCTTTCCGGAATTATTTCTCTACATAGCTATAAAAATAATGATACACGTGTACACCTTAATAAATGTTAAGCAACTTTTGGAATTGTTGTTGATCAGAATGGCGACCAACCTCCTTATTCACAAACCGTCGGAAACGTTCTTGACAGCGGAATATGTAATGTCACTGTCACTTATTGCATTAGAGACAAAGCACAGGGTGCCAACCATCAACTGAAAGCAATTCAAAACTGGTGCGTTCCTGTGTAGGTTCCTAAAATGAATTGCTGCTTTATTTCGTACCATGACTTTCTAAAAACTAAATCGCAAATGAATTGCTGAATGTGAATGAACGAACGATTCGTGTCCTTATTTCTTTTACCCGTCTCTTTTACTCGATTCTGTTATGCCCGGAGAATGAGAGGGACGGGTATAACCTGCAGATGTCATGTTAGCTCGACCGAGTTATAAGTCAATTTTACGAGTTCATGACAGCTAAGCGGCTGTGAAATGTTGCTGAATCGCCTTGTCATCGATGCAATAGAATCTCGATCGCAATTAAGCTGTCGTGGTACGAATAAGACCTAGATATGTGGCATTATATCATGGATTATCGCCAGTAGAATAGAAAGAAAATTTATGGGATTGTCATTAGCGGTCACGTGACATTTCAATCGCTAAAGTCAATCCCATACATTTTCTTTCTATTCTACTGGCAATGTCAATTAATAGAAAGCCACTGTCTAGGCCCTCAGATCAGGGTGCCTACCATCAACTCTTATTGCGGTTTTGTTTAGGACCTAAACTGATCTGCTTCGCTTATTCGTACCACGACAGCTTAATATCAATGACAGCGATTCAGTGATTATTCAATGACATATCACAGCCGCTTAGCTGTCAAGAACTCTTTTTTGACTTATGACTCGGCCAAGCTAACATGGCACCTGCAGGTTATACCCGCCCCTCTCACTCTCCGGCCATGACAGAATCGAGTGAAAGAGACGGGTAGAAGAAATAAGGACACAAATCATTCAGTCATTCACATTTAGCAATTCATTTGCGATCCAGTTTTTAGAAGGTCATAGTACGAAAGAAAGCGATTCATTTTAGGAACCTATTCTGCATCGCGCTATTTTTGAATCGCCGTCTTTGGCCCAGCGTGTTGTCATTAAGTTGATGGTAGGCACCCAGTTTAGATCCTAAACAAAACCGCAATAAGAGTTGATGGTAGGCACTCAACTTGAATCCAATTCCCTTTCCGAACGGTTGTGATCACGCGGCATTTAGTTGGTTTGAATTTTCACATCTAAACCTCCGAACCAATTTCGATGAACTCCGGCAATCTTCTGTTACGAAAATTTTATTTGGGAGTGCGATATTTACCGCATTCAACTAAGGCGCCTAGGCGGAGTGAAATTGAATATTAGGTCTTTACTAAAGGGAAATTGTAGGAAGTTGGAATTATCATACAAATATGTTTGGGGTTTTCTTGGCCATGTGAACTCTGAATTCAACGAAACTTTAGATATCGATACCTCTGGGTTCAAAGGTCGTAAAGGACATTTTGGCGAAAATGAGTTTTTTACACAGTTTTACTCAGAATTAAATTCTCTATCGATCTGTGTAATTAGTTTCTCGAAATTCGCAAAAAAAATGCCTTTACGACCTATGATTTCCGGCATTCTAAACAGAATTATTGTGAAAAGATGGGTGTAAATGACATGCTACTACCAAAACGTAGTACCATGGTGGTAAAGCAAAAGTTAACAATAGCTTTTAGGGCGTAAAATGTATATACATTTCCAATTGTCCTATACGACCTTAGGTTGCAAATGTTAATAAATCAAATATATGTGAGTAAAGGCCATCGTCGGTAAGAACTGTCCTATACACCATTATAATATTAAAACAAAATAGACAGTTGTCTTTACTACATCATTTAGTTTAAGTTATGGACATTCACTAAGGTCGTAAATTAACGTTTAGATAAGAAAGTGCCATAAACCCTCTCCTTGGACCCTAGAATGTAAAAACATCTACATTTTAGTATACTACCACCGAAGATAATAACAGCTAGGCTAGCTTTGAATGAGTAAGGGAAACTAATAATTATGAAATACCGAAGTGCACCGCAGTGTTAATAGAGTCGGCCGTGAGTTTGATTGATATTGACGGAAGGAAAAATGGCTTTAATAAAGCCATCTGGTCGATACAGTCGCAAATGACAAAATCTTTAACAAAAGACCTCTGGTCGCTGAGGGATTAAAGCTCAGAAAAATATTTTAGAAAACAAGAAACTTGTATTTTAGGACCCGAATTAATAATATAAGGATTTTCTCAGTCCTACACGCCCTTCAAGAGAAACATATTAAAAAAAAAATTCTTAAACCAATTCCAATAATTCAAAAGAAAACAAATTTTTCTTTACTTTGCCTTTACTACCCCAAAAAACATCATCTGAAGTGGGCTAACTTTTTGTACGTCCTATTCGCCCCTTAAAACTAATTCCAATAATTCAAAAGAAAATAAACTTGTCGTTTACGACCCTAAATAATCTAAGGTAACTTTTTCTACATCTTATACGCCCCTTAAATCTTATTCCAATATTTCAAAAGAAAAGAAACTTGTCCTTTACGACCCAAAATAATCTAAGGTAACTTTTTTTATGTCCTATACGCCCCTCAAAACAAATCACTAAAATTCAAAAGAGAACAAACTTGTCCTTTACTACCTAAAATAATCGAAGGTAACTTTTTCTTCGTCCTATACGTCCCTTAATACCTAATTTTACCAAATGAAAGTTGTACATCTCTCTCACTCGCTTAGTAGACCATAGTAGTTAGAGCGAGACAATAAATACCTAGTTCTTCGTGGATATTTCCGTGCGATTGGTACACTACTTACTGCTATGAAACAGAGGCGCTTTGGAAATGAATAATGTAAAAAATACTTTATGTCATTAATGTAAAGATCAAAATACTTTGAACAGTTTTTATTTTAATATGTTTCTGTTTTGACTAGTGCATTACTTGTACGGGCATGCCAACATTAGATAGATTGTTACATCAAATGAACGGTCGGTGGTACGTGCGTAAGCGGCTTTTTATTAACTAATTAGAGTATTAGTGAGTTAAATGAGTGAAAAGATGGAAAAAAGTGATAACAAAGACAGTAGTATCTTGGAACCTTTCTTAAAACGCCGTAATCAACTTGCCGCGATAGTTGAATATCATAGGCAAAATAATATGCGGAGGTAAGTACATAATTCAATGGTTATTAATACCTACTTACCTATAAACATTTCTTTTCAAATAGGTACTAAACACAATGCCCACCAAGCAACAGACTGGATTCCTTGGATTTTTATTTAGGTTCCTACTTACTAGATAAGTAGTTTAGTTTCATAGTAGGTATACTATTATAGGTAAGGTCCGTTATAGCAGGTAACTATTTTATTGCTAAATCAGTATTATGTCCAAGAAGGAGCAAATTGTTTTACCACGTTTTCATTAGGTCGCTTTCTTGTTTATTTATTTGTTTGTTGGTCTTTGTTGGTCTGATAATGGAGCCGCAAGAAGGTCACAGGAACTCTGTAAAAAAGCCATGCAACCCGATGGAGTTTGGACTCGTTTGATTCGGCTTGACTAATACTCTGATTGGAGACGGTTTCCAAGGTCTGATGTTGGAGCCGGAAGGCCACAAGAACTCCAAATAAATCATACAACTCCATCCAGTTTGGGCTCGTTTGATTCGTCTTGGAAAATACCTACTCTGTTGGGAATTAGTGTCCAGGGTTTGGTAATGGAGCCAGAATAAGGCCACAGGAACTCTATTTTAAAACCACTCAACCCCATCGAGTTTGGGCTCGTTTGATTCGTCTTGACAAGTACTCTAATGGGAGATGATGTCTAGATCTGATAATGAAGCTGAAAAAAAGTGGACTAAATCATAATAAAAACGGACTAAAAAGTATAAAATAACTTCTTCCGTAGATATTTATAACCTTATACAGAACACAGGACGCATGCAAAAGACAATCCTTACTTGATATTATAAATGCGATAGTCCGTTTGTTTGTTACGCCTTCACGTCTTAACAATTAAACCGATCATAATGAAAATTTACATACACGTTGTTAGGGGTACAGAGAAGGTATGTCCTTCTTACCTAGGTACCTTTCATCCCGAAAAAAATGTATTTTTCCCGAAGGATAGCATAAAAAACTTTCCACGCACACGAAGTCGCGGGTGGCCACTAGTTGATAATAAATCTAAAAAAATGCGCCCCTTGTTTTTAGGTTTAAAACTTCTGTAAGTGTAGGGTTATTAGTAATTTACGAAATATGTTATTTTATAGGTACTTACCTACTTTTTATTAAGCCGTTCTGTTCGTTTTAAAAACGTGATTTAAAAAAACAGTAACTTTTTGTACCTATTTACGCATTTTTCTTTATAAGACTGAACATTGAAAAGTATTTAGTACTAGCTTCCGCCCGTGAATTCGTCTGCGTGGACTTCCGAAACATTCTTAGAGAATCGTTACCCAGGATGAAATTATATTATGTTTTACACAAGTTTTAAACTGCATAGTGGTTATAAAACTGTGTTTTTTTTTAAATATTTTTTTCAGAGCTTCTAAGTTAATCTCGTCTACAGAAGAGGTGGATGAAAACCAGCCTGTGAAATATAAAAAAGAAACCGACCCTCTAATAACCTCTCCGCACGATATAGTTAAAACAAAGCATAGTATGAGTAGCGACATAATAGAGGACACTGACGAAGACACGTCTCCTAATAAAAGGAGTCGACCTAAATTGACTAATTTGATTATAAATTCCAGTAGTGAAAATGATATCAATACTTCAACGTCTTCAATTAATGAAATCCTTGTCAATCATCAAACAAGTTCAGACAGAAACAATAACCGTGACCCTAACAAGACGATAAAAGTTTTGTCAACTGTAATTGTGAAAAAGTCAAGTGAATGGTTGAAACAGAAAAATTCAAGCCCGAATTCTAATGTAATCCAGCATAAAAAAATAATGTAAGTTAATAATAATTCGGCTGGCAGACGAGGCGAAAACTTTCTTGCGGCCACCACCGCGCGGAGGCTTAGCGGCAGTCGCTCAGCCACCGCCGCGTGATCAGATATTGCGAATAATTTGAATGTTGTGGCCCTAGTCAATAGATTAAAGAACAAGTACGTGGCTAGTACGCGCTCTTCGCGTGACGGGCGCAAGAAAGTTTTCTTCTCATGATGAACGTGCGCTTGACGACGTCATTTGGATGATTTTTATTTATTACAAACTACTTTAAACGTTTAATTTCTTCCTATTTTTTTAGAAAGCTCACATCAGTTCAAAATATTGATGATCAAAATCAGCAGCCATCTGAGACACCTGAAGACATCTCGGATGCTACTGCCTCAATCTTACCTTCTCCTTCAAAATCTGAAGTTTGTGACATTGACCTACCTTGTTCGGAGATACTTGAAGATACTCAACGTAATCATTCAAGCCCAAATTCTAATGTAATGCAGAATAAAAATATAATGTAAGTCTACAAATTATTTGTATATCGTCGTCATGCTGCCAAAACTGGTTAACTGCAATTTTAGTCAATTGCAATTAACCAGTTTTGGCAGCATGACGACGATATGATATCGCTCAATATTTATCACAAGATTACTATAAAATTTTAATTTCTTCCTATTTTTAGACAGCTTCCATCTGTTCAAGATGTTGATGATCAAAATCAGCAGCCATCTGAGACACTTGAAGACATCTCAGATGCTACTGTCTCAATCTTACCTTCTCCTTCAAAATCTGAAGTTTGTGACAATGACCTACCTTGTTCGGAGATACTTGAAGATACTCAACGTAATCATTCAAGCCCAAATTCTAATGTAATGCAGAATAAAAATATAATGTAAGTCTACAAATTATTTGTATATGATGTCGCTCAATATTTGTTACAAGATTACTATAAAATTTTAATTTCTTCCTATTTTTAGACAGCTTCCATCTGTTCAAGATGTTGATGATCAAAATCAGCAGCCATCAGAGACACCTGAAGACATCTCGGATGCTACTGTCTCAATCTTACCTTCTCCTTCAAAATCTGAAGTTTGTGACAATGACCTACCTTGTTCAGAGATACTTGAAGATACTCAACGTAATCATTCAAGCCCAAATTCTAATGTAATGCAGAATAAAAATATAATGTAAGTCTACAAATTATTTGTATATCGTCGTCATGCTGCCAAAACTGGTTAACTGCAATTTTAGTCAATTGCTTTTAACCAGTTTTGGCAACATGACGACGATATGATGTCGATCAATATTTATTACTAGATACTATAACATTTTAATTTCTTACTATTTTTAGACAGCTTCGATCTGTTCAAGAAGATCAGCAGCCATCTCTTGAAGACATCTCAGATGCTTCCGTCTCAATCTTACATTCTCCTTCAAAATCTGAAGTTTGTAACACTGACCTACCTTGTTTGGAGTTACTTGAAGATAATATCTCGGATACTACTTTTGCAGAATTTTCTCACCAGCAAGCCGCAACCACAACCACACCTACGGTGCCTAAAAGTAATGACGACATTTCTAAAATAGCTACAAAAAGAAAAAGGCGAAATTTCTCAATTAAATCTTTTATTGATTTTATGTCTGATGAGGAAACGCAAGATTTTTCGGGAGGTAGCTCAGACCTTTGGTCATGTAATGAATCAGAGTTGAGTAGTGATGATGAACAAAATATCGAAAAGAAAAAGAAGAAAAGAAAGAAAAAAAGTGAGAGTAATAATAATACAGAAATAAAAAAAAAACTGAAACCGATAAACTACCGCAAAATAAATAAAAAATTGAGAGATGAAGGGAAATGTTACGAAAATAGAAAGAATGAAATTATATCCGCAAAAGTAATGAAAAGTAATCCTTGTAGCCCTGGTAAGTGTGCTAGAGGATGCTTTGACATTTCCGAAGTAAGGCGAACATCTTTATTCGAATATTTTTGGAGTCTGGACTTACAGCGCCGAAAAGACTGGATAGTGCGCTGTGCTCATAGGACTCCGATAAAGAGAAGAAAAACGACGAATGATTTGAGCCGAAGAAATAAAACGTATGAATATTTTATTAATGATGGCGAAGGCCACCGGCAAGTATGCCAAAAGTTCTTGATTGATACCTTAAATATTACTCAAAAATACATCATATACACCTTAAGAAACGCCGAAGAGGACATGGCCAAAAAAGATATGCGCAAATCTAACGTATCTATAAAAATCACTGAAGAAATGAAAAGTATTGCAAGAAACTTTATTGAGAAGCTGCCAGCAGTGCCGTCGCATTATAATAGAAAAAAAACTAATAGAACTTATCTTCCTCAGGAAATGAAAAATATATCAAACTTATATCAAATGTTTCTAAAATATTGTGTTGAACAGAATCAGGAAGCGTTAAGTGAGAACGCATTCCGAACTATTTTTAATGAGTATAATATAAGCTTTCACATTCCAAAAAAGGATAAATGTGTAACTTGTGTTAAAGCAGAAAATAATAAAGACGAAATGAGCGAAAAGGATAAAGAGCTATTTAACTTGCACCAAAAAGAAAAGAAAGCTACATATAAACGGTTTAAGATACATCAAACTTTAAAATCACCCAACAACGAAACTCTCGTCTGCAGTTTCGACTTACAAAAAGTTTTAAATACGCCACATGGGCAAAGTATGCTCTTATATTATTCACGTAAATATTCGGTGTATAATTTTACCATATACGAAAGTTGCACACAAGATGTTTATTGTTTTACGTGGGGCGAATCCGACGGCCGGAGAGGAAGTAACGAAATTGCTACTTGTTTATTAAAGTATCTTGAAGAAAAGGACAAACAAGGCATAAAACACCTGCTTATGTACTGTGACTCGTGCAGCGGTCAAAATAAAAATAAAACCGTTTTGGCAGCTGTAAACCATTTTTTGAAGTCGGCAATAAATTTGAAGGTCATTCAAATTAACTATTTACTTCCCGGCCATACTTATATGCCGGTAGATACAGTTCATGCTGTAATTGAAAGGGAAGTACGGAAAATTATCGTATGGAGTCCCTCGCAGTGGCCGACGTACTTCGAGTCAGCCCGCAAAAGACCAAGGCCTTATAAAGTCAATGTCATGGAGTTTTCAGATTTTTTAAACTTCAATGAAGTAGCTGCAAATACATTCACGGCAACAACGTTAAAAAATATTAAATTCAAAGACATCAGAATAGCGACTTTAAAAAAAAAACAATTGACCAAATCTTTGTCAAATATTCAATGGAGGACGATACACAGAGCCATCCTATAAAATTAGCTGAAAAACCCACTGGAAAAGGAAAAGGGAAAGGGAAGGGGAAAGGCAAGGGAACGTCAAAAGGAAAGAAAAGCCAGCCTAAAAATGACACAGTAATAGATATGGATATAAAGCCATTATATAATCGAAGATTACCCATAGCTAAAGCAAAATACAAAGACCTTATAAATTTATGCGAAAATGGAACAATTCCAAAAAGGTTTCATAAGGATTATAAAGAACTTCCAAGCAACGCCGATCTGATAGATGATTTGAATGAAACTGACGAGGAGGACGAAGAAACTAGTAAGGAAGATGTTTAACAAAGGAATTAATTTTAATTCATTTCATCTTCCTCACTAGTTTCTTCTTCCTATAGGAAAATTAATAAAGAAAAATAGAGCGGATGTGGAGAAAGTACAAATTAATTATTATTTATCCGCTCTATTCTTCTTCTTCCTTATTAATTTTCCTTAAAGTTTTAAATTTAATTTGTTTGTTCCACATACTTTTAATTAGGTAGTCTGTTAAGGATTTTAAAGAACTTCCAAGCAACGCCGATCTGATAGATGATTTGAATGAAACTGACAAGGAGGACGAAGAAACTAGTGAGGAAGATGTTTAACAAAGAAATTAATTTTATTTCGTTTCCTCTTCCTCACTAGTTTCTTCTTCCTTTAGGAAAATTAATAAAGAAGAATAGAGCGGATGTGGAGAAAGTACAAATTAATTATTATTTATCCGCTCTATTCTTCTTATTCCTTATTAATTTTCCTTTAAGTTTTAAATTTAATTTGTTTGTTCCACATACTTTAATAATAAGGTCGTCTGTTTTTTTTATTAAATACAATAATGACATTTTACATTTTTTGTAATTGAACATTATAGGAAGGTTTATAGTACGCCGATCCGATCAGATCGGATCGGCGTACTATAAACCTTCTTTTAGTTTGTTTGGAAATAATGTAATTTTTTAAGTACCTAATTTAAACTGATAGGCAGAACTAGAATCATTAAAATTGTAAAACAATAATCAAAATTATTTTAAATTAGCCATATAAAGCTGTTATTATGTCACTCTAAAAAAACAGACTTTAAATGTATAAAAATATAATATAATGTTATATAATTTGAGGGTGGATGGATATCTTTGTGCTTTTTTAAATAAACGATTTTGATTACAAAAATTATAATTTTATTTGAAAAGCATTTCACGACATTATTATTTTGTAGAAAAATGAAACGGTAAACAAAATATTTCAGACAATATTACAATATACTTTTAATAACTAAGCTTAATTACTATTTTAATCTTACTAAATACCTCAGATGGTGATCTTTTAAGACCAAATACATACACTTTTGTGCAGTAAAATAGATTTACGCTGTTGAGGTCTTGCATAGGATAAGAATTTGTATGGTGTAAAGGACACATTATCATGATTTTGTGGTCGTAAAGGACATCCTATCTTCGTAAATATAGCTCTAGGCCAGTTTTTCAATACTGTTGTAGAAAATACCCTAAATTATAAGCAATTGCTTCCTAGGTTCCATTGTAATAGCTCAAAAGATAAAAAAGATATACACAAATTAAAATTTTTTTTTTTCGTTTTTTGCTTCTCCTGTAAAGTTGCATTTTGTCCTTTACGACCTTTGAACCCAGAGGTATCGATATGTGATCAGACAACATTATTCTAACTATTGCATACAATCGCATTAAAAAAACTACCTTAGATTTAAAAAAAACTGTTCGATGGAGTCAATTCACAGTCAATTTGACGACAACCAAAGAGGGGTACATTGAAGCATCTATAGAAATTTTAGACTCGTGTTTAATTATTCTTTTTTAAAATGTTACGACATACTCTATTTTCAAACCTGACTATTAATTTTTATATATTGATAATAATTAAAAAAATAGAGATCAATCAACATATTGTAAGAAAATAACGGCAGTTTAAGACCTAACAAAAAGTGGAATTAGCCAAAATTCAGACCAGCCGACGCGGAGCCGGCCCGGACGGCATTTTAAAATACGGTAAACTACTGGTTCATATTACACCTGAACTGCTAACCGCCCCGTTCGCATTTCATGACGGCTGGTACCGGCTGGTTTTTCATTCGTTACATTTAATACCTCGAGGGACCATCATATCATGGCCTTTTCTCTTCTTCCATCCACAAGGAAGGACTATGCCCCAGCGGAGGTGACATTAAACGGCTGATGATGATGGTAGATTATTTCAACAATTAGTATTTGAACTTGACTTACGTAAAAAAGAACAAGAAATACCTACGGTCCTATAGGGTAAAGACACCAAGGAGTACGCGCACTACGCGCTACCAAAGAGTACGCAGTGCGTTTAGTCATAATTATGCGACAAGGATCATATTTTGGCACTTGGATAACATTGACAAGAGCACTAGTTGACTGATTGAATAGCTAGAGAAGAGTTAGTTCCCATTTCGACCGCGTGTCAAAATATTGTCGCACAGTAAAACTACTAAACACACTGTGTACTCTTTAGTAGCGCGTACTCTTTGGTGTCTGTACTATAATTACGCCTTGAACTAGGAAGTGTACACTATTCTAAAGTACACACAGCAAACAAAGTTCCCAGTAAACAAACGACCCCCTAAAACCATAGCACAGGATACTTAGCCCCCTATGACGTCATTTTATGAAAACATCAACCACAGCAAAGGCTTTAGGGACTCAGCCCTTAGGGCTGCCACCCTTTGACTTTTCCCCGCGGCTTATCACAGCCTTATGTTTATCCATATTTTAACTGAATACATAATTAATTACTCTGTATGCGGCGAAGTAGGTCGGTGTCTGTGTTTTTTATTTTTATTATTTTTTTTAAGTTTAGAAAGGATGATAATATTTTAGTTATGTCATTTCCTTAATACAATTTTATATTTAATTTATCTTATTAATAGACCAGCGATCTAGGTAATCACTAAGTTATGGATGGGAGAGCTAAAAAAACTCGTTTTTTTACTTTTATTTCTTGACTGGCCTTCCGTGTACTACACGAAGTTATCTAGCGGGAATGTGATATGTTCGCGCCGCGCTGCGAGCGGTGCGTTGTCATTGTCAAGGTCACGGGCGACACGCAATGCGCTCGGGCCGCGTGCAGACCAGTTGGCCGTAAGCAGCCGTGAGACAAGTTCGTGTGTTTCTGTAGCGACGTGCCGCGCAAGTTACCTACCCATATTGGGACCGAGATTTCGTTTTGCACCTACTAGGGCTCCGGTCGGGGTACGGACTTGTAACCCGTGTGTGTTCGCTTTGAAAAGCGCCGGGAAAGTTTTAGCTGCCTATTAGGGCATTGTGTAGTATAAGAGTGTTAGCTGTAAGAGTATCCCATCGGGGGTTGTGTGGAGATCGTTTTGCCCGGCGCGCGCCGGCGAGACAACGTTCAGCCCCCCTGGATTACGGACACTATTTTCTAGTAAGGTAGGACTAGTTTTAATTTACTTAATTTTGCATGAGAAACCTTCGTTTCAATAAACTGTGGAACACAGTAGATGTGGTCATCACAATTGTGCGTGATCATATTTTTGGTAGCAGAGCGTACCTAGTTGATATAATTAGTTAATTTTCATATTAAAATTAACTAGGTACATAAAATCTCATAGTAAAAATAAAATTATTTTTTTTTGTTAAAAAGGGTATTTCCGATCCGATTCCCGATCCGATCCGATTCCCGATCCGATCCGATCCGAGACGAGAAGTACTAAGAAATTGTTCTAGTAAATTCTCGAAGCGAATGTTTCTCACTTGGTGGATCCGATAATAGATAGACACTTATATAATTGTTGTCACATACTAGTGATTTGATACGAGTTTACTCGCCTAGATGTGTATATTTTTTTTTGTGTGTCCGGATTTATTTGACGAATAGTTTCGTTCGAAAGTGTTGTTTATTAGTACCACATACTAGTGTTTGTTCCGAGTCCGCTTGCCTAGTTAAAAAAGTGGAACTAGTTTTAATTATTAGTAGTATTAAATTACGAGTATTATTATTAAAAATAGTTTTGTTTTCGTTTGTTGATAACGGTTTAGTAGTTGATTTGCGAGGTATGCCATACCGTTAATCCTATACGTTTTGTTTATACCGTTATATTGTTAGCCCTTGAAATTGGTAAGTTGTTAATAATTTATGAAAATAGTAGGGTCCGTGTATGTCGTCCGAATTTTAATTGTGTTTTATATTATCGTGACGCGACCTATTTCTATTGTTTTTTTTGTTGATGTTTACCACTTTTATATTTCTTTGTTTGCTTTGTTTATAAAACGGATTATAAATGGCTCCTACGAATCCGCTCGCCGTATCCAGGGCCGGCATCCAAGGAGTTTTGCGTTGGCTTGCTTGTGCGGTCACATTAATAGACCGAGCCGACCGGGTAGGCGCGTTGCTAGCTCGGTATGGCGGGCTGGCAGCTCGGCTGCAAGACCTGGAGCGCCACGCCATGGAGTGTCGCGCGCATTATTTGGAGAACCCCCCAGCTGATGATGCCGTGTCGGAACAGCTGGAGCAGGATGTAGCCCAGGCCTATGAGCTGGCTGACCAGTTCACGGAGGCGGCTGAGAGGGCCCTGGCTGTTCGGAAGGGGGAGCCGGTTTTGAGCGGGGAGGTCAAACCTACCCCGACGGCGTTGCTAGGCCGATTGCCTACATTGGAGATTCCCACTTTTAATGGGGATCTGTCAGCCTGGATGGGCTTCATTAACCTGTTTGACAGCCTAGTGGATTCACGACGGGACTTATCCCCTAGTGAGAAGTTGGCCTATTTGCGCTCCTCCCTGCGAGGAGAGGCCAGCGCGGTGATCCAGCACCTGCTCATCAGTGACGACAACTACCAGGTGGCTCGCCAGCTTCTGGTTAGCAGGTACCAGAATGTCCGGTTACTGGCGGACACCCACGTGGCCACGATTTTGGCCCTCCCGCGAATCACGCGGGTACACCTGTTACGGAGGGAGTTGCTGAACCCGCTACTGTCAGCGGTCAACTCCCTAAGGCGATTGGACCTGCCGGTGGATCAGTGGTCCTTTATACTGCTGCACATAGTCCTCGCCAAATTGCCCGCTGAAATGAAGGGGCGTTTCGAGCAGAGGTACGGAGGCGACAGCGCCTCGTATCTCCCGCCCTTCGCGGACCTCCTTCGTTTTTTGGAGGACGAATGTAGGGTGACGGACCACCTGGAGCCCGCCCCGGTTCCAGGTGTTGGTCGTATGGTGGCGGCGAGGGAACAGCCCCGTCGCCCGACCAATCGCTATGCTGCCTTCCAGCAGTCCCCTCCCCCCGCACCGAGTGAGCGGTGCAGGTATTGCAGGGGAGATAGGCACGGGGTGCACGAATGTGCCAAATTTAGAGGCCTCCGCCCAGAGGGACGGAGGGCCGTTGCAAGACAGCGCCAATGGTGCTATAGGTGTTTGGGGGGACACATGCAGTCGGCGTGTCCCCAGACCGAGGATTGTCGTCTTTGCGGAGGGAGGCATCACCCCCTCCTTTGTTTGGACCGCAAGGACGCCGGGAGCGACCGGGGTTCGAATTCCTCGCGCACGGGCGGGGGCCCGGCAGCCCGGAACCGGTCCCCTAGAGATTCGGCGGGGCTTAGCCCCCCCGTTCAGTCCCCCCCGGAGAGGGGGAACTATAGGAGAGACGCCCCCGCCACGGGCGGGGGTAGGGGGGTACCACAAGAGTACGCCACGGTGGCGATGGGCACGGGCCCTATTTGCTACTCCCCCCCCCTAATGGAGAGGCCTCGATTGGGGTACTATGTACCGAGGCACGCCCCACACGGGTATTACCCTGCACCTAGGAGTGCTGTTGGTCGGGGCCAGTATGTACCCGATTGGGACCCGCTCGCCCGGTACGAGCGTCCCACATTTGGCGCGCCGACTCAGGCGCGAGGGGGACAAGTACCCCCCCAAAATTTTTAATGGCGCCCCTGTCGGACCCAACCACCCCTCCGGAGCTTGTGCTGTTGCCAACAGCCTCCGTGAATGTTTGGGGACCTAAGGGCAATGTTGTCACGGTGCGTGCCCTTTTGGACTCAGGTGCCCAGGGGTGCATAATGTCCAGGTGGCTTGTCCGACAGCTGGGTCTTTTGCTTGTGCCGCATCACGAAGCGGTACGGGGGGTGGGAGACTCGCGGATCCCTGATCCGATTGGTCGAGTTGAGTTCTCCTTCTCCCCCCACTTCACGCCAAGGCCGAAGATCGGTGCTTCGGCGATAGTCTTTGATAAGGTGGTTGGACCACTCCCGCAAGTGCGAGTGCCGCCATCCACGATTGAGCTGACGTCTGGACTGGCTTTGGCTGATCCTTCCTTCCACCGACCGGGCCCAATACACTTGTTGATTGGTGCGGATGTCCTCGGTCGTGTACTGTGTGGAAGCAAGCGAGTTTTGCAGACAGCCGATCTTGTTGCCTTGTCCTCGTCGCTGGGTCATGTGGTGATGGGAAAGGTACCACAGACACCAGAGACCCCGTCGGTAGACCGCCAGACCATTGTCGGTTCTACTTTGTCCGACGTTCTCCAAAAGTTTTGGGAGGTGGAGGAACCTCCCACTGCCAAGCGGTTGGATCCGTTAGCCGAGGAGTGCGAATTGTTCTACCAGAACAACACTGGGCGCCTCCTCTCGGGTCGCTTGATTACCCGCTTGCCCTTTTTGGCGGTTCGCCCTCCTTTAGGGAGCTCCCGACCGATGGCCGAGAAGAGATTGTTGTCCATGGAGCGTAGAATGGCCAGGGATCCCGCATTCAAGGAGAAGTATATAGACTTCATGCGGGAGTATTTGGACCTTGGGCACATGTCCATCTCGCAGTTGGACTGGCGTAATGTGGAACATTACTTCCTGCCACACCACGCTGTTTTGAAGACTTCCAATGGGAAGATCCGCGTGGTCTTTGATGGTTCAGCGCCCACGTCAACCGGAGTGTCGTTGAATCAGTGTCTGCATGCGGGGCCGAAGTTGCATCACGATGTCTGTGATGTTTTGACCAACTTCCGCCGGCACGCTGTCGTCTTTGTGGCCGATATCCGCATGATGTTCAGACAGACCGTGATTCACCCGGAGGATAGACGATACCAGCTCATCCTTTGGCGTGAGGATCCCCAGGATCCGATGTTGGCTTACGAGCTGAACACCAACACTTATGGTTTGCGGTCGAGCCCCTTTGTGGCGATCCGTTCGCTTTTGGAGCTCGCAGAGCGCGAACGGCTACGCTATCCCCGGGCATCTGCTCTTATTGAGGGGGGGGCCTTATTTGTCGACGATATCTGCACGGGGGCCTCGAGCTTAGATGAGGCTCTCGTCTTACGTGATGAGCTGATTGCGCTCTTGAGGGCTGGTGGCTATGAGTTGCGGAAGTGGCTGTCTAACTCACCGGACCTATTGGCAGATTTGCCTAAGGACCACCAGCAAGAGCCGCTCCTCTTTGAAAATCCGGAGACTCCAGACATGCTGTCTGTTTTGGGAGTCCAGTATCGACCAGTCCCGGATTTGTTCACATATAGATTGGAACTGCCAGACCCAAAGGTCTGGACTAAACGCACGGTGCTGTCTACTGTAGCCCGTACCTTTGATCCGAACGGTTGGCTCAGCCCTGTAGTGTTTTCGATGAAGTGCTTCCTACAGGAGCTCTGGGCTGCGGAATTGTCATGGGATGAGCCCCTCTCTGGTAGCCTCCTACGAGAGTGGGTGAGGTTCGTGTCATCCCTACCCGACGTCAATCGGGTTTGTATACCGAGGCAAATGCTGCCTTCGGGAAAGTTTAAAGCCTCCCTGCACGGCTTTTGTGACGCGTCCGAAAGCGGATACGCGGCAGCCGTTTACATCCGAACGGTGGATGCAGCAGGCGTTGTCGCCGTACACTTAGTTACGGCCAAGAGTAAGGTCGCCCCCCTTCGGACTAGGCTAACCATTCCGAAGTTGGAGTTGTCCGGCGCCACTCTCTTAGTACGGCTACTCAATCATGTTGCCGACACCTTGGGAAACGGTGTCGACTTGGGGTCGATATTTGCGTGGTCTGACAGCCAGGTCGTCCTTTGTTGGCTGAAGAGTTCAGTCCACACCCTTGAGGTTTTTGTGGCCAACCGGGTCTCACAAATTCAGGCTTCAAAGGCCCCGTTGATTTGGCGCCACGTACCGGGCGAACTGAACCCCGCAGATTGTGCCTCCCGCGGCTGCGAGGCGCCTGAGTTAGTGGACCACCACCTATGGTGGAGTCCATCATGGTTGTTACGGCCTGAGCGCTCATGGCCTGCCACCCCGGCTGTGGCCAGAGTCCCAGACCTAGACATGCGTGTTCACGCCGTGCAGACGGTGGCGGCTCCGCAGATGGAGTTTTTGTTAGACCGCTACAGTTCTCTTGATAAGTTGCTCGGCGTGACTGCTTGGATGAGGCGCTTTGTGCGAAATTGTCGCCAGCCTCAGGAGAAATCGTTGTCTCCGGTCCTCGCCCCACAAGAGCGGCAAGACGCCCTGTTGCATTGGTTGCGAGTGACGCAACAGCGAGAGTTTGAACCGGAGCTGAAAGCCCTGCGCTCAAGTAAGTCCAAGTTGAAGGGACCCTTGGTGCGGTTGAATCCCTTCTTGGACAGTACCGGATTGCTGCGTGTCGGAGGTAGGCTCAGACATGCCAACCTGCCGTACGGATCACGCCACCCTTTGTTGCTCCCCAAGGATGGACCGTTAGTTAGACTGTTGATTACAGACCGACATGTAAAGAATGCTCATGCCGGTTGTAATGCTTTGACCGCGCTCCTCCAACGAGAGTTCTGGATTTTGTCAGCGCGGAGAATAATCCGATCCGTTATTTTTCGTTGTCTCCCGTGTTATCGTTTGCGCGCCGATACGATGCAGCCCCAGATGGGTGATTTGCCTGCCGATCGAGTGAACGAATCGATGCCCTTCTCAGGAGTTGGAACGGATTTTGCGGGGCCATTTACCGTTAAGACATCGCGGCTTCGTAATGCTAGAACGGAAAAGGCTTACTTGTGTGTATTTGTTTGTTTGGCCACTAAAGCGGTCCACCTGGAGGTGGTTAGTGCCCTCACCACAGAAGCCTTTGTAGCCACGTTGAATCGTTTTGTGTCTCGCCGCGGAATGCCGTCGTTAATCAGGTCCGATTGTGGAACCAATTTCAAGGGCACCGATAGGTATTTAAAGGAAGTTTGTGAATTTTTGGATAGGAATAATTTTGAGATCGGATCCACACTCTCTCGCAGAGGGGTACGATGGCAGTACTCCCCGCCATCCTGCCCCCACTGGGGAGGGATTTTTGAAGCAACTGTAAAGGCCGCTAAAACTCACCTTCGTCGCGTTATTGGGGAGACGGTCCTCACGTTTGAGGAACTCGCGACCGTATTTTGTAAGGTTGAGGCGGTCCTCAACTCGCGTCCGTTGTGTCCGTTGTCTTCGGACGCGAATGATTTAGAGGCCCTTACGCCGGGCCATTTTTTGATTGGCAGACCGCTTAACGCCTTGCCGGAATATCCTTATTCCGAAGTGCCCTCCGGACGGCTCTCGCGATTTGAATTGCTCCAGCAGCTTACGCAGAGTTTTTGGCGCCGTTGGCATCTGGAGTATTTGCACATTTTGCAGCAACGCGTTAAGTGGTCGGATAGGACGACCCCACCCAAGACAGGAGACCTCGTGTTGGTAAAGGATCCAAACCTGCCGCCCCTCCGCTGGCGTTTAGGACGCATTGTTCAGCTTCATCCGGGGTCGGATGGTGTGCCCAGGTTTGCCGAGGTCCTGGTGGGGGACTCTGTTTTGAAGCGAGCGATCGCTACCCTCTCTCGCCTGCCCTAAGATTGAGTTGGCGGACAGTTTGCTACTGTCCGGGACGGGGGGATGTTCGCGCCGCGCTGCGAGCGGTGCGTTGTCATTGTCAAGGTCACGGGCGACACGCAATGCGCTCGGGCCGCGTGCAGACCAGTTGGCCGTAAGCAGCCGTGAGACAAGTTCGTGTGTTTCTGTAGCGACGTGCCGCGCAAGTTACCTACCCATATTGGGACCGAGATTTCGTTTTGCACCTACTAGGGCTCCGGTCGGGGTACGGACTTGTAACCCGTGTGTGTTCGCTTTGAAAAGCGCCGGGAAAGTTTTAGCTGCCTATTAGGGCATTGTGTAGTATAAGAGTGTTAGCTGTAAGAGTATCCCATCGGGGGTTGTGTGGAGATCGTTTTGCCCGGCGCGCGCCGGCGAGACAACGTTCAGCCCCCCTGGATTACGGACACTATTTTCTAGTAAGGTAGGACTAGTTTTAATTTACTTAATTTTGCATGAGAAACCTTCGTTTCAATAAACTGTGGAACACAGTAGATGTGGTCATCACAATTGTGCGTGATCATGATATGTTTCCGGAATAAAAAGTTTAGAAAAAAAAACTTAGCCTATGTCACTCTACAGCTTCCAAACTATTCCCATATAAAAAAATCAAGTCGTCAATCATATTCTGTCATCAAACAGAATAATCAGAATCCATACTAAGTAATATCATAAAAGTGAATGTGTGTATGTGTGTTTGTCCGTTTTTCACGTGAAAACGGAGCAACGGATTGGCGTGATTTTTGGTGTGACCGCAGAGGCGGATTTAACGTGGATGGCGCCCTAGGCAAGCACCTCCTAGGCGCGCCTCTACACACATTTTTACTAACTTCGAAATAACGACGAATCGCCTTACTGAATAGTTGGTACCCACACACATATAGTTAGTGACTTAAGAACGTTATTATTCTAAGGTTAGTGATTATATTAATATGTGAACGAGTATGTAAAGAATATCATTTTTTATTTGGGCAACTTTCGTCCAGGGTGCCTACCATCAACTTTAAGACAGCGATTCAAAAATAGCGCGATGCAGAATAGGTTCCTAAAATGAATTGCTTTCTTTCGTACTATGACCTTCTAAAAACTGGATCGCAAATGAATTGCTAAATGCGAATGACCGAACGATTTGTCTCCTTATTTCTTCTACCCGTCTCTTTCACTCGATTCTGTCATGCCCGGAGAGAGATAGGGACGGGTATAACCTGCAGGTGACATGTTAAATCGACCGGGTTATAAGTCAAATAAGAGTTCTTGACAGCTTAGCGGCTGTGAAATGTCATTGAATAACCACTGAATCGCTGTCATTGATATTAAGCTGTCGTGGTACGAATAAGCGAAGCAGATCAGTTTAGGTCCTAAACAAAATCGCAATAAGAGTTGATGGTAGGCACCCAGGCCGCTAATAAAATATGTTTTACTTTCGAATGTTAAATTTTTTTAAACTTAGGAAACTCAATGATTGATTTAAAAAAAATGGCGCGAAATCGCGTGTCAATTTTTTGTTATCATAAATTGCGAAAAGATTTTAGGGCGATGATTTTTTTTGACTTTAAGTTCACTGTCTCCGCAAGATTGTTCTGCTTGTCTTCAAAATGCTTTTGGGAGGGAAGCACCTTATTTGTATGAGCACTGTAAGGCGTTGCTTGGTACGAAGAAATTGATCGTGGCTGTGTTTCTCTCCATGATGAAATTCGTGAAGGTCGGTCGGTTCGGCCGTAAGAGGTCGTGATAGCTTTAAACCAGCGCGTGAAAAACATGCCCTCAGTCAGACCAAGGGTCCTCATGTTTCAAAAATGCTTTGACCGAATGAAAAAGTGTTTAAAATGTAATGGAGAATACTCCGAAAGGCGGTCAATATATTACTTTACATGTGAATTGTTTTAATAATGAGTCACGCAAAACTTTCAGACCCCTCGTATATTAAAAACTGACAAAAATATAGCATTCAATAGTTTTGCATAGAAAAAAAGATCTTTGAAGCGCAAACTCTTGATAAGTAAACTCTAAGTAGGTACCTAAACGATCGCGCGCGCCCCTTCGCAACCTGGCGCCCCTAGGCACGTGCCTAGTTTGCCTTAGGGATGATACGCCTCTGTGTGAGGATAGTTTGGGAGCTGGAGAGTCAATAGTCTAAGTAGGGCAGAGGTACCCTTTGCCATGGCCACTTTAAGGATTTTTTGACTTATAAGCACTAAGTACTAAATGGACTTAGGTATTTAAGACACAAATTATATCTTAAATTATAGATTATTTATCTACCTTTAAAGATACATTTTTCAAATTTAAAAAAGTAAAATAGTTTTTTATATTACACACAATGTGTGAGAGGTGCCAAATGTACCGGTTTTGGCCACTTACTGATAGTTAAACTTTTGTAAGTAAAGCGAAAAATCAAAACCAAACCCAGGTAAAATCAATATATTCTAATGCGCTAGAAACCAATTAATTGCAAAACAACAATTTGATTGTAAAAACAAAGGTTTATAAAGTATTTCATCCAAAACAAATTTCTTAAAATTTTCATACAAAACATTTTTTCAAACAACATATTTATAACATAAGAAATTCTAACGATTGTTATCATTACCTTAAAATACCTTATTTTAATTGCTTTTATCAAAAATGGCTAAAAGTTGTTTAGAAAACTTTTAAAGCAGAATGTGGCCAAAACCGGTACAGTGGCCAAAACCGGTACGCCTGCCCTACTTTTATTCAGGAAAAATATCAATTTCCCGCGGGATACTGTCGTAAGCCTTCCGCTCGAAGCCGCGAAATTAGTAGTATGTAGGTAATTAACATGTAGTAATTATGCTTTACATGTAGTAAATGCTTATGCCTGCCTTATCTCACGTAAATAAATTGGCGAGAAAGTACTCGGCCGAGTGCATGTTGTATCGAGCTCGGCTATGTTTGCATGCAACAAGCATTCGGGCGGTAATTTACTTGGTAGTACGAGTGATCCAGGCAATAGAATGGGTAGGTACTTGTTTGGAATTCAGTGTATACCCGAAGCACGAAAACATCTGTTTCTTGTAATTGAAAACGATACTATCTGTCAAAATACTATCAAAGCTGTCAATGAACTACTGTCAATTGGATTTTAGTTCCGTAAAAGACCGTAGCGGCACTGCTCTGGATTTCATATGAAATAATACGATTACGAGAAAGAAAGTTTTTCCTTATTGAACATGATGTTTTTTGATATTTCATTTTTAAATAAAATTAATTTTCAATTATTAAAAAATTAGTTAGGTATTATCTGATTACAACCATTTGTGTCGACCTTGAAAATATATAATCCATTGTTAACTTTCATAAACACATTTACGAACACCATAGTTCTTTTTTTATACAAACAAAGTAATGGCGGGGCAAATTTGGATTATTAAACCTATGAATATTTATTCGTTGCGTGGTGTTGAATTAAATGGTGACGCAATAAAAGTTTTGATAAAAAAGCATTATGGGTATAATAGGTATTTTGGGAGTTTCAAAAGAAATATTAATCGTTATCGTGGGAATATCGGGAGAATAAAATTAAAAATGTTCGACATATAATATACCCTTTTAGCATTTCTCTTTTTGCGGTCCCCCGACCGAAGAGGTTTTTTTTACTTTAAAGAGCTTTTTTGTGTCGTAAAATTTCTAGTTTTATTTTATTACATTCTTTTTGAAATAACACCCAAACGTTTGTAAGTAAATACCCATTTAGCGCGTCTGATCCCTAAAAGAGCTGATGACCTTGAAACGTCTGAACAGATCTTCAAAAATTATAAAAATTATAGCTAAGAACCATCTCGATCACATCAGCTTTTGAACAAAACAAACCGCATCAAAATCGGACCATTCGTTCCGAAGCTACGATGTTTAAAATTTAAATATAATAACACTTCTCTTTTTGAAGTCGGGGTTAAAAAAATAACTTATGTTTACTACTTAGTCTTAATGCAGCTATCTACCAAACCAAACCAAGAAACAAACATGGAATCACCCTTTATAATATTAGTGTAAATAAATCGAATTACACGCATAATGACATATCTATGTCTTTGACGCAAAATGACATATTGTGACTACGCAGAATGACATACGCATAATGACATATCTTGGACTTGACATATTGTGACCACGCAGAATGACATACGCATAATGACATATCTATGACTCTGACGCAAAATGACATATTGTGACTACGCAGAATGACATACGCATAATGACATCATTCGTTCTCATTGTTTTTGATATTTATTTATGTCTAAATAATATTAGGCGAATATACAATATCTATATATATATAAAAATGAATCCCTATTTCCCTTGGTCACGACATCACGCGTGAACGGCTGGACCGATTTGGCTAATTTTGGTCTTGGAAGTCCAAGGAAGGATATAGGGGTAGAGTAGGGGTAGGGTAGGGGTAGAGTAGGGGTAGGGTAGGGGTAGGGTAGGGGTAGGGTAGGGGTAGGGTAGGGATAGGGTAGGGGTAGGGTAGGGGTAGGGTAGGGGTAGGGTAGGGGTAGGGTAGGGGTAGGGTAGGGGTAGGGTAGGGGTAGGGTAGGGGTAGGGTAGGGGTAGGGTAGGGGTAGGGTAGGGGTAGGGTAGGGGTAGGGTAGGGGTAGGGTAGGGGTAGGGTAGGGGTAGGGTAGGGGTAGGGTAGGGGTAGGGTAGGGGTAGGGTAGGGGTAGGGTAGGGGTAGGGTAGGGGTAGGGTAGGGGTAGGGTAGGGGTAGGGTAGGGGTAGGGTAGGGGTAGGGTAGGGGTAGGGTAGGGGTAGGGTAGGGGTAGGGTAGGGGTAGGGTAGGGGTAGGGTAGGGGTAGGGTAGGGGTAGGGTAGGGGTAGGGTAGGGGTAGGGTAGGGGTAGGGTAGGGATATGGTAGGGGTAGGGTAGGGTAGGGGTAGGGTAGGGGTAGGGTAGGGGTAGGGGTAGGGTAGGGGTAGGGTAGGGGTAGGGTAGGGGTAGGGTAGGGGTAGGGGTAAGGTAGGGTAGGGTTGGGTAGGGGTAGAGTAGGGGTAGGGTAGGGGTATGGTAGGGATATGGTAGGGGTAGGGTAGGGGTAGGGTAGGGGTATGGTAGGGGTAGGGGTAGGGTAGGGGTAGGGTAGGGTAGGGGTAGGGTAGGGGTAGGGTAGGGGTAGGGTAGGGGTAGGGTAGGGGTAGGGTACGGGTAGGGTAGGGTGGAGTAGGGGGTAGGGCCACGGGAACGAAGTCGCGCTGGGTCAGCTAGTGCCTAATAACATTATGCAAAATCAAATTAGCCCAAATGATAATTATGCCAATATAAATAGTATGCCAAAAAAAAAATGGCAAAGTGTATTAATACGACAAATAAAATATGGAAAATTTGTTATGCTGCCTGCCAAAGCAAATTAGGAATAAAGACATTATGCAAAAAGGGGATCACATGCCACATACCACAACCTTTATGACACTGATACGTAGAAATTTATTACAAATCTACGCGCAACAAACAAATGAACAAAACAAAACAAAATTTTACGTCTTTAATTCATGTCATTTCGCGTATGTGTCAATTCGCGTATATGTCATTTCACGTATTTGTCATTTCGCGTATTTGACATTTCGCATATGTGTCATTTTGCGTATGTGTAATTTTGCGTATGTCATTTTGCGTATGTGTCATTTCGCGTATATGTCATTTTGCGTATTTGTCATTTTACGTAATCAAAATGTGTCATAATGCGTGTAATTGAATAAATCATTATATTTTATAGAAATAAAAACTTTTTCGAATATGAATAAGTTTTAATTTGTGTTGTTGCTGTTGTTTTTTTTTAAAAAAAACGCGCTATTTATTAACACTTTTGTAATTAAAAAAATACATAAGTAGTGAAAAAACTTCTAAAGTCATTAACTTAATAAGATTTAAACTTAGATATTTATGTTTATTGGATCACCTACAGTTAGGTTAATTAAAAAGTTAAGTTAGTGTTTATAGTAAAATTACAATTTACAAATAAATATACTAAAAAAAACTTAACCATCATCTAACAAAAACAATGACCCATAAAAATTAAACTAAGTACTAAACATGTGTTCATGGCGATACAAATTAAAAGTAATTGTCCATTAAAATACTTAAAAGGGACCTTAACTGCTATATTGTTGTCTCATAATCTTGAGTAAAGTTTATAATACAAGTCAATTTGAACTTTAAATCGACGTCCTTAAGAGTTTTTTGGATATTGGATAATCACGACAAAATACTAAACGATTAGAGATAGCTAAAAATGGAGATATGACGTCGTTAAAGTCAGTTGTTGCATATAAAATATACTTAGACTTAGTATTGGTCTGTAAAACCATATTTTAAGAAGTAGAAGGAGAATAGTAGATTGTGTTACAAGGGAGCAAAATAACATATTTACGGCGAGGGCGCTATTTTGAATCCAGAGCACAGTGAAGGATTCTAGAGTAGAATCCTGAACGCAGCGAGGGATTCAATATACGTCGCCCGAGATGAAAATAATTTTGCGGCCGAGTAATACACTCTACTTTTCATTTCGAATATAAGGAAAGTAAAAACACTCTGCTTTTCATCCCCCTCTATAAGAAAAGCAATAAAGACAACTAAAACTATCTAGAAAAATAAAAGAAAGGTGGCGGGGGCTTCGCTTTCTCTGTTTTTTCTATAATAGGAATATAAAAAAAATAAGTTTCGAAATAAGAAAAAAAATTTTTGAACAAAAAACATTTTTTTTTATATGTCTATCGGATGCCTCCTAACTATCTCCGGAGTACCATAGGTGGTTGAAAATTTTGTTAGATTTTAGCTACGCTACGAGACGCACCGTTTTTGAGATATTCTCGTTTTTATAAAAAAAAAAAAAAATTGCAAGTCCCGTTTCAAGTTTACAAAATTAGTTGAAAACTTTTTCATTGCCGATGAGGTAACTCTATGGTTGACTGTAACCAAATTCAGTTCTATTCTTAAAATTCATTTCCACCCTAGGGTCCAACGGATAGTTTTGGACCAGCTGCTCAGTTTAAATATACATCACTTTCCGAATCTGAGAGATGAAAAAACATTTTTTTTAATTATTTTTACTTTTTGGCATTCACCTTGCACTCGCAATGATATTATTATTATTAAAAATGAAGTATTAGAAAAAAATCGATCCGTCTTACAAACTACAACTAGCTCCGATGAGACTCGAGCCCAGACCTTTTATACTATCCGAAAGAATGCTCTTTCATACACATTTAAGGCTTGAGCACACCAAACGCAGGTCAGGAGCAGAGCAGGTCAGTAGCAGCGCGGGAGTCGGCGGGAGTCGGTACACTGAGCGCAGCAACAGTTTCAAAGCAGTTGCAACGCGGGCCCGCGTTCAAACCGCGTTCAGTGTGACGGGTTAGGCAGGTATTAGGCATAATACAACTCTCGTCAACTGCTATCGACGCGCTGCGCTGCGAAGAATCTGCGAAAGAATTTATTTATTTCGTGTAGTTTCAATGTTTCAAACCCTAAACTACACGAAATAAATAAATTCTTGCTATAATAAATGATTAATTATTAAAATACAAGCATCCGTTTTTTCCGAATCGGTAAAACTCAGTGTAGTGCACAAACGCCCTTTCTTGTAACGGGTGTCCCAAAAGTAGGTAAAGGATGATTTGTCTCATTAAAACGCGAATGGATTGGAATTTCTTCGTAGTTTTATTTTATTTTAAAGAAGAGACTTGTACAATTTTATCTGAATAGAATATTTGCTAAATGGCCGCCAAGGGCATTTTTGCTGTGTGCAAGTTTTTCATGACACTTTCACACATTTCGCTGCTAATTTCACACATTGTAAAATAGTAAATAAGCAGTGAAATAAGTAGCGATACTTATTTCACCAATAACTCGGCGAATATTTTGTCTATATTGTCTATGTTTTGTGCATCGCTGGCGTAGACTTTATCTTTGACGTAGCCCCAAAAAAAGAAGTCCAGTGGCATCAGATGGCAAGATCTCGGTGACCATTAAATTTGACATCACCTCTTCTTGAAATTACGAGATTTTTCGACCTTTTGACGAGTTTTTGTAATTGATCGTGAATTTTTGTTAAATATTTGAATAACTTCTATGCGCTGTTTTATTGTGAAACTCTCCACGATTAATTTTACATGTGTCAAGATGACTTATGTCAAATTTCAACCCGCCATCTTGAGTATTTCAGAAATAGCGCGAAATTCAAATCCTATACGTACTTTTGAGACACCCTTTATTACAACTTGCGCGGGCCCGCATTCAAACATCGCTGCTTCTGACCTGCGTTTGGTGTGCTCAAGCCTTTATATTATTATAAATTTTTTATGTCCGAAATTAGGCATTACTTTGCTTGATCTGTGGTTAATGGGTTGGGTTCCATCATTAGTTAGTAGGTTGTCAATATTTTTGTGTTAAAAATAATTTGTATTGTGTTACTGTTTGTTTGACACAAATAAACTAAAAAAATGACTAGCTGTTACCCGTGACTTCGTTGGCGTTTGATCAAATGATAACTTTAATAAGTACAAAGATTTTAAGAGATGATAGTGTCCATATATACGAACAATTTTTACTACGGGGTCATCCACGAAATCGTGAAAAAAAAAATCAGCTGTTCCATACATTTCAGTCGAGTCAATGTTGTACTTTTGTAGTAGTAATAGTAAAAATTGTTTGTATTGATAGACACTATCATCCCCTAAAATCTTTGTACTAATTAAAATTTAGAGGTGTATTTTATATCCGGTAGCCCTCTGATCCGTTTTACTATGTCAAACCGTTCACGGATACTTAACTTGACAGTGCCAATTCGAGTTACCCAAATATATAAGGAAGTGTTTAAACACTATGAATAGTAGTAGGGTAAACTGCCCTTGTTTTTGGAATTGGCACCCATCCTGTTTTTGACACCCTATAGTTAAGCTGAAATGGCTTAGGAAAAATGCGATAGTAAAAAAGTAGTACGTAAGTAGTTTTTACTATCACATTTTTCCTATACTTACAAAATTGCATTGTAAATGCATAAAAATAATATAAAATCTGAAATGGCTTCTTCTTCAACGGGTCAATTGTTAAAACACTTGCTCAAAACGTGGACTAACATAGTCCTGGTTTAAAACTGGTACTAAACTGGTGCTGTCACTTTCATTTTCCAAATGAAAGACCGCATCAGTTTTAAACCAGCCTTACCACCAAGGTTATATGACTCTTAGAAAAGTCAAACGTAAGGAGTAATATAGCAATATTTTTGGTTAAACCAGGGGTAAACTTACTCTTTGTTTATTAATAAGGCCGTATATGTATTTAATAATCTCTAAATAGCTCTAACTTGTGACTTTATACTACAGTCCATCCATACTTTTTATTATAAATGCGAAAGTGTGTATGTCCATCTATCGCGTGAAAACATTTGGAATAGGAATAGCTTGGGAGCTGGACAGTGACATTATGCTAATTATTATCCTTAAAAATATCACATTCTCGCGGGATATCGTCATGTAGTCTACGAGAGTGAAGCCGCGGGAGGAAGGCTAGTTTTCTTATAATACTTATACGGGATTTTATTACCAGCTCCTTCTTGGAAAAGTCTTCTTATTTGTGAACTAAATTGGTCTAGAAAAATGGAAAATGAAGTATTTAGTTTAGTAGTATTCCATTTTTCCATTTTTCTATAAGTAATAAAAATTGCATTGTAAATGCAAAAAACTAAAAATTAAAATAAATTGGTCTATATTTGGATTTTTGTTTTTGTGTAATACATAAATGTAATTACCAAAAAATATTATTATAAGTTGGTACCAATAGTAATAATTAACTTGCGTGAAAAGAAGCTACTCATTCTGAACAAACACTTTATTTTTCGCTTTTTATTTTAATTTTTATGATTTTGTGGTATGATTAAAATACATAACTAATTCTTTATTCATCATCATCATCATCAGCCATCTAAGAGGCCGTCGACCGGTCAGCTCCCCATACCACAGAATAATATTCCCATACTAACGTTATACCAAAATGATTTGAAATTAGAGCATTATCTTCTGTACTTGTGATGGTTTTCGGATAAATACAGTATTTGTCTAGGTTTCCATTAAAAAAAACCCTAAATACTTACTCAATTCAAAATAAATGCGAATTGAAAAAAAAAATATAGGCATTATTTATTTTTTTTGGGTAGAAATTTTTGTTTTTTTTTATAGAAACCTAGATAAATACTGCCTTAATCTAAATAACATCACAAGTAGGTACAGTCAATCATGCTCAAATTTTTAATTATTTTGGTTACGTTTGTTTGGGATGACGCGTCGCGGGCCACTTAACGTCTCCACTGCTGGGGCATTAGCCTTTCTTATCGTCCCCGCACACGAGCCACAAACCATAATAATAATAAGTTTTTAGTAAAAATTTCATTTTTATGACAAGCTGTTTTGCTGAATGTACTTTAATATTGTCTTGTCATCTAAACCAAACCTTTGTACAAAATTTCAGCTCCATCGGACAGTGGGAAGTTAGTCAAATTAAGCTAGCAGGATTTGTCCCCCACTAACTAACTAAGTAACAAACATGTCAAGTTAATAATAAGTTTAAAACAAAAATCATTTTTATGACAAGCTTTTTTTGCTGACTGCACTTTAATATTGTATTGTCATCTAAACCAAACCTATAAACAACATTTCAGCTCCATCGGACACTGGGAAGTGGGTCAAATTAAGCTTGCAAGATTTGTCCCCCACTAACTAACAAACTAACTAACTTACTAACATGGCAAGTTAATAAAAAGCTTGAACGCCACTTGAAACTAGACGAAGAAACAAGTGAGGACTACGCCGGTAGTCAGCGTTCATATAAAATGTATGAAAACTACCGACCATCTTATCTAAGTCTGTCGCCTAACATTGTTTTCATCATTGTTGTGTTCCGGCAGTAAGAGAAATGTTCGCCAGTTCCTCATTGGTTGAGAATTCCGAGGGTAGTGCTTCCATCTTCAGCCTTATCACCACTTAATATCAGGTGTGATGAAGGCTTAGTGTTGCCCCGATAGAGATAGAAACAAAATGTAAGAGACAGACTTACTTTCGCAATTTTATTAGTTTAAGTAAGTTCAATTCAATCGTTATTGAGAGTGCAATAAGATGCACAAAGGGTATCTCATTCAATCATTGGCTTTCATGAATAATGTAGTAGTTCTTTATGCAGCTAAACGTATTGCTACTGCACTGATTGAAATTTATTTATATTGAACAGCTGTGAGCTTGAAATGTAAGGCTTTTAAATAAGTATATAGCAATTTATGTTTTAACAGTTTAACAGTAGATAAAATTAAGTATTGAAAGTAGGAGTTTAATTTTGATTGAATGAGCTTTTATTTCATTTTAAATATTTACTTAATATAATATTATAAAGGGGAAAGAATCGATTTGTTTGTTTGTTTGTAACGGATAAAGGACAATGACCATTTTTGTATGGCAGCTGGCGTCTTTTTTTTTCTTGCGGCCATCAACCAAACATTGAAATATAATTTGTTGGCAGTACTACAGATAATATTTGTAAAGGAAGTATACCTGTAAACTCAGTCCGAACCGAGTGAGACTAGCTAGAACTTAACTTTGTTTTTCATAGTGTTTGTATGAATTACAAAGTTACATTTGCGGTTTTTTTTAATGTTATATACGTTCGAATGGTTCTAACTTGCTTCTGACTGAGTTTACAGCTATACTGTCTTGGCAAATATTGTTTGTTATACTATCAAGAAATGATGTTCAAACATTTTGTTGATGGCCGCGAGACAAAAAAAAAACGACGCCAATTTTAGGCATTGCGTTTTAATAACTACTCGTTGGATTTTAAATATTCTCTCACCATAGAAAGCTAAATTTTTCCCGATCGTCATATCTAAAAAAAAATTTAAAGGAACTTCCAAGATACTCATGGTCATAGGTCACCGTGACTTTCTGACAGATTTTAAGCTCTACTATGACGTAAGAGAGCACGTGACGGGTTGCGTAATAGGCAGTAGACACAAACATTTTTAGAAGTGGCAAAAAACTCAAAGTTTTTTTTTATTAAACCCCTGTCAAAAATGTGTGGAATCGATTCTACTCTCGATTCAGAACAACCTATTTTCTCACTTTCGCTAAAAGTATTAACACGTTGTATACTATTAAGTATGGATTCTAAAATGATTTCTCCATACCCTTATTAACTTTGAATTATGTGCACGGAAAATAATTTCCACATTTACAGGCCGTAACAAAATTTGATGACCCAAAAGGACAGGGAGATTAAATATCCCAGGTATATTCATTTGTTTATTCAATTTTAAGCCTTAGTGACATTGACGTAGGGGTGAAATGTTTGGTAGCCAAGCTTTAATACGGGACTGAAGGATTAAGTCCTCAAATGACACGATGTCAAGTTTTCGATTGGCAAAAATATTGAACCCTTTTTTGCTTTGAAATAGGCAAAGGTTGTTTATAAAGGACGCTTAATAAATGCAAAAAAGTTGATACTAATCCTCTTTTTGTTTATTCCCTCGAGCAATTTTGTGGGCAGTAGAATCTTGTTTTGACAGTCTTATCTTTTTGACAATAACGATACTTATAAAGTATTTTTACAAATAATTTCGATTGTCATATGTTAGTTCGTTATTTATCTGTTTATCTTTCTTTTTGGCAGGAGATTTGATGGAGCAATTTTAATTTGTACTATTTTGTACGCTATGACTATTGCAAATATGCTGTTTTTAAGGCGCTACACGGAAAAATACGGACTTTTTGATTTAAAACTATAGGACGGTTACAGTTGATACAAATCTGGTAATAAGTTATATATTTCATCATACCTTTATCTAGATTCGTGTAGTTTTAAAAACACGATTTTATGATTTTGCCTTGACACTTTTTCTTTTCGAAAAGACCTCTAAAAATACGAAAAGTCAAGATTATTCTTAAATAGGGTTACTTACACTATTAGTCTAGTGCAGTTTTGTGAAAAAGTCGTCTAAATCGTGAGTTTTAATTGCCACTCCTCTAAATACCAACGACGGGTATCGTTGGATTCGTCATGGTCTCCAGATTACGAAACTGTGAGTCGTAATGTAAATTTTTGGTGGAGGGGGGTAGGGGGGGGTTAAAGATGGCGGATCAGTACTTCAGTTAAAACGCTCTAGTCTAAGAAATACTGTACCGATTTCTTTGTTTTTGGTCTCATTTGAAAGAGAATAATGTAAACTAAAACTCGTTTATAGACATCAAACACTGTACTACACTGGTTGAGGCGCAATAAAGGAAAACATATATTTTTTACTTAATTACATATTTTTTTTTGTGAATAATTCAATAAATAGTAAGCTTTCGTGAAAATTATGTAAAATAAAAATGATAGGAAATTTAATAACCTATTCCAAAAGGTAAGTATCTTTACTCTAAACATATATACGACCATTTAATAGACTTTATAAAGTAACACGGCGCAGCATATACGAGCCTCAGGCGACAGGAAAGCCGCGGGTCGTTGCTTTAATTTGAACGCTCTATTTCAGAATACAGCATTTAAATATTTATTAAATAATATAACTTACTTAAGAAAAAAATTTTCGACAAATATCTTAACTAGGTACTTAAGTAGGTACCTACTTATTTAACTGACCAATGTATTGCCATACTTATATTGATTGAAACATACGTCTTGTTAACGTGACAAACACCTTTCATACAATTTTTGCTTATTTTTTACACAGCCATATCTAGCTGTTCGGCATCTACTTATGCACTGGCATGCCACCAACTCTAGTCCTTTAATAGATATTGGAGACTGGAGGCTAGTTACTGTTATCAAATTACCCTCTCTTGAATGCCAACCCCAAAGTTCTGGTGAAGGCAACATTTGTAATGCTTTATCGGTAGTTTTCCAAATGAATGTTTGATAGTTTGCTCTTTGTAGATGATGGCCAAGTGCTTCAGATCTGGGTGGCAACTTTTCTAAGCTATTTATGTTTGGAAATATTGCAGCTCCAAGTATTAAATAATATAACTTACTTAAGAAAAATTGTTTCGACAAATATCTTAACTAGGTACTTAAGTAGGTACCTACTTATTTAACTGACCATAGTATTGCCATAATTATATTGATTGAAACATACGTCTTGTTAACGTGACAAACACCTTTCATACAATTTTTGCTTATTTTTTACACAGCCATATCTAGCTGTTCGGCATCTACTTATGCACTGGCATGCCACCAACTCTAGTCCTTTAATAGATATTGGAGACTGGAGGCTAGTTACTGTTATCAAATTACCCTCTCTTGAATGCCAACCCCAAAGTTCTGGTGAAGGCAACATTTGTAATGCTTTATCGGTAGTTTTCCAAATGAATGTTTGATAGTTTGCTCTTTGTAGATGATGGCCAAGTGCTTCAGATCTGGGTGGCAACTTTTCTAAGCTATTTATGTTTGGAAATATTGCAGCTCCAAGTTGATCGATTTTATTTATTTCACGATTAATTTGGTTTATTATGGAGTGTACATTTTTAAGACAAATTTCTCAGCACTCTCTATTTCATCATCATAGACGTGTGTATTATTTCCAAATGTTTTTAAAAGCTCATAGTGTTCCAATAGGACAGGCTAACAAGCTTTTTTTGAAAACCCAGCAAAAGAACTCGTATCACAGCCCGTGATGGCGTGGTAAGCAAGCAGAGACTGCTTTTCAGCACCAAGACTCCTGCGACTTGTACTATTTTAGTATTCTGTGCTCCTGCTGATATCGTGCACAGGAACATATTTAGGTATTGTGCCACATTGAACCCATACTTTGTTTGGTAACTTATCGATTTGATGAATCGGCAAAAGCAGAATCAGTATTACGACTGTGAATCACTACTGTTTCAAATCTTCGCTGGGCAGCGTCTATACTATAGACGATAGATAGATATTTTTTGAATGATGAATGAAGCGTTCCCATTTCTTAGGTCGTATCTGAATTAGCGATACTTTTGACAAAAGACTTTTGACTTTTGTGGTGTCAAAGACATATCTATTAAAAGCTTCCACGAACACTGAAAAATAAACTTTTCATTTGCAAATTGATCACGAGGAAGGTGATACGAGGATCATACTACATAACAGACGCTGCCCAGCGAGGATTTGAAACAGTAGTGATTCAGAGTCGTCATACTAATGTTCTGCTTTTGCTGATTCATCATATCGATGAGTTACCAAACAAAGTATGAGTTTAATGTGGCATAGCCACATTACCTAAATATGTTCATATGCACGATATCAGCAGGAGTCTTGGTGCTGAAAAGCAGTCTCTGCTTGCTTACCACGCCATCACAGGCTGTGATACAACGAGTTCTTTTCCTGGGTTGTCAAAAAAAAGCTTGTTAGCCTGTCTTATTGGAACACTATGAGCTTTTAAAAACATTCGGCAATAATACACACCTTTACGATGATGAAATAGAGAATGCTGCGAAGTTTGTTTTAAAAATGTACACTCATACGAAACCAAATTGTAGAGAAAATATATAAAGAAAATACTGTGTCACCCATTATACCACCCATATTAAGTACTAGCAGATCCTCACGGTTTTACCCGCGTGGTATCCTTTCCCGTGGGAATATCTGGAGAAAATATAGCCTATGCCAAATAAAAAAAAAAAAAAAATGTCTAATGGTCAAAGAACTTTCTGAATCGGTCCAGTAGTTTCGGAGCCTAATCGAAGCAAACAAACAAACAAACAGTCAAATCTTTCCTCTGTGTAATATTAGTATAGATAAATAAAATCGATCAACTTAGAGCTGCAATTTTTGTAAACATAAATAGGTAGCTTAGAAAAGTTGCCAACCAGATCAGAAGCACTTGGCCATCATCTACAAAGAGCAAACTATCAAACATTCATTTTGGAAAATTGCTGATAAAGCATTACAAATGTTGCCTTCACCAGAACTTTAGGGTTGGCATTTAAGAGAGGGTAATTTGATAACAGTAACTAGCCTCCAGTCTCCAATATCTATTAAAGGACTAGAGTTGGTGGCATGCCAGTGCAAAAGTGGATGCCGAACAGCTAGATATGGCTGTGTAAAAAATAAGAAAAAATTGTATGAAAGGTGTTTGTCACGTTGATCAAGACGTATGTATCAGTCAACATAATAATTATGACAATACATTGGACAGTTAAATAAGTAAGTACCTAGTTAAGATATTTGTCGATAAAAATATTTCATTAGTAAGTTATATTATTTAATAGGTAAGTATTTAAATGCTCTATTCTGAAATAGAGCGTTTAAATTAAAGCAACGACCCGCGGCTTTCCGGTCGCCTGAGGCTCGTATATGCCGCGCCGCTTACTTTATAAAATATATTAAATGGTCGTATATAATGTAAGAGAAGAGATACTTACCTTCCTGAATAGGTTATTAAATTTTAAAAAAAATTATACGGCATAATTGTCACGAAAACTTACAATTTTTTAATTATTCGCAATAAAATAAATGTAATCAAGTAAAATAAAAATGTTTTCCGTTATTGTTCCTCAACCAGTGCAGTACAGTATGTGGTGTCTATAAACGAGTTTTAGTCTATATTATAAAAAACAAAGAAATCGGTTTGGAATTTTTTAGAATAGAGGTTTTTTATTAAGACCCTAGATCCGCGGCTTCCCGGTCGCGGTGGCTCGGATATGCTGCGCCGTGTTACGTTATAAAGCCTATTAAATGGTCGTACATATGTTTAGAGTAAAGATACTTACCTTTTTGAATAGGTTATTAAATTTTCTATCAATCTTAATCTTTCTAGAAAGCTTACTATTTTTGAATTATTCGCAATAAAAAAAATGAAATTAATTAAAAAATATATGTTTTCCTTTATTGCGCCTCAACCAGTGCAGTACAGTATTTAATGTCTAAAAATGATTTTTAGTTTATAAAATCCTCTTTCAAATGAGACCAAAAACAAAGAAATCGGTACAGTATTTCTCAGACTAGAGCGTTTTAACTGAAGTACTGATCCGCCATCTTTAACCCCCCTACCTCCCCCCTCCACCAAAAATTTACATTACGACTCACTGTTTCGTAATCTGGAGACCACGACGAATCCATCGATACCAGTCGTTGGTATTTAGAGGAGTGGCAATTAAAACTCACGATTTAGACGACTTTTTCACAAAACTGCACTAGACTATATTGCAAATTGGTTTAATTAGTGGTCACCAATAATATTGAGGATCGTATAGAAGCATTTTTTTTAAATCGCTGTAGTTTTTTAATACGAAGTGATGTTGTGTTTTTTTGCCTAATCTGCAAAATCGGTCTCGCTCCCGCGCGCGTCGTTTTCTCATTGCTATCTCGCTTCAGCACATTTTTTCCGAGCATCGCCTTAAGTTTAGAGCAGTTCACATTAGGTCGCAAGCAGCGCGACACCGCGCGGTTTTGAGTCAGTGCAGCGCAACTGCAGCTGTATTATACTATGTTCGAATTAGTTTAAATTTTAGTAACGCAAGCAAGTTACATCACGTGACCTTGTCTACGTGAACTAAGAATCGTAGATAGTTTTTGCGCTTCAATCAGAACATTTTATATTTTTTCCTTAAGTCATTTAACTAAAGATATTATGGTTGTTTACTTCATAAATCTAATTAAATTCTTTAGAGTGATTGAATGATTGTTTTTTTAGTAACCAATTGTTTTGTAATTACATTTATGATGTAGTACTACTTAATTAACTTTGACGGAAAGCAAAAATATGTATAAAAATCCAACTTTATACAAAATCTCCTGAAATTAGTTGCAGTATCTATAAACCACAATTTTCTTCCTTACGCCTCAAAATCATTCCCAAATAAAAACAAAGGTCACTCTGAACAAAGCCAATAGCATGAAAGCCCATCAGAATTTCCATTCAAGTTGACTGCGACAAGGGTCCAAAGGAGCAGGAAGCAGTGCACAATAAATCGTGACGGGACCCTGTCACAGGCACGGCTATCGGACAGGGCTGTAGACGAGGGCTGGTCAGCTGTTGACGAAGAACGATGTGACATAAGTACGGACACTGTTGTTAAGTTTAGACAATGATTTACACTTTAACCCTCTGCAACTGACATTACGTAATAACAGACACCACAAAAAACATGTGCTGTTACCACTCTGCCATTTTGCGTAAGTATATCGTCGGTTAATGGTAATGTATGCTGATTCTATACTCCCTACAAATTGCCACGCCCTTCGAAATATAAGTTATTTAAGCCGAAAACATTTAAAAGTAATTTGGGTCATTTCTCATCACTTAATCGCATGCAATCTTATTATAATAAATTACCGAACAATTCTAATATCGACATATTTAGTAAATATGGAACTTTCGTCAATTCTATAACTCCCAAGATAGGGTGAAATATAGTTTTGGCCATATTGGTGTCTATGTGCTTTATGAACTGCACCTTTACATGTTTTCATACGTATGCATATTTCAATTTTTTTTATTTTAGTTTAAAGATAAATTTGTAATTAGTTTGCATGTTCTGCTTAGTCCGTAAGTTGAATGCAATTTACACATGCCGTGGCAGCCTATAAATAAGACATCACTTAGAATTGTATCCCTTAAATAATATAAATAATAATGTTTAGTTTTAAGTGAATGAACTTGTTGGTTGTCCATAAATAAATAAATAAAATAAAATAAATATGTAAGTATATCTCCTTATTCATCCATAAGGAAGGCCAGTGCCCCAGCAGTGGGGACATTAAATAGCTGATGATGATGATGATGATGATGATATCGTCGGACCCCTCATTGACAGGGGACAGAGTCATGACAGAATCGAGTGAAATGGACGGGGCTAACCGAAGTTTCGGATGTGCGTTTCAGAGTACGGTCCCTGATATGGGCGGTATGAACCACTAGACTACCTTCCGAAAAAGATATATGCCCGAATACTCGTACGCTACTTAACTTTGGGAGCGTCTCACACATGAAGCTCGACTTAATACTGAGGTAACTGGAGGGTGCAGTACGAACAATTTTTTGAATACCACAAATAACACAGTGGCTGTCTTCCGTCTCACCTACACTTTAAAAAAATACGTATGGTCATATGAGACAACTGACAGCCACTACCTGCCACTACATACATAAATGTCAAATTTGCTGGCGACACTTTTTTATTCAGGGTGAGAGCTCCAGTTACCTCAGAGTATTAAGTCAAACTTCATGGTCTCACACATCGCCCTGTCACTTTAAATGTCAAATATGAAAGAGATGCCATGATGTTTGAGACGCTCCCAAAGATGATTAGCGTTCGAGAATTCGGGCGTTAGACTTTTCATACAAAACTGGATCAGCTCTTCGGAAATTCGTCGATTGATTTTGTCTTTTCTTGAAAGAGTCGAAGAACAAACGTTATTGTTTATGATGTTACTCCTGCGAGGTGTGGTGTTTTACAAATAGCCCTGTTAATGGTAATATATTATGTAAGTTTGTATGTAGGAAGGACGGCAACATTTCTCAATGTGGTATAAACATAATATTTTATACTGATATTCATACATGAAGTGGAACAGTTAGTAATAAAATATTTGTGTATGAGAATCAAATCCACGACGACATGATCGGCAGTCCAATCTTGTAACGGCTTAACCACTACACCAAAGTCGTCGTCGAAATATTTATGGGATATCCATTTTCGGAACTCCAAAATACAAAAAAAAACGTTTACGTAATCACATCCCAAAAGTCAAACTCATTTCACAAACCATTAAATAAGGTCTGGATCAACCTTCCAGTAGCTAAATATTTCCGACCTCGGAACTGACTCGGACAGGTCATATTTAAACCATTACACTTTGTAACACAATTATAACTTGTGAAGTGCTGTTACCTACCCGGACAAATCGAGTGTGTTTTATCCAGTTAAAAGTTGTCTATAGGTGTAATAAAACTGTAAGTGTTGCCGGTCAAGGGATGGAGTGAATTAAGTTAATGTGTAAATCCATTTAAGGGGTGGGTATAAATTAGAGCTCAATGGTGTAGTGTGTATTACTTTTACTAGGGCGTATTATATTATCTGTGCTAGGGCCAACCATAGGATGGGTGACCATGGTTATTGTTACACTAGCTGTGCACCGCAGTTTCATCTACTGACGATCACTTTCTGACGACCGATTTGGCGCAGGGGTAGGCTACCCACCTTCTGCGCCAGTGGTCTCGGGTTCGATACCCGAACAAGACAAATATTTGTGTGCATGAACATGTCTATTTGTCTCGGTCTGGGTGTTTACTATGTATATTAAGTACTTATGTATTTACAAACAAAAAGTATTTAAGTATATATTTATACGTTATCAAGTTTTCCATGATACAGTTTCTTAATGAAATTAAAATGGGCTTAGATAATTGGTGTGAATGTAAGAAGTTATTTATTTATTTATTATTTATTTATCTAGGTACGTTAATTTGAGGCAAAGAAAAAACAACTAAAAAATTAAATATTTTTTCCCGATTTTGCAACATTTCTGTTGATCGTAGCGTGATGATCGCACCACTAAATTTTAATTAGTACAAAGATTTTATGGGTTGATAGTGTCCATAAATACAATCAATTTTTACTATGGGGTCAACCACGCGAATAAAAAAATCAGCAGTTCCATACATTTCAGACGACTCGATGTTGTACTTTTGTATGGAACAGCAGATTTTTTTTTCGCAATTCTGTGGTTGTTCCCATAGTATAAATTATTCGTATTGATAGACACTATCATCCCCTAAAACTTTTGATCTAATTTAAATTTAGAGGTGTATATAGTCTATAGCCTTCCTCGATAAATGAACTATCAAACACAAAAAAAACAATTTGGTTTCTGATATTAACGCGTTCAAACAAACAAACAAACTCTTCAGCTTTATAATATGGTGTAGATTATGGTGTGTTATTTTCGGCCCGACATCGATCGTCACGTCAGACTGGGCTGCAATTGTAATTATTATAAATGTATGGCTTGGTATCTATGGAACTCTGTCAAATAATCATCATATCGGTCATTTGATGTCTCCACTGCTGGGCACATGCCTCTCCTATGGATGTATAAGAAGAATAGGTCATGCCCCATCACTCGGGTCCAATGCAGATTCGTGGGTAATAACGACTGCAAACGCAGCCGGGAATAACGGTTTGAGATAATAGTAGTTTATGTGACTGTCGCTTAAGGAGGGGTATTAAAACACGAGTGGGAGTTTAAAAAACGAGCCTTGGCGAGTTTTTTAATAGTATTCCACGAGTGTTTTAATACCGAGTTATGTGCAGTCTCATACACTACTTTATCTACACTCATTACATTTATTATATATTTCAAAAATAAAGCAAATCAATATTAATTATAAAATGTGAATTGGTGCCAAACCCCACTCATAGGAGTCTATACGGTCTTTTCCTTCTAAATTCAAAATTCTAATTTTAAAAACGTTTCTGATTGATGCCGGCTAAAGAAGAGCTTGAAAAAGTTGGAAGTCAGGGCCGGTGAATCCTACGGTTGCCTTGGAGACTGTAAATTTAAGAATTTATAAGTGTTTTATAATGAGTGACAGCTGTATCCGGGTGTTGCATATTTACAGATACCGGATACAGCAGCTTTATTTTTTAAAGTTGACTATGGCATAAAGTGTATCAGTATAAGTTCAGGCATGAGTTCATAATTCGAAAATTATAATATGAGTGTAGATAAAGTATTTTAAAATATTAGTTTATATTATGATGTGTTATTTTCGGCCCGCCATCGATCGTCAGTCTGGGTTATATTGATGGCTTTGTATCTATTGAACTCTGTCAAATAATCATCACCATCGGTCATTTGATGTCTCCACTGCTGGGCACATGCCTCTCCTATGGATGGATAAGGAGAACGGGTCATAAACTCATGTTATGACGCATCACGCGGGTCCAATGCAGATTCGTGGATAATAACGACTGCAAACGCAGCCAGGAATAACGGTTTGACGTAATTTCCGAAGCACGGAGGAGCTCGAGATATAGAATGTTTGCTCACTCATCTTATGACCGATTCAGTCAGTAGTCTCTGACGCAGACGGCCGAAGCTGACGCTCGCTACCATAGTAAAACCAAATAAGTACGCCGACTTAAGCCCCAAGCGAGCGATAATAGCCTAAACACGTAGGGCTGTCGCTTATAGTTTATTCAATCGTCGAAATGAATAGTGAATCTTTATACAAAACAGTTTTTCCCCTAGTGCAAAGATTTTTAATAATTTTTTGTACATAGAGAGCATTACCTACGCTAACTGTTTAATGATTTGAAAAATTACTGTCGGAATAGGATTAATTAAAACGTGGCTTTACTGAATTATAAATTTATATTTGCTTAAATAAAATGATCACGAAATTGTATTTTTTACACTATAAAGTACTTTTTACTTATAAATTTACATACTCTTATCAAAATGAAAATTTTTTTACTCGGAAATTGAATGGTTTTACAATAACCTCAAATAACAGGCATTATAAGTCCTTTTTGTCTGTAGCAAATTTGTGTTTTTTTAATAAAATTACACATTTGATACCGAAAAAAAATCGTCTGTTGCGACAAGTACAAGTCAGTACGAAAAGAAAGACAACTCTGGATTTGACAAACTGCTATTGAGACATCCATGAACATTGTAACATTTTCTATGGTACTCGAATTTTATCAATCTGTCCCTGTGTATTTGTAATTTGTTGTTTTTAAAGGAGTTAGGTAGGTATACGTACAAATTAATCCGAGCGAGCGGTAGCAAGGAGCGTGACTGGCTGGGCGCGTGCTACGTATGGCGCAGCCTCGACTAGCGCAAATTTATCTATACTCTATACAATTAAAAAAAAAATTGGAGTGTGTATTTGTAACATTAAAATAAGCGCTTTTTACTACATGCATATGATTATATATACGGTACATATACCAAAATGACAGGTTTTACAATTTTTGTCTATCTGTCTGTCTGTCTGTTTGTTCCGGCTGATCTCTGAAACGGATGGGCCGATTTTGACGGGACTTTCACTGGCAGGTAGCTGATGTAATAAGGAGTAACTTAGGCTACTTTTTATCCCGATATTCCCACGGGAACGAGAACCACGAGGGTGAAAGCGCGGGCGGCCGCTAGTCATCTATAAATTTTGTCAGTGTGTGCGTGCGACGACGCATACTCACAGGCGCGCTCACATACAAACCGTTTGCGGCGCCTATGTATGAAGTCAACGTTCTTATTTGGTTTTACTATGTCGCTACGAAATGTATTTCATACAAATGCATAGAAACCAGTAGTGGCGCGGGCGTCATGTAGCATGCAGTTGTCGCCCGACGCCCGGTTCGAACCGATACCTTTAGCCGGAGCCAGAGTGGTAGCTTTGGATGTGCCTCGCGCAATCCATCCATTATTCACGATCTTGGATCCAAGTTGGATCGTCAGGTTTGGCTCCGGTTATTGCTCCTTCTAAACTTGAAAATTGTATCGATCTCTTAGTCCGTTACCAAAAACTCTGTATGTAAATATTTCAATAAAGGATAAACTCCAAACAAGGTCGTTCTACCCGATAACTCTGAAACACTTCAATATTAATTTAATTAAAGCAATTGATAAAACATTATCGCGATAATATTGATAGGAAGCCTGATAAGATATACCTACGGGCAGATTTAACCATTGACTATTCATTTTTCCGAGACTTGTACGGAAATTATTATATAAGTCTCGTTAATTACTTAAGCACCAAAGCGAGTGAGCACTTAAGCGAGGAGCCCGTGGCGCAGTGGATAGCGCGCTTGGCCTGCGATCGTTGAGGTTAAGCAACGTTCGCAATGGTCGGTCACGGGACGGGTGACCAAACACTTTTCATCTCGAGCTCCTCCGTGCTTCGGAAGGCACGTTAAGCCGTTGGTCCCGGCTGCACTTGCAGTTGTTAATACCCACCAATCCGCACTGAGCCCGCGTGGTGGGTCATGGCTCATTCTCCTTATTCATCCATAAGGAAGGCCAGTGCCCCAGCAGTGGGGACATTAAATGGCTGATGATGATGAACTACTCAAGCAAACAGTTTTTTTTAAGCCTAAGTTTTGTGCGACTTCCTCTGCGTTAGATCAAATGACTGAATTTTGTTGGCATCTATTTATTATGACCATTCCAACGGTATCTGAACCAGATTTTCATGCATAACACGAAGGCTGGTACAACACGATCGCTACACAAATAATATCTTAAGAATCCTTCATTATTTATAGAGATTTATTTAAACAAGTAACGATTAATATTACCTAACTTACAAAATTTTACACACATATTTATGGAAATTTTAACAACGAAATTACACATTCATTAAGAGCAAAATAAAAAAAAACACTATGTTACATCTAATAAACTAGGTACGAAATACTGGAAACAAAAATAGTGGTAACTTTCAAGTAATTTTTTTTCTATGTAAATAATATCAAATATCGTGGTTATTAAATTATCAAAAGTTGCTTGAACCGGTCTTCATGTAACGCATTATTAAAGAAAATATTATATACTAGCTTTCCGCCCGCGGCTTCGCCCGCGTGGACTACACCACGCTATCCCGCGGGAATTTGATATTTTTCCGGGATAAAAAGTAGCCTATGTTCCTCTCCAGGCTACAAAGTATCTGTGTCCCAAATTTCAGCCAAATCCGTTCAGCCGTTTTGACGTGATCGAGTCAACAACATCCAAACATCCAAACATCTAAACATCCAAACATCTAAACTTTCACATTTATAATATTAGTAGGATTTCTATTATCATTAAAGTTGCTAAGTTATATCTATGAAAGAAAATAACGGCAATTCACACTTTAACCCTTTTACTTTTACGATAAAAAGTAAATCAAAATGACCTTAATAACTTCAACCTCTTTAACGTCAAAAACATGACAACGAAAATCGGAACGGATAGTTATTTATGATTGCCATACCATGCATGTAAGCGACGCGCTCTTTATTTGTAATTTTATTTTATATTTTTGTTGTGATAAAAGAGGGTAGTACGGTGACGTCCCCGCGTATGTAGCTGATGCAATTGTAACGGCCAGCCAGTCTGCCGCGAGCCCTCATGGAAGCGACACCGCGCTACCCTGAGAACTGTAAAAAACACGTGCCTTTTAAAAGTTATAATTTTTGCTTTGAACCTTGTGTATTTTTGGAAGTAAACGATATTATTTTCACAAACCGGCATTTTTAACATCGATAACCTTTCGAACCGCCTACAAAGCTGGTCATTCGTGCCGGACCGTTATCGATGTACCACACACCGCCGCCGAAAATGGTACATACGCGTAGCGCGAGTAAAAATACAGTGCCTGCGAACTTAAATCTGGAAGGCTTAGAGCCTAAAGGAAGTGTGAAGTCTGAGTCAGTGAAATTACAAGTGCCACGTGATGAGCAACCGCCGCCGCCGCAATCGTCCAAAGCGGGAGCGTATGTAGCGGGCGCCGCGACACAGCTTGTGTCAGCAGCGGGCGCCGCAACACAGCTTGCTCAACCGGGCCGACCATCGCAGCAGCTTGCAACCTGCAAAGAGTTAGAACAACCAGTGACAATAAAATATCACGAGACAGCTTCACAAGATGGCGTCGTCCCTAGACATTGTAAAAGCTCGCAACTTTCAACGTCATCTTCCGTCAAGGCAAGACGCAAAAGGCTCCTATTGGAAGCGGCAGAACAAAAGGCTAGGATACAAATGGAGCTTATCGACAAAAGACTCGAAGCTGACCTAGCCGACCTAGAAGATGAAGACAGTCCGCTCGAAGGTGACCGTAGAAGTCAACATACTCGCAGTGAAGTCGAGAAGTGGCTTGAGCAAAGTCAGCAGGAGATGGAACCGGTACAGCCCGCCCCCGCCAAGGGCTCCACTTCGGGCGCGCTGGACCAGCTACATGGAACAGTCCAGCTGTTGGCTACAGCACTGAAAGAAGCCACCACTTCTGCAGCTAATAATTCAACCAACACTCAATTACTAAGTCGAATGAGTGTACCTAAAGATTTACCAGAGTTTTATGGCGATCCGCTTGAGTGGCTCCAGTTCAAGCAAGCATATAAAGAGTCCACTAGAATATGTGGTTTCAGTGACATGGAGAACGTGTGGAGACTGCGAAAATGTCTTCGAGGAGCAGCCAAGGACGCCGTCGCAGCCCTGTTAATTTGTGCAACGTCACCCAATCAGCTGATAGCCACGCTAGAACTGAGATTCGGCAACCCAGATATTTTACTATATAAAATAACGCAAGACTTGAAAAAACTGCAACCGTTGCCGCCGAATTATCATAGTGAAATCGTTCCTTTTTCTGTAAAAATACAAAATTTTATATCAGCTGTTCGAGCAGTGGGGCGTGACGAATACTTACGTGGCATGCATTTATCTAATATAATTTTATCAAAGCTTCCCACGATATTGATTTCAAAGTGGTCAGATTATAGTTTTCCACTACTCAAAGAAAACAAAGATGTCAACAACAAGTCAAGATTGAACATGATATCCGATTTTCTAAACGAAGAAGCGATGAAAACAGCTGCCACATCTAATTTAATTACAATGAGCGCACGCAGTGTTCATTACAACAGGAATACAACACGTGAGAATCACGTGAAGAACCCCCATCACACCGTATTATTACAAAACAGTGAAGAAAAATGTAATTTTTGTAATAAGAACGGGCATGTACTAATTAAGTGCAAAGTGTTTCTAAAGGCCTTACGAAAAGACAGATGGCAATATGTCAAACGCAATGGGATTTGCTACAAATGTCTGGTATCTAAACACGACAGAGAAACCTGTTCTGCGCCCGCATGCGACAAGGATAATTGTGGCCGAGCGCACCACCGATTACTGCATAACCCTGTGCGGCGCGAGAACTTTGCGCCGCTGGTGTCGCCACCGCCGCCGCCGAGAGCTGAGGAAGACGTGTCGGCGTCGAGCCCTGCTCCGCCGACAGAAACCGTCGCACATTTGTGTTCGAAAAACAATAAAGTGCTGTTGAAAGTAGTGCCGGTAAAAGTGTGCGGTCCTAACGGTAAAATAAGTGCTTGCGCGTTACTGGACGACGGGTCCACAGTGTCGTTAATTAGCGATCAGCTGGCGGCCCGCGCAGGGCTGCGCGGTCGCACCGAGACGATGAGCGTACGCGGCGCTTGGGACAATAACACCTATGTATGTAATTCTACTGTTATTAATATGAGCTTATCAAGTACCTATGATGATAATCAGTCATTTGATATTAAAGTCCGTAGTGTAAGTAATTTAAACTTACCTGTCCAAGATGTTTGTTTATCTGATTTTGAAAAGTATAATCACTTGAAAAATATTAAAATTGATTATAACAATATATGTAAACCGGAGATATTGATCGGACAGGATAACTTTCATTTATTAGTTCCTTTAGACGTTAATGTAGGTAAAGTTAATGAGCCGTCAGCCACTCGTACACCCCTAGGCTGGTGCATGCACGGTGTAATGCGCGTAGAAGTGAGGTCGCCGCCGCCGCGGGCCGCCTCGCATACCAGTTTGTTGCTCGCGGAAGCTGCGCCGTGCTGCGGCGCGCTGTCGCCGCTGGCGGGACTGGACGACCACGACCGCGCGCTGCCCGACCTACACGAAGAGGTTCGTCGTTCTTTCTCCATCGACGCCATGGGAGTGTCAGGTAAACCACGGCAAAACAGGGATGACGTGCACGCGATGGCTGCGCTGCAGAGCAGCGCGGAACTTATTGACGGCAGGTGGCACGTCGGCTTACCATGGAAGGATCCCAACTGTAAGTTGCCCGACAGTTATTCTTACGCACTATCCCGTTTCAATAGCTTAAATAAAAAAATGATGGCCAACGAAGAATATGCTAGTAAGTATGAGGAACGCATTAATCACCTCTTAAGTAACGATTTTGCCAAACAAATGGAAAGCACCGAGCAATCAAATAAAACTTGGTATTTACCCCATTTTGGGGTAAATAACCCCAACAAGAAAAAACTACGTTTGGTGTTCGATGCCGCCGCAAAGGTGCAAGGCAAATCGTTAAACGACTATCTACTAACAGGTCCTGATTTACTTAATTCCTTGTTTGGTATTATGCTACGTTTCCGAGAAAATAAGGTTGGTGTCGCCGGAGATATTAAGGACATGTTTTTACGAATAAAAATAAAACCTGACGACCAAAACGCATTTCGTTTCATATGGAAAGGTCGAAGGTTACAGGACGAAGTAAAAACGTACATAATGACTTCACTTATATTTGGCGCAAACTGCTCGCCATTCATAGCTCAGTTTATTAAAAACAAAAACGCGCAACTTTATGAGTCATCCCACCCGGCCGCCGCTCGCGCCGTAGCTGCAATACTTGAACAACATTACATGGATGATTATATAGACAGCCTGCCAGATGACGCTGCCGCCATAGAAATGATTAAAAACGTCACAGAAATCCACAAACAAGGTGGTTTTGAGATACGGAATTGGACGAGCAACAGTAAGTCTGTTTTAAATAGCTTGCCAAAAGAAACCTTAGGTGAAGTGGCCGTAAGGTTCAAATCAGACAAGCAGTACGGTGGTGAACGCACTCTCGGTATGATTTGGTATCCAGCGCAGGACGAGCTCGGCTTCGACGTGTCTCTGAAACGGATTCCTGAAAACATAAGACGAGGTGAGTGCAGACCTACTAAACGATTAATGCTCGCTGTAGTTATGTCCATATTCGACGTCTTCGGCCTACTAACACCGTTCACCATCCAAGGTAAAATCATGTTGCAAGATGTATGGAAAGATAACACCGGCTGGGACGAAACAATATCGGACGTTGTTTACGAAAAATGGATCAGCTGGGTACGGCGCTTAAAAGTGATAGCCGCTCTGCGCGTGCCGCGTTGTTATCTACATTCCACACGCGCGACGAAGAACGAAGCTACATCAGCTGTAAGTGTGACCGAGACAAACAATGAACCGTTATTGTCGAGCCCGAGCGCAGAGCTACAGATGGAAACCCCCCGCGCGCCCGCGCCCGCGCCCGCGCCCGCGCCCGCGCCCGCGCCGCCCCTGCTACGGCAAGCGGCTACGAGGCCTACGAGCGCTACGGTTGCTACGGAATCCGCTACGACGTTTAGCAATGGTAAAAATAACTATCACAACCTACAGCTACATTTATTTTGTGATGCTTCGTCTAAAGCGATGTGCGCCGTCGCTTACTGGCGTTGGTTTGACAATAACGGGTCGATAAAAGTCGTATTGGTAGCGAGCAAAGGCCGAGTCGCGCCCTTGAAAACAACAACGATACCGCGGTTGGAACTTCAAGCGGCAGTACTCGCAGCCAGGCTGGCCGATACGATTGCCAAAGAGCATAAAATTATAATTACCGAAAGATACTTTTGGTGCGACTCGACTACAGTGCTACACTGGATTAACAATGACGCTCGTAACTATAAAATGTTCGTAGCGTCGCGACTGGGCGAAATAGATGATTTGACGAAATCAACTGAATGGAGGTACATACCTACGAAATTAAATATAGCTGATGTCGGCACTAGGGAAAATTATGATGTTGCTATATTTCACAATGAATGGTTTTCGGGCCCATCGTTTCTTTTCGGTGAACAGTCGAGTTGGCCGCATGACGTTATCACCTACAAAGCGGAGGACGATCAGGAACACGTAAACCTAATTCAGGAGGGTTTTGATAACTTACCTGTTCCAGATGCTGAACGTTTCTCTTCTTGGCTGAGATTATTAAGGTCAACAGCTATGGTATTAAAATTTATAAATAAATGTAGAAAAATTAATCAAACCACTTTAATGGAAATGGAAAAGGCTGAATTACTGTTAATAAAACAAAGTCAAATGGATTCTTTTTCAGCGGAGATAACTGCAATAAGAAAAGGTAAATGTATTGATAGGGCTAGTAGATTACTTACCTTATCACCAGTACTCGACGAAGACGGAGTCCTGCGCTGCGGAGGCCGCATCGATGCTGCTCGCGGTGTGCCGCCTGAAACTAAAAGACCCGTTATATTAGACGGGAAGCACCGGGTCGCGCGGTTGGTCGCCATGCACCACCACGTGAAGGCTGCGCACGGGAACCACGAGACCGTCGTAAACGTTCTGAAACAGAAGTACTGGGTATTAAAAATAAGACCAACTGTCCGAGGTGTAGTGTCACAGTGCATGTTCTGTAGAATAAGAAAGGCACAACCACAGGTACCTAGAATGGGTGACTTACCTTTGGCACGGATGGACCATCATCAGCGTCCTTTCACCCACTGTGGGGTGGATTTGTTCGGCCCTATGGAAGTCACAGTGGGGCGCCGACGTGAGAAGCGGTACGGAGTTATATTCACATGCCTCACCGTACGCGCAGTGCATATCGAAACAGTGAATTTCATCTCCACTGATTCACTCATCATGGCACTCAGGCGGATGGCGGCGCGACGAGGCTGGCCTCGGCACATTATGTCCGACAACGGCACCAACCTGAGGGGAGCGGATACTGAGCTGAAGCGGTCACTCCTGGAGCTCGATAACGAGGCGCTTAGAGCCGAAGCTGCTAACAACGCTGCCGAATGGACCTTCATACCTCCCCTGAGCCCACACTGGGGTGGGGCTTGGGAGAGACTTATAAGGAGCATCAAAACGGCACTTCGAGTAATATTGAAGGAGCGAGCGCCGAAGGATGAAGTTTTAAGTACCCTTCTAGCGGAGGTTGAAAATATTGTCAACAGCCGCCCACTCTCTCATGTGTCCGTGGAGCCTCATACCGAAGAATCTCTCACTCCTAATCATTTTTTATTAGGAACCGCATCAAATCTGCCAACGATAGGTAAGTTCGATGACAGTGACCTGTACTTGCGCAAACAATGGCGAAAGTCGCAAAGGTTGGCTGACATGTTTTGGAAGCGGTGGCTAGTTGAAGTTTTACCAGACCTCATACCACGCCGTAAGTGGAACCAGGAGCAGGAGCCTCTAAAGGTAGGAGATTTGGTTCGGGTCGTGGATCCAGCAGCCCCTCGCAATGTGTGGCCAAAGGCTATCGTCCAGCAGGTCTTCCCGGGTCGAGACGGGCGCATACGAGTCGTCGAGCTTCGAACGAAAACTGGTACGTTGAAGCGGTCTGCGGCGCGCGTAGCTAGAATCCCTATGGTTCAGGAGTGCTGAGCCAGCACTGGGGTGGGGAAATGTAAGCGACGCGCTCTTTATTTGTAATTTTATTTTATATTTTTGTTGTGATAAAAGAGGGTAGTACGGTGACGTCCCCGCGTATGTAGCTGATGCAATTGTAACGGCCAGCCAGTCTGCCGCGAGCCCTCATGGAAGCGACACCGCGCTACCCTGAGAACTGTAAAAAACACGTGCCTTTTAAAAGTTGTAATTTTTGCTTTGAACCTTGTGTATTTTTGGAAGTAAACGATATTATTTTCACAAACCGGCATTTTTAACATCGATAACCTTTCGAACCGCCTACAATGCAGTATATTTCAATGGATAAATTAGTACAAAGCCTGCATTAATGTGGGTCACGGTATAGGGTGGGCTTAGCGCTAGGGCGGCTTTATATGGGCTAGAAAACATTTGTTTAGAACATACGTTTCGTTGTATTTTAGCTCAAAACGTGTGTGTGTGTGCTCTAGTTTTTCAATATTTTTGAAGCTTGTTTGATAGTGAATTATTATATTTTGTGGATATGCGTTTTTTTGCGTACACTTACTTAGCCTAGTCTAGCCGACTCTTACTTTACGAAACATACAGATGACCGGTATCCGACGCCAGTCGTCGCGGAGATCTATCATTTGTATTATACTTAGATTAAAACATGACAACGGAAACTGGAAGAGCAACTATGAATTCCATACGATGCGGTATATTTCAATGGATGAATTAGTACGAAGCTTTTCATTAATGTGCGGGTCATGGTTCCCCTAGGGCGGGCTTAGCGCCAGGGCGGCTTTATATGGGCTGGAAAACATTTGTATAGAGCATACGTTTCTTTGTATTTTTAGCTCAAAAAGTGTGCGTGTGTTGTAGCTTCATAATATAATTGAAACTGGTATGACACCGAAAAGCTTTTCAATTTTTTTTGTGAGGTTTAATGATGTACCAACTGCAAAAATATAATAAATGTAACTATTTGACGCCATAAAAGCACTAGGTATCGTGTTAATGGCAATGGGAAACAACGACGGCTTTTACCACATACATCCAGACACTATAAAACAAGTCAAATTAGTTTTATACATTTACCTAATGCGAAATATGAGTGTGAGTTGTATACTCATACTCATACGGTCTTCAAGGTTCTACCTTCTCTGAAGTCCTGGGTTCGATTGACGGCCAGGGTGCCTACCATCAATTCTTATTGCGGTTTTGTTTAGGACCTAAACTGATCTGCTTCGCTTATTCGTACCACGACAGCTTAATATCAATGACAGCGATTCAGTGATCATTCAATGACATTTCACAGCCGCTGGGCTGTCATCAACTCTTATTTGACTTATAACTCGGCCAAGCTAACATGACACCTGCATGTTAAACCCGTCCATTTCACTCTCCGGGCATGACAGAATCGAGTGAAAGAGACGGGTAGAAGAAATAAGGTCACAAATCGTTCGGTCATTCACATTTAGCAATTCATTTGCGATCCAGTTTTTAGAAGGTCATAGTACGAAAGAAAGCAATTTATTTTAGGAACCTATTCTGCATCGCGCTATTTTTGAATCGCTGTCTTAAAGTTGATGGTAGGCACCCAGGTAAATGTATAAAATTAACTTTCAGTGTTTTGTCTTTCAGTGTCTTTTTCTAGTGTCTGGGTGTATGTGGTAATTGTTTCCCATTATCATTAACTATGTGCTTTTATGGCGTCAAATAGTTATTTGTACAGTGCAGAGAAAAAAATCTTTCTGTGTTCTGTGGACTAGTCTTTAGTTAAAGTGTTATTCTATAAAAAGTTATCACATACTTGCTAAAAGCCGGTTCAATATTTGTGCCTTTTGATTTATTGTAAGTAAATATTTTTAAGGCTTTTAATACCGCTCGCACTTATCTTTTCGTAACTAGGTAGGTACAACGCTTGAAAATATTAATTATGATGAATATTTAATACGTATTAAGGTCACAGCATATAAATATCAACTCGGAAACGGAACGTAAACGTATCAACTCGAACGGTTCAGTATTCTTTGTATGAAACTCCCTACTGCAAAGCACACTAATCGGAATCGTAACGTAATCGCTTCGCCTCGGGACCAGCGAGCGGTAAGCGCGGCGTCTCGCCTAGCCGTAGCCGAGTCGACGTACCGACGACGCAGATCTGTCTGATATTAACTGTCAACGTTTACGAAAACTATCGGATGAACTGCTCATGTCGGTAAAGCAGTCAAAGGACATGAAAGAGATAGAGCGATAATTTTCGATTACGAATACAGTTTGCCAAAGTCATACTAGGGGTACCGGTTTGGTTACGTCATACGTGCTTAGTGCTTACGTTAGGTTGACGCCTGGTTGACCGCGAGGCGAAGACGATACGGTGTCGATCCCTTTCCGAGTTGATGTAATGTGCTGTGTCCTTTAATCTTAATAACTAGCAAACCATTTCTCATGACACTAAATATAAGAAAATAATTTATTACAAGTAGTCGCTGTCGCATCTTTGTATAGTAAAAAAGTCATATCATACCGTTAAATGGTACCACCTAGAAAAACTCGTAGGTCTTTGAAATCAACCATTTCTAGAATGGAACAAAAAAAACCCGTGTTAAAACAGACTAAGTGGTTTCCATTGAGGGAAATAAGTGAGCTAGCTATTGAGGTGACTATACTCTAATGGACTCTAAATAGAACGCGAGCAAACACTGGCGTCGCCACTAGTGCTATCAAAGGTCAGATTTCACGTACAAACGTACTCCGAAGTGATGTGCCGTTCCCGGGAATATTGGAAACATTGGGAATATTCCCAGAAGCGTTCCCGGCAATATTCCCAAAAGTGGAAATATTGGGGAAAATTGCTTATAACGTATTTCAATCTTTTTTTGTTTTGTGCTAACCGTTCCATTGGCCAAAATTACACAGCAAAATGAATATGCCAAACTTAATATCACTTTTATGGCGAAAGTTTCCAATTTTCCCGGGAATATTCCCAGTAAATTTCCAATGTTTCCGGGAATATTCCCAATACCTACTTAGTAAAACAGTTTTTTTTGTAATACTTTTAATAATAATCTATACTAATGTTATAAAGAGCAAAGATCTGATTGTTTGTTTGTTTGTTTGCATCGAATAGCCTCCGAAACTACTGGACCAATTTTAAAAATTCTTTCACCATTAGAAAGCTACATTCTTCCCGACTGACATAGGCTATATTTTATCCCGATATTCCCACGGAAACGGGTACGGGTACTACGCGGGTAAAATAAAACCGCGAGGATCCGCTAGTCATTTATTAAAATATCTTGAATTACAATAGTGTCGTACCATGATGTCGTAATATAATATTAAACTTTTATTAAAAATTACAGCTTGATTAACGAATATTCCCCACATGTGTATTTATTTATTTCTTTTCTTTCTTTCTTTCTATTTTATTTTCTCTTTATTTACTACATTTCATTATTTGTTTAAAAAAGAACAAGATAATAATCAGTCACAAAGCAGACTTATTATTATGGCATATTCACACGGCAAAAAGTCTCAAGACCTTTATCGTTATCGGTCCTGCGTTGCCCGCATCCAGCGGCTTCCTGCGACCTTGACCAGATCGTCGTCGGTCCATCTTGTAGGGGGGCTGCCCACGGAACGTCGTCCGGTTCGCGATCACCATTCGAGAACCTTTCCGCCCCAACGGCCATCGGTTCTCCGCGCTATGTTGCCACTTCAACTGAGCAATCCTTCGAGCGATGTCGGTCGTTTTAGTTCTCCTGCGATCTCATCATTTCTGATTCGATCGAGCAGGGAAATACCAAGCATCGCTCTCTCCATTGCTCGCTGGGTGACCTCGAGCCTTCTTATGAGACCCATAGTAAAAGACCACGTCTCGCTTCCATAAGTCATAACTGGCAACACACACTGGTCAAAGACCCTTAGTCTTGAGACATTGAGGAATACTATCGGGTATACAGATGAAACTACCATCAGATATATCTCACTCAACTGTAAAGGCTACGAATGATGAAATCCAGTCTTGTCATAAATCATAAATAATTTATTGCTATTGTCGAGAGTCCCTTGTTGAGCAAATTGATCTGCTACTTTCAATGCTACTTAAACACTAGTTTTTTTATTCACTGCAAAACGGAGTCCTTTCCAACTGACTCTAACTTTCCAGGGTGTATTCTTGCCGATAACTGAACATCTGTAACTTCTTGGCCTGAACTCACCATCCAACCTGAATTTTGACGAGTACATCGATTCCATTGCAAAGTGTGCTGCTAAGAAAATGGGCGTCTTCTCTAGGGCTCTAAACGGTACTTCACGCCGGACGGACCAACTGCTTTTGATATACAAATCGCAAATTCGTCCGTGCATGGAGTACTGTTGTCACTTATGGAATGGTTCTGCTAAGTATCAGCTAGAACTTCTGGAATCGATTGAAAACCGTCTCAGGAGGTTCATTGGAAACTCGGCGTTGGCTACGGCGCTGGCGGAACTCCAGAATGCCAGTCACCAACCCAAAGTTGCGTGTCTATCGGTATTTTATAGAATACGCTTTTGGGAGTGTGCGAGAGAACTGCCCGACCTTTTTCTTTCAGCCCATTTCCACCATCGGGGAACCTGACGCTGGCTATCTTATCATTATTATATTGTTGACACTCTACTTATCCGCACCAAGCGCTTCGCAGTTTCGTTTCTTATGCGAACCGCTAAAGAATGGAATGCGCTGCCTGCTTATGTGATCCCCGATAACTTCAAGCTTGAACACTTCAAGGCCAGAGTGAACAGGCATCCTGGGCAAACATCCAGCATCTTAAAACACATCCTATGATTAAACAAGATGGTGGTCAAATGCCTGCCCAGTTCCATATAAAAAAAGATCTTATCAAATATTCTATTATTAAATATCGAGGGTAGTAATATCTTCACATTGATGAAATAAACGCTGGCCAACAGCTTATAAGAAGTATTAAATAAATTCGATTCGCCCGTACAAAGGTCATGGGTTCCAGTCCCATCGGAGCTAGTTGTAAGACGGGACGACTCCAAATTTCACGTCTGCACTTGTAGTTTGATAAATCTTTAAGAAGTCAAAAGGTCTTGATTAACATTTTTAGTCACTTGGCATCCGTTAATATTTTCTTCGATGTGATATCTGTTCCTTGATTTCCTTGGCTATGGGGATCTATAATAATCAATGCTGCAAAGTATGTTGGCTTAACATCGTTACTTTGCTCAGTTAACAAATTAAACTATGTAGTTTAACATTCAGTAGTCTTGTTCTAGAGATTAAGAGAAGTATAATCGCAGACAAAAACTAGTAAGTAGTTGCGCAACCATGGGAGTAAAAGGAAATATAAATATGACAGAAAATTTTGCCATTCTTGAAATTAAATTAGTCTGGGAACTTTGGGAATATTCCCGGGAACATTGGGAATATTCCCGTAAATTTACAAAGAGTAAATTACTTGGAAATGGGAATATTCCCAGCGGCACATCACTATCTCCGTACGGTAAATATGGAGTAAGGTTTCATATAGGCTTTTTGTGCCAACGTTTTAGGAGAAAAGTCTTTTTGTGACGAATTTATTTAACTTACATTATACACGCTTATGCAAATATATATCTTTTTGTTTAGGCCTAAATATTGACATGTTAAAGTTGTAGTTAATTCTACAAATACTGTTTTGTTTCAGTAAAAATTACTTAGAAGAAGAAATTCAAAAGTTATTGTTGAAGCTTTCGAATCCAAGGATAATAATTTCAATTAAATAGATTGATTATATTTTTTCTGCATCATTGTTAGCTTAAGTAAATACATCGCCGGACAAATTCTCAACGGACTTTTCTTTTCTTTCCAGATTGGAATTCTTCTTCACCAATCAACGGCACTAATGAAGCAATCCGCAGACGGGATATTGAACTAGCAACCACTTCAACCGTCTTCCAGGAGAAATAAAACAACACAACCCTACCAATTTAAACCAAAGACTCGGCACAAACGAAAACAAACTGTATCACCATAGCGGAAAGACACAAAACTCAAAGCACAATTACGTGTTCCAATGGCTATGCTGGGAATTGGAAAGTCAATCCAACCGATATGTCAATTAGAGCTAATTCACAATTGTAAACAAATACGCTACTCTAAAGCTAAAAAACTTCACGACGAAGTCGTTTTTCAGACCTGACTTAAAAACGACGCGTTACGTTGCAAAGGTTACGAAAGGCGAATTAAAATCAAACCCAATGTATGGCATAGTTAAATACGCGAACAAAGTAATCGTCACCCCACCAAGGGTTTCGTATGGCGACTCAAAGTCATAACTTCCACTGTTCACTGCCCAACTTTGTTGCTTTACCTTCGCATCTTCTCATACTGGTATTTTTAGTGTCACAAACAAACGTAGCGTTCGCTTCGGTAGAATTGAATGACTCTATAAGCTCAGAGTTGAATTTCACCAACGTTAATTCTACAACCGACTGGCCTTTCTTTGGTGACAATTCCACACACCCCCACCAACTTCATATAAAACACTCTAAATATTCCACGCCAGTGAGCATTCTACTGTCCATAGTTTTTCTTATCGTGATCGTCGGGACTATAATTGGTAACATCCTTGTTTGCATTGCCGTTTGCTTAGTAAGGAAATTAAGAAGACCAAGTAACTATCTAATTGTATCGTTGGCAGTAAGTGATCTTTGCGTAGCTATAATCGTGATGCCAATAGCGATGGTCTACGATCTACTAGGGACGTGGCCTTTTGGACCTGTAATCTGTGACTTCTGGGTGTCAAGTGATGTGCTCTCTTGCGCAGCTAGTATTTTGAACCTGTGCATGATTTCTGTTGACCGTTACTACGCCATCACAAAGCCCTTGGAGTATGGTGTAAAGAGAACTCCGAGAAGGATGTTTTTTTGTGTTTTCATTGTGTGGATGAGTGCTGCCTTCATATCTCTGCCACCGGTACTAATATTGGGGAATGAGAAGACTGAGACTTCATGTTCTGTGTCCCAGAATAAGGTGTACCAAATATACGCGACTCTTGGGTCGTTCTACATACCGCTGACTGTCATGGTGGTGGTGTATTACAAGATATTTAGTGCTGCTAGGAAGATTGTGAAAGATGAGAGGAGAGCGCAGTCTCACTTGGAGACGCACTGCTACCTTGAGATAAACGTTAAGAATGGCGGCGCGGCGGAGGCGAGACTTCTGGGCACACAGCCTGCACAGCCACCTCCTAGAGGCTCAACTGCTAGCACCAATACTACTGTAAGTTAAAGTAATTTTCAAGCAATATTTGTAGGTTTCGCGCTCAACTAAACTCAACCTTCACTCAACAATATAAAGATGAAGAGTTCGTTTGTTTGTTTGCGCACTAATCTCAGAAACTACTGGACCTAATTGAAAAAATCGGAAGGAATCAATTATCGAGGAAGGCTTTAGGCTATATAACATCACGCTACGACCAACAGAAGTGGAGCATTAATGAAAAATGTTGCAAAAACGGGAAAAATATTTAATTTTTAGTAAGTTTTTTCCTTTCCTCAAATTAACGCACGTTAAACTGCGGGACCCAGCTAGTACATTTTTGAGTTAGCAATCACAATATCGACTATGTAAACACTCACGTCATAATCCGTTTATAACACAGCCTTCTCTATTGGTTTATAATGATTATCTCTCATGTGAACTAAACTGTACATCCGGTGAACGTCAGATTTTCCTAATCTATGGACTAACCAGTAGCCGGTACAGATAAGTAGATTATGCCAAATTAGCAAACGTTATCACCGAACACGAAAGGATAATACCGACATTGATTACTGTACATTTCACTTGTTACAGATAAGTGTAGAGAAAACTGAAAGCACAATAGGGAGGTGCTTCAGCGGACAGCGCAAATCCAACGAGTCGCAATGTCCAATGCTGTCTCAAAAGACTCCCACCAAACCGATCCCCACCATTAACCGCTCGATCTCCCAAGTGGGGCACACACCAGACAATAATAAAATGCTCCAAGTCAAAGAAAGGCGGAGACAGTCCTCAGAAAGCAGTAACAAATTAACGACGAACAGGATCCGTTCGTCTCTCTCCAGTTTTGCTCAAAAAAGTCACATTGCCAAAGACTTGCTTCATTCATCACATTCGCCACACCAGAAGAAACTTCGGTTCCAGTTGGCTAAAGAAAGAAAAGCGTCGACGACACTCGGCATTATAATGTCTGCCTTCGTCATTTGCTGGCTGCCTTTCTTCGTGCTCGCCTTAGTGAGACCTTTCGTCGAAGAAGGTGCTATTCCTGATGCAGTCAGCGCCTTGTTCCTCTGGCTAGGTTATATTAACAGTTTGCTTAACCCCATCATCTACGCGACACTCAATCGGGACTTTAGGAAACCGTTCCAAGAGATCCTATTCTTTAGATGCTCCAACCTGAACCATATGATGCGAGAGGAGTTCTACCACAGCCAGTACGGCGATCCTGAACAACACTACTGTGTAAATAACACTACCAAAGTGCACAACTACGACGAAGGAGTGGAAATCGTCTCTGCCGTCGATAGAGAGGAGACAAGAGCCTCTGAAAGTTTTCTATGATTGTCAATGCTGGAGGTCGACACGAGAGACCGCGATTCTGTGATCTAATTAAGACTATTTAAATGTAAATATACCACGGTCTAACTGTGTTGGTTTTTTACGTTGTTCAACTGTTTTTTAATGTAACTTTTTTATATCGATAAGCTGTTTCGAACCGACTAGTCGTCCCTTATTCGTAAATTTTTATTCCTCAGAGATTTAGTCACATTGTTTTTACGAAATAGTTAGGTGAAATGGTGTCTGTGGCACTAACTGTGTAGAAAAATAATAATTAGTTCGTAAGATGGGTGAATCGAAATCGCCGAGAAGTGTTTTGGAATGACCAAAGAGATGTTTAACTTTAGTAAAAAAATACATTAATTTTTAGGCTGTTGTGAATTTAGTAACTATAGTATTACAATGTATTATGTTGTTACGTGAAAATTGTGAAATCACATTGCAGATAGAAGTAATAAGTATTTTTAATCCATGTGATAGTAGTTATAGTCATATTTTTTATTTCAAGTAAGTACATATTTTTTGGTTGTTACGCCATTGTACCTATATTTATTATAATTGTATAAACAACTTGTTTATATTATATAACTTAGCATAAATATGTATTCTAATATTAAATAGTACGCATCCTCATTACCAAATTACTTTAAATGTGGTTCTTGCAATAGAGTATTTTCACCATTGGCACTGCCAGATAGGGTAATATTTAGTATAAAAAATAAATATGCAAACATAAAAGATAAGAATATGTATACCTATTATATTTTGCATTTTTATTACTTTCTACTTATAGCCTTATTCTACTATATCAATTTATTACCTACTGTATAGATTCACACATCACTTTTGCATATCGTTATTTTTAATTTCATATTTTTTATCTGGTAAAAGCTTTTGGCTGGCTGATGAAATGTCAAATAATGTTTTCCTATTCTGTGAAATAATTACAGTCCCACAACTTGTCTGATCTGGTGGGCATTTTTTGAACTAAACTTTTTTTTCATATACATTTTGACAGCTAAGTTTTGATTTCAAGTGGCGCCTCCGTTACGGCTGTCACCGGGTCAGATATGTATGTGGGATTATACATGGAGATATAAATATATGAAACTAGATTTCCGCCCGCGGACTACACGACGTTATCCCGCGGGAATGTGATAGTTTTCCGGGATAGCCTGTGTTCCTCTCCAGACTTACAAACATAGTATCTGTGTCCCAAATTTCAGCCAAATCCATTCAGCCGTTTTGCGTGATTGAGTAAAACACATCCAATCTTTCAAATTTATAATATTAATAGGATCTGCTAGATGTTCTTAAAAATATTTTATTTCATATTAAAAAAATATTTTATTACAGTTAAGTGTACAGAAATTTCAAGACTTGTTTGATTTAACTATTATTTTTCGGACCAGCATCAAAGATAAGTTACCATAGCTTTATATTATAATAGCAAAAATATTCATAAATATTTAGAACAATCAATGTCAGTGTTGTAAATATTGATCATAATGCACTAGCGACATTATTACATAATAATAATAATTAAGGTATTATTAATAATAGTAGGTGATTAAAGCCAACACCGTGTGGGGAAACTACGCTTGGAAATAAACTTATTTGACAATTTGATGTTTTATTAAAGGTACTAAAAATAAAAATTTCTTTGATGTAGTTTCTTTCCATTGTAGTTGAATGTGATTGTGAGTGGATATTATTTGTTTTTAACCACAAACTTATATGCAATACTTCATGAAGGTACAGTAGTTAACGCGTGAAATGTAACACTAACTTCTTTTGAATTACTTACATCACTGTAAGGTGTTTGCAGTTTTTTAAATGACTGTTAATAAAAATCTATAAATAATAAAATCTGGGCTCAATTTAAGTTGGTCGCTCATTTCAATTACATTGATACGATTGTTACTTCATCACACCCAATCATTTGTGTTAATACGTAAACCAATTACGTAGCGATTGCTTTGTCAGAACAATTACTCAATTAAGTCAGTGTCGTGGGATCAGTCAGTCAGTACCACCGTATGTCAGATTGATAAAGTCATTAACACCGTATTTTAAGGCTGCGATTCCCCAAAATAGGGTATTTTAAAATGGATTACTCGCAAATGACAAGTACTTAAAATTTGGAAAAAAATATATGTTATTTTACAGTTATTTGTCTAGTGCTTCCGGCCGTTTTTTTTTCGATTGGTGATATTTTACTGTATTAAATAAAATTCCAAACATCCGTCTAATCGTAATCTAAATATCGTATTACTTGCAGTATAGGTACTTGGATTAAGTTAATGAAAATTATTCGAAAATAATTGTCTTTGAATAGCCGAGGGATTCCGGCCGACATGACACAGTAAAATATCATCAATCGAAAAAAAACGGCCGGAAGCACAGTTAAATAACTGTCAAATAACATATATTTATTCCAAATTTTAAGTACTTGTGATTTGCGAGTAATCCATAATTTAAAATACCCTATTTGGGGAATCCCAGCCTTAATCAACATAATGAAATCCTGAAACATTATTATAGGAAGAGTTTTATGTACACCTGTCGAGGACAGTGTTTCATTTCACGAATTTTCAGTATTTCAGATGTCTAAATATTTAAAATAAGCTCCATCCCTATTTCAGTGTAATGTGAGATTGAATTACCTCCTTTGATATGAGCCACGCTCATTAAGAAATTCTTAATTATATTAAATTATGTAATAATATATATTTTGTAAATGATTTGCCATCAATAGTCTAGTGAATTTGTAAATTATTAGCTATATAATAAGAAAATATAATTTATATTTAATGTAACGAATCACAATTTTGTAATTTATTGTCTTGAGTGGATTTAATAAAGAAATATTTTATAAATATTTTTTGGCCAACTACTATTTTTTTCGCCAATTTATTATAAAAATATCCTTACTGAGCAATAATCCATAAATAAAAAAATATTATAAAAGATAATCGTAATATTATGCAAATGGAAACAAACGATTTGTCAAGTACAATCTTGAGAAAGAGTTGATTAATTTCAAAGTTGCGTTGTTTATTGTACCTAGGTGATGCCAATTAATAAAAGATCAAGGAAAGATTAATATCTAATTGAATAATTGCTATAATCTGCATACAAACAAGTATGCTGTGACTATATATTGATAGGACATAAGAGTTTTTTATCCATATTATTTAAACGGGAACCACGAGGGTAGCTAGTATTTATTTATACATAGACACAGTTAAATAAAAAATGAAGTTTTGCAAACGAAATAGGTATCACAAGCCATTTTTATGAAATCCACTAAAGATTTTTCTTTCCTGTGATTATTTTCTTTTTTATCAGGATATAACAGGCTATCTACCTAATAAATATAGATATATGAAAATACCGTTATTTGCATGTACGTGGAGTATCAAAAACAATGTGCGTTTTAGGTATTTTTAGTACAAACTGATAATAATGTAAATATGTTTAAACCATAATTTATTTGCTGTTCAGTTGTCTTATTTAATAGTAAAACATGTTTACAGGATATACATGAAATAGATGTAAATAAATTAAATAATAACTAGTATATGGAAGATGTTAACCCTCTGTTTTGTGTCTTCAAAAGTGTATCAAGTCACTTAAAATGGTATGTACGCCACTTATGAATAATATTTTTTTAAATATGCTATTTATTTATTTCAGTTGAAAAAACAAAGCTATAAAGTTGTAAAAAATTAAAAAAACATATACTGTGTAAATATGTTTTTTTTATAATTTTATCTCATGACGTATGACATCAGTGACTTTTCATAATGTTCTACTTGTCATAGTGGCGTATATTTAAAATCAGCTTGGAAAACCAAGCCGTTTTGATCAAACCACTGTCTTATCCTTAAAGAAATGTAGCCTTATTTTTCATTGACTTGAGTTTTAAGTCAACATAACATACTATGTTATATTTTATCCGATATTGCAAAAGGATTCGGAAACGAAATAAGATTCTTTCATATATTAAAGGCTGTAAGAAGTTTTCTAACAAAAAATACCCTTAAATAACGTTCGATCGCAAAGAAATTGCTTTAACTCTCCAATCCATTGATAAAGGATAAAATATTACAAATCCTTCTGTACCATCGTCTTTGCTCAGTCAATGAAAAAAAGGCCGAAAAGGCTTCGAAACTATTTCAACAAAAAATAACTTGTTCGAGGAAAAGTAGAGAACCAATCTGAATTCTTTTTGCATTGTACTTTTTATTCTTTTTCTAATGTAGAGTCCTAAGAGGGACGTAATAAAAATTAGATTTCGAAAAAAAAAATGTTTTATTGTTCTCCGATAAAAGTTACAGTATTATAGAAACAAATTACAATCAGTCGTTAAAAAGTTTGTCTTTCAAGAGATTTTCTTTGTAAGAGGATTGACTGCAATAATTGTGAAGTACAGGAGCAATTTAAGCTCGCTTTATTTTGAACGTAATACCAACACAGAAGAACTCATTTTATAAACACATCTTAGATTTCTGCGCGAACTGTCCATATAAATAAAACACTTTCACGGATTTTTTCACGCAACTCATTTAACTTATTTTATGTTTTTTTTTTATTTACACTTGATATTAGTGTGGAGATCCTTGGGGGAGGCCAATGCCCAGCAGTAGGCGTCGTTCGGCTGAAATGATGATGATGATGAATCAAAAACCAAAAAGACTCGACGAATTTTTGTTATCTTCTGGGCAAGCATGCAACATCTTAGACCACATCCTGTTAAGAAACAAGATGCTAGTCAAATACCTGCCCTTATATTATAATTATAAAAAATTACTTGTACTTATTCATATACCAAAAAAATATACAGTCGACTTGAGAACCTCGTCCTTTTTTTGAAGTCGGTTAAAAAGCAAATAAATGATTCATCCAACCAATATAACGGAGCAGAATATTTTCTTGAAAAAACTAGCTAATAGAAGAGGTTATAAGCGGTTTTTAAGGAAAAGACCTATTTTAAAACTTGATCTATAGAATTGAAGCCTTTAGCTTTTCTATAAATAACACAAATCAAATATAATAGTTTTAATTTATCTCAAACACCAATTATACTTTGTTTTCGAGTTGACAATATTTTTTTATTCCTACTGCTTACTCTTAAAATGTTACTTGCACGAAAAGGTTAATCAAAAATACCTAAACTGAATATTCTTTTAATTAATTTCGCAAGCAGAGAATGAAGAAAATTCAACGTCTTTTCACAGCTATCTGAAAAATATTTTCCCTTAAAATTTCAGCCAATATTCAAAGCTTCATCATTAAACGGCGGCAAAAATTAACACTTGGTTTATGAAATATAAACAAGAATTTAATCTTGTGAAGAAAGGGTCTGACCGACCCCTAACCCGCATTATAAGAAGGCCGCTTATAAGATTAATTTATTGTCCCATTAAATCTAAAAATGAGGGATTTTAACGAAAGAATTAAGAGTTTTTGATGTTTATTTTCTTAAATAAAATATGAACAGATTATGACGTGTTTTAGTGTCATTTAGAAAATAAAATTATTTTTAATTGACCTATATTTTCAAAGGAAATGTTGTTTTACGTACTTACGTTACGTAAGTTTTCAGAAGTAGGGTTGTTAATGGAACTAGATTGCTAAAATCAAACAATAAGATTGCTTTAATTCGATTGTTTTCTAATACTTCATTTTCAAAAATAAAAACGCATTGTGAATGCAAAAAAGTAAAAATAATAACATTGATTTAATTGCAATATCTAGATAGTTTTATAAATAAATTATCCGGAAACATAGGTTTTTTTTTATTTCACTTTCATTTTCTGTCTGACGGACAGACGAAGACATATTAAACCTGGTTTGTAAATGATAAAAAGTAATTATATATTTCTTTCATCTTACGACAAATAAAAGGAAAGTAAAGTTATTAAAAACATATTGAATGAAAATCAAGAAAACATTTCCACACTGAAAGTAAATATCTACGGTCTTACTAATAAAAAAATGGTAAACACTGGTTAACCGCGTGTATAGTTACACATTGTGTAAAGGTCGTATAAGACTTACGCACCGTTTTGACTAATAGACATTGTATAAAGGTTGTGTAACTATACCCTTCGTACACAAAAGGTTTTTTTAATTCACTGGCAACATCAACAAAGAGACGTTCTAAAACTTTGTTCAATAAATTTGTATTGCTCAGTAGTGAATGAAATATTTGAATGAAAGTATGTTATTTCATGACTTAGAGAACAAAAATGGTTTGAAACTAATAATTATATAATATGTTTCAGTCTACTTTTTAATTTTATATTGAATACAATTGATGAATCGGGACATTTTTGCTAGCTATGTTTTTTTGCCAAATTTTGAACGCTGTTTGTTTGACAGTCGTAGCCGGTATCAGCAATACTTACACAAGGGATGCGTCACCATACTACTTGCATATTCATTGAGTAAAATCCTCTATGATTAACGTAATACTGTCCAAAATCACCTCCAACTTTTTTTTTATGTACGTGCAATCGATTGCACCAATAACATTTCTGAAGCCACATATCTGGCGAAGGCCAGAAATAATTTCTTGTTCTGCCATACTAGAGGGCATGTAAATAAAATTTGTAGCCTTGCTAGCTAAAACTTTTGCAAAGTTATAGATTGCTGACTCAATCCATGAGTTCCGCAGCATCATCTTGTACTTCGTGGCGAGCCCAGGTTCTCAGTGCAGTAAGCACCTGCAACTCAGGTGAAATCCCACATCCTCTTGCGTCTTTTTTGATATCTTTTTTAATGAAATCTCTAATATTTCTAGCATTCACCTTTGTAAATCTATATTTACATTTAAATTCAATGTCTGTAAGGGAAAAAGGATCTGCGCGTTCTTTACAAACTTTTTCTAGGGACATTCTCTTTTTCTTCGTCTAATTGGTCAAACAAATTGAAGTAAGTAATTTAAATACTCCATATTAAAAACTAAAATATCTCAGTAAAACAAAATGGAACCAATAATAAATAATACAATACGACAACACTTGAAGAACAAACACAACTGAGAAGTTGAAATCCGCCGCCATCTGGCTCTTAAACATCCTTTAAACAAGGGTCTTGGCTCGTTTAAACCTTGTGTAACTTTCCTACCGCAATAAAACACATGTACACAGGCTTTGTGTCAAAATATTTTTTATTGGTAGCGATTGTCTTACAACAGATGTATATACTCTGTATAACATTTTATTAGTAAGGCTGCTAAAGTCCAAGCCAGATAACTCTGCGCGTTACTAGGGCATTTTTGGCACATGTTAGAGTATTTTTTGTGTTCAAAGGTTATCATCACAGAACACGTAAAGATTTTTTTCTCTTACTTTCCATGTTCTGTGGTTATCATGGTAAAAGATTAGTATTCGATTTCGACTATGCGCAAACTTATCTAGCGCGCACTCTAACTTACAATGTGACAACTACAAATCTACTACAAGACATGTACTAGTCGTAAAATCCACCAACAAGTGTAAAACGTCACATCCTAAAGATCGGAAAACCGATGAAGATGTGTTACAACCGCAACGTCGCACGTCGCTCGGTGGGTTTGTTGCTGCAACTTTCGAATGATGTATGGGCTTCGTGCAATGGATATGAGGTGAGTTTTTTTGCTTTTTTGTAGGTTTTTGGTAGAAGCTTTTAGTTCTTGTGCCAAATTGCGTGTTCGCTAATGATTGTGAGCCGCAGGCGTGCTTTCATCGTGTCGCTTTTGGCTGCTGTCACTCGATGGCAATGACCCAGCGATGAATAGAAATTTCTGGGAAACAGATGGTTGGTAGTTATTTTTGGCATAGGTAACCCCATTCATAGAGGATCGTATATGACAACACATTTTGCATTGAATGAAGTGGATAATCAAAAACTAGCTAGTAATAATATTGCCATGACAACTAGGAGAAATTTAAATCGTGCGAAGGTAAAATAATGGAATGCTATCCATCAACAACTTGACGCTTCTGATCTAACACAAATTGAGATTCACTTATTTCTTAAGAGAAATCTCCTCGCATTGCTCAAGGTCTTCAAAATTATATTTTATAGTCTCTAAACCTATTCATATTTACATAGGCCACTTCATTTCTTCACTAAATGGTTGTGAATTGTAAATACCTACTACGCATCTGAGATTTTTGGGTTATCCATCAACAACTTAACGCTACTAACCCAAATCGAGATTTACTTGTTTATGGAGAGGATTCTCCTCGCATTTCTCAAAGTCTACTTACTTATTTAGTCTGTTAACCTAACTCATAAAGATTTACTTACTTCATTTTTTAAAGCAATGGGCTACTTGCCCGTTTTTTATTTATGTCCTAAACGATAAATAATTGTTCTATTAAACCAAAAAAATATATTATACAATATTATTTTAAACATAAAAACCTACAAAACTTTATTTAAATAAAAAAAACGCTTTTGAAAAACCGGCAAAAACGCTGTCCGCCATGTTGGTTGATAGGTCATCGGTGCTCTGACGTCACCTATATGTAAACCATGAAGCTCGACTTAATACTGAGTTACCTCAGAGTATTAAGTCAAACTTCATGATGTAAACAAACACTTGACAGTTACTTCACAACGTTTTCTGTTCCGGTGGCCAAAACTGGAACTAACGTGTTTTGTTTATAATGTCATTTTGCTATCAAGCTGCTGTCCAACCATAGCGCCGCTGTCACCGGAACAGAAAAGATTGTTGATCTGTGGATAACAACTATGTCAGTAGAGTCCGCGCCACATAACTTGACATTTGTCAGAGGGCGCTGATCGTAGTGGTCGGTAGTAAAAAATTAGCCTTATTACCATTGTAATAACAATTTTTGGTGGTATAGAGAAATTGGGGTACCCGTTAGAGAATTTGGGGGACCCGTTAGAATCTCACTGGAATCAACCCTAGTAAGTTGTTCTCGACTCGGCTAACTCAAACTACACTTAGGGTCGTAGGTAGGCGTAGCTCAGACATCTGGGGTTATAATTAACCTTGGGCGCCGTTGATATTAATCACAAATGCAAGTTACTAAAATTATTAAACTTGTAAATAGAAGTGCTGAAATATCTAAAAATGTATTTAAAAAACCCCAGATCGAAACAAAGTGAACTCAATGAAAACTCAGGCTTGATGCATTATTAAACCTTTAATCGGTGCAGATACAATTAGTACAAAACCAATATAATGGTATTAATGGTAATAAAATAAATTATAATTACTTTACTAGGATACGACACATAATTGTCGTTTTACTTAAAATGTTATATGTGTAACATCACTCTTATCCGTGGTATGATACCTTTATTAAGGGGATAGCCCAAGGCCCCGACGGACCCACTCAACGGCAAAGTGGCCAGCCGCAGGCGAACCAGTCCGGAGCGGTCACCTCCAGCTAGGCACTCTCACAGGTAAATGAGACCCGTCGTGTCCGTGGTATATCCCATACAAATACACATAATGGTTCTATTCACACACCATTGCTAGCCTTCGCTCCAACTCAAGCATATAAAATGGGCCAGCGCTGGTTTAAGACACTACACAACACATTCTTATTACTGTAGTATGTGTACACACACATGCATACGGCAATTAGGTCATGTCGCAACTCTATTAGTTAAAATTAGCAAGTAAGCACTTTGTTTGTATTAAGTATTTTATTTTATATTATTCACTCAATAAACGGACTTCACAGCTACACCATGTTTCCTTAAACCACCAAACCAAACATATTATCAGATGGCGACCCTGCCATTGGGACCACATTTTTTCATCGGAAATTAACATCAGAAGATCACCAAAATAAGAAGATTGCAAGAAAAAGAAGAAAAACACTGTAGAAGATATCAAGAAAGAAGTTTTTTTTTTCAAGAACACACACACGAGGTCACCTCTCACATCATGGGAAAATCATATTCGAAAGAGGAAACCATTATTGCTCAAAACGCCAATGGCGAAGCCATAGCCACAGCCACCCAATACCACAATCAAAAACTCGCCATTATTGAAATTTTGATCGCCGTTTCCGTCGCCGTCCTGTTGATCGCCTTACTATATTACATAATAAAGAAATGCAAGAAGACTTTCGTACGGACCATCCAACGCGAGCTGAGCCGCAGCAATCTGAACACAATTTCACGTGCTGACCTCACTACCACCGCTGTATAAGAAGAAAGAAGGCTACCAGGAGGTGTCCAGGGTATAGCCCGGCCCAGGAGTCCAGGGTATAGCCCGGCCCACCCATCACGTCACCGCATCAGCAGCCTCGCGCCCGATGACATCGACGCCACGTGCCACCACGCCGCCACCATGCCGCGCCGCGCCAGCCAACCCGCACCTGCATCCACCACGTGCTCCCGGTACCACGATGCCTACCTGCTCCACTAAGTAACCACGTTGATGTTCCCTAAAGTATGTACTTAAATAATAATAATTAATCTAAATTTCCTTAAAAATTAATATGAGCTATAAATAACATAAGTAATTCTATACTTAAGTATATACTAAGTGTCTAAGTTTCTATTTTAATTCCTCTATATGTAAATTATGTCACAAGAAATTATAAAACTAGGTGAGCTTCAAAAATCATTAAGTTATATTAAAGATTATTTAGTAAAGTTAGGACCAGAAAGAAGGCAACAAGACCTTGGTCAAAACAAAGTTAAAGAAGCCGAAACCTTATATTCGACTTTGGATAGTATTTTGTCTGTAGTGCATTCTCAAATTGAATCGGGACAGATAAGTGCAAAAGACATTACATCTGTTCATAAAATAATATGTGACATAAATAACTTTTATAGTAAAATTTTAAGTTATAAGTCTTCAGTTACTGAGCCTACTGAACCAACAAAAATGGGTTCAAAAAGTGACTTTGATATTAAAACTGCTATTGCTTTGTTACCGGCAATGACGGGACAAGAGTCAGTTACTAATTCATTAATAAATAGTATTGAACTATACAGTAAAATGATCCCAGACGAAGCGAATAAACAACTTATTGAGTTTGTAATTAAAACACGCCTTTCGCCAAGTGCGCAGTTACGTATGAAATCAAGTTACAATACAATTGATAATCTTTTATTAGACATGCGAAAACACCTGATCCAGAAAAAGTCAGAAGTGGCTCTTCAATGGAAGAGAGAACGAGACTGTGTAGTTTTATCGGATGAGATTCATCAAGGAGTTTTCGTAGGGGGGTTAATTGCGAAACCAAAAAATGGTCGCATTCCCATAAGAATATTGAATACCACTGATAACGAAGTGGAATATGACTTTCAGAATTTAACTGTTTATGATTTAAATTATTTCGAAATTTGTTCTCTTTCAGAAGAAACAAATAGCGTTGATAGAGTAAAAACTTTATTTGAATTATTAAATTTATCTAATATGAATCCGGAAGAAAAGAGTAGCATTCAACATATCTGTGCGAAATATGCCGATGTGTTTCATCTTCCAGGAGATAAATTATCGACTACTAACGTAATGACTCATACTATATCCTTAAAAGATAATGTCACTCCAAGTTATACGAAACCCTATAGGATTCCGCATTCCTTAAAGAAGGAGGTACAAAAACAAATTGAGGATATGTTAGCGAATGACATAATAGAAGAAACCATCTCTGAGTGGTCGAGTCCAGTCTTATTAGTTCCTAAAAAAGCAGATAAGTCAAACGAAAAGAAATGGAGATTAGTAATCGATTATAGACAACTTAATAACAGAATTAAAGACGATAAATTTCCACTACCTAACATAACCGATATTCTAGATTCTTTGGCAGGAAGTATTTATTTTTCTAAATTAGACTTATCACAAAGTTATTATCAGTTGTCATTAGATGAAAATTCTCGTAAATATACTGCGTTCAGTGTAGACAAAATGTACCAACTAGAATTGGACCCAGAATCTCGAAAATGCACAGCCTTCACTACTGATAAGACTTATCAGATGAAGCGTTCCCCATGGGCTTAAAGACGTCTCCCAGTGTTTTTTCCCGCCTTATGACGATTGCCATGTCCGGGATAAATTATAAACAAGCCTTTATTTATTTGGACGATTGTGTCGTTATTGGATCATCTATGGAAAGCCATAATAAGAATTTAGTCACAGTTTTAGAACGACTTCGAGAAGTAAATTTAAAATTGAATCCTATAAAATGCGATTTCCTTCGCACCGAAATTGTATATTTGGGTCACAAAATAACATCGTCCGGCATTTTGCCCGACGACAACAAAATAGAGACGTTGCGCAAGTATCCGGTTCCATCGAACGCGGACGAAGTAAAACGCTACTTAGCTTTTGCTAATTATTATAGAAGATTTATACCTAACTTTGCAAATATAGCGTATCCCTTAAATCAATTATGCAAAAAAGATGTAGATTTTATTTGGACAACTGATTGTGATCAAGCTTTTCAACAGTTAAAGTCAGCTTTAATGTCTCCACCTGTATTACAGTACCCAGAGTTTTCGGAAAATAATACATTTGAGTTACGAACCGACGCGTGTAAGACAGGTTTAGGCGCCGTCTTGTCAAACAAAAACGGTCAAGTCGTCGCTTACGGGAGCCGTAACTTATCACCCGCCGAAAGTAGATATCCAATAATTGACTTAGAGTTACTAGCGATTGTATGGGCAGTAAGGCATTTTAGACCTTATCTGTACGGCAGAAGGTTTAAAATCTTTACTGATCATAAACCACTAGTTTACTTATTTAGTTTGAAAGATCCTTCCAGTAGATTAACTAAGTTCAGACTATACCTTGAAGAGTATGATTTTGAGATTGTTTACATCCCGGGTCGCGACAATGCAGCTGCAGATGCATTGAGTAGAATACCGATTTCGATGACCTGTGAAGATTTAAAATCAATCGAAGAAAATTTAGTTTCTGTCATGACTCGAGCGCAAACACGAAAACTAAAGCCTCGTCAGTCTATATTAAATAATGATTTGCCAGATAAGTTTTCTAATAGCGACAGGTCTGATCAACCTGACACTGTAGAGATACTTAAAAAACCCAAGGACGTTGTAGAGTTAATTTTCAGTAATAATGAGACATTGAATGATACGAATTGTTTATATACAGATAAAAAATATTGCATGTACAGTCCTTCCCAGTGTGCTATATACTTAAATACTCGATCGTTATCTGCCCCACAGGAGTTAGCGAGGGATTTAGGTTCACTGTGCGAAAGAGAGAATATTAACGAGATTTTAATAATTAAAAATAGAGAAAATGCAACGAATATAAAAATACTTGCAAGTCATATTAAAAAAATGCATTTTAAGCTTTCAATTTTAATAACGAAAGACGTAATAAGAATTTTCAATTACGAAGATAAAAAGATCATTTTAAATGATTTTCATTTATTACCCACTAGCGGTCATGCAGGGGTAAACAGAATGTTAAATAACCTGAAACAATATTATTATTGGCCAGGAATGACGAACGATGTAATAGAGTACGTTAGGAAATGTAAACAATGCCAGTTAAATAAGTTTTCTAATCGTTTTATTAAAGAACCAATGGTTATAACAAATACTGCGAGCTCTGCATTCGAACGCGTAACATTAGACATTATGGGCCCGTTGCCGTTAGATATTTACAATAACAAATACATTTTAACTTTACAATGCGATTTATCTAAATTTGTAGAAGCCTATCCGTTGCCTAGTAAGGAATCTGAGTATGTAGCGAAATGCTTTGTTTCCAATTTCATTTTACGATACGGAGTCCCTAAAGAAATTCTAACTGATAAAGGCACCGAGTTTATGTCTAGTATTATGTCTGACTTATGCAATATTCTAAAAATAGATAAGTTAAATTCAACAGCGTACCACCATGAAACATTAGGTTCATTAGAAAATAGTCACAAATCACTAGGTGCTTATTTAAGAATTCAATGTGACAAAAATGCCACTGATTGGAGCGATTGGTTACCTTTTTGGACTTTTTCTTACAATACGACAGTGCACACAGAAACAAAGTACAGTCCTTTCGAATTGGTATTTGGTAAACTATGTCATTTGCCTTCAAACTTTGGAAATCAAATAGATCCTTTATACAATTATAGTGACTACCCAAAAGAAATGAAATATCGTTTGCAAAGAGCTCAATATGATGCAAAAAATAATTTGATTTGCAGTAAGTTAAAAAGAAAAGAAAATTATGACAAAAATTATTTTCCAATTACTTATAAAAAAGGAGATCTTGTTTTGATTAAAAATCAAACAGGAGATAAGCTCCAAAGTACCTATAAAGGTCCATTTGTAGTTATTGACGAAATGTCACCTAATGTTAAGATTTTAAAAGATAATAAGGAGTATCTTATCCATAAGAATAACACAAAAATGTATTTTTCTTAGCATGTATATTAAGACTTCTAGTAATATGAATATGTTGTTATACAATGTGCTGCTTAAGTACTAATATAAGTAGATATTATATTAAGACGTTATGAAGTGTGATATGACTTAATTTTGTTTTGTTTATTTATCACTTCTCCTTCTGTAGGGGAGGGTGAACAGGACTTTTTCCGGGGAGTTGTAGTATGTGTACACACACATGCATACGGCAATTAGGTCATGTCGCAACTCTATTAGTTAAAATTAGCAAGTAAGCACTTTGTTTGTATTAAGTATTTTATTTTATATTATTCACTCAATAAACGGACTTCACAGCTACACCATGTTTCCTTAAACCACCAAACCAAACATATTATCAGATTACACATATATATAAATGTCTCTAAGTTGAGTTAAAATAAACTAAGGGTAATACATGCGGGCACAGGTAGATGAACATTGCCATACGAACATGAACCGGTTATATATTTGGCATTTATGTTAAAAAATTGGACAGCGGCATGGCTTAACAATACTTTAGGATTCCGCGGGTTACCTCAATAAGTCCCTGAGTTTTGCTGAATTGGCAAATCAGGTCAACAAACTTGAAACACCCAATGACCATTACATTCCGGATAAGCGTGCGGGTGGACCATCAACTTCACACGGCGCACAGAATATTCCACATCACAGCCGTGGACACCTGTATCTCCCTGCTACAGGTGGGGTATGGAGCCCTAAACGGGCATAATTTCGTGACGTTAATCACGCCATTAGGCCAGCGACATGGTTACCCATCCCGCGTGCAAACCTCGCACAAAGGCGCATTCACCTGAAAATCGAACAAAGTCACTGAAGAACTCCATCGCGATAAAATTAATTACAGATCTCCGATTGCAATTCCATTCCGGTAGATCAAGCAAAGTCCACACAAGCCATGACGAATCACTTTCACCGGCGTGTTCCGTCTCACGACTCGTGCCAAAACACAAGTCCGTCGCTTCTAAAAAGACGAAATCTCTTTGGCAGAACGCAACAAAGATAAAACATTAAAAAGAAATTGGCCATCAAATTGGCTATGATCAAGCTAATACAAAGATAACAAAAATACTCCACATGAATTTAAAAGCTCCGCATTTATTAAAATGTTTTCTAATAATAAAAGAAAATTACAAGTTCGACCAGGCATCTCTGTTCTCGCCAGACGGAACTCTGGTCTGTGCGGGTCAATGCAACTGTCAACCGCCCGCCAAACGTCAACTGTCATTGTCGCACGTCAGACAGCTATCAAGTGACGTTATGAAAACAAAACAACCTCGTCAACATAATTCTATTGGAGAGATGTTTGCACTTTAATCAAAGTGAAGTGAATAAATCAGAGCTCAAAATCAATCAATACGGAAAGGATTCTGTGACAATTAGTGTGTATAAACAAGGATCGCTATGCGAAACCAGGCGAAAAGGTGAAACTTCCATTCTCAAAAAATACGGTGTTACAGTTGGCGACGAGTATTTTTGTCGACATTATATGGATGTTCCCATCCTACTAATATTATAAATGTGAAAGTTTAGATGTTTGGATGTTTGGAGGTTTGGATGTTTGGATGTTTGTTACTCAATCACGTCAAAACGGCTGAACAGATTTGGCTGAAATTTGGGACACAGATACTTTGTAGCCTGGAGAGGAACATAGGCTACTTTTTATCCCGAAAAAATGTCAAATTCCCGCGGGATAACGTCCTGTAGTCCACGCGGGCGAAGCCGCGGGCGGAAAGCTAGTTGATTATAAAAATGAAACTAAAATAATAAAGTTTTATGTTCAACCGAAGATTACTCTTCCGGTCCATTTTGGAATCAACTTTTGGAGGTCTTTTAACCTCGCCCCTGATGTTCTCAAAAAATACGGTGTTACACCATGTTGTAATTTTAGTTCCAGATCTTGGCACGTGCCAAGTTATGTGGCGAGTACATTGAAGTTTATTTGTAAACAAATCCTATGACGTCACATCATGGTCGATAGTGTTTTCATCAGTTCAAATTAAAAATAAGAATATGTAGTTTTCAAATTAATTTTTCATGTCTCATATTCTGAAAGTAACTCCTAACTTGCCTAAAATGCGGGTTGAAAGTGGTATGTGGCGGCCCTAGGGCCGTTATGAAATTTAAAAAAGGAATAGGAGGGGAATGTCAAAATCTGTAATAGCATCTACACACGTTCCGATCCGACAGCCGATTTGGTCTGCTCCCAGAACAAATCTGCGCTACACACGTTCCGATTTGGTCTGGGAGCAGACCGAATCGGATCGGAAGTCGGATAGGAACGTGTGTAGAGTCTTATCTCTTTGGACATTTATTTACCAAAGGTATACAGGCAAAGGCACAGAAGCCTATACTGCCATGTTTTGCTATTATCCTACTAATATTATAAATGTAAAAGTTTAGATGTTTGGATGTTTGGATGTTTGGATGTTTGTTACTCAATCACGCCAAAACGGCTAAACGGATTTGGCTGAAATTTGGGACATAGATACTTTGTAGCCTGGAGAGGAACATAAGCTACTTTTTATCCCGGAAAAGTGTCACATTCCCGCAGGATAACGTCGTGTAGTCCACGCGGGCGAAGCCGCGGGCGGAAAGCTAGTATAAAATAATTAATATCGTAAAATTATTATTCTACATCTAAACTTCTAAACATCTAAACATCTAAACTTTTACATTTATAATATTAGTAGGATATCTAAAACATTGTTTTTTTTAAAGAATGTGTTTTTAGAAACAGATTAAACCAAATAAGTTATTTGTAACATAAAAAATCAGGCTATTAATTTCATGGAATTGCATAGAGTACGGGTCAAACACCAAACAAGACTGTATGGACTTAGTTTCCCTTGTCTTCCCTAAAACAGAGAAAATGAACAAAAAAGTTAGTCTTTCGAAAATTCCGCGCCCATAGGAAAAATAATTTTTAGATTATTTCTGTTTATTTTTACTTTCCTCATATTCGAAATGAAAAGTAGAGTGTTTACTTCGGGTGTATGGACCCATAACTGTCTCGAACTATCGGCGCCCTCACTTCGTTCGTGCGCCAAAACACTCGACTGTTATGGGTGCCATACAGCCCTTGCTAAACAATCTACTATTACTTATCCATCTTGTACATTTATTTCATGATATCGCTATATTATGTTTTCCTAAGCCAAGTTCTAAAGGAAATATTTATTCGATGTAAGTATCAAATTTCATACTTAATTTGATTTGTCAAGTAGCCTATTGTGAAATGTAAATAAATTACTTATCGGAGATTTAGGGCTTTCCATTATCGACTTGACGCTATTGAGACAAATCAAGATCCACTTGTGTGTAGAAAGGAATTCCTTCACAATGCCCAAGGTCTGCAAACTTATCTAGTCTCTAAGTCTGACTCATATTCTTAGTACTATTGTAACTAAGATTTTTAACTATAGGATTGATGCGAAATAAAAGAAATTTAAAATACAATGAAATATGAAGTTTTATTTATATTATATGTAAAATTAGGTCCTTACAAGAAATACAGGGCGTGGGGATAATTATTCTACTTTGCAGCTCACTTGTTGCACTGTCAGAGGGACTTGAATTACAATATTCTCACTGAGTTGAAAATTACATAGACAGGTAATGAAGTTTAAGATAGACAAATAAGGTTTCAAAAGAAATTTATATGAATAGGAGTCCTAGGCTATCGCTATCCTTAAAATAGGTTTACAACATGTCAGACTAGATACACAAATACAAACCCAAATTAAAATATGGGCTGTTATTCAATATCAAAGATTTTACAAGCTCACAAGTGTAGTTTAAATCAAGTTGGGAGTGTTACAAAATTGAAAGGAAGGTAGGTAATACTTATATGTATGTAATTAAGTTAAACTTATGAGAGAGGAGAAGATTAGATACGATTAATGGGCGCCACGCTTATGAACAACTCATAAACGAAGAGAGTAGGGGGAGATGTGGTAAGAGATAAAGATATAAGAACGATTACACCTGAGATTTGTATTCCGAGGAGGGGTTGCGAACGCCGGTCTCTCAAGGCCTAAGGTCAGCGAACGAGGGCTCGCCGGGATGGTATCAGCTTCGCAGGTGCTCGCTCCGGACAGGTAGTCCAGTCAAGAATAAGAACTGTCGAGGAAGAAGAAAACACAGCGTTATGCCAAAGCAGTGACATAAAGAGATGTTGGTAATTTGTTTGCCGTTTAGCAGATCGACTTACCCGGACGCTGAAGATCGAGGACCAATCAAGAAAATTGCAGTGTACACAATGATGCAGCTTAGGACGCAATTAGCGATGTTTATCAGGGATAAACTACGTAGGTAAAAAAATGTCTATGCAATAACAGTTCACAGTGACTTTGCTTCACACCTTTTTCACAGTCAGTCAAGTAGAGGTTCAAGAAGAGAGAAAAAACACTGGGGCGAGACGGGCCCTATTTATATGTTCTGCCACGATTTTTCTAGAATCATGTTTTTAAGTAATTTTGCTTTACCATCAATCTCGAATTTTCCAAAGTCAGTAGCATAGACAATGCTCACTTGTACATTTCTAGAATGATCCGAATATAGTCTATGGTTAAGAAAATTAGCTAAAGATAAATGAAGAATTATATGAAATCAAATAAAGGAAGATTTGTAGATTCTAAATAACTAATTACTTTCATTGTAGATTAGATATTCATAAAGTTATTGATAAAAGTTTTTAGGTACCATAGATAATCTGGACTCAATATGTAGAAGTTCAATTATTAAAGCAAGAGAGCTACTCTACGCCAGATGTCAGTTCTGGTGCTGTTGCATGAACGAGATGACAGGATGGCTATGCATTTAGGTGTGAGAGAGATGACAATATATGTGCGACATACTTTGCCACTATTTGACACCAGATGGCGCTAAAGTTTGATGAAGTGTGGACTCTCAACGCAAGGTGTCTTTATAAGAAAAAGAGATGGAAATAGCTGGACATCCATGCAAGAATGAGAAGAATTATATCTCTGGATAATTGCTCGTGGAAATAGTTCTTCTATTCCTCACAAGATTGAGCCAATGGTTCAAAAATTATGATGTTTACTCTGATAAAATTAAATGTCAAACGTCAGACGTGATAGATGTTTGTTGACAAATATAAGTGTACCTAAGATGTAAAAATTAGCAATTATTGCTTGGAATTGAGTTAATGAGAATGTATGTACTTTGCAATAAGGGATGTATAAAAACTGTGTTGTGTAAAGGTACAAAATATAGGATAAAAAACAGAAATGAAGGTTGGTACTATCATAGTTTATTGTGAATGTAACATATTAAAAAAATTATATGTTACACTATTATACAGGGTGTTAGGGGCACCGTTGCAAAAACTTTAACCATGGCTTCAGGCCATCATACTGAACAACGCACAGCAAGAATTTTTTGTCGGAAATGAAAAAAAATGTTTTGACTCTTCATACAAAATGTCCCGATTAGTTGCTAAATTTGTGTGAAAAGTCGAATTTGTTTTTTCATTTCCGACCAAAAATTCTTGCTGTACGTTGTTCAGCATGATGGTCTGAAATCATGGTTAAAGTTTTTGCAACGGTGCCCCTAACACCCTGTATTTTCTGTGCTCATATTAAGTTCACTTTAATGTCACTCTGCAAGTTGGGGCTGAAAGTTGGACGTAGCAGAATTTATTCGCTCGAGTTGCAGACAGACCCTCTAGACAAAGTACCTAACATTTGTAATAGCATTAACGAACTTGGCAAAGTAAAGATGTAGGTATGAGATTGGTGTATGAAAAATTTTAAAAGCAGTTTTGTATTCAATCGGTAATAATAATTATAGCTGTACCGCTCTATGATTTTGTTCACAATAAATTCCTTTTTGAGAGAGCTAGGTAAAACATACCGCGATTCACTCATAAACCTCAAATCTACGCAACCATTCTGAGACTATGATACTAATATTATAGAGGAAATATTTGATTTTTTAGTTAGATTGGTTAGTCTGTATGTTTGTTTGTAATGGATGAACTCAAAAGCTAAAAAATCCAGGTATTTAAAAAATAATTCACTTACACCTATAGAAAGCTACACTCTCCCTGAGTGGCATAACCTATATTTTATCCTGATATTGCCACGGACACGTTAAGAGATTTATACCTTCCTAAACTCGCGCGTTGGTCTGTGAGACCGACGAAACGCATTTTTGGGATTATTTTTAAGCACGAAAGTCCTGAGGAGTCGAGTTACTTGCTAGCTGCCGGATCTGTGTCTAACTTCACTTTAATGCACATCGCGCGTTCGTGCGAAATGCACGTGTTGTAGCATTTGGCGCCAATTGGTCCATGAGTCCGACGCGAGTATAGGTGCAACTTTTTGTGCACGTAATAGTGTAATATAGGATTGTTATCTAGAGGCTGAAAACTAAGCCAAACATAGATAAATATGTTCTTTGATATGTTTTTTATTACTATACAGGATAATTTTTTTATCAGTGCACAAATTTTTAGGATCGACTCAGAATCGGTAAGTGAACAACTTTCTCCTAGAAACATGGGTCGAAAAACGACAAAAATTTTTGGACTTCCCATACTAAATCGATCACGTGTTCAGTCCGATTTGTATGAAGAGTCAAAAAAATTTTGTCATATTTCGACCTATGTTTCTAGGAGAAAGTTGTTCACTTACAGATTCTGAGTCGATCCTAAAAATTTGTGCACTGATAAAAAAAAATACCCTGTATAGAAGTTTATTTTGTTTTTCAAAAAAAGTTCAGATTTTAATTTTGTTTTCCTAGTACTTAAGGAAATGATCTCTGATTCGAAAACTGATTTGTGATAGACCGTATGTCAGTAAAATAATTAATATATTAGGTATTATTCATACTATATTGTTTCATTTTATCCTACACATTCGAATAATAGTAATACTTTTTGGGCTTCTTCATCAACATCATCATCATCATCAGCCATATATAAAAAATTGTTTTGAAGGGGTACGAACTATCGGTCTGTGACACCGTGCGCAAGTAAAGGTCTTACAAATATTGGCGCCCAATAATGACTTAAATCGACTTTACACCATTAAATATTTCATGTCTATAAATTCACTGTCCACTCCCTGCCGTCTTCTCAGCGCTGTGGTAATGACCTTCCGAATCCAGAAATAGTCACCGTTGTTAGCATAATGAACTCATTATGATAATATTGCGTGTCACAGGAAGATTGACACGCCATGACGTAGGTACTACTACAGTTGTTGTGTTAAACAATAATTATGATGCTATAATTAAAAGAAAATGGCTAGTGCTAGTTCGAAGTATTAAGCCGCGGGTTCAGTTAATTTTAGGGTTTCCGTACCAAAATGGTAAAAAGAAACCCTTATGGTAAACTATCAATGTTTCTATATTTATTTATACAGAAATAATTTGATTTTTTGTAGGTATGTTTGTTTGTTTGTAATGGATAAACTCAAAAACTACTGAACCGATTTTGAACATTCTTTCACCAGTAGAAAGCTAAATTATTCTCAGTTACATAGACAACATTTATCCCGATATTCTTACGGGAATGGGTACTACACGAGTAAACTGCAGGATGTCACTAGTATTTTATATAATAACTAGCTTTCCGCCCGCGGCTTCGCCCGCGTGGACTACACGACGTTATCCCGCGGGCACGTGATATTTTTCCGGGATAAAAAGTAGCCTAGGTTACTCCTTATTACCTCAGCTACCTGCCAGTGAAAGTCCCGTCAAAATCGGTCCAGCCGTTTCAGAGATTAGCCGGAACAAACAGACAGACAGACAGACAGATAGACAGACAGACAGACAAAAATTGTAAAAAATGTTATTTTGGTATATGTACCGTATACATAACTTTATAATATGCGTGTAGTAAAAAGCGGTATTTTAATATTACAAACAGACACTCCAATTTTATTTATTTGTATAGATATTACAACTCGAGAAAATAGTTTACTCGATTCTTAAAGACAGTGTATAAAAATATTATTGCTGGATAATCGACTATTGAAACAATATTTTCCATTTTAGGTAAGGAACTCTTTTTCTTGAAAAAATTAAAATTTAGTATTAGAAAAAGTCGACCCGTCTCACAACTAGCTCCCATGGGACTCGAATCCCTAACTCTAAGAGCATTCGCCCGGAAAGTGAAAGGGCGTGGGTTCGAGTCCCATCGGAGGTAGTTGTGAGACGGGTCAACTTTTTCTAATACTTCATTTTCGAGTATGCAAAAATAAAAATTGCATTGTGAATGCATATTTAAAAAATCCTCCTCTGAAACGCAAATCCCGAAACTTTGTTATAACCCTCACTGTCACTTCCCAGTTGTGACAGAATCGAGTGTGCGTTTCAGAGTACGGCTCCTGGGGGCCTTTGATATGATATCGAATTAGATATAGTCCGCGCCACATAACTTGGCATTTGTCAGAAGGCGCTGATCGCCGTGGTTGGTCGGAAAAATAAGCCTTATTCCCATGAGATAGTTTTTGTTCCAGATACTGACACACGCCAAGTTATATGGTGCGTACTGTCGAAATAAAATGAATCAGAATTTTCGTAGACACATCAAAGAAATGTCTATGCCCAGCGCCCGACTTGCATCGACTGGTAAAAGTCATCCGATACCATATCGCGCGAAAAAATTGAATTTTTAGATATTTTTGATAACTGTGCGCGCGACTGGGACGTTTTTGGCGCTAGTTACAGTAGGTACATTTTTTTGTTCAAAAACTTATGAAAAAGATTAGTATTCGAATTTGACCTATGTCGAGTTAAATATATATCAAAACATTTGAGAATCGCCCCCTGATACGGCCACACAATACCACATAATATGGAACAACTTTGTTCCACTTAACTAAATAAGTATTTAAAAAAATAAGTATTTTCTAACAATCACACCAATTATCTAAGCACATAGTAAATTTCTTAAGAAACTGTGTCTACGTGAACTTGATAACGGATAAATATATACTTATATACTTTTTGTTTGTAAATTCATACTTAATAGACATAGAAAACACCCAGACCAAGACAAATATACATGTTAAATACATGTGTAAAGAAAATAATTAATTTCAAAGGTAGCAGATGAACACTTCTAATTGTAATTTACGATGACATCTTGATAACTTTTATTTAAGCAATTTGTGAAGAAAAAAGGTTATAGTCATTCAATACTAGTTGCTCTCCGCGACTTTGACTGTTGTGTAGTGATCTGCAACTTTTATACTTCTACGGTTTTATGTTAAAAAATAGATCGATTTTTTTAATACTCTATAGATAACGGATTATAATACTTTTTTTAATAAATAGAGATCTGACAACATCAGACACGTTGATATGATTCCGAAATAAAAGAAACAGGTGTAAGTAGTACAAAAATATAATAACTATTTATTTAACACCAACACACGGAACAAACAAAAATGCTCGTCATGTACGTTTGTCACGGTGGGGGAATCGAACTCACGACCCCCGGAGGTAGGAGGACCTCAGGAGGTATGGTCAGCGTCCCGATCGCGGTAATTCCATGCAGCGCGTCTTCTTGACCACGTTTGCGTCATGACGTTTGACGTCGTATTGCCGTAATGACATAACAATGCACACGTCACGCAAACTTATAGTCCCACAATCCTGTCTGTTCCCGTGACATCCCTGACAGAGGAGCCACTTGCAGTACCAAATTAGCTGTCAAAATAGACTGTCGTATGAAAACTGTTTTAGTTCCAAAAATTATCACCGGAACAGTAAACGTTGTCGCACTGTCAAAGCAGCGCGTTATCAACACCTCTAAATTATAATTAGTACAAAGATTTTAGGAGATGATATTGTCCATCAATACAAACAATTTTTACTATGGGGCCAACCACGCAATCGCGAAAAAATCCGCTGATCCATACAAAAGTACAACATCGACTTAACTAAAATGTATGGAGCAGCTGATTTTTTTTTCGCGATTCCGTGGATGGCCGTGGATGGGACACTATCATCCCCTAAAATCTTTGTACCTACTAATAAAAATTTACAGGTATATTTTGAATTTTAACACTCGAGGGCTCGCGTGGGTGACATATGTCACCCAGGGTGTAATATTGTTTAATAACTTTTAAACGAAACGCGCTTCAGTGCTGCTCTTTTAGGTATTCCTCTAGTACGAATCATCCCACACGTCAGGGGGCCGATTCTCAGGCAATCGAGAAAAGTTCACTTTCATAAGCTCGAAATTCAAATATAACACAGTTTGTGTATTGTCAGAATTTCACAATCGCAAAAATTCGATCGAAAAGCAGTAGTACAACAATTACAGTATAATTACGTAAATTTTTGCAAGAGTTTGATTTTTGTTTATAGTTCAATTCAACTTAAGCAACTGTGTAGTTTTGTTAAAGTATTTAGTAAGAAATAAAGTTGATTGGTCATATTATAACTTATTTGCTTACATCAAATTAGAGTAGTAAGAAAAAACCCCATATTTGATGGGTGGCATTATGTCCCCCGCGCGAGCTTTTTAGGAAAAAAAATTACGCGAGCCCTCTAGTGTTAATGTGAGATCGATCTGCATTTTCACTATTTGTTTGAGCGTGTCGCAGCGACTGCTCATTAGTTTCAAAATTGAATCTTAAATGATTTATTATTAAAGTTTTATCGTTTGTGACTAAATAAATAAATGTATAAAATATAATTTATAAAGTTTACTCATATTGTTACATACATACTATAGTTTATTAATTTTACTTACCTAATAGGATTCTTATACAGATTGTTCAATTAAAGTATTTATGTTATGTCTTTTTTGCCTGAAACACGGGGAATTCTAGTTCAGGCTCATTATTATTATAATTGATTTCACATGTCTTAGCTTTTACTTTTATCTATACTAATATTATAAAGAGGAAAGATTTGATTGTTTGTTTGTTTGCATCGAATAGGCTCCGAAACTACTGGACCGATTCAGAATATTCTTTGACAATTAGAAAGCTACATTCATCCTGAGTGACATAGGCTGTATTTTTTCCCGGTATTCCCACGGGAACGGGTACCACGCGGGTGAAACCGCAAGGTTCCACTAGTTATTAAATAGAACAAAATTATTATTTTACTATTATCTCTTTTATAACATTTAAAATACATAAAATTGTTATTCCCTTTATTACATTTAAAATACTTACAAAATTATATTTCTAAACATTACATTTTTACAATGTATAACACTAAAAAATATAACATTTAAAAATACAAAAATGCAGTTCCCCAACGGTAGCAAGATCAGGGTCCCGGCTACCGATGGTTAAGGATCCAGAGACAGGAACTTTCTCACTATACGGGCCGTGTCCAGGGGGCCAAGTCTGCTAACGTTAAGTCACAATCGTGTCTCAATCGTGCTTCAAGTGTAGTTCAGTTCAGTGTTTAAAAAAGCACTACCACTGAACTACAATTGAAACACGATTGAGACACGATTGTGACTTAACGTTAGAAGGCTTGGCCCCCAGAAGTACTGCCTTATAATTGTTATTATTATTACAGGCGAATGCTCCTGGTGAGGAAGCGACTTTATATTTCAACTGTCGAAATCGAATAAGAAAATAAACAGTTCGTTCGACGTGGCGGGGTTGACGTTTTATTTTAAATAGAAAAGAAGAGAGATACGTCAATGTTTCCTTTACGGAGCTCGGGAATTTTCGTTTGAATGGAAATGATCGAAAAATACAGTTTCCCTTTTCGATTTAACCCTTTGTGCCGTGCTTTTTAACCGACTTGAAACAGAGAATGGCATTGTTTTGTTTATGTTGTTGGAACAAATGAGTACGGAGTATTTATAGGTACCTACTAGGAAAGAAACTTAACACTGTTGTGCCGGCGCCTTCGCCCGCGTGTAATTCCTTGGTTATATGCACTTTCGTTTACAAAGGGTTGAGATTTAAAGGGATCTGTTGACACTATGGATGTCAAATTATGATTACTTTTTGTTTTTGCAACTTTTATAAAAAAAAAATAAGTATTAGAAATAATCGACCAGTCTCACAACTAGCTCTAATGTCCACAAAGTATTCGCGGTTCGAGTCCTATTCTAATCATAAACTTTTTATACTCTAGTATAAATAAGTTTATGATTCTAATACTTAATTTACACTATAAATTTATTTTTGCTTTTGATCGTGTTTGCATACTTTTTTGCGAGTTCTGTCTCTTAATGTACCAGTAGATTTATACGCTACTACTCATCATCATTGAAATCCACTGTCTTTACTGTAAATTTCAATCGCGTATAGTATTACGTCAAAAATACGTAAACAAAAATCTTCGAAAATTTCATCAAAACTTCAACAGTCATATTCATAATCAGTGTGGAAATTTTCATAATGAATACGAGCGGAGCAAGATTAGAAATTCAAATTGTACATTGTGACGTCACGCTGTTATTTCGACGGATTTAATGCGAACGTTAATTGTTTTAATAACGAACATTGGGGGAGGGGGAATAATTCTCGAAGCAATCGTTTCGAGTTCAAATAGGACCTGTATTCTGTACCATAGTGTGTGTATCTAGACCTATGATAATATTATCTAAATCACACACTAAAGGTGCCTATTGAGTTAATTATGTTTATACTCAAAACCATAACATATCTTAGAATTGATGTAAGTGCTTGCGAGTCTTAATCATATTTTTTCGACCGATTTGGCGCAGGGGTAGGCTACCCACCTTCTGCGCCAGTGGTCACGGGTTCGATTTCCGAACAAGACAAATATTTGTGTGCATGAACATGTCTATTTGTCTTGGTCTGGGTGTTAACTATGTATATTATGTATGTGATCACGCACAATTGTGATGACCACATCTACTGTGTTCCACAGTTTATTGAATCGAAGGTTTCTCATGCAAAATTAAGTAAATTAAAACTAGTCCTACCTTATGGTAAGGGATACTGTCCGTAATCCAGGGGGGCTGAACGTTGTCTCGCCGGCGCGCGCGCGGGCAAAACGATCTCCACACAACCCCCGATGGGATACTCTTACAGCTAACACTCTTATACTACACAATGCCCTAATAGGCTGCTAAAACTTCCCGGCGCTTTTCAAAGCGAACACACACGGGTTACAAGTCCGTACCCCGACCGGAGCCCTAGTAGGTGCAAAACGAAATCTCGGTCCCAATATGGGTAGGTAACTTGCGCGGCACGTCGCTACAGAAACACGCGAACTTGTCTCACGGCTGCTTACGGCCAACTGGCGATCCTACACCGGCCGGCCGAGCGCATTGTCTCGTGACCTTGACAATGACAACGCACCGCTCGCAGCGCGGCGCGAACATCCCCCCGTCCCGGACAGTAGCAAACTGTCCGCCAACTCAATCTAAGGGCAGGCGAGAGAGGGTAGCGATCGCTCGCTTCAAAACAGAGTCCCCCACCAGGACCTCGGCAAACCTGGGCACACCATCCGACCCCGGATGAAGCTGAACAATGCGTCCTAAACGCCAGCGGAGGGGCGGCAGGTTTGGATCCTTTACCAACACGAGGTCTCCGGTCTTGGGTGGGGTCGTCCTATCCGACCACTTAACGCGTTGCTGCAAAATGTGCAAATACTCCAGATGCCAACGGCGCCAAAAACTCTGCGTAAGCTGCTGGAGCAATTCAAATCGCGAGAGCCGTCCGGAGGGCACTTCGGAATAAGGATATTCCGGCAAGGCGTTAAGCGGTCTGCCAATCAAAAAATGGCCCGGCGTAAGGGCCTCTAAATCATTCGCGTCCGAAGACAACGGACACAACGGACGCGAGTTGAGGACCGCCTCAACCTTACAAAATACGGTCGCGAGTTCCTCAAACGTGAGGACCGTCTCCCCAATAACGCGACGAAGGTGAGTTTTAGCGGCCTTTACAGTTGCTTCAAAAATCCCTCCCCAGTGGGGGCAGGATGGCGGGGAGTACTGCCATCGTACCCCTCTGCGAGAGAGTGTGGATCCGATCTCAAAATTATTCCTATCCAAAAATTCACAAACTTCCTTTAAATACCTATCGGTGCCCTTGAAATTGGTTCCACAATCGGACCTGATTAACGACGGCATTCCGCGGCGAGACACAAAACGATTCAACGTGGCTACAAAGGCTTCTGTGGTGAGGGCACTAACCACCTCCAGGTGGACCGCTTTAGTGGCCAAACAAACAAATACACACAAGTAAGCCTTTTCCGTTCTAGCATTACGAAGCCGCGATGTCTTAACGGTAAATGGCCCCGCAAAATCCGTTCCAACTCCTGAGAAGGGCATCGATTCGTTCACTCGATCGGCAGGCAAATCACCCATCTGGGGCTGCATCGTATCGGCGCGCAAACGATAACACGGGAGACAACGAAAAATAACGGATCGGATTATTCTCCGCGCTGACAAAATCCAGAACTCTCGTTGGAGGAGCGCGGTCAAAGCATTACAACCGGCATGAGCATTCTTTACATGTCGGTCTGTAATCAACAGTCTAACTAACGGTCCATCCTTGGGGAGCAACAAAGGGTGGCGTGATCCGTACGGCAGGTTGGCATGTCTGAGCCTACCTCCGACACGCAGCAATCCGGTACTGTCCAAGAAGGGATTCAACCGCACCAAGGGTCCCTTCAGCTTGGGCTTACTTGAGCGCAGGGCTTTCAGCTCCGGTTCAAACTCTCGCTGTTGCGTCACTCGCACCCAATGCAACAGAGCGTCTTGCCGCTCTTGTGGGGCGAGGACCGGAGACAACAATTTCTCCTGAGGCTGGCGACAATTTCGCACAAAGCGCCTCATCCAAGCAGTCACGCCGAGCAACTTATCCAAAGAACTGTAGCGGTCTAACAAAAACTCCATCTGCGGAGCCGCCACCGTCTCCACGGCGTGAACACGCATGCCTAGGTCTGGGACTCTGGCCACAGCCGGGGTGGCAGGCCATGAGCGCTCAGGCCGTAACAACCATGATGGACTCCACCATAGGTGGCGGTCCACTAACTCAGGCGCCTCGCAGCCGCGGGAGGCACAATCTGCGGGGTTCAGTTCGCCCGGTACGTGGCGCCAAATCAACGGGGCCTTTGAAGTCTGAATTTGTGAGACCCGGTTGGCCACAAAAACCTCAAGGGTGTGGACTGAACTCTTCAGCCAACAAAGGACGACCTGGCTGTCAGACCACGCAAATATCGACTCCAAGTCGACACCGTTTCCCAAGGTGTCGGCAACATGATTGAGTAGCCGTACTAAGAGAGTGGCGCCGGACAACTCCAACTTCGGAATGGTTAGCCTAGTCCGAAGGGGGGCGACCTTACTCTTGGCCGTAACTAAGTGTACGGCGACAACGCCTGCTGCATCCACCGTTCGGATGTAAACGGCTGCCGCGTATCCGCTTTCGGACGCGTCACAAAAGCCGTGCAGGGAGGCTTTAAACTTTCCCGAAGGCAGCATTTGCCTCGGTATACAAACCCGATTGACGTCGGGTAGGGATGACACGAACCTCACCCACTCTCGTAGGAGGCTACCAGAGAGGGGCTCATCCCATGACAATTCCGCAGCCCAGAGCTCCTGTAGGAAGCACTTCATCGAAAACACTACAGGGCTGAGCCAACCGTTCGGATCAAAGGTACGGGCTACAGTGGACAGCACCGTGCGTTTAGTCCAGACCTTTGGGTCTGGCAGTTCCAATCTATATGTGAACAAATCCGGGACTGGTCGATACTGGACTCCCAAAACAGACAGCATGTCTGGAGTCTCCGGATTTTCAAAGAGGAGCGGCTCTTGCTGGTGGTCCTTAGGCAAATCTGCCAATAGGTCCGGTGAGTTAGACAGCCACTTCCGCAACTCATAGCCACCAGCCCTCAAGAGCGCAATCAGCTCATCACGTAAGACGAGAGCCTCATCTAAGCTCGAGGCCCCCGTGCAGATATCGTCGACAAATAAGGCCCCCCCCTCAATAAGAGCAGATGCCCGGGGATAGCGTAGCCGTTCGCGCTCTGCGAGCTCCAAAAGCGAACGGATCGCCACAAAGGGGCTCGACCGCAAACCATAAGTGTTGGTGTTCAGCTCGTAAGCCAACATCGGATCCTGGGGATCCTCACGCCAAAGGATGAGCTGGTATCGTCTATCCTCCGGGTGAATCACGGTCTGTCTGAACATCATGCGGATATCGGCCACAAAGACGACAGCGTGCCGGCGGAAGTTGGTCAAAACATCACAGACATCGTGATGCAACTTCGGCCCCGCATGCAGACACTGATTCAACGACACTCCGGTTGACGTGGGCGCTGAACCATCAAAGACCACGCGGATCTTCCCATTGGAAGTCTTCAAAACAGCGTGGTGTGGCAGGAAGTAATGTTCCACATTACGCCAGTCCAACTGCGAGATGGACATGTGCCCAAGGTCCAAATACTCCCGCATGAAGTCTATATACTTCTCCTTGAATGCGGGATCCCTGGCCATCCTACGCTCCATGGACAACAATCTCTTCTCGGCCATCGGTCGGGAGCTCCCTAAAGGAGGGCGTACCGCCAAGAAGGGCAAGCGGGTAATCAAGCGACCCGAGAGGAGGCGCCCAGTGTTGTTCTGGTAGAACAATTCGCACTCCTCGGCTAACGGATCCAACCGCTTGGCAGTGGGAGGTTCCTCCACCTCCCAAAACTTTTGGAGAACGTCGGACAAAGTAGAACCGACAATGGTCTGGCGGTCTACCGACGGGGTCTCTGGTGTCTGTGGTACCTTTCCCATCACCACATGACCCAGCGACGAGGACAAGGCGACAAGATCGGCTGTCTGCAAAACTCGCTTGCTTCCACACAGTACACGACCGAGGACATCCGCACCAATCAACAAGTGTATTGGGCCCGGTCGGTGGAAGGAAGGATCAGCCAAAGCCAGTCCAGACGTCAGCTCAATCGTGGATGGCGGCACTCGCACTTGCGGGAGTGGTCCAACCACCTTATCAAATACTATCGCCGAAGCACCGATCTTCGGCCTTGGCGTGAAATGGGGGGAGAAGGAGAACTCAACTCGACCAATCGGATCAGGGATCCGCGAGTCTCCCACCCCCCGTACCGCTTCGTGATGCGGCACAAGCAAAAGACCCAGCTGTCGGACAAGCCACCTGGACATTATGCACCCCTGGGCACCTGAGTCCAAAAGGGCACGCACCGTTACAACATTGCCCTTAGGTCCCCAAACATTCACGGAGGCTGTTGGCAACAGCACAAGCTCCGGAGGGGTGGTTGGGTCCGACAGGGGCGCCATTAAAAATTTTGGGGGGGTACTTGTCCCCCTCGCGCCTGAGTCGGCGTGCCAAATGTGGGACGCTCGTACCGGGCGAGCGGGTCCCAATCGGGTACATACTGGCCCCGACCAACAGCACTCCTAGGTGCAGGGTAATACCCGTGTGGGGCGTGCCTCGGTACATAGTACCCCAATCGAGGCCTCTCCATTAGGGGGGGGGAGTAGCAAATAGGGCCCGTGCCCATCGCCACCGTGGCGTACTCTTGTGGTACCCCCCTACCCCCGCCCGTGGCGGGGGCGTCTCTCCTATAGTTCCCCCTCTCCGGGGGGGACTGAACGGGGGGGCTAAGCCCCGCCGAATCTCTAGGGGACCGGTTCCGGGCTGCCGGGCCCCCGCCCGTGCGCGAGGAATTCGAACCCCGGTCGCTCCCGGCGTCCTTGCGGTCCAAACAAAGGAGGGGGTGATGCCTCCCTCCGCAAAGACGACAATCCTCTGTCTGGGGACACGCCGACTGCATGTGTCCCCCCAAACACCTATAGCACCATTGGCGCTGTCTAGCAACGGCCCTCCGTCCCTCTGGGCGGAGGCCTCTAAATTTGGCACATTCGTGCACCACGTGCCTATCTCCCCTGCAATACCTGCACCGCTCACTCGGTGCGGGGGGAGGGGACTGCTGGAAGGCAGCATACCGATTGGTCGGGCGACGGGGCTGTTCCCTCGCCGCCACCATACGACCAACACCTGGAACCGGGGCGGGCTCCAGGTGGTCCGTCACCCTACATTCGTCCTCCAAAAAACGAAGGAGGTCCGCGAAGGGCGGGAGATACGAGGCGCTGTCGCCTCCGTACCTCTGCTCGAAACGCCCCTTCATTTCAGCGGGCAATTTGGCGAGGACTATGTGCAGCAGTACAAAGGACCACTGATCCACCGGCAGGTCCAATCGCCTTAGGGAGTTGACCGCTGACAGTAGCGGGTTCAGCAACACCCTCCGTAACAGGTGTACCCGCGTGATTCGCGGGAGGGCCAAAATCGTGGCCACGTGGGTGTCCGCCAGTAACCGGACATTCTGGTACCTGCTAACCAGAAGCTGGCGAGCCACCTGGTAGTTGTCGTCACTGATGAGCAGGTGCTGGACTACCGCGCTGGCCTCTCCTCGCAGGGAGGAGCGCAAATAGGCCAACTTCTCACTAGGGGATAAGTCCCGTCGTGAATCCACCAAACTGTCAAACAAATTAATGAAGCCCATCCAGGCTGACAGATCCCCATTAAAAGTGGGAATCTCCAAAGTAGGCAATCGGCCTAGCAACGCCGTCGGGGTAGGTTTGACCTCCCCGCTCAAAACCGGCTCCCCCTTCCGAACAGCCAGGGCCCTCTCAGCCGCCTCCGTGAACTGGTCAGCCAGCTCATAGGCCTGGGCTACATCCTGCTCCAGCTGTTCCGACACGGCATCATCAGCTGGGGGGTTTTCCAAATAATACGCGCGACACTCCATGGCGTGGCGCTCCAGGTCTTGCAGCCGAGCTGCCAGCCCGCCATACCGGGCTAGCAACGCGCCTACCCGGTCGGCTCGGTCTATTAATGTGACCGCACAAGCAAGCCAACGCAAAGCTCCTTGGATGCCAGCCCTGGATACGGCGGTCGGATTCGTAGGAGCCATTTATAATCCGTTTTATAAACAAAGCAAACAAAGAAATATAAAAGTGGTAAACATCAACAAAAAAAAACAATAGAAATAGGTCGCGTCACGATAATACAAAACACAATTAAAATTCGGACGACATACACGGACCCTACTATTTTCATAAATTATTAACAACTTACCAATTTCAAGGGCTAACAATATAACGGTATAAACAAAACGTATAGGATTAACGGTATGGCATACACGGCACGGCCAAGTCAACCTCGCAAATCAACTACTAAACCGTTATCAACAAACAAAAACAAAACTATTTTTAATAATAATACTCGTAATTTAATACTACTAATAATTAAAACTAGTTCCACTTTTTTAACTAGGCAAGCGGACTCGGAACAAACACTAGTATGTGGTACTAATAAACAACACTTTCGAACGAAACGATTCGTCAAAATAATCCGGACACACAAAAAAAAATATACACATCTAGGCGAGTAAACTCGTATCAAATCACTAGTATGTGACAACAATTATATAAGTGTCTATCTATTATCGGATCCACCAAGTGAGAAACATTCGCTTCGAGAATTTACTAGAACAATTTCTTAGTACTTCTCGTCTCGGATCGGATCGGATCGGGAATCGGATCGGATCGGGAATCGGATCGGAAATACCCTTTTTAACAAAAAAAAATAATTTTATTTTTACTATGAAATTTTATGTACCTAGTTAATTTTAATATGAAAATTAACTAATTATATCAACTAGGTACGCTCTGCTACCAAAAATATGATCACGCACAATTGTGATGACCACATCTACTGTGTTCCACAGTTTATTGAATCGAAGGTTTCTCATGCAAAATTAAGTAAATTAAAACTAGTCCTACCTTATGGTAAGGGATACTGTCCGTAATCCAGGGGGGCTGAACGTTGTCTCGCCGGCGCGCGCGCGGGCAAAACGATCTCCACACAACCCCCGATGGGATACTCTTACAGCTAACACTCTTATACTACACAATGCCCTAATAGGCTGCTAAAACTTCCCGGCGCTTTTCAAAGCGAACACACACGGGTTACAAGTCCGTACCCCGACCGGAGCCCTAGTAGGTGCAAAACGAAATCTCGGTCCCAATATGGGTAGGTAACTTGCGCGGCACGTCGCTACAGAAACACGCGAACTTGTCTCACGGCTGCTTACGGCCAACTGGCGATCCTACACCGGCCGGCCGAGCGCATTGTCTCGTGACCTTGACAATGACAACGCACCGCTCGCAGCGCGGCGCGAACAGTATGTATTTACAAACAAAAAGTATTTAAGTAGGTATATATTTATCCGTTATCAAGTTTTCCATGATACAGTTTCTTAATGAAATTTACATGGGCTTAGATAATTGGTGTAAATGTAAGAAGTTATTTATTCATATTTTATTTAGTCTCCCCCTTTCAAAAATCTTTCAATCTGTTGCTCTCAAAAATCACGTCAATCTGTTACTCTGTTTTGACGTGAAAGACGGACAAACACACAAACAAACACACTTTTGCATTTTTAACATTTGTATGGAAGTATAAATTTATTAAGAACAAGCCCTTATCTGATGAGATGAGATCCGCAGGACAACTAAAACAACCGACATCGCTCGAAGGATTGCATCATTGAAGTACGCCTCTAGCGGGCGTACGTACGGGCGGAACACATAGCGCGGAGAACCGATGGCCGTTGGGGCGAAAGGTTCTCGAATGGCGACCGCGTACCGGACGACGTTCTGTGGGCAGGCCCCCTACAAGGTGGACCGACGATCTGGTCAAGGTCGCGGAAAGCCGCTGGATGCGGGCAGCGGAGGACCGATCGGTGTGGAGATCCTTGGGGGAGGCCTATGCCCAGCAGTGGGCGTCGTTCGACTGACATGTTGATGATGATGAAGCCCTTATCTAGTGTCACAGTATACAGGGCATCCCAAAACTATGTCACACCTCGATTGATTTAAAAAGGTTTGAATAATTTGGTGCGGTCTATTCCACCATGTGGCATAGTCGTTGGACGCCTTCAGGGCTCCCTCAGGGCGTCCCTTGACTATGTAAGCCACATGCTGTGCTGGCATAGATCGCACGAAATACAGTAGATTGAAAATTTTATGGAAATAAGACTTTATTTTATTTAAATAACAATATGAACTGCATCCAAAGATTTTTGAATAATCGCCTGTCCAAACCGAGAATCGAACTCGCACCAAATTATTTAAACCTTTTGAATCAGTTGAGTGTTACGTATCACAATATGTAGGTATAACTTTATCACATACTTAAGGTAGGGAAATTGGGAAAAAATCTTGTTCCAATCTTATTAGTAATCACTTAGTAATACATTGAAATGTTAAAGTCAATTGTTTGAGCACGACAGTCACAGAAAGGCTACCTATGCTGGCTCCAAAGTATCGTCCAACGTCTGAACCGATCGTCCAACCATCGATGTGGCTTGGCTTTTTTTATGCTCATTTTATATATTTTGGGAAAAACAGAAGGGGGGACGGGGGGCTCGGGGCCCCGCCACCCAACAAAATGTAACAGACGTTCCAGTTTAGGTTAGGTTAGAACAGTGACCAAAACGCCGCGCGAGCCGTGCGAGTGCAGCAAGCGTGCCGCGGCAGCGGCCGGCGAAGCGCCAGAACTGATGTCATACACCCCCCTACCCCCCACTTCAGTTTAATAGGAAATGGGAACATATCTAAAGTCGCTTCTGGCGCTTCGCCAGCGGCTGACGCGGCACGCTCGCTTCGCTCGCTCGGCTCGCGCGCGCGGTATGTTCATGTAAACCTAACATGCTCGTCGCTTCGCTCCTCGCACCTATCAGCAGTACAGTCACGAGCAATAATATGTATACAACATAGGACTATGTCATATTACAATATTGAATGACTTTTCTGACACTGATCGTTTTATTTTGGAACGCTACTGTGTGACAAAGTTCTATGTTGTATTGTATACATAATATTATGCTCGTGTCTGTACATGAGTCACTATTTTAAAACTTAATAAACCGTGTAGCGACAACGTTTTCTGTGCCGGTGATAATCTTTGGAACTAAAACAGTTTTCATACGACAGTCTATTTTGACAGCTAATTTCGTATTGGAAGTGGTTCCTCTGTCACGGATGTCACCGGATCAGACAGGATTGTAGGACTATAGGGTTGCGTGACATGTGCATCGTTATGTCATTACGGCAATACGAAGTCAAACGTCAAGATGAAGACCCAAACGCGATGAAGACGCGCTGCGTAGAATTACGGCGATTGGCCCGCTAATGTTAAGTGAAGATAAGGCTGAAGTTGGAAGTGTATTACGTCCGGAATCCTCAACCACTGAGAACAACAACAACACAGAAATGCTGAAAACATTGTTGTTATGACGTCAGACTTAGAAAAGATGGTGGAAGTTAGCCAGGTGGACTTAGAACAAGTCCTATCACCAACCAAACCGAATAAAGTATGTAATCCTCACTGGGAATCGAACCCCTGGGTTTGATACCGGTGGTGTATAACCACAAGACCATAGAGGCGGTTATAATATTTAATAACTAGTGTCTTCCCGCGGTTTTATGTAAAGCTCAAGGTTTTTGGGAATAGTGTAGGCAGCTATTAATACTAGTGAAAGTATTTTTAAAAATGGTCTATTTGTATTCGATATTATTAATTACGTCATTGTCATTAATAATGATGATGATGATGATGATGATTATTAATTACAAACAAACAAATATAATATTTATATTGTATTGATAAAGAAGGCCTGTTATATACTCCGTCCATTGACTCCGTCAAGTGACGACATTAAATGACTGATGTTGATGATGAACAATTCTTAACGTGTTGCTGTTGCTTGTTAAAAAAGGTAAGTAAGTCTCAATTCAAAGTGACGTCCTCGCCTTTTAACACCCCCAAAACTCCTTAAAGAATTCCTAATAAGTGCTCTGTCTCTGGCACTCGATCCTCGTCATTATTCCTCTGCGTATGTAAATAAAGTGCTTGCGTGGCGGAAGCTTATCAGTAATGATTGATAGGACGTAATGAAGTAATGGCGCGAATGGAATCCATTCATTAATCAGGCGCGAGAGTGCGCGGGAAATGCTAAGTCGAGCTCAAAGGTAAGCCCCCTTAATATGACTTGTGGGGTAAGGTCATTGACCGGACAAAGGTTACCCTCTTCAATAAAGGAGGTTAGCAATTTGACCCGCTTTCTTTTTATTTATAAACTTCGGTCTAGTGCAGCAAAAGTTTTGCTGCACTAAACAGTTTTGCTACAGATTTAGTTTTTCTTTTAATTTAACCTTATTTAAGTTCGGAAATATTGAAAAAAAAGTATTTGAAAAAATCGACCCGTCACACAACTAGCTCCGATACCTCCGATGGACTCGAACCCACGACCTTTCATTGTCCGGGCAAATGCTCCAATTCATTCTGATGAAGATCGCCGATCGCCAGACAGTAATTAGTTTATTATATTCAAGATTATAATTATATTAGATTCAATTTATTATATTGAAAACATACAAAAATAAACTACATATATCCACAGAAAAAAACAACACGATTATCAGTAACAGTATTTTAGAGAGGCGGGTGGGTCTGGGGCCCGATTCTCAGGCATTCGAACTTTTTCAGTGTGGTAATTCGTATTTCGAACATTTTGTTTGTGGTTTCTATTGAAAAGTTAGAACGTTTCAAACAAACTAAGCTATCCCACATGTCAACAAATTCATTTTGACAGCTAAGTTCGTATACGAACATCTATTGGTTTTTACCACTCGTAGCGTTCGACTGGTTTTCGATCGAACTTTTTCGATTGTGAAATTCTGACAATACAAAAACTGTGTTATATTTGAATTTCGAGCTATAAATGTGAACTTTTCTCGATTGCCTGAGAATCGGTCCCCTGACGGCTATAATGTAAATGTAACCGTCAGCTTGACAAGTGTGCACGAACAATCATTTCACCGAACTACCACAACCTAAACACCATAGCTAAACACCGTGAAATTTTACTTGTTGGCTTCCCGAAAATTACGTGAAGTACTCATCAATACAAAGAACTTTTACTATAGAACAACTCTGAAATCCTGAAAAAAATCTCATTTCACTCGAGTTGATTTGAAAATTAGTCACCTTAAGACCTTAAGTTCACTTTAGTGAGTATTATAAGATGACCATAACACGATCACTCTGGTGTAAGTTCTATACGTATGTGTCAAAATGATGTATGTTTGTCCGCGATTATTTTGATGTGGTTTTCAGAAATGTATCTGTCGCATTCTGGAGAAGGTTTTGATATGGAATTCATTATCTCGTGCTGATGAGATGATGATGAAAGCCACAGAACTCCTTAACGCTTAGGAGTTGGGAGATAATACTGTAATTATCGACTGAAAATACCTAACGCTTACGTGTTAGGTTTTTGCATTTGAAAGTCATCAACTCACTGCTGAATTCATGACAAAGCCCATAGATCCGCTTAACGATTAGGAGTTAATAAATATAAGTGCAATTTGTCTGCCGAAACTAATTGGCAGTAAGTGTCCCATTTTGTATATCTTAACATACCTATTGACCAGGATACATGAAAATTGTCTGCATGATGAAATATTTAAAAAAAACTCCTTGCAAAAAAAATTACACCAAAAGTAACAAACAATATCTTGAGTATTCACACCAAATAACGTACCTAAGTACTTTGAAGTCGGGCTGGTTTAAATAAAAACATAAAAAAATATTCATGTTTTATGCCCGACTCCAAACGTCAAACTGAGAACCTCCTTTTTAACCGACTTCAAAAAGGAGGAGGTTCTCTGTTCGTCTGTATGTATGTTTTATTACTCGCAGACGAATGGACCGATTGAAATGATTCAAACGTTATTACATCAGGCTAGTTCTCAAGATGGTCCCATTTTTTGAAATTTTGAAATCGGTTCAGTAGTTTTCAAGTAATCCTGAAATACTGTAATTTGTTAGGTAACCAATGCACGAGGTTTTACGTATCTTTAGGCATAACTCCTTTGTTTATAAGACGATTTAGATGATTCTTGTTTTGTTGGTAAGTGTATTACCCTAATGTATTATAATCGACTTCAAAAAAGGAGGTTCTCAGTTTGATTCATAAATGTATGTTTGTTCGCGAGATATGGTTTTCAGAAAAGTATTTTGTTACATTTAGGGGAAGGTTTTGGTATTATAACCAACTTCAACAAAGGAGGTTCTCAGTTTGATCCGTATGTATGTATGTTTGTCCGCGATTATCTCACGTTTGGCTGAACCGATTTTAATGCAATTTTCATCAGACAAGTATTTTTGATTGATGCGGTTTATGTGTACATCCTAACATATCTATTTACCAGGATACACTAAAATTGCCTGCATGATGCACTAAAAAGAGTGAAATAAAAATTATATTTATAAAAAATAAAACCGCCTTAAAAAAATGATATCAAAAAGTCAGAAATAATCTAATCCTCTTATACTGTATTTATACCAAATAACGTAAGTACTTTGAAGTCGGGCGGGTTTTAACAAAAGCAACAAAAATTGTACATGTTTCACGGGGTTAGCTGTGTCATATTTCGACCTATGTTTCTAGGAGAAAGTTGTTCACTTTACTGATTCTGAGTCAATCCTAAAAATTTGTGCACACATAAAAAAAATATCCTGTATAAGTAGCGGCACGTAAGTCTAGCGCTGAAATGTAAATGTAATTGTTTACTCTAGTTACAAAATAAATATTTTTTTTTTTTTTTTACCGTGACGTGGAGGGGTTAGCTGTGTTTATGGTAGGCGCAAGGCTCAAAATACCTTATTTTTGACTTCTGCGCATCCCCTCCGTCAGCGCTAGACTTACGTGCTGCTACTTGTACTTTTCGTGTATGAAATAACGCTTCCATCTCGCTGTTTAATTTTTCACGACGCCCTCACGTGCCGTTCTGCCGGCGACATTTTTCCATTTCAATGGTTTTGCACAATGTGACGTAAATTATTCTATGAATATACATGTACGTAGCTGTCTTATGGCTCGATGTTGTTTCGGATACTAAAACTTTGAACAAATGAATTTGGAGATTTGGAACTAATAAAATAAAAAAACAACGGTTTGCACTCCGGTAGTGCCGGCAGAAGAGAAAAGGGCTCCCTAGACATTTTCACAAAAAAGGAATTTGGCAAAAAAATAAATAAAATACGGACTGGATTTGAACCGAAGTCATCTGAGCAATCACAACTTTGGAAACAGTGGTGAAAATGCATTTTCGAAGGCCATGGCCTTCGTATTCTAATGACATTGTAACAGTTTTTCGATCAGGATGCCTACCATCAACTCTTATTGCGGTTTTGTTTAGGACCTAAGCTGGTCTGCTTCGCTTATTCGTACCACGACAGCTTAATATCAATGACAGCGATTCAGTGCTCATTCAATGACATTTCACAGCCGCTAAGCTGTCACATACTCTTATTTGACTTATAACTCGACCAAGCTAACATAACACCTAGCAGGTTATACCCGTCCCTCTCACTCTCCGGGCATGACAGAATCGAGTGAAAGAGATTGGTAGAAGAAATAAGGACACAAATCGTTTGGTCATTCACATTTAGCAATTCATTTGCGATCCAGTTTTTAGAAGGTCATAGTACAAAAGTAAGCAATTCATTTTAGGAACCTATTCTGCATCGCGCTATGTTTGAATCGCTGTCTTAAAGTTGATGGTATGGACCCTGGGTGCCTACCATCAACTTTGTGGCCGAGTCATAAGTCAAATAAGAGTACATGACAGCTTAGTGGCTGTGAAATGTCATTGAATGATCACTGAATCGCTGTCATTGATATTAAGCTGTCGTGGTACGAATAAGCGAAGCAGATCAGTTTAGGTCCTAAACAAAACCGCAATAAGAGTTGATGGTAGGCACCCTGGTCACGTGTCCGTCATACGATTTTTTGATCTGACGGTCACGTGATCCTGACGCGAGTTTAACATTTTTTACCCATCACAAAAGTGCCCAACGCCTCTAAAGAAGTGTTCACTTCAAAAATTGTAAGTAGACGGTTGAAACGAATATTTGATTGAATCAGGCGTTAACTGGCAGCAGTCCCTACCCATCGTAAAAAAAGAAAATTGGCGCTGGATTTTGCACAATCTAACAACTCCTGAGAATGCCCTGGGTTGAGGCGAAACACGTGTAGAGTTGTCTAATCGTTGAAGATGCAAAGTGTGTCGCTGTCTTGCTACCTGCATCTGCATCTTGCATGTTGTGTTATTTTTAAGCCAGATTTACATTGATCCAGTAGCTCGATCCAGGGACCCTACTCTGAAACGCACATCCGAAACTTCGGTTAGCCCCGTCCCTTTCACTCGATTCTGTCATGACTCGATCGTGCGAGGGACGGGTATAACGAAGTTTCGGGTTTTGCGTTTCAGAGTAGGCCCTCAGTGTTGGCACGATGTTTACATTGATCTAGTGCCAATCCAGTGACACTCGAGCTACTGGATCAATGTAAATCGGGCTTTATGAAAAATATATAGTTAGCTTACTTGTAAGCTAACTATATATTTTTCATTTTTCACAACGGTTGAAACGAAAAAAAAACATAAAGCGTTAACGTTTGGTTTTTGAACGCAGAAAATCATTTTTTTATGTATCAGACTATTATATATTCTGTGGTATCTGTCAAATTCAGCACAATATATTATGTACCTACACAAGATGACAATCACAGCAATTTTAAAGATATTAATGATACAAAATAAAAGTAACTTATTTTAATTTTTGTTTTTTGCATTCACAATGCAATTTTTATTACAGAAAAATGAAAAATGAAGTATTTAGAAAAAATTTACCCGTCTCACAACTAGCTCCGATGGGACTAAATACTTCATTTTCCATTTTTCTGTAATAAAAATTGCATTGTGAATGCAATAAACTAAAAATTAAAATAAGTTGCAATAGTAATTTCATCTTTAGCGATTGCCAAATACCTGGAAAGGTATTTCTTTCGCGTGTGAGGGTAGTAATATCTCCACATTGATGAAATTAACGCTCACTATACAGCGCGTAAGAAGTATTGGATAAATTCGACGCTTCTCGTAACGACTCCGTAGCTCAGTGGTTAGAGCAGTCGCCCGGAAAGCGAAAGGTCGTGGGTTCGTGTCCCATCGGAGCTAGTTGTGAGACGGGTCGATTTTTTCTAAATACTTCATTTTCCATTTTTCCAAAATAAAAGTAATTATTTTGAATATCCTCCAGTAATCATTATGATTAACTGTTTTTTTCCGCTTGATTATGTTTTAGTTGAAAATACGGCAAGTGGGTTTTATTAAATTTAAATTAATCTATGACATAAGATCGTACATTATTAACCTATTTTCTCAGCCATAAAAAGTTTTGATTTTGTTTGCGACTTAGTACTCACAGAACATGGAAGTGAAAAAAATCTTTCCGTGTTCTGTGTTAGTACTATTGTTGATCGAAGTTTAAAGCTTATTAGTTCACAAACGGATGCCTCAATCAAAAAACTGTTTCACAAACAGTGCTTCATAGCTCATAGTTCATAGCTTCACATTCACCACTTTGTCGATATTCATGCCAAATTACAGATTTCTAGTTTTAAGTGTCTATGAGCTAGGCTGGGGTCGGACAGACGGACAGACGAACATGGCGAAACTATAAGGGTTCCTCGTTGACTACGGAAACCTAAAAATAAAATATCTCAGCCCGTTAAGAGCTATTAAAATAAGGATATAAATCCTAAGGATATACTTAAGGCTTTATGCCAAAAAAGTAAGATTTTTCAAACTCTTATTTTAACTGTAATTTTTAAGTTTTAATAAAATCATACTAAACTGAAATAATATAAAATTCAACAACTATACCTACAACTCTTGTTAAAATAAAAAAGAAAGTATAATCTGGTTTGATAAATGTGAACAATTTCTGGAACTGCAGTCTCACATAATTTACTGTAAAAACAACCGTAAGTAATACCATCATCATGAGGTGTTATTCAAAATTATGTTAGGTACTTTTAAAAACACAATTCAACATTCCTTTATAAAACTTGACATTCGGTCCCCGTTTTATTCATACCCAAAATGAATTGCCAGAAAAACCCCCAAAGTGGACTAAAGGAGACTGAATTTCCGCAGGTGACGCATAAATAATGGACAATGGACTTCTGAATCCGTAAATATGCTGAAAACACCTCCCTCAGTGACATTGACCCTGAAAACACCTCCCCTGGTACGGATTTTGACCTTCGCCGAAACTTTATTCAACGTAAGTAAATGGATATAAATGAACGTTTTCTAGGAGTTTCAAAACTTAGAGCCTAAACTGCGTCACGCGGACGCCCGCGCGGTTCCATACAAAAGTGCTTCGTCGCGGGCCCCGTCGCGGGCACCCGTCGCGGGGATTCCCCGTGACTGTCGCCCGCGCGGGTGCCCGCGACGAGGCCCGCCAGCGGGCCAGCGGTAGCACGCACCGGGCTTGTTCAGTCAATAGCGCTATGTGATGCGGTTCCACGGAGCCCGCGCGCGTGTCCACGCGGCCCCCGCGCGTGTCTACGGACGGAGACCCGCGACGTGTGCCCGTCGCGGACGCCCGCTTTACTCAGTTTAGGCCCTTAGGGCAGGCTTCGTGCTTATTTGCAATAACAAAACTGAAACTTGCTTTAAATTGCAGGCTTACATTAGGAATACAGCACATTCCTAATGTAAACCTTCCTAATGTAATGCCTGGTTTTTTGTGAATGTAGCAAACAACTTTGGTACCTATTTTTATGTTTATTTGGTAAAAAAAAAACTTCTTGCATTCCCAAAGTAATTTTTATTATTGAAAATGAAGGTCTCATGCTGTAGGGTTTGCAAACCGATGGCTTAGCTTCTTTGACGTTCACTAGTGCTGTATCAGCCTAGACTAAAAGAGAATCTAGATTATAAGTTATTCATTTTCATTTTTAAAAGGTACATAAATACATAAAATATTACATATAAAGGGACTCATTTGCAGTTTAAAAGCGCTAACCAAGGCCTCACCTCACCAAGCTAAGTGCGTAGGTAAGAAACAAATACATTCAAAACAACCTCATTTTGCCTAACATAACTATTTAGGTTGTTTAATTTTGAGGAATAACATGTGCGTAGGCCATCTACGTCACTCGTTCTCATGTTTACAGAATTCGTAGTCAGTGTGTTACTTTATGCAATGCAATGCAATTTTTAATATTGAAAAATAAGTATTAGAAAAAATCGACCCGTCTCACAACTAGCTCCGATTGGACTCGAACCTACGACCTTTCCCTGAGCTACGGAGTCAGTGGTTAGAGCATTCGCCCGGTCATTACCCGTCTGCGGCGAAGCCCAAAAACGGTTATGTATTTGACCTGTATGTATGTGGGGGTGTCTGTACCTATGTTCCTTCGTAGCTACTAAACGGATGAACCGAATCGTCCTTTAATTCGTCAGTTAAAATATTACCAAGGTATTTGCATTTGTCAACCTGCGTTATAACAACGTCATTTATTTTTAACAGGAGGTTCGTTTGATGTAAACTTGGTCCCAGCCTTAAACAACATCTCCCTTTTTCCAAAACGTGGACTTAAGTTAGACGTGGTTTAAAAATGATGCTAATTCTGTATTTAATTTGGAAAATGAAAGTGACAGCACCAGTTTAAAACCAGTTTTAAACCAGGACTATTTTATGGTTGAAAAATGGAAAATGAAGTATTTAGAAAAAATCGACCCGTCTCACAACCAGCTCCGATGGGACACGAACCCACGACCTTTCGCTATCTGGGCGACTGCTCTAACCACTGAGCTACGGAGTCGTTACGAGAAGGGTCGAATTTATCAAATACTTCTTACACGCTGTATAGCTAGCGTTAATTTCATAAATGTGAAGATATTACTACCCCCACGTAATTAACGTAACGAGTGTTCCGAAGTAATATAACTTTAAATGCAAAAACAATACTAATATTATTTAAAATTAACTTTTTATAGCTTGGAAGGTAACGGAATTTCCTTGATTAAATTCAACGAAGCGGAAGAATATTGTTGATTGAACAAGAAATTAATGTTCCTCGGTATTGTAATAATTATTGTGATAGAAACAATATTTAACGCGATCATTTTGGGATCGCTGTCGACCATAAAATGACCAAATTTAGTTTTATTTTGTTTATTGTTTTAATTATTTTAGGTAAGTCTGAATCTTAATTCTCTGAATTTTGTAAACTTTTTTACTTAGGTAACTATTAACATTTAAAACTCATGACATGACCTTTATACCTATAAAGGAACTATAATAAAAACATCAAAATCCACGCATTCTTGAAAATATATCACGCAGCTTAACTTTTAATAAAGACCAGGGGGGCAATTGCGTAAGCTAATCGTATTAATTTGACAGTTCATATCGTATTCAATCGGCTGCATTTTGTATGAAATGACATTTAATATGATACAATATGAACTGTCAAATGAATACGATTGACTTTACGCAATTCCATAGCAGATTAGAATAAATTAATATAAAAAAGAAATTCTACGTTGAATATCCAACGTGTAGGTATAAGCGGCCTACCCCTGGGAGGCTTGTCCCACTTCAGCGCTCACAAAACCACTCACTTTACACGAAATCTGTTGGTCAAGTGATGTTAGATCCTACTAATATTATAAGTGTGAAAGTTTAGATGTTTGGATGTTTACATGTTTGTATGTTTGTATATTTGTATATTTGTATGTTTGTATGTTTGTATGTCTGTATGTTTGTATGTTTGTATGTTTGTATGTTTGTATGTTTGTATGTTTGTATGTTTGTATTTTATTTTTTATTTTATTTTTTTTATTCATGGCACAATTACAGACAACAGATAGAAAATATACAAAATATAAAACATAACTTAATACTATGATAATATCTGTGTCCAATTACAAAAGTGCACAGCACTGACCATAAACTTACCAAATATTTTAAAGAAAAAATTTACAAATTAAATTCATTGAACAAAACCAAATAAGAAATGAAGGATAATTTAGAGTTTAGATATCAGCAACTTTTTGAAGACTGGTACACTAGCATTAAAAATATCAATATCGTGGCAAATTTCATTATAAAGAACACACATCCTATGTATTGGACTATTTTGAGATACATTGTTTCTCGATGAGGGCACATGAAATAATCGCTGTATGCGCACAGACCGAGTCGGCACCCTGACTTTAAGCGTCATTAACAATTCGCTGCTCAATAACCCATTTGCGATTCCATGCAGAGTACGCAAGTCTATTATCCACCTACGTTTCTCTAAACTAGTCATCTTAAAATATTTGAGGCGATCAGAATACTCGCATATTTTACGGCGAATACCACGTATGAGTATGTAGTATGTTTGTATGTTTGTATGTTTGTATGTATATATGTTTGTGTGTTTGTATGTTTGTGTGTTTGTATGTTTGTATGTTTGTATGTTTGTATGTTGTTATGTTTGTATGTTTGTTACTCAATCACGCCAAAACGGCTGAACGGATTTGGCTGAAATTTGGGACACAGATACTTTGTAGCCTGGAGAGGAACATAGGCTACTTTTATCCCGGAAAAATATAACATTCCCGCGGGATAACGTCGTGTAGTCCACGCGGGCGAAGCCGCGGGCGGAAAGCTAGTACGCCATATTTTTTTGTTTCGGACCACCCTGAGCGTTAGGGCCTTATTACACTAGCGAGTTGCGAGCGAGTGGAAAGTAGGGCGAGTGCGCAGCGAGCTCACAGCGAACAGCGGGCCAATCGCCGTAATTCTATGCAGCGCGTCTTCATCGCGTTTGGGTCTTGACGTTTGACTTCGTATTGCCGTAATGACATAACGACGCACACGTCACGCAAACCTATAGTCCCACAATCCTGTCTGATCCGGTGACATCCGTGACAGAGGAACCCATGAAGCTCGATTTAATACTGAGGTAACTGGAGAGTGCAGTACGAACAATTTTTTGTCCACCACAAATTACACAGTGGCTGTCTTCCGTCTCACCTACACTTTAAAAAAATACGTATGGTCATATGAGACAACTGACAGACACTACATACATAAATGTCAAATTTGCTGGGTACACTTTTTTATTCAGCCGGCCTAGCATGAGCGGCTTATATGCCGCGGCATGAGCGGCATATCATATCGCGCGTTATAAGCCGCTCATGCTAGGCCGGCAGGGTGAGAACTCCAGTTACCTCAGTATTAAGTCGAGCTTCATGGAGGAACCACTTGCAATACGAAATTAGCTGTCAAAATAGATTGTCGTATGAAAACTGTTTTAGTTCCAAAGACAGAAAACGTTGTCGCACTGTCAAAGCCGCGCGTTATCAAAAACGGTTTTGCACGTCAACTGCACTTCAACTGAGCACGTACACTTGACTAATGCGTCATAGGATTACCGCGATCGTGGCCCAGCGCTGTCGATGCCATTTTGTACACTCGCTCACGTTCAGTCGTAAAAACACGAGACTGAGCGGCGATATAAAGAGGTTAAAACTTTGATAAAATAATAGATACATAGTGTTACTAGCCTTCCGCCCGCGGCTTCGCCCGCGTGGACTACACGACGTTGTCCCGCAGGAATGTTATGTTTTTCTGGAATAAAAAGTAAATTTCAGTCAAATACGTTTAGCCGTTTTGGCGTGATTGAGTAACAAACATACAAACATCTAAACTTTCACATTTATAATATTAAAGTAGGATATTCAAAATCGTCCCGTTATATGGTATCAAACAAAAAGGGAGTACGGTTATCGTATTTACGAAATTTTAGAGGATTATTTTTAATTCGTTTGCAGAACAGCACATAGTAGTCGCTCTCTTCCAGTCGATTACATGATTTTGAATTTCGATTTATTTAATTTATTGTGTACATGTCGCAGGCGGATAGTTGATCATCTGTTATGCAGATGACACCCTCATAACTGCCCGGGGTAGAGATCTCGCGGAGGCGAAGTACCTAGCAAAAATCGGAACAGAGCACATGATCCGCCGAATTAGGAGGTTGGGTCTGGAGGTGGCTGTGGCAAAGACGCAAGCCATCGTCTTCCATGAGCCGAGACAGGGGCTACCTCCTGGCGAAGACATGGTAGTGGATGGGGTCGTGATACCGTTGCGACCACAAATGCGTTACTTGGGGCTGGTCCTGGATAGCCGCTGGAGTTTTAGCGAGCACTTCAGGCAGCTGGCCCCCAGGCTAGTGAGTGCCGCAGCGGCATTAGGGAGACTCCTGCCGAACGTAAGCGGCCCAAACCAGAGCTGCTGCAAATTGTTCGCGGGAGTCATCCGAAGTATGGCCCTGTACGGGGCGCCAGTGTGGGCGGACGCCCTTAGCACGGAGAACAGGGCGGCTCTTTGCCGACCGCAAAGGGTCATTGCCTCCCGTATCATACGGGGATACCGCACGGTGTCGGGGACGGCGGCATGCGCCCTTGCCGGTACACCGCCCTGGGAGCTAGAAGCCCAGGTACTCTCTGAGGTGTACAGGCAGAGGAGAGTTAGACTAGAAAGGGGCGAAAGCCTGGCCCCTGAAGAAAGGTCGCGAGTCCGGCGCGATGCGGAGGAGCGGATGCTCCAAGATTGGGAGCTCTAGTTGCAAACCCCGATTGCGGGGCATAGGACTGTTCAGGCCATTCGCCCGGTCCTCAGGCAGTGGCGGGATAGGCAGCATGGCTCCCTAACATACAGGATGACACAGGTACTTACCGGGCATGGTTGCTTTGGTAAGTAACTGTGTCGAATACGGAGAGAAGCCGCTCCGGTGTGCCACGACTGCGGCGCACCGGTCGACACCACGGAGCACACTCTTGCAGAGTGTCCGACGTGGTCGTCACAGCGGAGAGAGGTAATGGCAGTCATTGGAGGGGACCTCTCGCTTCCCAGCGTGGTAGTCGCCATGCTGGGTGGTGACAGGTCATGGCAGGCGGTGGTCTCCTTCTGTGAGGACGTGATGTCACAGAAGGAGGCCGCAGAGAGGGAGCGAGAGGCGGATGCGGACGGAGACCCGCTCCGACGGAGACGGCCAGGAGGAAGGAGGAGACGCTATGCGCACCTCGTTCCTCCTTAGTCCTTGTCAGGGGACGAGTGCTATGCGGTGGTCCTCCAAGTGCCGGGCCCGTTGGGGCGTCAACACCAGGACCACATGGTGCGTGATATCACGGTCCCGTAGGTCCTGCGTGTTAGGTGGTGTGGGAAGCAGTAGGGGGTTTAGTGGGTAGGGCTTTAGCGGCGAGTCCCACATACCTTCGGGATGCATAACCGCATTCCCCCTACTATAAAATAAAAAAAAAAAATGGCGGATTGTTGAATCCACCGGATAGTTAAGTATGGCAGCATGTACCCCTCGGAAGTCCTGTAGAACACGTGATAGGTTAGAAATTTAAATTTCGTGATTATATTTTTTTTTGTGATTCCGTCAACTTATGGGAAGATAAAATAGCTCACGGAAAAAATGATCGGCCTAGGCGTTTAATTAAATGGCGGATTCAACCATCTGGCTGGGACATACAATACTGATAGTAGGGGAGCCCAAGAGGGGATTTTGGAATTTACTCGCGTCAGATTAATATAAGGGAGTATACCTTATACACCACTAAATTTTAAGTAGTACAAAGATTTTAGGAGATGATAGTGTCCATCATTATGAACAACTCTTGCTATAAGGAATAAAAAAAACAGCTGTTCCATAGAAAAGCACAACATCAACTCGAATGAAATGTATGAAACAGCAGATTTTTATTTCCGATTCCGTGGTTGGCCCCATAGTAAGAGTTGTTCATATTAATGGACACTATCATCCCCTAAAATATTTGTACTAATTAAAATTTAGTGGTATTTATTGATAAGTACTTCCAGCCAGTATGAGCCCTTAACATAGGGGGATACGCTAAGGGGGACTCGTCAGATTAGTAAAAAAAAACGATCACCTAAAATGCTCGAGCGCATCAGATTAAGATAAGGCGGATTAATTACTAACTAACAAATGTAAGTTGCTAATCTGACGATTTTTACTTAAGGGATTGGAGGGTAAAAAAGTTGCAAAACGATGTGTTGATTTACTCGAGCGCGTCAGATAGGGGTTGTTCAGTGAACTTTACTGATGCTGCAATTTCTTAATCTAACGATTTGAACGCTACGCAAGGGCGTAGCAAATTTTTTAAAATATAAAAAATCGCCATCAGATCTAACATTAAATTACGGTTATCACACGCAGTGTTAATACTTACAGCCGTTAAACTACCTGATGATTAAAAAAAACAGCAACAGGACAATGAGAGATTTTTGAGGGACAGAAAAAAAAATAGTTCTAATAATGAAAGGAGATGGCGCTGACAAATAGCGAAGTCGATGTGACCAAAAATAAACTAAAATGACGAGTTGATAACATATTGATTTGTTTTCAAATTCGTAGGTAGCAAGTAGGTAGCACTGTCTAACATTAAAACAGTAAAATAACAACGAAGTAACAAAAATATGAGTTAGAACGCAACGCAAATCTACTAGTTGAAGCATCCTGAACCCTTTAAACTAATAACTCACACTAACCATGCCTCAAGTATTCATCATTGTAACTGTCCTTACTTACAACAAATATTAAGGTATAATAATTGACCATTGTTTTACATTTCGGCAGCATATTAATTAGATTGTAAAAAAAGTATGTAAACTTATATTTTCCTTTTATTTACTTTTATTTTCCGAACACTTAGAGAAGTTATGGAGAAATCAACTCTGAAAACTATTTACGTACTCTGTCAATCACTTTTATGCTATTGTATCTCAACTTGGGGTGGTTCTGGTAAACCACACATGCTTCAAATTGAGCGGGCACAGATGAAGGTCTTAATGGTTTGGGGCTTTTCTCCCTTATCGCTATTCTACTGATGACTTTTTTAAATTTGGGAAAGTGTGTCAGTGAGAAATCTATATATCCTCTGTGTTGAACTTAGAAAACACTCTTAACTGCTTTATAACCAGTCAAACACAGAGTCCAACATTGATAAAAGAATTAATAGCAAAGTCTGCATCCAACAAGTTTTTAAAACTAGCTTCTCTCCACTTTTTTTTCCTTTCCTTGGCACATTATTTTATAACCGTATTAATAAACAAATAAATATAAACAGAATAAAAAAAAACAGTGGCTGGTTTATTGTATGACAGTACTATAAATGTTGATAAAATAATTTTAGAACTAAATCAATATAACAGTAAGATATAAGTGCTATAATGCAATAGTCATTTTTAAGGTACCTACTCCTAAGTAATATTGGTAATATTCATGTGCGTGAGGTGGGAACCTGGTGGCCAGTAATACAAGTTAATTTCTACTATAGGCACCAGTCTTCCACAATAGATTTAAATAAAATGTACCTACTCTTAAGTTTATTTTCATTTTTTAGTGTGGAGATAATAAATAATAATTTTATTATTATTATTATTGTTACACTGCCTCAGTTTATATAGTATTATTACTTTGTTTAAGGTATACAGTCAAAAATAGGAACAACATGTATGAACTACAAGTCTGACCACGGCTGGGGCCTGCCAACTAAAGGGAAGAATGCGGAACGGAAAAGTAAGGCAAAATATAATTTATTATAGTATTCTGTGGTAAAATTAAAAAAAAAAATACCTGAAGAACATGAAACACTAAAAAAAGAAGACGGGGATAGAAATTGCAAAAACAAGGCAGAAAAAAAGTATTCCCAAAGGGAGAGCTAAAGAGCTCAATTGCATCCTCAAAATATAAAAATAATACGGGAAAGAAATTGAATAAATTCAATGAGGTTTAAGGAGAGTAAGAAAAATACTGCACGTATTACAGAAAATGAAGAGCTACTAGATATCGTAAACGAAAGTACAGATACAGACATAAAAAAAGTTGTTGAGTCATCAACTATACAAACAACGATCGTCTTCTTTGAGAGCGAGACCTCCTCTTGATAATCCTAAAACTCCTTCTGTTCTTTTAATGATAATTGAGTCAATTCAGTGGCTTCTATCAATATTTAAGTGGCGCAAATTTAAATTTAAAAAAAATCTCGAAATACTGTGTTCTAAAGGGTGCCATACAATTTATTAGAATTCAGAGCATCTTTATCTATAATCTAGTGCATTTGGTTTGGGCGAAATGTCAAAAAATAATTCGCCACCGCAGCGGACGGAAAAAACCGCTCTGAAAATTTACCCACTACAAATACCGATTATCAAAATCGAGGGTTTTACCATGTTTAATTTTTCCGGGTTCCCGATATTTCGGCGCAGTTGCACGCACCATGGTCACAATGTATCAGTTACTCCGGAAAACCAATTTAAACATGGTAAAAATCTAGGAATCCAAATTCATAATATTTTCAAATTAGTTACTTTTACTTTTTTGCATTCACAATGCAATTTTTATTATTGAAAATGAAGTATTAGAAAAAAATTACCCGTCTCACAATAAGCTATTTGATAAATCAAATTGAGTATAAAATTTGATACATCGTATGAATATTTCCTTTAGTACTTGGCTTAGGAAAACGTAATATAGCGATATCATGAAATAAAAGTACAAGATGGATAAGTAAAAATAATTTGAAAAATATATTTTTTATTTTATTATTTGAACTGATGAAAACACTATCGCCCATGTTGTAACGTCATTGGATTGCTAAATTTGTAAGCAAATAAACGTCACTTTCACTTTTGCTACATATAAGTAAGGGTGTATTCCACTTATCAAAGATCTTTGTCCAATATACGTATGATCAAAGAATTTGAATGGCAAGTGTATAAAATTGAACGTCAAAGTCGTCCAATTTCTTTGATCAAATGCATATTGGACAAAGATCTTTGAACTACGATAAGTGGAACTACCATAAGGTAGGTAAACAGGTAGGTTACAAATTTTATGACGTTAGAACACAGCGAAGTGCGTTTTTACCCGTTAATAAAAATCGAAATGATAAACTAAATTTTTGTAGGTTTTTATGTTTTTAAAATATTAATAAATACATTTTTTGGTGTAATAGGACAAATTATTATTAATCGATTAGGACACGAATAAAAAAAGAGTCAAGTAGCCTATGGCTTGCATTGTAGATGCAATAAAGTAATAGTAATTTTGAAATAGCAATTAAGTATTTCATTTTTATCGATTGTCAAATATCTAGAGAGGTATTTCTTTCGTGTGAGAATAATAATATCTTCACATTGATGAAATAAATGCTGGCTAGACAACGCATATGAGGTATTAGATAAATTCGACGGTTCTAGCAACGACTCCGTAGCACAGTTATTAGAGCATTCGCCCGGACAGTGAAACGTTGTGGGTTCGGGTCCCATCGGACCTAGTTGTGTGAGAAGGTCGTTTTTTTCTGATACTTAACTCCTAATAGATATTTACCTATTTATTTAACAGAATAATAATGAGAAATTTTATTTTAAAAGGTATCTCTGTAGATAAACCTCATGTATCAGAAGTAGTAAAAGAAACAGAAAAAGTTTCTGACGTTATTGAAGTGAAAAACGCAGCCCCGCCGACGAAACGACCTTAGGCATATTATTATGGTAAGCAAAAAAGTATTTTATAAATAAATTACATAGACATTTTCTCCATATAACCACCTCATCTTTATTCATTTTAATCGAAGCCAACTGAACCAAAAAAGTCAAATAGGGAAACCTATGTAGTTCCAACAGTTTTAGGAATTTGTAGGGGTAGGTCTCCTGAGCAAAGTTGCTCTTTATAACACGCGCCGCGGGGGATGGGAGGGGAGTTAAAGGTCCTTTTTTTCAGTTTCTAGATCGAAACTCGTAAACGGTGCGCTTTAGCGACATTGTTTTTAAAAAGCAATTGAAGCTTATTAAATTTCCCACAAATTTGCTTAAATACTTAATTATAATTATTTTATTGGTTATCCAACGAATCGTGAATTTGATTTAACGCAAAATGTGACAATCATTATCTGATTTAGTTAAACTCTGTGTGACTACCCCATTTTAAACATTTAATCAACTTATTTTTTGGTGAATTGCTGTGCCACTGATTGTTGAGCCGGACAAAATCTTTAATAGTAGGGGAGCCCATGATGCTAAAATGTGGATTTACTCGAGCGTCGCGGAAACCTATTAGAATTGGTAGATTAGATTAAAGGAAGAGTAAATTGTCCTATAATGTTTTTACTTTTAGCGGTGAGAGAAGTGTCTACAGATATTCAAAGTTGTAAAAAAAAAACAATGACATGGAAATACTGAAGCGCGTCAGATTATAATAATTTTCGTGCGCCAACATGTCTCTGATATGAAATATATATTAATCTGGCGATTTCCGTGATGGGGGTGGTTATGCGGGAGTGGTGAAAATCGAAAAAAGTGTATTTGCTCCAGTTTCTTAATCTGACGATTTGGAAGTGACGCAAGCTCGCAGCGAACTTTTGAAAATGTGAAAAAAATCGCCATCTTGAAATACTCGAGTGCGTCAGATTTTCATAGGGGTTGTTCAGTGAACACTAATGTTGCCCCAACTTCTTAATCTGACGATTTGGAAGTGACGCAAGCTTGCAGTAAATTTTTGAAATGTAAAAAAATCGCCATCTTGAAATACTCGAGCGATGCGTCAGATTAACATACTGAAGCTTCATCATGATGTCCCAGTCACGCTGACTAAAAATCTGACGATCATTTTGAGAGAAATCGTTAACCTGACGATTTGATTTTTTTTATTGTATTTGTTACTCAAATTAGCACTTCCTCATTCATCACTACATCAGCAGCAGCCTCCGTTGTGAAAGTCACAGGTGCATCAACATTTATTTTTAAATTGTCCTGTTGCTGTGTTTATTATTATGTGTGTATATATTAATAACAGATATTTTCACGGCAGTAAATAATCTGTAACACAGCGTGTGATAACCGTTAATTTATTTTTGGTTCCGATACTTAAAGATTTTTTTACATTTTCAAAAATTCGCTGTGAGCGTGCGTCACTTCCAAATCGTTAGTTCATAACAAACCCTATTGCAAATCTGACGCGCTCGAGTAAACCCCTACATCGTTTTTTAAGTGAAAACTTCTTTACCGGCGTTTTGCACTTTTTGTAATGGGTAAAAAATGTTAAACTCGCATCAGGATCACGTGATCGTCAATGTCATTAGAATATGAATGCAAATTTCGCCACCGTTTCCAAAGTTGTGATAGCTCAGGTTAGAAAACAATCGGCGTTGAAGCCAGAAGATCTCGGTTCAAATCCAGTTCGTTTTATTTTTATTTTTTGTCAAATTCCTTTTTTGTGAAAAGTCTAGTGAGCCCTTTTCACTTCTGCCGGCACTCCCGGAGTGCAATCCGTTTTTTTTTTGCAACTTTGTTACCCTTCCGCACCCTCAGGTTACGCTTAAATCGTCAGATTAGCGAAATTGACATTTTTTAGTTAGTAATTAACCCCTCTTATCTTGCTCTGCTTCAGACTCCATCTTCATCGAACTCTGCGCTCCTATGAAGATAAACTCGAAAAGTTCAAAATAGTTACAATGGCTGCCCGAAGAAAACATATAGAATTATTGCGTCTATTATGAAATTATAAATAACGATATTAACTCACCTTACTCGCTTTCGCAATTAAATTTTAATGTTTGTCAACGCCTCCGTAATTCCAAATTGTTTTCTCATAATATTAATTTATTTAAATAATACGTCCTATGTTAATCCCATTCCGCGAATGTGTCGTCCGTATAATGAACTTGTCAGTGGTTGCTCAGAAATTGACATATTTGACTGTTCTTTGCACAGATTTAAAAGAAACGTGAGAAATTGTATCAAATAATTTAAAATAATATTTAATTGAATGAACTGTTATTATGTTGTTTGAATGTCCATAATTTACTTTAATGTTGTGATCTTTATGTCGTTTTATTAGTATAAATTTGATTAATTTTTTATTTTTAAGGATTTATAATCAATCGATTAATTTTATTTTAAATGTGTTTTTTTTTTGTGTATTGCTTAACCCCTTTAGTTTTTATTATTATTGCACTTAATGCCGTTGTGTTTGTGGAATTTATTTATTAAAACTTAATCAATAAATTTTATTTTTAATGCAATTAATGTTCATTCCATATTTGCTTCATTTGAATTTATTACTTTTTTCCTTATAAGCAATAATATTCAGATTATTTGTTTGAATTTCGACAAAGAATTTATTTTATTTCTGTCATATAATTATTAAGTTTTATTGAAGGCTTCATGCTGCTAAATATTTTCTAACACTATGTACATATTTAAGAATTTCAACCTAGTTCATATTATGTCATTGTTATTTGTTTTATGTTTTCTCTAATTGACTGTAACCTGTTTTGTACATCTTTATGAATAAAATCGTAATCTGACGCGCTCGAGTACTTCAGGTGATCGATTTTTTTACTAATTTGACGGGTTCCCCTTTCAGCGTGACTAGGCAGCATGGGGGGCAATCTCCATATTTTTATGCAGTTTTAATCGTTCTTTTAATAAACATAATACTGTAAAAACAGCTATGTTATAAATCGTCGTTGCGCGTGCAAAAGTCGCTACGTATTATTTAGTCATTTTCGGTTTTTTTATGCGGTTTTAATAGTTATTTCAATACACACATGCCCTGAAACCTACTCACGGGAAGGATTTAATGCATGCCACGGATAGTGCAGTGGACGTGGCCAAATTCTGGGCCGCAACAATATAGTTAGTGTTTGCCATCGAAACGCTTAGAAAGAATACACACATGCTGTAAAAACGGCTAGGTATGTTGTAAATGCAATGTTTAAAGAGTTACGGAAAGTAGCTATGTGACATTCATACATCGAAAGTTCCATGTTAACTCGCTAAGCTTTTTCACATAGCTTGCGAAAATTGCGCCGAAAACGAAACGCACAGGTCGAGCTTCGCATAGATAGTTTTGCCGACGTAATTGCTCATTACAAATTATCAGCGATGGAGAATTTGTAATAAAATAAAAAAAGGTTGTTTGTAACTGTGAAACGTGCTTGTGTGTCGTAGTAGTAAACCAAAATAATGTACCTAAGTAAGTAAATTAATGTAGGTAATTAAAGTTTACTTTTTCTAACTAAACTGTATTTTTAAACCTGTAATTAGTGTATATGTCGCAGCCAACTGGTTAAATCCGCCATTCAATTAAACGCCTATGCCGATTATTTTTACCGTAAACTATTTTATCTTCCCATAAGTTGACGGAGTCACAAAAAAAAAATAACCACGAAATTTAAGACGATCGCTTCGCTGCGCTTCGCGATCGCCTTAAATTTCTGACCTATCACGTGTTCTACAGGACTTCCGAGGGTAACATGCTGCCATACTTAACCATCCGCCGGATTCAACCATCCGCCTGCGACATATTATTATATATTCTTTGCCTGTACGCTCGGAGATTTGATGTAACGTGACACCCGTCAATCTCGAACTTGTGATGGCGGAATTAAAAATTTGAACTGTATTGATTACACTGTAACAGCATTTTTCAAGTGGTTGGCTGAGGCACACATGTGTGCCTGTTAATATTAGGGCTCTTTAATGAATAAAACTGAGAAAATCCACTTAATTTTTTTTATTTAAAAAAGCGACTGCACAGTAAGAAGTAAAGAACACAACATACATAAAAAACGATGGGCAATGATACTGTGGCTATTCAGCCAAGATCAAAATATTCAATTAACCAAAAAGGCAAAACATAATAAAAATGTGATAGTAAAAAACCACGAGCCTTTCGGTAGCTTAGTTGGTCAGAGCTTCGGGCCGGAATCCCGGAGGCGCGGGTTCGAATCCCGCCTGAAAGCTACTTATAGGGCTCGTGATTTTTTACTATCACATTTTTCAGTATAAAAATAGTTTTGTTTCAAAAATGAATATTCTACTTTGCCATTATAGCGTTTACCAGCATGTAGCTAGTTATTAACCTTAGGTAAAACGGTTTTTCTCAAAAACGGTTCGAGACAGGGCGGGCAAAAAAATTTATATGTTAGACAACAACTTATACGTGTCGTGGTAAAATTGCCTTTTTGAGATTTGATTATGAGTAAAATGGAAAATGAAGTATTTAGAAAAAATCGACCCGTCTCACAACCAGCTCCGATGGGAGTGATGAAATGGTTGTGAGACGGGTCGATTTTTGCTAAATACCTACCTCATTTTCCATTTTTCAATCATAAAAATTGCATTCTGAATGCAAAAAAGTAAAAATATAAATAACTTGATGATAAGTAGGTATTAAATAAAATAAATTGTGAATCAAGCTCTTTATTATATAACTTGAACATATTGAACATATATAACTTGAATATATATTACTTGAACGGTTTCGCTTCGTTAATCGTTAATATTTTAAACGAAACTTGTATTTTTCGCTGACTGTATACCTACTCTACTCAACAACGCCAATATCGTGGTTGTTTTAGAATCTTTGCGTCTTTTCTTGGGTTCTTAACGGACTGTTTTGTGGCATACCAGGCACCGAACCCCAAAATCACCGAACTACAAATACTTACAACCTAACCAATCGTACATAAAACCACTAACTTATTACGAGCTCACAAGGGACATAATCGTTCATACCCCATCATCCATAGGCTATTTCCTGCACAATGACGACATCAAGTTTCCCCATAAAAGCTGCCCTTTGTTTGCAGGCATCGTTTATCAACGACAAGGCAGCCCTTGGTGGCGGTTCAAGGTCATCACAATACTAGTAGCAGGGTAAGAGGTGCAGTAGGGTATCTTTGGAGTTCCATATTTGACGACCGATTTGGCGCAGGGGTAGGCTACCCACCTTCTGCGCCAGTGGTCTTGGGTTCGATTCCCGAACAAGACAAATATTTGTGTGCATGAACATGTCTATTTGTCTTGGTCTGGGTGTTTACTATGTATATTAAGTATGTATTTACAAACAAAAAGTATTTAAGTATATATTTATCCGTTATCAAGTTTTCCATGATACAGTTTCGTAATGAAATTAAAATGGGCTTAGATAATTGGTGTGAATGTAAGAGGTTATTTATTTATTTATTTTATCCATTTAACTATCCATGGATTTCTGAAGGTATAATTTTTTTTCTATCAACATTTTGCGTGTATGCAAAAGTAATCCATAGTAATATTTTAAAAACAAAAGTACCTTGCCCTTTGCCTGTCTGTCTGTTTTTTTTAAGCCGAAACCTCTGAATAACTTTTGCGTAAAAATTAACATACCTAGACAGACGACATCAGACCTTGGAAAGAGATAAAGGTTACTTTTTATACCGAAATTCTCACGGATTGTAGCGTGTGTTTTGTCTTTTGACAAGTTGTGGCTGCAAAGCTTTGACAGGTGTCACTGTCATCGTGGTCTGCCATTCGTGTGTCATTATATGTAGGACATCCGGTGCCCCTCGGGTCGATGGTTTTTGAATTTCGCGTCATTAACTTATATATATATATATTTATATATATATATATATATATATATATATATATATATATATAAATATATATTTAGGTAGTCGCATAATATCGATTAAGAAGCCCTTGAGGGCGTGAAGGGTGTTCTTCGGATTAAAAATAAAGAAATAAATAATAAGTAAGGGCTCGGCTCGTAATGTTGGTATCTTAATAGCTAAATAGTACTAATTTTCGTGGAACCGTAATATTGTTGGCGCCCCTGAAGCGAAGTGTTCACTGGCTACAGGTCGCCCGGGAATACGGCTGTTTTGACCGGGCAACAAGCGCGGGGCACTATGGATAGTCTCCACGAACTTCTACCAGCGACTTGCATATAAAGAAATTGCAGACGGTGGGCGCCTCGCTTTAGAGAGGGTTCGTAGGAAGTATGGATCTAGATCGTGGGGTGGCATTTGAGTAGTTAAGTAATGCGTATCATTGATGCCTGAAGCCTCCAGTCCATGTGGGCCAATTCGTTGGGCAAACTTCGACCAACTTGAAGGCGGGCGTAAGTCATCTGTGACGTTTCTTGACAGATGCCAGTGGGAGGAAAATCTAACTACTCTGAGATGATTGGTTTTTTTTTACTAATTTCATGATAATATTTTGCAAGCGTTATTTATTACGCTAAAATTTAGGACATGGTGTAATCCCCAAAAAAAAAGATTCTAAGAAATATCCCCTGTACCGAGCTGGAAAAGGGGTTGATCGGAGAATCTCACTGGCGGCAGACTAGAGAATCGGCCATAGTTTAAAAAATCAACCGTTGGGTCCATGACTTTGGGCCAGGAACGACGACCCAAGGATGAAAATTTGTCGAGGTTGGTGCGTCGTGACCTCAATTGTTTTACAAACTAACCCCGACACATAGCAAGAAGTGGGAAGCAGGAGTCGATTACTGGCTCTTTCAGCCCGTTAGTGTTGTGTTCGACAAAGGCAGAACGAAGCCGTTGAGGCAACGATAAAGAAAATTAATATGAACAATAAGAAACCAATATAAGTACTTTCCTGATATCTTTGCGGGCAGGCACCTATATTTAGGTTTAGGTAGTTATAAGGGTTTATTAGCTTTAGTTAACTAACAGCTGTGGTGATGGTTATATCAAAATAAGAGGAAAATAGTAAAGAACATTATATCATAAGATGTCCATTTAAAATTGAAGTTGTTTTTTTTTGTATTTATTCCCCTCCCTGCACGGTCAGTGAAATTTCCATAATTTTCAAAGAGAAAGCATTACAGGATGTAGTCATGAACGAACACTGGTTATCTTATATTTTCTTTTGTTTGTTTTGTTAATGAATGCTGAATTCGATCAACATTTTCCAACGTGGTACTTGGAGACCCTCTGGAAGTCAGATTAATATGTCAGTAATATAAGTTTAACGAAGTTGTAGCGAACATGGGTCGCATTGTACTAACATATTATTAACAATAATTCGTATACTACATTACGGCAAGGGGAGCGTAATGAATGATATAATTTCATTTGGTATAATTTCATTTTAATAACGTTCATGTGACATAATAAACGTCAGTCATAACATCACTTCAACTAATTTCATTTTACATAATGTTTGTTTCATATAATCATCATTTTATTTAATATCATTTAACATAACGCTCATTTTATATCAAAATATAAAACTTACTTGCTATAACAGTCATTTAATATAATTTTGCTTCATATAATCATCATAATTAATAATTTTATTTGATATCATTTTGTTTCATGTAATCATCAGTTAGTCAATTAGAACAGGGGATACGGGGGGACGAAGCCCCCCGCCATAAAAAGCCACGACGGTGACAAAACAATTTGATGAAATGAAAACTAACCTATTAGGTTAGGTAAGAAATGTGACCAAAACAAAGCACGAGCCAAGCGAGCGAAGCGAGCTTGCCGCGGCAGCGGCTGGCGAAACGCCAGAAATAGTTATTCGTTGATTATACGAAATGAACGTTATATGAAATGATTTTATGTAATGTGTTGTTATACTTTGTGAGTATTATACGATACCCATTTGCCGGAATTTGTCCCAAAGGGGACGAAAAAATATAAGCGATTTAAACGGTCCATGCCAAAGCAAACCTTCATTTTGGCAGGGACAGACTATTATAATGAACCATAAAACCTAGCCAGGACCTGATTATTAAAACATTTAGTCAAAACGAAATGCAGCACCGTACAAAAAATATAAAGGAATGATTTGGTCCATGCCAAAAGTATGCAACATCTTGGCGAGGACTTTTGAACCAGGTCACTCAGAGAAAATCTGCTTATTGGAAACGATTCGTGTACATTTGTCCAACTTTGTCCGTTTAGAAGATAATCGGAATTAGAATTTGTTTTTATAGTACAGGACTTGACTTCCTTTTTAGTGACGATGTTCTTTTATGCGTGTTTGTCTAAGAATAGTGAAGTGTATTAGTAACACAAAACTATAACGTAGATAATACGTAACTTTATGCATTTTCGAAACTCATAACCTAAATTTTTAAGTCATAAAACAAAAATGTTTTCTTAGAGGTATTTTGATCCTGGGGCTCCTGGACTACTACAAAATAATTTCAAAAGAGGTCATGTATGAAGTTAAATTTTAAAGTTATATTGCTTTTTTTAAATGATTAATATTTGGAGTATAGCCCGAGAGCCAAACTAATTCGCTCTATGGAGACTCAACAATAATTCTATATCAGTAATTTCTTAACATTGAAAATTAGATTATCTAGTTTAATAAATAATTCATTAGTAATCCACCAATATTTATGACAGCGACATTAAAAAAAAACAAATACAAAGCTTTAAAAAATCTATAAAAAATAGGCAAAAATGGTATAAGTGTTATTCACTTTACATTTGAATACATTTATTATTATCTTTCGTAAAAGTATATAATCCCCCTATATTTGTAAATGAAAAACAAATAAACTTTAAAAAAAACTCTCTACGTAAACTCAAATTGGCATTACACCTATGTTAAAAATGCTATCAGAAACAACCGACTTCTTCCTAAAGTATTAGTTTCCCGTTTTATATCTTTATGGATTTCGACTTTGGTGCTTAGATATGGTTAACATAAACACATGTTAACGATAAAATTGGTGATAGCATATTTGCTGAAAGAATTGCACCATTTTCGGGGTATAACTTTTTTTTTAAACCTTCCAATGCGATATTATGTTGGATTCCAAAATATAGTCTCTTAAAATTATATTTAAGGGCCGTTTACAAAAATTTGGCCTGTTATTGAATTTTTTACAAAAATATCGGATAGCTCTTGGGGTAGTAGGGAGTGAAGTGAATAGTGTGGTGGGGATTAGTGGAAAATATATTCTACTTAATATTTATTATAAAAATAATTAATATGAAAATATAAGCACTTCTCAATATTAAGTTATACTATGTTACAAAATTAATAAATTAAAAACAATTAAATGTCACATTTGATATTGGACTAATTTCCTATTCGACTTGCCGTGTTTAGTTTGAGTCAAGCTAAAAACCCACTACCCAATGTCCGATTGAGCTGAAGGTTTATGCAAACTTTCAAATTAGAGTAGGGCAACCGGTGTTGTTTGAATTCGCTCAGCTAAAAATATTTTTTTACCAAAAAATCATTTTGTTTAACACTAAAAAATTTTTTTTTTTAAATGAAAATGAGAGTATTCGCCCGGACATTAAAAGCGCGTGGGTTTAAGTGCCATAGGAGCTAGTAATGAGAGGGGAATAATACTTCATTTTTAAATATGAAAGTTGCATTTTACATGCAATAAAGTAAAAAAAAAATTCATACTTAGAAAATTATGTTCGACTGCAATCATACACAACTTCGTACTTACTTGCTTAAATTATAAATTCTAAAATAAATATGTTATTTAATTTATCAATGTTAGATTAGGGATTTGAGGTATTCATCAATACGAACAACTTTTACCTACCATGAAGCAACGAAGTGAAAAAAAAACAGCCATTCTATTGAAAACAATTAAAATAAAATGCATGGAACAGCAGTTTTTGCCACATGACGCATTCATCCCCTTAAATTTATTTGTACCCTAAAACTTTTATGAGGGACAGTTTTCGATATTGTAAGTCCTTTACGAGATATAACCTAAAAAAAAACTTTTTTGGTACATTTTTACCCCCCACCATTTAATCACAACTCCGCCGGGGGGAGGGGGACCTAAGACAGTCATAGTGGGCAACAAAAGATGCCAAAAACTTTTATAGTAATTAAATCCGATTTCAAATTCTAAGCCTACTGACCTAAAAGTTTACACACTGTCTTACGTTTAGCATGCAATAACTTCAATCAGACAAAAATAGCAAGGGTATGAATATAAAGGTTCATTTATCTTTTAAGCCACTAAGCATGAATACTCAGGTATATACTGAGTTAAATTTCTGTAGGCGGTACCGCGAAATGATACTATTAAATACTTATTTGTATAAGTTCTGTTGTGGTTAGATTAAGGCTTAAGATTTTGTTAGGTAGGTAATCTTAGAAAACGTTAGAAAATAAGTAAAAAAATAAAATACTTGTCGTAATACGATAATCAATGAAATATTATTGATCAACTTTTAAAAAAGTTTTACGTTATATTGATAAAAAAAATATTTTGCTACTAAATATGCTGTTTTGATTGGCCCACTATACATACATAGGTAACATTTATTTATTTCATTTATTTTCAGCTTGGGTCATCCCACAGCAGTTTAGAGAAGTGGTGTGCCTGTCTTTCATATACCTACATCTCTCTGCAACATTAATTGATAGTTAAAAATCTTGAATACTGAGCTTTTAATGTATTTCCATGATGTCGAGTAAGGTCAAAATGGCAATAAGCTAGAGGCAGAACATTTTTCTTCAATTTTTGTTTTTTTTTTCTATAAATTCTGTGTAATATGCGATCAAATGCGTTTAGCAACGACATGTTTATTATACGTGATGCTCTACAGCGGGACCACCTTGAGCTACGTTAATTTAATTAGCATCAAAAAAATGTAGAAAATTTGTATATAATTGTATACGCAATTAAAAAAAATGTATATCTATAGTTTCGTTGTAAAAACGAAATCAATGTGGTCCCGCTGGGGAGCATACTCTACAGCGGGACCACCACTATAATTCCGTTACTGAAGGCTTTTCAAATTTGTTTATGGGACCAAAAAAATGTATATTAAATGTATATTAATAAACTACAGTCAATTTGATCTTTAGTTTGATCTATACCAACTTACGGCCACTTTTAAAATTTCCCTACGAATATTAGGTGTCCGTTACCCCAGCCGGAAAAAAGTTTCTAGAGGAAAACGAGTTGATTAAAAAATATCTTCCAAACCCTACTAGCTAAGTCACCTACAAATTCAATTTGAAATTGAGGTTTCATGCTCAAAACGTGCTAAGAAGTCAAGTAAATAGTACATTTTGGAACGAATTTGTAATGACTTAGCACGTTTTTGGCCTTGGCTTTGGCACTAAACGCTATCAGTCAATATCAAAAATAGTGGACTGCAAGAATGCAGAAAGAGCCTGAAAACGTAAGAAAACCCTGAAAATTAGAAAAAAAAATAGGAAAAACGGATGTAAGAAATTCCAATATGTGCTTGTAACATATCATTTTTTAATATGTTACATTCACAATAAACTATGATAGTACCAACCTTCATTTCTGTTTTTTTATCCTATATTATGTACCTTTACACAACACAGTTTTTATACATCACTTATTGCAAAGTACATACATTCTCATTAACTCAATTCCAAGCAATAATTGCTAATTTTTACATCTTAGGTACACTTAAATTTGTCAACAAACATCTATCACGTCTGACGTTTGACATTTAATTTTATCAGAGTAAACATCATAATTTTTGAACCACTGGCTCAATCTTGTGAGGAACAGCAGAACTATTTCCACGAGCAATTATCGAGAGATATACGTCTTCTCATTCTTGCATGGATGTCCAGCTATTTCCATCTCTTTTTCTTATAAAGACACCTTGCGTTGAGAGTCCACACTTCATCAAACTTTAGCGCCATCTGGTGTCAAATAGTGGCAAAGTATGTCGCACATATATTGTCATCTCTCTCACACCTAAATGCATAGCCATCCTGTCATCTCGTTCATGCAACAGCACCGAAACTGACATCTGGCGTAGAGTAGCTCTCTTGCTTTAATAATTGAACTTCTACATATTGAGTCCAGATTATCTATGGTACCTAAAAGCTTTTATCAATAACATTATGAATATCTAATTTACAATGAAAGTAATTAGTTATTCATAATCTACAAATCTTCCTTTATTTGATTTTATATAATTCTTCATTTATCTTTAGCTAATTTTCTTAACCATAGACTATATTCGGATCATTCTAGAAATGTACAAGTGAGCATTGTCTATGCGACTGACTTTGGAAAATTCGAGATTGATGGTAAAGCAAAATTAATTAAAAACAAGATTCTAGAAAATTCGTGGCAGAACATATAAATAGGGCCCATCTCGCACCAGTGTTTTTTTTCTTCTTGAACCTCTACTTAACTGACTGTGAGAAAGACTGTGAAGCAAAGTTACTGTGAACTGTTATTGCATAGACATTTTTTTTACCTACGTAGTTTATCCCTGATAAACCTAACCGTCCTAAGCTGCATCATTGTGTACACTGCAATTTTCTTGATTGGTCCTCGATCTTCAGCGTCCGGGTAAGTCGATCTGCTAAATGGCAAACAAATTACCAACATCTCTTTATGTCACTGCTTTGGCATAACGCTGTGTTTTCTCCTTCCTCGACAGTTCTTATTATTGACTGGACTACCTGTCCGGAGCGAGCACCTGCGAAGCTGATACCATACCGGCGAGCCCTCGTTCGCTGACCTTAGGCCTTGAGAGACCGGCGTTCGCAACCCCTCCTCGGAATACAAATCTCAGGTGTAATCGTTCTTATATCTTTATCTCTTAACTACATCTCTCCATACTCTCTTCGTTTATGAGTTGTTCATAAACGTGGCGCCCATTAATTGTCTCTAATCTTCTCCTCTCTCATAAGTTTAACTTAACTACATACATATAAGTATTACCTACCTACCTTTCAATTTTGTAACACTCTGTTAAAAAGAAGGAAAATACATTTATTAGCGACACACACAAGGCACATAACAGATACACAGAGAAACAAAATATAACACATAACATTAATAGAGAGAGAGGAGAGAGAGAAAAAAAAATTATGACAACAAAGCACAAGGTGTGTCGCTAAAAGGCCCTTTGACACTCATTAATTTGACACGTTCCGAGCTTGTAGCTGAGTTTCTGCTGAAATTTATCGGTATCATGGTATGAACTGTGATCTGTCCTAACCGATAAAAGTATTGCAGGTGCATCGTCAATTTATTACTTTTGCAAATAAAATATCTACCATTCACTACAGCTGTGTCACCAATGTTTATATTGGAGTTAGATAGTAATAAAAGTTTAATAATATCATTCTGCCTTTCATTGCATGTTCGTTGCAAGCGTGGACGCGTAGCGCGCACGTTTTCACTACGAACCTCCCATGTTTGTCCGTGCGCCCCACAGAACATGGAAAGTGAAAAAAATCTTTCCGTATTCTGTGAAAAATATGTTTCCGTGTTCTGTGGTGCGCCCCTTTGTCTTCGTTGAAAAACCGACAAATTTCGGATGGCACAGTTTGAAATATTTGTAGCGTGAGCGTGAAATGCTCAGGGGGCCAAGTCTGCTAACGTTAGGTCATATGACTTAATCGTGTTTCAATTTTAGTGCTTTTTATACACATAAGTTACAGAAATGTGTATTTTTTCATAATATTACTGATGGTCACACCAGACACTACATTTATATCACATCATTCTGTCATAATTCTTGTAACTTGTGTGTAAAAAAAAGCACTACAATTGAACTACAATAGACTTGGCTCTACGTCCAAACTATGAGAATTTGTTACAAGGTGGCTAATATCGTTAAATAAAGTTAATGTTTCGGCTAAGGTCAAAGTCCCTACCAAGGGAAGTATTTTCAGAAAGTCCCTACCAAGGGAAGTATTTTCAGCCATTGCAGCCATTTGGACGGTAATTTTTTACATTGCAGCCATTTGGACGGTAATTTTTTTCATTGAATGTTGCAGCCATTTGGACGGTTTGCAGCCATTTGGACGGTAATTTTTTTCATTGAATGTTGCAGCCATTTGGACGGTAATTTTTTTCATTGAATGTTACATAAATCTCATGTTACATTACACCAATCTAGACGCACCATTATTGTATCTGCAATAATTCATCTACAATTCATCTAAAAAAAAACACTAATTGTCTCCATTATCACAATTAAGTCTTCATACAGCGTAGTAATACAAATTTCCGAACCCTTTTTTCAGTTCCATACAACTAATTAAACGGTCAACGTAAGTATTGTGATTTAATAAAAATCATTTGTGCATTTTCTTGTGTGCGTTACCGCCGCAAAAACTTGTGCTTTAGAGAGATGAGACCTTATCAGATAATTAGTGTGTCGTGAGGAGAAATTTGTTTACTAATAGCAAAATTTGTGTGAATTGTAGTTTTTGAGATATTTGACAAAAACAGTTTTTGCCAGGGTCACGTTTTAAACGTTACCCTGGCAAAAAAAGTTGTTTTAGCTCGGAACTAAATACATGAATAGATAGCTTTTGTTGCGTTGTAAATGTTAGCAAACAGCAAAAATTGTGTGTGTTATGGTTCTTGAGTTATTTGAGTTTTTGCTGGGGTAACGTTTTGAGATTTCCCATATCTCAGAAACAGTTCAAAGCAGAAGTTTGAAAAAAATACCAGTAAGAGACCTGAATTTGTTTAAATTTGTTTAAACATTAGTTTTTGATTTGGTTGTCGTAAACCAACGTAATTAAATGTTTTCGAAAATCAGAAAAAACTGATTTGTAAGTAAACTATTACATTTACAACCAAACAAACAGCTGCAAAAAATACCCGTGGTAGACATTAATTATGTCTAGAATTTTAGATCTTGTAACTTTACACGATTTAAAGATAAAGATAAATTTGATTAATTTTAGACTGGTCGTACTTTAGAGATCGAATACACAGTTTCCATAACATTATGGCACATGGCATACATTAAACAAATTTAAGTAATTCATGAACATTCGTTCCTGTTAATTTTAGCTTTCAATTACAGCTATCATGAAAGATATATCAAAAACAAGATTGAGACAGCAATTCTTTAATAAGCCGACCAAATTGTAAAGGTCACTTATAAGCGACCGCACCATACGTACGGGTTATCTTCGTAAATTAGCAGCTTAGTATCCGATGTTTTGTACAGTTACGCAGAAAGACGTTATTGGTAAAGTATTGATTCTACTAGTTTTCTACTTTATAAGTAAAAATCATGTTTATTAATAGTAGTTTTAAATAATTTAATGATTTACGATAGTTATTAGTTTAAAGGCAAATAAATAAAGGTTGGTCAGTAGTAATCTATATCTACCTAAGTAGGTAATAATCTCAGTAAGCAATTTATAGTGTGATTTATTTGTCAGTACCAATCATGTACCAATAAATACATTTATAGTAATTTGTTGTTTCTCTTTAGTCAAACCAATTGTTTTATTTTTATACCACAACGCAACGAAAACGCCGCGCTAAACTTTTTTTACTTTCGCGATGCAAGTCGATTCTCGCCTCGTTCGCCTATCGCAAATATTTACCGTTTTAAAGTCCATTGAGCGTTTTCACATTGGATTGGACGATAACGGTAACGAAACGATATCGGCACGATATCGTCGGACTGGCAGTTTGATACAATCACTACTAAATGCTTTCACACTGTGTCGTTCGTTACCGTGAACGATATTGTCTGTCGTGCCGATATCGGTGTAGTATCGTGTCGGTGTCGTTATCGCCGTATAATGTGAAAACGCCCATTCGCTTAGATAATGTCGCCCTTTTATCGCACCGCATTGGCACGTGCCGCTTTTTGTCAAAGGTTGCCGCCGCATAAACAAAAGAAGCCGCGTGCGGCGTACACCCGCAATTGAATTGGATTTTGGGATTCGGCATTTATTAAATTGTATTTTCTTAAATAATCTATGTTTATTATAAATACAGGTGGTAACGACGGTTGTGACTTGTGACAATTCAGGCGATAATGAGTAATCATAATAATCATATAAAAATGATTATTATTATTATTATTTGTAAATCACTTATTTAACTTCCTTTTATATAAAAACTAGCTTCCCGCCCGCGGCGTCGCCCGCGTGGTATACCCGACGTTATCCCGCGGGAATGTGATATTTTTCCGGGATAAAAAGTAGCCTTCGTTTCTCTCCAGGCCACAACGTATCTGTGTCCCAAATTTCAGCCAAATCCATTGAGCCGTTTCTGCGTGATTCAGTAACAAACATACAAACATCTAAACATCTAAACTTTCACATTTATAATATTAGTAGGAAGTAGGATATACAAATTTTCATTAAGATTGACTTTGGTACCCAACTTGAGTGTATTATTTTATATCTGCATTTTATAGCAAGAGCCACAATGCCGTGCTAACTTTACACAACATGTCAAGCCAAGCCATAGTCATATTTTGACATGTGGACTGGAAGGTGACTATTCATCATCATCATCGGTTTCATCGAAATCTGTCCAGGATTTCCAAAGTTACAGCGTCGTAAAGTTTCACCAGCTTTTGTAAATTTGCTTTCCTTGCGCGCTTTTGCGATGACGTCATGTCGCAGTGATATCTCCGATTGCGGCTGCTGCGGGTGATTTCCGTCCAACTGTACCTACATAGAGTCCGTCCGTGCGCAATTTTCGCGCAACTGGTGCGTTTTTGGCGCTAGTTACAGTACATTTTCTTCGTTCTAATAAGGTTATGGTAAATGATTAGTATTCGATTTCGACCGCGCGCAGCCGCACTCTAAAACTGTCACCTACTGTCCATTCCACTTATCTGACGAGCACTCTAGGAACAGTTTTTACGGGAAAATGTTTTTTAACAATTATCCACGCAATTTTTCCATATATATTTCTTACCGTTAAATTAAACTTCCCCCTGGAATACGACAGACATTTTAAAACTAAAATCGGCCCAACCATTCTTTAGTTTTTGCGAGACTAACGTACATTTTATATTTAAAGATAATCTGACCAGCGAACTTTTGTACGCAACTGTACTAACAAATTATCCATAACATCCCGTTCATTTAAGATGGTTACGCTTATGTATGGCGCGGTCGCTTTAACGTGACCTCTACAATTTGGGCGGGTTACTAGAGAATTGTTGTCATTTTCTTGTTTTTGATATATCTTTCATGATAGCTGTAATTGAAAGCTAAAATTAACAGGAACGAATGTTCATGAATTACTTAAATTTGTTTAATGTATGCCATGTGCCTTAATGTTATGGAAACTGTGTATTCGATCTCTAAAGTACGACCAGTCTAAAATTTATCAAATTTATCTTTATCTTTAAATCGTGTAAAGTTACAAGATCTAAAATTCTAGACATAATAAGTGTCTACCACGGGTATTTTTTTCAGCTGTTTGTTTTGTTGTAAATGTAATAGTTTACTTACAAATCAGTTTTTTCTGATTTTCGAAAACATTTAATTACGTTGGTTTACGACAACCAAATCAAAAACTAATGTTTAAACAAATTTAAACAAATTCAGGTCTCTTACTGGTATTTTTTTCAAACTTCTGCGTTGAACCGTTTCTGAGATATGGGAAATCTCAAAACGTTACCCCAGCAAAAACTCAAATAACTCAAGAACCATAACACACACAATTTTTGCTGTTTGCTAACATTTACAACGCAACAAAAGCTATCTATTCATGTATTTAGTTCCGAGCTAAAACAACTTTTTTTGCCAGGGTAACGTTTAAAACGTGACCCTGGCAAAAACTGTTTTTGTCAAATATCTCAAAAACTACAATTCACACAAATTTTGCTATTAGTAAACAAATTTCTCCTCACGACACACTAATTATCTGATAAGGTCTCATCTCTCTAAAGCAGAAGTTTTTGCGGCGGTAACGCACACCATTTTCTTCGTGAATTAACTTGTCCCAAAGAATGTTTTGTTTGTGCTGGAATAATCGATGAACATTTAACGAATAATTTCGCTTGTACTGTATTTTGACCGCGCATAATGTACAGTAGCATGCACGTAGGTCGTGTGCAAGCGAATTTCACCTAAAAAGGGTCAACCGGGAAATTCCTCGTTCGTACCGTACAGGTTAAGCTGAACTCTAGGGAGCTTGGCTTACCGTCTGGAAAAAGAACTTTTATAAAATATATTGCTTGACAGTGTAATGAAAAGTTACTAGTATTGAAAGTGCTTTTTGTACTATTAAACTGTCTTCATTTATGAAAATTAAACATAGGAAAAAGTAACAAATTTTAATAAAAACCATTTCGAGTAAAGCACATAAATATTAATTTATAGTAATTGTAGTATACAGGATAATTTTTTTATCAGTGCACAAATTTTTAGGATCGACTCAGAATCGATAAGTGAACAAGTTTCTCCTAGAAACGTGGGTCGAAATACGACAAAAATTTTTGGACTTCCCATACTAATTCGATTACGTGATCAGTCCGATTTGTATGAAAGGTTAAAAAAAAATTGTCATACTTCGACCTAGGAGAAAGTTGTTCACTTACCGATTCTGAGTCGAACCTAAAAATTTGTGCACTGATAAAAAAATTATCCTGTATAAGTGACATGGCTTGCGTCATCCTGGGTGCTTACCATCAACTCTTATTACGGTTTTGTTTAGGAACCTAAACTGATCTGCTTCGCTTATTCGTACCACGACAGCTTAATATCAATGACAGCGATTCAGTGATCGATCAATGACATTTCACAGCCGCTAAGCTGTCAGAAACTCTTATTTGACTTATAACCCGGTCGATTTAACATGTCACCTGCAGGTTATACCCGTCCCTCTCACTCTCCGGGCATGACAGAATCGAGTGAAAGAGACGGGTAGAAGAAAAAGGACACAAATCGTTCGGTCATTAACATTTAGCAATTCATTTGCGATCCAGTTTTTAGAAGGTCAGAGTACGAAAGAAAGCGATTCATTTTAGGAACCTATTCTGAATCGCGCTATTTTTGAATCGCTGTCATAAAGTTGATGGTAGGCACCCTGTTCTTATATTTGTATACCTAGCATAAGGTGGAAATGTAGTGATAAGTACTAACAAACACACGTTCTTCCATTATTGTAAAACTAACCTACATTTCACAAATAAATTATTCTGATTCTGATTCTAATTCTGATTATTTCATATAAGTATGTCTATGTTTCGAAGTTGTATAACCAAACCTATATTATTTAAATAGTGTATTATTAAACAATAGTTGTTCGTAGTCGCTACGAGCACTACGAGAGTACCTACGAGCTCTACGGCGTAGTGCTAGACTCGGTTTAAAGCTTCAGACAAACTTACGCGTCAGCAGCGCGGGATCGCCTAATTTTCGCACGACCAACTCGGAGTTTCTGCTTCGTGGTCGTTTATTGGACGTTTCTTTATTAGCCAACACGACACTCGACGCCGAAATGAATTAAATGAAATTGTCGGCGCTGCGCCGGCATGTCGTGCCAATGGGCATTTCTTCGTTGGCCGACAAGACACAACACCCAAAAACGATATCTTTGGAGGAATTTTCCTATGAAATCGTATGGTCGTGTAGGCCAATGAAGAAACGCACAAACTGTCCGCCGTGCTATGCGACTGACGTGCAGACTTGGTCTGGTCAATCTAGCCGGCATTACTTATAATGTAATTTCTATCATTATTGTAATTTCCGTAGTAACATAACAAAGTATATAAAACTTCATCCTCACAGTACATCTGATAATAATTTATTCCATTAGGGAACTTTAACGGCAAAAGCAAATAAAAACAAAGGGAATCTCTAAGTCGAAACAAACGCATTGTGTTTACGGAAATCCGTATCAAAGGCTAAGAATAGATTATCCCTTAATACGATGGTAATACGGGTGACGTTTCATTAAGTTATTCTTATGGGAATTCCTGATGTAGGTAGTGTATTTTCTGATGGACTATCATCGCCTTCCTTCAAAATTTGGGTAAGCCGCTACCATCTGAACTAACTGAACTGAACTGTGAAAAGAAACTAAGCCAAGTTTATGTACCTAAATAAATATCTTTAAAAATAAAGAGGTTGCGCATTGTATTGTCATCTATCTTGTGACCCAGCAAAGTTGCTGAAACACCGAGAAAAAAAAATCATGTGAAAAAATACAATTTTATTTTTTAAATTAAAATGACTTCTTTTTAGCGTATTTGAAGTCAACCATAAGTAAGGCGGTTTTCCTACTACTGCTCCGCGCTCCGTTGCGTAGCGCGGGATTGTCACTGTTGCAGTGCAGAGTAAGCAAACTTATCACTCTTATTATATAAAAAACAACGGGTTGCACTCCGGGAGTGCCGGCAGAAGTGAAAAGGGCTCCCTTGACTTTTTCACAAAAAAAGGAATTTGACAAAAAAAAAGAAAAAATACGGACTGGATTTGAACCAAGGTCTTCTGGCGTCAATGCTGCTCGTTTTCTTACCTGAGCTATCACAACTTTGGAAACGAAGGCGAAATTTGCCTTCGTACTTATTCTAATGACATTTTAAATATAATATTACATAATTATATTATAAATATAATATAAATATATTTTATATATATTTTATATTATAAATATTTTATATTATTCTAATGACTTTTTGGCCGAAGATGTAACTGTTTTAGTTAAGTTTGTCTTTCTAGTTTAAGTATGGCTGTTGTTGTCACAATAAATAAAATTAAAATTAAAAATTAAAATTATAGGTAACAGTTTTTCGATCCTGGTCACGTGTCCGTCTTACGAATTTTCGATCTGAGACGGTCACGTGATCCTAACGCGAATTTAATATTTTTTACCCATCACAAAAAGTGCACAACACCGCTAAAGTATAGTATCCACGCTACATGCTTCGCTATTTCCAGTATGAGTACCGCCTTCTTCATCAGCCATTTCATGTCCCCCACTGCTGCGGCACTCACTGGCCTACCCTAGTGTGGATAAGGAGAATGGGTCATGAAGCACCACGCGGGCCCAATGTGGGTTAGTGGGTATTGGCATCTGTAAATGCAGACGGGACCAACGGCTTAACGTGCCTCCCGTAGCATGGACGAGCTCGAGATGAAAATGTTTTGGTCACCCATCCCGTGACCGACCATTGCAAAAGTTTCTTAACCTCAACTTTCGCAGGACGAGCACGGTAACCACTGCGCCACAGGCAGGCGTCCGACACTCGCTCAAGGACGCGAGATAAGTGCCTACCGCTTCGCGTATATCTTCGGAATTTACAGTAGACCCCGCCCGCCCGCCGTACGCCCGCCCGAGCGCGAAAGAATATATGCGGTAGAAAGAGATGCAACGACTAGTCGTTCGTAATTAGAGCCATACAAGCTGAATTTTACTTTATCGTGTTGAAGTTAGAGTTGCTATTTGTTTATATGGTTTTTCGGAGTGCAGCTTCTGTCCTTGGACTATTATTTATTCTGTGCCATGGGCTCCTCCGAGAACCGCCTAATAAAACCGAATTCTACACGGACGAAGTAGTGGGCACCTACTTAACTTACTAATAATATAAAAAACTAGTGGATTCAGTGAACTTCGTATCACCTACATATTATATTAAAAATAGATAAAAATAAATAATCGTGAAGCGCATATAAATTAACCAAAGAAGTTTTATTCACTGTTTGTAAGCTATGAACAAAAAAATTTACTGTAACTAGCGCCAAAAATGTCCCAGGCGCGCGCATAGTTATCGTATTCTGCTGAGTTCAGTTGGCTGATCACGGTAAAAACAAAGAAATAATAATAAACTAAATACATTACGATTACTATACATACACAATTATACAACTAAAATTTCCACACAAATATGGAACAAAATAGTAAACAACAGACCACATTAAAAACATTTATATACGCCACCCCTGAACTATTGCGAACAAAACAAGAAACAAAGCATTCAAATCGGTCAAGCCGTTTCTGAGTTCTATCGAGACTAACGAACAGCAATGCATTTTTATGTAGGTAACCTATATAATTATATAGATGCAAAAGTTTGGATGTTTGTTACTCATGGCGAAACGACTGCACAGATCTGGATGAAATTTGGCACTGAGATAGTTTATGGTTTAAAATAGTTTCCAGACAAAACCGAAAAAATGTCTCATTCACATGGGAAAACATCACCTAGCTCACGCGTGGAAAGCCGCAAGGGGAAACTAGTTTACTATCATTTCTTTTTATGCACTATGAAATAAGAGCAAGCACCGTCTATTTATAAATATAAAAATAAATTTTAATTATAATAAATTTTCTTCCTTCTTGTAAGTATAAAATTTTTACGATACTTAACAATTACAATAGTGATTAAATCATTAATGAAAGGTATTAAGTATATTATGTCTAATATATAAAATTCTCGTGTCACAGTATTGATTGCCATCCATACTCCTCCGAAACGGCTTGACCGATCTTGATGAAATTTTATATGTATATTAGGTAGGTCTGAGAATAGGTCGTTAAGTACCTATCTATTTTTTATCCCGAAATCCCACGGGAGCGAAGCTCCGGGGCGCAGCTAGTACATCTACAACAAAGAAAACTCGAAACCAACTCATCAAAGATACAAAAAGCTTTTCGTACAAATAAAAAAACATTACGTTAGAACGTGCGGTCCATTTGGGGAGCTAGTCAGCATTCTGACCAGAGATCGCTCATAGGAAATTCTCCTCCAAACGTGATTTAAATAGCAAGCAGCCCAAATGATCCTCTAGTGATTGATAGGAAATTGTATTGTTCGGATACTACGAATGTACTCGTATTGTATAGGATCATGAAATTGATATCCCTGATTTGAAAAAGATTGTTGAGTTATGAGAACCAACTTGGCACAGTGGTAAGCGCGCTCGGCATTGTGATAGTGGCAATAGCAACTTTCGCATTAAATATATATTATTTTTAATCCAAAACGAGGTAGCACTTAGCCTTTATCACACCTGATGATAAGTGGTGTGATGAACGACATGCTAACAAATATCCTGCGATAAAAAGCTTCTTCGGAGTGCACTACAAATGTGATGGAAATTGACCCAACTATACTATTTTAAAGTAATTTTTCAATTTGACGACTGTGTATGAAATAAAACAGGGCGAAAAATCTTACCTTGACGAGTTTCTTGCCGGTTTTTCTCAAAGGGCTCCAGCCGAAGGGTTTGCAAACCGATGACGTAGCTTATTTGCCCTTCACAAGTTCTTTATCAGCTTAGACTGAATAATTGTGATTAATTTTCATTTTGGTTTTCAAATAATCAAAGTTTTCGCATTCATAATACCAGTATCGATTGACCACCAAACAGCTTAAAACGTTGTCGACTGTATTCAAAACTTTATTTTTCAACCTACCAATATTCGCAGGGATTGATTTGAGTTGTTTACAATATATTTATCAACCTGTGAATGAGAGATACAACTCAAATTCACAAACAAATATTTAGAACTTTTGCTTGATGTTTAGGTTCAAATCAAATACATCACATTGATAGCTGAATTTAAATCATAAAAAATAAAAATAAAATAAAATAAATAACTTCTTACATTCACACCAATTATCTAAGCCCATTTTAATTTCATTACGAAACTGTATCATGGAAAACTTGATAACGGATAAATATATACTTAAATACTTTTTGTTTGTAAATACATACTTAATATACATAGAAAACACCCAGACCAAGACAAATAGACATGTTCATATTGTTCATGCACACAAATATTTGTCTTGTTCGGGAATCGAACCCGAGACCACTGGCGCAGAAGGTGGGTAGCCTACCCCTGCGCCAAATCGGTCGTATACTTTGAACACCTATTTATTAACGCGAAGTTTAATGATGATGAATGAGTTTTATTCGAACTTGTGTCACATATATTATAGCAGATAACGGGTTAACTTTACATTGTGAAAATAAAAGAAAAATATATTTTTCTTACTTCCGCAAAAACCCAACATCTAAGATGCACCGCACGTACTACGCCCGCAAATAAGAACAAGCACGCCAGAAAACTGTCAGTGCATAATACCTGCTGCTGCAGATAGCAAGACAGCGACACTCTTTGCACCTTCACCTATTGGACTACATACACACTCGACATACGAGTATGTGGCGAAAACTCCGTCGTCGGCAGCAATACAGGAGCCGGAGCCCCAGAATTTGTCACACAATATTTAGTAGTCGATATAGAAGTAGAATGGTGAATAAAAGATCAGCCAATCTAGAGATTTGTCTATTGTATATAGTAAAAGGTATAGGTAGGAACTGTATCAAAATAAGAAAAAATTAATTTAAAAAGTCCTAGGTATTAAAATTATCTAAAAGTAATAGGTAAATAAATAGGCATGATAATGCTTACCTCGATACACGGGTTCCTGTAACATATTTTAACCCTTGGCATGCCTGGTAGGGTCTGACAGATCCACTGTTGCAAATAATCGTCAAAATCTTTTGTTATTCCAAACTTTGCACATTACGAGTTCAAAGTCATTTTGGTGCCACTCCCGCAGGCCGGCGCCCACTCCCGTGTGTCTAACACGTGCGCAAAGTGCATACGGGTCTTATGATTTCATACTAAAATGTATTGGTAAGGAATAAGGATCTCCATTTGTAAGAGGTCTGTTTGTTTTATTTTATGGACTGAAATTTGTTTTTTTATTTAATCACTACATAGTATAAAACAAAGTCGCTTTCTCTTTCCCTATGTCCCTTTGTATGCTTAAATCTTTGAAACTACGCAACGGATTTTGATGCGTTTTTTTTTAATAGATAGAGTGATTCAAGAGGAAGGTTTATATGTACTTTTTATCCCGATATTCCCACGGGAACGGGAACCACGCGGGTGAAACCGCGGGCGGCCGCTAGTTTTATATAAAACATGATTGATTAAACCAATAAATATAAATAAAAAATCTTCTAACAATCTATCTTTTATTACAAACATATTTTTATTTAATGGGTCTGACAGGCCCACCAGGCACGCCGCGTGATTTTTACCAACCAGGCACGCCAAGGGTTAAATAATCACCATCACGTAATAAACTGATAATCTGGTAATACGCACGCAAGCTTTGACCAGCACGATGATTTTGGTAGGACTGGATCAAAGTGCTGAACAGGAAACGTGGAACGAAGAATTTAAAAATTTGAAAGAACAGGAACATAACACTATTGATGGCCAATAAGTTAAACTATGGAGTTTCCAGCCATATCGTGGAGGTTTTAACCGTCCATGAGACTGGAACGAAACGGCATCGTTACAAAGTCATCCAGTCAGTATAAGTAGTCATCCAGATCCGTTCAGCTATTTCGCAGTGATTGAGTTACAAGCATCCCTCCAAATTTTTGCATTTGTTACTTATTAGGATTGTAAGATAAAATGACCATGCAATGCAGACCTAAATGGCTGATGAGTGTTGACAACTGCAAAGACAGCTTGGTTCATTGGTATTACGTGCCCTCCGAAGCAAACAGTAGCTCATGATCATAAACATTGGTAACCCACCCCGTGACCAACCATTGCAAAAGTTGTTTAGCCGCCACACTTGCTAAACACTGCACCAACAACTTCTAATTTTAATCCACAATATGACTCCACATAAACAGGAGACGCAAACGCCTACCCACAGAACATGGAAAGTAGAAAAAAATCCAAAAAATCTTCGCGTGTTCTGTGCGCCTAACTTTTGTGTGACTGCGGGCCCCTTATCCACAATCGCAGTACGTATCCATCTGGGTCGACAAATTATGCGCTCGGAGGAGATTAAAACTCTTATAGCTAGGAGTATTCTAGACTTCTTGGAGGCCTCCAGGCTAAAAGAGTTAACTACTTTAACTTTTTTAGTCTGGAGTAACTTTAACCAGGTGGCGAGTCACAATAGATCTTTAAGGTCGCAGTCATTCATCATCTCCTACGGGGGATGCATAGCCCCTTAAGGTATCCGGGCGTCAGTAGACAACTGCAAGCGTTGACGCTCGATTTCATACAAATATGATAAAAACTAGTATAGCGCGGCGTCTCATGTCGCTTGCAGTTTGTCGTCCGACGCCCCGGTTCGAACCGATACCTTAACATTCAAATAATAATAATGACTCCACAATCATTTATGCATTAATTTTGAAATCAAAAGTCTTGATTAAAAAGTCAACGTATAAATCACACAACATTTTACACAAAATGGCTCGCTACCCACCAAACCACACATTTATTTGTTTTACAAACGAACGGAATTTGAGTGTGTTATAATTATGAGAAATGTACAAAATAATTATGAGCCTTTGCCAACAAAGGCACATGTCTTATCTTGTTTACACGGGTCGTTACGACCTGCGAAAGGGTTGAGTCATTTATCTTTGCGAACAGCAGTTTGCCATAAAAAGGGTTAAAGATGTACAGTGCTTTATTTTCGACCTTTTTGTTTCATACATGTCAAAAAGTTTTGTACTTATTACAAAAGCTGCTTCTTCCCGACCAACATTTTAATTTTATATACCTAGTGACTCCACGGTTTTACCTACCCACCTGTAGGCTATAAAAAAATGTACTCGTTCCCGTGGCAATGTAGGGATAAAATCTATACTTATAATAAAACTGTAAACGATCCAATTCTGTACATTGAAAAGAAATAGAAAAAAATACCACCAGGGGTCTTCTTAAGCGAAACAGATACCAAAAATATAGTTTTTGAATTTTTTGTCTGTCTGTCTGTCTGTTGTCCGCGTTTCACACAAAAACTACTGAACGGATTTTGATGAAACTTTTTTTGTTCTACAGCTATTGGTCCTCGCCAACATATAAGCTATAATTTATTTTGAAGATCGTAATATCTGATGTGGAACCATAGCAAACTATATGAGATACAAACATGGCGTCTTATGAAAAGTTGTTTCACGTAATGAACATTTTCTATTGACGGAAAAATATCGAAGGTCTGGCACACCTGATGTGGAACCCTAGCAGCCCAGCTAAACTATAAGAGATAGAAATATAGCATCTTAAGAGAAGTTGTTCAGCGTGATAAGTATTTTCTTTTGACATACAGTCTATACTTAATATTATAAATGTGAAAGTATGTTTGTTTGTATGTCCGTCTTTCACGTCAAAATAGGGCAACGAATTGACGTGTTTTTAGTATGTGCGGGTAGTTTAGAAGCTGGAGAGTGACTTAAGTAAGCTTAAAATAAGTTTTTATTCCGGAAAAATATCACTTTCCCTCGGGATAACGTCGTGTAGTGCACGCGAGCAAACCGCGGGCGACAGGCTATGTGATATAATTTTTTTATGTGTTAATATATTGTATCATACCACTGCACTAATATATATTAAATAAATAAATAAAATAATCTATACTTATAATAAAACTGTAAACGATCCAATTCTTTACATTTAAAAGAAATATAAAATAATACCTCCAGGGGTATAAAGGAACTGATACCAAAAATATAGTTTTGAATTTTTTGCCTGTTGTCCGCGTTTGAGGCAAAAACTAAGTACTAAACGGATTTTGATGAAACTTTTTTTGTTATATAGGCTATTTGTCCTCGCCAACATATAGGCTATAATTTATTTTGACGATCGTAATATCTTATGTGGAACCATAGCAGTCCAGCCAATCTACCGGCATAAGGAAAATTATTAAACGTGATGAGCATTTTCTCTGTCATACAAAGTTTGAAGGTCTGGTTCACCTGATGTGGAACCCTAGCAGCCCAGCTAAACTATAAGAGATATAAATATAGCATCATAAGAGAAGTTGTTCAGTGTAATAAGTATTTTCTTCTGACATACTATCTCAAATATTAGTAATATGAAAGTGTGTTTGTTTGTATGTCCGTCTTTCAAGACAAAACGGAGCAACGGATCGACGTGATTTTTAGTATGTTGGTAGTTTAGGAGCTAGAAAGTGACATAGGCTAAAATATCACTTTACCTCGGGATAACGTAGTGTAGTACACGCGGGCGAAACCGCGGTCGGAAGGCTATGTTATGTTATTTTTTAATGTGCTAATATGTATCATAGCATTTACATAATATATATTAAATTAGCTTTCCGCCCGCGGCTTCGCTCGCGTGGACTTCACGACCTTACCCCGCGGCAATGTGACATTTTTCCGGGATAAAGAGTAGCCTATGTTCCTCTCCAGGCTACTATGTATCTGTGTCCTAAATTCAGCCATATCCGTTCAGCCGTTTTGGCGTGATTGAGTAACAAACATACAAACATCCAAACATCTAAACTTTCACGCTTATAATATTATAGTAGGATAAATAAATAAAAAAAACAAAATAGCTTATTAGCCTTAAAAATTAAAAATGCTGCCGAAAGTCACTATTCCACGCGGACGAAGTCGCGGGCACAGCTAGTATAAAATACATTCAGATTATTTTGTCTCTTGCACTTTGCAACTGTGTACTATTTAGTAGGTACCCTTCGATCAACAATAACACCTAGTTCTAGATACATAGTTGGAGTGACAGACATGGCCAAGCGTCGAACGCTCACTTGAGAGTATAATTTTATGTAGATTATTTTGACAGTGTCAATAATACTAAGGTATTTCAAACTTGGAACGCTTCTTGTCATTTATAATGTAAGATCGTAACATTCGTAACCTTTTTTCTCCGTTTAAAAAAATGACAGTCTGGCCATATAAAGTTTTCATTTAGTTCGTGAGCCTTCATCTAGTACTATTGTTGATCGAAGTAGGTACCTTTGTTTTTTGTGTATAGGCACATAATATATGATAGTGGTATAGGTAATACACATTAATGCCGCGCAGAGAAAGTACCTATATCTGATATTATATCTATATAAATGTTCATCGCGCGAAATTCGATGATCAAGCTCTTAATATCGTTCTTTTTGTTCAAATTTTTTTGAATGAATAATTTGTTTTGGTGTGTAATTACACTATTTACTTATGCAATAGCTTTACCGCGGCAGTCCCCGAGTGCCACACGTTTTTTTTCTCAATCTCACACATGTCTTGGGTTGTCTGTAAGAGATCTCTTTAGGGATAAGTCCACCGTACGCACATTTTTTTATATTAATTTTCTATGTTAAGTATTTTTTAAGTGCAATGAAGTGTATGATAATATTATAATATATGATATTATCTATGCCACTAAGAAAGAATGTAGCTTTCTAATGGTGATAGAATTTTTTAAATCGGTCCAGTAGTAGTTTTAGAGTTTCTCTATTACAAACAAACAAAAAATCTAATCTGCCCTCTTAATAATATTACTACATAATAGATGTTAGTTAGGTACTTAAACATTTGTTAAACATAATTATGCCAATGTCGTAGTTTGGTTATGAATGCATATCTTGTATAATTTTTTCTTTTCATTAATTTTAAATGGGATGATTTTAGATTTAGTTTAGTTTTTGTTTGCTTCTAATAGTAAAAATTGGCGCATGTTGTGGCAGCCTAAGCATGAAAACGATTTGAAATGTATTCAGAGTGTGCAATATTGTAAATAAGAATATCGTTTTTAATGTTGGTTTAACACACGTTTCGTCAAAACTATGTATTATTTTAAAACGAAAAATGCTCAGTTTTAAGTTAAACAAGTTAGCAATCTCTTCCTGTAAGAAACGTGAAAATATCACTTGTAGTTTAGAAGAAGTAGCGTATTTCAAGTTGAAAACAGCTTCATTTCAATGTTTTTTAAATAGTATCTTAAAGACTATGTTATTTTTAAATGCTCAGATTGAAGTTTATATATCAATATTTAATATATATTAATTCTGGATTCATCAGTAGGCTAATTTATGAGTTTTAGGGCCTCAAAAATGATCGTTTCACGACAACATGCACTTTAAATAAATAAATAGATTAGTGACTTCCCACGGTTTACCTTGCCTGGTAGGCAGGTCACTAGTCACCCCGGCGAAGTTACTACTACTGCAAATACATCAGAGACCAAAAAGGCTTAAGAGAGGGTATACCTAAAGGCAAATCGCCAGTCTTAGATCTGATTTTTACAATACAAATTAAACAACCAATTATTTGGAAAAAGGTTTATAAATATATTACTTACAACATACTTGAAAAGGACTGGACTAAGCGAAAACATAAAATAATATCATTTTGTCGATAAAAAAAATCATAAAGGTCTGCTCTAATTTTTAGCTAATAATCAATTTATTTTCATTATGACGCATATTACTAAGCCAATATTTTAATACATTATATTAAACTATATTATTTAGCGACCCACTCACGATTTCCAGAAATAATGTTTATTTTACGAGTAATTCAAATAAAACTAATTCGGCGTTTACTTTTTTTTGTTTTTGTGGTTTTTTCTAGGTTTATACCGAAGGAGTTTAAGATAGTCTATTTCTGTTCACCCATTCCGTGACCATTTGCAATGGTCATTGCGAAAACTGCTTGACCTCAACGATTGGAGGTCGAACGCACCAACCCACAGCCGTCTCTATCGTCTTCTTACAGATGGCTGTGACCAACCACAACGCCACGGGTTCCTCGACGCATAGACATATCTTTCTTTCTCTCTCTCTCTCTTGATATCGACATCATCGACATTCGACTCTAGCACAGCCTTCTCTATCGTCTTCTACGACTCTTGTCATCGAAATATCAAAGTCATCGAAACAGGTACTTACGGACTTTAACTTTGACTGATAAGGTAAGGCGTAGTTTCGTTACATGTGTGTTGTACGTGTCTGTGTATGTATGTATGTATAACTTTTTTATGTACATACGTGTGCGTGAGCCGCTTTTGACTTTGACTTTAACTTTGACTGATAAGGTAAGGCGTAGTTTCGTTACATGTGTGTTGTACGTGTCTGTGTATGTATGTATGTATAACTTTTTTATGTACATACGTGTGCGTGAGCCGCTTTTGACTTTGACTTTAACTTTGACTGATAAGGTAAGGCGTAGTTTCGTTACATGTGTGTTGTACGTGTCTGTGTATGTATGTATGTATAACTTTTTTATGTACATACGTGTGCGTGAGCCGCTTTTGACTTTGACTTTAACTTTGACTGATAAGGTAAGGCGTAGTTTCGTTACATGTGTGTTGTACGTGTCTGTGTATGTATGTATGTATAACTTTTTTATGTACATACGTGTGCGTGAGCCGCTTTTGACTTTGACTTTAACTTTGACTGATAAGGTAAGGCGTAGTTTCGTTACATGTGTGTTGTACGTGTCTGTGTATGTATGTATGTATAACTTTTATATGTACATACGTGTGCGTGAGCCGCTTTTGACTTTGACTTTAACTTTGACTGATAAGGTAAGGCGTAGTTTCGTTACATGTGTGTTGTACGTGTCTGTGTATGTATGTATGTATAACTTTTTTATGTACATACGTGTGCGTGAGCCGCTTTTGACTTTGACTTTAACTTTGACTGATAAGGTAAGGTGTAGTTTCGTTACATATGTGTTGTGCGTGTCTGTGTAGGTATGTATGTAAATAGCGAGGCGTATTTTTTAGTTCGGGGCGTTCCGTCTTACTTTTTTATTTGGTAAAAAAACAAGACAACTTTAAAACACTTTCCAAATTAAAACCTTTTAATCTCTACACAGTTGTTTGTATATAGTAAAGAATGTGGTAGTCTGTTTGTTTGTTTTGTAACACAAATTGTGTGGGCAGGAAGTGCTCTTGCCCAAGGTCTGTTTGTGTAACAAACCGATCTTCGGATCGACGAAGGAACAATGGGTCGGAATCACCCCCTTATTTTTCCTGTCGGCGGAAATCTCTAATGTAAGTCGACAACTGTGAACTGGTCTCTCGGCGTACTCCATAACAACAAGTAAATAAATAACTCATAATATTGTTACCTATATTGTCGTATCTCGTAAATAATATAATAGTATAATAAATATTGAAGCCATCACATACATTGCTCGAATACTATACTGTAGTAGCTTGTGAGCACCTATAGTATAATGGAAATTGGAACGACGAGTATTACCCGAGAAAATATAGAACAAATCGTTTTCAATATATCAAACCCGGGAACGGTAACGGCACTTTGAAATCCGGTGCGTAAACCACTTGACCATGGAGTTCGATAAATAAATATCCTGTGAACATCAATATCATTTAACGTTTGATGTTTCTTAAATATAAGGAAGACGTGTTTGTTGTGGTAGTTAACATTATGAACTTTTGGGACATAGTGGGATCTCTTACCCATTGTATTTTGTGAGTTCTTTTCCTGAATGGCAACAGCGGAATGGACACCGTTTTGTATGCAGGTCCTCTATAGAGTAGAGCGTCGTCGATCTAGTAAAGGTCGCAGCCACTAGATGCGGGCAGCGCAGGAATGACCGTTGAGGATAGGGTTGCCAACCCTACTATATAATATAGTATCCTACTATATTAGGATATAAAATACTATATTTATAAAAAAATATATAGTGAAACAACTATACTCTGCCTATAGCCCGCTCCATTCTACAAAGCCCGCGGATAGCGCGCGAAAACCGCGAAGAGGCGCGAACGCTATTTTATGTGTAAAGCCGATTCGCATGAATTAAGGCGCGGAGCAGCAATAAATATTCATTTATAAAATAAATATTTTACCCATACTTTTTTTTTACCATCTACTATATTTTTAGAGGTAACAGCTAAAACCTAGTTGTGGAGATACTTGTAGGGGACTAAACTCAGCAGGTAGGTATGACGATGATGCATTCACAGTGCTAATTTTTTTCTACTTCTCGTAAATAATAGGTCTTTACATAATGAAATTGCCGTTTTTTTCTTTTGTACATATAACTTAACAACTTTTATAATATTAGAAATATATAATTTCTTTAATATTGCGTTACATTAAGACCGTATCGAGCAACTTTTGATAATTTAATAACCACGATATTTGATTATTTACATAGAAAAAACTTATTCCGAAAGTTACGACTATTTTTGTTTCCAGAATTTCGTACTTTATTAGTTGTAACTTAGTGAAAAATTTTTTTTTTCTCTTAACGGATGTGTCATTAAGTAGTTAAAATGTCCATAAATACGTGTGTAAAATTTTGTAAATTTACATAATATTAGTCGTTAAATAATAACAAAAACGTTAGTATGGAAAAAAAATAATTACAGAAATCTCCATACAAAACGGCAATTTCATAGGTAAAGACCTATTATTTGAGCTTTTGTTCCATTCGAACAATTAGTGGAAACAAAATAATTTGCTTCTTAAACCAAAATAATAATAAATCCTACTAATAAATAAATATTATAAATGTGAAAGTTTAGATGTTTGGATGTTTGGTTGTTTAGATGTTTGGATGTTTGGATGTTTGGATGTTTGTATGTTTGTTACTCAATCACGTTTTGGCTCAACGGATTCAGCAGAAATTTGGGACACATATACTTTGTGGCCTGGAGAGGAACATAGGCTCCTTTTTATCCCGGAAATATATAAAATTCCCGCATGATAACGTCGTGTATACCACGCGGGCGAAGCCGCGGGCGGAAAGCTAGTTAATTAATAAATAGAAAACAATGAGCATATAACAATTAACGCGAAACCACATCTTTTGGATTTCTTTTTGTCGCCCAACTATTGCGCTACTGAGCAAAAACGCTTATACTTTCAAAAAAGAGGTTTCATAACGAAGTAGCGTACTTACAATGCTTCTCGCACAGTTCCCAAGAAGATTCAGAAGCCGTAACCAGCGAGATGGATAAAATTCCCCGATCAGTTGCGCTACTCGCAATCCTGCAGGAATAATACAGAAGTATTGAGGTTGAACTTTCTGCGCACTATCCATACATAATATTACTAGCGGCAGCCCGCAGTTTCACCCGCTTGGACTACACGACATCATCCCGGGGAACCCTGTGTAACCGGTTTTCTTTTAAAAGCTATTGCGGGCACCAGCTTCTCACATTTCAGTTCATACATTAGTATTCCACTCAAATATGTTCTAGAGTTAAGTAACCTATTGTGTGATGAGGAAATAATGCATTTATTTATTTATTATTTATTAAATCCTGTTCAATACTATAGTCAAATGCAAACTAAGTACTTTTTCAAGTTACGGAAAAAAAAAATTATTAACACATTCTCACACAAGACCCCTTATATTATTATAATAATCGTCACAAATATCCTTTGCCTAAACGCAACACAAGGTAACAGTACCCCGAGTGTAAGTTTTTATGTCAAGCAAACGCAAACTATTTCGAGTACGTATTTATGTCAATTTGTATGAAAACTGCATAAGCGCGCTACTCGCCGCTAGAGGCGCTGATACAGTTTTCATACAAATTGACATAAATACGCACTCACGATAGTTTGCGTTTTTTGACATAAAAACTTACACTAGGGGTACAGAATTCTCACACGAAAGCGTTTAAGCCACTTTTGGGAATGACGTAAGCATTCCTATGCATTTAAACGGTCGCATTTACATCGCAATGTAACCAACACGTACTTAATCGTAAGTGAAGAGGGAACCTAAGCTACTTAGCAGCCAATTGTCGATATGACACCCGCATCATCAGTTTTCCTCCCCATATAGTAATATGGGGGTTTCCTTATTGAAGTAAAACTCGATTAAGGATTATGCTTACTGGGGCTTAATGGCTGTTTGGGCTAGGCCTTAGTTCATGCCAACGAAAAAATAAGTAAGTATTATTTTACAGTACCTACTAATGAATACTTCAGGATATAAGTTGCGTCTTTCAGGTTGAAGGCTTCGGAGAAAAGGGTCTTGACAGACAGACAGACACATGGACATGAAAATGATTGCAAAAAAGAAAAAATGTAATAGAACAACAAGTCTTAGTAGTGGCCCTCAGACTACGAGCTACATCTGTTTTTTTCCTAGTATAATAAAAAAATCATATTTTAGAAATATACTTAATGAAAGTTATCATTTTTTCCGTACAAAAAACGGAACCGTATTATTATAATTTTACACATAAAACGTTTATAGCTAATCTGAATTCAATCCATTTTGGTGTCAGCGGTTACACTTTTTACGCTTTAGCATAATAAGATGGGCAATTATTTTACAATAATGGGGTATGGATGTCAAAGATAAATATTCGAATCAGAGTAACTGAGTAAGGTTTCTGGATCTACTGAGTTGAAAGATTTATTTAATCGACAAAAATGGAGGTTATGAATTCCTGACTGAGGAAAATCACTACATATAGTATAAAGACAATGTCGTTCTCCGCTTCTGTCTGTCTGTTTCTAAGCTTTCTTCTTTTAAACCACGCTACGGATTTTGATGCGGTTTTCACTGTTACTTAGAAAATTTAACCCCGAAGGTTTATACATAAGTACAAAACATTCTAATTAAGTATTTGTTTAATAGAGAAAATTCCATGTTTAGCGGTGAAGCCGTAAAAAACCGTTTTTTCGAGCGCTTACATTGCAAACGCTGGCTAAACCGTATGAGATACATCAAAATAATGTGCTAAGTACGAAATTGTATTTCATGAAAAGGCCTACAAAAAAGTCGAAAGCATATGTCTATCTCCTAAGATTCAAGATTCAAGATTCAAATCTCTTTATTCAATTTAGATTGTTATTTTCAATACTTGTGAACGTCATAGAAGCTACGCCATCGGTTCGCAAACCCTACAGCGGGAGGCCTTGGAGAAGAACCGGCAAGAAACTCCAAGGGTTGTTTTTTTCTCCCTGTCTTATTTCATACAGAGTCGTCAAATTGAAAAATGACCTTAACATGGTATGACTAAGGTCAGTTTCCATCACAATTACAGAATGGGTTATGATAAATACAGTTAAGTATAGGCGAACTAATGATCATAGCGGTGAACAATTTTCAGTTACTTAGGAACTCTACTTAAAGCTTTAATATTAGTTTAAAACAAAAGACAATTCTACTATATACTGCAAGTTGCGCCATACATGTTTCAAATGTAATTCTTAATAAAATGAATAAAAACAAAAGAAAACACATTTTAAGGCAAGCAGATAAGAGCAGACCCATTCCCACTGGCAGCACCCGTTCACGAGCATGACGCATGAACCAGCCATCGCTTCGCTCAACCATATTTTAGGGAACGTAAGGTTACCTAAGGTTGACTTACAGTAACCATTTATTTATTATTTATTTAATCTTTATTGCAAAACACAGCAAATGACGGACTTAATGCATGCATGCATTCTCTTCCAGTCAACCGGAAAGAGTGTCAGGGAGAAAATGAACAGCGGCAATAAAACAAAAAGTGACAATACAAAGAAGACAAAAGTAACTAGGTAATTACAATGCATACAAAAAAAAAGTAAAATTAAATAACAACTTACAATTTGTAGATGCTTATAAATATATGAGTACTAATACTAACTAAACTAACAATCATATTATATAATACAAATATAAATATATATATAGAATATAAATAAATAAATATATATATACATATCTAAATAACACATAAGTCAGAGCAGATTTATCAAGATTAGTGTAGACATCTCAAGTAATGTTCGCGGACCATTTTCCTGAAAACGCACTTACTGGGTGCACTACGGATGCTTAGAGGCAAGTCGTTCCAAAGTCGTACAGCCGAAACGGAGAATGATTGGGAGACGAAGCCAGAAGAGTGGGATGGTGTTTTCAAGAGAAGATATTATCTTTAGGTAATTAATTTTAAGATATTACTTTATTTGCAAAGATAATTTATTTTTCCTAATCAGTACCTATTAATCCTTATACAAATAAGTATATTATTATAATTAAATATAATTTTAAAATAATCAATACCTAACCGTATCCTGTTTCCGAACGAAAAACAAAGACAATTAGAGTGGGTATATTCTTTTATTAAAATCAAAAAATAGTGGGTAGTTTTCCGTGACCACGGCCCCTGGAAAGGTGCCGAAACGTCGGATAAACCAAAAAATCTCAAAAATAACAACTAAAATTTAACTAAGTTGTTGAATTAATTGCGTGAAAAAAAATATCCGTGAAAGTGTTTTATTTATAAGTATATTATTTACCTTGGCCATTTAATCGTAAATCGAGGGGTGATTTTGTTGACAATGCTTTTTGACAGCATTAGTATTGTTTTCCATTTATTTTATAACTGACCTTTGGTCACAGGGTAAAAAAAACTGCTAGTTTGTTACTCTTGTGCTTTGGTAGCCTAGATAGCATGTCCATTTTTTACTTAATTACGAATAATACTGTTTTTATACTACATTACAAATTATCAAAGCAGCCCCATTTTTTCCTAAAATAACCCCAATCTACGGTACTTTAGAAGTTATCACAGATTTTAAAGAACTTTCTCTGTCGATGAACTAACAAAATTGTTAAAAAAACCCGTGCGAAGCCGCGCCGGACCTCTAGTATTGAAAACAAAATAAGCAAGTATACCTATATATTATTATTAAAAAAAAAAAAAAAAGGTTTTATATTATTTTTATGCATTCACAATGCAATTTTGTAAGTATAGGAAAAATGTGATAGTAAAAAACCACGAGCCCTATAAGTAGCTTTCAGGCGGGATTCGAACCCGCCCCTCCGGGAATCCGGCCCGATGCTCTGACCAACTAAGCTACCGAAAGGCTTACACGACTCGTCGAATTTTGCTATCACTTGTTACGCTGTAGGCCAGCATTGCTTCATCAATGTGAGGAAACCCTCGCATCCGAAAGAAACATTTTTACAAACGTTTAACAATCGATTAAGATGAAACAGCCATATTGAGATTTCATTTTATATTTATGCATTCACAATGCAATTTTGTAAGTATAGGAAAAATGTGATAGTAAAAAACCACGAGCCCTATAAGTAGCTTTCAGGCGGGATTCGAACCCGCGCCCCCGGGAATCCGGCCCGATGCTCTGACCAACTAAGCTACCGAAAGGCTTACACGACTCGTCGAATACTACTTACTATCACATTATATCACATATTTATTTTACAGGAAAAATGTGATAGTATATCACATCATCATCATCATCATCATCAGCCATTTAATGTCCCCACTGCTGGGGCACTGGCCTTCCTTATGGATGAATAAGGAGAATGAGCCATGACCCACCACGCGGGCTCACATATATCACATACTATCACATTTTCCCTATTAAATAAAATAAATTTATAAAACAAACACATAGACATTTTAGATGTGCCTTTTTGAGCTTTTTGGGGCGAATTTGCAATTAGTGAGGACATGTAAGTGGCTTCTGGTGCCTATTGTAATTGATGTTAATTTATAAGATTGGCTGTTGGTTTTCCTTTAAGAAAATAAATAAATAAATGAAAAGAATATTACCACATCAGCTATACGAAAACGTAATACCTATTCGCAACCTTCATGTAAGAATAACTACAAACATTCAATTTTCTTTATTTCATTTGAAAGCGGCATTGAATCTGGGCACTCCAACCAAATTATCATTTTAAGCCTTACTGCGGAAAGCGAACCACAAAATTAGTACTTGGCGAGACATGCCGAACAACAAAATTCCTGCCATTTACAAAAGGGGTTTTCTTGTAATTTAATTAAGGTACAGGGTTACGTACATCCCTTTATCCGAGGGCTCAACCGAACAACCCTAATTGGTTCATACCCTGATTCTGATGAAATGACTGTTCTGTGGCGCGCCAGAAATATTCCAGCTTGACCTTTTTAGGGTTAAATTTCTTTAAAAGCAAGTTTAACCATTACAATGTCAAGATCATTTTTCATTGTTATGAACGTTGTGTAAAAGTAATACAATACGAATACGATTTGGCGAAGGGGTAGGCTACCCACCTTCTGCGCCAGAGGTCTCGGGATCGATTCCCGAACAAGACAAATGTTTGTGTGCATGAACATGTCTATTTGTCTTGTTCTGGGTGTTTTCTATGTAGGTATATTAAGTATGTATTTACTAACAAAAAGTCTTTAAGTATATATTTATCCGTTATCAAGTTTTCCATGATACAGTTTCTTAATGAAATTAACATGGCCTTAGATAATTGGTGTGATTGTAAGAAGTTATTTATTTATTATTATTTATTTACAATATGTCCAAAATAATAGTAAGTAGTTGCTAAGTAACTTATCCAAGATAAGCATTATAGAAAATAAAAATAGAAAATATTTTTTTTCTGACAAGATACAACTAATACACATAATAAAATACTCATTTTTTGTCGGGGGTTGATTGAAATTTTAATTTTATGTGGGATCAATAAAAAAGTATTGTGGCTTGAAAACAGATTTATTTCACTTTTTCTTAATTTAAACACCCTAGCACACACGTCTTCTGTCATTCCCTTGCGTATATCCCTCTCTCTCATTTCCTCGTACATCCCTTTCTCGCATTCATACGTTCCTTTTCACGCTCCATACCAACTTCACTAATCCTACACTCGGCCGTCCTGCACTTCTGGCTGACCTCAGACATACATACTGTTACACAAAAACATAGGTACCTACTTAAAACATGTAAACATAGGTACTTAAAACATGTTACACAATCAGAACTTAAATACTTATACATTTATGATATATTCAGAAGGATTATAAACTTATCATAATCACAAGCATTATGAACTTATTTAGACATTCAAAAAACTTAACACTACTTAGTACAGGAACTTGGAATCATGTGAAGTACTATACATACTTGTTTAAATTACATCTTACACTTTAAACAATAAGCATTTTATAATATCTTATAAACTAACATCAGTAGGAACTTGTTTAAATTACATCTTGCACTTTAGACAAACATTTTATAATATCTTTTAAACTACCATCAGAAAAACTACACTAAGGGGCATCTAACACAAACATTTTCCTTTCATACATCATCTTTCATAAACAACAAAAAGCAAATTGCTCACCATCATCCTGTTGATACCAAACTTGATCACCCATCTGAATCCCTGGTATAGTCTGGGAAAGGCTTCATGAAGTCAGACGATGTGGAAGTTTTGTTAGGACCTTCAGAGTGTACATTCAACTTCTCAACATCGTAGCGGTGGTTCCTCTTTACCTTTGTTACCTTGTATGGTCCCAAAAATTTCGGTTTTATCTTCAAACAACTGCCATACTGAGTACGCTTTATAGCTACCAAGTCGCCTTCTTTGTACACTTTACTTTCTTTTCGGTTTTTGTTATAGTCACGTCTGTTCTCTTCCTGGACCTTTAAAATTTGTTGTTTTGCACTTTTCCTGAGCTCTTCTCTATGTTGAATAAAACTACTTCTTTCTTCGTGTGACAATAATTCTAATAACTCCAAATCTTCTTTTCTATACATTTTTGTTCCGATAAGCATTTCAAAAGGGGTTGAATTGATACTACGCTGAAAAGTGCTATTCAATGCTCTTTGCACCTTGCTGATATGCTTGTACCATTGTCCTGGTTGTTCTATTGACAGCTTGGTTAAAACAGGTATAATTATTCTGTGTATTCTTTCAACTTGTCCATTTCCTCTTGGTACTCCTGTTGTTATTAACACCTGTTCTATCTTCTCATGTTCACAATACTGTTTAAAGTCATTGCTCGTAAATGCAGTACCTCTGTCTGTTATAACTCTCTTAGGGTTGCCAAATATCTGCTGATGGATGTTCATTTTGTTCAGCACTTCTTGAGTTGATGTTGTTTTTGTTGGGTACAACCAAACAAACTTCGTAAAACTGTCTACCATGGTGAGTATATGGTTATACTGTTTTCTTGTTTCAGTGAGAGGTCCAACATGATCTAAATGAATAGTATGTAAAGGAACATCTTCTTTGTCAATAGGGTTCAGAAATCCTTCCTGTTTCCCTTCCTTTCGAGTTGCCAACAAGCATGGAATACATGTTGAAATATAATTTTCGACTTTCTTACCTAAACCTGAAATATAAAAATCTTTTTCTATCAGCTCTATTGTCTTTTTCTTTGAAAAGTGGCCATTTTCATGTGCTCTCTTGATTATCTCTATTTCCATTCTCTCAGGCACAACGAAGCTTTGTTCTATACCTTTACAGATTATCCCGTTACGTAAGCTGAAGTCTTTATAAGGTTTAGCATCTTCTAGTATCTGCTTAATAGCCTTTAGCCCATCATCACTATCCTGTGCACGTCGCAAGTCACTGTGTAGATTTAAAGTTACCAATGCTACTACAGGGTTTCGACTTAGAGCATCAACATGACGCATTTTAGAACCTTGACGGTGTTCAACCACAAAATCATAGTCCTGTAGGAAAATAATCCATCTTGCAACTCTTGAGCACAAAGCTAAGTCTTTCTTGTTGAGAGTCATCTGGAATGCTTTACAATCTGTTACCAATTTAAAACATTGACCATAGAGATAGTGTCGAAACTTCTTTATTCCTTCAATTATAGCTAGAGCTTCTAATTCATAGCTAGTATATTTACTTTCGGCGTCTGACGTACGTTTACTCATATAATGAACAGGATGCAAATCGCCATTTGAGTCCTTCTGCATCAATATAGCGGCATAAGCAATACTTGACGCGTCTGTGTGAAGCTCGGTCTCCGCTCCCGCATCATATAACTTCAGGACAGGTTTGCTGGCTAACTTTTCTTTTAATATCTGAAATACTGCTTTATGGTCTTCATTAAACTCAAATTTAACATTCTTTCTTAACATGTCCGTCAGAGGTTGTGCAATACTAGCATAATTTGGAATAAACTTTCTGAAATAGGAACAAAGTCCTAAAAAGCTGTGCAATTGCTTTTCATTTTGTGGCTCAGGGAATTTAATAACAGATTCTGTCTTCCCTGGCGAAGGCATTATTGCACCGTCTTCTATGACATAACCAAGGTATTCCACTTTCTTCACTAGTAGTTGGCACTTCTTCCAGTTTATATGAAGCCCATACTCTGATGCTACTTGTAACACTTCTCTTAATCTTTCAATTGCGTCTTTCTCATTAATTGCTGGAATTATTAAGTCATCGATAAATATAATTACAATACCTCTTCTTATCAAATCATGGAATATTATTGTAATAAAACGAGTAAAAACTTTAGGGCAAGTGGCTAGTCCAAAAGGAGCTCTTAAAAACTCATATTGCCCAGTGGCGGTCACAAATGATGTATACTTAATAGAACTGTTATTATTTTGTTTATAATTTGTTTACCATGCGTCTCAAGGGTGATGGCTGAAAATCAGTGTTTTGCCTCCGGGCAAAAACTACACTGAGCCTTGGCCCATTTTGCTGCTGCACATACGTACAATTCTTTATTTTCTTTCTTTTTTCTAAAATATGTACTTTCCAATTTTGTTTATTAGGTATATTTTGTGTTTTCTGTTTTTATGTTTATCTCGGTAATTGTATGTATGTGAAATAATTCAGCAATAAACGATTTATCTATCTATCTATCTATCTAATCTTCATGAACTTTAAGGTTAAAGAATCCATTTTTAAGATCTAATGCACTAAATATCTTTGCACTTGACAATCTATCTAATAACTCATCTATAATAGGTAGGGGGTATTCATCCTTAACAACTTTCTGGTTCAACTTCCTGTAGTCAACACATATGCGGAGATTACCATCTTTTTTCCTAACAAGAACAAGTGGGCTAGAGTATTCAGAGAAACTTACCCGAATGATGCCTTCTTCTAACCACTCGTTCACTTGCTGATTCACTTCATTTTGCTCCTTTGGGGAAAGTCGTCGTGGACGTTGAGTTACTGGAATGTCATCCTTCATTATGATCTTCAGTTCCATCGGTGCATCCTTAGTACGGCATGGTTTGTAGTTTTCTACCAGATTAACCACTTCCTCCTTCACTCCTGCATCCAGGATATGACCTACGGAATCAACAGAACATGGAAAACAATTCACCTTTCGCATCCAATCATTAGGTTTCACCCATACAGAACCACCTTTCATAACCAGTAACACATTTTGTAAAAAGTCGTGCCCCAAAATCATTTTCATTGGTATACAATTATTAGGAATTATATAAAACATTACGTCGTTATAAACACAATCATCGATCTCAATTTCAGTCGTAAATTGTCCAGTTGAAACAACCTTTGAGAGTCCTAAGCCGGTTAACGTCACGTTTCTCCCGATAGTCGTACACTCCGGTGAGCCGATTTCGGTGTAAAAGTCAGCTGATACTAAATTGACGTCACTGCCCGAGTCTATTAGTGCACTAGTACTATTACCAAAGAGCATGTAATCACTACGTTTAACTATTACCGCATAACATTTTCACAATTTTCACCGGTTTATTTCTTCTTGAATGTTTGTTTACATCCAGCTTCAAAACGTCAAAGTCTTCGTAGCAGTCAATGTCAAACTCCTGTGCGTGCGCCATCTTGTCGTTAGTGCTGCCCTCAGTGCTCGCCGCAACTGCTTGACCGACGTCTGTCGAAACTTCGTCTGCCGCGCCATCTTGCGCCGTGGTAACAAAAGTTCGCTTCCATAACAATAACAATGCAGAAACGCCGAAAGGAACGGAGCCTTTCGGCGTTTCTGCATTGTTATTGTTAGGACACCGAGTAGAAATGTGTCCAAACTCGTTGCACCGAAAACATTTCATACCTTTGCCCTTGTGAGGACACTCCGCCGATGCATGCCCCACAGCACCATAATCATAGCACCGCACCCGTTTGAATGTTTCACGCTGCACCTTTTGATTTTGAGCTTGAATTCTTTGGCTTAGCGACTCCGACCGCGACCGGTCCTTGCTTTTTATAGTTTCATAAATTTTAAGTTTTTCCTTAAACTCACTGTACGACGTCACGCCATATAAAATCGCCTTATTGCTCTCGCGGTCGCTAATCCCGTCTATTATATATTTAATGGCGACATAATCTGGCATCTTGCCACGTTTGCCCATCTCCTTCATAATAAGCATGTAATCTATACAGGATTCATTCACTAGTTTCTTTCTAGCGCTCATTAGTTCGTGAATAGTCTTGATGTCGACTGTATCCGGAAATTCCTTAGTAATCGCAGTTTTTAATTCGTCCCAAGCCTTGAATGGACGTTCGGCTTTCAGCCACAGAGCCGCCGTACCGGTGAGGGATCGTCTTGCCACCAATAGCTGCTGCAGTGGTGTCCACCCAAATATCTCGGCATTGCTTTCAACGTCGTCAATCCACTTAGATACGGGATAGGTACCATCGCGGCCATTAAAGTGCGGCACCAATTCGGAGGTCATTTGTAGCATGTGCGTCGAATTTGCCCGTGCCTCGTAATATTCGTCGTCAGCGAAGTCGTCTATTCGGCTTTTACGCCTGTCTCTACCGTCTTTAGGCATATCTTCTTTCTTCACTGCAACCACGCCGGCAGGTTCGTCGTATTGTATGGCGGCGTCCGTGATCGCAAATCTTGAAATATCGCTTCAATCTCAGGTTTCTTGCCACGAACCTTTACTGATCCCGGACGAGCCCCCAATTTGTGGGATCAATAAAAAAGTATTGTGGCTTGAAAACAGATTTATTTCACTTTTTCTTAATTTAAACACCCTAGCACACACGTCTTCTGTCATTCCCTTGCGTATATCCCTCTCTCTCATTTCCTCGTACATCCCTTTCTCGCATTCATACGTTCCTTTTCACGCTCCATACCAACTTCACTAATCCTACATTTAATTTTATTATTTTTAAATTATCTACAAACATTAAATAAGTTTGCAAGTAACGTACATAATAATACCCATAATGTGTTTAAGATCCATTCCGCAGCTGACAAAAATTAAGTTCAAGAACTAAAACCCGAGTAGGTACCTACTGAAAAATCATGCTCTAAAAAGTACCTATGAAACAAGAAAATATTCTCTACTAGCTTTTCGCCCGCGGCTTCACCCGCGTAGACTACACGACGTAATTCCGTGGCAATGTGATATGTTTCTGGGATAAAAAGTAGCCTATGTTCCTTTCCAGTACCCCTAGTGTAAGTTTTATGTCAAAAAACGCAAACTATCGTGAGTCCGTATTTATGTCAATTTGTATGAAAACTGTATCAGCGCCTCTAGCGGCGAGTAGCGCGCTTATGCAGTTTTCATACAAATTGACATAAATACGTACTCGCGATAGTTTGCGTTTGCTTGACATAAAAACTTACACTAGGGGTAGGGGTGGCAGTCCCGACTTTTTTCGAACGTAAAGTTATCCACGGTTGTTGTTAACTCAAAATGAGGAATTTGGTGAGATATGAGGCTATTTTTATGGTAAAAGTTTGTTTTGTAGTATATTTGAGCGATAGAAAGCCACTAAATAATAGTTAAAACTAGTTTTGTATTGTAATTCGTGTAAATTGCTACAGCAATCATCGCTGACTTAACGATTTAAAAAAGAACTTAGCGATGTTTAAGTCAAACATAGCGTAGAAATTTGAAAGCCCGCTGAGCTAACGACAAATATTATCTAAAGCTAACGAATATTGTCGGTATATTCGACATAGGGCGTTTGTGCACTACCACTGAATTTTACCGATCCGGAAAAAAACGGATGCTTGTATTTAATTAATTACTAATATAAATGATTAATTATTAAAATACAAGCATCCGTTTTTTTCCGGATAGGGACATAGGTAGGGCGTTTGTGCACTACCACTGAATTTTACCGATCTGGCGGTCCGTTTTTTTCCGGACCGGCGTGGCATGAAAAACACGGATGGTAGCTTGTGCACTTGTCCGGTTTTTTACTGGCCGGGGCAGCGCAGTGATCTCTTTGAAACTACACTCTACGGACGCGTTTTAAACGAGAGGATTAATGAGTTCCTTGGAACGTCGGCAATTACTTGCTTTATTGCTTTATGTACGAAGACGTAGAAGACAGAAATAATTTTGGGTTCATCCTCTTATCAGTGAAAGGTACCTGACAGGGTCATTTACCGAAATCACAATTAATTGAGGCAGGATGAAAAATTATTTTTTAACTACTATCGAATGTCTACAGCTAGCTATGTAACAAAAAAAAGTTTCATTAAAATCCGCTTAGTAGTTTTTGCGTGAAACACGGACAAAAGACAGACAGACAGGCAAACAAAAATTTCAAAAACCATATTTTTGGTGCTAGATATATTACGTGTTATTGGTGAGAAATAATATTAATAATAATAAATAAATAACTTCTTACATTCACACCAATTATCTAAGCCCATTTTAATTTCATTAAGAAACTGTATCATGGAAAACTTGATAACGGATAAATATATACTTACTTAAATACTTTTTGTTTGTAAATACATACATATTATACATAGTTAAAACCCAGACCAAGACAAATAGACATGTTCATGCACACAAATATTTGTCTTGTTCGGGAATCGAACCCGAGACCACTTGCGCAGAAGGTGGGTAGCCTACTCCTGCGCCAAATCGGTCGTCAATCGAGAGAGGCGCTTGAATTTATTTTGGCGTGCGTTAATTTATTTGCGATAACTCCTAAGATATTCATTTAAATTATATGGTGTATAAGAGTAAAATAATGTGCATGAAATGCTTAAAGCAACTAACGTATTTAGATTGATAAGGGTTAATACTGTATCCGTTTAAATAGCTTTCCAAATTACCGCATTGTTCGTAACCATTTTTTAAGAGATGATATGGCTATAATATGCTATCCTTAAAAGATAGACATATGCTATCGCGGACTTTTTTGTAGATCTATAGAGGAGGAATATTCCAACATGCATTATTTTTTTTTAACCTCGAAAGGATTAGGCAGCGTTTTTGCAGAAAGCTCCCGGGCGGCTTGCCGTTTGCCGGCACTTTCGACAATTATCGTTATATTTCTACCAATTTACACAAAACTTTCATAAATTATATATTAAAACCTTCCTGAAGAACCACGCTACCTATTAGTGAAAACCGCATGAAAATCTGTTTCGTAGTTTTAAAGATTTAAGCTTATATAGGGCCAGACAGACGGGAAGCGAAGTGATATATGATTAAAATACAACCATCCGTTTTTTTCCGGACGGTAAAATTCAGTGTAGTGCACAAGCGCGTATATGTTTTTCATTGCCGTCATCTCGGAACGGAAAAAAACGGTCCGGAATGGGGAAAAGTAAAATGACGGACGGTAAAATTCAGTGTGGTGCACAAGCGCTCATATGTTTTTCATAGCTGCCATATCGGTCCGTAAAAAACCGGACCGCCGGATCGGTAAAATTCAGTGTAGTGCACAAACGCCCGTACGGATCTGCCGCCACCGCAATGCTCGAGTGAGTGAGAGAGAGAGGGCGAATATTTTAGCTTGGCCAATCGTGCGGCCGTGTCAACGGCGCGGCGCGCGGCGGCGCGGGCGGCTTGTCAATTACTGTCGCGTAATGACGTGCCAGATGCCCATCTTGCATTTGCATAACACAAGGACACATAATATATTATCTAATTTTTGGTTTAATTTACAAGATGTTAAATCCAAGTATCGATCGATTCTAGGTAATATTGAGGTAATTTCAATGTTTTACTTTACCACACTGCCATTTGGTACGAATCAAACATAAAAAGCATACTAAAAATACACTTTTACTGTAACTAAAACTACACATCCATCGAAACTCAGATACGTTTCTCTCGACAATCTCCAACAGAAAATTATTTCTCCAAAACAATTTACCTACATCTATAAAAACACCCCTAATTTGTGAGGAATCACCACAACCTGGCGGCACTGACGATTCTGTGACTGACGTACCGAACCGAATTCAATAATCATAACGATCGCTATCTCCGAAGAGACTTCCAGCCCGGCTACAAAGTATCTGTGTCCCGAATTTCAGCTAAATCCGTTCAGCCGTTTTGGCGTGAACAAACTTCATAACATCCAAACATCTAAACTTTCACATTTATAATATTAATAGTAGGATAGTAGGATGAAATTGCCATGGTCTGAAATTTTACTGCCTTGCAAAAAATTAAATGTTGTCAAAGCCAAGAACCATCTCGATCAAGTCAGCTTCCAAACAAAACAAAGCGCATCAAAATCAGTACATTCGTTTAGGAGCCACAGACAGGCAAACAGGTACACAGACATGTAAAACGTAACATACCCCTCTTTTTAAAGTAGGGTGTTTAAAAAATCCCTTATTGTGATGCTGTGTGATGCCAAAACTGTGCTCAGCTCAGTATAAGCTGCAGGCGAGGCCTGCCGCGCTTGTATTCTGCTGAGCACACCAGCTTATCTCTATCTTTATTTCTTACTGAGGATTCATCATCAGACATTTAATATCCCCATTGCTGTGGCACTGCATGGCTTTCCTTTTGAATGGATAAGGAGAATGGGCCATGACCCACCACGCGGGCCCAATGCGGGTTGGAGGGTATAAGCGAATGCAGCCGGGACCAATGGTTTAACGTGCCTTCCGAAGCATGGAGAAGCTCGAGATGAAAAGTTTTTGGTCACCGATTCCGTGACCGACCATTGCGAAAGTTGTTTAACCTCAACCACTAGCTATTGCCCCACGGATTCCTCAGACTGAGCTGAGGATTAACTATATAAATAAATAATACATATAAAAAAAAAATAACTTCTTACATTCACACCAAATATCTAAGCCCATTTTAATTTCATTACGAAACTGTATCATGGAAAACTTGATAACGGATAAATATATACTTAAATACTTTTTGTTTGTAAATACATACTTAATATACATAGTAAACACCCAGACCAAGACAAATAGACATGTTCATGCACACAAATATTTGTCTTGTTCGGGAATCGAAGCCGAGACCACTGGCGCAGAAGGTGGGTAGCCTACCCCTGCGCCAAATCGGTCGTCATATGCAATGGCCGTTAGTATTAAAAAAGCAATATCGTTTAAAACTAGTAAGCTTTCAATAGGTACGTAATCATTTACATAAAGATTGAGCTTTATCGATCAAACGGAAGTTTTCTCGTCAGAATGCAAGATAAGTGGCAAAGTAACAAGAAACCTTTAATCCAGGCCGGCACAATAGCCTCTTTGTTGGAGCATCCGTCTTGTTTCCAACAATAAATTGTTCTTTTATTTATAGGTAATGTTAAATCTTACAAAGAAAATCTATAGATAGATTGTTGCTTTTCATTTCGGTAATTATATTTTTTTATACTACCTAAATCATTTCAATGAAGGTAATTAAACCTTTGGTACTTACACCTACTTTTACTTCTACGGAATATTGTGAATTGTGAGCTCAAATCTTGAAAACCGATGCTTGCGTCATTCGACCAAATCACCAGGCTAATTATTCTGTCAAGTTTGAAGTGGTGTTCCCAGTACATATTACATCCAACACCGATTAATATGGACCGGCCCTATCTGGCTAGGTTCAGCATCAGCCATTATAAGTCCCGCAGTGTCATGCCTTCTTTATGGGTGGATAAAGAGAATGGGCCATGACAACTACGCAAACCCAATGACGATTGGCGGGTATTAACGACTGCAAGCGCAGCCGGGACAAACTGCTGAACGTGCCTTCCGGAGCACGGAGGAGTTCGATATTATACTTTTTGGTCACCCGTGACCGACCATTGCGAAAGTTGCTTAAGGCTATTGCGGCGATCAAACTCAGAATTTTCAATGTTTTTAAATTAAATTTCCTGACAAAGTATCATTGCTAGGCCTTTCAAAATATTATATGTGATAGATCTTTTCTTTATGAAGGGAAGTTACTAAAATTTATTTGAATCAAATAAATACAATGTACTAAAAAAAATTATTTTCAAGACCCCTTTTTTCCGTCTTAAACTCAATTATCTCAATAACTAGTTGAGTAATCAAGCAAATTTTTTTTGTGTAAGTAGTTCTTAGTCATATCTAGGGAAGTTACTAAAATTTTTTTTTGTTATATTTATAGTCAACTAGCGGCCGCCCGCGGTTTCACCCGCGTGGTTCCCGTTCCCGTGGGAATATCGGGATAAAAAGTACATATAAACCTTCCTCTTGAATCACTCTATCTATTAAAAAAAAACGCATCAAAATCCGTTGCGTAGTTTCAAAGATTTAAGCATACAAAGGGACATAGGGACAGAGAAAGCGACTTTGTTTTATACTATGTAGTGATAACTAGTATCCCAAAATACATCGTGCACCGTTTCGCAGCATAATTGTTCAGTCTCCGCCTGGTATTGGCGGCGTTTGGACGTGGAGACTGTATCGCTCCGATTGCGCCAAAATTGAAAAAAAAAACTCACACTAGGATCCTAATTTTTTTCAATGATGCTTATTTTGCTAGGAAATATTGAGATAGCGCTTCAGGATTGGGTATAGATGAGTGCTTTGCCATTTATTGCATAACCATAGACCTATGTAACCTAGGACAAGTTATTTTACTCATTACCTAAAGCAAACATCAATAGTTTGAAATAAAAGTGACGGATAATATTGCCTAAGATACTTAAGAGCCCATAAAAGTTATACCTATTTGAGTACCAATATTTTGTTGTGTTGTAGGTACATAATTAGTCTAAGTTTCTAACTTCTACTACTGTATATTAAATTTATGTTCGTTTTAGGTTCCTCAAAATTGAAAATGTGAGAAAGTTAAGATAGGATAGAAAATTGCATCAAGAAATAAGAAATTCGCTTGTTGAAAAAGTTTTTTACAGATACATAGTGAGTCACACCAACACATCAAAATAGGACTATAAAAAATACTGCATTTAATGCGCGTACTCGTGCAAGTACTAATAGTTTTTGTTTCATCGAAATCTGTCCAGGATTTCCAAAGTTACAGCGTTGTAAAGTTTCACCAGCTTTTGTAAATTTGCTTTCCTTGCGCGCTATTGCGATGACGTCATGTCGCACTGACATCTCCGACTGCGGCTGTTACAGGTGATTTCCGTCTAACTGTACCTACATAGAGTGCGTCTGTGCGCAATCTGCGCGCAACTCGTACGTTTTTGACGCTAGTTACAGTACATTTTCTTCGTTCTAAGGTAATGGTAAATGATTAGTATTCGATTTCTACCACGCGCAGGCGCACTCTAAAACTGTCACCTACTGTCAATACCGAAAGACATTTATCCCACAAACTTACCTGACCCAGTTGTGGAGGCGCCACTAGCAGTACAAAATTATCGAAATGGCTGTCAGTTTTTAGGGTGCATATTTAACCACCAAGTCAGTTAAGGTTGTAAGTACATTTTGACAGAATACCGCCCGCCATTATGAAAGTTGATTTAATTTATTATTCACGAAAATAAAACATTATTTGAAGGTGTTTTTTCATATGGGCTCAATACAAAATTTCTTAACCATTTCATTGATCGACTAACTATAAGAAAAATAAATAAATTTATTACGAAACCGTGAGAGCGCAACTATATAGTCAAAGGATTCTATGTAGGTATACGGAAATGCGACGTGACGTCATACGTTAATGCCATTGGTTCACCCGAATTTTCCTCGGAGGCCGTACTTTAAGTTTAATATCTCAGTCATTCTTGAAGATAGGAAAAAAATAAAAACAGATTCTTTTTTCTCGAGTTACATATTTTTTAGATATGCTGATAACAAAAATCGTTGGTGTGGCTCATTCTTGAAATAAAACCGATGTAAGAATTTTATATACCTAGTTGATCTAATATCACCATTACACTTTTTTGAGACTGTGAGAAGTCCAGCTTCTTTCCTTTGAGTGAGGAACATAAACCGCACCATTTTGTGTAAATTTCAGGTTCAAAACATTTTTATTACTGATTCTCTTATCCATTATTAGTACAAAATAGAGCATGCATACAATTTCTTGCAAGAAATGCTCTCGCGGTTTTTAAATTCGAAATTCGAAATCCCCACAACAATATCTATAACCGATGGTTGAGGCGCCAGTAGCAATAAAAAAGAATGAAAAGTCTGTCAGCTGTATTGACAGTTTTAACTCTCAAATTTAACCACCGCGTCAGATAAGTTTGCGGAGTTCTGTAAGGAGACTTGTATAGTCGGAGTAAAATTTTTGATACTCTAATGAAATATTGCATAGGTACAAGTACTTCCGAAGGAGGAATATTTATTTCATTATTTAAATTTCATTGCACAAAGTATAAACAAATGGCGGGCTAACTTTAAACTGACTAACATATTATATCAAAGATAATAAACTCATAAAAATAAATAATCTCGAAGAAGTTTTATATACACTCTCTGCCACAAATGTCATTTATTAAAAGTAGGTGGCTAAAACGTCAGTGATTAGATTACATACCCTTTGGAAGCGGCCATGGAAGAAATGACAGTTTTGTATAAGTAGTACGAAACCAAACCGTTTCAGCTGCTCGACCCTGATGTTGTCAAAGCCAGCGGCTTTACCTTCTTTGAGATTATCAAGGGCAAACTTGAGCTCTGTTTCTGTAAAAGCCTCGTCCAAGTGGTTAACCTCTTTACCAGGGTCTCGTGTAAATTTCTTCTGGAGACTTTTCGTGGAAGCTTTCCCATTTTGGAGTAAGTGGTGAGCGATCTGGTTTGTGGTCACATTGGAATGACGATCAGCGATTTTAGGATCATTATTTAGTTTCATTATAAAACACCATGCCTTCTTGCTTTTATGCGTCATATCTACGCCTTCGATTAGCTTGTTCCACTTTTCTCTCGTTGTTTCGGATATGGCTTCTAGCAATTCATTCCCAAAATCGATGGTGCCCTGTGAGATGGGATCTAATTCATACTGGTCTTGGTATGTCATCCTATCATATTATATTTAAAAACATATATTTGATGCTTGGGAGAGCAAGCGAGATGTAGTTGGTATTTATTGTGACCTCTCCAAAGCTTTCGATTGTGTTAATCACCAAACGCTTTTAAGGATTTTAAAACATTATGGTGTCTATGATAAATCGGTTAGCCTTATGCAATCATATCTATGTGAAAGAACACAGAAAGTAGTTATCAACAAAACTGAGTCTACTGGAGCCCCTATCAACATGGGCGTACCCCAGGGGTCAATACTGGTCCCTTTTGCTGTTTTTAATTTATATAAATGACCTTCCTTTTTAAGCAAAGAATTTATGCGAGACAGTGCTATTTGCTGATGACACTTCCTCTAGTCTTTAAAGTTGACAGAGGTAATCATTGTTCTGACGAAGTAAATAGTACTTTATCGAAAGTTGCGCATTGGTTTCATAAAAATAATCCATTCCTTTACCATGGTACCATTACACAGTACCATTAATGATACTGTGGCAATTTCTTTTTGCCGTGGTACCATCAATTAATCTATCATTAAACTCGAAAAAAACAAAATGTGAAAAAAAAACCCTGCCTAATGTAAGACAGGTTGATATTCACATAAAATTGGATGACAATGTAGTAGAATTAATTAACAGTACTATATTTTTAGATATAACATTAGATTATCGACTTCAATGGGACCCTCATATTGAAGCCTTGGCCGGTAGACTCAGTTCTGCGGCATTTGCTGTTAAAGAAATAAGGCTCTTATCCGATATTGAAACGGCAAGATTAATCTATTTTAGCTATTTTCAGAGTGTATTGTCCTACGGCCTATTACTTTGGGGTTCAGCAGCTAACATCGAAAGTATTTTTGTGCTTCAGAAAAGAGCTATTCGTGCCATATACAAACTTCGGCTAAGAGATTCTTTAAAAGAAATCAACATATTAACTGTTGCAGGACAATACATATATGAGAATATGGTATATGTGAAGAAGTATCTCAATACATTTGTAAAACGTAGCAATATACATCAATTCAAAACTAGAAATAAAAATAAGATTGCCGTTCCAAGGATTCGACTTGAAAAAACAAGAAGTTCGTTTTGGGGAAAAGCGTAGCTAGTTTTAATAAAGTTCCACAGAATTTAGTAGAGCTGCCTTTGCACAAATTCAAAAGTCATGGCAAAAAATCGCTCATGGGCAAAGGATATTATAAAGTAGACGACTATTTGAAAGACCATAATGCATGGATTTGATGTAAAAAATGTCAGTTAAAAAAGTCTTGAACGAAAATATTGACGATTCAAAAGAGCTTATTTCTTAAGTCAAGTTGAATAAAGATATTTTTTATTTTATTTTATTATTTTATCCTTCAGGTCGTAAGGCCTGGCACACAATTAGGTCCTCCGTATTGCACCACTTACTGTCTTCACGCACTGGTGATCTATGTGATCACTGGCAAAGATTAGATCAGGGTTTTAACCCCTTTTCCAGCGACCGCTGTTGAATGATGACGGAAGTTTTGGATCATGCATCAAAGATAGTAGGTATGTGTCCATCAACCCATTCTTCAACCTTCACTCCGTTGTCATCACTGGTTCTGTATCCCCAGTCCCTATGGCTATTAAAATTACCAAGAACGAATCTAACCGGATGGGCGTTAAAGTTCGGCGGACAGCTGAAGTAATACGGTGCATTGGGAGGTTTGTAGACTGAAGTGACCGTACATTTACTAAGTTCGGTAGTAAGGATCTCTATGTTACTGGTGTTAGTCTGATACACAGTGCGTACCTCTTTATCTGGCCTGGCGAATAAGCACTCCCATACTGTCGATGGGGGACTTCAGCTATGAGTTTCATCCCCTGAGTCACTTGTCAGGTATGCTTTAATGAGTGTGCATCTGAGTTGCATAACCTCATTCCGCCCTCTCCTTTAAACTCACGCTCAGAGAATTTAGTACTCCTTCATCATGCCTGAAATACCATGCCGGCTTCTGTTTGCCCGAGTACCTACAACCCAAACCTCTTAAAGTCGCAAGTGAATAGGCATCTTCTGGGTGAATCTATTCACACAAAATTTTATTCAAGTACTATAACCAACCACATTATAAAACTGGCAAGCTTACATTAGTAAACAAAGTATCAATTATTTCAGTTGCCCTACGTTTTGTTTAAACAAATTCGACGATCTCCGTGGCCGATTGGTGTACGCACCGGTTTTCTAGGTGCCACTATCTCTGAGGTCCCGGGTTCGATTCTCGGACGGGTAAATGTCGAAAACTAACTTTTACATATTTTCTTGTATCTGGGTGTACGTGATCGTTGCTTCCAATTTTCAATGACACAAGTTATTGTATTATTTGATATTATCATTTTTGGTATTGGAATAATATGTATTTTATTTTATTTTTTTGTACTTAAACAATATTTTTATTTAAGTGTTTTTTTTATATATTGATTTATATTATAGATTGATAGCGTGATTTTATATAAATGGTATACTTATTTAAATATTGATTAACTAAGTAGATTTATTTTGTAAAAAAGTATTAGATGATGGGCTAGTATGAGTTATTTATATTTTTTCATATTAAATTATCAGTTTTATTAATTTTAATTGGAATAAATCTGAAAATGTACCTACTGCTTAGAGCAGTATACATTATTTATTTTTTTCAGTGTAATTTGTAGCAAATGTTGTAGTTTTGCCTGCGAAGATCATTTCGATAATGGATATATTATCGAAATGATCTAGAGATAGAAAATAAATATAAATAGCTGCTGCTGTGTTCTGCATTTTGAAGAATCGTTTGAAGTGACTATCTTTGTTAAAAAAAGCTTTTTTTACTACATAGGTACGAATAAAAGATCTACTCTTCCTACAAACCGACGTTTACAATAAATATTCATAATAATTCTTCTTGTATTCTACATAATATAATTTCCTTAGTAAAAGCGCACATAGGTGTTATTTTCGATGTAAATAGAATGCGCGCTGCATGCCGCGTCTACACGTATTTCTCAGTCTACGAGAGTGCCGCGGCCGGAGTCTTACCGATCCCAGCACCCCCTCGCTTGTGTAAGCAACGGCCATCGACGATATTTTTTTTACCTATGCTATATCCTTAATTTCAACGAGCGCGAAGGTCACAGCAGATTATATCAACTCGGAAAGGGATCGACACCGTATCGCCTTTCGCCTCGCGGTCAACCAGGCGTCAACCTAACGTAAGCACTAAGCACGTATGACGTAACCAAACCGGTACCCCTAGTATGAGTTTGGCAAACTGTATGCGTAATCGAAAATTATCGCTCTATCTCTTTCATGTTTCATTGACTGCTTTACCGACATGAGCAGTTTATCCGATAGTTTTCGTAAACGTTGACAGTTAAAATCAACTCATACTAGGAGCACAGATCAGCGTCGGTACGTCGACTCGGCTACGGCTAGGCGACGCCGCCGCGCTTACCGCTCGCTGGTCCCGAGGCGAGGCGATTACGTTACGATTCCGATTAGTGTGCTTTGCAGTAGGGAGTTTCATACAAAGAATACTGAACCGCTCGAGTTGATACGTTTACGTTCCGTTTACGAGTTGATATATATGCTGTGACCTTAATCACTGCGCGCCGGCCGGCCCCGCGAACTCCTCATAGGGCTTTTGTGCACTACACTGAATTTTACCGATCCGGAAAAAAACGGATGCTTGTATTTTAATAATTAGTCATTTATAAAAGTGAGAATTTATTTATTTCGTGTAGTTTCAAACCCTAAACTACACGAAATAAATAAATTATTGCTATAATAAATGCTACCCAGGCTAACGGGACCTCTAGCTAGGATACCTAAATATTATTTGAACGCACATTTCCGGTACCAGAACCAATATCGCATGAAGCATCACCGCGTAGCCAAGAGCAAACAGTAATAATGTCGCTTCGAGCGCTGCGTTAAATATTATGGTAGTACCTAACAAAAATAATCAGAGAATCTCATAGAGAATATCCGAGAACATTGCCAATTAAAAGTCCCAATTAGAAATTTCCTAATCATTAGGTACCTTTTTTAATTTAATATATTTTTTTGTTTCGTTATAAGTTAACATTTAAACACAATTATTGCAATTTGTAATTCTTCATTGTATCCTCGTTTTGCTTCCCATCACTGTCTTGGAAATCTTGGAATACAAGGTATTTTTGCTTAGTTCGATTCGATGGGCTAACTAACGGATGGAGCGTGGAATACCTACTCTTCATGTTCAATATCTACTCAATACTTAATTAACGGGTGTCCCAAAAGTAGGTATAGAATGATATGTCTCAATAAAACGCAAATGGATTGGAATTTCTTCGTAGTTTTATTTTATTTTAAAGAAGAGACTTGTACAATTTTATCTGAATAGCATATCTGCTAAATGACCGCCACGGGCGTTTTTGCTGTGTGCAAGTTTTTCATGACACTTTCACACATTTCGCTGCTAATTTCACACATTTCGCTACATATTTCACCAATAACTCGGCGAATATTTTGTCTATATTGTCTATGTTTTGTGGATCGTTGGCGTAGACTTTATCTTTGACGTAGCCCCAAATAAAGAAATCCAGTGGCATCAGATGGCAAGATCTCGGTGGCCATTTGACATCACCTCTTCTTGAAATTACGAGATTTTTCGACCTTTCGACGAGTGTTTGTAATTGATCGTGAATTTTCGTTAAATATTTGTATAACTTCTTTGCGCTGTTTTATTGTGAAACGCTCCACGATTAATTTTACATGTGTCAAGATGACGTTTGTCAAATTTCAACCCGCCATCTTGAATATTTCGGAAATAGCGCGAAATTAAAATCCTATACCTACTTTTGAGGCACCCGTTACAATTCACCACCTTCAGCCTTATCACCACTTAACATCAGGTGTGATGAAGACTAAGTGTTACCCCGTGGTGGATAAAAAAAAGTTGGTTAACCTCAACGATCGCAGGCTAAACGCGCTGACTACTGCGTCATTCAAGAAAAATAGTAAAAATGCCATTCATCAAATTTCTTACCAAGCCAGAGAGTTAACAATAAATCAAGCACTTATTTTGTAACAAGCACATGTTCAAGACAGGTGATACATCATGTTGTAACAAGTATATCCCGTTGTTGCGACAATGGGTGTCAAAAAAAGGAAAAACGCTGATGTGAGGTAAGAATGTTCGTAAAGGTCCATCCACACCACAGGAAATTGAAAAACTCCTATTCATTTTACATAATTGAACTTGTGAACGTCAAAGAATATAATATTAGAACATAGTTAATTTTCGTGGTGCAACGTTTCTAAGTGTTAAAAAGAGGCTAAAGAAATGTCATTAGATTTTCGATTAACTAATCTAATTGCAGTTTTGTATGGAGATTTTCATGCATTTTTTCTCATTATAAATTCTAATTTATTTAACAACTAATTTATCTACATTACAAAATTTTACACACGTATTTATGGACATTTTAATTACTTAATGACACCTTCGTTGAGAATTTATATTTATAGTCGCGGTTTTATAGAGTTTATTCGCTGATAAAAAAAATATTTAGGTTTTGTTAATGAAATTTGATATAGCATCGTCAAGACGAGTTCTTGTGAATAATCCGAACCATTTTCTTTCATTTGCGGAGAATATTATCTTTAAAAACTTTCGTTTAAACGTGACAGAGTGCGTAAAATAGCTTACATAAATTACTTTGGTCACCCGCTGGAAATGAAACATAAACATAGTTGGCTTGTATGTGTGGACTTTAAAAATGATTAACTTTCTTCTAGGCCAACAAGGTGGATGCACAAAGTATCCCTGTTTTCTTTGTTTGTGGGATAGTAGAGCTAGAAATCAACATTGAATTAAAAAAGATTGGCCTACTCGAGAAGCTCTAGTTCCAGGACAACATAACGTGATAAACCCACTTTTAGTAGTAAAAGGGATCGTATAATTTTGCCTCCGTTACATATAAAAGTAGGTCTTGTAAAACTATTTGTAAAAGGTATTGACAAAAATGGATATTGTTTTCGTTTTCTATCCAAAAAGTTTCTAAAACTGAGTGCTGAAGACATAAAAGCAGGCATTTTCGACGGACCACAGCTATAAGATCATTAATAAAGGATTAAAATTTTAGAGACCTTATGACAGAGATTGAGAAAAAGGCATGGGATGAGTTTGTTTGGCTTGTTCAAAATTATTTGGTAAATAAAAAAGTTCTGACTATTCTCAACACGTCGAACAATTAATAAGTCACTTTCAAAGGGTTTATTGTAACATGAGCATTAAGTTACACTTTCTCTTTAACCACCTGTATATTTTCCCGCCAATCATGGAGATCTAAGTGAAGAACAGGGCGAGCGATTCCACCAGGATTTTCGTACGATGGAGGAACGCTATCAAGTATCAAGGCTACTGGAACTCACACATGATGGCTGACTATTGCTGGAGCATTCAGCACAGCTCTTTGCCTTTAGCGTCAAAAAGAAAATCAAATAAAAGTTTTTTTTTTCCAAGTCGAGATTTAAATAAAATAGGATTAACTTTTAAAATATATAGCGTTTTATTAAAAAAGACTTACATCTCCTATTTTTTTAACTAGAGCTGATACAGAAATTTCAGTTACAGATTTGAGATCGTCCTTAAAAATTGAACTGATATCATGTAACATAACCCAATCATCAGACATGCTGTTGTGCAGTGTAATTGGTGTGAATGTAAGAAGTTATTTATTTATTTATTTATTACTAGCTGTTGCCCGCGACTTCGTACGCGCGGTGTAGTGACTTTTGTGTTAGTTTAGTTTATGTGTGTTTGTTGCCCAGATTTCATAACGCTCTTCTTGAAATCCTATTCTCTACTAAAAGGGTCTAAAGAATATCGAATATGCAGGCTAGGGTATGAACATGGTATGTTGTTATCAAATGCTGCATGAACATAGTTGAGCCCTCATTCATAGATCTGTCCGTCTACCTATCAAGAAACTTTTTCTCAAGTATGCGTGGGAGGTATCAAGCTAAAATTTATGTTCTTACTTAGTAATGCATAATATCAGGCCAATCATATTTTTACTATAAAATGAAAAAGAGATTGTGTGTATCCATACTAATATTATAAATTTGAAAGAGGGTTTGTTTGTTTATCCGTCTTTCACGTCAAAATTGATGCAACGGATCGACGTGACTTTTGGAATGGGAATAGTTTGGCAGCTGAAAAGTGACATACTAAGGCAGCCATTACACAGTCAATCTGGATCGCGATCCGCGATCAAAATCAATGATCGCGATCCAGATTGACTGTGTACGAAGGTGATTGACGGTTTGCGATCTTGATCGCAAAATATCTACATAGTAAATCTCGATCGCGATCAAGATCACGATCAGTGATCGCGATCTGGATGGAGCCCCCAGTACAGGTTGGCCGACCATGGTCGGCGACCATGACCAATACATCGTACATTGACACATTTGAAAGAACCTTTTTAAGCTTGTTCGTTCAAAAGTGTCAATGTACGATGTATTGGTCATGGTCGCCGACCATGATGGTGTACTGGGGGCATTAGACTACTTTTTATCCCTGAAAAATATCACATTCCCGCGGGATAACGTCGTCGTTTAGTCCGAGCTTGCGAAGTCGCGGGCGGAAGGCTAGTATTTTGATATGGAGACATTTCCTATTTGTGAGAGCTTGTAATTAACTTTCTTTAAGTAACAGGTATAAAATGTAATGATATACCATTTAATTATTTAATTTAACATCATTTATGTAAGCTTTCCTAGTAAATAAATGAATAAATAAGTTAGATAGAAAACTATTTTTAATATTCCTTTATTTTATTGGATGGTACCTACGGCTGAAGGCCTAAGTAGCCAGAGCCGGTTAAATGACATAAAAAATGGTAGGTACGTGTCGGTATCTACGTAGGTACTGGCCACTTAGCGTTTATGAGCAAATTTTTCAAAATTACATTGGTGACATTTTGTCTACATTGCGACAAACTTATTTCACACAGTGGTTAGTTTTTGGTACTAAATATACTGTTGACTGTCGGCAGTCCATTTTGACAGTTAATTTTGTATTGCTAGTGGCTCCTCCACGACCACTGTCACCGGTTCAGATATATTTGTGGCACCACTATACTTACTGTAGCGACATCTAGCGTCGAGTAGAAATGCGAAATAGAAATATTACATCAATAGGGTGAAATCTTCAGTTTTGGCCACTGCCCCGAGTGCTTACTTAGCTTAAAACATTTCGTTAATAACTTTTGCTTGATAGTATACTTTTTATCTATGACTTTTAAGTCATAATAACAATAGTAATAATTCAGTTTACATCGAATTAGATGTTTCTTTTATTTTATCTAAGTTAGTTAAGTATTGATTACTCGATGTATCTTTTAAAATTTGATTAACAAAAACACATCAATCGGCACCCTTCGCACATTTTAAGTTTAAGAAATAGGTTTTTAATTTACTAAAATAAAACTAAATTTCGTAAGTATATGAATACTTAGTTATATGTTTTTTACTATGTTTGTCCACGAATTTCTCGAAATCTTAAGGCATATCGAGATGGTTCTATTTGATTTAAATTAGGTGTATTCTAACTTTGGCAACAGTCTAAGATTCATCAAAATCAGTTTAGTAGTTTCCGTGGGTATGTTATAGTACAATTCACTAAAACTTATTGTTATTGTACACTAAAACTTAAGAAATAAAAAGTAATAAAAAAAATAAACTGACTGGCACCGACCTCAAAAAGGTACCTAAATTATAGATATTATATTTTTCCTTTTCAGTTGACAAATACTTTTTGGAGTCTGTAAAATTTTTTTAAGTCGTTTTTTTGTATTGTAAGAATTTAAAAATGTAAAGAAAAGTATAAGATACATTCTTGACAATTTTAGATATAAATTTTGTATTTTATAGATACCTACTTAAGACCATAGGCGAAAGAAGTGAAAAACATCTTAAAGTGGCAACAGCGGGGGCTTTCATCCTACTTAATATAATCATTCGAATGTACATTTGTGAAAGGTATATCGTAATCTTACTGACTTCCTGCACCATCTATTGCTTAGTAGTTATGATGCGAAAGAAGTGAAAAACATCTTAAAGTGGCAACAGAGAGGGCTTTCACCCTAATTAAAATAATCATTCGAATGTACTTTTGTGAGAGGTATATCTTACTGACTACCTGCGCCATCTATTGCTTAGTAGATATAATGACGTAAATAACATGAAATTATTTTTATGATTTTATATGTGCCTGGGGTTTCAATTTATATTATGTTTTGAAGCAGGTAAAAAAAAAATAACATGATTCATTATTAATTGAGACAGCGATTAAATATAACGTATTTTCATAATCATGTGGCGCCATCTATTTTAGTAAGAATCAGTCTTTGTATTTTCCCGTAGGAATAAGGGGTTTTTATTAAATATAAAGTACCCTATATGTTGACCCGGGTTATAAGCTATTACTTCACAAAATTTGGTAAAAATCCGTCCAGTAGTTTTTGCGTGAAAAGCGAACATACAAACAGACAAACAGACAAACAGACAAACAGACAAAAATTTTAATATCTATCGTTTTGGGGTCTATATCCTGTACACATCACATAGCAGTAATTATTTTTTTTAAATCTTTCATGTACAGTCGGCCAAATATGTGGTCTACCACCGTAAGGGTGAAGTTCGTTTGTTCGTCAACTAACAACAAGGTTGATTTTCCTTTGCTTAAATTTTATGACACTTCGACAATTCGTTTTTCGAATTTCGTTATTCTAATATTGCGGTATAAGGGCGGTTACAAACTGGCGTTTTTTTCTGCGCGTATACGGTCGTTCCGGCATACGCGCTTTCACGCGAGCCACAATACGGACTTCAAAAAACTGAACGCGCGAAAACGGGCATATTTCGGCGTGTTCGCTCGAACCTTGCGCTTGATTAGCGTACGACTTGCGCTTATACGAACATACAAGCACGTCAACGCTCGTACGAGTCGCGCGTGTGGCAAAAGGCGCGCCTATACTATACGCGCCTACATTGCGCTTCCGAAAACGAGCTTATACGCGCGTATAAAACGCTAATCTGAAACCGCCCTAATGTTCCTTGGGAAAGTTGTTCAGTTATCGATAATGAATTACCAATTTCAGTATTTAGGGGTATTTTTGTAAGGATAGTAATTAAACGATCGACTCAAAACATTTTAGGGTACCAAAATTACTAGGTGAGCGACTTAGTCGCCAATCTAACCCAACCTAAACCTATTTATCCGCTGCTCACTTAGTATTTTTAGTCGCTCAACCTAGTAATTTTTAGTCGCCTGGTTTAATACCTTGCATAAATGGATGTCCACTGCTAAACGTAGGCCTCCCAAAATGATATCCACTTTGCTCGATTAGGAAAGGACGGGACAAGGGTTGTAACAAGAAGCGGTAGTGAAAATGCTAACTATTTGGTTGTTAAAAATATTATTTTTCACATGTAATAAGTCACTTAAAAAAATTAAATGTTTAAATCTTGTGTAGCCGCCATCTGCCTCTATGACTTCTCGGAGTCAGTCCCTCATTGAGCCCACCAGCCTCGAGCAGATGTCAGACTCACGGGTTTCCTCCCATACCTCATTGCAGTGCCCTTGCAGTGCTTCTGCTGATCTTTAGTTGCGGTTCCATCATCTCTGAACCATAAGACACATTTAGTTCTCTAGAAATCTCACTAATAATTGAATCCATCATGGTGAAGTGCGATTATTTGAGCTCTCTCGGCTATGGATAAATTTCGAGGCATTTTGTAGTAAAATAATGAATAAATTTTACTTTAGTTTAGGGAGTTTAGGAAAATACCTGTGACATTTATTTGTCAGTGATATATGTTCTTTTCCAGTGAAAGAGCTTTCTACTTTAAAAAACCTCCTTAGTTCTGAACTTTATGAAAAACTGTGAGGGTTGTTTGTTGTTGCAAATTATGATCTAATGCATAGGTCACAAAGGCGAAAATAACATTGTGTGTTTGCTCTATGATTTCATGTCAGTTTTCTCAGTTAACAAACAATTTTAAAGATTCGCCTTTAGCGATATTTTGTTGACACGGGAACTATTGTCAAAACTGGTAGACCACTTTCTTGGCCGGCTGTACAGACTTTTTTTCCGTTTCTGTTTTATTATATGTATAGATTATGGAATTCGGGAAACAAAAATAGTCGTAACTTCAGAGATAAGTTTTTATAGTAATTAATCAAATAACATGGTTACTTCATTATCAAAAGTTGCTCGTTACGGTCTTAATGCAACGCAATATATATTAAAGTTGTTAAGTTAATATATAAAAAGGAAGATAACGTCAAAACCTCTATTAAAACGACTTTAATATAAATGCAAGGAATTTATAAGTACTACGTTAGTAATGGTTAGTACCTACTGATTTTTTGGAAAGCGGTTTAATTTTTTTATAAAAATAATTTTTATTTCACTCTTTTTAGTGCATCGTGCAGGCAAGGTTTACTTGTATTCTGGTAAATAGGTATGTGATCAAATTGAAAACCTCCTGTTTTGAAGTCGGTTAAAATACCTTGAGGTATCCCCTTTTTAACAAAACAAGAATCATCTAAATCGGTTTATAAACAAAGGAGTTATGCCTAAAGATACGTATTAAATTCACATAAAGTGGTAACGAAAACGACAGTATTTCGTTTCAAAGATTATCACCGGAACAGAAAACGTTGTCGCACTGTCAACTGCACTTCAACTGCACGTACACTTGACTAATGCATCATAGAATTACCGCGATCGGGGCCCTGCTTACGAGCGAGTGTGCGTTAGAACCACGTGTGTACCTACCAGGGACTTATATCGATATTTGAAAAATATCGATATAAGCATAAAATTTCGATAGTTGGATATCGATACGAAATAGCGATTAAAATATCGATAATTTTATCGATATTTTAATATCGATAATGTACGAAACGTGCGAGTGCGACGCGCGACGTTGCCAAACTTAGCAGGGCGAGAGGATCGGATCGGGGGATTATCGTCGGAGCGACAACAACGGCAAGACGACAAGCGTTTGATTTTGTTTTGCGTTTTGGCAAGCGGCAGATAGCTACCTACCAACTAAAATGCGTTCTTTGCGTAGTTTAGTAATTTACCCTATTTGTGGCTATTACGATACCAATACGAATGACGAATACATCGTAATTAATGACCCAATACGATAACAAATTACGATAGGTACGAATGCATTACGACTTCTTTTTGATAGCATTTTGTTGAATTTATTTGAAGCTTTGTTTGAATATATGTTTTTATATCAATACTAGCTGTTGCCCGCGACTTCGTACGCACGGTAAAGTGACTTTTGTATTTGTTTATTTTAAAATAAGTACTTATATTTACCTGACGATACCTGACGACCGATTTGGCGCAGGAGCAAACTACCTGCCTTCCGCGCCAGAGGTCTCGGGTTTGATTTCCGAACAAGACAAATATTTGTGTGCATGAACATGTCTATTTGTCTTGGTCTGGGTGTTTTGAATACTTCAATGTCATCATTAATACTTAAAACAAAAAATAATTTATTAATAGGGTACTTGACTCATACTTAATTTGATACATCGAATGAAAATTTCCATCACATCACCGAAAAAAAATAATAATAATATTTGGCTTAGGAAAACGTAATATAGCGATATAATGAAATAAAAGTACGAGATTGATAAGTAAAAATAATTTTAAAAATATATTTTTTTATTTTTTATTTGAATTGATGAAAACACATCATCCATGTTAGTGTAGTCAATGAAGCTAGTTGACCCCCACAGTAATTCCTCAGTCAGAAAAAACTTTACATCATGATAAAGTATTAATAAATTAAAAGTATGGTATAAATTTCCAAAAAATAATAATAATAGAAGATTAGGTATTTTTTAATGAAAGTCTTATTTCATTGATATCTTTTTTAGGAAAAATGCTCCGTCAAAATTTTCTTCATCATCATCATCATGTCAGCCGAACGACGCCCACTGCTGGGCATAGGCCTCCCCCAAGGATCTCCACAACGATCGGTCCTGCGCTGCCCGCATCCAGCGGCTTCCCGCGATCTTGACCAGATCGTCGGTCCACCTTGTAGGGGGCCTGCCCATGAACGTCGTCCGGTACGCGGTCGCCATTCAAGAACCTTTCCGCCCCGACGGCCATCGGTTCTCCGCGCTATGTCTCCCGCCCACTGCCACTTCAATGATGCAATCCTTCGAGCTATGTCGGTTGTTTTAGTTCTCCTGCGGATCTCATCATTTCTGATTCGATCGAGCAGGGAAATACCAAGCATCGCTCTCTCCATTGCTCGCTGGGTGACTTTGAGCCTTCTTATGAGACCCATAGTAAAAGACCACGTCTCACTTTCATAGGTCATTACTGGCAACACACACTGGTCAAAGACTTTCGTCTTGAGACATTGAGGTATTTCGGACGCGAATATATGCCGGAGCTTCCCAAACGCTGCCCATCCGAGCTGGATTCGACGAGAGATCTCTTTCTCAAAGTTCATCATTTCAACCGTAAGACGCCCACTGCTGGGCATAGGCCTCCCCCAAGGATCTCCACAACGATCGGTCCTGCGCTGCCCGCATCCAGCGGCTTCCCGCGACCTTGACCAGATCGTCGGTCCACCTTGTAGGGAGCCTGCCCACGGAACGTCGTCCGGTTCGCGGTCGCCATTCGAGAACCTTTCCGCCCCAACGGCCATCGGTTCTCCGCGCTATGTGTCCCGCCCACTGCCACTTCAACTGAGCAATCCTTCGAGCGATGTCGGTCGTTTTAGTTCTCCTGCGGATCTCATCATTTCTGATTCGATCGAGCAGGGAAATACCAAGCATCGTTCTCTCCATTGCTCGCTGGGTAACCTTGAGCCTTCTTATGAGACCCATAGTAAAAGACCACGTCTCGCTTCCATAAGTCATAACTGGCAACACACACTGGTCAAAGACCTTAGTCTTGAGACATTGAGGAATTTCGCAAATATATGCCGGAGCTTCCCAAACGCTGCCCATCCGAGCTGGATTCGACGAGAGATCTCTTTCTCGAAGTTGGACTTACCTAATTGGATTGCCTGTCCTAGGTAGACATAGTGGTCAACAACTTCGAGTGTAATGTTCCCAACATTAACTGGAGCGGATGCAACATGGGCATTGGACATGATTTTCGTCTTATCCATGTTCATCTTCAGACCCACTCTTTGGGAAGCATTGCTGAGATCTTCGAGCATTGTGTTCAGGTCTTCCAAGGTCTCAGCCATGAGAACTACATCATCGGCAAACCGCAGGTGTGTTAGGTCCTCGCCATTGATGTTAATGCCGAATCCTTTCCAGTCCAGTAGCTTGAAAATATCCTCCAACGCAGCTGTGAATAGTTTCGGAGAAATGACGTCTCCCTGTCTCACACCTCGCTGTAGTTGGATAGGATTAGAGCTCTGGTTCTGTAGTCGGACTGACATGGTGGCGTTTTGGTATAAGTACCTCAGCACCTCGATGTACCTGTAGTCTATTTGGCACCTCTGAAGAGACTGCAGCACTGCCCAGGTCTCGATCGAATCAAAGGCTTTCTCATAGTCCACGAACGCCAAGCATAGTGGCAAGTTATACTCTTCGGTCTTCTGTATAACTTGCCGCAGCGTATGAATGTGGTCTATGGTACTATAACCTTTTCGGAACCCGGCTTGTTCGGGAGGTTGGAAGTCGTCGAACCTGCGAGCGAGACGATTCGTAATGACTCTCGAAAACAACTTGTAGATATGGCTCAGAAGCGAGATGGGTCGGTAGTTTTTCAAGAGAGTCTTATCACCCTTCTTGAAGAACAGCATCACATCGCTTCTGCCCCATGCCTTTGGCGTTTTGCCCTCGAGGATGACAGAGTTGAAGAGCTTCTGGAGGACCTTAAGTATCGGCTTACCGCCCGCTCTCAGAAGTTCTGTTGTGATTCCGTCATCGCCCGCCGCCTTGTTGTTTTTGAGCTGCTTGAGAGCCATTCTAATCTCGTACAGGCTGACGTCCGGGATATCTTCGGTATAGTGTCGGGTAAGCTTGGCTCTAGGTTCTGTAGCCTTACTTTCAACAGGTGTTTGCGTGGAGTACAACTGTCCATAGAAACTCTCAATCTCCCTCAGGATTTCAGGTGTTGATGAAATGATACTACCGTCCTCAGCTTGCAGCCTCGTCAGTTGACTTTGCCCTATAGCCAGATCTCTAGCGAACACTTTGGAGCCTTTGTTCCGCTCAATGGCCTCTTTAATACGCTCGGTATTAAATTGGCGAAGGTCGCTTGTCAAGGACTTGGAGATCTGCCTATTTAGCTGTCGATAACGAAGGGCATCCGCTGAGTTCTGTAGTTTCATTTCGTTTCTCTGATCCATGAGTCGGATAGTGTGGCTGGAGAGTTTCTTTAATTTAGGACGGTGGGTTTTGTAGTGCTTGGACCCTACCGTGCGGACAGTATCCACCACCATGTTGTATAGATCGTCCATATCGATGCTGTTCTCAAGGGCTTCGAAGCGGTTTTGGAGCTCGAGCTGAAAGCACTCGGGGTTTTGAATTTGAGCCGGTATTGGTCGGAGCGTAGATTTTATTAGTCGAGATCTTTCCAGCTTGACGTTGATATTCAATGTGCCTCTAAGCATGCGGTGATCGCTTCCCGTCTTTACGGCGTTGATGACAACGACATCATTGAATATTTGCTTCCTCGTTGACATAATAAAATCTATCTCGTTTTTGACTTTACCGTCCGGACTAATCCAGGTCCATTTGCGGCTTACGGGCTTCTTAAAGAAGGAGTTCATCATGTAGAGGTTCTCCCTCTCCATGAAGTCTGCCAGCATCTGGCCCCTTTCGTTCCGTTGCCCAAATCCAAATTGCCCCACTCTCAACTCATCACCACAGCGTTGCCCCAACTTAGCATTAAAATCCCCCATCACAACCGTGTAGTGGGTTTTATAGCTATGCATGGCTTTAGAGATCTCCTCATACATAGCCTCCACTTCGACATCGTCGTGTTTCGAGGTCGGAGCGTAGACCTGGATAACATTCAGCGAATATCGTTTCGATAATCTGAGTATCAGGTACGCTACCCTGCTCGAGACACTTCCGATGGTGATCACGTTGTTGACAAGGGATTTATGGACGATGAACCCGACACCACCTTGGGACTGTTGGTCGCCCTCCCGGTGGTATAGTAAGTTACCGGATTGAAGGGTAATCGAGTCCTCCCCCTCTCTTCGGACTTCAGATAACCCAATAATATCCCAATGCAACTTACTAATTGCCTCTTCCAACTCTATAAGCTTCTCGTCGAGCCTCAACGTGCGCGTGTTGTAGGTTGCCAGGTCAAGTCGTCGGTGTTGGTAGCCGGAGCCTACCCGGGGATTCTTAGCACCCCCTGCCCCGCCGTTACCATAGCCGCTACCGTAGCTAGGAATAGCGGGGCCGCCGGGGACTGGGGGCCGATTTTTGTTGTGTGTATCCATATCGGGGGGGTTTTGCCATAATCGCCACGCTTGGCAGGCGGGTTGGCGATCGCAGTATGGCCTGCTGTTAAATGGAGACGCTGCTGCCCATCTCCTTTGGCAGTTTTCCCTCTGTCGGCTCTTACGACACCCACGGGAAGAGAGGGGGTAATGCTATTCTTTTTATGTGCCGGCACTACACGGCACACTTTCTCAAAGTTGGACTTACCTAACTGGACCGTCTGTCCTAGGTAAACATAGTGGTCAACAACTTCGAGTGTAATGTTCCCAACATTAACTGGAGCGGGTGCAACATGGGCATTGGACATGATTTTCGTCTTGTCCATGTTCATCTTAAGACCCACTCTTTGTGAAGCATTACCGAGATCTTCGAGCATTGTGTTCAGGTCTTCCAAGGTCTCAGCCATAAGAACTACATCATCGGCAAACCGTAGGTGTGTTAGGTACTCGCCATTGATGTTGATGCCGTATCCTTTTTAGTCCAGCAGCTTAAAAATATCCTCCAACGCAGCTGTGAACAGTTTGGGAGAGATGACATCTCCCTGTCTCACACCTCGCTGTAGTTGGATAGGATTAGAGCTCTGGTTCTGTAATCGGACCGACATGGTGGCGTTTTGGTATAAGTACCTCAGCACCTCGATGTACCTGTAGTCTATTTGGCACCTCTGGAGAGACTGCAGCACCGCCCAAGTCTCAATCGAATCAAAGGCTTTCTCATAGTCCACGAACGCCAAGCAAAGTGGCAAGTTATACTCTTCGGTCTTCTGTATAAATTGCCGCAGCGTATGAATGTGGTCTATGGTACTGTAGCCTTTCCGGAACCCGGCTTGTTCGGGAGGTTGGAAGTCGTCGAACCTGCGAACGAGACGATTCGTAATGACTCTCGAAAACAACTTATAGATATGGCTCAGAAGCGAGATGGGTCTATAGTTCTTCAAGAGTGTTTTATCACCCTTCTTGAAAAACAGCATCACATCGCTTCTGCCCCATGCCTTTGGCGTTTTGCCCTCAAGGATGAAAAATTTTCTTAACCGGACATATTCATGTAACGTATAAAAACAATAATATGAAATACCCAAAAAAATATCCCAGCAGAAACACCAAATTTTAATAAAACAAAATGGGGTGACTTGGACTAAAAAATGTCTCTGTCGAACTTTTTAACGGAATTATACCATTTTGCCAAGCATACTCATGTTTGCAAAAAGTTTCGGATTTTCATCAAGTATCACATACTAGTATAAATAACTCATTTGGTAAAATAAACAGATTTGTATATTTATGTATAAATACCTAACTTCCGTGTGAGTTTTTTTTTGGATAATCATTTAAAAGTTTATGGCTCATGCTATTTTATAACTCAGCAAAGTTTCATCGACTGAGGAATTAGTGTATGGGTCTCCATACAAAGAATCTGGAGCTCTATTTTTGAGTCACTCGTATGACACCGAGTTGCCGCATGCGACATAAGTCGCACTCGTCTTCCAAGTCACATGACGCCGATTTTCCGTATTTTTGAATCGTTCGTTTCCAGTGCTGCCAACATAATACGATATGTCGGGTTTTATCCGTTTCACGCAGAATTTAGAAAAACTAACTTAACTTAGGTAACTTCCGCATCGAAAACGGAACGTAATATTTATGTTTAAAAAACTTTTTTGACTGTCAATCAATGCCACAACATAAGAAAAAACTGTTGTGATTGTGAATTGTGAATTTGTGTTGCACTTGCACCGCATTTTTAAGTTGTTCCTTCTTAAAGTATATTTTGTGCTTTTAATTTTGTAAATATGTCGTCAAAACAATAAATTGTTTTTATTAACAAAACGAAAAGATTTGCTTGTTTTCACAAACTTGACAAGAACAAGTAACGTGAGATGTGACACACGCATTGATTTTGACAGTTATTCTATCGCTCGCCTGTCTACAACGAGTGGGTAGGGGCACTCGTTGCGGTCGAGCGATTCAAAAATACGGAATTTCAGATTCCGAACGAAAATCAGTAGAAATCGAGCGCTCGTCTCGACCCGAGTGATTTAAAAATAGAGCCCCTGTTCATTGCCTACAGTATGTTGAGACGTATTGGATTTCTAAATTTGCAAACAAATAAACGTCACTTTCACTTTTTCTACATATAAGTAAGGGTGTATTCCACTTATCAAAGATGGATGTTGAATGTATAAAATTGAACGTCAAAGTCTTCAAATTTCTTTAATCAAATGCATATTGGAGAAAGATCTTTGTTAAGTGGAACTACCCTAAGGTAAGTAAACAACCACTTGACACTGTCAACACTGTCAAGTGGTTGGTTACAAATTTTATGACGTCAGAACATGGCGAAGAGCGTTTTTACCGGTTAATAAAAAGCGAAATTTTAAAATAAAGTTTTGTAGGTTCTTATGTTTTAAAATTGTAATTTAAATACTTACATTTTTTGGTGTAATAGGACAATTATTAATCGTTTAGGACACGATGTTTAAATGAATACTTCCGAGACATTATTAACCCAGATGTTACTGAAACAATTTTTCACTCTCGATTCTTATGATTTTTGCATATGTTACTCAAAATAGCCTATAATACATGAGAAAAATAGTGGAAAAAATTCAGCTTTTCAGGAAAAGCCAGGAAAAGGTGGCCTTTTAAAAGGCCCGTAGTAATATGAGGGTAGTGATCTTGTATAGGACGGTCTAATATTAAAAAAAATATTATAGAATCAGTTTTTTATTATTGAACACATTATGACATATAGTAATATTGGAAATACGTAAAACTTAAGATTGGGTATGATATTCTATAAATCAGTTCTTTGGGTGTAAATGTATTTTGCATTTTTGGCAAATAAAAAAAGCTTTTGACTATACAAACTTTGCATCGTAGCTGGGCTGCACTGTACTGGACCAAATGGTCAACTCCATCATATCGAGATGTTTACAACTTTGGCGCCCATAATATGGCACCATAGCTTCGTCCATGCTGTTACTTTCATCCAATGGTGCCATTTCAGCAAATTTTTTGTCCAATTCATCAAACAAAAGTCTCAATTTAGCAAATTTGTCAGGTGAATTACCTAGAATTGCATTATCACAGAAATGAAGATTGGACATAATAAGTATATCGATCCCTCAACATAGCGTTTTGCACAATGATAAAATCAGCATCTAAAGATGTCTCCCAATACATAAATCTGCGAGGTAGGACAACATACCCAGTGTAGGTACCTACATCAGAATACCCAAGAAACATTTTATTTCAGATTCAGTGACATTGCCCAACTTGTTCCTCTGGCCTCCGTATAACTTGGTGTATCTCACCAATAAATCAAATACGTTTTGGACATGCAGTTGAAATAATACAAGGGTTGTTGTAAATTTCTTGGTCCATGTCCATGCTCATCACTCCATTGGTTGAAGTTGTTCGGAATGTGACGTTACTACACCTATAGGTTGTTTTCGTGGAACTGTCGGCTGAACACATGTGCGACTGGCTGGTAAATCTGACGTAGAAGGAGTAGCTGAGGAAGGTGCAGCTATGTCGCTGTTAGTTGCGGTCGTCTTTGTATTTCGTCTTCTTTTAGACAAGCTCGACAAAGGCACATCATCTTCCTCGCCGGAACTTGAACTAGGTGCTATTTTAGCTTTCGCTCGCAGTCGAGAACCTAAAGTGAATGAAAAAGCTTATGGTAAGGAACTTATCTCACATGAATACCGAATTTTCAAATATTTGTTTTATAAATCAAAATAATTACATATTCAGTATTTTACCTGGTAGATTTGTAGTGCTACGAATTCATCATCTCCAGAGTCTTCATCCTTGACATCAGCATTAGTATTTCCAGGAGGAAATAAGTATTGTGATTTGGTTAGACAACAAATTAAAATTTTCTTCATCTAGGTAGTTGCTGCAACTCAGTAATTAGTCTATGGAGTTTGAGTGCTCTCAAAGGTCTCGTGCTAAAAAAACAAAGTACGTTGTATCTACATGTACTTACATCCCTATATTACTACGGGGCGTTTAAAAGGCCATCAATCTGTATTGCAAAAAAATGATGACTTTTTGTTATATTGCAGCAAACTAACAATGTTATATTTTAGTTAACATATGAAAAATCCCATATTAAAAAGAAATAAGTATAAATTAAACATTGAAACATCATAAAAACTTACCTTTGTCCAGACATTATAAAGTAAAAATTCCAAAATCTTTGAAAACACTGAAATTGTTTATAAAAGTATGTCCGATGGTAAACGTAACCACCTCAAACTATACACTGATACATAATAAGCAAACTAATAGTATCACTACCCACAATAATTCCTTAAAATAATCCGAAAAATTAGGGTGAACTTAATAATTTTTTTGGGCCTTTTAAAAGTCCTGTCGCAGTATCTGGGTTAATTAAAATAAAACATATTTTAATTTTAATCTCCCAACCAAAGAATGATGGGTTCCAGATTCATACGTTCTAAGGATGATTGGATGGAATATGGTGGATATCATCAATAAAAATCTACCACCAAAGAATCTGGCACGTCATAATATATGGTCATCTTCAATATCTGATGCGCCGCCAAAAGTAGCACTAAGTTAAATAAAAAAACGACATCAAAAAATTTAAATAAATGGTTGACTATCCGGTATTTTTTTTATTCAGTTATAAGGATTCATTTTCTAACGCATGTCAATCACTTATTATAAAACAATACTAACATAATTATTAATCATAACGATAATGCGCTCAAAGAATATAAGTAAAAGATAAATAACAGCAACGGCGCGCCCCATGTGTGTGGCGTGTGAGTGTGTGAGCCACACACACCGCACCACTACAGACAGTATCCAGACGGACGTAAAGTTGGCAACATGCATTGCATACATGGTATGACGCAGCAAGGCATTATCGATTATTAATTATCGATATTTTTTTCGATATAATTATCGATAATAGAAATATCGATAAATTTTATCGATATTTTTTTATATCGATATATTTTTTTATCGATATTTTAGTCCCTGGTACCTACATCCCACAAGTTCTGAGCTATGTTCAAAGTTTCAAGTCTCTAGCTCATCGAGGGGCTAGTATAAAATCGTTTGCAAAATTTGCGTTCAAACAAGAAAGCAACCTAATAAAAAAGTGGTAAATAGGTTTAATTATAAGTGCTTGAGATGTTATCTTGTTCAAACCAAAAAAGTATTTCCACAGCTTTATCACAAAAAATTGGCAATCTTTCCAAAAACCTTAAACTAATATATTTTTCACTTAAGTAGGTACTTATTTAAAATCACAATTTCAAATATATTTACTAAATACATCGCAGGAGTGAAAACTTTGAATTTGATGTACAGTCAGGGACATATTCGGTGAACCACATCTTACTTCTTTTCGTGTGGCTGGCGTATCACCGTTCAGTTGCAGTCCCTATCCGTAATTGCTTATGCATTGTACTACCATAGTTTAATACATAAAAAAATAGTAAAAGGGTCTGCGCGTGAATGGCGAGGCACCAGCCACGTGAAAAGAAGTAAGAGGTGGTTCACCGAATTTGTCCTCCAGTGTACCTATCCTGTCGTATGCTATAATCTTTATAAATAGTCCTTGTCAGTAAGTGAAATCTCGATGCTTTATCCGTAAAATCCTGTTTAAGCCTCAGTAAAACAGGTTCTTATGGGTTTTGCGAGTTGTAAGTAAAAAGTTGTCCCTAGTTCGTCATTTAGGACAGATAGAATATAACGAACTTATCAGTACCTACTCCAAGCACGAAGTATTATCGTAATCGTATTATCTTATAAGGAAACCTTTTCGGTCTTTCGGTCGTTTGAGGAACAAAAGTTCAATAGATATAGGAAAAATTTTATAGTCAAAAACTTTCAGGTGGGATATAAGCTACTTATTACGGCTCGTGGTTTTTTACTATCATATTTTTCCTATACTTTACAGAATTGCATTTTGAATGACTAAATAGTACTTTAAGTGACTGTTCCATAATAAGGTGTAAGTATTAAAATACGAATGGGAGTTTAAAAAACGAGCCTTGGCGAGTTTTTTAATAGTATCCCACGAGTGTTTTAATACCTAGTTATGTGCAGTCTCATACAATACATTATCTGCAGTACCTACTCATTACATTTATCATAATATTTGAAAAATAAAGCAAATAAATATTAATTATAAAATATGGATTGTCGCAAAACCCTACTCATAGGAGTCTATCCCATGAATGAGTAGGGTTTTGCGCCAATCCATACTAAGGTCCGATAAAGTTGTTTGTTTTGATGGGTACTTTTACCCCCTGAAGTATGTCCCATCTTTAAACAAACACCCTGTACCTATATATAAAATGTATTCAACTTTAAACAGTTTTTTTGTAGAAGTTCCAAATAAATGTTTTTTCTTTCTTACTTCTTATAAAAAAATATAAAAAAACTGCATAATTATAGATTAATGTTCGAAATGACAATCATTTTTTTCATGCAAAATTCAAATCACTAAAAATCAATGACATGGTTCCGAAGAATAGATCTTTGTTTGTCTCATAGTTTCAGAGTTGACCAATACTGACCTATCTAAATGACCCGGTATTTATAACTGCTGTGTCGGAGGACTTATGAACAGACAAAATAAACAGACTTTAATGATACAAAATAATGAAAGTACTTAAGTCTCATTTGCAATACGTCATCATTTATCTTCGTCGCACTTATCCAACCACTGGCAAATCCTAAAAAAATGAGAAATAATACGTTACAATACGAAATAAGAAAGACATTAGCCTAAGCTTGAAGAAATTTTGGAAAATCCTTCTTTTTCGTTATATTAAGCTCACGATTTTCTTACCGATGTACTCAAATTTAAAAGTATTGTTTGGCCTTAAATTCTTAATGAACGTTTGGTTACTTAAAATTTTTGAATTTCAGATAATTATCATTATAAAACTTTATCAATATGAACCCTGAAATCGCGAAGGTTTTAATACATTAAAAACAAGTGAAACTCTATTGGCCGGTTTCTGAAACGCTAATTAAAATTAAATAACGTAATCTCTAATGAATCTCAAAATTAATTAATTGTAGTTTGGATTTCTAAGAAAAATGTGACAGACTGTCAAAAGTCTGTTAACAGCCTGTCAGTACCTATACAAATTGGGTTTCCGAAAACTTATTCACACGATTTACAAACTGTCAACACTTGAAATATTAATTTGAGAAATTCGGCCAATTAACTGAGTATTAAATCAAGTTTTCCAAGTCCAATCAATTTACGTTAAATGTACCCATATATAAAGATTTTTAAAAGTGATATTTCAAAATATTTTGCTCGTTTGCGATGTTTTTGCTACTATCGCAATGGTTCGTTTCGGTGTCATTGACCAAAAACATTTTATCTGGAAAAAAGCTCCATGCCTCGGAAGGCACGTTAGGCCGTGCTAGGAATAAAAAAAATACTCAGTAATTTTCTTTATTCCAGTGAGTTGAGTTAAATCTTCCCATTAAATATTTATATTATTTATTTTTCAATACATGGCTGATAGATTTAGAAGGGCTGGTCTGTCATAGCTGTCAGACATTTAAAAAAGACTGACAAGAAGAGACAACGCTATACGTTAGAAAGAAATACATGATAAATGGTCAGTCATTCATTCACTTGAATTCGATTATTTTTTTCTAGGGTGGCCAAACTAATAATAAATCACTAATAATTATTAGTATGTAGTCAATTATCTTATTTTTAGATTATTCTCGTTTCAGAAACCCAAGGCGCTTTTAATTGAAATTAATTGTGACAGTCTGTCAGCTAATTTTAGATTTGATTTGCGTTTCAAGTCAATCTAATTAAAACTCTTACGAAATTAACCTAAAATGAAAATAAAATCAATGTTCTCGAAAAAACTACAATTAAATAACACCAATAGGTTTGTTTGTTGCAATCCATCTTCATTAGTGGAATCTAACACCAGAACTATTTCCATAATCTTAATTACACAAAAAAGCAATCTGTAAGTGCCCTCATTAACACGAATGTTAAGGTTGTTTCGAGGGCATGCGATAATATAATTTATGTTAATAAAGTCATTTATGAATTTTCCAGGTAATTTGCTTTTCTTGTAAAATATAACGCGTTTTTCAGTTTGGTCTAATTTATATAAAGTCATCTTAGCATTTTAAATGCGAAAGTATGTAAATTATGTTGGTAGACGAATGATTCAGATAAGTTTTGGGATAGATGCGATAGAGGATGGATAAAGATATAAATATGAATAAATAAACATTATATCTGACAATATCACCCACATTGATCTGATTCCGAAATAATAGTAGCTAGTGACAACGGAGATATAATATATTATTACAAATATAGCTGTGCTCTGCAGTTTCATCTGCGTTAATAATCTGAGGAAAAGGAAAAAACCTACTAAAACCGAAATATTTTTTTCCCGTTTTTGCAACGTTTCATTAAGGCGCCGATTCCCCATAATAGGGTATTTTAAATTATGGATTACTCGCAAATCACAAGTACTTAAAATTTGGAAAAAATATATGAAATTTTACAGTTATTTATCTAGTGCTTCCGGCCGTTTTTTTTCGATTGGTGATATTTTACTGTGTCAAATAAAATCCCAAACATACGTCTAATAATAATTCAAATACAAATACAAAATACAAAAATACAAAATGCTTTATTTCTTTAACAAACCAGGTGTATACAAAGTTGAGATGACTTTCCTAGTAAGAATAAAAATTCCTGTATCAGGAAGCCATCGCTCTTCCGTTTAAATTAACTAAATGGTAAGTATGAGAACTTAAAGCAAGACAATATCAATAAAATAATAAAAAAGAAAAACTAAAGAAACACATCGAAAGGTAAGTAGGTACAAAGTATTTTTCTTATACTATGTTTGTTTGTGAGGTGTGTGTGTTTGTGAGGTGTGTGTGTGTGTGTGTGTGTGTATGTGGTGTGTGCGTGTGTGAGAGAGTGTTTGTTTAAGTGTGAATATTGAACTTACATTATGAAAATTATGATGCTGTTTTAATCAGTATTTAGCAAGGTATCATAAAAGTTTATTATGAACTTAGAAGAAGTTCAGTATCATTGTAATTAAGAGATTTAAGCCAGGCCGTAAGGGCTTTATTACAATTAAAATAATTAAGGGGAAATATGTTAAGTATTTTGTTTATTTTGTTGTACAGATTATTAACTTGTTTATCATATTGTTTTGCAGCAAATGCAGTCTTGACTGTTTTTATAGCTACCGCTTTGTGCTTCCGTCTAAAGTTATAAATTTTTGGATCAAATTTAACTGTTTTATGTAAGCGTAGTATGGCATTTAATATATAAAGTTTCCTAACCGTGAGGACTCCAGCATGAGTGTACAATGCTACTGTTGGAAACTTATATGGGAGGCAATGCATCACCTTGAGTAAAGCCCTTTGTGTTCTTTCCAACTCCAGGAATTTTGTTTTGCAGGCTCCACCCCAGACAGGGATACAGTACGTAATTACCGATTGTGCCAGAGCTATATAAATTCTGCTAATAATTTGTCTATTCGCGACGTGTCTGAGTTTTTTAAATATACCTATTAGTTTTCTTATTCTAGCCATAGTGTTTTCCAGGTGTACGAACCAGGATAAGCGTTGGTCTAGTGTCACTCCCAGATACCTAGTTGAGTCAACTTTTCCAATTGATTCACATAAACAAGTCGGGTGTTCTGACTGGCAGCAGTTATGCAATTTAATTTGAAAATCACTTTTAGGTTGTGTTCTTTTGTCTATAGTGAAGCAAATGTAGTTTGTTTTAAACACATTTAATGTGAGAAGGTTTGTGTTCAACCATTCTGCAACCGTTCTTAGTCCTGTTTCCGCAGTTTTTTGTATATTTTCCCAAGTATCTCCAGTAAACACTATAGCCGTGTCATCGGCATAAGAAAAAATTCTTGCATCGGGTAAATTTAAATTGGACAATTCGTTTATATACAACAGAAATAACGTCGGGCCGAGTACACTTCCCTGAGGTACTCCGTAAGGTATATTCGCTAGGTCACTGATATAGTTACCCAGCTTAACTTGTTGTTTCCTGTCACACAGGTAACTCTCTATCAGGGAAAGAGGGGTACCTCGGACACCACATTGCTCCAATTTTCGTACTAGAATGCAAGCAGAAACAGTATCGAAGGCTTTTTGTAAATCTAGAAATACCGTTAGACACTTTTTACCGCTATCAACATGTTTCACTATCAAAGATGTTAAAGCAGTCACGGCATCCTCAGTGGACCGTCCGTTTCTAAAGCCGTATTGTGAGTTTGACAAGATATTAAATTTATTTAAGTATTTTACTAATCGAATATTTATTAGTTTTTCAAGAACTTTAGAAATGGAAGTCAAGACAGATATTGGACGATAATAACTAACAATATTTCTATCTCCACTTTTGTATATAGGTGTGACAATAGCTTGTTTTAAGGAATTGGGGAAAATACCAAGTTTAAAACATAGATTAGTTAAGTGGCTGATGATTGGTACCAGTAATTCATGTGCAATTTTAAGAAACCTGGTTGGTATATTGTCCCATCCTGGAGAACTAGCTGCTTTTAAGCTCATTAGAACGTTATAAACTTCTCTGTGATCCGTATCAATCAAGGCAAATGATTCTGTCTGAGATATGTTATTTCCGATAAGTTTATTATTTTGAGGTGAGTAATTGGTCATTATTTTATCGGCTAAGTTTTTCCCTATATTACAAAAATAATTGTATATATCATATTACTTGCAGTATACTTGGTGTTAGTTAATGAAAAACATATGAAAATAATTGTCTTTGAATAGCCGATGGATTCCGGTCATCATAAATTCAATTTTTTTAATATTAAATTTTTAATTGAATTTTAAGTGATTTTTCGATTCGCGGGGCGCTCGCGAGTTCACAGTTCACTGCCGGCTGCCGCTGGGTCCGCGAGAAGTGCATAGAGCGCGGCCTTGCTCGGCCGTTAGCGTGCCTATTTTGGTCGGGATTCCTCGCCTTAATGCTCCGCTTCTGTTGGTCGTAGCTTGATGTTGTGTAACCTATTAGCCTTCCTCAATAAATGGAATATCCAAAACAAAAAGAATTTCAGCTCCAGTAGTTCTGAGATTACTTAGCGTGTTCAAACAAACGAACAAACTCTTCAGTTTTAAAATATTAGTATTAGTTACAAATATATATGCTTACATTATATATTTTTATAACATCCAGACACGGAACAAAGACAAATGCTCAACACTTCAATGATTTTTTTAAAAGCCCAATTGCGAAAGTCGGATATATAATAGCTTACTACCTATATCTTATCTTATCCCCGCTATGCGGAACAAGGGTAACGTAAAAGTTATCTCAAACGAAGATACTATAATACATCTCGAACTAATTGAGTGCTTCGGCGTCCATTACGCAAATTGATTTTCTTAATTATACACCTCTAAATTTTAATTAGTATAAAGATTTTAGGGGATGATAGTGTCCATCAATACGAAAAATTTTTACTTCATATATACATTTTAGTTAAGTCAATGTTGTACTTTTGTGTGGAACAGCTGATATTTTATCGCAATTCCGTGGATGGCTCCATAGTCAAAATTGTTCGTATTGATGGACACTATCATTCCCTAAAATCTTTGTACTAATTAAAATTTAGAGGTGTATAGTTTAGTTTGTTTGACGGAACAGTTACGGAATTTAAAACCCCACAGTGGGTTAATAAAGAGATGGTGGAAATGGAAATAAATAAATGGAAAAAATCACACAGTTTAACGTTTTTTTAAGTCATAATATCAAAAAACATATGTGTCAAAAAAATACAGTACTATCTGACCTGGTGTATTAATGATACACTTTATGCCGTAGTCAACTTTAAAAAATAAAACTGCATCATAATGGTCATTATGATACAACCGGATATAGCTGTCACTCATTATAGAACACTTATGTTGCTTAATTTTACAGTCTCCATAGCAACCGTAAGATTTATCGGCCCTGACTTCCAACTCTTTCAAGCCCTTTTTTAGCCGGCAACAATAAGAAACTTTTTCAAATTAGAATTTTAAATTTAGAAGGTACAGACTGCATAGACTCCCATGAGTGGGGTTTGGCACCAATTCACATTTTATAGTTAATATTGATTTGCTTTATTTTTGAAATATATAATAAATGTAATGAGTGTAGATAAAGTAGTGTATGAGACTGCACATAACTCGGTATTAAAACACTCGTGGTATACTATTAAAAAATTCGCCACACTTGTGTTTTAATACCACTCATTATGCAATAGTCACATAAACTAAGTACTTTTATTAATAATAATTAAGACTGATGAACTAATGAATGACTGATGTTTTACTTATTTTGACCCAGTTTTTTTGAAGTGAAAACTTCTATTAGCGGCGTTGTGCACTTTTTGTGATGGGTAAAAAATGTTAAATTCGCGTCAGACCCCGCGCGTGACCCTGGGGTCACTTGACCGTCAGATCGTCAGATCGTCAATTCGGAAGACGGACACGTGATCTGCCCCCTGATTCACAAACCCTCGGAAACGGAATCGGATTCGAATTCTGTGTTTTCATTACTTTCATTTCAATTTCTTTTCATTTTAATTCTTTGTCTATTCTATAGTGAGTGACAGAGACAGGGCTTTCGCTTCCTGTCGGGAGCGCTTCCGACGGTTTGGGAATCAGGGGGCAGATCGAAAAACTGTTACAATGTCATTAGAATACTAAGGCAAATTTCGCCACTATTTCCAAAGTCGTAATATCTTAGATTAGAAAACGGGCTGCATTGAAGCCAGAAAACCTTGGTTCATATCCAGTCCGTATTTTTTTATTTTTTTGTCAAATTGCTTTTTTGTGATTAAGTCTAGGGAGCCCTTTTCACTTCTGCCGGCACTCCCGGAGTGCAACACGTTTTTTTATTATTGATAGGCAAGCGCTTGCTAAGGCAATTCTCACACTGCACCGCACACCGCTCCTGTTTGTGGTAGCGCTTCTTAACTTTGGCCGGACGGAGATGCGGCATGAGTGTGCTATAGATCTTGATTTGCATACAAAACCGGAGGCCAAATTGATTCACTTTGATTGAAAGGCGAAGAAATACAGGCGCACATTGACATTGAATGATTCACTTATACGTTTACATCGTTTAATTTGGTTGCTTCATCCAAATTGAAAGGCAAAAGTGAACCGTATATTTCCGCCATAAGCAATAATGCGATCTACGATGAATCGCGCTTGCCTAGACTAAAGATACCTGTTTACTCGCGACTTGAAGGCCCCCCGATTGTACCTATCGGGAAACACAATAGTCAGGCAAGGAGTTACATTCTCCAGCGGTACGGATGATAAAATTAGAAAAAAAACCCCAAGTCCGTGTCTTTGGAATATCCACCAAAAACTGGTGGCGCTGATTTGTACGTTTAGTTGTCCGATGGAAGAAGGAAGATGGTGGTATTAGGTTGTGCAAATTCACTACACACTCGCCGAAATGAAACTGACAAGCTTACAAGTTGCAACCTCATTTGCACAAAAATTTTCACTGTGACTTGCAATAAAATTACGTGATATTTGCCAACACCCCCCCTCTCCCCCACTTGAGATTATATGAGATTCGGCTCGACCCCTCCCCCCATAAATGCCTCACGGAATTAATGGATGCCCCCTTATACGATCGAACGAGTTGATGATCGAATTTTAAAGAATATTTTTTAGCTATGACCGTCATCGTAATAATCGACCGTGATCGAAGCAGCGCGCAGCGGCTCTTTCGGTCGTTTATAGAACTAAATTCAAAAGATATTTGACAGCTTTTGACGGATAGTATTGTTTACTATTGACCTTATCGACAGTTTTTGTGATACGAAAAGTACTATTTAGAACCAAACTCAATAATAAAATTGAAAAAGACACTCCCGACATCAAAGGATTGGTTCAAATGTACAAGAGGACCTTCAAAAAAGGGATGAATCCATTTAAAATTAGCATTTTAACGAAGAAACAGGTTCGAGTTGTTATTTACTCTCAGTATTCGGATACACCTTGGATTCTGAAGAAAGTTATTTAATTAAAATCGACGTCGAAATAACGAAGTGACACTTAATAAAACCTTTATGCTACTAATTAAAATTACGTCCATAATTTTCTCGAGTAATTAAATTACTTTATGTTTTTAATTTATCGCGTTTTATACAATTAGGGCGGCCAACCCGACTTACTTTTCTTACAAACGATCTTACGTGATTATGGCGTTGTAACAGATCTATCTTTGAAACTTTTGAATTAATAGATATCTTATGCACGTTATATCTAGGTTTCTATCGAAATAAAAAAATCAAAATTTGAATGAACAAATTCAGTATAAGCCTAAAATTTTGCACAAATTTACCTGAACTTTGGGCGTTCATCACTACTCATAAATTTTAAAAGCAAAGAAAATATTATGATAGAAACCTTGCAAATGTAATGGACGTTCTAAATGACAAACAGTTATTTCACAAACTTGTAATTCTTACCGAAAAACGCGTAATTCCTGGAACATGTTTCCGCACACTATTTTTCGTTTAAAGTTATCGTGTTCTCACTTGCTCACTCACTCACGGTCATTGCGCTGGATAAAACAACAAGCTTGTCAACTTCTTGTCAAAAATGACGGGAAGGGCCCTCTTAATACTTTTAGCGAAACTGAGAAAATAGTAAGTTCAGAATTGAGGGTAGAATCGATTCCACACATTTTTGATTGGGGTTAAATTTTTCAAAAAAAAAAAATTTTTTTGCTGCTTCTAAAAAATGTTTGTGTCTACTGCCTATTCATTCAATACGCACGCGACCAATCACGGTCGTGCTCTCTTTCGTCATAGTATAAAGGTAATATAGAAGAACGAATACAGGGTCTCTTCTTGAAATATAACAGGATGCACCGAAATACTTGTCATTAATTCAACCTTAATGGTTTTAAAACACTTTTGATTAATCTACAATTTGTCCACAGATTCTGTCCGCTACCCTCTTCGCCTGCGCGGCTGCCGCGCCCTCTGGTGCCTTCGTGGCGCCCCTATCCGTCGTCGCACTCTACGTTAGTAATATTATAGTATTCTTTGGTAAAGCTTAGAATCTGTCAGAAAGGCACGAAAACGAATATCTTGGAAGTTTATTGAAAAAAAAAATTTTTATTTTATGGAATTCAACTTAATATAAAATAAACTAGTTGGGGTGTATATGCTTTTTAGTTATTGCATTAAACACGTTGTATAATTTGTGTAGTTGTTACTTCCTGAACAAGTTACGGGAAATATTTTCCTTAGGTAACGTAAAGTTGTTTGATATAGTTTCTGTTTTAGGCCTCAATTTTATTTTACTTTTGATTTGATGATGCCGATGAGTACATGTATCTATATATATGTCGCAGGGATATGAGGAAATCAGGGATTTCACGAAATCCCTAGGGATACCACGAAATCAGGGAAGATGTGGAATAGTCTTATTTACGACGTCTTTTTCTAAACAAGTTCAGTGATATGTCGTTTCACTAAACTAAATCTAGTGAAATGCCAGAAAAGTGGATTTCAGAAGTAAGAGTTTGCCTCGGAAGTCCTGTAGAACACGTGATAGGTTAGAAATTTAAGTGGTTTCGTGGTTATTTTTTTTATGAAAACAATCCACAAGTTGTTTCACAAAAAAAACAACCACGAAATTTAAGGCTGCGATTCCCCAAAATAGGGTACTTACTTTAAATTATGGATTACTTATCATGAGTACTTAAAATTTGGAAAAAATATATGTTATTTTACAGTTATTTATCTAGTGCTTTCGGCCGTTTTTTTTCGATTGGTGATATTTTACTGTGTCAAATAAAATCCCAAACATCTGTCTAATCGTAATCCAAATGTCCTATTACTTGCAGTATACTTGGTTTTAGTTAATGAAAAATATACGAAAATAATTGTCTTTGAATAGCTGAGAGATTCCTTGTGAGAGAGTGACCTTACCGTTATTACTTCAGTCATTCTTCATTTCACTAGATTTAGTTTAGTGAAATGACATATCACTGAACTTGTTTAGGAAAAAGACGTCGTAAATAAGACTATTCCACATCTTCCATGATTTCATGGTATCCCTTTTTTTTTATAGTGAGGGGAATGCGTTTACGCATACCCCGCCCGCGTACGGTGTGTGCGGGTGGTGGTTATGTGGGACTCACCTATCCGCTTTCTGACCCCCCATCCAGCGACATGGACTCGATGGGGGGTCAGAAAGGGGGAATACCCACTAAACCCCTCACTACTTGCTCTCACCGCCGTCAGTAGGAGCCGCACTGTGGAGGGTCCGATGTGACAATCTCCTCCTGCGACCCGACGGCTGGCCCGGCATCCCGAGCCCCTACGCGGCGGGAGGAGGCCGACCAAGCGAGGCCATCCCCCCAGACTACGCGGCTGGACTGGCTACAGGCCGTCACCCGCACTGCACGGTCCAACACCCACTAAAGTGGAATGAGGTGCGCAAAGCGCCGCATCCTCCGTCCCACCCGCCTTCGTCGGAGCCGATCCGCATGAGCTTCCTGCTCGCGGATCCGCTCCGATGCCTCCTTCTGCGAGACGACATCCTCGCAAAAGGAGACTGCCGCATCCCAGGACCTGTCGCTACCAAGCATGGCACGAGCCATGCTTGGCAGCGAGAGGTCTGTTCCTACCACAGCACAGATTACTACGCTGCGATGACCAGATAGGGCACTCCTGTAAGGTGTGCTCCGCACTGTCCACCCCAGCGCCGCAATCGTGACACCGTGTGGTCGCCTCACTTCCAATCCGACACAGGTATTTTCCGAAGCATCCATGCCCAGAAAACATTTCATGGTATCCCTAGGAATTTCGTGAAATCTCTGATTTCCTCATATACCTGCGACATATATATATATAAAAAAAACTCTTGCGTTACTGACTGACTGACAGACAACGCACAGCCGAAACTACTGGGCGCAAGAAGCTGAAAGCATGTTTGTTCCTTGGGGTGTGTAGGGGAGCACTAAGAGATTTTTTTTAAACTCCCCCTAAGTAGGTACAGAATGAGTGTCTTTGGCAATCACATCACTACATCACAGACAGAAACTGCCTGCTACCTAACTGGCTAAGTTCTACGACGCCATGTGCTAAGAAATATTGTAAATGTTACGCTATTATATTATGTTCTGTGCCTAAGGCGGTTAAAAAGTGGGTCAGAAATTTTCATCATCCAGTAAGCTATAATTACATACTTAAAATCCAAAATTTCAAGTCTGTAGGTCATTTAGCTCTGAAGTTAAGCGAAAGCAAAGTTTCGCATTTATGACACTCACTCATGATCATCAAAATAGAATTAATACTTCCCATAAACTCAGAGAGCTGAAATTTGGTACAGAGTTAGCGTTTAATGGCCACATAAAGGGAAAACTATAAAAACTAGGATAATTTCTAGTTACACCAACTGCATAAATAACTTTGTAATCCTATATAAATATATAGGATTACAAAGTTACATTTGCAGTAAGGTCAATGTGGGGAAGTCCGTCTAGGAGGTAAGTCCGTCTAGAGCCAATAACTTCCATTTTTGAATGACTAGCTTCTTATGCCTCGGTCGGTAAAACTGTATTACGGAGCTAGTTCGAAATGAGAATCATAGACGTCGCTAACATCATTAGGTTGAAAGAAATTGGTAGGCCATTTTTTTTCGCGTTTTGTACTTGAAGCTGGAGTGTAACGTCTCTTCAAAAAACTAAAAAAAAAGTAGAAAATCAATGGAGTTCTTGGAGTTTCTTTGATTACGCAAGTCATTTAGTGATCCATATACTTATTTCTGGTGATGAATTCATTTATATCGCTTGAGTTTCGTAATTATTACCTGCAACAAATTTCTAACCACAAAATGTAATAGTTGGGAAGTCCGTCTGGCATACGTAAGGCAAGTCCGTCATATGACGGTCTTGCCTCAATTGCAGATATTGTCAACCTTTTCAGCTGCACGTATTTTACCTGCACGATAAAGCCGTGATATATCCCTAGGGATATAATTATGTATCGTAAGAAAGTAATGAATCGCTTTCGTATATCTACCTTACTAGGAATATAAAAATTGAATTCGAAATAAAGATTTATGTTTTACTTTTTTTCTTCTTTCTCTGTTTTCATCTGCGATCAGTTGTTATAGACTATGAGCAAATTTGATGAATTTTGATCAATTTGATGATGTTTTACTTAGTATTTTATTTTACAAAAAAGGAAATTGGCTACATACAATTTGTTGTGAAATGAAACGCAAATTTCTGTTTAGTTCCCTTTTTCACTCACTGGCGCTGTTGTCATCTGTCATTGTCACTGGTTTGACATTGACATTCTCTTCTTGCGTAGATTGCCTTTGCCGCGTATTTTCTCATCAGTATTGTAAAACCGAATATTATTAGAAATAAAACTATTTCTATACTACAAATTACGTTCTCATTTTCCTTCATGGTAGCAGAGCGTAGTTCCGTTGTGGTACAGTTGGAAATATTCGAAAAGTGAAGAAAACCTCAGTCAGTGAAAATTGTCGTTGCGATTTTGAATCTGAGGTGGACGCTATCATCAAAAGAACATATTTCTGGTGAAATAACTCAAGATGGGTTCAAATATGTTCAATTTAGAGAAACTGGTGGGCAGAGAAAACTTTTCCACATGGAAGTTTGGTATAAAAACCTATTTAGAACACGAAGATTTGTGGTCATGTATTGAGTGCCCGGTAGGTCAATCTGTTGATGCCAGCAAGGATGTCAAGGCTAAATCAAAGATTATTTTGCTGTTGGATCCGCAGAACTATGTTCATATACAAGAGTGCAAGACAGCAAAGGAAGTATGGGACAATCTTCAAAAGGCCTTTGATGATAATGGGTTGACAAGAAGAGTGGGTCTACTTAAGGATTTGATAAACACCATACTGGAATCAAGCAACAGTATCGAAGACTACGTAAGTAAGATAATGAACACAGCCTACAAACTCAGAAACATTGGTTTTGAAGTTAATGATGAGTGGCTTGGAACTTTGATGCTGGCCGGCTTACCTGATGAATACAAGCCTATGATAATGGGGCTAGAGAGTTCTGGCATTAAAATCAGTGCTGATTCTGTGAAATCTAAGCTTATACAGGAGATCAGTTCTACAAAGTCTGCGGCTTTTTATACAAACTCTAAGAAAAATACACAGCCGGTGAAACCTAAAGGTCCCAGGTGTTACAAATGTAATAAAAAGGGTCATTTTGCAAAGTACTGTGACAACCAGAGTGCCATACGATTGTCTAATAATGATTGTTATTTGCCTAGATCTAGACATATCGATATACGCTGAGGGAATGATAGCAGATAATTTAACTAAGGGTACTACTGCTGAGAAGCATTTGTTTTGTATAACTAAAATGGGATTGCGTTCCTAGGGAGGGTGTTGTGAAATGAAACGCAAATTTCTGTTTAATTCCCTTTATCACTCACTGGCGCTGTTGTCATCTGTCATTGTCACTGGTTTGACATTGACATTCTCTTCTTGCGTAGATTGCCTTTGCCGCGTATTTTCTCATCAGTATTGTAAAACCGAATATTATTAGAAATAAAACTATTTCTATACTACAAATTACGTTCTCATTTTCCTTCACAATTTTATTAAAAATGTTTGCAACCACTGTCACCAAAGATATGCCGGACTTGCCTTAAAATAAAATCAATTATCTTTGAAATGTAAAGCTTATAGACAAATACATAAATCACACATTTCAACGCTAGTTTGACGTCACTGCTTGAAACTGTTTTCATACATATTGCCTCACAAGTTATGGATATAGTGCTAGTAGACGGACTTACCCTAAACTGCACGGGAAGTCCGTCTACACGCCGTGTTTTAAAAAATAGCATATAAATCTAACGATAATTGCAATTCATACTATTTTAAGACCAATATAGGTAAATAAATATATTACCTATAATTTCCGACGACACAAGTCACTTTAGAAAGCGTATCTCGATTCAATAAGTTCAGTTGAACTTAAATTTTAGAAAAGTATGCCGGACTTCCCCACATTGACCTTAAATAAAAGATATGAAATCTCACCAAAATCATCCTATAAAAAACTGACCAACTCTCGCTGGAGCTGCTTATTTATTTACAAAAAGCGTTGAAATGTCTCAGTAAAGTCAAGCGAACTCTAATGTTCCTATCTGCGATTTCTTTATTGATATAGTTACGTTTTAATTTTATGTGACTTGGACGTTGAACATTCTACATGTTGGTTAGTTTGGTGGGCACAAGTCAACGACTTACATTGTTATTGTACAGGGTGAACAAAGCTTTGAAGTAAGCTTTGTTCACCCTGTAAAATAACAATGTTACTTCATAAAAGTTGTTTCAATTGCCAGACCACAGGGTATTAAGGTGTCATCGTGATTGATACGGCACATTGGAGATGGACGCGCGATGAGCAAGCCCGAGCAAGCCATTTATCTCTGCGTCATGTTAGGGGACGGAGTTGGACAATACGGACTTAAACGGAATTTGTTGTGGTTTTATTAATATCAAGTTGATTGAAATATTGTAATAATGCAAACAAACTACCTATAAATACTATTATTATTAATTTTGTAAAAAATCACCCACACTTATTCAAAAAGACTAGCCAAAATAGTGGGTTCCCTACGCCATATCGAATACCAAATGATCGAAAATCAAAATATCGAACACTATTCTGTATATATCTGCGCAGCGCCTTTAAGGCGAGGAATCCCGACCGAAATAGGCACGCTAAACGCTTGCTCGGCCGCGCTCGATACACTTCGCGCGATCCCAGCGGCAGCCGGCAGTGAACTGTGAACTCGCAAGCGCCCCGCGAATCGAAAATCACTTAAAATTCAATTAAAAAATAAATAAAAATAAATTTAAACTTTTGACGGCCGGAATCCCTCGGCTATTCAAAGACATTTATTTTCATATTATGTTTTTCATTAACTAAAACCAAGTGTACTGCAAGTAATATGATATTTGAATTATTATTAGACGGATGTTTGGGATTTTATTTGACACAGTAAAATATCACCAATCGAAAAAAACGGCCGGAAGCACTAGATAAATAACTGTAAAATAACATACATTCTTTCCAAATTTTAAGTACTTGTGATTTACGAGTAATCCATATTTTAAAATACCCTATTTTGGGGAATCGGCGCCTTAACGAATGCTTAAGGCTGTGCTCTGCACACTAGCGCCGCTATTGAAAAAACAAATCAAAGTGCTTAATTAAATACGAAATTGTAAACTATCTCTCTGTAGTGCAATCCGAAGAAGCAAAACCAAGCAGCTGGGACCAACGGCTAAAACGTGCCTTGGGAAGCACGGTGGCACCATTGCGAAAGATGCTTAACAATCACAATCACATACTGAGTGAAAGCCCCTACCGTACGTATAGTAACACCTATCGTAATCATTATCGTAATCGTATTATTTTATTCAAAAATTCTTTTTATTTGTTAATACTTATAAATTTGAATATACAGCGCAGCTTGCAGTTTCCTTTTCATTAATCCTATAATATAATGTGATTAAGATTAAGATTAGTGTGTCCATTAAACTATTTGATTCCTTGTTTAGTTAAGATAAAGATAAGATAAAAATATTCTTTATTCACTTAGACATAATAATAGGTCTTTACCTATGAAATTGCCGTTTTGTATGGAGATTTCTGTAATTATTTTTTTTCCATACTAACGTTTTTGTTATTATTTAACGACTAATATTATGTAAATTTACAAAATTTTACACACGTATTTATGGACATTTTAACTACTAAATGACACATTCGTTAAGAGAAAATTTTTTTTTTCTCTAAGTTACAACTAATAAAGTACGAAATTCTGGAAACAAAAATAGTCGTAACTTTCGGAATAAGTTTTTTCTATGTAAATAATCAAATATCGTGGTTATTAAATTATCAAAAGTTGCTCGATACGGTCTAAATGTAACGCAATATTAAAGAAATTATATATTTCTAATATTATAAAAGTTGTTAAGTTATATGTACAAAAGAAAAAAACGGCAATTTCATATGTAAAGACCTATTAAATATGTACTTATGAATCGTCAATATTTTCCTACCACCCATTCAAGACTTTTTTAACTGACAAGAAGAATGGGCGCAAGAAACTTGCCAGCGTTTCTTAGTTAGGTAACGACATTTACAAAAAAAAAACATATCGTTACTAATACAACAATTGCTTAGTATAAAAATACATCATATTAAACAGTGATTATGTTATGTGTTACATCATGACCATGCATTGCGGTCATTCAAATAATCGTCTACTTTATAGTATCCTTTGCTCATCAGCGACTCTTTAATGTAACATTTAAATTTATGCAATGGTAGTTCAATTATATGCTGTGGAACTTTATTAAAAAAGGCTATGCTTTTCCCCAGAAATGAGGCTCTGGATTTTTCTAGCCTAAACTTGGGAACGACAAGTTTATCTTTATTTCTTGTGTTAAAGCGATGAATATCGCTCTGCTTTACAAATGTATTATAATACTTTTTCACATAAATTATATTTTCATAGATGTAATGTCCTGCAACAGTTAAAATGTTTATTTCTTTAAATAGATCTCTTAAAGAATCTCTCGATCGGAGGTTGTAAATGGCGCGAATAGCCCTTTTTTGGAGCACGAATATACTTTGGATGTTAGCGGCTGAGCCCCACAACAAAAGGCCGTAGGACATAACACTATGAAAATAACTAAAATAGACTATTCTAGCCGTTTCAATATCGGTTAAGAGCCTTATTTTCTTAACTGCGAATGCGGCCGAACTGAGTCTACTCGCCAAGGCTTCGATATGAGGATCCCATTGTAGTCGCGAGTCTAATATAATACCTAGAAACTTTGTATTGTTAATGAATTCGACCATATCGCCGTCTAGTCTTATATGAAAATCAACTTGTCTTACATTAGGTAACGAAAATTTTAAACACTTAGTTTTCTTTGAGTTTAATGATTATAGCTAAAATAGACATTATGCAGAGTTGTAAACCTTACTTCATAAAATACCAACTACTAACATTATCATCGCTTTACATACAGGATATTTGCTTGTTCGTCTTTAGGTATCGTAGTAAATTCCTTCAAGTTCAGGACACACACAAAATTAACACCCGACACAAGACAAGATTATACCTACCTCCTTCACGTATTAATATGTTAAACTGCAGCCCACATTACATGGCGATAAAAATCTTCAATAAGTTACCACCGACAATACGGAACGATCAAAAATTTACTTCTTTTAGCAACAAATTAAAAAAGTTTCTTGTTCAAAAAAGTTTTTATTCTGTGAAAGAATACCTCGAAATGGAATTTATATAACTTTTGTTAATCTAAAATATAATAAGAATATTAATTAAGTAAAATTGTATGATAAATTGAAATGTTAATGTTAATTAAAAATATAATCTGAAATTTAATGTTAATTGAATTGTTTAATATTAATAACGTAAATTATATAAATTAATAATATTTTGAAAAATGGAAAATGAAGTATTTTTTAGCATTGTGAATGCAAAAAACTAAAAATTAAAATAACTTAATAATATTTTTTTTATAATATTGAAACTAACAGATTTGTATTATTTAAATAATATTTAAATTAATAGTTTTTTTTTATACAATATTTAAGTTAATAAGTAGTTTTAATTTGCCATACCTGTACAAGGTGTCTAAGTTGAAAGTACTACTTTTATAATTTAAGAACTATGTAACACTTAGTCTGCAAATAAAAGTTTGAAGTTTGAAGTTTGATAAATTATTACTATTAAACCAATGTGACACTTTTGAAAGAGCACTATTTACTTCGTCAGAACAGTCATCACCTCTATCTACTTTAAAGACTAGAGATGTATCATCGGCAAATAGCACCGTCTCACATAAATTCTTCGCGTAGTAAGGAAGGTCATTTATGTATATTAAAAACAACAGCGGGCCCAATATTGATCCCTGGGGTACGCCCATAGTAATGGGAGCTCCGGTAGACTCAGTTTTATTAATAACTACCTTCTGAGTTCTTTCATACAGATATGAATGCATAAGGCTTACTGACAATTCAGAAACACCATAATGTTTTAACTTCCTTAATAGTGTTTGGTGATCAACACAATCGAATGCCTTGGAAAGGTCACAAAAAATAGCGATTACATCCTGCTTGTCCTCCCAGGCATCAAGTACATGTTTTAGAAATGCAACCCCAGCATCAGTTGTACTTTTTCCTTTTGAAAAACCAAACTGTTTCTCATGCAGTATACTATTTAATTTAAAATATTCTAAAAGTTGAGCATAAATTAATTTCTCAAATATTTTACTTATTGCTGGTAGTATGGATATAGGTCTAAAATTTGCTGGGTCACTTTTGTCACCAGCTTTGAACAGAGGAATAATTTTACTATTCTTCATTAAATTAGGAAAGACCCCTTCACTTATACATTGGTTAAAAATTATTGCTAATGATGGAGCTATCACATCAATTATTGATTTGATGATACTTGTAGATATGCCCCAGAGATCTTCTGTTTTCTTAATATGTATTGCTTTGAATGCTTTAATAATATCTTCGGTAGTGACATAGCTAAAACTAAATGTTTCCTGGCACTTGTTCACACTATATTCCATAAGAGAGACAGCGGTGTTGGGGCAAGAATTAAGTCTGCTAGTAGTTTCTAACGGTATTCGAGCAAAGAAACCTTCAAAAGCACTAGCCACCTCAATATCTGATTCAAAAGTCTGATCACTAATTTTTAAGTTAAATGAATTAGTTTTGCTTTTTGTTTTGCCAGTTTCTTGGTTTATAATACTCCAGGTAGCTTTTATTTTATTTTCAGATGATTTAATTTTATTTGAAATATACCTAGATTTTGCCAAAGCACATACTTTCCTAAATGTTATTGAATATTTCTTGACATATTCAATGAAGCTAGGATCACAGGAAGTCGTTTTTTGTGCATAGAGTTCAAATAACTTTCTTCTGCTATTATAAATACCAGGTGTGGCCCAGTCACTAAACTTCTTACGATCATTACACTTTATAACTTTTTGTTTAAAATTGTTACTAAATTCTTTTTCAACAATATCAAATAATGATTGATAAGAGTTATTAGCGTCAGCAGAAGCTGGCAAACATTGAATTTTATCTTGTACATTATTTCTAAATTTATTAATACCACGTTTCGGTATTGGCCTGCAAATTACTTCGCGTTTAGGAATAACATTATAGTGCTCAAAAGAAGCTAGTTGTCCACTGTGGTCGGATTTATTAATATTAATTACCGATTTCTCAATTAAGTTACAGTTGGAAAAGATGTTATCTAAGCAAGTAGCCGATGTTGGCGTAATTCGCGTCGGTTCATTAAAAGTGTGAAGCAAATTAAATGATTTAAAAAGATTAAGGAATTTACTGGAAAGTTGTGCTAATTTAATATCTAAGATGTCTATATTAAAATCTCCACAAACTACAATTTTTTTATTCTTACGACAGCATATTTTCAAAACATCCTCCATAGTGGACTCAAAGACTGTGTAATTTGCTCCAGGGGGGCTATATACACAGATTATAATTATTTGTTCAAGTTCCACGCATGATATCTCACAAATTCGTTCAACAGAGAGGGATCCTTTCGCTCTTTATATTGTGTGTTATTAGGTAAAATTATTAAAGAACCCCCCCCCCTTATTGTAGTTTTTCTATTAAATGAACTTACAACACTATAATTATCCAAATTTAACAATAATTCATATTCTTTTAACCAATGTTCAGTAACACATAACACATCAATATTTTCACAATTTAAAAATAAACTTATTTCTAGGTCTTTGCCAGCAGAAAAGCCTTGGATATTCTGGTGTACTATTTTTAAACATTTAGGCCTTCCTCTTGTCAATACTGGGCTAGAGTATGCCTCCGTTGTCTCTAATGGTAATTTAAATTAACCATGTCAGTATTTGGATTCAAAAGAATCGAATTATTTGGAACAGATTCCAAAGTTACATTAGAAGTATCAAAGTTAAACTGCTCAATAGAAGCAGAGGTTATACTAGCCAAGTTGTTGGCTAATTGTTTAAAATAAAATGATAGCGATACCGCTATTTGTCGCTTAAGATAATTAGGCAGATAATATTTATCTTTAGTCAAGTATACATTATTCAACAACATATTGATATCAATAATATGCAACTCTTTATTATGACAGGCTAATGTGTTCATAGTTAAGTTTAGATTATACCTTATTTTATTTTCTAACGGTGAAAAACTTTTACTGTAGGGAAATGTAAACATAACAACCTTCCTTACATTTAATGAACATAATGTGTTGCAATAGGCTATTAACTGGTTTTTATTTAAATTATCCCTGTTCCCAATTAAAATTATCAAGTTTGTTTTTTCACTTAAGGATTTTTTAACAACTATTTGCATGATCTCGTTTATACTGGAACCAGGCATGCAATAATTAATAACATTTTCCTTTGAATCTTTCTGTAAAAATTGGCCTAAATTCTTCCCAATCTCATCACTGAACATAATTGTTTTGGTGTCAGTAGTTTTAGTGGGGGATTTACTTTTATTATTTAATAATAAACTATCACAAATGTTAGAGACTTCAGGTTTGGTTGGTAAATAGACCTCCTGAGCCGCTTGGCCTAATGACTCCTTTTGACAGAAGTCATTGCATACTGTGTTACAACTGCATCTGCATTTTTTCCCTAGTGATTCGAACCGGTCTGAGTTAAAATTACAAAAGTCAACCATATTATATGCAGCCATTTTTTGATTATTCAATTGTTTTTTAGAAAACTCACACAAGTTGGAGTACATTTCCCTAAGTGAAAGTTCTAAATTGTCAATCTTATAACATAATTGACTACCTAATAATTCACTTTCTTTGTTCTTATTACGTGTTTCCATGTTTATCATATTTAATTGTTCTAAAAGTTGCTTACGTTCTTGCTTTATGTGACTATACTTATTATAATAATTTTGTTTTTTCATTAACTTTTGAGTTTTTCTTATGTATCTATTAATTTTAATGTATTTTTTTAATTTCTTCCCGCTACTAAACTGGCAGACGTTATTATTATTAAACAATGGTTTATCAACATAGTTAAGACCTTCCAAAGTTGAATTGTCATTTGCTGCAGAATTACATTGCATCAACTCATTAAACAGGCTTTGAGAGTGCTTATCTTCTATAATACTTCTATTTTCTTTTTCTAAATCTAATACTGTTTTCTGGGCAAGAGAGAGACTAATTTCCAGGTCTGTTATGCGACTCAATGCCTGTTCATGAGTATCAGAGCAAGCCCTAAAAGACTCAATAAAGTCTTGCATTTGGTTACACTTCTGCACAACTTCCAAGTATTTTACATGAAGAGCAGCAAGTTCATTTTTAAGCTCAGTGTTACGGGTAATGTTCTTATAGATCTCCGTCTCACTTTCCTCTCTTTCCCTTATTAGAGAGTCACTTAGATCTTTAGCTGCCTTTAGATCTTGCAGGGCATTCTTGAGTTGTACCTCCACATCCTTAGCCGTTGCCCTCCGGGTCATCATAATTGCTAATTAAGCTTAAAAGTTGCTACCGCTGAAAATATACAGAAGTGATCAATATATGATTTAAGTAAAGCTAGGATTGACAGATTTATCTAAGAAAATAATTAACAAAAGTATTTTTTTTATTTAATTGACTTTTCTAGGTAGGTAACTACTATTTTTTTTTAAGGAACAAACAGTTAAAAATTTAAATAATCATAAAGTGTATTAGGTGTAATAAAATAACAAATACTTAAATAAACAACACCATCAACTTTACTTTGAGCAAAGGAAAGTGAGGTTTATATTTGTGTTAGTTAACAATGTTTAATAAATAAATATTTATAGAAGTAGCTGGAAGGTGTCACCATCAGGGGCCCGATTCTCAGGCATTCGAACTTTTTCAGTGTGGTAATTCGTATGTCGAACATTTTGTTTGTGGTTTCTATTGAAAAGTTAGAACGTTTCAAACAAACTAAGCTGTCTCACATGTCAACAAATTCATTTTGACAGCTAAGTTCGTATACGAACATCTATTGGTTTTTACCACTCGTAGCGTTCGACTGGTTTTCGATCGAACTTTTTCGATTGTGAAATTCTGACAATACAAAAACTGTGTTATATTTGAAATTCGAGCTATAAAAGTGAACTTTTCTCGATTGCTTGAGAATCGGCCCCCAGATTGACTTTTGTTAAAGTAAAGTGAGGTAAGCCTTTCGGAAGTATGTAAGTAGGTACTTAGTTAAATTACATAAATATCAATCAATATGTTTTAAATTAATATATTATTAATACTGTGTAGTTTACTTAAATAATTTTGCATACATATATTGAAAATAAAGGATCTGAAATAAGATTGATTTTTGTTGACTTGAATGTAGGTAGGTAGTCAAACAGTAGGTACCTATACTTATTAGGGAATTTAACTCCATTCACTAATAAATTAACAGACTTATTATTACTAATTGTTGTTGCAAACTAGTTTCACAATATTTGTTCGAGATGATTTGGGTTTCTTTGTATAGATGTAGTGCATGGAAAGAGTAGCAGAATAGGTGAATGTCTGTGACAGGTAGCGGTCACCATCAGCTTCACTTCCACAGTATGTCAAGTGAAGAGAGGTATTATCAATGCCAAATCGTAATTGTTTGTGACGTTGTTCACTGGAAGTGAACTCTGTACCAGTAATGTTAAATTAGTGTACAGTAAGTGTGAAACAAGTTTATACAATTGTACTTGTCTCTTAACAGTTCAGTGAGAACAACAAAGTGTCTAAGTATTATTAATTAACAATAAAGTTACGAAACAAATACTTCCCCGGTTTTATTTGCCGCTTATTATCGATTTAATCGTCGTTCTTCAATAGGTAATTATCGTCTTGCTAAATCTTGATGTCCGTTACATTGACGTTTCGCCGTTACAATTTTGTCGTCGATGTTTTTCAAAATATATTAAGTAGATTTTTTGGAAAACACTTGTACTAGGTATTTATAAATTGTTTACTGTTTTAGGTAATAAGCAAAATTGTACTTAATTTAAGCGGTATTCTGTATTGTGATGGAAAGTAACCTTACTATTATGTGAAGGTCATTTTTCAAATTTGACGACTCTGTATAAGCCGGTTCTTCTCGCTACAAGGTCTCCTGCCGTAGGATTTGCGAACCGATGGCGTAGCTTCATTGACGTTCATAAGTGTTGTTAAACAAACCTACCTAAATTGAATAAACAATATTGAATTTTGAATTTTGTATGAAACTATAATTCAATACCTACATGTTTGACAACAGCACTTTGACAGCTTTTGACGGAAGGAATAGTTTACTATTACGATTAACATAACGACATAGGGCTACTGCTGTTAAAGTAAATAGTAAAAACCTAAAATTGGAATCGGTCTTTAAATCCGTGTCTGTCTCGCCTATTTATGTAAAAGCTATCGAAGCCAGATATAGGGGTTCTGGTGTTTTACGAAGGCTCTATCTTTTTACGACTCTTTGCCCCCATTGAGATGTTACGCATCACCAATAAACTATTATTATCTATCGGGTATTTCATTAGTACTAGTGTTGCTAAACAATTAATACTTATACCATTGCTAGTTTTCATTTACCTACCTTGTAAGTATCGATACTTAGGTACTACAAATTTTAACATAAAACAAATGTAGATAATTGGAAAGTTTTCATACTATCAATGTTAACTTAGCGTTGATTCTGGAAGATACATAGATATACAAAAATCATTTATTCACTTAGGCTGTTGACGATTGAAATGTTGATGATTCATAAATGTGTACAAATGAATAGTCAATATTTTCCTACCGCCCATTAAACACTTTTTTCACTGACAAGTAGAAGTAACTAATTACAACAATTGCATATTTAAAAGATTTAAACTTAATATGTTATAACTCTCCAGGGTGCCTACCATCAACTTTATGACAGCGATTCAAAAATAGCGCGATTCAGAATAGGTTCCTAAAATGATTCGCTTTCTTTCGTACTCTGACCTTCTAAAAACTGGATCGCAAATGAATTGCTAAATGTTAATGACCGAACGATTTGTGTCCTTTTTCTTCTACCCGTCTCTTTCACTCGATTCTGTCATGCCCGGAGAGTGAGAGGGACGGGTATAACCTGCAGGTGACATGTTAAATCGACCGGGTTATAAGTCAAATAAGAGTTTCTGACAGCTTAGCGGCTGTGAAATGTCATTGATCGATCACTGAATCGCTGTCATTGATATTAAGCTGTCGTGGTACGAATAAGCGAAGCAGATCAGTTTAGGTTCCTAAACAAAACCGTAATAAGAGTTGATGGTAAGCACCCTGTTCTTCTCCATTAACCATCCATAAGGAAGGTCAGTGCCCCAGGAATGGGGACATTAAATGGATAATGATGATGATGTTATAATTGGTTATTTGAATGATTTTTTATTGACTTAAAATGTTCATTTAATTAGTAGCAACACAACATAGGTATTAATTTTCAGATATCTTGCATATTTTTAGCGATATAGAGCATCAAACTTTCTAATTAGACAAGGAGAGCGCTATAGAAACGTGACGTCACATTTCTATAGCGCCATACTGTCGCCATAGAAAGTTTTGTTTTAGAAAGAGATAGCTAGAGTCACAATTAAGTAACTCATAATTAGCTTGTTTTAATACAGATTCTTTTTTCACATTTGATAATCAATAATGTTATATTTCTGAGTGTCATAATTAAATATCTACATTACAACAACAGTCAAATACCCAATTGTGTTACATCAGTACCATGGATTCTGGTCATTCATAATAGTTCTGATTAGCTGTTATTTGACAGTTAGGCCATACAAAAAGTCAAGTAAACTGGAAAGTATCTCAATCGGACATTGTGAAATAGGCACATGTCCTGGCTCATGGCATAAGCAAAGGAAAAAAAAACATTGTAGAGTCTAATGTTGGTAATGTTTTTTTTATTTTTTTTATTCACATCGGGGTAGTACTTTGTCTGCATCACACCTGATGTTAAGTGATGATAAGGTTAAAGGTTGAAGCGCACTACTCCCGGAATTCTAAACCACTGAGGAAGTGGCTATATCTTATCTCTAACTGCCGGAATACAATAATGCTGAAATTATCATTTTTTTGGCGTCAGACTTAGATTCTCCGCGATCTGCTCTTTTTTAAACTCTATCATAGAGTTTGTCGACTTTGTCATTATTCTCATTAGCAACTTACAAAAAGAACACCACAAGAAGCCACCTAGATGTTTTGACAAAGGTGTAGCATAAAGATAATATACCTATATAGTGTATTTTGCAAAGAACTGTCGATAAAATGTCAAACCGAGAGCTACTAATTATGAACTCGTCGAAATGTAGGCAAAATGAGAAAGTTACGCCCGAATTCTCGTACGCAAATCATCTTTGGGAGCGTCTAAAACATCATGGCATCTCTTTCATACGTTTGACATTTAAAGTGACAGGGCGATGTGTGAGACGCTCCCAAAGATAAGTAGCGTACGAGTATTCGGGCATTAGTAAACAAGTGACAGATGCAAGTGTTTATTGATGTCTACAACATACTTACCTATATTTATTTAAGATTTTTTACTCTGTTATTTTTAAATTTAGAGGGGGGTACGAATAGGTTAGATTTTTTGTTTGTTTTAGTTCCAGAAAAGAGATTGTTAAACGTAAGGTAGGTACATTAAATGATTTTAATGTCATATCTAGTTGAAAAATTATTTAAATCTTAATACATTGATTACTGTACCATTCTGACATCATTACATGCCAGTAACGATACGAATGTTCGGTGTAAGCAATTCTTTTTCCTTAACGTTCGTTCCACCTTATCGTCATGTCATGGAAAGTATTTATTAGGGCTCTCTCTGTTCCCGTAAGTCACTTAGAGGAACAATACCCGAAATCCCGTACTCACTCCAGGCAGGAACTAAGATGAATAAAATATAAGGAGCTGATTGATTTGCTTCTACACGGACTTTCTACTTAGTCGTTGCTTGCTACCGCCCGCGGATTCGTTTGCAACGAATGTCTTGAATGGGCGGTATATTTATTATGTCTAAGTAAATAAATAATTTTTTCATTTTCATTTTAACGAAAGTTATTATAGTTCCTGTATGTACCTACAGTGCCCGAAGCACGCATTAATTTGTATGAAATCCAGAGCAGTGCTACTACTGTCGTTTGCGGAACAATTTAATACACGAAAAACCTAAGTACCGAGTTACGGCTCATTCACATAACGAGACCTTTGTCGTGTGACGTGTAGTCGTTATTCACGACCCATCTTTTTTAGGGTTCCCTACCGAAATGGTAAAAAAGAACCCATATGGTGTGACTCAGTCTGTCTGTCACAGGTGAATAACTCGAGAACTACTAATGCTATCAATTTGAAATTTGAAATAGTTTTAGATGACGTTTGTCCAATTATTTTTCAGTTAAGTATGAGAGAAATTAATATTTTTATGTAAATAATATTATATATACTTATAGGTATTTTTTGAACTGGTACTGAAAGGGGTATTAAAAATTCGAAGTGGGCCTATTTAGGCATATAGGGTATCATACAGAAAAAACGCTAATTGCACATTCTCAAACATTTTTATTTTTCATTTTAGACCGCATAGTTTTCGAGTTTTGATGAAAAATGTAAAAAAAATACCGCCCCTCCCCCCTATAATCTCCGAAGTTTGCATAGAGAAACTGAAAATATTTTATGTGATAGAAGTTTATGTAAAGATTACAGAAAAATAAAACGATGTCTCTAAATAGTAAACTTTTTAGAAATCATCAACAAAAATTACATTAGTTCCACTATCGGTCAAGAGATTGCGCTGACCTAAAACTGCAATTTTCTACACCGCAAATTTAGGGTTCCGTAACTAAAGGCTAAAAACAAGACCTTATTACTAAGACTTCGCTGTCCGTCTGTATGTCTGTCTGTCTGTCTGTCTATCTGTCTGGCTGTATCTCATAAACTGTGACAGCAGGACATTTGAAATTTTCACAGACGATGTATTTCTGTTGCCGCTATAACAACAAGGTCTCCTGCCGTAGGATTTGCGAACCGATGGCGTAGCTTCATTGACGTTCCTAAGTGTTGTTAAACAAACCTAAATTGAATAAACGAAATTGAATTTTGAATTTTAATACTAAAGACAGAATATAACAAATATAAAAGGTGGGCTCCCATATATCAAAAGTGATTTTTTTGCCGTTATTTGCTCGATATTAATAATGGCAACAAGTAGATGCTTAAAATATTCACAGAATATTCACTTTAAAACTAAAAAATATAAATAAAATTTAATACATATTTAAAGGGGGCTCCCATACAACAAACGTGTTTTTTTTTTGCTGTTTTTTTTCTCGATCTTAAATATTGTGTTTAATGTTGGTATAGAATAACATTGTACGTAATAAATAGTGTCTATTGTACAGATAATGGTACGGAACCCTTCGTGCGCGAGTCCGACTCGCACTTGGTCGGTTTTATTTTGTTTCGGAACCCTAATTACTACAACACTAGCGTTCCGCTCGCGACTTTGTCTGCGTGGACCCCCTTTTTACCCCCTTGGAGGGGGAATTTCCAAAAATCCTCTCTTAGTGCTCCCTTACACTCTCCAAGGAACATACATGCCTTTCAACATCTTGCGCCCAATACCTAGTTTCGGCTATGCGTTGTCTGTCAGTCAGTCAGTAAAGCAAGAGTTTTGTGTACATAGGTACAGATAGATAGATATTTAGATTGAGATAGATTTGGATATACATAGAATATAATTATAGATAGATTGATTGACATTTCGCAGTAAGGCCACTGACGCGCCTGTTCGTCGACTCATCTACCTATACTAATATTATTAAAAAGCTGATGTGTTTGTTTGTTGGTTTGGTTGTTTGTTTGAACGTGTTAATCTGAGAAACTACTGGACCGAATTGATAAATTATTTTTGTGTTAGATAGTTTATTTATCGAGAAAGGCTATAGGCTATGTAATATTCCGAAATTTCCACGGAAACGGGTACAACGCGGGTAAAATCGCGAGGATCCGCTAGTAAAATCATAATAGGCATCAAACTTATAAAAATTAACAAACAAACCAACAAACTCTTCAGCTTTACAATATTAGTATAGACTAGCGGCCGCCCGCGGTTACACCCGCGTGGTTCTAGTAAAAAGTAGCCTAAGTTACTCCTTATTACATCAGCTACCTGCCAGTGAAAGTCCCGTCAAAATCGGTACAGCCGTTTCAGAGATTAGCCGGAACAAACCGACAGACAGACGGACAGACAGACAGACAGACAGACAGACAGACAAAAATTGTTAAAAATGTTATTTTGGTATATGTACCGTATATATAATCATATGCATGTAGTAAAAAGCGGTTATTTTAATATTACAAACAGACACTCCAATTTTATTTATTTGTATAGATAACAAGTAGGTAACTAATAAAGTTTTCATGTGCCGTGAAAGTAAATTTATCGTTCTAATTCCGCTATTATCGGCACCTGGCTTGCCGACTTGCTCTTGATATTTATTTGAGTGTCCTACGGAATCTCCAGGAGAAATAATGAAATATCTCTGCCATATTGAACGTTCGAAGATAGTTAAGTTATTTTTTACACATATAAACGGTGACTTCTGTTTTGGATTCTTTTAATCTAAGATTTTAAATTATTTTTATGCATTCACAATGCAATTCTGTAAGTATAGGAAAAATGTGATAGTAAAAACCACGAGCCCTGTAAGTAGCTTTCAGGCGGGATTCGAACCCGCGCCTCCGGGCATCCGGCCCGATGCTCTGACCAACTAGGCTACCGAAAGGCTGACTGACTGTATACATTTTGCTGATTTTGTATTTAGGTACATACGTACAATATAACTTCAAATCAATCAAAAGTTATCTTGGGTAAAATATATTTCACATAGGTACATAAGTAGTATATGACGCCTAAACACAATACATACTTCTTGAGTAGGTAATCGTGCAAAAAAAGGGAATAAAAAATTTTATGGGAAGAAAAGCAGAAAACTGAAAACTCCACAACAAATTATTTAAATATTCATATCCAACACCGTTAAATGTCATTAGTAATTCCAAATTATGAAAGTAGAACATTGCCTAAGAAAGTTTCACAATTTGCTAAGTTTTAAACAATTATTTCACGCACACATACTGTATTCACAGGATGTCCCACCATTATGGGGCATGAAGAGAAAGAACCTAATCTAAATAATATTGCAATTTTCACCAAAAAGAACCATTCTTCTATTTTGGACAAGAAATAATAGCCGCTACACACGTTCCGATCCGACCGCCGATTTGGTCTGCTCCAGACCAAATCTGGACGTGTGTAGCGTAGTCGTCCGACCATATTCGTGTTTGACGCGGTCGGCCGGATTTGGTTCGCACGAACTTCACTTCCTACCAAATGGGAACGTGTGTAGGCTTCCGACCGGACCAACTTGGCAGTGTTGACAATTTTGGAGGTTTTCCCCTAGATTTAGGGAGAAAATATGTAAAAGCGGAAATATTTAAAGCAGATAGAATTACTTTAAGGGATTTTCAGAGGATTCAATTTAATGCTCGTTCATGAGTTTTACGTAGGACTGAACGAACGAAAGGTTTAAATATGGCCATTTATGAAAAGGTTATTTATATCTATTAGTTTTTTTTTAGAATATTTTATTTAAAACTCGCAATTTGTCGTAAAACTAAATATATATAAAAAGGGCATAACACCTCATCAATAAGTGCTGCTTTTAGTAAATATTTAGCATGTTTTAGTATTTTTTTGAAAATAAGTAACAGAAAATTTAAAAATAATGAAATTGTTTTTTTATAGTAATAAAACATTAAAAACCGAAAATATTTTTCTTTTTAATTTATTTATTGCAAGCAAATTGATGTTTTCAGTATTTATAAATAATAATATTGGGAGATTAGCAGTGGCTGGCAACACTGCAACAACGGCTAGAGGTCGGCCAGACCAAATCGGAACGTGTGTAGCGCCGACCGATTTGGTCTGGCAGATTTGGTTTGAACGTGTGTAGGCGCGGATCAGATCTGTAGTGAAGTTCGCCCGCACCAAATCGGCGGTCGGATAGGAGCGTGTGTAGCGGCTATAAAACTGCAAGATTCGACGAGTCGTGTAAGCCTTTCGGTAGCTTAGTTGGTCAGAGCATCGGGCCGGATTCCCGGAGGCGCGGGTTCGAATCCCGCCTGAAAGCTGAAAGGGCTCGTGTTTTTTTTTTACTATCACATTTTTCCAATAAAACTGCATTCAAAACCTTTGCCCTAGAAACAGATCGACTCGACTCTACATCGAATCCATGATTCATTGTTTTCATTTCATTTAAGGCTGGGATTCCCCAAAATAGGGTATTTTAAATTATGGATTACTCGCAAATCACAAATACAATTTGAAAAAAAAATGGTTTAAAGTGTTTGTCTAGTGCTTCCGGCCGTTTATTTTCAATTGGTGATATTTAACTGTGTCAAATTAAATCCCAAACATCCGTCTAATCGTAATCCAAATATCCTATTACTTGCAGTATACTTGGTTTTAGTTTATGAAAAATATACGAAAATAATTGTCTTTGAATAGCCGGGGGATTCCGGCCGTCTTATGTTTAAAATTGTTATTATTTAATTTTTAATTGAATTTTAACTGATTTTCGATTCGCGGGGCGCTCGCGAGTTCACAGTTCACTGCCGGCTGCCGCTGCGTCCGCGTGAAGCGCACGGCTAGTCGGGAATCATCACCTAAAATGATTGTTTCTTAGAGAGATTTAATCTTTATGGGTTACCATATCATATCGATTGATGCACGTTGTATTTTCGAATTTTAGCCAGTTCGATGCCAGAGTGTAGGAAGCGTTTCTTGTTAAAAATTAAGGAATGGTTTCATCAAATTGGCTTCATTCCCTTCATGTCCAATAACTCTGGGACACCCTGTATAAGTACCTAACCTACTGAGTATTAAACAATTATTTCACGCATACTGTATTCATACCAGCCTCATTACAGGCTTTATCGTGCGTGTTACAAAGTTTTAATCCGTTTTGGTTTCATGTTTCAACGTTAGGTACAACTTTCTTCAACGCACCTTGGGTATCGAGTTTTCAATTAAATTCAGGGTTGATTCCATCTAGCCTTGTTAGGTGCGTGCGACTAGTTTTACATTAGTATCCGAGACTAAGCGTTATTCTTGGAATAAATGTTTGGTGAAATCCAGCCTAAGCGGAGGTACCTAGGTGATATTAAGCACTTTTAAGCCTGGCCTCACACGGGCCACTGACCACAAAAAGTTATAGAAATAAAAAATATTTATTCAAATAAACATGATACACATTGCCATGTACTTTTGAATCGACAACATTTTCCTACCGCCAAGACTTTTTTAACTGACAAGAAGAACAGGCGCTATAAACTTGCCAGCGTTTTTATGGTTAACGATATTTACAAAAAAATACATATCGTTCAGGCTCCATGCAGTCTTGTACGAATCAGTGTTTTTGCAGTATTATCAGAAACTAAGATAATTTTTTTTAGTTATTAAAAAAGCTACAAATTGAATTTATTTAACATCACCCGAGATGTTGAAACTCGTTTACACGAACTTAGCTGTCAACATGAATTTGTTGAGACGTGGGACATATTAGTTGTTATTTTTTCAGGGAATAACAAAGTGCCACTCCTCCCTTGTTTTTTGGTCCCCCTATCCTTCCCCACCTCCGTTTTGCTTCAGTTTTCGTAAATGTACAGTTAAACTTGCCGCTTTTTAGTTCGGGTTCCGCCTCCACCAAATGGATAACGCGGACCTTTTAAAATAAATTAAAATTGTTTTTCAACGTTTTTAAAAACGTCGTAATGAAACGTAATAAATTGTCTATGCTAAGTGCCACCTTTACCCCAGAATACGAAATTTATGGAACGTTCTAACTTTTCAGTAGAAACCACAAACGAAATGTTCGTATACGAATGACCACACTGAACAAATTCGACTGCGTGAGAATCGGGCGCCAGATGCAATGTACACTATTCGAGCAACGCGGGTCTTCCGTTCCGGGACGGAAGGCCCGCGTCGCTCGAAGTGTACACTTGTCCGATCCGATCACCGCATCCGTCCGACGCATATTTTGACCGGGATGGCGTATCAAGACTGAGTGTAGGTAGTGTTTGTGTTATGCTATGACACAAAATATGAACTAAAAAATAAGTTATTTGAACATTAGTGTCTGATTCCCAGATAGTGTAGGTAATGAACCGATTCTTATTTTATTTTATTTTATTTATTTAGTATACCAACAAAGTTCATACACAAACAGTCATAAAATATACATTTTTCTAACCTAAATCCTTTGCATGACTTTAATGACAGGTACACCCAGCATTCAATTTTTATAAAGTGCAGGGTGCCTACCATCAACTTTATGACAGCGATTCAAAAATAGCGCGATTCAGAATAGGTTCCTAAAATGAATCGCTTTCTTTCGTACTCTGACCTTCTAAAAACTGGATCGCAAATGAATTGCTAAATGTTAATGACCGAACGATTTGTGTCCTTTTTCTTCTACCCGTCTCTTTCACTCGATTCTGTAATGCCCGGAGAGTGAGAGGGACGGGTATAACCTGCAGGTGACATGTTAAATCGACCGGGTTATAAGTCAAATAAGAGTTTCTGACAGCTTAGCGGCTGTGAAATGTCATTGATCGATCACTGAATCGCTGTCATTGATATTAAGCTGTCGTGGTACGAATAAGCGAAGCAGATCAGTTTAGGTTCCTAAACAAAACCGTAATAAGACTTGATGGTAAGCACCCAGCACTTAAAATAGGTACCTACTAATAAAATTAATAATAACTAAACAAATGAATATATATAAAAAGTTAATGAAAACCAATCCAACACAAACAATCAGACAACCATACATATTTTTCTAAGAAGAGTTTTTTTTAAAAGTGGTAATTTTGTAGCAAATATGTCCAATGAGTCATCGGCAACAGCAACATTGTTGTATGTATTACATGCTTTCTATAGAGATTCTTTGTATAGAGACCCATATATTAATTCCTCAGTCGATGAAACTTTGCTGGGTTTTAAAAGAGTATGAGCCATAAACGTTTATATTATAATCCAAAAAAACCCACACTGAAGTTAGGTATTCTAATCCTAATAAATATAGAAATCTGTTTATATTGAACCGAGTAATTTCTCAGGCCAAATTTATTTTATCAAATGAGCTATTTATACCAGTGATACTAGATAAAAATCCAAAACTTTTTTCAAACATGGGTAAGCTTGGCAAAATGGTATAATTCTGTAAAAATGTTCGACAGAAACATTTTCCGTTCCAAGTCACACCAATTATTTTATTAAAATTTTAGTATTTCTGCTGGGATATTTTTTTTGGTATTTCATAAATTGTTTTTAAACGTGACATGAATATGACAGGTGAAGAAAGTTTAGACGGAGCATTTTTCCTAAATATCAATGAAATAAGACTTTCATTAAAAAATACCTAACCTTCTATTATTATTATTTTTTGGAAATGTATACAATACTTTTAATTTATTGATACTTTAACATGCTGTACTTAAAGTTTTTTCTGACTCAGGAATTACTGTGGGAGAGCACTAGCTTCCTTGCCTTACACTAAGATTACTTTCCAAACTGCAGTGAGGAGTGCCATAACACTTCAGGCCATTCCAAACGGTCGTCTCTACTAATTAAGTGGCGAACTATTTGTAGTAACAGCGGCCAAGGTAACGACTGTACTATAATGTTCGTAGTATACTTACTACCTTGAGTGAGGGAAGCAACAGAAGAATCTACCTACATCTACACTCATATTACAAAGAGTTCGAGTTTGTAAATTTGTATGTATATATGAATTAGAAAGTGGAGCTAGGGCACCGTTTTTTTTAATTCTTTCACCAGTATACATCCAAATTATTCTTCAGTGATATAAGCTATATTTTATCCCGATATTTCCACGGAAAAAGGAACTATGTAGCTTAAATCGCACCTTGTAAATATTAAGGATTTTTAAACAGTAGTGTCTGATTCCCAGCTTACGTTCCTACTACAGTGAGGAAGGCCATCACACTTCAGGCCATTCCAAACGGTCGTCTCTGTTAATTAAGTGGCGAACTAATTTGTAGTTACAGCGACCGAGGTAACGACTATGCTGTAATGATCGTAGTAGGTAACAGGAGAATGCCAAAATAAAAACCTATTTACTTTTAAGTGTTTCAGCTTCTGCACGTTTTCTAAGGTGTGTAAGTAAAGAGAATAATAATAATATGAGTATTCATACCGTCAGCGGATCAATAACTTACCTACACTCATATTGTTCCTGAAACCTATTTACAAGCTTTTTATTAACTTACCATGTTAGTTAGTTAGTTAGTTAGAATGTTAGTTATTGGGGGACAAATCTTGAAAGCTTAATTTGACCTACTTCCCAGTGTCCGATGGAGCTGAAATTTTGTATACAGGTTTGGTTTAGATGACAATACAATGTTTAAGTACAGTCAGCAAAAAAGCTTGTCAAAAAATTAAATTTTTACTAAATACTACGCATTATACCACAGTACCTACCTAGAGTTTTTATTGTGGTAAGCAGATGGAAGATGGAATTTGTGCTTAATGTGGAAGCAAGTTCAGTCACTGCCCATCATACACAGCCAAGTCTGAGGGCTCAGTGTAAGTTAGTAAATTCGCATACTATCGCCACAGCATACTTTTATCTAAATTATTATACCTATATATATGTTTGACGGATTTACCTATTTGTAAAGCGATAAGACATAGAATAGAATTCTTAATCCAAATGCGAAAGTAACGTTTGCACATTGACAAACTTACACTCGGGGTACCGACTGATGAATGATAGTCATCGCTGTAAACGTATCAGAAGTTAAGGGCAATTATAGGCAATATATCCAGCCATGTCGTCTCGGAAGTAATCGGCTTACGTCAGATGAGAAATGGCGAAGCAACGGGAATCGGATTAGGTATTTGAAGCCACTCTTTTGACACATTTGAGAAATCTGTAGGCACGTCACCTTATACAACGAAGCTGGGGGCTTACACAGTTTATTTTTAAACATTAGCTTCGTTTTCTGATGAGTTATAAGTTAAGAGTCATCAGTAGCCTTACCACGAAAACTGTCGTTAAGGTAATCGTATAGTAAACTATACCGTCCGTCTAAAGCTGACAAAGTGCTGCTGTTAAATATTACTGTTGAATATTAGTTTCTGATACTTTATTGATCATTTATTTCAGATAACTTGATCCATTTATTTTTTTGCAAGATTTGTCCCCCACTAACTAACTAACATACTAACTAACTAACATTGCAAGTTAATAAAAAGCTTGTAAAAAGAAGCACAGCAGGCTCTAAAGAGTGTTATTTTTTCGGCTGACATGATAATGATGATGATGATGATGATGATCCATTTATTAGTACAGAGTGGTGTTAGTATGACTTAAAACTATGTTAGATTAAAACAAAACAAGAAACACGAAAAATTGATGGTCCATCATAAAGCTATTCACAGAGATCTTACAAAGGGGGGCACTGGTCTGTGCAGTGACTGCCAATGCCCTAAAAAGGGACCATCATCACAGATTACTGAATAGTTACTCCATCATGGCGTTATGCGACCACGGCCAGCGGGCGATCGCCGTAATTCCATGCAGCGGATCTTGATCGCGTTTGCGTCTTGACGTTTGACTTCGTATTGCCGTAATGACATAACAACGCGCACTTGACGCAAACCTATAGTTCCACAATCCTGTCTGATCCGGTGACATCCGTGACAGAGGAACCACTTGCAATACGAAACTAGCTGTCAAAATAGACTGTCATAAGAAAACTGTTTTAGTTCCAAGGATTATCACCGGAACAGAAAACGTTGTCGCACTGTCAAAGCCGCGCGTTATCAAAAACGGTTTTGCACGTCAACTGCACGTACACTTGACTAATGCATAGGATTACCGTGATCGGGGCCCAGGAGGCTGTTTCGGCTGGCCCGCGTCCGCTGTGCCATCGAGACCGCTCTTTTGCGCATGATGGCGGCAAAACTATCGACACCGGCCTCTGCAAACATTGCGGATGCACTACAGAAGCGGGGCAGCCGCAACAGGATCCTGAACGCATCATTGTATTGAACACGAAGGGAGTCTACCGTTCGCTTTCTATGATTAGCCCACAGGCTGCACGTGTAATAAGTGTTTTGTAATAACTTCGTTTTTATGACATTGTTGACTGTAACATTTATATTTTATAGTCATCCAAACCAAACCAGTATGGAAAGTTTCAGATCAATCAGACACTGGGAAGTGGGTCAAATTTAGCTTGCAAGATTTGTCCCCCACTAACTAACTAACAAACTAGCTAACATGGCACGTTAAACAAAATTTTGTAAAAAGTTTTTAGTCAAAATTTCATTTTTATGACAAGCTTTTTTGCTGACTGTACTTTAATATTGTATTGTCATCTAAACTAAACCTGTATACTAAATTTCAGCTCCATCGCACACTGGGAAGTGGGTCAAATTACGCTTTCAAGATTTGTCCCCCACTAACTGACTAACATACTAACTAACTTACTAGCATAGCAAGTTAATAAAAAGCTTGTAAAAAGAAGCACAGCAGGCTCTAAAGTGTGTTATTTTTACCGGCTTTGAGCAGCGAGCAAACCTGCATCATATTTGACCTGACTGACAGCGCTCTCCGTTCGCGTTCAATATCTAATCATCTTTTAATATTACACTGTATAGTAGCATCTCTCGTCATGTAAATTTTGAACACTCAGAGTACATTGTATTTTTATCATTTTACATTTAATTTTATATTCATTGTAGGTCGGAGTGAGCCTGGTGACTTGTCACACAGGGGAATTGCATCCTACCTAGTGCAGGCACCAGTTCTCTCCAATTAAGTTAAATAACTCCATTAGCTATACTGCGCATAAACATTGTAACCTTGATGTAACTTTTGGAGAGAGAAATAAATATGATTTATTATTATTATTCCCTTTATTACATTTTAAATACTTACAAAATTATATTTCTAAACATTAAATTTTTACAATGTATAACACTAAAAAATATAACATTTAAAAATACAAAAATGCAGTTCCCCAACGGTAGCAAGATCAGGGTCCCGGCTACCGATGGTTAAGGATCCAGAGACAGGAACCTTCTCACTATACGGGCCGTGTCCAGAAGTACTGCCTTCTGCATCTGACTCCCGATCCATCCACCTAACGCAAGCCTCTTAAGGTGTTTATCGAGGCTCTTGGCTATCAGACCATGGGCAGATATGACTATCGGAACAATAATTGCTGAATCAATATCCCACATGTCAACAATCTCGTGAGCTAAATCAAGATATTTGTTTTCTTTATCTTTTTCAGCTTTCACAAGGTTGTCGTCATGGGGAACAGTGACATCAACAATTATTGCGCGGCGTTCGTGTCGATCTATCAATACAATATCAGGCTTATTAGCTACAATAGTCCTGTCTGTAATGATAGATCGATCCCAATACAATGTGGCATGGCTATTTTCAAGGACCTGTTCTGGTGCATACCTGTAGTACGGCACCTCGGATGCCACAAGACTATGTTTCAGAGCAAGTTGTTGGTGTATTATCCTGGCCACTTGGTTATGTCTATGCAAATACTCGCCGTTTGCGAGACGAGAACAACCGGAAATTATATGCCTAAGGGATTCACCAGGACGATGGCACGCTCGGCAAATATCCACTGTGCCATCCCTTAGGATATACTTTCGGTAGTTATTCGTCATCACAACCTCATCCATAATTGCACAGACAAAACCTTCGGTTTCACCAAAAAGATCACCGAAACGGAGCCAGGATACTGAGGCTAATAAATCTACGTCGGGCCCATGGAGAGCCCGGTAGAATCTGCCATGTAACTCCTTGCTTTGCCACACAGCGCTGCGGTCGGACGTACTAAGTACTACAGGTTTGCGCCAGTTTTCTTTTGCTAAAAATAGAGGAGTCAGTCCATTGTCAACAGCAACTACATCTCTATGAGACCCCATATCGACTTGGAGAAAATACTCCCTAAGATTGCATATCTCGCGGTTATGCAATGTCTTAGCATTTAAGAAGCCACGACCACCGCACTTCCGCGGGATATACAATCTCATGGTCGATGAACGTGGGTGATGCATGCGATGTGCTGTTAGCAATGTACGAACTTTTCTATCCAGGGCATCCAGTTCAGTTTGAGTCCATTTAAGTATGCCAAAGGAATACATCAGTACCGGCATGACCCATCCATTGTATGCGCGAACCTTGTTTCCGCCAGACAAAAGACTTTTAAGGACTTTTGAAAGGCGCCCCAAGAAACGCTCACGCAACGACTGTTTCATGTCAGCATCGTTGATGCCTAATGCCTGTGACATACCTAAATATTTATAGGTTTCGTTAACGGAGAGAGATCTAACGAGAGATAGGGCGCATGTTGCCCTCCCTAAAGCAGCTGAGCTTACCGATGAGTACCCTAGCCTCACCGATACGACGTTCAATCCTACACTGCCAGGCTGGTACAGCCAGACGAGGGCGTGTTGCTGTGTCAGTATTTGGAAATTTGACATGAGCAACACGACAAGCCGTAATAGCCGCACAATACAAGATTATTATTATTATTATTATTTTATTATTTTTTTTATTGTGATAAAAACGACACAAAATCAATTACATTTACCACACAAATACAATGCAAAAATATAAAAAATAATTACAAAATGTCAATAAAAGAAGAAAAAAAATAATAACAAAATTAAACAATACAATAAATACATTAATCACTATTTTCATCGTCAGAGTTACATGCATTACTCCATTGGTCCCACAAACTTTCACAATAAATTAGTAATGCTCGTCTGATAGTTGACCAGTTGTCAAACGATAAATCAAAATCAGCGTTGGCGTCACGGAGTGCATTGAGGTGGCGCAGAGGTCGAACCAAAGGAGAATTCGCTCGCGATACAGTGTGGCCCTGGTTAACTTGGAAGATATTATATTGCTGAGGAGGACCGCGTCGGCGTGCCGGGGGTGGCTCAGGACTGTCAGGGACGAACAGGACGCACAATAGGTTGTGTAAGAGGATACAATCAATTGATCCTTTTAACGACTTGAGGCAGGTGTTAAGCTGGTCAAAAATTCTTCTTACCTCTAAAGAGTTGAAGCCAAGGTGTCCGAGTAAAAACTTGGTCGGGTATCGAAACGGGTAATAACCATATACTTTTTTGTAAAGAACTCTTAGGAAAGCCTTTTGTACTTTCTCAAGCATACGTGTATAGGTTACATGGTATGGATTCCAGACACACGCGCTTGATTCTAGTTTGCTTCGCACTAAAGAGTTGTATAAAGTTTTAAGAACTTGTGGATTTTGAAAATCTTTGGAATTTCGCAAAACGAAGCCTAGACGACGATAACACTCTTTTGCGAGACAAGATATGTGATCGTGGAAATTCAAGTTGCGATCGAACGTTACACCTAAATCCTTTATAGAATTGACTCTATTAATTGATACATTATTCATATTATAATTATAATTGATTGGGTTTTTTTTACGATCAAAAGTCATTACATTACATTTTCTATAATTAAATTGCATTTTATTTGTCAAACTCCATTCGTATACTTTGTTAATGTCATTTTGTAAAATAAGGCAGTCACTGTTAGATTTAATTTTAAAGAAGAGCTTAAGATCGTCAGCATACAATAAACATTTAGCGCTAACCAATACCTCAGGTAAATCATGAATCATGATAAGAAAAAGGAGAGGACCGAGCACTGATCCCTGACTGACGCCAGATTTAGTGTGATATTCACCAGATACATAAGAACCGTGCTTCACAAACTGGCGTCGGTCCCTCAAATAGTCCGAGAAGAAATTTATGTATTTAGGACATAAACCGATGACAGAAAGTTTGCGCAATAAAATGTCGTTGTCGACCCTGTCGAAAGCCTTCTGAAAGTCAAAGTAAATCACATCGACTTGAAACCCGTGATCCATGGCATCAAAGACATAGTCCACCAAGCATAGCAGGTTCGTATTAACGGAGCGCCCAGGTCTAAAACCGTGTTGGTCGTCGCCTAACTGCTGCTTCACCTGTCTATATATCTCCTCGTGCAAAATGTACTCGAAGACCTTTGCAGGTGCGCACAAGATAGCAACAGGCCGGTGCTCTTCGACATCGGTCCTATTTTTTGTTTTCGGAATGGGTGTCACTCTAGATAGCTTCCATTGTTCGGGATAGTTACCATTTTCAAGAGAGATGTTCATGATGTGGGAAAGCGGAAGAATCAGATGTTCTTTACAAGTTTTAAGAATAGAACTAGGAACACCGTCGGGACCTAATGAGTTACTCGACTTTAATTTGTTTAGACCGCGTTCTATGTCAGGGAGTGACAGTTTAGGAAGACCTATGTTTTTACCTTGCGGGCCCTGTTCGTGGCATATATTACCGTTAAGCAGAGGCGTTTGGTCCAAGAAGACGCTGGAAAAGTAATCGGCGAATGCCTCAGCAGCCTCAACACCTGTACAAGAAGTACCTTTGTAAGTAACACAGGGTTCAAAGCCACCCTTAGACCTGAGCCTGTGCACGTGGCCCCAAAAGTCCTGAGGTCGCAACTGTAGGTTTTTCTCAATACGTGCCAAGTAATTTTTATACGCGAGAGAGATACGTAGCTTTAATTCGGCACGCAAGCGCGAAAATGATTTATATGATGAATCACATTTTGTTGTCAACCAGACCCTGTGCAAACGGGCTTTGCGCTTAATATCTTTTATGATATCTGCACAAAACCAGACCGGGTACCTATTATGCGTAGCAGAATGTCTCTGCTTTTTAGGGATTGATTGATCAAATAATCCGTACAAAATTTTGTAAAATGCATCCGTGGCCGCAGATACATCATTCGATTCAAGGACTGGTTTCCAGGAGACTTCGGCGAGCAGCAATTTCAGTTCACCTATGTCTACTCTGTTAAAGTTCCAATCTCGCGATGAGTCTATGTTGCTTGGCTGCAGTCGATTACAGTTGTTACTTTGCAATTCGAGATTAACTACTATTTCAAGCGGGGGGTGGTACAGTTTGTCGGGAGGGACAAAACCCTCAGCAGCCGTGCTTACGTAAACCTCCAGCGACCAAGACCCATTGCACTCCTGCGCCAACACTACGACAAGGATACCTCCCTGAGAATTAACTATATTATTATGGTCTATAAGATTACAGTATGTCAAAAGGTAACAGTAATAATTATTTATATTGACAGATGCACTATTCATATTCAAATCACCGAGAAGGAAAAAAATTGCGTTAGGGTTGTCAGTGAGAAATGACTCAATTTTACAGAAAACATTCATGTATACTGCGTCAGTAGCCTTTGGATTTATATAAACTACGCACATAATAAAAGATCTCCCGCCGTAAGCTACAGAGGCCCACAAGTCTTCACCAAGTTCTGACTGAAGCTCCGGTTTGTGCTGAACGACGACACCTGGTCTTGCAGCAAGTAGGACACCCCCGCAGGGAGTCGCACGATCACGCCGCAGCAGTGTCCAGTCAGTCGGCACCACTTCAGCGTCGTCCACTGAACTGTCAAGAAACGTCTCTGTCGCGGCCACGAGCAGGTGATCAGACACTAATATACTGCCATACCAAGTTGCCAATTTTGTCTTCAAGCCTCTAACATTTTGATAAAAAATATTATTCATCTGCGCAGCTTTAATAATGTTATTATCGAGTCGGTGTCGCCCTGTTGGAGGGCTGCTCACGAAAGCGCAGAGGACTAGTGGGAGCCTTTGAGTTATTGCTCGTATGGTTTTTTGTTCCTCTGTAGTTCACCCAGGCTTTAATTCTAGCGTTTACCGGCCACACATCTATCGAGTAACAGGTATCATAGCTCGCAACAGGCACTCCTATTTTGTAAGATTTGTAGTCACCTTTTGCAGTAAGCTCATCCACCGTACAAGAGCTATTAGGACAGAGCTTATTAATATATTCACGAACCTCCTCGATGCCCGATGCCATGTTCCAAAGATGTAAATATTTTCGCACTTCTACAGCTTTCAGTGTCGTGACCGAGGGGCCGGCAGTACCGCACTTGAAGGTTCGCCGCCTAGTTTTTCCCTTGAACTCGGTCCACTGCTGGGTATCATTCACTTGGGTCTCAGTTGCTGTCTGTTCTTTATCGTTTTTATAGGGCTGACTTGGACTTTCCTGATCTGATGCTAGTTTAGAAATTGTAGGAGGTAGAGCCACAGATTCAGCCTTTCTTTGTTTCTGCGTCTGGGTACCTGATGCTTTGCTTGCCTTATTTGCATATGACATACCTGATGCTGGCTGCTGGGACTTAACTGATTGCTGCACTGAAGGTGGCTTTGGGGTCTGAGAGGCTGCAGGTTTATGGGAGTCGCCCTCATATTTCTGTAGTTTTGTGTGCAGTAATCTAACTTCCGAGACGTAATTTGCCAGGTTTGATTCGTACTGGGTTATAATTGCCTCATGGTTCGTCAATTTTGAATTTAAGACGCTTACCTCTTGACGCAACTCACGTAACTCAGTCAGTAGCTCACGTTCAATGTGATTTGGTGACGTTTGATTAGAAATCACATTTGTCTTTATCCTATGTGTCACATTTGGGTCACGCTCACGGCCCTTTTTAGATGCCCCAACTGGAGTCATGCTATTATCTCCACCTTTCTTAGACGCACAGCGACATTCAGGGCAAATCCAGCAATCACCGACATTGTCAGAAGGCTTCATTCCACCAGCACATAGTAGATGGTATTTCTTACCACAATTACTTGCAGTGCAGCACAAATACTCCTCCTCTTCGCCGATTATACTATGGCAAGCATCGCAACTCATGGCGCAGATTATACGGCAAAGTAACTAAGCCAAACTAAGCGCAAGCAATAAGTCCAGTAGCAATTATTATTAGCGGACCCAACAGATCGTAATGGTCGTACTATAACACTGTAGCGTAGCATGTAGAAACAGATGGGCAATTTCGGCCGCCACACTCCCAGTAGCCGTAGTCGAACGGATATAAGTTCACTACTCACGCCGAGCGGTCCGGCGTTCAATCCCAGCAAAGCCGCTTCTGCTTTTCGGTGTTTGAGGGCTTCGTATGAGGTCTGGCGAAGTCTTGACTTCAGCGAGGGCAAAGCCCGGGGCTCCAGGACAATTTAAAAATTTAATTTCAATATTTAAAATACACAGCTACACGTCCGCTCGCAAGAAAGAAACACGGGCGAAAAAAAGATCGAATGAGTATCAGTCAGGTCTTCACTACTATCAAAGTAATTTGATAGTAGTGAATCTAAAGCACACATCAGCGCCCTATTTTTTTTGTGCATGGGAAAACGCGGAAGCCGAGGTCTAAGGTGAACAGAAGTCGATCGAAATTCCCGAACTACATCTTCAAGAGTACTCCTCAATATATCATTGTATTGGGGACTTACAGTAGTAACCATATCATCTCCACCATCACTATCAGCAACGCCAGCTTGCAATGTGGCCGCGGCAGAAGCTTGAGTTGCCGCCTGCGATGCAGTAGTAATGATACGGTTACGTTGCACCTCCGTTCGGAACCGATCAAGTACAGAGTCATCCAACAAGTGACTCCGTTGAATGGCTCGCACCTGATCCGACAGTCGTTGAGCCGAAACGTTGATAGATGGTTCAAGAGCCTGAAACAGAGAAAGCATCCGAACACGATACGCAGTAAGATTAGTTCCTGCCTCTGTTGCCTCAAAATATGCGCGCATGACATTTTCATTGATGGAAATTGTCCATCGCATGCGCTGCACTCCACCGGGAGCGGGGGCCCTGACCGGAGCCGTTTGCCCCAGAAGCCCCAAACTCTTCGGTGGCCGGCCCCTCCTCCGGCGTACAGGTGGTGGCGACGTCGGCGGAGAGAAGTACTCGTCACTATCGCTCGACGCAACTGCAGATGTCAGCTGAACACACGGCATTATTATTATTATTATTATTAATTCGTCAGTTAAAATATGCCCAAGGTACTTGCATTTGTAAACCTGCGTTATAACAACGTCATTTATCTTGACAGGAGGTACGTCTGATGGAAACTTGGTCCCAGCCTTTATCAGTTCATTTACGTACAGATTGAAGAGCGTCGGTGAGCTCAACCCTCCTGCCTCACCCCGCACCTCAACCTTTTGTTTTTGCTTGAAACACAACTAAACAAAATTTTCTAAAACATTATCATTATTAATACTTTAGCTACCATACTCTGAGGAGTTTTTACAACCTTTTTATTAACTTGCCGTGTTAGTTAGTTAGTTAGTTTGTTAGTTGGTGGGGGACAAATCTTGCAAGCTTAATTTGACCCACTTCCCAGTGTTCGATGGAGCTGAAATTTTGTATACAGGTTTGGTTTAGACGACAATACAATATTAAAGTACAGTCAGCAAAAAAGGCTGCCATGAAAATGAAATTATTACTAAAAACTTTTTGCATTCACAATGCAATTTTTATTACTTACTTATTCAAAAATTTGAAATGAGGTAAGTTATTTTTTAAATGAAGTAAGTTCTTTTTTAGCTTTTAATGGGTTCTGGGTATGGGTATTTCATTCGTGTGTGAGAGTGGTAATATCTTTACATTTATGAAATTAACGCTGGCTATACAGCGCGTAACAAGTATTGGATAAATTCACAGAACACAGGTTTGTGTTCTGTGGATAAATCCGACGCTTCTCGTAACGATTCCGTAGCTCCACAGAACACGGATTTTTTTTTCTCCTCAGTGGCAAGAGCCAGTCGCCCGGACAGCGAAAGTTCGTGGGTTCGAGTCCCATCGGAGCTGGTTGTATGACCGGTCGATTTTTTCTAAGTAATTCGTTTTCAATTTTTCAATAATAACAATTGCATTGTGTTGTGAATGCATAAAAGTAAAAATTTTTATAACTTGCAATAGCAATAATTTCATCTTTAGCGATTGTCAAATATCAGGAAAGGTAGGTATTTCATTCGTGTGTGAGGGTAGTAATTAATATCTTCACATTGATAAAATTAACGCTGGCTATACAGCGCGTAAGAAGTATTGGATAAATTCGACGCTTCTCGTAACGACTCCGTAGCTCAGTGGTTAGAGCAGTCGCCCGGATAGCGAAAGGTCGTATGTTTGAGCCCCATCAGTGCTGGTTGTGAGACGGGTCGATTTTTTCTTATTATTAAATACTTCATTTTTAATTTTTTCCATGATAGTTAAATATTGCGTTGTGAATGCAAAAAAGTGAAAATTGAAATAACTTGCAATAGCAATAATGTCATCTTTAGCGATTGTCAAATATCTGCAGAAAGGTGTTTTATTCGTGTGTGAGGGTAGTAATCTCTTCAATGAAATTAACGCTGGTTATTCAGCGCGTAAGAAGTATTGGATAAATTCGGCGCTTCTCGTAACGACTCCGTAGCTCAGTATTTAGAGCAGTCGTCCGGACAGCGAAAGGTCGAGGGTTCGATTCCCATCGGAGCTGGTTGTGAGGAGTGAATTAGTTTTATTAACGAGTAACTGTTATTTCCCCACATGATGAACCTTCACCAACAGGCACTTGCCGTTCTTTTCTTAAATATGCGAAAGGAGCGCTGACCACCTGTTAAGAGTTGAACTGAATTTTAGGCACAAAAACTGTTAAGCCAAAAAAGACACGACTCTGAGTAGGTACCCCCATTAAGAGCTTTGCCACCTCTATGTCAAGGCGTAATAAAATTTTACGCTGCAATTCGCGGTCAGTGAGTAGCGCGTTACGCATGGGAACTTCAAGATTATCCCCGATAACGATCAGCGCAGGCCTCACGTATCCGAGGATCTAACCATTCCCTGTTATAATAATAATGACTGAAGTGAAGAGCCTTGATATTTATTTGTACAGGAAAATCGGCAAATTTTATAAATTCATACTTGGCTTGAAGTCACTTGAAGTTATTCAAGCACTAATGATTTTAATAACATATTTAGTTCAGTGCGGAACACCTCGTACAGCGGTCTTGTCGATATTTTCATTTTCCATCACTAAACTATGTGAAAAACGCCCTTTTACACTGCAGTACGAGGCGCATTTGATCCCACATTCTATTTTACCTACAGATTCTAAATTAACTATCCTTACTAAGGGCGACGGCAAGATTTATCTTTATCAATATGAAGACCATTTTTCTGACTTCACGCTAAAAAACGAATTTTTGTCTCTTGATGTGGGGTCGAAAACGCCTCGTATCGCCACAACGTCTGGTTTAGTACGAGGTCCAAAGCACCGCGTATTGCCCTAATGGAAAGTATAGCTAAATCAGTGCCGCAGTCAACGTGTAAAGTTTCAAACGCAGAAAATTTTATATTTCACTAGCGCTAATTTTATATTTCACTAGCTGAGCAAGAAAAGCTGGTTGGTGCTAGGACTTGTTTTAAGTCCGCGTGGCCAGTTACCGCCATCATAACTAAGTCTGACGTCCCATAACAACGATGTTTTCATTACTTACTGTTTTTAACTCAGTAGTTTTTTTCTATGAAATTTAATATTCCCCTTTTATTATATACCAGTATCCGAACCGATGTTTAAGAGCCGATTAAGAGCTTCATTAGATACCAGAAAAATCTTTGAGCACATTTCAGGGCGCTCTACCCTGAAAAGGGCCGGCCTATTTATCCCCGTTGCTTTATTAAGGCTTGATGTATGTCTTCATTAATCAGGGGAAGAACCCTCACTGGGAAGTTTAAAATAGTTGTTATATTTGCTTGGAGAAAAATACTGGGGACGGAAGATACTTTTAGGCCGATATGCCTGAAATCGGGGTGAGACTTTTTATAATGTTTGGTATTGGAAAAGTGTAGGTATGTGATGGTGTTCTGTACTAGGTAGGGAAGCGGAAGAGCGATCGTGCAAATGAAACAACTGCTGCTTTGACACTGACTATAAGGTCTATGCTTTATTTGATATCAATCAAGGAGGCGTGGGGAACGCAGCCCGCCCGCAGCACGCTTATAGCTACACACGTATACTTACATACATAACATCCCTCCACCATAATTTAAGAACTGATTACTAACTAATTTTACCTAGAAGAATTGCTTATAATTGCATTGCATATAAGTGGCGCAGTGGTAAGCGCGCTTGAACTGCGATCGTTGATGTTAAGAATCTTTCGCAATGGTCTGTGACGGGATGGGTGAAATGGAAAAACTTTTCATCTTGCTCCTCCGTGCTTCGGAAGGCACATTAAGACGTTGGTCTCAGCTGCATTTGCAGTCGTTAATACCCACCTCTGCACTGGGTCTGCGTGGTGGGTCATGGCTCTTTCTCCTTATCCATCCATAAGGAAGGCCAGTGCCCCAGCAGTGAACATTAAATGGCTTATGATGATGATTACAAACAAATACTAGATCATAGAAAAATGGAAAATAAAGTATTTAGAAAAAATCGACCCGTCTCACAACCAGCTCCGATGGGACTCGAACCCACGACCTTTCGCTATCCGGGCGACTGCTCTAACCACTGAGCTACGGAGTCGTTACGAGAAGCGTCGAATTTATCAAATACTTCTTACACGCTGTATAGCCAGCGTTAATTTCATCAATGTGAGGATATTATTACCCCCACACGCGAAAGAAATACCTTTCCAGATATTTGACAATCGCTAAAGAAGAAATTACTATGGCAAGTTATTTAAATTTTTACTTTTTTTTTTTCATTCACAATGCAATTTTTATCATAGAAAAATGGAAAATAAAGTATTTAGAAAAAATCGACCCGTCTCACAACCAGCTCCGATGGGACTCGATAGCGCCCGGATAGCGAAAGGTCGTGGGTTCGAGTCCCATCGGAGGCATCGGAGCTGGTTGTGAGACGGGTCGATTTTTTCTAAATACTTTATTTTCCATTTTTCTATGATAAAAATTGCATTGTGAATGCAAAAAAAAAAAAGTAAAAATTTAAATAAAATACTAGATCATATTTATTTGCATTCACAATTCTCCGCGTTGTATCTGTTATCCATACTAATAATATAAAAGAGAATTGTAACTCTGTCTTTCTATTTCTTACCTTTTCAAGCTTTATACACTTAATGGATTTTGATTAATTTTGGCATAAAGCAAGACTACCCTTTGGAGAAGAACATTGGTTACTTTTCATCCCGATCATTTTTAAGCGATCCATAAAGAGGTCGATATAACCAAATATAAAAAGTTGGTGGCCACTAATTTAGTAAACGAACGAAAGTTTTATATAAAAATTTGATTGGTTTTTTTTTGTAACAAAATAATACCTTCATTACATACTAATTCTTGCGTGCTATATACTTGTGTGTGAACGTCGCCACAGTGTAACAAACATAATACGAGTGTGTAATCTGCAGATCACTCTGGAACTTAGTTTGAAAATAAATGAGTTGAATTGAATTTATACTAAAACTTATTATCTATTCTTTAGAATTCGATATTTAATAACATCATAAAATCATAAGTACTTACATGTATGTACAACACCGTAATGCTACATGCGCCTACAATAAATTATGTTTATGTTAGTTAATGCTACCAAACCAGCACCAAAATTTTGTGTTTTGATTTTGAATAGGATACGGCCCAGGGGCTGCAGTCCCGACTTTTTTCGATCGTAAAGTTATCGATGGTTGTCGTTAACTCAAAATGAGGAATTTGGTGGGATATGGGGCTATTTTTATAGTAAAAGTGTGTTTTGTAGTATATTTAAGCGGTAGCAAGCCACAATGCAGCATGTGCTTGTCTATCTGTTTTCATCTTTTTTTTATTGTAAACTGTTTCATTTGTCGATTGTTATTCTCTGTATTTTGTCTGTACTTATGTGTTATGTGGTGTGTTCGCTAATAAATGTTTTTTCCTTTCTTCTTTCTTTCTTTCTTTCTTTCAAAATAATATTTAAAACTAGTTTTGTATTGTAATTCGTGTAAACTGCTACAGCAACCATCGCTGACTTAACGATTTAAAAAAGAACTAAGCGATGTTTACGTCAAACACAGCGTGGAAATTTGAAAGTCCGCTGAGCTAACCACAAATATTATTTAAAGCTAACGAATATCGTCGCTACGGATCTACCGTCACCGCAATGCTCGAGCGAGTGAGAGAGAGGGTGAATATTTTAGCTTGGCCAATCGCGGCCGTGTCAACGGCGGCTTGTCAATTACTGATGCGTAGTGACGTGCCAGATGCCCGTTTTGCACTTCCCCGCATAACAAAAGGACGGTTATTTTATTATCTAATATAATATAATAATATAATATAATATATAATAATATAATATTCTATGTGCAGTAAAATCAATGTTATATCACTGTCATTGAAATAAAAATCTTGTTTTAAAATAATAACTTAGTGGCTTGGTACAAAATCAAACATTAAAAACATACTAAGAACACACTTTTAGTGTACTTAAGTAAAACTAAACTTCCACGGAAACTCAGATACGTTTCTCTCAATAATCCAACAGAAAACTATTTCTCCAAAAAATTTTACCTACATCTATAAAAACGCCCCTTATTTGTGAGGAATCACCACAACCTGGCGGCACTGACTTACCGAACCGAATTCGATAATCATAACGATCGCTTACTCTGTAGAGACTTCCCGCACGGCCACGAACATGGTCTAAACTTTAGACCATGTTCGTGGCCGTGCGGGAAGTCTCTACAGAACTCTAAAGCAACCGGGGCGGCGCGGCGGATGACGCGGTAGAGCGTTGGACATGCCACGTACAGCTTTGTAGCGTTTTGCAGCAGCGACCGAGGGGACGTATACAGGCATGGCCTATCCCTAAACTTGCTCGTCTTTGCCTCGAGAGTAGTTCGTTTTTTAAACACGACATTTTAAATTTGAGGGAATTAGTCCACGAATTAAACAAACAACGGTACAAATATGGAGAATTTCTTAATGTTTATAAAAATACAGAAATATCACAAGAAGAAGTACACAATTTGTGTAATTCTTTTCTAACTAGCTAGCTTATAGGTAAAATTTTAGGAACAACGTGCCAAACTTAGATATAATCTAAATAATTTTTCCTTTTTTTACACAATAAACGAACCAACATGACAAGAACAAATATGCCAACCCGTCTCACAACCAGCTCCGATGGGAGCCCCATCGGAGCTGGTTGTGAGACGGGTCGATTTTTTCTAAATACTTCATTTTCCATTTTTCAGCCATAAAAATTGCATTGTGAATGCAAAAAAAAGTAAAAATTTAAATAAATATGCCAACATTATTTATCAGAATTAGCCATTATAAATCCCCACTGCTGGGGCACTGGCCTTCCTTATGGATGGATTAGGAGAATGGGCCATAACCCATCACACGGGACAATGCGGATTGGTGGATATTAACGACTGCGAACGCAGCTGAGACCAACGGCTAAACGTGCCTAACGAAGCACAGAGGAGCTTGATATAATAAGTTTTTGGTTACCCATCCTGTGACAGACCAATGTGAGAGTTGCTTAACTTGAGCGATCGCAGGCTCACTAACCACTGCGCCACAGGTTTCTCAACTTTATTAACCCAGTAGTATTGCCCTTTGCTGTAGCTATTTTTATTCCTTACAGTTTTTATATTTTTCACATATTGCGCTTGGATGTTCGCTGTAGGTTCTCGTACTTCTGTTTAATCTTATACTGTGGCACCCCGAGACGTCAGTTAGGCTGTACGTACGGGCCTAATCCCGTAGCCTTTATTGGCTCGGCTGTAGCCTGTAATTTCATCGAGATTGTTACTAAGCCAGACCGAGTACAGATTCTCCTTAAATTAAGGTGTGCGAATGGTGATGTATGTAAAGGGATTTGTGTGTAAGAAGCATTGGCGTGTGATTAAGGGGCCTGACACAACATGAACAGCCGGCCGTCAACGTAAAACATTCGTATTGACTTCTGTACGGTCTATACAACCGCACAATAGCGTCATGTCGCCGATTCAGCATTTACTTCATTTTATTATAATATTCATTTTGTAATTTTAGTACGCATTCGATCGCCCCGATGTTTACTCGTATCAATTAGCAATTCTATCAGTTATCAAAATAAATTCATATTCTTCAAGACTTTCTTATCATTTCTATCAAATTAAATATCGTACGAGAGCAGCCCGTACATATTTATGGTCCTTCGAGCAATTTGATCTAGCGCGCGGGAGGTCAAAAAAGCGGGACCACGTGTTCGACAACGTGACTTGTGCAACGTGGGACGCGTGACCTGTGACTTTCCGGACTTTATCAAACTTCATCAAACATCAAAAAACAATTATCAACCAGCAGTGCTATCGTGGTTTTTGGGTCCAATGTGTGGTAGCGAATCGGTCTGACCGGCCTCCCAGAAGCGGGTCTCACCGGAAGGATTGAGACAAGGACGCACATATCGCACCGCGGGCTTATAACCTCGCCGCACGAACACGTAATCAGCGCGTAGCAACAGCGTCATCCTATCAACTTCAGGCACAAGACTTCAATCATGGAAGATCTACTATCAAATCAGCATCAGCTCATGGATGCCATGCAGCAACTTATCAAAAACTTCAAGAAGGATGGTTCAGAGCGAAAAACTCCTTCTTACATCAAACGCCGTTTGGAAACACTGGATCAGTATTGGAAAGAGTTCCAAGAAAATCATATCAAGTTATGTGAAAGTGAAAAACGCGACTATACGTATTTTTCTGAAAAGCATTATGAGCAAGCTTCTGAGTTTTATGCGGAAAACAGAAGAATCATTCAAAGATATCAAAGCATAGATCCGGACCCAAGGGTATTGCTTCGACCGGGCACCCCGTTAGGCGCCATGGACTGGCAGCAACCAGAGAAGCGTCAATCACCCTTAACTGTTCCCGGGACTCCTACGGAACCGCAGCAATTACGATCAGAAAATCAGAGCAAATGTCCATCAACTTTCAAGGTCGACAAGGGAAACCCTAGCAAACTCGACGAGATGTACCGTAAGCAAAAAAGTAACATCAAAGCCCTTGAAAGAGCCTTGAACGCTATCAATCTCGATTCACTTACGGAAAAGTGGGAATTCGACGACGCTTTACGCACTATTCAAGGTCGTTGGAACGCTGTGGATTCCTTACACTGGGATATCGACAGCGAACTCACAACGGAAGATGTAAATTATGAAAATATATACTATACTTTTGAGGACCGGTATGATCAGATCAAAAAGTCTATTAATAGCAAAATGTGGGCAGTTTCTCATCAAGAACATTCTACACCAAAATTGGAAATACCGGTGTTCAGTGGGAGCTACCAGCAATGGACTTGTTTCAAGGACTTGTTCACAGAATCTATCCACAAGAGCAGAACCATATCAGACGCGCAAAAAATGCAATATTTAAAAAGCAAGATCAGAGGTGAGGCGGAGAGATTAATTCAGCACCTACCAATTAGTTCCGAAAATGGGACATCCTGAACCATCGCTACAACAACAAGCGTATGATATTCAGTTCACATATCAACGTGCTTCTCAGTTTACCAACTATGAATCATCAATCAGCATCTGCACTCAAAAAACTGCACGACACTACCAAGGAATGCCTAAACGCTGTTAAAAACTTGGGCGTCAACATATCAACCTGGGATCCGCTAATAGTCCACATACTAATTCAAAAAGTGGATACGGAAACACACAACGATTATTTTGAATATTTGGAGGACCCAAGAGATTTACCAACATTATCAGATTTTTTAAAATTCCTGGAAATGAGATTTACAGCATTAGAGTCATCTCGGCGTAAGCAAGAGATGCCTAAAACTAATCAACAATCACAGATGTATGACTATAAAAAACCCTATAATAACAAATCATATCAAGGTGGATCGAGTAAACCTTTTATTAATTATACGAACGCAAAAACATTCCAACCGACGACGTCACGTAACAAGACACCGCCGTGCGCTTTATGCAATGAACAACACGGAATATATCACTGCAAAACGTTTTTAGAGCAATCACCAGAAGTAAAACGTAAGACAGTATCAAAACTGAATTTATGCGAAAACTGTCTTTATGACCATAACGGCAAAGACTGTTTTTCAGAGAAACGATGCGCTCACTGCAAGAGAAATCACAATACATTACTACATGAATCATACTTATCAAGCAACAAAGCAAACCAGCAAGCAAGCAATGTAAAGAAAAGTTCACAAAAACATGTGTCACACGTGTCACCGGAATGTATCGCTGAAATTCTCTTAGCAACAGCACAAATCAAAATACAAGCAGCGGATGGGAGCCTTATCACTATGCGTGCTTTGATCGATCAAGGATCACAGACATCACTTATCACCGAAAATGCAGCACAAAGACTTGGCTTACCTAGACAACACTGTAAAGGAGTTATTTTCGGGATCGGCACTAAAGAAAATAACTGCAAGGGAGTTATCAATATCACAGCAACCGCGATTCATACTGATTACAGCTTCAGTACTGACGTCATCATTATGAAAAACCTTGTTAACAACTTACCGAATCGCACATTCAGCAAACCAGTCTGGGAGCACCTGGAAAGCATTCAACTAGCCGACCCTGACTTCAACATCAGCCGTCCGGTAGACATACTGTTGGGGGCAGACATCTACTCAAACATCATTATGAGTGGAATCATAAGACAAGATGAAAATCAACCAATAGCACAGCAGTCTCGCCTTGGTTGGATCATATGTGGGAACTTGAAGTCATCATATCAATGCAATGTCGTTTTACACAATTTAGAGGACATTTCGAGGTTTTGGGCCATAGAAGATATAGCAGACAACTCTATAAATATGTCGTCAGAGGACTATTATTGTATACAGCAATATGAAAAAGAAACTAAACGATTAAGTGATGGTCGATATGTCGTTTGCCTACCCTTAAAACCTGACATAGAGCAAAATTTGGGAGAATCAAGGCAAAAAGCCGCGGCTCAACTATATCAACTTGAAAGAAAATTTGACAAAAACGAAAATATATCAGAATTATATAAAGCATTTATGAAAGAATACATTGACTTAAATCATATGCAGCAATGTACTCGCAACAGCAATACGACTCCCGGCTGTTATCTACCGCATCACTGTGTGCTACGGGAAGACGCTACGACTACGAAGCTACGAGTCGTGTTCAACGCGTCATCGAAAACATCAAGTGGCTACAGTCTAAACGACCTAATGTACAGTGGGCCAAACCTCCAGATTGACATCATGACGCTTATCATCAAATGGCGACAATATAAAATCGCCTTCTCAGCGGACATTGAGAAATTTTTTCGAGCAATTCTCTGTAATGAAAAGGATCAAATTTATCAAAAAATCCTATGGCGTGACCACACTAACGAACCACTACGTGAATATAAATTAAAATTAGCCACAATTACCTACGGTTCCAAGGCCGCGCCTTTCCTAGCAATGAACACATTGAAGCAACTAGCCCGTGATGAAGGTCATCAATACCCAGAAGCAGCGAGGGTTATAGAGCAAAATATATACATGGATGATATTTTGAGCGGTCACCATGACATAACATCAGCAAAGAAAATTCAGCAAGATCTTATCAGTTTACTTAAGGCAGGAGGGTTTAATTTACGAAAGTGGAACTCCAATTGCAAGGAATTGCTAGAAAATGTCAGTACAGATTATCAAAAAGAATATGAATTCAAGCAAAAAGAATCAACAAAAGCATTGGGACTACAGTGGAATGCAGAAAATGATACATTCTCATTTCAACTGAAAATTGATACTTCATCAACAAAACCAGCAACAAAACGATCACTTTTATCAGATATATAAAAATAAAGAAATAAATATCCCGAATTTTCGATCCGTTGGGATGGCTTTGTCCTATCACCACAAAGCTTAAGTTGCTATTTCAATTAGTATGGCACCAAGATCTGAAATGGGATGACCAACTTCCCCATAATATCAATCAAGAGTGGTCGTCTATAAAACTTGACCTTGAAGATATCAATCAAATACAAATACCAAGATGGTTGCAAATCAAAATCCAAGATCAAGTTGAGCTTCACGGATTCTGCGATTCATCGGAACGCGCCTACGCTGCCGTCATTTATTGCAAGGTCAACAGCAAGAATCAAGATCAACCAACATCAATAGTGATAGTAGCAGCAAAATCAAGATTAGTCCCATCCTCCAAATGCGTATCACTTCCAAGACTGGAACTCTGCTCAGCACTTTTACTATCAAAGTTAATGCAATCCGTCCAACATAGTTTATCAGAGCAAAACGTAGAAGTCTTCGGTTGGTCAGACTCCACCGCGGTACTCGGTTGGATCCAGGGAGACATCCAGCGCTGGAAACCTTTCGTGACCAACAGAGTTCAAAAGATCAAGGAAATCATACCTGCTACCAATTGGCGCCATGTGAAATCAGGAGAAAACCCGGCGGACTGTGCTAGTCGCGGAATCACAACAACCGATTTAGTACAGCACAAACTTTGGTGGCAAGGACCAGAATGGTTACCAACATACGAAAATAATCACATTGAAAAAATCTATAGCACAGATCAAGAGCTAAAGAAAGCACCTCAGACAAACGTCACACTGCGACGTCACGATCATGACGTCATTGGCGAGTTGATAAGCAAACACAGCTGTCTGACTCTTGTGACGCGTATACTTACATGGGTGTTGCGCGCGGTGTCACGTTGCGCCCGCAAACCGAATCACCTGACTGCACCTGAAATCAGAAAATCAAACAAAATTATCATAAAATATATACAGCAAAAAGAATTTGAAAAGGAAATACTTACCATCAAGCAAAGGGGAAATGTTCATCATAACAGCAAGCTTTTATCACTAAATCCATTCCTCGATGAAGACGACCTCTTGAGAGTAGGTGGACGAATACAGCATGCTAATATTGACAAAAATATGAAGCACCCTCTTATTTTGCCCCATAGCGGACACTTCATTGATATATGCAACAGGGCTGTCAAAAAACGCTACCGTGAATGTGTCACCTGCCGTAAGCATAGCCCTATCAAGAAAAATCAAATAATGGGTGACTTACCTTCAGCGCGATGTAACCCGACCCACCCGTTTTATCACACAGGCAAGGACGGTTTCGTTCGAGTGGTATCAATCAAAACAAAGAATGGACTTATCAAAAGACCCATAACAAAGATATCAACATTAGTACCAAGCTCAACCCCAAGCATCGATAAAAGCACCAAAGAATCAGATACGAAGCCAGGAATCAAAACAAGAAAAATGAGAAACAACCCTGTATGCAACTTAGTCACGTTGGCCCTAATGTTGATACTTACCGTCTTATCACCCGCTCAGTGTGCCTACAACATACTGAAACTAAGAAACAATCAAAGCATTTATTTGGATAAATTATCGAACATGCACCTTATCACAGATCAATGGAAACTAATAGTATACTACGATATGGACCCCTATTGGCAAGGAATGTCTTTATTGGACAAATATTACAAGAACCTTGAAAACATATGTTCGTCCGTAGCAAAACAAACAAAGTGCGAAGTTGTATTACATCAACTAAGACACGAAGCTACCGAGCTCGAGTACTATAACAACATTTTACTCGGTCAGCAATTCGCCCGCGCGGAGCGAGAGCGACGAGGCCTTATCAACGGTGTCGGATATGTCGCGCGCAGTATGTTCGGGATACTAGATGAGGAATTCGCACAAAAATACGAAAAAGATATCGACATGATTAAAGAAAATCAAAAACATCTTGCGCTCTGATGGAAAAATCAAACATCAGTAGTAGAGGCAGAGTACAACCTGTTGAAAAGAGTGGAAGAATCCATGTCGAAACAGCAAACAATATTTAATCAACACATATCAGAATTAGAAAAAGCAACGAATACAATAGCAAGGCAACTGAGTGACATCGAAATCATCAACGAATTTATGTTATCAACTTTAATCACGAACAGCATTTTATCAACCCTGAAAAACATACAAGAAATGTTATTGGATACAATTAGCAATATTCAATACGAAAAATTTAATATTCACTTACTCACACCGGAGCAATTACGTCAAGAGTTAAATATAATTTCTGGCCAGTTAGCAAAACACTTGTCCCTTCCGATAGACAACATTCAAACAAACCTACCTAGCATTTATCATTTACTCAAGGTAAAGGCAAGAATGACAAGTAAATATTTTATTTTTGAAATACAGATTCCTTTAATCAGCAGAGACAGTTATGAGATATACAAACTTATCACTATACCGCAACAAGTGGGACGGGAAATGGTTAGAATAAAACCTACAGCTGATTATTTAGCGATTAGTATTCTCAAGGATTCATACATTCCCTTATCAGAAAGCGAAGTAAGAAGATGCATTTCATACGATTCAGATACCCAGCTATGTCTACTTCAAAAACCAATTTTCAACATGAAATCAGACGATCATTTATGTATGAAAAATCAAAACAAAAATGAATGTGAAGTTGATACTCAACCTTGTAAAAACAATTGGTTTGAACTAGAAAAAATAAACACCTACCTTTATTTCTGTTGCGAGCAGTGCACGATAAGAATAATATGCGAGCATCAAGTTACAGCGAAGCAACTCAGCAAGGCCGGCATTATCACTCTCGGCGACGGCTGTACTATCAAGGACGAAAATATTACTATTTTGGCACACAAACAACAGCTGACTAATTTTAAGGTGAAGCCCGACCTTGAAGAAATAAGCATTGCCCCTATCAATGACGTCATCAACCTGTCGATACCTATCAAGGTCATTCAGAAAACAGATCAAACTGAACACGAGCAATATAAACAACGTCTCCTCAACATCGGTCAAGACATCGATCAAATGAAGAACAGCGCTAGTAATGTTGTACTATCAAGTACAATGTCACATCATGACATCCATCAGTATGCAGTTATGTACACCATCATGGGAGCTGCTATTTTGGTGGCTATCCTGTACGCGGGACGGCGTCTGCGACGAAGATGTTCAGCAAGATTACCCCCCGCACCCTTGAGCGAGCGATCATTAGGCTTGAGCGCTCATTTTACAAACAATGAACCCAGAGTGGAACCGTCCCGACATTATCAACTAACGCAGCCGCAGGAACCCATTCATAAAGTAACAATTACTACGAGCAATCCGGGTGTAAGTTCACTGGATAAGGCGACGTCACCTCAACCACGCAAGCGTTTTAGTGAATGTGAATAGTGTTGTGATTGTGATTTAATTGTGACATTCAATTTTACTCCTATAGAGACTCTAAGCATGAAATATTTAAGTGTTTATGTTTTATACAATTTACTCATTTTATTTTAGCATTTTTATACATTTTGTGAAGTTCACATTTTTTATCTTATCATGTTTTCTTCTCGCGCCCGCAACATGTACGGTCTATACAACCGCACAATAGCGTCATGTCGCCGATTCAGCATTTACTTCATTTTATTATAATATTCATTTTGTAATTTTAGTACGCATTCGATCGCCCCGATGTTTACTCGTATCAATTAGCAATTCTATCAGTTATCAAAATAAATTTCATTTCTATCAAATTAAATATCGTACGAGAGCAGCCCGTACAACTTCGATGTTGCGTACAATTGTTAAGTTACGATGCAATCTTTTACCATTAACTGTTAATAAAATGCTTGGAAAATAAAACAACATAAACATTGGATGTTTATGTTGTTTTAAGGACACAGCACAGTACATCAACTCGGAAAGGGATCGACACCGTATCGCCTTCGCCTCGCGGTCAACCAGGCGTCAACCTTATAGTCTAGAAGAATAATCTGAAAAGCCTTCTCCTTTTCATGTTGAACGGCATGGAATGTAACAGTTTGACACCGGGTTTTTTTAGACTAATTCGACCCTGCTGAACTCGATTTTGCCCGGTGACATTCCAATTTCTCCCCCCTTCCCTCCTTTTTCATTGGAAATATGTCCCTCGCCACGGTTTTTTCCGTTTTGTACAAAAACTATTAGATCTATATGAAAACTGTCAATGACAAAATTAATCTACATTAAATTACCTACCACATGGTAAAACTTTTATTTTAATAAGTCTTATAGTTTTTGAGTAACATCCACCCAAATTTCAAAGTTTTTTTTTTGTATAATTTTAACTATATTTTCGCCATTTTATAGGGAAACCGCTGAATTTGGAACAAAGTGATGTATGCACTAATCAATCTTGATATATTAACCTACAAAATAAGACCCTATTTACAGTCATACGAGTTTTTGTTCACATTTGACAACTTACAACGCCGAACTTGCGAACATTGAACAACAATTAACCCTCATAAACTACCTACTTTATATTTCGTAGTGGTAGGTTTCTAAAGATAAGCAAGCAAATCTTTTACAAGGTGCTAGTCAAAGATATATTATATGTGCTAACGCACGTACTAGTTCACTAAAGTAGTTTGAGAAAGAAGTTTTGGTGCAGGTATAGGGATCTGTAAAGAAAAGAGGCCTCAATTTAGACAAAAGTATATTTTAATCGTCATAGATTGTGTTTATTTTTTGATGATAATAAAAAAAATATAAAATTTCCGACTTAATATTATTATTACATTTATTGCACATTTGCAGTAACATTATTATGGCATACTCCCCGACAAAAACAGCCAGATGTGCAAGGTTGCTTCACGTCTCTGCGGCAAATGCAAGCTGCCGTTTTACACCCTGCCTTACAGCCGCATGTAAGGAGGTCTTTGCAGGCCTTGGGAACAGCCTCTAAGGTTATAAGAATGGGCGTGAGCTTATCCCCTTCTTGCTGCCAGCCGTAATCCGTTGGAGAAAGCAGTTCTAATTCTCCAACATGTGCATTTCTCCAAATAAAAACTTGGTAATGCGCTCGACGGATATGAAAGTGAGCAGCATCTGAAGTTGGTGGCAGTGCTTTAGGAGATGTGGCTTTAGAAAATAGAACGTGCCTGGCTTGGTCGGCTGTATTTATGGACTCTATCTTATATAGCTTTACCAAAAAATTCTCTGCGTCAGCAAGAGTATTTTCGTTGAGAGGGAAAACTCCTAAATATGAAAGAAGATGTCCATGTACCTCAAATACTTTTAAGGCCTGTGATTTGCTAATTCCACTTAGGTATGATGTCACGTCTGAGCCAGTCAGTGCGTGCAGCGCTGGTAAATATTTTTTTTTCGTTTTCAGACATATTTACTGCAACATCGTGGATTGGAATATATTTTCTCGCAGAACTTGTCCCAGCCATCATCCATAATTTTTTTGCGGATATCCGTCCACGATGATGCAATAGTAAGGTAAAGACATCAGTATCCCTGACTGATACTATAACATTCTCAAACGGACTGTTTGTAGCGTGTAGTATCAGTCTTGTGTCGGCTTCCTCATGATTGGCTCTGAGAGGACTGACATTAGTAATGTTACTGCAAATGTGCAATAAATGTAATAATAATATTTAGTCGGAAATTTTATATTTTTTTTATTATCATCAAAAAATAAACACAATCTATGACGATTAAAATATACTTTTGTCTAAATTGAGGCCTCTTTTCTTTACAGATCTACTTTAGTGAACTAGTACGTGCGTTAGTACATATAATATATCTTTGACTAGCACCTTGTAAAAGATTTGCTTGCTTATCTTTAGAAACCTACCACTACGAAATATAAAGTAGGTAGTTTATGAGGATTAATTGTTGTTCAATGTTCGCAAGTTCGGCGCTGTAAGTTGTCAAATGTGAACAAAACTCGTATGACTGTAAATAGGGTCTTATTTTGTAGGTTAATATATCAAGATTGGTTAGTGCATACATCACTTTGTTCCAAATTCAGCGGTTTCCCTATAAAATGGCGAAAATATAGTTAAAATTATTTTAAAAAAAAAACTTTGAAATTTGGGTGGATGTTACTCAAAAACTATAAGACTTATTAAAATAAAAGTTTTACCATGTGGTAGGTAATTTAATGTAGATTAATTTTGTCATTGACAGTTTTCATATAGATCTAATAGTTTTAGTACAAAACGGATAAAACCGTGGCGAGGGACATATTTCCAATGAAAAAGGGGGGAAGGGGGGGGGAAATTGGAATGTCACCGGGCAAAATCGAGTTCAGCAGGGTCGAATTAGTCAAAAAAAACCCGGTGTCAAACTGTTACATTCCATGCCGTTCAAAGTCGTAAAGTTCAAAAATTCTTCTAGACTATTACGCAAGCACGTAACCAAACCGGATCAGCGTCGGTACGTCGGCTCGGCTACGGCTAGGCGATGCCGCGCTTACGGCTCGCCGCACAGTGGTTCCATAAAAAAAAAAAAGAATGAGAGAAAAAAATGATAAAAAAAAACAAAAAAATGAGAAAATAAAATGTCAAAAAAATGAGAAAAAAACATTAATAAAAAAAATTGATGTTCATTTTCATTTTCAGACCACTGTGCGTAGAGCGGTAAGCTCGGGTACGGAGAGACGTGAGCGCGTGGACGACTAGCGGTAAGCGCGGGGATAGCAAGTTGAGCGACCCGCAAAGCGGTTCGTGAGCTGCAGTGCGATTCTCTAAGCGCAAACATCGTACAGCCTTGGTGGCAGCGGCTGCAACAGCGGTGAACGTGTACATTGGTACTCTTTAAAATAATTTTCAACGCTGTTAGACACTAGCGCCTCACGGCTGTAAGCGGCGTGATAAGTAATCAATTATTTTAAATTTTTTGTATGAAATTAGTATTCTCTAAGTGAAACAGCCTCAGCTTCGACCGCAGCATCGACAATCGACATGGCCCGCTATTATTTCTCGGCTGCTTGCGCTCCCGTGAAACGAGCGAGATAGAAGATGTCTTTGCCATCGACGTACAACAGCCACGATTTCTAATGTCAAACCATTGTCAAACGTAAAAGCTTATATTTTGTGGATGTTGTCAAGGATTTCTAATAGTAATAGTGAAAATTCAAGTAGTAATATAGGATTATTTCCTTCAACGCCCCAGAAATGAGACGCAATAGATTTCCTATTGTTCTCCGGCCCTATTCGTCTGGTCAGGCGTCATGGGTTAAAAATCTGTAAGTATCCGCCGCATACTGTTGACTTGTGATAAAATCTATTTTTTTACAAATTTTTCATAGGTCTGTACCTTAGCCCACTGCTGATAATAATATCTATGACACACCCGATGCCTTACTGTTCAGACTCTAGCAATTTTTGTCCATCCATTACGCATTCGGGTCCTGGCATTGGCTGTGCGAGCATGTCCAGTGGCAAGATGCGAGTTTGTTCTTTCTCCCAGCAGCCCAGTTAACTTCTCTGCTTGAGCTTAGATGGTCTGTGTTACGAGCCAATAAAAGTTAAGTGCGTAGTTTGGGTTATAAAACTTTTAGTAAGTACAATTATGGGCCACTTGGAGGGAGAAGGGGAGGGGAGTGGTAAGAGGGAGGGGGAGGAGGCTACCCCCCTGTCTAAACCCCAACTCTAGGAAATGTATAGTTTTCGAGTTGCTTCGTGCGGTAAGATACTCTGGCGCTTCGCTCGCGCGGCTCGCGCTAATCCAATATTGTTTAAATATGAAATATCTTGAAACATTTGTTTATGAAAGCGGTTTACAATATTGCTTAATTTTTCAGAAATGGTGACTTAAATCAATTTTGTGAGGGCCCCCATGATGGATGAGTAACGGCCCACAACAAGTGGGTAGAACTCAAAAGTTTCCTTAATTTGGACACAACCGGCAGTTCCAAGCCGGTTGAAAAGTGGAAAAAGGTATTTCTATGTATGGTTTGTATGTCAAAAACAAACATCATTGCATGTTAACAAGTTTGTTTAATTATTTATTAGTTTTTCTGTTTGCATGTAGGTGTGGAAATACAAAATGGAAGGCAGCCAAAATCCACCGCTCTATCAGTGGAACAGGTGGTGGCATGGCAGGCATCTACAGAACCTACGAAGCAAGGAATACCATATGAATTAAGAAATCTGAAATAAAGAAGATTAGGAACTAAGTTTGTTTTCTATAAAAATAAAAACATAAATTAAACAAAGTATATAAGTTTTTAAATTTACTTTTGTGTATTGGGAAATTTTATGTTAATGACTTGAGGGCAGGTAAGGGCTGTAGTTACCCCGCTGATACATAAATCGACTTGTAGCATAGCTTCTAGCGTAAAGCGGTTGGCTACCCGAACCAGCCGTTGGTAGTCTCGGTTTAGTCCTTACCACTACCTTAATCTCAAGTGGGACTCCTTGTGGGCTCCGAAGGTCGCTGTAACTCCTTAATGTGCTACGCTACATAGAAATGTAAAGGCCGCCTTTGAGAGTCGATAACGTTGCACAAAGTGTGTATCCGAGATATCGGCTGGGACAGAATAACTCTCGCTGCTCAATATTGCTAATCTATTAGGTACCTTAAGTGTTATTGTTTATCGAAGCCTTAACCTTAGAAAAAAATGTACTGTAACTAGCGCCAAAAACGCCCCAGTCGCGCGCAGTTACAGTGGCACAAACTCTTCCGTTCCGGTGACAGCGGCGCTATGTACGTTTTTCTTTTGTAGCAATTTAAAAAAACATGATAGTTTCTCATTTTGGCCACCGGAACATCTGACACTGACTCGATGATAAAATTTTGCCGAATATATAAGTGACAGACAGTGAAGGTATTGCTTTCTTTTCCAAGTCGTCGCAAAGGCAATGAACGCAAAGGCATAAAATTAAATAATACATACGTATACACTTCGATGAAAAAAATAATTTTTATTACAAAGAAACATCTAAAATGTACTAGTGGCAAATGATTCTGTCTGAGATATGTTATTTCCGATAAGTTTATTATTTTGAGGTGAGTATATCATGTCACTGACCTCTATTATTACACACTGGACAGGCTGTCTCCATACAAATGACAGCTAATTGTGTGTGGCAATTTGAAGCGCCACTACGAGTGTCCCGAGAACTAATTTTGACATAATCATTACTACAGTCACAAAGTTGACATAGGAACAACACTATTTTTAGTTACATGGACACTCGTATCTGCCTACACCTTAGTTAGTCTACAGCGCCAAAATGGCGATACTCAAATAACCACAAAAATAATATGACAGCAGCCAGTCCAGTGTGTAATAATAGAGGTCAGTGACATGATATACTCACCTCAAAATAATAAACTTATCGGAAATAACATATCTCAGACAGAATCATTTGCCTTGATTGATACGGATCACAGAGAAGTTTATAACGTTCTAATGAGCTTAAAAGCAGCTAGTTCTCCAGGATGGGACAATATACCAACCAGGTTTCTTAAAATAGCACATGAATTACTGGTACCAATTATCAGCCACTTAACTAATCTATGTTTTAAACTTGGTATTTTCCCCAATTCCTTAAAACAAGCTATTGTCACACCTATATACAAAAGTGGAGATAGAAATATCGTTAGTAATTATCGTCCAATATCTGTCTTGACTTCCATTTCTAAAGTTCTTGAAAAACTAATAAATATTCGATTAGTAACATACTTAAATAAATTTAATATCTTGTCAAACTCACAATACGGCTTTAGAAACGGACGGTCCACTGAGGATGCCGTCACTGCTTTAACATCTTTGATAGTGAAACATGTTGATAGCGGTAAAAAGTGTCTAACGGTATTTCTAGATTTACAAAAAGCCTTCGATACTGTTTCTGCTTGCATTCTAGTACGAAAATTGGAGCAATGTGGTGTCCGAGGTACCCCTCTTTCCCTGATAGAGAGTTACCTGTGTGACAGGAAACAACAAGTTAAGCTGGGTAACTATATCAGTGACCTAGCGAATATACCTTACGGAGTACCCCAGGGAAGTGTACTCGGCCCGACGTTATTTCTGTTGTATATAAACGAATTGTCCAATTTAAATTTACCCGATGCAAGAATTTTTTCTTTTGCCGATGACACGGCTATAGTGTTTACTGGAGATACTTGGGAAAATATACAAAAAACTGCGGAAACAGGACTAAGAACGGTTGCAGAATGGTTGAACACAAACCTTCTCACATTAAATGTGTTTAAAACAAACTACATTTGCTTCACTATAGACAAAAGAACACAACCTAAAAGTGATTTTCAAATTAAATTGCATAACTGCTGCCAGTCACAACGCCCGACTTGTTTTTGTGAATCAATTGGAAAAGTTGACTCAACTAGGTATCTGGGAGTGACACTAGACCAACGCTTATCCTGGTTCGTACACCTGGAAAACACTATGGCTAGAATAAGAAAACTAATAGGTATATTTAAAAAACTCAGACACGTCGCGAGTAGACAAATTATTAGCAGAATTTATATAGCTCTGGCACAATCGGTAATTACGTACTGTATCCCTGTCTGGGGTGGAGCCTGCAAAACAAAATTCCTGGAGTTGGAAAGAACACAAAGGGCTTTACTCAAGGTGATGCATTGCCTCCCTTATAAGTTTCCAACAGTAGCATTGTACACTCATGCTGGAGTCCTCACGGTTAGGAAACTTTATATATTAAATGCCATACTACGCTTACATAAAACAGTTAAATTTGATCCAAAAATATATAACTTTAGACGGAAGCACAAAGCGGTAGCTATAAAAACCGTCAAGACTGCATTTGCTGCAAAACAATATGATAAACAAGTTAATAATCTGTACAACAAAATAAACAAAATACTTAACATATTTCCCCTTAATTATTTTAATTGTAATAAAGCCCTTTCGGCCTGGCTTAAATCTCTTAATTACAATGATACTGAACTTCTTCTAAGTTCATAACAAACTTTATGATATCTTGCTAAATACTGATTAAAACAGCATCATCACACACTACATAAACACACACACACACTCCTCACAAACACACACACCTCACAAACAAACATAGTATAAGAAAAATACTTTGTACCTACTTACCTTTCGATGTGTTTCTTTAGTTTTTTTTTTCTTTTTTATTATTTTATTGATATTGTCTTGCTTTAGTTCTCATACTTACCATTTAGTTAATTTAAACGGAAGAACGATGGCTTCCTGATACAGGAATTTATATTCTTACTAGGAAAGTCATCTCAACTTTGTATACACCGGGTTTGTTAAAGAAATAAAGCATTTTGTATTTTGTATTGTATTTGTATGAGGCCAGAGAGTAGACTTTAAGTATACCCTCTAGCACATCCCATTGTAAATAGATAGTTATTGCTTACTTACTCTATGGTACATCCTTGCGATCAGCCTTGCGTTCATGCAGCCGAGAGATCGTCGGCGAGCTAGTAGAGCTTACAGAATACCAAAATGAAACGTCATGATTGCAGCGAACGATGTGACCGATGTAACATCCATGATCTCAGCGCTGCGTGCAGCGTCGATGTGTTGCTTAGAGAATTGCATAGCAGGTCCCGAGGCGAGGCGATTACGTTACGAATCCGATTAGTGTGCTTTACAGTAGGGGGTTTCATACAAAGAATACTGAACCGCTCGAGTTCATACGTTTACGATCCCTTTCCGAGTTGATGTATGTGCTGTGACCTTTAATGTCATCCTTCCCTCGTCCCATCACACGGTCAACATATAGAACCTGTTTTTTCCCGTCACTACCTAATTTTTCTGTCCTATGCCCTGAAACCTCCGAAACCAAAGGCGCTGTTTTGCACAGATTGACGTTGCCAAGCTGCAGAAAGATGCATCCGTGATCAACTACGACCCCTTGGTTCAAGCTACTTCTGTTGATGAAAAGGTTCTAATTTTCAACAAAACAGTGTTAGATATTTATAATGTCCATGCGCCTGTGAAAAAGATAAGCGAACACCAGAGCGCCTTAGATGACCGAAGGCATTCGGATGGCGATGAGGCGTAGAGCTTTTCGCAAGTTTATGAGGGATCGTCTGGATGACAATTGCCCAACAAACATTTTAGTCGTAGTAAGTAAAAGTTATTGTTAATTGAAGTAATTTTAGGATTTATACAACTTAATACAACTTAGAGCCCATTACCATTATAGGTACAACCTCTAAACGAGACTAAAATGGTCTATACGACCGCTACATGACTCTGTTACGACACTGGAGTCGCATAAAGTAGGCCCTTTTGCGGTCTTCTCGACGTGATCAGCACGTCACTTTTAGTGTATTTATTCTTTGACGTCGCGGTGACTTTTCAGATGTTTGTTGGGTGAAATCTTTTTAAAGCTGCCAGAAACCGATGTAATCAGATGATACGTATCGCTAAACGCCGACATAGGTATACTTAACAATCTCGTGTCTTCCTCTTCTGCTGATATCTGGAATTTCCTTGAAACTCTAGGTATAAGCAAATCGCGACATTTAGACTTGTCTAACCCTATTGGATTTCACGACCTCAATCTCCATTTTGCTACTTCATCGAAATTAGATCGTGGATTGACCTCACGTACCGTGCTTCAATAGCTAGTCTAACGCGTCCCAATATATCCCCGTTTCGTTTTTCTCCAGTTGCCGAGGATGAGATCAAAATGATTATCCTCCCCATAAAATCCAATGCTGTGGGTTGTGAAGGCATAAGTCGCGACATGATAGTAACTTTATTTAAACATCATGTACAGGCAATCACCCATATCATAAACATTTCCCTTGTTTCTGGTATTTTCCCTAACCATTGGCGTTGACGTCAACCCTGGTAAATGCCAAGCCGTTAGTACCTGGATGATGTCCAGAGTGGACTCCACTGATTTGTCTCCTATTGTTTTCGACGTCATTCTAATTTTACTGACACAGTAAAATTAGAATGCCACAGGAGTATTGCGTTATTTCTACCGTCTTAAAAACTTCTTACCATTCAACATCAAAGCAATGCTTGTGCAGACCTTAATTTTCGCTATTATCGACTATAGTGAAGTGTGCTGCCTCGACCTATATGCAGATCTACTTAATAAACTCCGCCTTCTGAATAACTGCATTCGATTCGTCTTTAATCTTCTCAAGTATGATCATGTGTCTACACACCGATCGCTGCTAAAATGGTTGCCCATTTAGCAGCGCAGAAGTATGCGGGCCTTGACCACTCTATTTTCTCGATTAAGCTCCCCTTATGCTCCCTCTTATCACATTTCGCATTTTCATTACATAACTTCTTTTCACGATAAAAATCTTCGTTCCTCTTCTAACCGTCTATTGATCCTCTCATCACTCCGATACCATACATTTTTTTTCGTATCATAATGTACTGTGGAACGCGCTCCCTTTATACATCAGAATGTCCGCCAGTTGGTACGCGTTTAAGACTTAAGCTGCGCAAATTCCATAAAGAGCAAACAGATCGTTCTTAAGTCTTGACATTCGTTGATAATATGTAAACACCGTGTTTGTGACAGGTTGGCAAAAACTGAAACAGTAGCTTCAGACCATGATTTATGATTGAAATTCCTCAGGAAAATTGACTTGATTTTCCGACCGTTTTCCACATAATTTGTGATGTGTTGATATGTTACCACAAAATCCTGCCCTATAACATAAGTGGTTGCGCCCTCGCGATTCGAGAGGCATCCAGGATTTTAAACAACGCGACTAATAACGAAAATTAAACGACCCAGTGATAGTATTGAGTAAAATGTCGAAAGCCTACTCACCAGTCCTGGCTGCTGCTATGATGCTTGTCGGCGCCGACCTTTCACAATGTCCTTGTATGCACTTAAAATGGTCACAGGGAAGCACACAAAGTCTACAACGACACGAAATGTTCAGTTCTTTCAGATTCTAATACGGCGGCGGTGCAACCGATATATAGTATTGCCCGCGAAGCTCCGTCTCGACAAGTGAATGACATCAGCGAGAGGCATCGACGACGGTTACAAAAATACCCTCACTGGGATTAATAATTTTAACAATTATTCGCGAGCAACTACCTACGAGAACTGTCACTATGAATTGTTTCGTTCTACGCAAAAACGATAGAAAAATAATAACATTATCAAATTACATACGAAAACTAAATAAAATAAAATGCGCGGCTGCAACAATAAGAATAAGTAATAACCAAGTAAAACGGAATCTTTCTTTGTAAAATATACTTACCGATAAAATATAAAATATACCTTTTGTAATAAACCAAGTAGAATGGAATATTCTTTTGTAAAATATACCCTAAATGATAGGTAATAGCCTCATATCAAACCCCAAGAAAGCAATTTTGAAAATATTTACATTTACATTTTTTTTGCATATTACAAACTTTTGTTAAAACCATAAATTATGTAATTTTTTAAATTATAAAAAAATACGCAATGCAAAAATTTTCAAAATTGCTTTCTTGGGGTTTGATATGAGACTTTCGGAAATACATCTATGAGCTAAGCAAGCTTTTGCCAAGTACTTTTCCTTATTCATCCATATTATAAACATAATTCTACTTATTTAAATTTTTACTTTTTTGCATTCACAATGCAATTTTTATGGTTAAAAAATGGAAAATGAAGTATTTATGGTTGTGAGACGGGTCTATTTTTTTACTTCATTACTTCATTTTTCATAATTCTCCTTATCAATCTATAATGAAGGCTAGTGTCCCAAGCTGTGGGGACATACGACCGTCCATGTGATGTGATGGGGGAGCATCTGTCTACACCACACAAATCAAGAAATATAAGCAAATTGTATGGACATTGGTTCACTCAACACCAACATAAGAAAAGGTCTTTTATTATCCTTATTTTGTTGTATGGCTGGGAATGTGAAGCTAATTGGGCTTATCATAAATGTCAAATTCTACAGACTGATCAACAGAATTTTGCATGGTAAAGGCAGAAAGTAAGTAGTGTTAGATATAAACAGTAGCCGGTACAAAGTACCGTTCTAGGCTTCTGGAGCTAGGTGCAGATTAGTGGCAGTTCAATTAAGCAGGTGAGCCTGGGGCTCCTACAGCTAATAATTACGAAACTGTACCGCAGGACAATGAAGTCGGACAGAATTTAAACCTTTTTTGGGAAAACAGCTATGAGCAAGGCAAGCTTCTGCAAAGTACTTCTTCTTATTCATCCATAAATACCATTTTCCTTATCCAGCCATTATAAAGGACAGTGTACCAGCAATGGGGACATAAAATTGCTGATGATGATGATGATGACCGTTCATATGATGATTGTGATGCGGAAGCGTCCACACCTCATAAATAAAAAATAAGCAACTTTTATGGACATTGGTCTACTCAACAAGTTTTTTGAGCTGATTCAGAGCCTTTTAGCGCCACACCCTGCGCTTTCATGAGTTTTTTCTCTCTCTCTTTCCTGTTTTATGTTATGTGTTATATTTACTTCCTTTTTGTATGTGCTATGTGCTTTGTGTGTGTCGCTAATAAACGTATTATTTTTCTTCTTTCGTTCTTTCTTTCAACACCAAAAAGTCACGTATAAAAATAAAGTTCTTTTCTTGTATGTCCTTAACTTTTTTTAGTTGTATGTCCGCTGATATAATAGGGTATAACATAAAATTGGCAAATTCTCATCAAATCAAATGCATACAAATGCACCTAGGACTTCAAAAAGTTAGGTATTTGAGCCTAAAGTTATAAGTCTCTGTTTCTGTTCGAATACATAGTTCTTCGAGCATAGTGTGCTAATAGGTGTATTTTAGATTCATGCCTGTTATTTCATAGCAGTAAGTTGTTCGCCGACAGAGCTTGAAATATTGTATGGTGTAAGGAAGCTGGCAGTAGGTAGTTGAAGTGAATTTTTCAGATACTGGTAAAGTGTGGAGTGAAGGAGCAAATTGTCGCTGTTTTGCATTTGCAATTATTTGGACCAGTGTAACATGCATATTTTTTGCAGAAGTGCCTAACTAAATATTTTTATAAACACATCTTAGATTTCTGCGTAAACTGTTCATTTAATTAAAACACTTTTATGGATTGAACTTGGTTACATTTTTAGTTGTAAAATTAGTAAAATCTTTTAAAAACAACTAAAAATGTAACCAAGTTGTTCAATAAATGCGTGCAAAATCCGTAAACTGTTTTATTTAAATAAATATATTTAATTTTACAGACATAGGTATAATTTTGGTTTCATTATTTTATTTCCAAAACCACAATGCGAATGGATCTTTTAATACCTTCCAAACCTTTGTTATATTACAAGTTAATACTGAAAGGTCGCCTAGGTGTAAATATGTATACCGACAGAGTCAAGATGATTAGTATGCCCTTGCACTAGACCGATATGGAAAGCTTTCCGATGAGTTCAAGCTCTGAACGACTTCAATAATTCTGAATTGACTTGGTCGGATGACTGAATACTAATTTACACAATTTGGACTAAGGAAAAACTTCATGTAGGTATCCATTTGTTGTGTCACATTTTTTCAAAGTAAAAAAAGGTAGCTAAATAAGTAAAAAAATAAAAGAAGATCATTTAGAAGGAAAAACGTAACGAAATTCTTGGTAAGTAGGTAAATTATCTATCATTAAACTCGAAAAAAAACAAAATGTGAAAAAAAATTCCCTGCCAAATGTAAGACAGGTTGATATTCACATAAAATTGGATGACAATGTAGTAGAACTAATTAACAGTACTAAATTTTTAGATATAACATAAGATTATCGACTTCAATGGGACCCTCATATTGAAGATTTGGCCGGTAGACTCAGTTCTGCGGCATTTGCTGTAAAGAAATAAGGCTCTTAACCGATATTGAAACGGCAAGGTTAATAATCTATTTTAGCTATTTTCAGAGTGTATTGTCCTACGGCCTATTACTTTGGGGTTCAGCAGCTAACATCGAAAGTATTTTTGTGCTTCAGAAAAGTGCTATTCGCGCCATATACAAACTTCGGCCAAGAGATTCTTTCAAAGAAATCAACATATTAACTGTTGCAGGACAATACATATATGAGAATATGGTATAATGTGAAGAAGTATCTCAATACATTTGTAAAACGTAGCAATATACATCAATTCAAAACAAGAAATAAAAATAAGGTTGCCGTTCCAAGGATTCGACTTAAAAAAACAAGAAGTTCGTTTTTGGGGAAAAGCGTAGCTAGTTTTAATAAAGTTCCACAGAATTTAGTAGAGCTGCCTTTGCACAAATTCAAAAGTCATGGCAAAAAATCGCTCATGTGCAAAGATATTGTAAAGTAGACGACTATTTGAAAGACCGTAATGCATGGATTTGATGTAACACATAACCTTAGCTGAACTAATGTAATATTATAATAAAAAAGTTGTAAAAGTTAACGATATAAATCTTTGGAAAATATCGTTACTCCAATTATTAAAGCTGATAAGTTTATTGCGCCTGTTCTTCTTATCAGTTAAAAAAGTCTTGAACGGGTGGTACGAAAATATTGACGATTCAAAAGAGCTTATTTATTAAGTCAAGTGGAATAAAGATATTTTTTATTTTATTTTATTATTTTATCCTTCAGGTCGTAAGGCCTGGCACATAATTGGGTCCTCCGTATTGCACCACTTAATGTCTTCACGCACTAGTGATCTATGTGATCACTGGCAAAGATTAGATCAGGGTTTTAACCCCTTTCCCAGCGACCGCTGTTGAATGATGACGGAAGTTTTGGATCATGGATCAAAGATAGTAGGTATGTGTCCATCAACCCATTCTTCAACCTTCACTCCGTTGTCATCACTGGTTCTGTATCCCCAGTTCTCGCTATGGCTATTAAAATTACCAAGGACGAATCTAACCGGACGGGCGTTAAAGTTCGGCGGACAGCTGAAGTAATACGGTGCATTGGGAGGTTTGTAGACTGAAGTGACCGTACAGTTACTAAGTTCGGTAGTAAGGATCTCTATGTTACTGGTGTTAGTCTGATACACAGTGCGTACCTCTTTATCTGGCCTGGCGAATAAGCACTCCCATACTGTCGATGGGGGACTTCAGCTATGAGTTTCATCCCCTGAGTCACTTGTCAGATATGCTTTAACGAGTGTGCATCTGAGTTGCATAACCTCATTCCGCCCTCTCCTTTGAACTCACGCTCAGAGAATTAAGTACTCCTTCATCATGCCTGGAATACCCTGCCGGTTTCTGTTTGCCCGAGTACCTACAACCCAAACCTCTTAAAGTCGCAACTGAATAGGCATCTTCTAGGTGAATCTATTCACACAAAATTTTATTCAAGTACTATAACCAACCACATTATAAAACTACCTTTGTGAGTTAACTCAATTCACGCAACTAATTTAATAAACATTGTTTAACTGTTTAGAATTTTCCGAATATCAGTCAATCACTTTACAATGCAATGGATGCACCCATTATTGTCTTTTTTGCTGTCGCCTTTGGTTGTCATGTCACACATACCACAAAATTGTCTTGAGATTCATGTTAATGAATATGACAAAATTTTAACATATAGTTGAGTTGCTGTCGCTTCGGTATTAATTTTTAATTAGTACAAATATTTCAACATATCGCATAATATTTAAACAGAAAAAAGAACCTGACGTTAGGCAAGTTTTTACGCTTTTTACCCATTTTTAGAGCACAAGGGATATAATGCGTACATGGCGAAAAATAGTGATAGTGAAAAATAAAGATATTTTAAAATGAGTAATAAAAAAAGATTTTTAAAGTGGCTGATTTATAACCTTACGTGGCAAGTTTACATTAGTAAACAAAGTATCAATTATTTCAGTTGCGCTACATTTTGTTTAAACAAATTCGACGATCTCCGTGGCCGATTGGTGTACGCACCTGTTTTCTAGGTGCCACTATCTCTGAGGTCCCGGGTTCGATTCTCGGACGGGTAAATGTCGAAAACTAACTTTTAGATATTTTCTTGTATCTGGGTGTATGTGATCGTTGCTTCCAATTTTCAATGACATAAGTTATTGTATTATTCTATATTTTCGGTATTGGAATAATATGTATGTATGTACTTAAACAATATTTTTATTTAAGTGTTTTTTTATATATTGATTTATATTATAGATTGATAGCGTGATTTTATATAAACGGTATACTTATTTAAATATTGATTAACTAAGTAGATTTATTTTGTAAAAAAGTATTAGATGATTGGCTAGTATGAGTTATTTATATTTTTTCATATTAAATTATAAGTTTTATTAATTTGATTGGAATAAATCTGAAAATGTACCTACTGGTTAGAGCAGTATGAGTATACATTATTTATTTTTTTCAGTGTAATTTGTAGCAAATGTTGTAGTTTTGCCTGCGACGATCATTTCGATAATGGATATATTATCGAAATTATCTAGAGATAGAAAATAAATATAAATAGCTGCTGCTGTGTTCTGCATTTTGAAGAATCGTTTGAAGTGACTATCTTTGTTAAAAAAAGCTTTTTTTACTACATACGAATAATATCTAAGATCTACTCTTCCTACAAACTGACGTTTACAATAAATATTCATAATAATTCTTCTTGTATTCTACATAATATAATGTCCTTAGTAAAAGCGCACATAGGTGATATTTTAGATGTAAATAGAATGCGCGCTGCATGCCGCGTCTACACGTATTTCTCAGTCTACGAGAGTGCCGCGGCCGGAGTCTTACCGATCCCTGCACCCCCTCGCTGGTGTAAGCAACGGCCATCGACGATATTTATTTTACCTATGCAATATCCTTAAACTAGCTTATAATGTAAAAAAATGGATATAATGTAAAGTAGCTGTCAGGTAATGTGGGTAGTTGTGATTCATTATTGGGTTTGTCTTACTTAAATTAATAAAGTTAGTCTTGACCACCGTCTTTGATTGCCGTCACCGGCGTCCGTCCCGAACTTCGATTCTTCTACAATGTAGAAGATTAATTTATTGATTCACGGTCCTAATAAAAAACGAATGTAACAATAGGACATATATATGCTCACCAGTTACACTAGTGTAACGAAACAGTGTGACCACGAGTCCGAAGGGCAATTAAGAAACAATTAATAAAATAAGATAAAAACATCGTCTTTTTTCAAAGGTCAAAATGAAAAGTTTGATTGTCAACTTTAAGTAATAGGTAATACGGAATATGCGTTCACTGGCAATATCTACGTCAAAATGAAGTTGAAACATTTACAGATAAGCCAACGATGGAGGCGACAAGGTAGTAGAAATAATAAAACGCTGCCGTCTGAAATTATACTGGTAATGGCTAATATCCCAGGATATTTTGTAGGCAAGCTTGATGTAAATCGAGTTTATGAGTTGTTGCTTAGGGTCTGTTTATGTTGGCTAAGGATTTGTTAAAATATGTATGTTGAGTATCGGCCTTGATTGTTTTGTTGTTCTACTGCAAGAAACGAAACGCGTCTTAACCAAACGGAAAACATGTAATGGGCGCTCCACATTCGCGCGCGAACGCGCGAAATCTATGCGCGAACGCGTGAAAGCGCGAATGTGGAATCATGTCACCCGCTTTTCGCAGGTTCGCGCCTTGTTAACCAATAGTGGATAATGGCTGTATTACGCGGTTCACTTCTGCCTTTCAATTTGGATGAAGCAACCAAATTGAACAATGTAAACGTAAAAGTAAATCATTCAATGGCAATGTTAACCACATTCAATCGCGTTGAAACAATCTGAGCTTGCTCAATATTTTCACTTTTGCGTTCAACGTTCAATGCAATTGAACGAAAGTCGAACGCTTAACTGTTCATTTTCAATGTGCTACCTGATTGGTAGAAATTTTTAAGCAATGCGACTTGATTGGTTCTCTTTATAATTTTGATAGTTCACTTTTAAGATACGTGTAAACAGCAGTGTCTTTCACTTCTGCGCCTTTCAACCAAAGTGAATCAATTTGGTTGAACCGTTTAATATCGGCATAACAAGGCGCGAACAGGTGAAAGCAGGTGACATGATTCCATCTGCGAATGTAGAACCAAAAAGAGTTTGCGCGATTCTCGCTGCGAAACGCACTGCGATTCACGCCCGCGAATCGCGCGCGAATGTAGAGCGCCCACACAAATGTGATACGGAGTGTAGAGGTAGTACCTATGTGTGTTTGCCAGACGTCATGACGTTATCAACGAGAATTCATTTTAACGCGCTCAAAAGTCTAGTAGAAACTTTCAAAAGTAAAATCTGGCCAGAATAGAATCGGTGAATAGTGACAAAAGCAATTTTGCATAAATACCACTAGCCTTGCAAGTTTATATTTACATTGTTAATGACCATAAACATTTAAAAAGTTATTTTATTCTGCGATTTCACAACTGAAAAAACATTCTTTGTGGAATCCGCCTTAACTAACTGGCCGTAAAATCTTCAAGATCGTTTCTACGATACCCGCTTCCCGATTCGTTTTCTATTTTGTTAGTTTTTTTTTGCGTTTCCGGCTCTGAAATTTGTATTTTCCGACATTGTTGCCGCCAACTCGCCGAGCCCGCCATGTTTAATTTACTGTCAAATTTACGACAGACCGGCTGGAAATCCAGGCGAGTGATAATTTTTCACTTTCAGGGTCAGTGTTGATTTGAACCATTGTTTTTTCATTAAGAATCGCTATTAGCGAGAAATTGGTGAGTGTGAGTTTGAGATGGGCCGTTTAGAATACATTTGCAATGCGGAAATATCGAATCGGTTAACATATTTTTAATCCAAACCTTAAAAACTGCAGATAAAATGTATGTAACTTTTCTTTAAAATTAAAATGAGCTTCAATGCTCCTAAAATATTTTGTAGAACACCATAAAGAGGGGAAATGAAAAATGTGCCAGTATAAAATACGGAACATAGATTTATATAAAATACTTCGAGAGAGGATGTAGGAGGAACGTCATTTTCCACATGAAATGAGCGATGCTAATCCATGAATAAGTTATAAGGTGAGCTGCGGTAGCATCTGCTCGCGCTCAAGTTACGACTATCTTGGGGACGTGTGAAGGGAATATTATTCTTTATCGGAAGCTTGAAAGCCTCAAAGTTTTAACATTAATCGTGTGACTGATTGATAAGTGTATAATTTCGCTAAATACAACTCTCTTTAGGAAGACCTAAAGCTAAGTCCCTAGACGATTCCTACGCCGACCATGGAGCCAGTGACCCCCTCAATATTTTTATTTTAAACGGTCTAACCGAATTATACATTTAATTTCATATACCTACATCTTTTATTTCTGAACTCTTGCTCTCCGGCTCTTCCAGTCGAGAGTGTTTCAACACATGAAACCAAACATGGCCGCACGAACCAATAAAAAAATCACATTATAATTACTAAGAAAATTGTATTTCCTCGCATTTCGTGAAAAAACGTTTTATACAAGCCTTGAACGAGATGCAATTACATTGCCTCGAATGATTAAAGCCCCCGCTTGCGGCTCGGGCTTCAAAACATCCTCGATAATGTAATGTTTGACGACCGATTTGGCGGAGGGGTAAACTACCTGCCTTCTGCGCCAGAGGTCTCGGGTTCGATTCCCGAACACGACAAATATTTGTGTGCATGAACATGTCTATTTGTCTTGGTCTGGGTGTTTTCTATGTAGATTAAGTATGTATTTACAAACAAAAAGTATATAACTATATATTTATCCGTTATCAAGTTCACGTAGACACAGTTTCTAAGAAATTAACTACGGGCTTAGATAATTGGTGTGATTGTAAGAGAATATTTATTTATTAATTTAATGTCTAACTTCCCGTTCTCGGCTGTAATGTACTACAGTACTTAATAATTATTCAAATATCCAAGCTATATTAGATTTCTATAATTTACAAAACGGTTCATAATATATTTCTTAACAAGAGCAAGCAGATTACCATAATGCTAATTAATAATTAAACTAGCAGCATTGCTCAGATTATCCCAACGGTTGGTAGCTTAATACTAATCTGCCACTATTGTTCAATACTAGATTACTATTACTATTTGAGTTAGTGTGTATCGAAACGCAATATACCTAGTATAATATTTTCTTTTTTTTGTAATGGTTCCTGCGATTAAGGCCTAGAGTCTTGTGCAGTGGCCGCTGTTAAATATTCTGGTTCCCGATACGTTAGTAAATATCTATAATTAAGAATCATCATGTCAGGCAAACGACGCCCACTGATGGGCATACGCCATGGGGGAGCCCAAGGATCTCAAATAATTAAAAATAGTTTATAAGAATTTTATTCATCTTATGGACTAGGTTACCGTTCGTTACGAAATAAAAAAATATTATAAATGAATTAATTTTAATTATTTATTCACGCACTGTCGGTTATACATAACGATAGGTATTTACAGTACCCCTAGCACGAACAACTGTTATTCTGGAACTGGTTATCGTGATTAATTTGTCGTATTATTGACTTGATAACGTCTTACAAATCGATGAGCTGAGCGCCCGGCTGCATCCACGAAAAAACATGACGCAATAGTCACGTTCCGCCAAGGCCTAGGTAATGGCACAGAGAGCTAACTTCTGAAACAGTTACATTAAATTATCAATCTATTCCACACGACAATTAGGTCTAAAATAATTGGCTGCTCAACAATCACTACATGACGTATAAAACAAAGTCGCTCTCCGCCTCTGTCTGTCTGTTTCTAAGCTTTCTTCTTTTAACGGAGCAACAAATTTCGATGCAGTTTTCACTGTTATTTAGAAAATGTATCCCCGAACGTTTGTATGTACAAAGCATTCTAATTAAGTACCTATTTGTAAAATAGAGAAAATTCCATGTTCTGCGATGAAGCCGTCAAAAAATCGATTTTTCTAGCGTTTACATTGCGAACGCTGGCAAAACCGTATTCGAGATACACCAAAACTGAGTATAAAGGAATTATATACCATAAAAAAGCCTATAAAAAGACATATAAATACATAAAGACAATACATAAAGACATAAAGATATCTCATAAGATTGATTCACAGTAATCAATTTTCTCTTTAAGTAAGTACGTAATTAATTTAAAGTATTAGGTACTTTATTTGCAAAGCTAATTTCTCCTATTAATCCTTTTCTAAATAAGTATATTAGTTACCGTGGCAATTTGATGTTGATCAAAATTGTCCTTAACTTATTTAATTTAAGGCCTTAAGAGGGGTCAAATGCCTTAAAATTGGCATGTTTGAAGCAAAATATCCAAATATCTGTCTATTAAATTCGAATAAAAAAAATTGTCAATGACGAATGACTACCTAATAAACATTTTTAATTGAAAGAAATTCTATTTTCTTAAACCACTTTTTATAAAAAAAATCCCCAATGAATCCCTATTTCACTCATAAATTGCAAAATTTCTCTAAATCGGCTCAAGCTTTTTATTTAGTTTTTATACCAATCGAAAGGTCTTAATGATGCGAATAATTTTAATTGAGAGTTTTACTATTATTCCGTATTTATCTGGTGAAAAGTAATTTTAACACGAAAATTGAAGTGTATTCGCGCGAGAGTGCCTGCTCGTCGCCCTGTAATCACCCGCGACGCGAGCCCTGCCGACAGTCAGTTTCGGTATTTCATCGAGAGTGGACTGCGCGCCGGTTTCGGAGCGACTTCAGTTATAATTTTATGGATTTTAAAGAGTTTACACTTATTTGTAAATGGACATATTAATAGAAATACTTAGTTCAGTTGATATCTTCAAGTTTATAACTGTAAATACTGCTTTTATGCTAAATTATTGTTTTTAAGTAATCATAGAAAAAATATGACTAGACGGTTGAGATTAGACGACACTACGACATATTTTTGTCCTTTGGACTGAGCGCTGACAGAATGCAGTCGCCCTCATGTCAGAGTTAGTGATTTCTTTTTCTTGGGATGTGCTCCAAAAAAAATGCAAGTATAGTATAGTGGAGTAACAGTACCTAGTTACTTTGCAAGTGGCGAATTAGGCTATACAACGTACCTAATTTTTTTTTATCACCCCGGATAATTTTAGTAATTATTCTACTCATGAAAACAAACAACTTTTATTACGGGACCAACACTGAAATCGCGAAAAAAATTTGCTGTTCCATACAAGTAGATTACACCCTAAAATTATCCGGGGTGATAAAAAAATTAGAGTGTATCTATTGCCAAACTTCATCAAAATTGGTTGGTCAAGTTATAATTATATGCATTGTCCTACCAAAAGACCTTAAAAAAAACCGCCTTCAAAAAAAAGACATCAATTAAAAAAGTAAGAAATAATCCCTCACCAAATAACGTAAGTACCTACCTACTTTGAAGTCGGCCGTGAAACATGTACAATTTTTTGTTGTTTTTGTTAAAACCCGCCCGACTTAAAAGTACTTACGTTATTTGGTGAGGGATTATTTCTTACTTTTTTAATTGATGTCATTTTTTTGAAGGCGGTTTTATTTTTTTATAAAAATAATTTTTATTTCACTCTTTTTAGTGCATCATGCAGGTAATTTACGTGTATTCTGGTAAATAGGTATGTGATCAAACTGAGAACCTCCTTTTTTGAAGTCGGTTAAAATACCTTGAGGTATCCCCTTTCCAACAAAACAAGAATCATCGAAATCGGTGTGTTAACAAAGGAGTTATGCCTAAATATACGTAATCAATTCACATAAAGTGGTAAAGGAAACGCAGTATTTTCAAGTTTTCCTGAAAACTACTGAACCGATTTCAAAATTTCAAAAAATGGGACCAACTTTGGAAAAAACCTGATGTTATAACTTTTGAACAATTTCAATCGGTTCAGCCGTCTTCAAGTAATCGGTGTACATACATATAAAAAAAACGCGACGAACAGATAACCTCCTGCTTTTCAATTTTTGAAGTCGGTTAAAAACGGTACTTACCCGAACCAATTTTCCGCGTCAAACCGTTCTCGAAAAACCAAATCGAGTTAGGTACACAAATAACATAGGTACATTATGGATGAACATGAGCGGAAAGTTAAAACCTATGTGTACTTTCGATGTACAAGTATTTATATATATACTTACCTTAGTACTATCTTAATTTTAATAAATCAATGAAACCTACTAGTAAAATAAATAGCTTTTAACTTTTTTCATACATTACCACTTCACCACATTGCGCGTTACTCCAGCAGGAAAGTAGCTTCTACAGGAAAACGAGTTGATAAACCGAACAAAGCGGAATGACAACAAAATATTTGTATTTCGTAAAAAAAAAACATACAGTCGCGTTCGTTTCTTTTCATGCGTTTTCATCTTTTTATTGGTCAATATGGGTAAATAGTGCATTAACATTGAAATAGATAGTCTGATTCATTATTCTTAGAAATTCTTACCTCTTAATTTAGTCGGCATACATTACCTCAAAAATGGTATTGGGAGGTAAGTAGGGCATAGAAAAGTATGCCTCTTGGGGTAAATTATAAGTTTATACACGATAATTTTTTAATCAGTGCACAAATTTTTAAGATTGAATCGGTAAGTGAACAACTTTCTCCTAGAAACATAGGTCAAATCGAAATATGACAAAAAAAATTGACTCTTCATACAAATCGGACTGATCAAGTGATTGATTTACTATGGGAAGTCCAAATATTTTTGTCGTATTTTGACCCATGTTTCTAGGAGAAAGTTGTTCACTTACCGATTCTGAGTCGATCTTAAAAATGTATGCACTGATTAAAAATTTAGCCCGTAGGAAAAAGATATTAAAAAGAGATTATAAATAAAAGCAAGCATCAGAAGTGTTTAAATGAAAACAAGTTATTTCAATTTCCTTTTTTTTATACATTATTACATACATACAAAAAAATATAAAATTAAGTTTTATATTATTAACAATTTGTGAATTCAAACGAAGTTAAACTTGAATTAAGAAACTGAATATTATGTAGAAATATTTTACTAACAAACAAAACAAAAAATATAGGTTAATAATAAGTTTCTTACAGAAATATTTTAGTTCAATAGTAATTAAACTAAAACTGAGCAACTTTTGTAGCTATTAACAAGGATATAATAGGGTTTTTAATATTTATTTTCTAAAAGAATTTTTAATCTACAACGGGGTAGCACTTAGTCTTCATCACACCTGATGTTAAGTGATGATAAGTACTCGCGGAATCCTCCCTTACTGAGGAACTGGCTATCTTATTTCTAACTGCCGGAACACAACAATGCTGAAAACATCAATTTAGTCGGATACTGACCAACTTAGGAAACTCAAAGTCAAATTCGTTTATTCTATTTAGATTGCGATTTACAAGATTTGTGAACGTCATAGAAGCTACGCCATCTGTTCGCAAACCCTACGGCGGAAGACCTTGGAGTGGAACCGGCAAAAAACTCTTGAAGGGTTGTTATTTCTTCCTGTTTTATTTCATACAGAGTCGTCAAATTGAGAAATGACCTTAACATATTATGGTAATGGTCGTTTTCATCACAATTACATAACGCAAAAAAAGTAAAAATAATTTGAAAAATTGGTTCAGTTATAATTATGTGCAGTTTCCGACCCCGAAATCTTTAAAACGGTACCCGAACCAATTTCCCGCGTCAAACAGTTCTCGAAAAAACTGGACTGAACCAAATCGAGTTACACAAATAACATACCTACAATATTAAGGATGAACATTAGCAGATAGTTAAAATCGTTTCGAAAATTTATAACTTGTTTTATATTTAACCAGCGTTCCGCCCCGGCTTCGCACGGGTGGACTTTTATTTTTTAAACGTTTTAGGATAAATATGCAAAAGTCAAAACATTCAATGTCGGTAGCGTCTGCTGCGTAGGTAGGGAATTTCCTGAGAATCCCATTCCCCGAGGATCCTGTCTCGGAGGATCCTGAATGCGATAAATGTGATTATTACTTTTGTTATTATCGGGATCCTCCGGGACAGGATCCTCGGGAGAATGGGATCCTCTGGGAAAACCCACGGCGCGGATACCTATGTCATAGATGTTGTCACGTTTCGTCAAAAAAGTATTAGTCATGTTTTTTATTGTATTCCTACATATTTGTACTTTTTACAGATCATGCCACGTACATTCAAAGAAAAACCTACCGACAAAACTGGGAGTGAGGTTTCTGTACAACAAGACAGTTTTCTGTACCTGTGCTAAAAACAAAAAGGCAGTTTGTGCAGTTAAGACTTTGAACAGTAAACAAACGGTGTTTACACCAAGCATGAGAGAGAACTCGTTGAGCACATAAAATATATTGAATCAAAAATGTATGGGTTAACCAAACAAGATAGTATGGGATCGTTTTAGACACCCAGGTGTACAAAATGATCCTTTAGTAGAGGTTTGGAAAATCTCTAATAAATTTAAAGATATAAAACCAAACTGCAATAATGGCATGCCAGTATAACAAACAATACTTAAATGACTTACCCAAAACTTTTTCAATGTTTGCTTTTACTATAATATTTTGGATACAGTAACCGATTTCCCTTAGGGGGATCATTTTGGACACCTTTCCCCTAATATAAAAGTAATAAGTATAGTATAAGTGTAGATGCACTAAATTTAAGCACGAACTGTTCAGTTAACTCGTTTCCCTTTAGAAGCTTCTTTCGTGCTGGAGTAACGCACAATCTGTGGTAGAAAAACTTAGTGATTTATTAGCTCGTAGGTTTTATTGATTTATTAAAACAAAGATAAATTCTTAGGGTACATCGAAGGTACACATAGGTTCAACTTCTGCCGTTCTCGTGGGCTGCGTAGTTTTTAGGGTTCCGTACCCAAAGGGTAAAAACGGGACCCTATTACTGAGACTTTGCTGTCCGTCTGTCTGTCTGTCACCAGGCTGTATCTCATGAACTGTAATAGCCAGATAGCTATAGCTATAGATAGAAATTTTCACAGAGGATGTATTTCTGTTGCCGCTACAACAACAAATACTAAAAACAGAATAAAATAAATATTTAGGGGGCTCCCATACAACAAACGTGATTTTTTGCACGATATTAATAACGGCAATAGGTAGACGCTTGAATTATTCACAGATATGTAATTGTATTTTCACTTTAAAAATAAATAAGTACTTAAATCAAAATAAAATAAATAATTAATGGGGGCTCCCATACAACAAACAGGATTTATTTGCCGTTTTCTGCTCGACATTAATAACTGCAGCAGAGAAGCTTGATATATTCACAGAATATTTAGTTACTTATACACTTATTCACTTCAAAAGTAATATAATAATTAAAATAAAATAAATTAAGGGGAACTCCCATACAACAATCAATTTTTGATGGTACGGAACCCTTCGTGCGCGAGTCCGACTCACACTTGGCCGGTTTTTTCCTAATCGAAGACTCGCTCTGTACCCGCCAAATATAAATGTACATTTCGTTTCATTATGTTCGAAAAAACATACATAACAAGCTCGTCAATTAAATTTATAAAAACTATTATTACTTATACGTAAGTAGGTAAGTACGCATTTTTAACTAACATATCAAAGCTAGCTAGTACGCACTGGTACCACTCTTTTATAGTTCTTAAATTGGAGTACGTAAAATCTTGGCTGGTTCCTACATAACGTGGAACACTTCTAAACCTAAAGAACAGTCTAAAGGGATTTAAAAAAACCAAAATCCGCCACTTACGATTTATTAAATTTTAATATAAAGCCTGACTAGAAAAAATAAAAACCTGGCTTGAGGCGCCACTTTTACCTCCTCACTGTAAAAAAATGGCAAAATAGAAATTTTTTTTTCGTTACATTTCCTTTTTCATTTTCTGGTCATGCTTTACATACATACATACATACTAAATGGGTAAGTTAAATAAAAGCTTGTATGTAAGTAATATGAATTTCGGCCGACGAATTGTCTTGGCGTCCACAATACACCGAAGGAAGACACGCATGACTCGGTGATGCGCATATAAAATAGGCAGTATTCCAGAACATAATACTTATTCCCTCTGCACTTAACTAGTCATTGAACTTTTCTTAGCAGTACCGAACATTTCCGCTAGATGGCGGCGACGTCGACAAAAGAATATGCGAGCTCCGAATCGTCAAGGTCACTCACTCCTCTTAAAGCCTTAAATAAATACTTTAGAACTTATCACTAATTTAAAATTACACGCAAACAAAAAAAAATCCCTTGCAGCGAAACGGTATCCAAATCGCACGTATTTCACAGAGTGAATGATGTAGATGATACGAAGTTCACCGGGTCCACTAGTGTTCATATTACCTACCAATTTTGCAATCTGTAAAACACGTGTACCTACGTATTAATTTATTCCTAGGTACCTACTAGAGTGCGCGCCAGAAAGTCTGCGCGCGGTCGAAATCGAAAACTAATCTTTGCCATATAAACTTAGACCCAAAAATGTAATTTAACTAGCAATCAACTCCTTATTTGTATCACTAGGCCACAGAAGTGGTTATATTAATTAGCCGTTTATTGAGATTTTCATCAAAACAACAGTAACATTTCAAAATAAAAGTTAACGTCAAAATAAAGTAACCATACCGTAGCAAATTGTACTTTGAAAGTCGAAACTTTAAGTTAAAAGCTGATTTCAAGTGCTTTTACAACTTTAGAATTCAAAGGTCCTTTTGTCGGCCAACTTTGGGGGCAATAATACCTAATTATATAGGAATAGGAACTTCTGCTGGTCTGATGGAATACTTAAATTGTGGAATTATGCAAGAATTCAACTGGGACGTGAGCGGCGGGATTATGAGGGAACTTTTAAAAGCCCTCTTTTCGTTCTGAGCCACTGATTCTTCGGGAATGGGGGAATACAAAAGAAGTTTTGTCAACGAACAAGTTAGATTTGCTAAGTCCTAGGTTATCATTTTGACTTGTATGTATGTAAATGTGATATAGATGGAATGGGATAATATTTGAATAGGGCAGAACCCCCGGTTTTGGCCACTGTACCGGTTTTGGCCACTTTTTGCTCTAAAAGTTTTGTAATCAACTTTTCGCCATTTTTGCTAAAGGCAATTAAAATAAGGTATTTTAAGGTAATTATAACAACCGTTAGAATTTTAATGACATACGATTTTTTTACAGTAAATTCCATTTTCTGTTTTAAAAAATGTTTTGTATGAAAATTTTAAGAAATTTGTTTTGGATGAAATACTTTATAAACCTTTGTTTTTCAGAATTAAATTGTTGTTTTGCAATTGATTGGTTTCTAGCGCATTAGAATATATTTATTTAACCTGGGTTTGGTTTTGAATTTTCGCTATACAAAAGTTTAACCAACAATAAGTGGCCAAAACCGGTACATTTGGCACCTCTCACACATTTTGTGTTATATACAAAAAACGATTTAACTTTTTTAAATTTGAATTATGTACCTTTAAAGTTAGATAAATTACCTATAATTTATGATATAATTTGTGTCTTAAATACCTAAGACCATTTAGTAGTTAGTGCTTAAAAGTCAAAAAATCCTTAAAGTGGCCACAAAGGGTACCTCTGCCCTACCTATAGCGATGGCGTTCTAATAAGGCTTCCAGCACGTGTAACTGAAGGAAAAATAATAATATCTCTAAAGTAGGTACCTACCTTTTTGAGGTCGGTGCCAGCCAGCCAGGAGCATGCATGATGAAAAAGGAACCAAAATATATTAAGGTAGGTACTTGAAAAGTATTTCCTTTTCAGTTGACAGGTAGATGAGTTACTTTTTGAAGTCGGGTTAATTATTTATTTTACTTTTTTTATTTAATTTTTTCTATGTAGCGCGGTTGTTTTCTGTACGAACGATGTAAAAGGCTTGTTGTAAGCGATGTGATTACAAGTAAAAAAAGTAACAAGCGAGAGAAGAAAAAACAAAATGGAACATGTATACAAATGAGACGGTGGAATTTTCCATACAAAGTTACGGGCCAAATCGGCAATCGTATGTGAGTACTTATGCAAAAAATTTAATACGTTCCACTTTCAATGCAGGGAGGAGAAACATCAGGGTTTATCGATAAAACATATTATAATTGTTTAATATAGAATTTATATAGATCCGTAATAATAATTAGCGTAAATCTTTTCGATATTGACGCCGATACATCCTAAGAATATAATATTATGACGTAATTTTTACAGTTACAGTGCTTTTTTCTAAGATTATACTGTAATAATTACAGTCATCTTAACTAAGGTTAGTAGCTATGGTAATTTAAGCTTAATGGTATAGGTTGCTGATTTGACGTACCTACAGTTTTAATTGATCTTATTGAAAAGCTAGAGTTTAAATCAATTTATGAATTTTAAAGCTTAACTACTTACCAGTATGAACTGCTAATTTTACGGATGGGTTCCATCTATCTGGCAGAATCTCGATCCTCCGAAACTTATTTGGCACAACATACTTGGCATAATCTTCTTTTGACGAATAGTTGTAAGGCAGACAACATATTTCGCATAATTATTGATTGGCCGAATGTTTATATGTCCGAATTTACATTGGCATACTATTCAGATGGCAAAATTTCATATGGTATATTTACCTTTGGCATAATTTGAATTTCGCAGAATTTCGTTTACCATAACGTTTATTTGGTGTCACGATTATTTGGTATAAGTAATTTCATTTGGCATACTAAAAAGATGGCAGAATTTTATTTGGAATAATTTCATGAGGCATACTGTTATTTCTATAAAATATCGTTTCAGCTTCAATTGAATTAAAATATTGTATAAAAAATCATTAAGTTGTGTTTTCTGAAATGTTGTGCTTCTAAAGTCAGTGCCAGAAACGAATCGCTGCAAAACCGACTTCACGTAGTCTTGTATGCCCTACCCCTAGAGTGTAATTTAAGCCCGCGTAGGCTGGAGCTGTGACAGAACCCATGCCTGCTGCATGATGAAAGAAAGAAAGAAAGAAAGAAAACTCATTTATTTGAGACATCACAAAAATACATTAAAAAAAAAACAAAAAACACAAAAAGCATAGGATGTCCCAAAACGGTCCCGACTCAGCATAATGCTTGGCTTGTGACCAGCGCTGATGTTCCGTCGGAACCGGCTTGATGCATGCTTGCTTGACTGCTGCATGCTTGCTTGACTGCTGCATGCTTGCTTGCATGCTGCATGCTTGCTTGACTGCTGCATGCAATTGCTTGCATGCTGCATGTTTGCTTGACTGCTGCATGCTGGCTTGCATGGTGCATGCTTGTTTGCATGCAGCATGCTTGCTTAACTGCTGCATGCTTGCTGCATGTATGCATGCATACTTATTTGCTTGCACGCTTGCATGTTTGCGATATTTTTATACGGAAAATAACACATTAAAGCAATATTACCACTCAATATCACATCGAATAATGACTACCTCCAAAATTGGCAAAAATAAAAAATATTTGATTAATAAAATATTAGCCCCATGAGAAATAAGTAGCAATAAATATCATCGTCGTATGTCCCGGGGAATAAAACTTTGGCGTTTAACTCATTTTATTATAATGGAAAGCAAATACAATGTTTTTGTATTCAAATTAGTTTTCTGCTATGTAACAGTATGACGACCGATTTGGCGCAGGGGTAGGCTACCCACCTTCTGCGCCAGTGGTCTCGGGTTCGATTCCCGAACAAGACAAATATTTGTGTGCATGAACATGTCTATTTGTCTTGGTCTGGGTGTATACTATGTATATTAAGTATGTATTTACAAAAAAAAAAAAAGTATTTAAGTATATATTTATCCGTTATCAAGTTTTCCATGATACAGTTTCTTAATGAAATTAAAATGGGCTTAGATAATTGGTGTGAATGTAAGAAGTTATTTATTTATTTATTTATTTATTATTATTATTATTATTATTTATGCTAAAGCACGATTCTGACTGCAAACTTTCTGCGATATGATGGTTCTGCCTTTTAATTATTATAGATATGAAATTTATGCCAAAGGACGATTCTGAATGTGAAGTTTCTGCGATATGATGAATCTGCTATTTAATTGTTATAGATACGAAGTTTATGTCAAAGAACGATTCTGACTTGAAACTTTCTGCGTTTAGAAAGTATGCTAGATGAGTGTATGCCAAATGATTTTCTGCGAATTTGAAGTTTCTGCATTCATAGTTATGCATAACAATATTATGCCATAAAAAGTTCTGCCATAAAAGGTAGACCCATCATTTAAGGTATAATTTGTGTCTTAAATACCTAAGACCATTTAGTACTTAGTGCTTAAAAGTCAAAAAATCCTTAAAGTGGCCACAAAGGGTACCTCTGCCCTATTTCATTTTGCAAATCTATTGGAATAAAGAGTTTTTGACTTTGACTTTGATCAACTTCTTCCTATCCGTAAAGGGTACTTTAACTACGTAATTTATCTACCTTTTAAGGTTTTTTTTTGAAAAAGTTAAATAGTTTTTTGAATATAACACACAATGAGAGGTGCCAAATGTACCGGTTTTGGCCACTTATTGATAGTTAAACTATTGTAAGTATAGCGAAAAATCAAAACCAAACCCAGGTTAAATTAATATATTCTAATGCGCTAGAAATCAATAAATTGCAAAACAACAATTTAATTGTAAAAAACAAAGGTTTATAATGTATTTCATCCAAAACTAATTTCTTAAAATTTTCATACAAAACACCTTTAAAAACAGAAAATGGTATTTATTGAAAAAAAATCGTATGACATAAGGAATTCTAACGGTTGTTATTATTACCTTCAAATACCTTATTTTAATTGCCTTTAGCAAAAATGACGAAAAGTTGCTTACAAAACTTTTAGAGCAAAAAATGCCCAAAATCGGTACAGTGGCCAAAACCGGGGCTTCTGCCCTACTTTTGAATTCTCCAAATTTTTTTTCCTACCACGCAATTTAATTTTATTAAATTACTCATAATAATAAAATCACTTACTCCCAGCACTACTGGGCTTAAATAGCTTGTTGATAAATTCCTCCCACCTTACCGAAGCAGCCATTACGGGCCCACATTGCCAAACGTATTTTATTGCTTCCACACATTATCTAAGTAGGTACGTAACATACATACACCTAACCTAAACAACATTTTGGAACATTTTGAACTTTACTTCTACACATTCTTCGATCATTAAACCCACATTGTCGCAAACACTCGGGAGGTACTGTGCGTGGCCAACCCATAAATTAAAACCAAGTTTTCAAATAAATGGTAACTGTGAGTGTAATTTTAAATGTATTATAGTAAGTAATAAAACAAAAAATATAGTTCTGAAAATAAACTTTTAATAAGGAACTATTACATGTTTTATAGATTAAACTTTTTAGGAGAAAAAAGGTCATGCTGCAAGAAATTTAAATATTTTAAAAATTAACTGATTACCATAATTCATACCTACCTTTGGAAATCATAAAATTAGGAACTTAATTCTTTTTTCGGCAAGTGGGCAAGTGGGCAAGTTGTGCTATCATTGCGAGCTTGCGAAAGACATCTAATCAAATATGTCAATGTGACGCACCAACTGATGCACAATTCGGCCGCACCGCCTGACGCACCGCCTCTCCTTGAACCAGCACTCAGGCGGCGCGGGCAAGTTGTGCTATCATTGCGAGCTTGCGAAAGACATTTTATCAAATATGTCAATGTGACGCACCAACTGATGCTCAATTCGGCCGCACCGCCTGACGCACCGCCTCTCCTTGAACCAGCACCCAGGCGGCGCGGCGCGCGGCGCGGGCAAGATGTGCTATAATTGCGAGCTTGCGAAAGACATCTAATCAAATATGTCAATGTGACGCAACCCGCGCGCCGCGCCGACTGACGCGCCACCTCTCCTTGAACGAGCACTTCAAATTTCCACCTCACCATTCTTATTATTATTTTAAACCATCTATTTACTTTAACAGGTAACTGGTAAAATAACAAAATAAAGTTGGATACAGCCTGGAAAAACAAGAGTATTTTACTGCGCCAAACTGGGCTGGGTCGTCAGATAATTCCGCGGCAGGCATTAATCACTTTAACATGATATTTTCAACGTCATTTGATATTTGATCAAATTTCGAATATACGAACGTGTGAAAAACCAGATGTTACCACTATCAGATAAAATTGGTAGCACGTAGGTTCTGAAACATCACGTTGTGAAAAAATATTCTGGTTATCACTACATAGTATAAAACAAAGTCGCTTTCTCTGTCCCTATGTCCCTTTGTATGCTTAAATCTTTGAAACTACGCAACGGATTTTGATGCGTTTTTTTAAATAGATAGAGTGATTCAAGAGGAAGGTTTATATGTACTTTTTATCCCGATATTCCCACGGGAACGGGAACCACGCGGGTGAAACCGCGGGCGGCCGCTAGTTGTAACTAACTTCGTCATTATCAGACATATAATGTCCATACTGTAGGGGCACTGGTCTTTTAAATGGGTACCGTAGGAAACGAGTACGAGTATTAAGGGCTAAACGGAACCCTCCTTTTCTCCTTTAAACTGTCTTTAACAAAAGTCGAGTTTGAAGGAGAGTTTAACGATTGCAAAGGCAGCCGGGGCCAGCAGCTTAAGTGCGTATAAATTTTTGGTCACTCATCCCACACCATTGCGAAAGTTGCTTGACTTCAACGATAGCAGACTGAGCGCGCTAAACATTGCAATACAGACTCCCTGGTTTTAGGCTTATTTTCTTAGGCGGGCACTCTTGGTAGAGTAGTGGTGTCGATGGCCAGGTTTGCAGCTCGGTTTCGCCACTCGCTTCCAGGGTGCCTACCATCAACTTTAAAACAGCGATTCAAAAATAGCGCGATGCAGAATAGGTTCCTAAAATGAATTGCTTTCTTTCGTACTCTGTCCTTCTAAAAACTGGATCGCAAATGAATTGCTAAATGTGAATGACCGAACGATTTGTGTCCTTATTCCTTCTACCCGTCTCTTTCACTCGATTCTGTCATGCCCGGAGAGTGAGAGGGACGGGTATAACCTGCAGGTGTCATGTTAGCTTGGCCGCAATGTCATTGAATGATCACTGAATCGCTGTCATTGATATTAAGCTGTCGTGGTACGAATAAGCGAAGCAGATCACTTTAGGTCCTAAACAAAACCGCAATAAGAGTTGATGGTAGGCACCCAGGGCGGCTGACTTTGCTCGACTTTCAGCGTTGCGAAAACATTGTACTGTAACAAACTGCTTATTTATCTTTCCTTCACAAAGTCCAAGCGGCTATTTCTTTTTTTCAAAACGTCTCGTATGCTTTAACATGAAAGTCGAGAGTGGCTTTGTAGTCTCCTCCCTCCTGTGTGGCCTGAGTACTACAAGCCTCTCCATCAAGTCCTCGTTTCTTGAGATATGCCTAAATGCTTTAGTATGTTTGCAACTGCACAAATGAACGATAACCTATATCGTATGTTGAAGTTCTTTGAGGAGGGATAAGTTGGTGCGGAATTGCTATCCAGGATATTTTTAGCAATCGGCTCCAACACCACATTTCTCCAGTCCATCGATTTAGGCTCCGTACAGAGAATTGGAAATACGATGCTCTTCATAAGGCAGACCTTTGTATTTTCCTGAAATAAATTCCTTGAATATGGTCCATGTTACTCAGGCAAAACAGGAGTAATGTAGCTGTGTGGAAGAAATCGGTGCTTTTGAGTTTACTTATTGGAGCCAGGAACTACTGCCACTATTTAAAGTACCTATTCTGTAGACCCTCTGGACCCCCCGTCAAAGTCTATTTTCGGATAAGAGAATAATAGACAAGTTTATACAAAAAACAGTTTGGCTCCAATGAGAACGTTACTTGACGTTACATAATTCGGGGATTGGCCGAGAAATGTTGAGTTTATTATACATTCACAGTTTCCTAACAAATATTTTGGAATATTTTTTTTTCTATTCACAACGGCTATCACTTAGCCTTCATTACACCTGAATCCCGATGTTAAGTGATGATAAGGCTGAAGGTGGAAGGTCCCAGAATCCTCAATTACTGAGGAACTGGCTATCTTATCTCTAACAGCCGGAACACAGCAATGCCAAGAAAAGTTGTTATGGCGTCAGATTTAGATAAAAGTAAAAAAAGTAAAGTAAATTAAATCATTTATTCGGTGTTCCATATAGCTCGATTTTATCTTTATTTATAAAAATGAATCCCTATTTCCCTTGGTCACGACATAACGCGTGAACGGCTGGACCGATTTGGCTAATTTTGGTCTTGAAATGTTCGTGGAAGTTCAAGGAAGGATATAGGGGTAGAATAGGGGTAGGGTAGGGTAGGTGTAGGGTAGGTGTAGGATAGGGGTAGGGTAGGGTTAGGTAGGGGTAGAGTAGGGGTAGGGTAGGGTGTAGGGTAGGGGTAGGGTAGGGGTAGGGTAGGGGTAGGGTAGGGGTAGGGTAGGGGTAGGGTAGGGGTAGGGTAGGGGTAGGGTAGGGGTAGGGTAGGGGTAGGGTAGGGGTAGGGTAGGGGTAGGGTAGGGGTAGGGTAGGGGTAGGGTAGGGGTAGGGTAGGTGTAGGGTAGGTGTAGGGTAGGGGTAGGGTAGGGTAGGGGTAGGGTAGGGGTAGGGTAGGGGTAGGGTAGGGGTAGGGTAGGGGTAGGGTAGGGGTAGGGTAGGGGTAGGGTAGGGGTAGGGTAGGGGTAGGGTAGGGGTAGGGTAGGGGTAGGGTAGGGGTAGGGTAGGGGTAGGGTAGGGGTAGGGTAGGGGTAGGGTAGGGGTAGGGTAGGGGTAGGGTAGGGGTAGGGTAGGGGTAGGGTAGGGGTAGGGTAGGGGTAGGGTAGGGGTAGGGTAGGGGTAGGGTAGGGGTAGGGTAGGGGTAGGGTAGGGGTAGGGTAGGGGTAGGGTAGGGGTAGGGTAGGGGTAGGGTAGGGGTAGGGTAGGGGTAGGGTAGGGGTAGGGTAGGGGTAGGGTAGGGGTAGGGTAGGGGTAGGGTAGGGGTAGGGTAGGGGTAGGGTAGGGGTAGGGTAGGGGTAGGGTAGGGGTAGGGTAGGGGTAGGGTAGGGGTAGGGTAGGGGTAGGGTAGGGGTAGGGTAGGGGTAGGGTAGGGGTAGGGTAGGGGTAGGGTAGGGGTAGGGTAGGGGTAGGGTAGGGGTAGGGTAGGGGTAGGGTAGGGGTAGGGTAGGGGTAGGGTAGGGTAGGGGTAGGGTAGGGGTAGGGTAGGGGTAGGGTAGGGGTAGGGTAGGGGTAGGGTAGGGGTAGGGGTAGGGTAGGGGTAGGGTAGGGTAGGGGTAGAGTACGAGTAGGGTAGGGTGGAGTAGGAGGTAGGGCCACGGGAACGAAGTCACGCTGGGTCAGCTAGTATAAGATACATTACAATACACATTTTCTGAAACAGCCGAAAGGGCTGACCAGCTCAGCTCATGCTGTGGCTTATAGCTACAACGCTGATTTTCAGCTGGACCAATTACATATGATATATCTTATATATATATATATGATAAGATGGTGGTAGCTAAGCAGGCGGGCATTGAACAAGCCCTACCACCAACCAAACCGAATACAATATGTAACGCTCACTGGGAATCGAACCCGGGACCTCTGGGTCTGCAACCGGTGGTGTTTACCACTAGACCACAGAAGTGGTTGCAGTTTACTGTGCTACTGCGGATCCCATGTACAAGGACGGAAGGACCCCACTAAGGGAAACCCTGGTTTAGATGGATGGAAAGATGTTTGTTACTCAATAACACTAGAACGGCTGAACGGATCCAGATGAAATGTTGCTCAGAGATAATACGGTATTTTACTGATTTTTTTTTATTTCTTTAAAATGTTTTTCGAAATATTAGCTACACAAAACAAGTTTTCATTTTGAATTATCTTGAATATTTTCAAAGATATAGGACTTCAAACTTTATAATTAGACAAAGACAGGACGCTATCTTAGTGACGTCAGTGGGTTAGAGCGTCATAGTCACGCCATAGAAGATTTCGTTTTAGAAAGAGATAGCTTTAGTCAAAATCAAACAGACTATAATTCTTTTATTATAAAACAGATTCAAATTATTTTTTCACATTTGGTATTCTTAATTGCAATATTTTTTAACGTCATCATTAAATATCTACATTTCAACAACAGTAAAATACCCTATTGTAGTTTGTAATAGCACATAAGAATATGGTTTTTTTCTCAATACTCCTAGAGAAGTGGAAACCACGCGGATGAAATCGCTGGGTGCAGGCTAGCCCTTTTATTATAAGAATGTATCGATATTATAACTAACTTTGCTTAACGGAATTGGTTTTGGAATTGGAAGCGTAATGCCCACTATCGCTACGATTAGTTTCAGGTTTCGTCAGATGCGCTGGGAATTTTTGTCACTTAAGGGTTTGGAGACTAGGATCTTTGTTTCTAATAAGTTATAAGGTAAAAAAGAGTTACCTATATTTTACATTAAAATCTATTAGCATAATATGGACACGGAAACCATCATATACTCGTTCATTGTTTTAATCTCAAATTATGTAGCATATATGAAAATCACGACAGGTAAACACATACCTACACTCAGACTTCAAAATTCTGTGTTGTTTGTTTCTCCATATCATAATTTACTTAAAATGATTCATTTAAATAGGATGACCCTGTAATATAACCTCCAAATACATTCATCATCATCATCATGTCAGCCGAACGACGCCCACTGCTGGGCAAAGGCCTCCCCCAAGGATCTCCACAACGATCGGTCCTGCGCTGCCCGCATCCAGCGGCTTCCCGCGATCTTGACCAGATCGTCGGTCCACCTTGTAGGGGGCCTGCCCACGGAACGTCGTTCGGGACGCGGTCGCCATTCGAGAACCTTTCCGCTCCAACGGCCATCGGTTCTCCGCGCTATGTGTCCCGCCCACTGCCACTTCAATGATGCAATCCTTCGAGCGATGTCGGTTGTTTTAGTTCTCCTGCGGATCTCATCATTTCTGATTCGATCGAGCAGGGAAATACCAACCATACCAAATACATTAGGTCACAAAAACTGCCGATCGAAACACTACGCTTCCTACTACTTATTCTCTAGTCGGATTCTAAATACTCGACACAACCTCGCTCATCGAATTATCGGATGCCGAACAGAATACGTGCATTTCAGTACTATGACAGATAAATCTTAAGGCTCCCACATACAGTGGGCGGTGAGACCGGCTGACCGTTCGTCGACACAGTGTGGGCGCGACATATATCGGGGTGAAAGGAATAAGGTTCTAAGATAATAAAAAAACTAGGTAAATCCCATTTCTGATCAAAAACGTATTATCCCTAACTCTTGCGTACTTCTGATGACATGGCACGTTCATGCAAGTTGATAGGTACTTTGGAAGACGAAGTATATGAGAAAACTACGGATTTTAGGTAATTTAGAGCCTGTAAGGCTCAACCTGCAGCAGGTGCCCCCTCCGGCCCCCCCTAAAGGTGTGTCACACATCCAACCACAGCCGGCTTCTTCCTTCAGGTCGTTTGTCCATCTGGGTCCCCGATCGCGGTATTTCTATGACGCATTAGTCAAGTGTACGTGCAGTTGAAGTGCAGTTGACGTGCAAAACCGTTTTTGATTACGCGCGGCTTTGACAGTGCGACTACGTTTTCTGTTCCGGTGATAATCTTTGGAACTAAAATACGACCTTTTCTGTTCCGGTGACAGCCGTGACAGAGGAGCCACTTGCAATACGAAATTAGCTGTCAAAATGGACTGTCGTATGAAAACTGTTTTAGTTCCAAAGATAATCAGCGGAAAGGAAAAGCTTCTCGCACTATATAGGTTTGCGTGCCGTGTGCGTCGTTATGTCATTACGGCAAAACGAAGTCAAACGTCAAGACCCAAACGCGATGAAGACGCGCTGCATAGAATTACGTGGAATTACGGCGATTGGCACGCTGGCTGGACGGTGACCGACGCAACGTTTGCCGGTACGTGATTTCCATTTAAGATCTCGTCTACATTCGCTCGTCAGTTCTGCGATTCTTTGATAATTATAAAAACGACCTAAATCACTTTGATCCAGATGGACAAACAACCGAACACACTTTCACATTAATAATACTAGCCTTCTGCCCGCGGCTTCTCCCGCCTGTACTACGCGACTTTATCCCCAGGAAAATTATGTTTTCCGGGATAAACAAGTGCTCCGTTTAGACGTGAAATACTGACAAACAATCAAACACATACACATTTATAATATTAGTATAGATTAGTAGGGATAGTTTCAAGTACATAATAATGTCTTTGTATATACTGGGTGGCACAAAAGAACTGGCACTATTTGGTTCAGTCAGCTACAACTTTTTTCTAGATTAGAAAACTAGAATTAGTTTTTTATATATGTCTATGTATGGCATTAAATTTCGTCTCATTAGGATTTGAAGATTATGACTCTTTAATGATGAACTCCAGAGTTGACGCACATTTGAGTCCTATTTATGACATATTCCATAACTTGCCGTATATATTGTTGTAATACTTCCTGCGCTATGTTCCTTTTCTTGAAAAATGTTTCCTTTTAGGGCTGCTAGAGTTTCTGGCTTGTTCACATACACCAGAGATTTTAAATAACCCCAAATGAAGTCTGGACATGTCACGAAATTCATGTTGTGTTTTTATCACTGATGAATTATTACGTAAAAACATTGACAATATTATTCCACATTCTTGGGGAGTATATTGGTCCATGTTTATTTTAAGTGAATTTTACATTGTTTACTACACAGTTTTCAATATCAGAATAATAAAAAAAAAGGTTTATTTACGTTACAGATTATTTGTTAACAATTTAGGTGTTGACTTTCTCTATAATAGGAGATGTCATATAAAAAAAATATAAGTTATTTTTATAGTGCCAGTACTTTTGCGCCACCCAGTTTATAACGGGTGTCCCAAAAGTAGGTATAAGATAATTTGTCTCAATAAAACGCGAATGGATTGGAATTTCTTCGTAGTTTTATTTTATTTTAAAGAAGAGACTTGTACAATTTTATCTGAATAGAATATCTGCTAAATGGCCGCCACGGTCATTTTTACTGTGTGCAAGTTTTTCATAACACTTTCACACATTTCGCTGCTAATTTCACACATTTCGCTACTTATTTCACCAATAACTCGGCTAATATTTTGTCTATATTGTCTATGTTTTGTGGATCGTTGGTGTAGACTTTATCTTTGACGTAGCCCCAAAGGAAGAAATCCAGTGACATCAGATGGCAAGATCGCGGTGGCCACCTCTTCTTGAAATTACGAGATTTTTCGACCTTTCGACGAGTGTTTGTAATTGATCGTGAATTTTCGTTACATATTTGTATAACTCCTATGCGCTGTTTTATTGTGAAACGCTCCACGATTAATTTTGCATGTGTCAAGATGACGTAAGTATGTCAAATTTCAACCCGCCATCTTGAATATTTCGGAAATAGCGCGAAATTCAAATTCTATACGTACTTTTGAGACACCCTTTACCAAACCACCCTATTCGGAAGTTCCCTAAGTCTTGATCAAGGCGAGCTAATCCAAACCAGAAGGAGCTTAGCGTCTGGCGGCGTCGTTGATAACGAGATCACTGGGCTGACGTGGTATTACTAATTTATTGGTTTAGCCCTTTGAATTTGTGTGTATGTCGCAGGGATTTTGTCAAAGTCGTGATATTATAATTTCACTATTGAAATTATAATTTCGCGTGATATTATGAATAGACATTACGAGACAGTATGCACACGGCTGCGAGCCTCGGAAGTCATACAGAACACGTGATAGGCTAGAAATTTAATGCTTCGCTGCGCTTCGCGATCGCCTTAAATTTCGTGGTTATTTTTTTTGTATCAATACAACTTATGGATTGTTTCCTTGTCTATTCATCATTTAACTAGTGGAATTATAATATCACGGCTTTGACAAAATCCCTGCGACATGTATGTTGTCGTCGTTCGCCTGAAGCCATCTTGCGGTTTTACGGAATTGCGCGCCATAACGCCATTTTTCTGGTCTCTTTTTATTTGTACGAGCCAGCGTACACACTTTTATTTGATGTAGGGCCTTTTAAGGTATCGGGAAGGCTGTCTTTGTTGTAAATTATTATTTGATTTATAGGAAAGTATTCTTAGAGAATTCTCTAAGAATACTTTTCTACATACTATTTATAATAATATACACCTACTCGGAATCGTCGATCGACCACACATTAGATTAATAATTTGTTGGTTAATACTGTCCACCATTTAAAACATTTCTTTTCCAAAGCTGGTATGACTTTATACAGACGACCTGCCATTTCCTATTATAATTTAGGATTATTTGTTTATTTATTTATTAACACTTTATTTCAACACTACTTATAAAAAAACATGTTACAAGACATTGACACAAAAAAAAACTTATTAATGTTAAAAAAGCAGTCTTATCACTAACAGCGGTCTTTTCCAGTCAACCTACACGAAATTGAGAAACTGACAGAAGAAAGAAAGTGGATGTAAAGTGCCAAAAAAAAGAATAATCAATTTTAGGTAATAAACATACATACATAATTATTAACATTATATTATACATACATAGAGGTACTAAAATACATAAATATCAATGTCTGCAAATTAGAATAGCATAGCAAGGCATGGCAAGAAGGATTTATAAAGAAGGGTAGTGAGTGTTGCTTCACTTCCTTTTTGAACACGCTTATAGACTGAGCACGTCTTATGGGAACAGGCAGCGAGTTCCAGAGTTTGATGGCCTGAACAGTCAAGGAACAGCCGTAGAAGGACCCATATAAGCCAAATAATAGGTAAATCTAAGTTTTGGAATCGCTCAAGTTTGTTCGTACTAGCGTGCTTCTGGGTATACTACCTACTACCTATTCGTATGTCACCGCCACTTTATTCCAAAACTATCAAGACTACACACTTGAAACTTGTACGTAGATGTATTCTGTGAACCGCTTTAAGATATATAACAAAAATAAAAAATTAAGGGGGCTCTCCATATGAAACTGATTGTTTTTAATCATACATATTCGTGTGGGGTGTCTATAGGCCTTTAAAAATGAGTTTTCTCGAATAATTTTTTCTCAGTCAATATTTTGAAAGATAGAGCTTTCCAAAAGTGGTAAAATGTGTGTCCCCCCATCTAACTTTTGAAATAAGAGTAAAAATTTTTGAAAAAATACCATGCTGTAGATCTTAATAAAAACTTTCAAAGAAAATTAATTTGAACGATATTGAAGAGGTATGACGCTTTACCGAGGCTAAGGTAATAAAAGAGATGTGACTTGTTCGGTGTCAAGATGTATATTGAGATAATAATATTGAGTACAATTAAAGATACATTATCTTAGTAAGCGATCTTATTCTAGATTGCTGAGAATGCTACGCGTGTGTTCCAATTTTCTGTAAATGCGCGATAATGCAAACATCTTGTTTGTGTAATATGTTGCAATCATACTTCATCTCCCCTGAAAAAGTGGAAGGATCATCCCCTCCCTGCAAAAAGGAACAGACTCGTAACATTGACTTTAACGAACTTAACCAAAATTTAATTACTTAAGTAAAATAAGTAAACAAAATTTAAACATTATCAACATAGCAAAGTTAAAACTATTTCATTTATTAAATCGTACTAATACAAGAACGTTTTACAATATAAACAATATACCTAATTAAAATTGTATCTAATTAAAATGGTATCGAATTGAAATGGTATTGAATTAAAACGGAAGCTTCACATTTTACACTTAATCATAACAATAACAAAGTGTTAAGTAACATGGTATGTAATTAAGTACCTATACTTATAATTACGTATCAAATAAAATAGTTATTTATTGAATGGTTTGGTATTATTCTTATGCACAATTATAGCTTTATTTTCTTTTAAAATTTCTACATTAGACGTCATATCTCTTAAAACTTTATAAGGGCCATTGTAAATACTATCTAATTTATTTCCTACTTGGTTCTTTAATAATAACAAATCGCCTAACTGATAGGTAACATTATTGCTAGTTTTATCATACAATAATTTTCTTTTCTCTTTAGATTGTATCAAGTTACGTCGTGCGTCGGATTGCGCTTGTTGTAAACGATACTTAAGTTCTCGGGGATAACTGTCATAGTTATATAAGGGGTCGATTTCTGATTGTAAATTATTTGGAAGGTTACAAATTTTTCCAAAAACTAATTCGAAAGGCGTATATTTAGTTTCACTATGCACTGTGGTATTAAAAGAAAAACACCAATATGGAATCCAGGTGCTCCAGTTATGTTTATAATTATTACACTGGATTCTCAGAAAAGCTCCTAGGGTTTTATGAGTATTTTCTAAAGCGCCTACAGTTTCGTGATGGTACGCCGTAGAATTTAATTTTTTAATATGTAATAGAGAACATGTTTCGGACATCACTGATGACATGAATTCGGTTCCCTGGTCAGTCAATATTTCTCTAGGAATACCATAACGTAAAATGAAATTATTGGTAAAAGATTGAGCAACTGTGACCGAGTCTTTACTAGGTAATGGATACGCTTCAACGAATTTGGTTAAATCGCATTGTAATGTCAATACATATTTATTATTATAGTCATCAACATCGAGTGGACCCATTATATCCAAACTAATTCTTTCGAATGATGAGTGGGCTGTTGATGTTATGGTTAAGGGCTGCTTAATATGTTTATTACTATGCTTATGATATTGACATTGATGGCAATTTTTAACAAAAAGTTTTACATCATTACTCAAACCTGGCCAAAAATAATATTGCTTAATGTTGTTCATCATTCTATTAACTCCTGCGTGTCCGCTGGTAGGTAATAGATGGAAATCATTTAGTATTACTCTTTTTTGTTCACTATCATATATTCTTAATATATTTTTTGTTATGAGAAAGCGCGGGGTAACAGAGTTAATTCTTTTTGTTGCTTGTACAAGACTTTTGATTTTACTCTCGTTACATTTTTCTTTAATAATAAGTACCTCATGTATGCCTATTTTTTGACATAATGACTCTAAGTCCCTCGCTAACACCTCTGGGGTAGATGACGATCGGGTACTCAGATATATCGCTGATTGCGAAGGTACGTAAACGTAACAACTTGCATTAGAAATAATGCTATCTTTAGACTTTGAATAATTGTCAAACTTTAATTGATTAAAACTTAATTCAGTTACGTCATCGGGTTTCTTGAGAAGTTCTACCGCAATAGGTTGATCAGGCCTAGTGCTGGTGGAGCTCTCTGAAGAAGAATCAGTGGGGGTTTTTAATTTTTTACTTTGTGCTCTAGTTAAAACTGATACTGTGTTTTGATGTAATGATTTTAAAGTAGAAGATGTAATAGGTATGCGACTCAATGCGTCTGCAGCTGCATTGTTTCGTCCTGGAACATACTCTATTTCAAAATCATACTCCTCTAGGAATAATCGGAATTTAGTAAGTCTGCTTGTTGGGTCTTTCAAGTTAAATAAATAAATTAACGGTTTGTGGTCTGTTATAATTTTAAATTTACGTCCATATAAATAAGGGCGAAAATGTCTCACAGACCAAACAATTGCTAAAAGTTCTAATTCTATGATGGGATATCTCGTCTCGGCGGGTTTCAGGTTTCTACTCGCATACGCGACTACTTGACCGTTCATGTTAGATAAAACAGATCCTAAACCTGTCTTACAAGCATCTGTTTGTAGCCGAAAGATGTTACTTTCTGAAAAATCTGGATAAGATAAAATAGGGGGTTGAATTAATGCTGATTTTAATTTTTCAAATGCCGTTTGACACTCTGATGACCATAGAAACTGTACATTCTTTTTTCTTAATTGATTTAAAGGATAAACAATGTTTGCAAAGTTCGGTATGAATCGTCTGTAGTAATTTGCAAACGCGACAAAACGATTGACATCGTCGCAGTTCATCGGCACTGGATAGTTTTGCATGGTTGCAATTTTACTTTCATCTGGTAAAATTCCATCAGAAGTTATTTTGTGTCCTAGATATATTATTTCGTTTCGCAAAAATTCACACTTCATAGGATTTAATTTTAAGTTAACTTTTCTAAATCTCTCTAGTATACTAATTAAGTTTTTATTGTGGTTTTCTATAGATTTCCCGAAAATTACGCAATCATCTAAATAAATAAAAGCCTTTTTATAATTTAAGCCTGACATTGCAATAGTCATAAGACGTGAAAATACACTCGCAGATGTCCGGAGACCCATGGGACAGCGTTTCATCTGAAAAATTTTATCACCAGCAGTGAAAGCTGTGTACTTTCGTGAATCTTCGCTTAAAGATAACTGATAATAGCTTTGCGAAAGGTCTAATTTTGAAAAATAAATGTTATTTGCAAGCGAATCTAAGATATCAGTTATATTAGGCAAAGGGAATTTGTCGTCCTCAATACGATTATTTAACTGCCTGTAATCTATAACTAATCGCCATTGTTTCTCGTTTGACCTATCTGTTTTTTTTGGTACAAGCAAGACGGGACTAGACCACTCTGACGTAGCCTCTTCTATAATATCATTTTCGAGCATAATATCTATCTGTTTCTGAACTTCCTTCCTTAGTGCGAACGGTAATCTATGTGGCTTGACATAAACTGGCGAGACATTAGGTTTTAAAGTTATATTATGGGTCATTAGGTTTGTACAAGAGAGTTTGTCGCCTGGCAGATGAAAAACATCTGCGTACTTAGCGCAAATACTCTCAATACTTCGTTTTTCTTCTAAATTCAGTTCAGGTAAATTTAATAATCCTAATAATGTTTTTACACGATCGACAGAAACCTCCTCTTTTTCAAAATTACAGACTTCAAAATCATTCAATGAAAAAGTCTCTAAATCGGTAAGATCTAGATCAACTTCTTTCTCAGTGGTGTTTAATATCCTTACTGGCATGCGACCATTACAAGGTTTCGCTATTATACTTCCTATAAAAACTCCTTTCTGTATCTCTTTAGATAAACAAACACAATCGTCGCCTAACGATGTAGGTATATATTTTATTACCTCACATCGTGGCGGTATCAAATGTCTATAGTGACTCAATATAGGTATAGACACATAATTACTATCTTTAGTTAAAAGCAAAGTATTTTCTTTATAGTTAATTATAGCTTGATAGCGTTTCAAAAAATTATCACCTAAAATACCATTTGCAGAACAAGACATATTTTTAAACACATACATTTTTTCTCTAAAAACTAACCCATTATAAGACAAATCTAAGTAAATATATCCTTCAGATACTAGTTTACCGCTAACACCTTTTATAACTAACTTCTCAAATGTAATTAAATTCAATAACTTCGGATAATCGCATAACCATTCGTATTTTAAAACACAAAGGCTTGCTCCGCTATCGACTAAAAGATCGATATTGCTATTACTTACGTTAAAAGTTACGGTACTACTATTATTGTAGTTTAAAACATAATTTTCAGTAGGAACGAAAAAAATCTAAATTATTATCGTTCTGGGGCTCAGAACGCGCTTGTGACTCACTATTGGTCGATTGCTCGTGGCTAGCGTACTGCACACGTTGAAAAGGCACAGCTGAGCGCGGCGGGCGCGGGCTCGGCCGACCGCGGTCACGTGAACGTGATTGTGTTCCTTGCGCGGCGCGGGAGTCTCGCGACATGTACTTACCTTGTTGTGGTCTCGTGTTTCCGGCAGCGTACCTATTGTTTGCGCTAAATCTATTATAGTAACTATATTTATTAGAATAATTACTTGGCTGACGCGGATAATTAGTAGGTGTGCGTGAGAAATTACGAGTATGAAACTTTTTAATGTTCATAACTTCCTCGTGTCTGGTAGACATTGACTGCTCGTCTAGGGCAGTTCTTATAGCCTCTGGTAAAGAATCAAAGTGACGTGATGCTATGATAGTACTAAGCTTTTGATTCACTAATCCATCTGAAAAGCGCTTGATTGCAACCTTTTCATTAATGGGACGCAATACTTCAAACTTAGTAGCGTCGTCATCCGCTTGTGCTATGGTTAAATTCACAAAAAGTTGTTCTAGTTCCGAGCCGAATGACTCGATCGACCTATGACCTTGACGACAGTTTTGTAATTTGTGTTGGATAGCAACAGCAGATTTTTTCTGAATCAAATGCGTATTCATATCTCTAATTAAATCTTTAATAGTTGGATAACTACTTTTTAAACGTAATTTTGCGCTAGGAGAGAGCCTAGTTTTAATCACAAAATCAATAAGTAACCCATGAGTAGCATCGCTGATCATTGAACTATATAATTGTATACCATCAATTAGAGATTTAGTGACGTGTTCTTGACCTGTCATCGTTGGTAAAAGTGCAATGGCTGTCTTCAAGTCAAATTTATCTTTTTCTGCCATTTTTGAAATACTACTAACACTTAAAGTCTCTAAAGAAATAATTTTGTCATAAATGATCTGAATGTCATTTGCTATTTTATTAATTAAAGTTATATCTTTAGTTGATACCTCCGATTTTTCAACTAAATTATGTACTTGAGCTAAAATATACTCTAATTTCGCGTATTCAAGTTTCGCTTCATTAAATTTCGTAAAACCTAACTCTTTTTGACGTCTATCTGGTCCTAGTTTTACTAAATTATCTTTAATATACAATAGTTTCTTATGCAATTCATTTAAATCGGAAATAATAAATGACATTATCTAATAAGAAAAAAAAAATGTCATCCTACATATTATTTAAAACGTTTAGGTATAAAATAACTTACGACTTACGGTGGCATTATAGCGCGCGAATAAAATAATTACGTCTCTGCACGATGAGTAGGTATGTGGTGACCGGCGTGGCGTGTGGGGGCTGGGGCTGCGGGCTGGGGGTTTTCTCATGCTCCTTGAGTGTGTAGGATCTTCAGACTTCTAAGATGGGTTCCTGGACCGCTTGAAACAGCTAACTGAAGATCGGGCTGGGATTTCCCTTGCCCCTCGTACAATGGGCCGGGTTTCTACCCTGGACACCTCCTGGTCTACGTTGATGGTTGAGTCGACGTCGTTGCCAGTTCCACGGAAGATATTGTGTTTCTTAGAACTGCGCTGTTGAATTCTCTACGGAGTCGGTTGACAATTCGGTCCCAAATTTTCCGGATGCAGGCGTAAATGATGAGTATAACGATGAGAAGCAGTATGACGGATAGTAAAATTTCTGTTGTAGTGAGCTGGCTTGAAGTTTTCTGCGTTGCTTGGGCGTCGCCGCTGGCGGTTTGTGCGATGATAACTTCTTCTTTACTTTGTGGTGCTCCCATATTATTGTTTTGTCTTCCCAAGTAATGCGATGAACAGAAGTGTAGAGCCAAATAGCACCGCAACGAAGACTGCTGCTAGTATGGTGTTGAAAATTTTGCTTTGCTGCTCCATGTAGTAATGATTTTCCCGCAAAAATTTATAAGTTCGGTTGGCAAAGGGTCGCCATGAAGAGGTATGACGCTTTACCGAGGCTAAGGTAATAAAAGAGATGTGACTTGTTCGGTGTCAAGATGTATATTGAGATAATAATATTGAGTACAATTAAAGATACATTATCTTAGTAAGCGATCTTATTCTAGATTGCTGAGAATGCTACGCGTGTGTTCCAATTTTCTGTAAATGCGCGATAATGCAAACATCTTGTTTGTGTAATATGTTGCAATCATACTTCAATATTATGGTACCTAAGTATTTTTTGAGATAATTTAACACATTTTCAAAAACCGCAAATGTAACTTTGTCATTCATACAAACACTATGAAAAGTGTTAGTAATCTGTGACTAATTTAACAAAATCTTTGGGTTCCATTATAAATAACAAAACATCTTGAAAATTAAGTATTAGAAAAAATCGACCCGTCTAACAACTAGCTACGGTGGTTTATTAGAAAAAATCGACCCGTCTAACAACTACCCACGACCTTTCACTATCCGAGCGAATGATGTAACCACTGAGCTACCGAGTCGTTTGGAGCTAGTTGTGAGATGGGTCGACTTTTTCTAATACTTCATTTTCAATAATAAAAATTGCATTGTGAATGCAAAAAATTAAAAATAATTTTAACAAAACATCTTTCAATCTGTGTATGGATGAAGTGAAAAACTCCATTCATCGTGTACGATAGGACAGCAATAACGCTTTGTCTGAGTCAGAGCTACCGGCTCCACCTTTGTGTGTAGTCCAGGGGACTGTGTGGTTATTAAATGGGTTTTCTTCTGCAATGAGTGGACAGTTCATGGAGTCCATTTTATTACGTTAGTAAGTGCCTATTTCACAATATCCGATTAGGAGATACTTCCCAGTTTAAATGACAGCTTTGTATGGACTATTTGTCAAGTAACAGCTAATGAGAATTTTCTTATGGACTATTTGTCAAGTAACAATGCGAAACAGGCCCTAAGTCTAAGATAAGAAGTTTAATCATATCTCTTACTGCCTGAACACAACAATACTTTGACGACCGATTAGGCGCAGGGGCAGGCTACCTGCCTTCTGCGCCAGAGGTCTCGAATTCGATTACCGAACAAGACAAATGTTTGTGTGCATAAACATGTCTATTTGTCTTGGTCAGGGTGTTTTTTATGTAAGTATATTAAGTAAGTATGTATTTACAAACAAAAAAGTATTTAAGTATATATTTATCCGTTATCAAGTTTTCCATGACACATTTTCTTAATGAAATTTACATGGGCTTAGAATTGGTGTAATTGTAAAAAGTTTTTTATTTTATACTTTGACCATGCAATGGTGAAAACATAGTTTGTTATTGCATCAGATTAAGAAGAGACGCTGGTAACTAGGCGGACAAGTTTTTGCAATGTGAAGTTGTATCTTGATTGCTTGATATCTCCAGGCCTATAGTACCCTCTGTTTAATTCTCACACAAGAATAATTTATCAGCTTGTTATATACGCCCGCATTATTTTATTCTTCGCGTGTTTTGTGTATTTGTTTGGGATTACGCGCGAGGAATTTCTTTGAAGTCATTCTAAAAAGGTTACCCTGTTTAGATATTTATTTAATTATTTATACTTAAACAAGCTTTAATGTGAAGCTTTTCGTAGAAGATTACATTGACTTCAGTATGATTTGGTTCCACTGTTTGGTTTAGAAAATGTTACAATAGTGTATTATGTAGGTACAATTTTGTATTACGATTTTGTGTCTATCAGAAATACTTACAATAATATTAAGTAGGTTATATATTATTGACTTTTTATTGCATAAGAACATACAAAAAGCGGACTTAATGCCCTTAGACATTTTCTACCAGTGAACCGGAAAGAATGTAAACAAGAGGCAGTGGCGGCAATGAAAAAGAGTAAAACGAAATAAAAATTAAAAAAAAACACATTGATCGAATATACACAAAGAATACATATACATGACGACCGATTTGGCGCAGGGGAAGGCTACCCACCTGCTGCGCCAGTGGTCTCGGGTTCGATTCCCGAACAAGACAAATATTTGTGTGCATGAACATTGAACATGTCTATTTGTCTTGGTCTGGGTGTTAACTATGTGTAATATGTATCTATTTACAAACAAAAAGTATTTAAGTACTTATATATTTATCCGTTATCAAATTTTCCATGATACAGTTTCTTAATGGAATTAACATGGACTTAGACAATTGGTGTGAATGTAAGAAATTATTTATTTATTTATTTAATAACAATAACGATTAACATTCTGTATGAAGTGATTTGTAAGATAGCTTGACGTATGTACTTCTTGAAAACAGGCTTTTACTAATCCTACTAATATTATAAATGTGAAAGTTTAGATGTTTGGATGTTTGGATGTTTGTTACTCAATCACGCCAAAACGGCTGAAAGGATTTGGCTGAAATTTAGGACACAGATACTTTTTAGCCTGGTGAGGAACAAAGGCTACTTTTTATCCCGAAAAATATCATGTTCCCGCGGGATAACGTCGTCCGACGGACACGACGTCATCCCGGGGAACCAAATGAAGTAAAAAAAAAAACTGTATTTATTTAAATTTTTACTTTTTTGCATTCACAATGCAATTTTTATGGTTGAAAAATGGAAAATGAAGTATTTATGAAGTATTTCGAGGGTTCGAGTCCCATCGGAGCTGGTTGTGAGACGGGTCGATTTTTTCTAAATACTCTATTTTCCATTTTTCAGTTATTTCGATCTTCATTTAAGCCAGTAGTGTTTCCGCCATCTGGTATTTTGAGTAAAAAGGATCTTGTTGAAATCACTCTTCAGGAGCTGTCCGACTCACGTCTAAAAGACGTGGATATTCTGTGTTTTTCTGAAACTTTCGTAAAAGCCGGAGAAGAACCTAACTTGCGCCTTAATGGCTATCGGCTGGCAAGTTGGTACTCGAGAATTAAACATAGACGCGGTGGTGTTTGCATATTGTGTCGAGATTATTTGAATTTTAATGTGATACCTTATCTCTCAGACTTCAACTCCGATTTTACATTTGAGTCGTGTGGAATTAAAATTCCAGAACATAAATGTATCATCATTTGCATATATAGAGTCCCAAATAGTAACCCAACATTCTTTTAGAAAAGCTTGAATTATTAATGACAAAACTTAAAAGAAAAACTAAATATAAAATTGTTATCACCGACGATTTCAACATCGATATTTTAACACCATCTAACACACTAGATAATTTTACTAGATTAGTGGAAAACTATAATTACATTATGCATATTAGGCAACCCACAAGACTGAAATCGTGCATTGATCAAATATTGAGCAATGTTCCGAACGCGCAGGGTCAAGTCTTACCATTATATCTTTCTGACCACAATACGGCAGAACTGCTCGTAATGCCGATTGCAAATAAATATGTACCACCTCGTTTTATTTATTTGAATAAGCGCGATTTTAGTTCGGAGAATACAAATAAATTTTGTGATTGCATGAATAGCTTGTCATGGTCGGAGGTCCTTCAGACAACTGATACCAATGAGGCATTTAACTTGTTTCATGACACCTTGAAATTATTTTTTGAGTTATGTTTCCCTCTTTATAGAATTAAGATAAAAACCCGCACAAAATTCAACCGTGGATGACAAAAGGTATTAAAATTGGTGCTAAAGTAAAACGAACATTAAGGTATCGATACTACAAAAAAAGTACTTTACATAACAAAAATACGTATCAAAATTATAGTAAAATTTACAAGAAATGTATTATAGCCTCCCACAAAATCAACAATGAAATTTTTTTGATAAATGCCAAAAACATTGGGTTAGCATCTTGGCAAGTTATAAAATCTAACACTAGTGGAACAACAAATAGTAATAATAATAAATTAATTACTGAAATAAAACAAAATGACACAATATATGATAATCCGTTTGACATTTCTAATTTATTTAATAACCATTTCATTAATAATTCACGTGAAAATCAAAAACCAGTCAGTAGGATTACTGAGAATATTCAAAGTGTTGACCAGAGTATGTTTTTGTTTCCAGTCACAAATGAAGAAATTTTTAATACTATTAAAAGTCTTAAGAATACATCTGCTGTAGGATTTGACCAAATTCCTACAAAATTAATTAAATCATGTTCGAAATATCTTACTCCGGTACTCACTTACTTGATTAACCTATCGTTTCTTAATGGTGATTTTCCGGAACGGCTTAAGTTATCATGTATCAAACCGTTGTATAAAAAGGGTAACAAGCTTGATATGAATAGCTTCAGACCTACAGCGCTCCAATCGGTTTTGTCTAAAATACCTGAAAAACTCATGGTGAAAAGAATATTGTCGTTTTTAAGTAAATTTAACATAATTCAAATCAATATGGATTTCAAACAGGAAAATCCACAACACTAGCTGCTTTCATGTTAATAAAAAAAGTTATAGAAAATGTAAACAAAAAGATACCAACTACAGCAATTTTCTTCAATATAAGTAAAGCGTTTGATTGCGTTTGTCACGAAATACTATTGAAAAAATGTGAATCGTATGGACTGCGTGGGCAATCTTATAATTGGATAAAGAGTTACTTATCAAATCGAAAACAATACGTAGAAATAACATCAATTGATAAAAATATGCAACAAACCGTAACTCAATCAGAAACAAAGGACAATAAGTTAGGAGTGCCACAGGGTAGCATACTTGGACCACTTTTGTTTCTCCTATACATAAATGACTTACCAAATTCCACAAAGTATCATTGTACACTTTTTGCAGACGACATTTCGGTAGTCATTCCCAAAGATCCACTATCAAATTATCAAAATGATATAAATCAGGCAATTGCCAATATAGTTCAATGGATGGAAAATAATAATTTAAAAGTCAACATTGACAAAACAAAATGTATCCAGTTCAAAAATAGAGGTGGTGCTATCCACAATCTTGAGCTGAAATGCAACAACCAAAATATTAAAACAGTTAACGAGACAGTGTTTTTAGGTATAACACTAGACGATTGTTGCACTTGGAAAGGTCATATCGAGAAGGTTTGCTCCAAAATTAATCGTTTCGCCTATGCTTTGTGGCGTCTTACTAAGCTAACTAATAAAAAAACGGCCCTTAAGGCGTATCATGGATATGTGGTGTCGAATCTGCGATACGGACTTTTACTATGGGGCAATTCAGTAAAAATTAATCGAGCGTTTATAGCCCAAAAGCAATGTGTTCGCGCAATCTGTGATGTCCCACCAATGACTTCTTGCAGACCTCTCTTCATAGAACTGAAACTATTAAGCCTTTCAAGCCTATATATTTTCGAGGTTTCATCATTTGTTAAAAGTCATATGAGCCTATTCTCAACAAAAAAAGAGGTTTGCAACTTCAACACAAGATTTCCTTATAAATTGGTAATGCCAAACAATAAAACCGATATATGTATAAGAAATTCGTACGCCATGTGTGTCAACATATTTAATAATTTGCCCAAAAGTTTGCAGAATTTGCCTGTGACAAAATTTAAGTGCAAATTACATGAATGGCTTCAGAAAATGTGTTTTTATAGTGTTGAAGAATTTTTAGATAAGCGACATGTTTGATTTATTTATGGACATATTATTTTATTTTATCATTGACATTTTTTATTTTTATTATATAACAATGACATTTCCTGATTATTCTATTATTTAGTCGTTAATTAATCTCGTTAGCCAAATAGTATTGTGCTATGTTTATTTAGTAATTATTAAATTGACGATTGCGAAATAGACTTGAAGTGACAGTTTATTCATTGTATATCATTCACTATTAATTAATAATATAAATCAACTCAGTAAATTCACCACGAAATTTTTTTGCATGCTATACGTAGCGAAATGTGTCTTGATCAATTTAATTATAATTACCACATGTATTTTACCGCATTTCAAGCAAATAAAAGTATCTTTATCTTTATCTTTATCTTTATCTTTATCTTTATCTTTATCTTTATCTTTTATCACCACGTGGAGGTACTCCTAGCTTATGTTATTTATGAATTTTTATTTTTTTATGCATCCATGTACTTTAATCAATTCTTAAGGAAATCTTTTATTTGAATGCTCAAAATATTATACCTAAGAAGTTTGTAAAAAGTAGGTAACAGTTGTAATATCATGCTGTGTAATACGTAAACAGATAGTGTTCATTTGCTGAGCTTTATCTAGGCTCTTGCCAGACTTTCGATTATTGTATGTCAATAGAAAATACTTATCACGCTGAAAAACTTCTCTTAAGACGCTATATTTGATCTTGTATAGTTTGGCTGGGCTGCTAGGATTCGACATTAGGTGTATCAGACCTACGATATTTTTATGTCAATAGAAAATGTTACTCACGTTAAACCGGCGACCTGGGTGCCTACCATCAACTTTAAGACAGCGATTCAAAAATAGCGCGATGCAGAATAGGTTCCTAAAATGAATTGCTTTCTTTCGTACTATGACCTTCTTAAAACTGGATCGCAAATGAATTGCTAAATGTGAATGACCGAACGATTTGTGCCTTTTTTCTTCTACCCGTCTCTTTCACTCGATTCTGTCATGCCCGGAGAATGAAAGGGACGAGTATAACCTGCAGATGTCATGTTAGCTTGGCGGAGTTATAAGTCAAATAAGAGTTGATGACAGCTCAGCGGCTGTGAAATGTCATTGAATGATCACTGAATCGCTGTCATTGATATTAGGGTAGTTTTCAAAAAATTGCCGCTTTTGACAAAAAGTAAAAAAAATATTGAATGTCATTTTTATGATATTTTATTAAATTTGTTATATAAAAACAAGTACTTTTCACTAAAAGGGAACAAGGAATAGTCTGGTTTTCTAGCAGGTAAGATTCTAATTCACCTGCCTTGGCAGGTTAATTAGATTATTATTATGAACCTTAATGAGGCTTAATAAGAACCTAATTTAACGATCAATACTATTCATCTCATTCACTCGAACACATCTCATCCACCTGAAATGCATTGAGCAGGTTATTTAAAAACAGGTTAATGAGAAATTGACTGTTTTGTCGAAGGATATATGCAAACCTTTAATTAAGCAAAGCCATACCTACTCCACCCTTAAGCTGACCCCATGTACTATATCATGAGATGAAACTTTAATCACTACCTTGTCATTCGTTAAAATCATTGTAGGCAGAAAACTCGATATTTATTTTTGGTCACAATAATACACTCACATACTTCTCACCGCGTCCGCCGTTAGCAGGCATTGTCAGGCAACGTGGATGGAGGAGTAGAGACTCATTGCTAAGCTAGTTTGCGAACCAACGGAAAATATTTGAAGTTGAAGTGGTGGACAGGTGATGTAGAAATTATTGCTTACAAAACATATTTATTTTTTTCTCTCCTACTTTCTCGATTTACGAGTCACAATTTTTTAGGAGACTATTGCTGGACTTTCATCAATTAAGTATTTCAGTTGCAGTTTGTTTATCTCCAATGTGCAATATTTCATGTATAAATTTCTCACACACTCGTGTTTTGGACACGCAGATTAATTAGAAAATGGAGTTACAAACTTAAATTCGAATTTTCCATCATTATATAAATGGGTTAAGAGGATTTGCCTCGATGCAACTGATGTACTTTAACCTATTTTTAGCAGTTGCGTTACTTTAAAACCAAAAATCAAAGTAAAACAAGGTTTGAAAGTCTGGCAGGTGAAAGCGGCAATTTTTTGAAAACTACCCATTAAGCTGTCGTGGTACGAATAAGCGAAGCAGTTCAGTTTAGGTCCTAAACAAAACCGTAATAAGAGATGATGGTAGGCACCCTGAGAGCAAGTAGTTAAGAAATATGTTTTGCAGACTCCTATAGTGATGTTTTTAAATTTTATTTATGACTATTATTAATAAAATTAAAATGAAGTATTAGAAAAAGTCGACCCATCTCATAACTAGTTCCGATGGGACTCGAACTCACGACCTTTCACTGTCCGGGCAAATGCTATAACCACTGAGCTACGGTGTCTTTTTCTAATACTTCATTTTAAATTTTCCAATAGGTAATAAAAATTGCATTGTGAATGCAAAAAAAAGACTATTAATTCTTAAGTCTATGGTTTTACCCAAGTCGTTTGATCTTAAAATTTCTTCTGGTTAAAGCTATAAAGTGGAAATTGCCTCGTGTATTTAGATATATTAAAACGTTATTAGATCTGAATTGATTTTGCAACCTTTCTATTGTCTAAAATATAATATGACCCACATTGTAAATGATACGGATATGATGCCAGACAATATTGTTACGAGATAATTAAGGTTTTATTTGGTAACTCAACTCATGACTGACCTGACTCAACAGTGTAGGGATATCAAAATGGCAGATAATTTTAGCAGAATACGAAAATTTTTGATTCAGTCTTTTTTATACATGTACTTACCTACCTACAGGTTCGAACTACTTCATGAACGAGGAGGGAAAGTACTCAAAATAATGGAGATAGCAAATTTGACTCAAAGAAACCATTCCCTTTTGTTAAAGAAATATAACTGCATTCAAAGATTTTTAAAAGCTTCCTACACGCTGCCCGGTATCAAACTGTTTTTTTATTTAGGCATCCGTTTGTGAATTATTGTCGTTGGATAGCACTTTCAAAAATATTGCGGCTTTGTAAAGACAGTTTTTTTTATTTAGGCATCCGTTTGTGAGTTATTAAGGCGCTACTCGGAAAAAATATGGACTTTTTGATTTAAAACTATAGGACGGTTACAGTTGTTACAAATCTGGTAATAAGATATATATTTCTTCATACCTTTATCTAGAATCGTATAGTTTCAAAAACACGATTTTATGATTTTGCCTCGACACTTTTTCTTTTCGAAAAGACCTCTAAAAAATATGAAAAGTGAAGATTATTCTTAAATGGGGTTACTTACACTATTGGAAATTGGTTTAATTAGTGGACACCAATAATATTGAGGATCGTATAGAAGCATTTTTTTTAAATCGTTTTCTTATTTTTAAATCTGTAGTTTTTTAATACGAAGTGATTTTGTGTTTTTTTTTTGCCTAATCTGCAAAATCGGTCTCGCTCCCGCGCGCGTCGTTTTCTCATTGCTATCTCGCTTCAGCACATTTTTTCCGAGTATCGCCTTAAGTTTTAAAGTGCAAAATTTTGTTAGAGTCAAGTGTCCCCCCCTCCTGCCAGCCAAATGGTTGTTTTTGGATAAGTAAAAAAATTCACGATAGTTCTATATATGACGAAGTTAAAAGAAAAACTATCACAACTAAGTAGGCTTCGAAAATGTGTTGTATCTCAAAAACTTGTATTTTGAGATACAACACATTTTCGAAAACCGCAAATACATATAAATTTGTCATTAATACGAACACTATGAAAAACAAAGTATTTTTTTTCTGGCGAAAAGTTACAGTGGTACTTTTGCTAGGTCTATGTCATCGGTACGTTAAGTGGGTACGGAACTCTTCATGGGCGAGTCCGACTCGCACTTTTTAATACTATCACTGGTTATCTAATGTATTGTTGATCGAAGGGTAGGTATAATCAGGAAATATATTTACTCGTACAAAGTTAGGGAAAGTTGAAAAATGGAAAATGAAGTATTTAGAAAAAATCTACCCGTCTCACAACCAACCATAAATATTGCATTGTGAAGTGAATGCAAAAACGTAAAAATTTAAATAACTTACCATAGTAATTTCTTCTTTAGCGATTGTCAAATATCTGGAAAGGTATTTCTTTCGCGTGTGGGGTAGTAATATCTTCACATTGATGAAATTAACGCTGGCTATACAGCGTGTAAGAAGTATTTTGATAAAATTCGACGCTTCTCGTAACGACTCCGTAGCTCAGTGGCTAGAGCAGTCGCCCGGATAGCGAAAGGTCGTGGGTTCGAGACCCATCGGAGCTGGTTGTGAGACGGGTCGATTTTATCTAAATACTTCATTTTCCATTTTTCAACCATAAAAATTGCATTGTGCATGCAAAAAGTAAAAATTTCAATAACTTAGGGAAAGTTGTTAGTACTTATAAGTAAATAATTTTACAGCGTCTCTTGAAAGTAAATTGCTTTCGTATAAAGCACAGCTTACGAAAGCTGTTAAAAGCCCGTCGTGGCCGATACGGAAGCCGGTGGCCTAATAATATTGACGTAAAGCAAACTCACCTTTATTCTATATCCGTTTATGGCTATTATCTCTTGCCTTCGAATAGCTATTCACTGACCGTGTATTTAATTTAAATAACTTAGAACGTAGCTAGCTCTAGCCCTGGCTATAAAGAGTGAATACAATAAAGATAAATTTTATACTCCAATCGTTCAGAAGGTGGATTGGCTGGCAGTGTTTAGCCTTCATCGTACCTGATGTTAAGTGACGATAAGGCATAAGGTGGAAGCCCCGAATCCTCAATTACAGAGAAACTGGCTATCTTATCTCTAACTGCCGGCACACAACAATGCTGAAAACATCGTTGTTATAGTGTTAGAATTAGATACGATATTGGTAGCTAGCCAAGACTTTGAACAAGCCTTACCACAACAAACCAAATACAATACGTACCCCCACTGGGAATCGAACCCGGGACCTCTGTGTCTGATACTGCTGGTGTGTACCACTAGACTAGTACCCTTTTCCGTAAGATTATCGGGATAAAATATAGCCTATGTCACTCAGGAAAAATGCAGATTTCTCAGGTGGCAGAATTTTTAAAATCAGTTTGCGTTTTTTCGTTTTGAAGAGGCTCGTGGTGGAATGAAAATTTGGTTACCAGTGCAAGTGAGATAGCGAATAAGTATGCGTAACAATATGAATGGAAAGATAATAGGGGAATAAAGTTTTTGTAAGAGAACCTTTCACGTCAAAACGGATTGGCGTGATTTTTGGTATGGAGATATTTTGGGAGCTTAAGAGTGACAAATGCTACGTTTCATCCGGGCCAATCGGCGCGTCTTCATCGCGTTTGGGTCTTGACGTTTGACTTCGTATTGCCGTAATGACATACTTAACGACGCACACGTCACGCAAACCTACAGTGCCACAAACTTTGCTGTGCCGGTGGCCAAAATGTGAAACTAACGTGATTTTTTTTTAATGTCATTTTGCTGTCAAGTTGATGTCCAACCATAGCGCTGCTGGCGGCTGAAGTTCTTAGAAGTCAGGGCCGGTTAAATTACCACAAAAAAAAGAAAAACGTACGTAGCGCCGCTGTCACCGGCACAGAAAAGGTTGTGGCACTGTATAGTCCTCAATCCTGTCTGATCCGGTGACATCCGTGACAGAGGAACCACTTGCAATATGAAATTAGCTGTCAAAATAGACTGTCGTATGAAAACTGTTTTAGTTCCAAAGATTATCACCGGAACATAAAACGTTGTCGCACTGTCAAAGCCGCGCGTTATCAAAAACGGTTTTGCACGTTAACTGCACTTCAACTGCACGTACACTTGACTAATGCGTCATAGAAATACCGCGATCGGGGCCGAAAAATATCGAATTGCTGCGAGATAACGCCGTCTTGTAGCTCACACGGGTGAAGCCTATTAAATATTTTAATTGTTCTCAATTTTTTTTCTGGAGCGGATTCCTCCAACACAACTATATCACCGAAAACAAACATTGTTTAATCAGGAAATTTTAAGTTCAGTGTTACATCTGGTTCAAAATACTCTTGTTCCATTGAGTCGCATGTGGATAGGCCTCTTTGTCCCGGCTGAGTCTCAAAGAACCTAAAGTTTTTAGGTAGTTTCGGCCGTTAAAATACAAACATAAAGGCACTGTTCCACGGATGCGAAAAGTATAAGTATAATCATCTGTAGGCACTATGTCTGAAAATGTATGACATTTAAACGTCCACTGAACCCTACATCGAGTATACAAAAACCGCCTTCAAAAAATCACGAGCCGTCCGGCGACTGGGCCTACTTTTTACTGGGCCCATGGACCCAGACGCTGGTTTGCAATAAAACCTAAAATCTATAGAAATTAGGTCCGCAAAAGAGCTAGAATATATGCGATAGAAAGAGATGCAACGAGCGGCCGTTCGTAATTTGCGCCGTACAAGCTGAATTTCACTTTATTGCGTTATAGTTAGAGTAGCTATTTATTTAAATGGCTTAGCGGAGTGCAGTATCTGTTACTAGTAACTATTTAGTAATCTGTGCCGAAACAGACAGGAATGTGTGACAAATCGTTTAACTACCATAGAGCTCACATTTCTGTGTATATCGGTCATTGCCCTCTGTCCACTTGGATCCACTGCATGGCTCCATTGATAGATCCTAGTACACTTTTTCCTCCACTTGAATCCATTGTGCCAATCCTTTCCAAATAACGGATCCTAGGACACTTTGTGCATTTGGATCTTCCAAAGAGTTTTATTCGTGTGAGACAACACCTTTAGTACACCAGTTTTATTTGACTAACAAATTGGTACGTACGTACTTGTTTCCTATGCATTATTTGTGTTTCGCAAAGGATACGGCGAGTTGTTATGAATTAATCTGGGCTCGTATTTGTTTAAATACTATTCATACAATAGCCGTGTGTGTGTGTAAAACAAGAACTTCGGTTGTAAATGTAAGTTCTGTTGATAATTGCTGTAACAATGCAAAACTCAAAACTTAACTGCCTCTGTGGCCTAGTGGTCAGAGGCCAAAGGTCCCGGGTTCAGTATCATTGTGTTCCGGTAGTAAGAGATATTTTTTTCTTTCTGTTTCTCATTTATTTATTTTTATTATTTGGTGACCTCCGCGGCCGAGTGGTGTACGCACTGATTTACAAGGTGCCGCTATCTCTAAAGGTCCCTGCATACTGAAACCGAACTAGAACTAATATAACTAAAAGAGACATCCTACTTATATCCTACTAATCCTATAATCCTATAATCCTACTTTTTAACCGACTTCAAAAAAAGGAGGAGGTTATCCTAGTAATATTATAAATGCGAAAGTTTAGATGTTTGGATGTTTGTATGTTTGTTACTCAATCACGCCAAAACCGCTGAACGGATTTGCCTGAAATTTGGGATACAGATATTTTATATCCTGGAGAGGAACATAGGCTACTTTTTATCCCGCAAAAATATCAGATTCCCGCAGGATAACGTCGTGTAGTCCAGTCCACGCGGGCGGAAAGCTATTACGAATATACTAATACTTATATACTAATTACTAATATTACTAGTACTACTCCTACTAATATTATAAATGTGGAAGTTTAGATGTTTGGATGTTTGTATGTTTGTTACTCAATCACGTTAAAACGGCTGAACGGATTTGGCTGTAATTTGGGACAAAGATACTTTTTAGCCTGGAGAGTAACATAGGCTACTTTTTATCCCAGAAAAATATCACACAAATATCACATTCCCGCGGGATAACGTCGTGTAGTCCACGCGGGCGAAGCCGCGGGCGGAAAGCTAGTAATACTAAAATTATAAATGTGAAAGTTTAGATGTTTGGATGTTTGTTACTCAATCACGATAAAACGGCTGAACGGATTTGGCTAAAATTTGGGACACAGATACTTTATAGCCTGGAGAGGAACATAGGCTACTTTTTAGCACGGAAAAATATCACATTGCCGCGGGATAACGTAGTGTAGTTCACGCGGGCGAAGCCGCTGGCGGAAAGCTAGTAGGCTATATTTTTCTCGATTTTTTAACGGGAACGGGTGATACCACGACGTGGGTGATACCGCAGGAAGCAGCTAGTTTTAAATATTCGTGAGTAACTTCATCATCATTATCATGTCATCCGAACGACGGTCAATGTTGGGCATAGGCCTCCCCCAAGGATCTCCACAGCGATCGGTCCTGCGCTGCCTGCATCCAGCGACTTCCCGCGACCTTGACCAGATTGTTCACCTTGTAGGGGGCCTGCCCACGGAACGTCATCCGGTACTTAGTCGCCATTCGAGAACCGTTCTGCCCCAACAGCCATCGGTTCTCCGTGCTAAGTATCCTGCCCACAGCCACTTCAACTGAGCAATCTTTCGAGCGATGTAAGTTGTTTTAGTTCTCCTGCGGATCTCATAATTTCTGATTCGATCGTGTAGGGAAATACCACGTAACGCTCTCTCTTTTGCTCACTGGGTGACCATGGGCCTTCATGAGATCCATTAGTAACCACGGGTAACTTCATTGATATATACTTACTATTTTAAGATATACTTATAAGCTGTAAAAAAGGGTGTTTTCCTGTTTTTTTTTTATAATTATCAACCCAAAACAAGTATTTATTTAGAATTAACTTGAATATTTTCAAAGTTATAGGGCATTAAACTTTCTAATTAGACAAGGAGAGAACGAATATCTTTGTGACGTCACGTCAGTAGCATCATGCTCATAATTTGCTTGCTATAAAACAAGTTTTCATATTTAGTAGTCTTAAATGGTATATTTTTTAACTTTATCAATAAATAGGTAATTATCTGCATTTCAATGGTTAATTAAAACCCATTGACGTCCGCCGTACTATATATAAGTAGTACACCACTTTAACTTTTGATTAGAGTATTCAGATAAGTTTTATCATATTGGTAATAAATTTAACCTATCATCTGAAGTCTAAACATTAGCGCAAGGCTAAAACATAACGCAATTATAAAAAAATATGTAAGGGTAGTCGCCATTTTGTGTTGGTGATTATTTCTTATCTCTTGGTGAATACTTGTTTATTTAATTATTAAAGTTAAGTTTTACAATTCGTTTAAAATAGTAGATTTCATTACAAGTGAGGAAAGCCTGACATTGCAAAGAGTTCCGACAAATGTCTACCCGAGCCGAGGCGCAGCCGAAGGTGAGGGTTGACAGTCGGAACAAGTTGCAATGACGGTTCCGCACGTGTACTGAACAACTATTTTTAATACAGTTGCGAAAAAATTAAGCAATTTAATAAAATAATAAAACACAATAAACTCAACTAACTAATCGTAAAAGAATATAAGCAGAGACTTTTTTTATGTTTTCTTTACCCATTCTGGGTTGGCAAAGGAAACTATGATCATACAGCCAAGGCTTCAGTAGAATTTTTTTATTGATATGAAATGAAAATTAAATTAAATGAAATGAAACCTAACAAAAACAATCCGAATCCTACAGGAGCGCCTTTCCTTAGCCACATTATTGCACTAATTCCACCATACTAAGTACCTACTACAATAAAAACCAGAAAAAACTAATTTAGAAAATTAAGAAATAAAGTCCCTCATTTTCTTTTCACTTACTTGCGCAAACTCCTATAAGCAGATACTATGGTAAATAGGAAGGCCAGTGCCCCAGCAGTGGGGACATTAAATGGCTGATGATGATGATGATACCATATTTAGTAATCTGTGGTCATACAGCCAATTTTATGTATTTTTTATATTCATAAATTTAATTTGGCCGATACTAATATTAATTTAATGTAAGTATAATTAAAATTACTTTTAAATCTGATATTGAAACAAATTAGTAGCTTCTTTTTAGAAATATTTGCATGAATCATAAAAACTTCTTTGATTTTTTTTTTGTAAAAACTTCGTGGTTGGTTTTTTCTTTTTAATAGACAATATTTTGACAGTTGGGAAAGCAAACGCACGAGTTCGGGAAAGGTAAAGAAAAAGTTCGAGTGTGTAATAGCCCACATCCCGAACGCTATACGTCCCTGCAATACGCCACTTTTTGAGCAACTGTATTAAAAAGTTTATTTTTTACTCAAAGACATATAGGTATATCATTCTTATGTAAAATACATAAAAAACTCATATTCGTGTAAAGATTTTCATGCTATAACAGGTGAAGTGCGGCTGTACTAACTTTAGTAGTAGTAGTAAAACCATTTCTATTAGTGTTTTGTTGTCGTTTGTTCTTATTATTTGCTCATATTATTTTAAAATTTATTGCAATAACTGAAACTTTAACAGCATTGTATACAGACGATAAAAAGTCTATATAAATATAATGGCTAACCGACGACGTACTTTTACGCCAGAAATAGAATGTTTTGGCTAACAAGAAGCTATGAATGATATTGTGAACCAAGTTAGTGATCATGAGCTACTTACGAGAGGTTTGTGTTGCCACCCAATCCCGATGTCATCACCGACGAAGAGGAAGGTGGAGAAAATTACTTGTATCATAATAAAGTTGCCTCAAGATGTTCCTGGTAATATAGACGTGGTCACTTGTAAGCACACTGCTACCATTATAAATGAATGGAGCACCGATGATGATGAAGTCCTCTCAACGTCTGCACCATCTGCTTCGCACATTGTGCCTAAAAAACGCTGAGCTCAGCTAATATCTTGGAGAAAATGTGTGCCTAATTACTCAGATTTTCTGCTTACTCCAGATCACATAGATATATTTTGAAATACCTACATACCTACTAACATTTTCTGAGTTTATTTCACAGTTAAAAAGCTAACGTTATGAAACTTTTACGTACAGTCAACTAATGATACAAGTGTTTTGAGAAAAAAAAATTTTTTAAATGAGTTATAACGAATAAAGTATTCCATTATGGAAAGAAAAAAAACATCCATTTTCAAAGTAGTTTTTTTTTTCAAATTAAATAAATGAATATACTGATTTTACTAAATCAAAACTTGCTAGATATAGTCATCATGTCATGTAATATTAAATAATTTCTTTTATTTTGTAATACTTATAGAAGTTATGACGTCAAAGGTGCGTCACAAAAAATCTCCAGTTTAAGTCGGTAAAGACCTATTAACTAATCATACTATAGTTATTTTCCATTCTCTTGTTTAACTTAACAATCATAATATTTGTACCTCGCCACCTAGTAGCCTGACCATCTATCAGTAGGTTAAGCATCTACGCGCGAGAACTAAAAGATTAGAATCAGACTGTTATAAGAACCATATTAATTTAGCTGTGTCTCCGCGCTATTTCTGGACATTTATAAAGACCAAGCTTATGGTAAGCGATTTGTCTTCCTGTATGTCATATGATAATAAAACATCTACCAATTGTCAGGAATAAAGCGACATGTTTAATAATTATTTTAATTCTGTTTTCGTGACAGGAGATACTGCTTCTAGCGCTAGAGATCCATGCTCTTCTAACGATGACTCATTCAGTTGTATTAACTTACCTATTATATACGTAGCTCGCGAAGAGGTTATGAAAGCATTGTACTGGTATAAGGCGTAGAGAGATGAGTGAAGCATGTAGATGTAAACAAAGGCGCTGGCAATGATAATGTTTAACCTTTTGTCATATCTAAACTCGGTCGTCGGTACCGCTCACGCTTATTTATAACAAGTCATCTTACAATTAAATTCAATTCAATTACAACAACAACATCTAAGGGATGCTTTCCAGACCTATGGAACCAAGCTATGATAATCGCTATATTTAAGGGAGGCGATAAGCATGATGTGCGGCAGTATCGACCCGTATCCAAACTTTGCATGATGGGAAAAACATTTGAAACGGTATACACGTCGGTGACCTCTGGCGCTGGGTCAAATCTTACATCTCAAGCGATAGCGTTAAAGGGTTATCAGTTCTGGGATTTCTCAAGGATCCCATTTGGGTCCTTTCCTGTTCAACCAGTATTTAAGTGACTTAGGTGGTTGTTTTGTTAACTTGCATCATCTTTATGCACTGACTCTAAATTTAAGGTCCTCCAGAAGCTTTTTAATTCCGTCATCTATCAGTCTCATAAGAAGGCTCAAGGTCAACCACCGAGCAATGGAGCGAGCGATGCTTGGTATTTCCCTGCTCGATCGTATCAGGAATGACGAAATCCGCAGGAGAACTAAAACAACCGTCATCGCATGAAGGATTGCATCGTTGAAGTGGCACATAGCGCGGAAAACCGATGCCAGTTGGGGCGGAAAGGTTCTCGAATGGCGACCGCGTACTGGATGACGTTCCGTGGGCAGGCCCCCTACAAGGTGGACCGACGATCTGGTCAAGATCGAGGGAAGACGCTGGATGCGGGCAACGCAGGACCGATCGTTGTGGAGATCCTTGGGGGAGGCCTATGCCCAGCAGTGGGCGTCGTTTGGCTAACATGATGAAACGCACAAAGTCGCGGTCAGCCGTCAGTGTAAAATAAACATGCAACAGCCGCATTTAAGCGCAAAAATTACATTTCAACTGCAAAAAACCTGCGAAAATGTGTATGTCGTTGACAAGCGCTATTGACACCATACTTTTGGTTCGTTTGAAGCATTTCCGGGCCTCAAAGAGCGAGTGAAACCTCAGACGGCTCGCAGCCCAATCCGCTTTGTGCAAGTAGGATGACTATGCAGTGCGAGAAAATTGTATAAAAAAATCTATCGTGATACTGACGGAAACCACCTTTAAGATAGTCCGAGAGGGGTTGATGTCGCGCACTTCTGGCAAAATAATTATTATTTAAAATGGGAGATATTTTTGTTGACACGAAAAGAAGAGGAATATGAGGATTTGGTCTGAAATTACACATAGAGAAAAAAACAGCCCTTAACGAGTTTCTTGCCGGTATCTTCTCTGGTGTTCACACATAGTTGCTCGTGACAGTACATACATAATAAACATGGAAACCATTGATCATGATAAGTAGACATGTTCATGCCCAGAAATATTTGTCTTGTGTGGGAATCGAACCCGCGACTTCTATGCAGAAGGTAGGTATTACTTACCCCTGCGCAGTTGCACCATACTTACAGGGGGCTAACTCCTGACGGAATTGAGTTGAGATCAAAATCGAATCAAGATCGAACATCCCCATTCTAGTACCCTTGAAAACGATTGTACCGCCAATCTAGTAGTGGTCGAATACAGAACTAAATGAAATTGAAGCCCGCCGTTATAGGTCACTGACGCCATCGAAGTCGAATTTATTGACATAATAAATAATAATAAAAGTAATAAAATTTGTTTATTCAAGTAACAGAGACTCAAAACGGTTAGTAACGAAGGTAACTTAAATTATAATTCCAATGCGAAATTAATTTCAACTAAATCAATATACATAAATACAATGTCATGCCAATTAATCACATGGTTAGTAACAATGTACTTAAGATTTCAGTGTGGAGTTAGACAGGGGGGTTAACATCGCCTCGTCTGTTTAACTTCTACATTAATGATCTTATTGATGAGCTCAGTAAAACCGAAGTTGGCTGTCACATTAACGGGGTTTGCTTTTATAATATCAATTACGCCGACGATATGGTTTTGCTAAGCTCATCAATAAATGCTCTGAGAAGATTGCTTTCATATGTGAAAGATTTGCAGAGGCCCATGGACTGAGATATAATACGAAGAAAAGTGAGCTGATGGTGTTTAAAGCAGGTACTTAAAGGTATGAAAATGTACCACCTATACGATTATAAGGCGATCCTTTAAACATAGTATCGCAGTTTAAATATCTCGGTCACTGGATCTTCGACAATCTAAATGAAGACCGCCTTCTGCGTATGGTTGACCCACAGACTAAAAAAAATTAAAGAATAAAAGCGAACACATATTATTATGTCAAAAGTCTTGATCTGCAACAAGCTACTTTATTGTGTGTGATCGACGGTGTAAGTTTTGACTTTAAATCTATAAAACACAAACAGTAGAGTGAGCTCCGTATTTATTAACCCAATAAAATAGTAAATTACTGTTTAGTGTTTTAAGATTATGTTAAAAGTGTTAAGTGTTACCCAAATATCATGGGAAAGTGTTATCTAAAAGAAAAAACATGGATTTAACAAATAAAAACCAATGAAATGTGTCAGTGAATAATTTACGTAAATAAACAATAGAAAACAATAATTAACGAACAATAGATATAACGTGACATAAAAAATCAATAAACCAATAAGAATAAAAACAAATAACAGTGTTTATTTCTCTTCGAAAGTAATAAAACGAACGGTTTTTAAAATTTAAATGTGAAGCAGTATACGCCATTATAGACCTTAGTCTGCACAGTTAAAGACGATTTTGTTGTACAGATCGTGACTGTCAACAATGAATAATGAATCATCTGTGACTCGGCTGACTTTGTTGGTGTCAATGAACATTTTGGGCGAATAACAAAATTTAACTAAAACTATTTATATTAAGTTAATTAACTTGCTAAAAATAAAATAATTACTATAATAAATACAAAATACAAAACTGTGAGTGTAGATTGAATTTTTAAGTGTTTTTAACCATATTTTACCTACCTTATCAAGGAAACACGTAGGTACAAGTGACATCAACGTAGTCTTTCTTTATTTTGACGATCCTATTATAACATATTTGGTGCAAGTGTAATAACATCGATGCCAATATCTCAAGTGGGCCCGAGATCAAACCCGAGCCGGAGTCAAGTTTTTTAGTATTTAAAAATACACCACGATGAACTTCTTAGAAAATATAACCTTCCGAATCCGAAGACCAAGAACACAATCATTAAACGATAATAATATCACAATTGATAAATCGATCGACGAGTCGACGATAGATGTCACTGCCAGTAGTTTACCGAATGTATCTACAAACGAAAATGATGAACTACTACAAGAGCTCAGAAAAGAAATAGGCGACTTAAAATTAGAGTTGGCTGCAGCTCATGGTGAAATTACTGAATTATCATTAGAAAACACTCGGCTTAAAAAGTCCTTACAAGAGAGCAGTAGCAAAAATGATTTATTAAAAAAGGCAACAAATGAGTTACGTAGCAATCTATGTTCACCGATTGTTCCATCAAATCTAAGTACACCAATTAGTACAGCGAAGAAACATAAAAAGGAATTACATCGAAGGCAAATCTTATCATCAACAAAGGCTCCTCAACCCTCATTACCAAGGAATAAACCCTCACCTACAGACAAACCGTCAATAAGCAACACAGAATACGACCACGCCACACACGTTGCTACGCGCGAGCAGGGGGATAAACTAACGCAAAATGGAAAAGAAAAACAAAAAATTTGTATTTTAAGTAGCAACAAGGACAGCAATATTTTGTCAATTGCTGAGCAGAAGTGTGAAAATCGGCAAATTATCCATTACCGTACACCAAATACTGGCATAAAAAAAATGACAGAAAACTTAGAGAAGAAATTATTGGACTATACATTTGATGACTATTGCATTATTTTAATTGGAGAAGAAGATTTTAAGACAACTAACAACTATTTTGACATTATTATACATTTAAGACAGACATTGCAATCAATAATCCATACTAATATTATAATATGTGTTTCGACTTATAAATGTAATGAATATTCCATGATGTTTAATTGGAGAGTAGAAACTTTTAACAATTTATTGTACCTTGACATATTATCACATAATTATGCCTATTTTGTAGATTCTAATTTAGAGTTATCCTATGATTTTGACATGTTCTCTAAGCGAAATGGTAAATTGAATAATTTAGGTATGCGAATTATTTTTGATTGTGTTAATGATTTAATTTTAAATTTAGAAATTCAAAATAACTATGTAAATTGTAATAGTAACTATAATGAAGATCAATTACCAGAAATTAATTCAGAGTTTTTTCGCGGCTAAAATGTATTATTCATCTAAATCTACGCTTAGCTTTATGCATCAAAATATTGCAGGTTTAATTAACAAATCTAATGCACTTGTAGTTTGCTTAGATGAACTGTTGGATAAAAACATTGACATAGATGTAATTTGCATAACTGAACACTTTATTGAGTCTGGTTTTGAAATGTTATTGACACTGCCTAACTATGAATTGGCCTCATGCTTTAATAGAGAAAACTCAAAAAGGGGTGGGGCGTGCATTCTTGTAAAAAAAGGGCATCGTTGGAAACAATTACCAGAAGTGTCGAAACTATCCATACCCGGCATATTTGAGTGTTGCGCTGTCGAACTGGTGGCTTTTAAGATTGTTGTCATATGCGTGTATAGAGTTCCAAAAACCTCAAATTTGAATATGTTCTTTTCTAAGATGGACCAACTTTTAACGCTTATACATAAAATAAAATTCTCCAATGTAATTATAGCCGGTGACTTTAATGTTGATATTTTAAAAACTAATAACATAACTTTGGAATTTGAGTGTCTCCTGTTAAATTATAACCTTAAATTAGCAATAAGGGAGCCAACAAGATTAAAAGCGTGTCTTGATAATTTTGCGCACAATTTCCAAAAAACATGCAGGACACAAGTGTTGGAATTGGCACTATCGGATCATTCAGCTCAAATTTTAACATGTTCAGTTAATAACGTTCCGGTCTTTAAATACTGGCGTAAGAGACGTAGAGACTTCAATACAGAAAATACTGCAAAATTTAGGGATTGTATGAAAAGACTATCGTTCTCAGAAATATATGATACTGATGATCCAAATACAGCTTTAAATAAGTTCATGGAATACTTTCTGTTATTTTATAATTTATGTTTCCCCTATAAATTAATAACAATACCTGTTATCAAAAGACCAAAATGGGTATCGCGAGGACTAAAATTATGTAGTAAGAAAAAAAGGTCTTTGTTATGGAAATCTAGATTTAAACCAACGTCAGAAAATAAATTAGCATTCAAAAAATACTCGAATCTTTATAAAAGAATTATTAATCTAACACAACGAGCACAAAATGATTATAACATTAAAATGTCAGAAAATAAAGCGAAGACGACTTGGGCTATTGTAAATAATTCTAGATCTAATGTCCCCAAGGACCATATATTAGAAATAAATGTTGACAATGTATTAATCACAAAGCCCGAAGAATTGGCCAATACTTTTAATAATCATTTCATAGATAAAATTACACCTATTCCTGCTTCTGGTACGAACGTATGCTTGAATTTAACAAACCACCAAAATTCAATGTTTATGGCACCAAGTATACCGAACGATATTTTGATAATTATTAAAAATCTAAAAAACACAAATAGTGAGGGACATGACGGTATAAATACGAAAGTAATTAAGTCAGTTGGGGATCTTATATGTTGTCATTTAAGTTATATTCTCAATCTGTGCATTAGCGCTGGCATATTTCCAGAGCACTTAAAGTTATCTATAATAAAGCCATTGTATAAGAAAGATGACAGGCTGTTTATGCGCAACTACAGACCTATTGCCCTACTTACTATTATGTCAAAAAATTTTGAAAAATATATTTATAGACAGTTATATGCGTATTTAGAAAAACACAACATTCTTTGTAAAGAACAGAATGGATTTAGACAGAAGAGAAACATTAATATGGCCATATTTGAATTTATTAATAATATTATATTAAACATTAATAAAAGAAATCCTATTTGTGCGGTATTTTGTGACATGACACAAGCCTTTGATTACGTTAATCATGACATTTTAATAAAAAAACTAGAAACATACGGTGTAAGGGGAAATATATTAGATTTGATAAAAAATTACTTGACGAATAGAAAACAACGCACAGCTATAACTCGAATAAATTCTAAAACTAATTTAGAAGAGGTTTATTTGTCCGAAACACGTGTAGTGAAATATGGTGTTCCTCAGGGAAGTATCTTCCGTCCGGTCCCGGAACAAAAGTAGACGTGTTTACAGTGCCTCTGTTTCGATTTTAATTCAATTATTCACAATTCTTTATAAATTATTTCCAAAAAATTCAACTCGAGTACTAGGCGCACATCAAGCATAAGGAAGTAGTCAGTCTTCAAACTTGTACGAACAGTGGACGTCCTTGTTAGACTACATAAACTAAGGACTTCGGAAAAAAAACTTTGTGCGAAATGAGTCATCCTCCAAAAGGAGATGCTTCTGCACCCTCGGCATCTGATTCGGACATATCCAACATGAAGGAACAAGATACAAAAAAAGCCACCTTTAGAACAAAGCGACTTCGAGAGACATGTTGTGAAGAACAGTTTGGAAAATTCAGGGATGAAATCAGAGCTATGATCTTGGAAATGGGTAAAAGTCAAACTGTAAACCTAAAAAAGCTTGTAAGTGACGTGGCTGAAATAAAAACGCAGAACTCCGCAATTCAGAAATCTAATGAAGAAATTGAAAAGTCACTGCAATTTCTCTCAGACCAATTTGATATGTCTCCTCAAGAGTCGACACCTTGGAAAAAGAAAGAAAGGTACACCTGTCGTATATTTCTGCCCTTGAAGCTAAAGTTGAAGATCTGCAAAGGTCCTCGAAGATAACTACGGTGGAATTCCGGAATATTCCCTGTCAATCTAAGAGCGAAAATAAATTAGAACTAACCAATATTGTTCAAAATACTTGTAAGGCTATCGGAGTTGAGTTGCAAGTGAATGACCTAAAAGATGTTTTCCGCATCAACAGTAAGGCAGGATCTATGACGGTCGTCGCTGACCTCACACGAACTACTAAGAAGCAGGAAATAATAACTTGTGCCAAAACCTTTAACAAAGAACATCCGAAGGACAGACTCCATTCCGGGCAAATAGGTATGCCTGGAAACCAGGTACCAATTTTTGTATCCGAGGGTCTCACTTGTAAAGGTCGCAGACTTTTTTACCTCGCTCGTGACCTTGCAGCATCCGCAGGATACAAGTATTGTTGGACGAGCAACGGAAAAGTTTTTCTTCGAAAATCCGATGGATCGCCATACATTGAGCTCAAGAAAGAAGAGGACATTATTGGCCTTAAGGACTCCAAGTGACTAAGTTCTACTTTTATTTCTGTATTTTTGTTTTACAGTAAGTTATATTTGTGCATGTTTTCTTATCTAGAATTAATTATAAATACTAACCAAAAATTAATTGCTCAACTTAATTCTTTATTTTTTTTTACTGATCTTGGATAATTTTGCTAAACACTCTCAAACTATTTTAGTTACTGAGATGTCACCAATTGAGTGGAAGATGAACTCTGGAGTTACCGTTATGTTTATGGCAAATAGGTCATTGTTTCCAAAGCTTCTAAATGTTACCCTCAAATGACATCACTGCAGATATTGATAGCATTGCTGCAGGGAAATCACACTTATGCGATCCAGAATCATGTAAATCTATTATAAAAAATTGCCGGACCGACTATCCTTTAACAATCATGACCCAAAATATTAGAAGTATCAACCGTAACATCGATGAATTTAAGGTTTTACTTGTAAGAATGAACATTGACTGTGACATTTATACTCTAACCGAAACATGGAATGCAACTTTGTCGAATATCCCAACTATTGCTAATTACAACAGTTACTACACAAAAAATAACTTTAACCAAAATGACGGTGTTGTTGCGTATGTAAAAAACGATCTTAATTATCATGTCGAAGAACCAGCATTCAGTGACGCTAGTTGTTTAGTAATAAAAGGTTCAAATTTCATAATTATTGCACTTTATAGATCTCCCTCTTTTAGAGACATTGGCCCATTTCTTAACTCCCTAGATAGTCTATTGTTGAAATATAAAACAGTTGCAAATATCATCATGATGGGTGACATTAACATTGACATTAAGCCTGACAGTACAGACCCGAATTGCCACGAATACCTTAACTTTCTATCATCCCACGGATTGCTAACAGGTCACACTTTCCCTACTAGAGGCCTAAATTGTATCGACCATGCCATGATAAAATCAAAGCGTCCAGTAACTACTCTTGTTTTTAAAGCGCCCCTAACTGATCACTCTGCAGTTATTACGTGTTTGGATCTTGCTAAGTCCCAAACTTACCATAACCAAACTACATCGATTTGCCAAATCAATTACGAAGGTATTCTCTTAGACCTAAATGCCACCTCTTTTGAACATATCTTATGTAGTCAGGATGTTAATTGGGCGGCCGAGGAACTTGTCAAGTTACTATCGAACCTTCTTATAAAGCACACCACTAACAAACGAGTTCCTCGGAAAATGCGATGTAATAAGCCATGGATAACGCCTGGTCTCTTGCGCTGTATGAGAAACCGTGACAGGATGCACCAGAAAAGCAAAGCAGAGCCCAATAACATAATTCTTAAAACAACCTATCTAAGATATAAGAACTACTGTAATGACTTACTAAAGCGACTTAAAAAAACTTACTATCAAAATGAACTAAAAGAACAAACTAGGAATCCAAAAAAGACTTGGGAGACTATTAAATCTATTGTATATACAAAGAAACCGAAAGAAATTCCCAGTGATCTCTTGAGAATAGCTGATAGTCCTCAAAAGTCTGTGGAAGACGTAAACAAATTCTTCGCCAACGTTGGTAAATCACTAGCACATAAAATTCCAAATGATAGATCTACCTTTAGTCATACCAGTGTGTCCGTAAAAAAGACACCTTCATCAGTTAATTCAATGGCACTTTATGAAACTGATGTAACAGAAGTCTCAGATATCATAATGAGTCTCAAAAATGACAGCGCCACGTGTTTCGATGGTATTTCAAATAGGCTTTTAAAATTTTGCAAAGACTACATAGCCCCTGCCTTGACACACGTTGTTAACTTATCTATTAACACAGGCATTTTCCCACGGATCTTCAAAATCTCGATTATCCACCCCATCCACAAGTCGGGAGCAAAGGACCGTGTCAACAACTATCGACCCATATCAGTACTGCCCGCCCTATCTAAAGTCTGGGAGAAAATTTTGAATAAAAGATTGAAGTCCTTTCTTGACAAACAAAATATTTTATCCGATCACCAATATGGCTTTAGAACTGGAATCTCTACTGTTGATGCAGTCACAGACATGACTGACTACATTGCACAAAAGCTAGACCAAAAAAGAAAATGTGTGGGTCTCTTTCTCGATCTAGAAAAAGCATTTGACACGGTTTCTTCTACCATACTTGTGAACAAATTGGAGAAAATAGGTATTCGTGGTCAAGCCCTTCAGTTGTTTAAAAGTTATATGACAGATAGACTCCAAAGGGTTAAAATAGGAGACTTTACTAGCTCTGACTCTCCTGTCACCTTTGGCGTTCCCCAGGGTAGTGTCCTGGGTCCTAGTCTCTTCCTTATTTATATAAATGACCTGTGCAACTTACAACTCAGTAACTGTAAAATATTTACCTTTGCGGATGACACAGCACTAGTGTTCCATGGTCAAACATGGGAAGAGACTAGGACTAAGGCTGAAAAGGGTGTAAGGCACGTTGTGCTTTGGCTTCAAGAAAATTTACTTACACTAAACACCTCAAAAACAAAATATGTTACATTTAGCATCACAATGACAAATACCCCGACCAGAGATTTTAGTGTTATAGCCCATAATTGTAAAGATTTTTTGCCTAATAACTTGTGTCAATGTTCTCTTCTTGAGCGTGCTATCTCTATCAGATACCTTGGTGTGATACTAGATCAAACTCTTACCTGGCTCCCGCATATTCAAACGTTAGCAGAAAGGACTCGTAAATTAATCTTTATTTTCAAATCACTCAGGCATATTGCTGACGCAAAATTACTTAAAACAGTTTATAATGCACTTGCTAAATCTATCTTGACCTACTGTATCAAAGCATGGGGAAGTGCAAAGAAATCTCACATCATCCTAGTAGAACGAGCACAACGTGCCTTGCTTAAAGTTATGGAATGTAAACCTTTTCGTTTCCCTACGGTACAACTCTATGCACTGACTGATGTACTTTCTGTCAGACAGTTATTTATACTAGAAACAATCTTAGCCCAACATAAAAAATTAGATTATACCACTTGCCAACCCCAAAGACGCCACCTCAAGCATAAAGTTTTCCCTTACATTGGTTCCCGAACGTTTTTTAGTAACAGATTTTCTTACTTAATCGGTCCCTTTTTGTACAATAAAATCAATAAAGTTCTTAATTTACAACATCTTAAAAAATATAACCTTAAACTTAAATTGACAGATTGGCTCAAAGCTCTAACATATACTGATACTGAAAATCTCTTCGCAGTGATAAAATAAATTAAGCAAATGATGAGTAAATTAACTAAACTAAGTACCTAATAATTTAATTCCAAGATCAAATTTTAAAAGACAATAAATTAGAAAATCGTATGTAACATTAAGTATTTATCTCATTTTGAAATACCTACATGCAAATTATCTGAATGTGTCATTATATTTATAAAAGAAAACTATAAACTTTACCTACAACAGTTAAAAATTTATTATGTAAAATATCGAAAAATTTATTTCTAAAGTTGCGTATATTGTATTAGCTTATTTAAAAAAAAAAAATTATACCTAGTACTCGTAAAAAATGCGTATACTAAAAGTAATTAAGTAACAATGGAAGTTACTGGTACTTAAGTGACAGGCTAGGCCTAGTTTAAGTGCCAGTGAACAAATTTACATGTCATTACTTAAATTGCTTAGCATTAATTTTATATTGTTAAAATCTCTTTCTATTTTAACTTAGCTAAGGCGGACCTTGTTTTTCCAGCTCAAGCTTACCTAATATTATATACCTTAAAACACCTGTGTATCTGAAAGAATAAGGTCCGCAGTTTTGGTAGTCTAACCAATCAACTTTGTTAACTGGTTCGCGCGCCAACGCTATTGGATAGCGATGTGCTTCAACTTCACGGGCGATTGCGATTGCGAGAGGCCGCCCGAGCCGATTAGAGTACCGGCCAGAATAATCCGCTGATACCCTCCGCCCTGGCGCGCGGACGCATAATATTCCTTATTTTATTTCCCCATTGATGTAATCAACAATATATCACAATATTGTTTTTTTATATTATTATGGTGTGTAAATTTTTACTTGTAAACTGTGTGTTGCAGAAATAAAAAAAAATTATAAAAAAATTATCTTGGGACCTCTATTATTTATTATTTATATTAATGACGTACCTAAATCAGTAGATCATCCAATGACTCTTTTTGCTGATGATAGTACCTTGACAATAGCTAATAGTAAGCCTGACATATAGGAATTTGAAATTAATAAAACTTTGACATCACTTATTTTATGGTTAGATAATAATAATTTAAAAATTAATCTTAGTAAAACTCAACTTATTCATTTTTCTCAAACAAAAAACATTGTTCCTAACGTTAAAGTAACTCATCAGAATGCAGAAGTATATGCAGTAGATAGCTGTAGATTCCTTGGACTTATAATCGATAGTAGACTAGACTGGAAAGCCCACATCGAACAACTTTGTAAAAAAGTTAGCAGCGCGTCATATGCGTTATTTAAGCTGGCGTCACAATTGAATACTGAAGCTCTTCTCACAGCATATCATGGATTAGTTGCGTCGACTCTGAGATACGGCATTATTTTTTGGGGAAACTCTACGGATAAAGAAATGATCTTTAAAATGCAAAAGCGTTGTGTCAGAGCCATGTTTGGGCTGAAAACGACCGATAGTTGTAAGCCATATTTCTTAAAATATAAGATTTTAACGCTTCCGTCATTGTATGTGTTGGAGATTGTTCTATTTGTCAAAGCAAATCAACAATACTTTCTGAAAATGTCAGATAATGTTCAGCGTAGTCGACGCGATAACAGTCGGATCTGCATGCCCAGATCAAAAACAGCTCTTATGAGTAAGAGTATTTTAAGCATGGCACCTCAAATGTATAATAAGTTACCGCTATCTTTTAAGCAACTTAATTATAATGCTTTTAAGCACAGAGTAAAAATGATGCTACAAGAAAAATGTTACTACTCTGTGCTTGAATTTTTAAACGATAAATTGTGAAATAATTATTTAATTCGATATTTTGGCAATGTAATTTGTAATTAGTTGACTTTTGTATTTGACATTATTAATTTTACTGTTTTTGACATATTATTGCTTTTATTTGTAGGCTATTGACATTATTTATTTGACATTCATAATTTACTGTTTTAACATAATATTTCTTTTTTGGGTCATTACCGATAAGTTTACTGTTTTGACATATTGTTTTCTTTTTAGCGTCATTGGCAATTATACCTACTGAAACTGTTTTTATTTAATGTTTTTTGTTTTATAATTTTGTACACCGTTTACGGTAAAACATGTTTGCGACATAATTATATTTATACGAACATCTTTTAACAACACATGTTTTAAACAAATAAATTTTCTTTATCTCTTTTCTTTATCTTCTTTATCCACTTACGCCTATAACGGCAGGTTTCGTTTAGTTCGGTATTCAACCACTACTCGATTGACTCTACAATTATTTAATTGTTATTAAAATTATGATTTTCGATCTTGATTCGATTTTGATCTCAACTCGATTTTGTCAAGAGTTAGGGGGCTGGTCGTTAAATATCCCACTACAATCATTATTCATGGAAACCCCAGCACCTGGCTCACTGTTACACACAGTTTTCGGTGTTCCTTTGCGAGCACCACTGATTTTACACCGGCTGGCGGTGAACAACCCTTTTTATTTGCTTTAACCTTTCCAGGTCGCCTACCATCAACTCTTATTGCGGTTTTGTTTAGGACCTAAACTGATCTGCTTCGCTTATTCGTACCACGACAGCTTAATATCAATGACAGCGATTCAGTGATCATTCAATGACATTTCACAGCCGCTGAGCTCTCATCAACTCTTATTTAACTTATAACTCGGCCAAGCTAACATGACACCTGCAGGTTATACCCGTCCCTTCCACTCACAATTGCTTTCTTTCGTACTCTGACCTTCTAAAAAGTGGATCGCAAATGAATTGCTAAATGTTAATGACCGAACGATTTGTGTCCTTTTTCTTCTACCCGTCTCTTTCACTCGATTCTGTCATGCCCGGAGAGTGAGAGGGACGGGTATAACCTGCAGGTGACATGTTAAATCGACCGGGTTATAAGTCAAATAAGAGTTCCTGACAGCTTAGCGGCTGTGAAATGTCATTGATCGATCACTGAATCACTGTCATTGATATTAAACTGTCGTGGTACGAATAAGCGAAGCAGATCAGGGGGGCAATTGCGTAAGGTAATCGTATTAATTTGACAGTTCATATCGTATTAAATCCGCTGCAATTTGTATGGAATGACATTTATGATACGATATGAACTGTCAAATGAATACGATTGACTTTACGCAATTCCATAGCAGTTTAGGTCCTAAACAAAACCGCAATAAGAGTTGATGGTAAGCACCCAGTTCACAAGTTCCTTTTTAGTGGAGATTGTTTTCTAAACGGTTTTGCATTTATTTTGTGAAAACTCTTATGACAAAGTAAGACAGCGCCCGTGACAAAGAATATGCCTATATATACAGGATAATTTTTTTGTCAGTGCACAAATTTTTAGGATGGACTCAGAATCGGTAAGTGAACAACTTTCTCCTAGAAACATGGGTCGAAAAACGTCAAAAATTTTTGGACTTCCCATACTAAATCGATCACGTGATCAGTCTCATTTGTATGAAGAGTCAAAAAAAAATTGTCATATTTCGACCTATGTTTCTAGGAGAAAGTTGTTCACTTACCGATTCTAAGTCGATCCTAAAAATTTGTGCACTGATAAAAAAATTACCCTATTTATACACAATCAAAGGTAGGCAATGATTTTTATTTCATAATAAATATAAGCATTATTTTTGAATAATTTTAGCGATGAATATGTTCCGTGCTACTACAACGAGCATAAAAATTAAGTCTTATTAAGTATTTCCTTTTTCCAGCGTAGTAACCGTTCCCATGGGAATATCATTCAGGAATAATAAATCTTAACTTAACTTAAGTTACCCTACCCCTACCCTACCCTAATCCTTCCAAAATTGTCAAATATACCTAAGCGTTATGCTTGACAGTGGATCTAGGATGCTTGACAGTGATCTTCTTTTTTCGTCGCATTTAAACTTCATTTCAAGTAAAGCCTTCAAAATGTAAGGATTCATTTTTCCTCAGAGCGTTGATATTACTGATCCGAATATCCTAGTTAACTATATTGTATAACTCGTTTGTTAGATCTCATCTTGAATATGCGTCCACTGTCTTGAACCCATAATACGCTATATACGGTTTGATCGAAAGAATACCGGATAAATTAATTAAAAGGCTTCGTTGTAGTTTCCTGATTTTGTCCATTCTGCTAGTCGTAGACAAAAAAGGGACCTGATACAGTTATTTAAGGTTTTAAATAATCAAATTTTGATTCAAGTTGCGTTCCTGTAATACTTTTGCATTACCTCGTTGCAAAACAAATTATAGTAAAAATCGTTTCATTCTTAGAGCCATGAACCATTACAATTTAAGTTATAGTCATCCTTACTTTTTTATATTATAAATGCGTCTCTGTCTGTCTGTGTGTTACACAATCACACCTAAACTACTGAACCGATTTGAATGAATTTTGGTACAGAGATAGTCTAAAGCCTGAGAAAGGACATAGGCTATTTTTTTTTCCTGAAAAATATCACCTACCCGCGGGATAGCGTCGTGTATTACACGCGGGCGAAGCCGCGGGCGGAAGGCTAGTATTGATATATTTAATACAAAGTTGTCTAAACTTAAGATTGAAGTAGTTAAGTGATTAACGGAATAATTTATAATAGTAATATTATCTTAGTTTATTAGTGTGCACTGCCCGCGCCTGTAGCGGCTATTTTGTATTTGTATTTATATATATTTTTATCTGCTAAAAAAAAAAGAATATATGATTATTTACTTTTCAATCAAAAATAGGTTAATTTTGATAATTATACGAAGTTATTTAAATTTTTACTTTTTGCATTCACAGTGCAATTTTTATGATAAAAATGGAAAATGAAGTATTTAGAAATAATCGACCAGTCTCACAACGAGCTTCGATGGGACTCGAACCCACGACCTTTCGCTTTCCAGGCGACTGCTCTAACCACTGAGCTACGGAGTCGTTACGAGAAGCGTCGAATTTACCAAATACTTCTTACGCGCTGTATAGCCAGCGTTAATTTCATCAATGCTAAGATATTACTACCCCACACGCGAAAGAAATACCTTTCCAGATATTTGACAATCGCTAAAGAAGAAATTTAGCGAAAGGTCGTGGGTTCGAGTCCCATCGGAGCTGGTTGTGAGTAAAGGTGTGCTATTATGTTATATTCGTATATTATAGCATATCGTTATGCTACATTAAAATATTAGGTTTTTTTTTAATGCTATAATATAATAGTATTAAGCACCGAATATAATAAATAAACTATTATAACCTATGTTAAACTACAAGTAGTTATTAATGTTTTTTAAACTACTTAATGATCAATTAATATATATAAACCAATTCTTTATTCTTTTTTCCACTATTTTACAAATAACAACACGAATAAATTCATATTATGCTATTAAAAACAGAATTCTCAAGTACTTTTTAAGCCCCGAGCGAGCGTGAGTTCGCGATCAAGAATTCCACAGGACAGCATTAGTTAAATATTCTAATAACAGTAATAAATATTATAGCAGAAAAATAACATGTTCGTTCAAATCGCATGTCGTAAGTGATTTATGATATTAGTCTTTATTGATAAGACATTAGAGTCTGTCTCAACTGTTTCAAATATAACGCGTTATTTGGTTTTCCAACTTTCAAAATTCAACTCTATTTCTATTTGATAGAGTTGAATTTTGATATATTTGATTACCAAGAAAAGAGAGAGCAATACTTGCATCGCGTGCGGCTGGATCAAGAAGCTTAAATAACGACTGGATAGAGAAGGAGAACACAGTTCATTCGTTCAGTTCTGTAATTTCATTTGTTCATTTCGAATACACTAGATGGCGTGCGGCGCACTGCTTGATATAATTTAATATAGCAATAGCAGAAGAAGTTATATTTTTATATTAGGTGCGATAGTTATATTTTTATATTAGGTGCGATAGTTATATTTTTATAACGTTATGCTATATATATGCGTTATCGAATATAACGCACACCTTTAGTTGTGAGACGGGTCGATTTTTTCTAAATACTTCATTTTCCATTTTTCAATTATACGAAGATCCTGCCCTTAAGTGTGTACGGAAACCTTAATGGGCGAGTCCAACTCGCACTTGGCCGATTTTATCCGGGAATGGTTGCTGAGAACAAACATGGCTTTGTTCCACCGTCCGTCCCATCTATTTATGTAACACCAGCTGAACATCTTTCGCAAACGCTTTCATTTGTCATACACTTGTACAATCACGAGCAATAATATGTACACAACATGGAACTATGTAATATTACATTATTGCATGACTTTTGTGGCTCTGATAACTTTGTTTCGTAACGCTTCAATGTGACAAAGTTATATGTTGTATACATATTATTGCTCGTGACTGTACACATCAATTGCTAAGGCTTACCAGAGACAATATAGTAGATTGTACAACAAGTGCATAGAACGTACCATTTTACCCGAGTTGTATATATCCACCCGAGCCGTAGGCGAGGGCGGATAGTCAATTCGAGGGTAAAATGGGTTTTAGGTACGAGTTATACACTCTGCTTTTCACTTCGAGTGTGAGGAAAATAAATAACAATATTGCAAAAAATAAAAAATAAAGACTTCGCCATATTGGCGGGAAGACTTTCTTTTTCTTTTTTTTATATGTGGCAGTGGCAGCACAGTGACTTTAGCTTAGATCGTCCATAATGCTTTTGAAATACTTATTTCTTAGAAAACTCATTAATTTTGCCTAGTTTTATTAATTTAGGAATTTCACATTTTAAGAAACAGAATGAAACGTGACTGTTTACCTGACGACCTTTGTCTTAGAGTCTGAGACCACAGACTAAGAAGAGTGTCTGAGACTTAGACGAAGATTTTACTTTATGCACTAGAGCATAAAAAGCGATTTTATGCAGCCTATACCCAACATAAACACGAACTTTACGAGCATGAGAAGTGAAAAAGCATTTTATAATAAAAAAATGTTGTATGTTCGTCGATGTCGCTGTGAGTGAACTATGAGTTCTCTAACTGAATCCTGATTTGCATCTCTATAGGATTTGGGTCAGATACTGAACCGCACGGCTGTGATTCGCTTCTGCTTAGAACGATTACTTTGCAGTGAAATCTTTATGTATTAAATGCAACCGTTATTGACAGATATATCAAATCACTGAAGGAATTGCGCTGAAACTTACTACGCTACGCTGAAATTTACTACCTGTAGAGCATCGGCGGGATCGCTGGGGATCCCGCACGACTACCCTCATTATTTTATTTTGTAACTGTTTAAATTTTTATGTGTTTTGAACGCGATTTTCGATATTTATAAGAGAAATAAACTCTATTTACTATAAAAATACAATATGTGATCCATAACAAAAAAAAAAAAAAAAAAATCGTAAATTTGCAAACTTGCAAATCTAAAAAAAAATTTCAAAATTTTTCGAAAAATCAAATATTTTTTGTTTTCCATATATTAAAATTTTATCCGATATGTTTTTTATGTACTTTTAATATGTTATTTCATCGATAACTATGTAAAAAAAAGAATGGACCGCACTATTGTCTTTTGTTTACACAAAAGTTGAGTTTGAACGTCGATTATAAAAACAAAACATCTCGTAAAAGTGTCGGATAAGTTTTATGCACTGCTATGACTCTTAAGCTGCTCATAAATGTAACTTCCGTCATCGCGCGCACAAACAGATGTTTGGGAGAGCAGAAACGCGCGCTTTAGTTTATTATTTACGTAAAAAACGAGCCAGTAATTTGATACCCCCTGAGTGTTGAGAGGTAAATATTTAATTCAGAGATAATTACTATAATGTTGGCAATAGCTAAGAAAGGGTTTTCCAAAATTCAATCTCTTAAAGGAGATTGAACCAAAGTGTGACTACCCGCTTAAACCACACAAAGGATTTCATTTAAAAACTATTGAAAAACAATACTTAAAAGTGTAAAAAGTATGATAACGAATAAATAATAATGTTGTCTACTTGCTTCTATTACGCCATTTATACTAAATAAATAAATAACTTCTTACATTCACACCAATTATCTAAGCCCATTTAAATTTCATTAAGAAACTGTATCATGGAAAACTTGGTAACGGATAAATATCATACTTAAATACTTTTTGTTTGTAAATACATACTTAATATACATAGTAAACACCCAGACCAAGACAAATAGACATGTTCATGCACACAAATATTTATCTTGTTCGGGAATCGAACCCGAGACCACTGGCGCAGAAGGTGGGTAGCCTACCCCTGCGCCAAATCGTCGGTCAATATACTACATGTATATTTGAATTTTCCAAAGTCAAACCACATTTTAACGCAAATTATTACTTTCAACACCTACACTCCGCAGTCCGCAACCTCTTTATTTAATTAAACTGTGATCCGTAAAACGCCCTGAAGCGAAATCATGAAAATTCAAAATATTATATTAAACAAAACAGAGACGGCGGCGTGAAATTAAGTTAAATTTCAGCAACCGCACCATTTCTGCTCTTAATTATATTAATTACCGTCTAAAATATTTCTAACCACAGTTAGTTACTTAATTAAAATGCCATTAGCTCTGCAGTGGACGAAGCGCAACATGCAGAATTTATTATAGAAATCCCTTTTAGTGCTAGGTCACGCCTCTTAATCATAAGCGGAGCGGTGAGCGGTAAGCATCAATTAATGATATACACCCTTAATTTCTAATAAGTATAAATATTTCTGGGGATTAAACTATGCACCAATACGATGAACTAAGGCACCAGAAGCTGATATTTTTTTGCGATTTCGTGGCTGGCCCCATATTAAAAAACCGGCCAAGAGCGAGTCGGACTCGCGCACCGAGGGTTCCATACAATCATAAATATAAATAAATAAAACGTGAAAATGTATTCATCCACGACGCTGTATTCGTAAAAAAAAATTGCGGTGTAGAATATTGCTGTTTTAGGTCAGCCATCTCTTGACCGATAGTGGAACTAATGTAATTTAGGTTGGTGATTTCTAAAAAAGTCGTACTTTTTTACCATTTTGGTTCGGAACCCTAAAAATTTTCGTACATAGGTATAGACGGACACGTTGATCCCTTAAAATTTTTGTACTAATCAAAAAATATTGGTGTAACATACTTCATGCCTTCCATTTCTTTCTCCTCTAACCACAACAAGACAGCAGATTTCGGCTACAGTGACTGTAGTGAAGGTCTTACTGCAAGACTCACATATGATTTATCTTTTTATAGTGCGGCATACTCTGCTACCGTACAATGTGCGAGTGGTGGCTATGTAGGACTCGCCTAGCCGCTTCCTGATCCCCATCCAGTCACAAGACTATGAGGGGACAGTAAGGGAAATACTATACCCCTCCCTACTTGCTCTCACCGCCGTCAGAAAGGAGTCGCAATGTGGCGCGGCCATCTCCCGCATGACGTAGACAGCTCACCGGCCGTGTCGCCCGCACCGCACCGCCCCACAGGGGGAATGAGGCGCGCAAAGCGCCGAATCCTTGGTCCTACCTTCCTTCGTCGGAGCCGATCCGAGTGAGCATCACATATGTATGCTATATCTGCCGTAGGCAAGCATTAGCGAAACGATGAGCAGTCAGGATTCGAAAAAGGAAATTCAATTCAATTCAAATTTTTTTTATTCAATGTAGGTTGAGGTAATAACACTTATGAACGTCAAAGAAGCTACGCCATCGGTTCGCAAATCCTACGGCGGGAGACCGGAGAACCGGCAAGAAACTCGTCAAGGGCAATCTTTTTCTCCCTGTTATATTTCATACAGAGTCGTCAAATTGAAAAATTACCTTCACACATTAGTAAGGTCACTTTCCATCACAATAGAAAATACTTAATTTAATTAGTGACATTTAATTTTGCTCTTACATAATTTATCATAAAATATAACAGTAAACAATTTTCAACCAAACAAGAGGTTTCAATCGAATAGTTTAATGGGCATACAATCATCTCATTCATACTAACATTACTAATAAGAAAATTGCAAGTTGTGCCATACATTCGAATAGTAATAAATAAAGTATAATATTTAACTACACGTTAAGACAAGCAGTCTTGAGTAGACCCATTCCCACTAAGTTTACCAGCAAGTGTCGCAATATGTGTGGTCCATTGAAGTTTCCTGTCAAGAGTTACACGCAAGGAAACTGTTGAGTCTACTAAATCCAATTTTTCACCATCTAATTTAATTTTAATAGGTTGAGCCTGTACATTAGGCAAAGCAAATTGGACACATTTTGTTTTTTTTTGCATTAAGCTTTAGGTTATTTCCATTAAACCAAGTAAGAATTTTCGAGAGTGCTTCGTTTACATCGTCAAACTAAGTTTTATTCCTGTCAACATTAAAAATCAGGGAGGTATCATCCACAAACAAGACAATCTCACAAAAACTTTCTGCAAAGAATGGTAAATCATTTATGTAAACCAAAAAAAGGAACGACCCCAAAATTTTACCTTGAGGTACACCCATCTTTACATGACAACCGGATGATTTTACGCCATTAATTTCAACTATTATAACTTTAAGTACTAAATTTCATAAGATCAGGAAAAAGTCCTTGTTCAATACATAAATTAAAAATGTCTGTGAGATAAGGAGCAATTGAGTAAACAATACTTTTAATAATATTTACAGAAATACCCCATAAATCTGTTGTATTTTTCATTTTAAGTGACTTAAAAGATTTTATAATGTCAACAGCTTCAATACTTTTGAAATTACCGCATTCAGTTATGCTTTTTCTAAGCATGGAGACAGCAGCCACCGCCGGCGAGGAATCCAAATTTGCTGTTGTTGAATATTTTCAAAATATTTATCAAAAATATGAGCAATTTCTTTATCAGATTTAACTAATTTATTGTTTATATTAAGCGCCAGACTATTTTCACTTGGTTTATTTTTGCCCGTTTCACGATTTATGACATCCCAGGTTACTTTAATTTTATTATTTGACTGTTTAATTTTTAATTTTATAAAGTTAGATTTGGCTTTAGCCTAACATTTTTGATTTTTTTTTAATAATTTTCATCATGTTCTAAGAAACCTGGACTGTGGTTAGTTTCCCTCAATTTAGAAAGTACATAAAGTATATTTCTACTTTTATGAATTCCTGTCGTAGCCCAATCACAGAAATTTAGCTTTTGTGTACAGTAGTTACAATAGTTTGAGTTTTAAAACATTCTTCAAACTCATTATTGATCAAATGAGATAGGTTACCGTACAAGACATCAGGATTGTCATGCATATAGGGCATTACTAAAATGTTATCTTCAATACTATGTTTAAACTTGTCCAGTCGCTTTTTTGTTATCGGCCTTCATATAATAGTCTTAGTTTCATCAACAACATTTAACTTGTATGTCACCTTCAATCCGTAATGGTCAGATGTAATATTACTGAAAACCATCTTGCCTACCGGGTCGCATTCTGAAAAACCATAAAGTTAATATACCAAAAAACATTATCTAAGCAAGTGGCAGAGTAGCTAATTACCATATTGGGTTCGAAAAACTGGTTTATTAAATTAAATGAGTTAAACAAAGTCAGTAAATGAGTAGTTACTGAAGAACTTTCTAAAATATCAATATTAAAATCACCACAAACTAATAAAGACTTATTTTTTATTTTTAGCTTATTAAGTACATCCTCCATTACAGATTCAAAGATGTCAAAGCTACCCGTAGGAGGGCGGTATACACATACTATCACTGCTATCACTAAACTATTCAATTCTATACAGGACAGTTCAACGTGGCGTTGGCGCACTTGGCGAAAGAAATGTATGTATACCTACCATTTCTGGGAAACATGCACCAACCAACAATAGTCGTCATACCCCGATGGAAAATAGCTTTAACAAGAACGTGGGCACTCCATTAGAGGCGTTTTTACCGGAGATGCCTAAATTTTCTTGTCTTTCTAGGTGCTTTCTAACGCTTCCGTAGCTCAGCAGTCAGAACAGTCGCCCGGCTCTTGCCAGACATTGTTAAGGGACAAAAATATTTTTGTTATTATTTAAAAATAATTGTTAAAGTAATGCTATTTACATTGCAAATGCAAAAATGCATTAGTATTTAATTGGTATTCAAATAGGTTTTTGGGCATCCAAAAACCTAATATCCTGACCAAGTTTAATCGCTTTATGATTTGAAATCGCTTTTAACAAGAACGTAGCCAGGCCACTCAATCCAAGTGGCGCTTCATTAGAAGTGGAATGAAAAAGAAAACACTTTGACACCCGTTTGCACTAAACTTAAAAAAGTCTTTTCCTAGCTAACTTAAGACATTCTTAACAAAAAATTGCTTTGCACTAACCTTAGGACATTCTTAAATGCACTTTTGGCTATTCTTACCTTACGGGCCCAATATCGAGCACCTAAGGCTTAAGAAATACCTATATCAGTGATTATTGTCTGTGGCATTGTGAGCAAAGAGTAGTGCGACAAGCTTTTCTGTTCCGGTGATTATATATATATATATATATATTTATTCTTTATTGCATGAAAATAAAAAACATACAAAAGGCGGACTTAATGCCCTTAGGCATTCTCTACCAGTCAACCGGAAAGAAAGTAACAAAATGCTGTGGCGGCAATAAAAATAAGAGAAACAGTTTTTTTTTTAAAGAAACCGTATTAGTTAAATAAACACATAATAAAGCTAAATTATACATACAATCTTATAAATAAATAATACATATATACTGATACGATAATATACATACATATACTTATACATACATACAATACAATACTTAACATACCATGACATGTGTCAGAGATGACTAGACTAATGTGGAGAATTTAAGTAATGCTCTCGCACCAACCGCTTAAATACGAACTTGCTGGGGGCACTGCGAATTTTCAGGGGCAAAGCGTTCCAGAGGCGAACTGCCGAAAGGGAGAAGGAATGGGAGACGAAGCCAGAAGAATGGGAAGGAGTTTTTAGAAGAAGATTCGAACTGGAGCGAAGATCACGATGATGGGAGTCGCCCAGAAACCGAAACCTGACTTTCAGGTATTCTGGGGTAAGTGGATCGAAAAGAAGGTTGAAGAGAAAACACATAACTCTAAGGTTCCTACGCTCACGGATAGGAAGCCATTTGAGTTTCTGTCGGTAGTGAGAGATATGGTCGTATTTACGTAACCCATATATGAAGCGGATACAGTTGTTGAGAAGACGATCCAACTTACTGAGAAGATTCTCGTTAAGATCAGTGCTGCAAATATCAGCGTAATCGATTATGGGAAGGACTAGAGTCTGTATTAACGCGATCTTAGTGCTCGAAGGGAGAAAAAACTTAAACCTATACAGAGATCTAAGGGCGTTGGTTACCTTCAAGGAAACGTCATCAATATAAGCTGTCCAGGAGAGACACGAGTCAATTGTTAAGCCCAGGTCTTTGACTTGATGCGAGTAGGGTATTACATCACTATTATATTTTAAAGGAGTAACATCGCTCAAGTTAAGACTTGCTATTCGCCGTGAACTGCCAATAATGATAGCCTGGCATTTACCTGAGTTCACGGAGATACCGTAGTTGGACGACCATTTGGAAATCCATTCAAGATCACGGTTGAGTAACGCAACTGCATCATTCAAACAGTGAGCATAGTGTTGTGCGTAAATTTGTAAGTCGTCGGCATACAAATGGAAAGAAGAGGTTAAATGGACAGTAAGAGAATTTATAAATAATGAGAAGAGAAGAGGAGAGAGAATACCGCCTTGCGGTACACCAGCCTCCAAGTCGCACCACTCGGACAATGTCTGATCAACACGGACGGCTTGCTGGCGTCCGCGAAGGTAAGAGGAAAACCATGATAAAACAGTAGATGAAAGGCTTAATTGGGAGAGCATGGTGAGAAGTAACTCGTGGTCAACTGCGTTAAAAGCGTTAGAGAAATCTATCAAAACTAGCACAGTCAGTCGCGAGGCCTCACACCCGTCTCTCACGTCTTCTAATACTTTAGTGAGTGCTGAAGTGGTACTGTGACCAGGTCTAAAGCCAGACTGGAAGGGGCTGAGGAGATTATTGGATAGGACAAAGGATGAGAACTGTTTGTGTACAGCAGCTTCAAGGATCTTGGAGAGGAAGGGAAGGATTGAAATAGGTCTGTACTGGCTTAGGGAATTAGGGCTTTGGGTTTTAGGTAAAGGGATAACGATAGCTTTACGCCACGGGGTTGGAAAAGTTCCTGAGGAAAGGGAGTGATTGATGATGAAAGTTAAAACGGGAATTAAGCAGTCAAGCAAGAGGGTTATCATAAGTCTACTTACATCATCACAGCCAACAGCATTAGACTTGATGGAATGGACAATCTTGCGGACCTCATCCTCAGATAAAGGTGTAAAAGAGAATTCAGGTGCAGAACATGAAGTCGCAGCAGAGATGTTGGAAAGAGTAGCAAGTCTAACGTTGCTTGCGAGGGGGTTGACGAATGAGAAATGTTTGTTCAGTTCACTTGAAGTGAACGAGGGCTTGTGTGGAGCCCGAGATTTTCCAATCCCAAGCGTGCGCAAAAACTTCCAAATATTGGCAGAAGTAGATTCGTGGACGTTATTGTGTATGTATCGTCGTTTGGCCCTTCGAACCATCTGGTTGCACTTGTTTCGGGCAGATTTGAAAGATTCCCAAAAGTCGTCAGTACGGTGCTTTTTATAAGTACGGAAAGCTCGGTCGCGCCTTCTCATTGCCATACGCACGGCAGGAGTTATCCACGGCGCAGGGGGCCGTTTGACCTTAACATTCTTGAGCGGCGCATGTGTGTCATACAGCAAGAGAACAGCAGAGTTGAAATGGTCAACCATTTCGTCAATCGAAGTGGAGTTAAGAATGGGAGACCAGTCGACGGAGCACGCATCTGATGTTAATTTTTCCACGTCCAGTCTAGCAAAGTTGCGCATACAGACTATAGATGGCTTTGGCTTGGGAGGTTTTACCTTATAAGCTAAGAATAAAAGGTCATGTTTAGAGAAGCAGGGAGCAGGCACTTGGCCATGTTTAAAAACGAGATCAGGAGAAGAAGTAAGAATATGGTCAATCCAAGAATCATCAGTGTAGAGATTGTGGTGAGTGGGACCAAGAGGTAGAAGGGAAAGATCAGCTGAAGTTACAAGGGACAGAAGCTTTCGTGAGGCAGGTGATTGTTTGAGGAGATTGGTATTCAGGTCACCCATGATTATCAGGTGTTTGTAATCAGTGGAGAAAGTATGGAGTAGGGAGTCTAAATCAGAAAAATAGTTAACAGTTGGGGGGCAGTACACGACTCCAAGAACAACCTTAACACCCTTGAGATCAACCTCAATAAATAAGTACTCCATACATCTAATATTGGACGATGTCGATAGTATGCGGCACTGAAACTGACTGGCAAGGTAAATGGCTACACCACCACCGCCCATACCAACACGGTCATTCCTAATTAAGGTGTAACCGGGAATAGAATAGCAAGTACTGTTAAGGCAAGGCTTAAGCCAGCTTTCTGAAATTAGGATTGCATGAATGGGACCTGAAGAAAAGGTGTCAAGCAGGTCGGTATGGTGGCAGGGTATGCTTTGAGCATTAATATGGCACACACTAAGACAATTGGATAGGCCTCCAAACTCACGATCCAGGGTTGTCTTTACTGAGTTGTCAATGGAACTATCAAGAGATCGGAACGAGTAACAAGTACTATCCGCAGAGAAAAATTCTTCGGAATCTGACATATCACAATAATGTTATTAAAATAAAATATAATATTAATAATACAATATTATAGACTATAAATATAAAAATAAACTATAAATACAAATTAATTTCTAAGACATAACTATGATTATTTTCTTGAAAAACTGCACACCTTGCCGTTTCACTGGTAAAGTTAACAGAAAAAAAAAATAAAGAGTTAAACTAAAACTAAAACACACAGGCAAACACAGAAGAGCATCTAAAAAAGAAAAAAATAAATAAAAAAAGCTATGAAACAAAACAAAACTACATTAACGTTTTGTTCACACGGGATCCGTCAGTGACGATTAGTCAAAGAAGACGAGACAAAGTAGAAAAGACGTATGCGTAATTTTTCATGATTCATCGAAGTGTGAACACGTACGAATCGCAAAAAAAAAGATTTAACGTAAAACGTCGTCGTGTGAACGAACCGTGAAAACACACTTAATAATTTTAACGCAAAGTAGGTACAGCAGTTATAAAACAAAACAAAGGTCTGCATAAAATATAAATACAAAAATGAGATTAATAATCTACAAGGAAATTTCTGAACGCAGCCTTTGATATTTATTGAGGTTAAGGCTGTATACATGCTTAACTATGCTCAATACAAAAAAGGCATGGTGCCAATGCCAGCAAATTTACTTATTTTAACCAAATCTAATCTGTGTAGTTGCTGCCAAAGTCACTGTCAGCTGTCAATCAACTGACATTGTCATTCTTTCAGTTGTCAACTTGCCAAACAAGAAAGCAATTTACCGCACCGGTTTTAATAAAATTAACAAATGGGAATATTAAAGTGACAAGTGCAGGAACAATGTGAGGTGGCAGGTTAGTGCAGTTTTTCAATTAGATACACATTGGATCGATTGAACCACAATGTATGATGATAGTTATACAAAAAACTAAGGAATTAAATTAAAATTTGGAATAAAAAACTATGTTTTCTATTTAATTTAAATAAAGCTGAACAGAGATACGTATTTACGTTTTAAGCAACTACCGCCAAAAAAAGATTATCTTTGGAACTAAAACAGTTTTCATACGACAGTCCATTTTGACAGCTAATTTCGTATTGCAAGTGACTCCTGTGTCACGGCTGTCACCGGAACAGAAAAGCTTGTGGCTTTTGTATTCTTGTTTGCTAGATAGAGACAGAACACATGTGACATACGTCATTCATCATTTATTTTAAAAAAACATTACAGATCGACAATCTTTTCTGTTCCCATGACAGCGGCGCTTATGTTTAGCAGCAAAACATGAAAGTATTAGCAAAATGACATTAAAAACAAAACTCGTTAGTTCTAGTTTTGGCCACCGGAACAGAAAAGGTTGCGCACTGTATTTATGTTTTTCTTGACAGTTGAGCTCAGTTGACTTTTTCTTTTCTCTGTGAATTACTCCTACCAAATAAAATAGACAACGCCTTAGCTTTTGTCTCCTTTTAACTTACGAAGGAATCAATGAGAAGTTTCAACCAAAAAAATATCCATTGACCTACTTTACCTCGCCAGGTTTAAAATCCATAAACAATTAATATTTGAATTCATTCATTCATTATTTTAGCAAGGTGATGACTAATTTACGACGTAGTCTGTCAGTGCAAACAAAAATTTTAGCTCGGCTGTTTTAGGCTGTTTCTAAGCTAAGATGTATCTTATCTATGACACGCTCAACCCGAGTTTAGTGCAAACGGGCATGAGACATATTGCCTTGTTTATTTTTGGCCCGCAAGCGACGTTGCGTGACAGTGAATGAGCGGAGCAGATTTAAGTGTTATTTCACTTGCCTCACTTTGCTTGCGATAGCGCTTTTTTATAAAGTAATAATATTATATAGTTCTGCCTTATTCGAACAATGTTTTTATTTTTAATGATTGGACGAAATCGTAAGAGAAAAAAAAACCGCGAGTTGCACTCCGGGAGTGCCGGCAGAAGTGAAAACTTGACTCTTGAATATTAACGTTGTGCATTTTTGATATTCTTAAATTTTTTAACCCGTTGATTTTTAGAAAATATAATCAGGGAGTAATTAGATGAGTCGATTAAGGGCTCCCTACACTTTTTCACAAAAAAAAGGGATTTGGACAAAAAAAAAAATACGGACTGGATTCGAACCGAGGGTCTTCTGTTCAGCCGCCGCGCGCCGCCTATTTTCTAACCGAGGTGCCACCCGGCCTAGCATGAGCGGCTTTTTACCCATCACAAAAAGTGCACAACGCCACTAAAGAAGTTTTCAAAAAATGACACCAATACATAAGTATTTTAGGATAAAATGAAGCCTTTGTGTTATTTTTAATTTTATTTTTTTTTTTATTTTTATTTATTTAGTACATTAAACAGCCAAGGCCAGTACAAATGTACACAGCGAAAATTCATAATTACAACACACGAGTAAAACTAGTTAAAACAGTAACAAGCCAAACAGCAATACATTAAAACATAAAAGTCACTCTCGAGAGTAGGCATGTGAAACTACATGGAAGTTCTCGATTACATTAAATAATGTAAGTTAAATCAACTCAATTTATAGGTAACTTAAAAACTTATTCTAATTTATAATCTACTAGCGGCCGCCCGCGGTTTCACCCGCGTGGTTCCCGTTCCCGTGGGAATATCGGGATAAAAAGTACATATTAACCTTCCTCTTGAATCACTCTATCTATTAAAAAAAATCGCATCAAAATCCGTTGCGTAGTTTCAAAGATTTAAGCATACAAAGGGACATAGGGACAGAGAAAGCGACTTTGTTTTATACTATGTAGTGATTAGGTGTGGGCTTTGTGATGTTTCTCTTTTTCAGTCGATGATTAAATAATACTTTAAAAAATGAGAGCAGAAATAATGAGCCGTAGTTTTCTCTTTCGTATTTCACCAATCATTAAAAATAAAAACATTGCTCTAACAATTTCCGAAGCCAACAATGCAGATCTCCTTTTTTTGCAGTCGTTTAAAAACATGCCTGTAAGGCAGCTATCACATTGCCGCCGCATCCCACTGCGGTATCCGTATACGGCTACGGAGGCACGGAACCGAAACCGTACGGTTTGCTCTGTACGCCCCGCATTCATTTCCGTTTTGCGTTTATTTAACATTCGAACGACGATGAAGTAAAAACAGTCCTTTCTACTTAAAAATACATACGATACTGTGGAGCTCAGTGTGTGGCATACATACCCCGCGGACCGCACCGTATCTCCGTCCGGGGCTGCGGCGCTGGTGTGTTATACCTTCAGTTTTGTATGCAAATCAAGATTCTACAAAGTTAAGAACCGCAGCACCGCACACCGGAGCGGCGTCCGGTGCAGTGTGATAACCGCCTGAAATTATAATTACCTATGTCCAAAATCCAAATAAAACAATTACTATTATTATTATACTTTATTTATAAGCCAACAATGGACATTGGATAATAATTGACATTTCGTTATCTGTCACTGATGCCATACACGGAATGACAGTAATGCGGCTATTACACTACATTATTCAGGGCCCTTACCCTGAATTCAGGGTGGTGTAATAACAGTTAGGGAGTTAGGGTCCCTAAAGGTCACAGCATATATATCAACTCGTAAACGGAACGTAAGCGTATCAACTCGAGCGGTTCAGTATTCTTTGTATGACACTCCTTACTGCAAAGCACACTAATCGGAATCGTAACGTTATCGCCTCGCCTCGGGACCAGCGAGCGGTAAGCGCGGCGTCGACTAGCCGTAGCCGAGTCGATGTACCGACGCTGATCTGTGCCCCTCTAGTACGAGTTGATTTTAACTGTCAACGTTTACGAAAACTATCGGATGAACTGCTCATGTCGGTAAAGCAGTCAAAGGACATGAAAGAGATAGAGCGATAATTTTCGATTACGAATACAGTTTGCCAAACTCATACTAGGGGTACCGGTTTGGTTACGTGATTAGTGCTTACGTTAGGTTGACGCCTGGTTGACCGCGAGACGAAATGCGATACGGTGTGGATCCCTTTCCGAGTTGATGTATCTGCTGTGACCTTAATTAGGGTGTCAGGGCCGACCCGGTCGAACTAGCTCCCTGACTCCCTTAATACCGTGCAGTGTAATAGCATTCAGGGCGCTAGGAAGCTCACTCAGTAGTCAGTCGTCGCAAGACGAGCGGATTGCACGGACGTCTTACGTGTCAATGCAGTTGTTCGCGATGTCGTGCATAAAAGAAAAATAAACTTTAGCACATCTCATTGAGATTATAGATGCATATTATATACTTGGCTCGTAATTTTAAATATTTCTTCATCCAAATCTTTTACTTTTTTTTAATTGTCAAGTTTAACCGCCTCTGTGGTCTAGTGGTACATACCACTGGTATCAGACTCATAGGTCCCGGGTTCGATTCCCAGTGGGGGTACATATTGTATTCGGTATGGTTGGTGGTAGGACTTGTTCTTAGTCCACCTGGGGTGGAAGTCTCTTTCGCGATAGCGATCGTTAGTTATCGAATTCAGTTCAGTAAGTCAGTGCCGCCAGGTTGTGGTGATTCCTCACAAATTAGGAGTGTTTTTTTAGATGTAGATAAATTGTTTTGGAGAAATAATTTTCTGTTGGAGATTGTCGAGAGAAACGTATCTGAGTTTCGGTGGATGTGTAGTTTTAGTTACAGTAAAAGTGTATTTTTAGTATGCTTTTTAAAAAGCATACTAAAAATACACTTTTACTGTTATGTTTGATTCGTACCAAGCCACTAAATTATTATTTTTAAAACAAGATTTTTATTCAAATGGCAATGGTATAACATTGATTTTACTGCAGAATCAACCATTACTTGGATTTAACATCTTATAAAATAAACCAATAATTACATAATATATTATGTGTCCGGGGAAATGCAAGACGGGCATCTGGAACGTCATTACGCGTCAGTAATTGACAAGCCGCCGTTGACACGGCCGCGCGATTGGCCAAATGGCCAAGCCAAAATATTCGTCCTCTCTCTCACTCGCTCGAGCATTGCGGTGACGGCAGATACGTACCGACAATATTCGTTAGCTTTAAACAATACTTGTGGTTAGCTCAGCAGGCTTTCAAATTTCCACGCTATGTTTGAGGTAAACATCGCTAAGTTCTTTTTTAAATCGTTAAGTCAGCGATGGTACAATACAAAACTAGTTTTAACAATTATTTAGTGACTGGCTATCGCTCAAATATACTACAAAACACACTTTTACCATAAAAATAGCCCCATATCCCACCAAATTCCTCATTTTAAGTTAACGACAACCGTCGATAACTAACGATCGCTATCGCGGAAGAGACTTCCACCCCTGGCTAGCTACCACAATCTTATCTAAGTCTAACGCCATAACAATGATAGTTTCGGCATTATTGTGTTCTGCCAGTTAGAGACAAGATAGCCAGTTCCTCAGCAGTTGAGGATTCCAGGAGTACTGCGCTTCCTCCTTCAGCCTTATCATCGCTTAACATCAGGTGTGATGAAGGCTAAGTGCTACTCCGCTGTGGATAAAAAAATAAATAAATAACTTCTTACATTCACACCAATTATCTAAGCCCATGTTAATTTCATTAAGAAACTGTATCATGGAAAACTTGTTAACGGATAAATATATACTTAAATACTTTTTGTTTGTTAATACATACTTATACATAGTTAACACCCAGACCAAGACAAATAGACATGTTCATGCACACAAATATTTGTCTTGTTCGGGAATCGAACCCGAGACCACTGGCGCAGAAGGTGGGTAGCCTACCCCTGCGCCAAATCGGTCGTCAAAATGTCATGCTAGAATCTGCATTTTTGTGTCTTCGACAACGTAGGAGCTATTATAGCCGGGGGCGTGCAACACTTGTGACGGTCACTTCACAACTGAGTTAGGGTCCTGACTAGCCCTGAATAACGTGTAGTGTAATAAGCAGCTCCCTAGTTAGGGTCAAAACGTACCCTTGCCACAGGGCCCTGAATTACGTGTAATGTAGAAAGACGAACATTAGCTATTAAAAGTGTGAGACGGGTCGACTTTTTCTAATACCTACTTCATTTTCAATATTTTTAGCAATAAAAATTGCATTGTGAGTGCAAAAACTAAAAATATATTTTTTATTAAATTTAAGTTCTTCTTTTCCTTCACGAACGCAAGTCATTATTTGTGACGTTATTAATTTTCGCCAAATATTCCTATGTATTTTCCCTATGTATTCGACAGATATAGTCGCCCTTCGCCTAATATTTTCTGTGTGCCTTACGCAGAAAATATTTTCGTCGAATGTGGAAAAAATTAGGCCAAGGAAAGTATTTTTTGCTGAGTTAAAAATATTGGAACTCTTTTAAACTTAGTAGATAGCGATAGAAAGAGCTAATGTATAAGAACAAAGCAAAATTTACCGATAATTAAATATGTTTTTTCTTTCGAAAGTCACGGACTTATCAAATTGCCCTCGTTTACCTTCTTCTTTTGTAAACACATACCTACATAAGTAGTTATCAGAAACCCTGCGCAAATAGGTCATATAGCATCATAATGTAAAAAAAGTTGGGACAAAGACAAGAGACCACTGATCCCAAAAATGCTTATCACGTCAACGTAATTTTTCCTAAATCTCACATATTTCCCACCTAATGCGTGATAGTTAAATAAACGTCTTATACACTCAGCTCCTCTTACCAATCCTTCAAGTGACCCACGTCATGAGGATAAGTGTCTGGCTAGACAAACACATTAAATTGTGTCACCTCACTGGATTAAAGTATCCAGTTACTGAAGATATAGGTTTCAAACGAAACCTTCTTTAATAGTGTAGTCTATCCAGTTTGGCTTTTATATTTAGTCGCTGACTAGATAATTCGAAAACAAGCTCATAGTAATAACTAAATCGATTATACCGGGTGGCCCATTTTGATCGGTTAGTATGGGCGTTTTACTATGGTATGGACAAATCTGAAACTACACATGCCAGCAAAAAATCGAGACTGGGTTATTTTTATATAATGCTAATTTTAGAGTCTCATATAACGGGTGTCCCAAAAGTAGGTATAGGATGATTTGTCTCAATAAAACGCGAATGGATTGGAATTTTTTCGTAGTTTTATTTTATTTTAAAGAAGAGATTTGTACAATTTTAAATAGCATAAATCTGCTAAATGACCGCCACGGGCATTTTTGCTGTGTGCAAGTTTTTCATGACACTTTGACACATTTCGCTGCTAATTACACATATTTCGCTACTTATTTCACCAATAACTCGGCGAATATTTTGTCTATATTGTCAATGTTTTGTGGATCGTTGGCGTAGACTTTATCTTTGACGTAGCCCCAAAAGAAATCCAGTGGCAGTATTAGCAAAATGACATTAAAAACAAAACTCGTTAGTTCTAGTTTTGGCCACCGGAACAGAAAAGGTTGCGCACTGTATTTATGTTTTTCTTGACAGTTGAGCTCAGTTGACTTTTTCTTTTCTCTGTGAATTACTCCTACCAAATAAAATAGACAACGCCTTAGCTTTTGTCTCCTTTTAACTTACGAAGGAATCAATGAGAAGTTTCAACCAAAAAAATATCCAGTGACCTACTTTACCTCGCCAGGTTTAAAATCCATAAACAATTAATATTTGAATTCATTCATTCATTCTTTTAGCAAGGTGATGACTAATTTACGACGTAGTCTGTCAGTGCAAACAAAAATTTTAGCTCGGCTGTTTTAGGCTGTTTCTAAGCTAAGATGTATCTTATCTATGACACGCTCAACCCGAGTTTAGTGCAAACGGGCATGAGACATATTGCCTTGTTTATTTTTGGCCCGCAAGCGACGTTGCGTGACAGTGAATGAGCGGAGCAGATTTAAGTGTTATTTCACTTGCCTCACTTTGCTTGCGATAGCGCTTTTTTATAAAGTAATAATATTATATAGTTCTGCCTTATTCGAACAATGTTTTTATTTTTAATGATTGGACGAAATCGTAAGAGAAAAAAAAACCGCGAGTTGCACTCCGGGAGTGCCGGCAGAAGTGAAAACTTGACTCTTGAATATTAACGTTGTGCATTTTTGATATTCTTAAATTTTTTAACCCGTTGATTTTTAGAAAATATAATCAGGGAGTAATTAGATGAGTCGATTAAGGGCTCCCTACACTTTTTCACAAAAAAAGGGATTTGGACAAAAAAAAAATACGGACTGGATTCGAACCGAGGGTCTTCTGTTCAGCCGCCGCGCGCCGCCTATTTTCTAACCGAGGTGCCACCCGGCCTAGCATGAGCGGCTTTTTACCCATCACAAAAAGTGCACAACGCCACTAAAGAAGTTTTCAAAAAATGACACCAATACATAAGTATTTTAGGATAAAATGAAGCCTTTGTGTTATTTTTAATTTTATTTTTTTTTAATTTTTATTTATTTAGTACATTAAACAGCCAAGGCCAGTACAAATGTACACAGCGAAAATTCATAATTACAACACACGAGTCATCATCATTTCAACCGTAAGACGCCCACTGCTGGGCATAGGCCTCCCCCAAGGATCTCCACAACGATCGGTCCTGCGCTGCCCGCATCCAGCGGCTTCCCGCGACCTTGACCAGATCGTCGGTCCACCTTGTAGGGGGCCTGCCCACGGAACGTCGTCCGGTTTGCGGTCGCCATTCGAGAACCTTTCCGCCCCAACGGCCATCGGTTCTCCGCGCTATGTGTCCCGCTCACTGCCACTTCAACTGAGCAATCCTTCGAGCGATGTCGGTCGTTTTAGTTCTCCTGCGGATCTCATCATTTCTGATTCGATCGAGCAGAGAAATACCAAGCATCGTTCACACGAGTAAAACTAGTTAAAACAGTAACAAGCCAAACAGCAATACATTAAAACATAAAAGTCACTCTCGAGAGTAGGCATGTGAAACTACATGGAAGTTCTCGATTACATTAAATAATGTAAGTTAAATCAACTCAATTTATAGGTAACTTAAAAACTTATTCTAATTTATAATCTACTAGCGGCCGCCCGCGGTTTCACCCGCGTGGTTCCCGTTCCCGTGGGAATATCGGGATAAAAAGTACATATAAACCTTCCTCTTGAATCACTCTATCTATTAAAAAAAATCGCATCAAAATCCGTTGCGTAGTTTCAAAGATTTAAGCATACAAAGGGACATAGGGACAGAGAAAGCGACTTTGTTTTATACTATGTAGTGATTAGGTGTGGGCTTTGTGATGTTTCTCTTTTTCAGTCGATGATTAAATAATACTTTAAAAAATGAGAGCAGAAATAATGAGCCGTAGTTTTCTCTTTCGTATTTCACCAATCATTAAAAATAAAAACATTGCTCTAACAATTTCCGAAGCCAACAATGCAGATCTCCTTTTTTTGCAGTCGTTTAAAAACATGCCTGTAAGGCATCTATCACATTGCCGCCGCATCCCACTGCGGTATCCGTATACGGCTACGGAGGCACGGAACCGAAACCGTACGGTTTGCTCTGTACGCCCCGCATTCATTTCCGTTTTGCGTTTATTTAACATTCGAACGACGATGAAGTAAAAACAGTCCTTTCTACTTAAAAATACATACGATACTGTGGAGCTCAGTGTGTGGCATACATACCCCGCGGACCGCACCGTATCTCCGTCCGGGGCTGCGGCGCTGGTGTGTTATACCTTCAGTTTTGTATGCAAATCAAGATTCTACAAAGTTAAGAACCGCAGCACCGCACACCGGAGCGGCGTCCGGTGCAGTGTGATAACCGCCTGAAATTATAATTACCTATGTCCAAAATCCAAATAAAACAATTACTATTATTATTATACTTTATTTATAAGCCAACAATGGACATTGGATAATAATTGACATTTCGTTATCTGTCACTGATGCCATACACGGAATGACAGTAATGCGGCTATTACACTACATTATTCAGGGCCCTTACCCTGAATTCAGGGTGGTGTAATAACAGTTAGGGAGTTAGGGTCCCTAAAGGTCACAGCATATATATCAACTCGTAAACGGAACGTAAGCGTATCAACTCGAGCGGTTCAGTATTCTTTGTATGACACTCCTTACTGCAAAGCACACTAATCGGAATCGTAACGTTATCGCCTCGCCTCGGGACCAGCGAGCGGTAAGCGCGGCGTCGACTAGCCGTAGCCGAGTCGATGTACCGACGCTGATCTGTGCCCCTCTAGTACGAGTTGATTTTAACTGTCAACGTTTACGAAAACTATCGGATGAACTGCTCATGTCGGTAAAGCAGTCAAAGGACATGAAAGAGATAGAGCGATAATTTTCGATTACGAATACAGTTTGCCAAACTCATACTAGGGGTACCGGTTTGGTTACGTGATTAGTGCTTACGTTAGGTTGACGCCTGGTTGACCGCGAGACGAAATGCGATACGGTGTGGATCCCTTTCCGAGTTGATGTATCTGCTGTGACCTTAATTAGGGTGTCAGGGCCGACCCGGTCGAACTAGCTCCCTGACTCCCTTAATACCGTGCAGTGTAATAGCATTCAGGGCGCTAGGAAGCTCACTCAGTAGTCAGTCGTCGCAAGACGAGCGGATTGCACGGACGTCTTACGTGTCAATGCAGTTGTTCGCGATGTCGTGCATAAAAGAAAAATAAACTTTAGCACATCTCATTGAGATTATAGATGCATATTATATACTTGGCTCGTAATTTTAAATATTTCTTCATCCAAATCTTTTACTTTTTTTTAATTGTCAAGTTTAACCGCCTCTGTGGTCTAGTGGTACATACCACTGGTATCAGACTCATAGGTCCCGGGTTCGATTCCCAGTGGGGGTACATATTGTATTCGGTATGGTTGGTGGTAGGACTTGTTCTTAGTCCACCTGGGGTGGAAGTCTCTTTCGCGATAGCGATCGTTAGTTATCGAATTCAGTTCAGTAAGTCAGTGCCGCCAGGTTGTGGTGATTCCTCACAAATTAGGAGTGTTTTTTTAGATGTAGATAAATTGTTTTGGAGAAATAATTTTCTGTTGGAGATTGTCGAGAGAAACGTATCTGAGTTTCGGTGGATGTGTAGTTTTAGTTACAGTAAAAGTGTATTTTTAGTATGCTTTTTAAAAAGCATACTAAAAATACACTTTTACTGTTATGTTTGATTCGTACCAAGCCACTAAATTATTATTTTTAAAACAAGATTTTTATTCAAATGGCAATGGTATAACATTGATTTTACTGCAGAATCAACCATTACTTGGATTTAACATCTTATAAAATAAACCAATAATTACATAATATATTATGTGTCCGGGGAAATGCAAGACGGGCATCTGGAACGTCATTACGCGTCAGTAATTGACAAGCCGCCGTTGACACGGCCGCGCGATTGGCCAAATGGCCAAGCCAAAATATTCGTCCTCTCTCTCACTCGCTCGAGCATTGCGGTGACGGCAGATACGTACCGACAATATTCGTTAGCTTTAAACAATACTTGTGGTTAGCTCAGCAGGCTTTCAAATTTCCACGCTATGTTTGAGGTAAACATCGCTAAGTTCTTTTTTAAATCGTTAAGTCAGCGATGGTACAATACAAAACTAGTTTTAACAATTATTTAGTGACTGGCTATCGCTCAAATATACTACAAAACACACTTTTACCATAAAAATAGCCCCATATCCCACCAAATTCCTCATTTTAAGTTAACGACAACCGTCGATAACTAACGATCGCTATCGCGGAAGAGACTTCCACCCCTGGCTAGCTACCACAATCTTATCTAAGTCTAACGCCATAACAATGATAGTTTCGGCATTATTGTGTTCTGCCAGTTAGAGACAAGATAGCCAGTTCCTCAGCAGTTGAGGATTCCAGGAGTACTGCGCTTCCTCCTTCAGCCTTATCATCGCTTAACATCAGGTGTGATGAAGGCTAAGTGCTACTCCGCTGTGGATAAAAAAATAAATAAATAACTTCTTACATTCACACCAATTATCTAAGCCCATGTTAATTTCATTAAGAAACTGTATCATGGAAAACTTGTTAACGGATAAATATATACTTAAATACTTTTTGTTTGTTAATACATACTTATACATAGTTAACACCCAGACCAAGACAAATAGACATGTTCATGCACACAAATATTTGTCTTGTTCGGGAATCGAACCCGAGACCACTGGCGCAGAAGGTGGGTAGCCTACCCCTGCGCCAAATCGGTCGTCAAAATGTCATGCTAGAATCTGCATTTTTGTGTCTTCGACAACGTAGGAGCTATTATAACCGGGGGCGTGCAACACTTGTGACGGTCACTTCACAACTGAGTTAGGGTCCTGACTAGCCCTGAATAACGTGTAGTGTAATAAGCAGCTCCCTAGTTAGGGTCAACACGTACCCTTGCCACAGGGCCCTGAATTACGTGTAATGTAGAAAGACGAACATTAGCTATTAAAAGTGTGAGACGGGTCGACTTTTTCTAATACCTACTTCATTTTCAATATTTTTAGCAATAAAAATTGCATTGTGAGTGCAAAAACTAAAAATATATTTTTTTATTACATTTAAGTTCTTCTTTTCCTTCACGAACGCAAGTCATTATTTGTGACGTTATTAATTTTCGCCAAATATTCCTATGTATTTTTCCTATGTATTCGACAGATATAGTCGCCCTTCGCCTAATATTTTCTGTGTGCCTTACGCAGAAAATATTTTCGTCGAATGTGGAAAAAATTAGGCCAAGGAAAGTATTTTTTGCTGAGTTAAAAATATTGGAACTCTTTTAAACTTAGTAGATAGCGATAGAAAGAGCTAATGTATAAGAACAAAGCAAAATTTACCGATAATTAAATATGTTTTTTCTTTCGAAAGTCACGGACTTATCAAATTGCCCTCGTTTACCTTCTTCTTTTGTAAACACATACCTACATAAGTAGTTATCAGAAACCCTGCGCAAATAGGTCATATAGCATCATAATGTAAAAAAAGTTGGGACAAAGACAAGAGACCACTGATCCCAAAAATGCTTATCACGTCAACGTAATTTTTCCTAAATCTCACATATTTCCCACCTAATGCGTGATAGTTAAATAAACGTCTTATACACTCAGCTCCTCTTACCAATCCTTCAAGTGACCCACGTCATGAGGATAAGTGTCTGGCTAGACAAACACATTAAATTGTGTCACCTCACTGGATTAAAGTATCCAGTTACTGAAGATATAGGTTTCAAACGAAACCTTCTTTAATAGTGTAGTCTATCCAGTTTGGCTTTTATATTTAGTCGCTGACTAGATAATTCGAAAACAAGCTCATAGTAATAACTAAATCGATTATACCGGGTGGCCCATTTTGATCGGTTAGTATGGGCGTTTTACTATGGTATGGACAAATCTGAAACTACACATGCCAGCAAAAAATCGAGACTGGGTTATTTTTATATAATGCTAATTTTAGAGTCTCATATAACGGGTGTCCCAAAAGTAGGTATAGGATGATTTGTCTCAATAAAACGCGAATGGATTGGAATTTTTTCGTAGTTTTATTTTATTTTAAAGAAGAGATTTGTACAATTTTAAATAGCATAAATCTGCTAAATGACCGCCACGGGCATTTTTGCTGTGTGCAAGTTTTTCATGACACTTTGACACATTTCGCTGCTAATTACACATATTTCGCTACTTATTTCACCAATAACTCGGCGAATATTTTGTCTATATTGTCAATGTTTTGTGGATCGTTGGCGTAGACTTTATCTTTGACGTAGCCCCAAAAGAAATCCAGTGGCATCACATGGCAAGATCTCGGTGGCCATTTGACATCACCTCTTTTTGAAATTACGAGATTTTTCGACCTTTCCACGAGTGTTTGTAATTGATCGTGAATTTTCGTTACATATTTGTGTAACTTCTATGCGCTGTTTTATTGTGAAACGCTCCACGATTAATTTTACATGTGTCAAGATGACGTATGTCAAATTTCAACCCGCCATCTTGAATATTTCGGAAATAGCGCGAAATTCAAATCCTATACCTACTTTTGAGACAACCTACTTTATAAAGGTATAATATTTGGATCACTGCAATGCGTTTTGCGTCAATTAAAAGGCCAAATGCCCAATTATAGAATCATAAAATTAACAGCTCGTTTTTTAGGGTTCCGTAGTCAACAAGGAACCCTTATAGTTTCGCCATGTCCGTCTGTCCGTCTGTCTGTCCCTACCCAGTCTAGCTCATAGAGTCTTAGTACTAGAAAGCTGTAATTTGGCACGGATATACATATTTATCACGCCAACAAAGTGGCAAAGAAAAATTTTGAAAAAAAATTTTTAGGATACCTCCCCTACACGTGAAGTGGGTATGTATTTTTTTTATTGTCTGCCCCATAGTGTGGGGTGTCGTTGGATAGCAATTTCAAAAATATTGTGGGTTTGTAAAGACAGCTTTTTGATTAAGGCATCCGTTTGTGAAGTCATGTCCCCCCCCCCCCCCCCCCCACAAGCTTTTTATGAACTTGCCATGTTAGTTAGGTAGTTTGTTAGTTAGTGGGGGACAAATCTTGCAACCTTAATTTGACCCACTTCCCAGTGTCCGATGGAGCTGAAATTTTGTATACAGGTTTGGTTTAGATGACAATACAATACTTAAGTACAGTCAGCAAAAAAACTTGTTATGAAAATGATTTTTTTACTAAAAACTTATTATTTATTTAAACATGCTACTGAACAAGCCCGTAGCCGCCCGAGTACGCACGATCGTTCCTTTTACCACGCCAAAGTCCGCTTTGCCGCTAGTTATCTGGCCGCCGGATATTCGGCCATCCGGCCTGAAGGTTCAAATTGAGAGATTGAGAGAATTGAGAGATTCAAATTTATAAATCTCTTTGGGATCAACTAAAAACACACGAACAGTATTTCAAAACTCTGGAACCATCCAGTGCTTCCGCGTGCTCCTACTAATTACTCCTACTGATAGGAGCACCAGGAAATTAAATGTCAAGTAAGACAATACAAAAATATCTTCCGGGTGCTCCTACTAATGCTATAATTACTCCTACTGGTAGGAGCACCGGGATACCATGTCCTGATGCTCCTAACTCCATCTCCATCTACAACTTATCATTCAGCGATATCTCTTCAGGACACTACTATTCCAAATTCATTCTTTGATACTTTAACTCAAACATGATCAAATATTGCATATACACGACCAAACACAGAGATTTAAAAAAAAAAATTTTCTGGCGATGGCTGTCCCAGAGAATTTATTCTAATTTGCTACTGCAAGAAATATTAGCCCTCACACCTTATTTAACCACATTTACGACATACTTTCTGTGGCATGGTGTCCCCTCGCCTTTTCTCGCTTTAATCTTACTGAACCTGATGCTTCCAACGCGCTTCCGAATGAAAACACTGAGAAATCTGACGAGAAAATTATTAAAATAATTCAACAAGAGAAGTTATCGTTTGTTATATGTGTATAGTGTAAAAATTATTTCCGAGGATAAAAACCTAATGCTCATTATTATGTAGTTTTTGGAATCATATCTATCATATTTGTTGTGTTCCGAAGTCACACAGAGAAAACTTTGAGTCTGATGATGAGGGTTAACGTTTCGTTTAAACGTGGTATGCTTCGTATTAGACATTTTAGACATGAATCTGCTCCAAATTTGTATGAAGAGTATTGGACATATGTTGCCTATTCTTTTAACCTAAGTTTATTATGTGTGCTGTTGGTCTTCCAAAGAAAAATAAATAAAATAAATAAAATAAATAAAATAAATAAAATAAATAAAATAAATAAAATAAATAAAATAAATAAAATAAATAAAATAAATAAAATAAATAAAATAAATAAAATAAATAAAATAAATAAAATAAATAAAATAAATAAAATAAATAAAATAAATAAAATAAATAAAATAAATAAAATAAATAAAATAAATAAAATAAATAAAATAAATAAAATAAATAAAATAAATAAAATAAATAAAATAAATAAAATAAATAAATAAAAAAATAAAATAAATAAAATAAAATAAAATAAATAAAATAAATAAAATTGTTATAGAGTAAGTACCTACTTATTTTTATGTTTGGTTGAAGTGGTTTTTAGAAGTTTATTATTGTTTTTTCTTCTTTTTTTTTTGTTTAATTTATGTGAACCGTCCCTAGGTACAACGCCGTCCCCCGATACAATTTTACGGTATCTTCATAAGAACAATCGTCTGTTGAACCTGTAAAAAAAGTTAATTAGTTTCGTAAGTAAAAGCGATATTGATCCTACAATTTTAGTTTAAGAAAGCTGATTATCCCTTATGACATGTGATATTATGTTAAAAAAAACTTAAGTAACTAAAATGGAAAATGAAGTATTTAGAAAAAATCGACCCGTCTCACAATCAGCTCCGATGGGACTCGAACCCACGACCTTTCGCTATCCGGGCGACTGCTCTAACCACTGAGCTACGGAGTCGAACGACGAAAAATTGCATTGTGAATGCAAAAAAGTAAAAATTTAAATAACTTAAGTAACTAATTCAAATAAAATAAATATTTTATTCCAAATTCTGGAAACTGTCCACATGTTCCGCACTTGCCCCTAGATAAAGTAGTGTATGAGACTCGGTATTAAAACACTCGTAGAATACAATACGGTATTTTACTGATTTTTTTTTTATTTCTTTAAAATGTTTTTCGAAATATTAGCTACACAAAACAAGTTTTCACTTTGAATTATCTTGAATATTTTCAAAGATATAGGACTTCAAACTTTATAATTAGACAAGGACAGGACGCTATCTTAGTGACGTCAGTGGGTTAGTAGCGTCATAGTCACGCCATAGAAGATTTCGTTTTAGAAAGAGACAGCTATAGTCAAAATCAAACAGACTATAATTCTTTTATTATAAAACAGATTCTAATTATTTTTTCACATTTGGTATTCTTAATTGCAATATTTTTTAACGTCATCATTAAATATCTACATTTCAACAACAGTAAAATACCCTATTAAAAAACTTGCAACTCCCACTCGTGTTTAATAACCCTCATTATGCAACAGTCACATAAACTAAGCAGATGGTTGATTGCCTTCGCATGTCATATGGATGATTTCTAAGCGAGGAGCCCGTGGCGCAGTAAATAGCGCGCTTGGCCTGCCATCGTTGAGGTTAAGCAACCTTCGCAATGGTCGGTCACGGGATGGGTGACCAAAAACTTTTCATCTCGAGCTCCTCCGTGCTTTGGAAGGCACGTTAAGCCGTTTGTCCCGGCTGCACTTGCAGTCGTTAATACCCACCAATCCGCACTGAGCCCGCGTGGTGGGTCATGGCTCATTCTCCTTCTTCATCCATAAGGAAGGCCAGTGCCCCAGCAGTGGGGACATTAAATGGCTGATGATGATGATGATGACATAAACTAAGTACCTACTAGTATTATAAAAACCAACCAATCGATATAGAGGAACATCGGGCAAAGTTGTGAATGGTTAATTTTTATTCTCTAAATAGTCTTGCATGATAGTTAGTTTAGCTAAAATATTAGTTTTTGATTTCAACCACGCGCAGACTTTTGTGGCGCGCACTATATCAAGAATGAGAGATTTTTGAGGGACAGGGAAAAAAAGAAAAAAAAATTGTTCTAATAATGAAACGATATGGCGCTGACAAATAGCGAAGTCGGTTTGACCAGAAATAAACTAAAATGACGAGTTGATAACATTTTGATTTTTTCAAATTCGTATAGTCTTTTAGATTACTTTTGATCATTTCGTTATTTGCGAGCGCCATCTGTCGCCACTTTAAATCAACTTTTTTTTTCTTTATATCTGTAAGAAAAATCCCTCATTGGCATATGGTTGATTGCCTTCGCATGTCATATGGATGATTTCTAACTACTTTAAGACAAATTGTCTATGTAAAAATGGCGGATATTGTGATAATAAAAATGATAGTACTTTTAAAATTGTAAGAAATATTATGAAGTGTTCACTAAAAATTATTAATGACAAATGGCATTTTGAAATAGAATATAAATTATCGTACATTTCGAACATGTGTTGGTTTTAGAGCGAACCAGGGCAGTCTCCTTTTAACCCAGCGTCAGCGTGTCGCGCGATAGCAGCGTATTTTAAAAAGATGCCACGGATATTGATTTGGCCGAATACCGAATAATCGGCTACGCTCTTGGCCAAAGCCATAGTAGAAACAAATAAGTACGATATCTTCATACATACACAATGAAAACGGTACGTCCGTACGTATGCGTCGTCGCATGCACACGACAAAATGTATCGGTTATAATAGCATCTACACACGTTCTGATCCGACCTCCGATTTGGTCTGCTCCAGACCAAATCTGGACGTGTGTAGCGTCGTCGTCCGACCATAATTATTATTATTCGTGTTTGACGCGGTCGGCCGGATTTGGTTCGCACGAACTTCACTTCCTACCAAATCGGAACGTGTGAAGGCTTCCGACCGGACCAACTTGGCAGTGTTGACAATTTTGGAGGTTTTCCCCTAGATTTAGGGAGAAAATATGTAAAAGCGGAAATATTTAAAGCAGGTAAATTACGTTTAAAGGATTTTTAGAGGATTCAATTTAATGCTCGTTCATGAGTTTTACGTAGGACTGAACAAACTAAAGGTTTAATTATGGCAATTTGTGCAAAGATTCTTTTATCTATTACCTAGTTTTATTTCGTTTATTCTATTTAAAAACTCGCAATTTGTCGTAAATCTAAATATTTATAATAAAGGCATAACACCTCATCAATAAGTGCTGCTTTTAGTAAATATTTAGCATGTTCTAGTATTTTAATGAAATTAACAGAAAATAAAAATATAATGAAATTGAATTCTTTAAAACAATAAAACATTAAAAACCGAAAATCATTTTCTTTTTATCTATCTATTGCAAGCAAATCAATGTTTTCAGTATTTATATTAATAATATTAATATTGGGAGATTAGGAGTGGCTGGCAACACTGCAACAACAGCTAGGTGCGGCCAGACCAAATCGGAACGTGTGTAGCGCCGACCGATTTGGTACGGTAGATTTGGTTTGAACGTGTGTAGGCGCGGATCAGATCTGCAGTGAAGTTCGCCCGCACCAAATCGACGGTCGGATAGGAGCGTGTGTAGCGGCTATAAGGTGTGCCAGTCGTGGCTGCGCCGCCGTACTATCCCGCGTCCACACGCACGCTCTGCCGGCGCGGTAATTTGTACGTTACAAGGAGGTACGTAGGTACACAGTCAGCTTCAAAATGATTTGAGTGTCCAAAAACTCCTAAAATATCTGAACATTGGCAAAACTCACTCGAGTGAGTTTTGCCGGCGAACTTCACTGCAGATCTGATCCGCGCCTACAAACGTTCAAACCAAATCTACCGCACCAAATCGGTCGGCGCTACACACGTTTCGATTTGGTCTGGCCGCATACAGTTGCAGTCGGGAATAATTCCGAATCTTTCCCGTGGAATACATACGAAATATTCCGAAGTATTACGAAACATTCGGAATATTTCGATCGTCGAAAAATACGGGAGTAGGTAACGATAAAAAGGCAGCAATCGGTAAAAAGCAGTAGAAAGCAGTTGACACTTATTTTGAAACACCGTTGCAGTCGGGAATAATTCCGAATCTTTCCCGTGGAATACTTACGAAATATTCCGAAGTATTACGAAACATTCGGAATATTTCGATCGTCGAAAAATACGGGAGAAGGTAACGATAAAAAGGCAGCAATCGGTAAAAAGCAGTAGAAAGCAGTTGACACTTATTTTGAAAAACCTTTTTTAATTTTAGTAACTGCTAGGTAGGTACAAACCTCGGCACCGAGAAGCCGTCTTCTATTAGAGTAGCAAGTGCCGAGGCTTATCATCACTTCACTATCACTAGGTAGGTAGGTACATAGTATAAAATAAAGTCGCTCTATGCATCTGTCTGTCTGTTTCTAAGCTTTCTTCTTTTAAACCACGCAACGGATTTTGATGCAGCTTTCACTGCCATAATTAGAAAATTTAATTCCAACGGTTTATAAATACATACAAAACATTCTAATTACTTACGTATTTATGTACTTTATAGAGAAAATTACATGTTTTTTGGTGAAGCCGTAAAAAACGATTTTTCGAGCGCTTACATTGCGAACACTGAACCTTATGAGATGCATCAAAATAATTTACTACGGAATTGTATATCATTAAAAGGCCAACAAAAAAGTCAGCAACAGCGTCATATGTCTATCTCCTAAGGTTGACTCACAGTAACCATTTTTATCTTTAAGTAATTTAAAAATATTACTTTATTCGCACAGCTAATTTCTCCTATAATCGTTATTAATCCTTATCCAAATAAGTTACCTTGAATTGTCCTTTACCCTATGTTCGGAAAAGATCGACGTTTCTGAACGCAACTCTAATGTCACGTCAAATTGACATTAGCTGTCACTTGAAGTTGACAGGGACTCTTGATTGAAATTCTTCTTGGAAAAATGTCGGAATAATTTTGCTGAATTTGTTAAAAATCGCTCGCGTTGAATGTGCCTGGCATATCGAGTTTGAATACATCTTAAATTATCTATGTGATCCCGTTTTGTACGACCAAGGTTTTGATGCCATCTCTGGAGTGGCCGGTCGCGGATGCTTTGAAAGATAACCTTTTCTACCACACGCGCTTGTTGTCGAGACACTATATCGTAATAAAAAAGGCTCCCACGTGTGTGTCTTTGTGTATCTATTGTTGAAACGCCCGGTGTCTTGTGAACGCTGTTATTTGTGTTATGAGTGAGGTGACTAATTGGTAAGGTCTGCAGAAGAAGACGGAGCCACAGGGGGGGCCCCCCTTACACCACTTCTGCCTTGGAGACGGTCGACCCACAGACCCGTATGTAACCTTACCTTACTTAAAAGTCTCTCCGCTGTGTATCGCAGTCCTATTGTTCAGTTACATCCCGGCTGAAACCAAGATTTGTCCGGAGTCTATACTCATGATAGCCTTCCACTGCGCCAATGCTGACTCCGCGGTCTAGGCAGGGGTGTACTGAACATTTCTTGGTAGCCAAGAGCGTAGCTTGAAGGCCTGAGAGGCCCACGCCAAAACTTTGTATTAATCAGTGCCGTTTGATGACCCAGTCTGGTCCGGACTAGATTAATTTGTACTTGTAAATGGTAATTAACTTGCATTTGAAAAGTAAAGGGCATTCCTTTGTTATTGGTTCCATGTCTTGTAATTAATTGTCATGTATTGAAGTTCCAAAATGTAAACAGATACCTTTCTTTGTTCATAATAATTATTATTTAGTTTTGTCAGCAAACTTGAGTTGTGAATATTGACAAGTTTGTTGCTAAAATAATAGCTAATAAAAGGTCAGCTAATAAGTTTGCACTCAATACTTAGTGAAACTTAAATGATTTGGGACATTGTTTACACATTGAAACTCATTGAAACTTGTGCTTTGAAATAATTGAAATTAACTTGTTGTTGTGTAACAGTATGTTGTGTTGATATCCAAGTGAATTTCAATAGTCAGTGAGTTTTGTTGTTTTCTGATAACCTCCAGATATTTAAGAGTTTGTGTCATTATAAATACTTTGTTGTTGTAATATTGGAATTTTGTGGTTAGTAATAACCTCCAAATATTGGAGATTTTGTGTTATAGTGAATATTTTGAATTTGTTGTTTTTGTTGATAAATTTGTGACGTTACAATGACGGCCTCCTCTGCTAAAGCCAAAATACGTTCTGAGTTACGGTGGTTGGCTTCTGCGGTCGCGTTGTTGGATCGACCGGATAGAACGGAGGCCTTGTTGAACAGATACGTAGATCTGCCCATACGTTTGGCTGTTGTTGATGAGCAGTATGCCTTATTTTTGGAAAGGACTGTTGAGGCCGAGGTGGAAATGCGACAAGAAGTCGGTTTGGATGTGGACCAGTGTTATGATTTTGCGGACAGAATTACCCAGGTAGCTCGACCTTTGCAAGTGGCAAGAGAGAATGAACCGAGCCCGTCCCCGGTCACATCTAAAAGTATGCCCCCTCTCTTTGCTAGATTGGCCCCCTTAGACTTAAGGCGCTTTGCTGGTCGTCTAGAGGACTGGGAGGGCTTTATTAATATTTTTGATAGTCTTGTACATGCCCGGGACGATTTGACCCAGGGCCAGAAGTTAGCTTATTTGTTATCCGTGTTGGAAGGGGAGGCCCTTGAATCGGTTCAACATTTGGCCCCCTCGGATGAAAACTACCCTATTGCTAGGGATTTGATTGCCCGTCGGTACCAGAACGTACGACGTCTGGCGGACAACCATGTTGCCGCCATTTTGAATTTACCCCGCGTTGCCAGCGTGATGCACTTGAGAGTGGCTTTGTTGAATCCGCTGTTGGTTGCCTACAACGCATTGAAAAACTTAAAACTCCCAGTGGAGCAGTGGTCGTTTTTGTTACTGCACATTGTCCTGGGAAAGTTGCCGGACTCTGTTAAGGTCCGTTTTGAGCAGCAGTATGGTGGGGATAGTGCGACTTATCTGCCACCCTTCTCGGACCTCTTGACGTTCCTGGAAGGAGAAAGTAGACTGGCAGATAATTCCTCTCTGGCCGGTCCTATGGGACCCGAACGACCTGTGCCACAGAGTAGATCCCCCACCGGACCCCCCCGTAGGGGGCGTATGGCCCCTCGCGCGCCCGGCCGCTATGCCGCCGTCCAGGAGACCGCCCGCTGCTTGTATTGTCGGGAACCGGGTCACAGCACGACCCGTTGTGATAAGTTCCTCGACCAGCGCGTCCAAGGCCGTCGAGCGATCGCGCGACAACGGACATGGTGCTACTCGTGCTTGGGCCTGCACATGCAGCGCGAATGTACCCAAGCGCACCCATGCCGCTTTTGTAAGGGCAACCACCATCCCCTCCTCTGCATGAACAGCCCAGAGGGCGGCGGAGCGCCGCAGCGCGTCGCTGCAGGATCACCTCGTATGGGTGGGGGGCTCGGACCCCCCGCGGTGTTTGCATCCCGCAGCAGTTCTAGTGGCCACCAGAGTGGCCCCAGACGCTCTCCGCCACGTTTTGAGCCTCAAACGGGCGGGGGTCCCAGGGACCCCCCAATGGGAAACCGATCCCCAAGGATGGGGATGAGTTATGCGGGCGTTGCCGGAGGTCGTAGAGGCCCCCCGCGACGTTTTGAGCCTCGCACGGGCGGGGGTCCCACGGACCCCCCAATGGGAAATCGGTCCCCAACTAGGGGGTTCGATTTTGCGAGCGTTGCGGGAGGTCGTAGAAGCCCCCCGCAACGTGTTGAGCCTCGCACAGCCGGGGGTCCCCGGGACCCCCCCTCTGAAAATCGGTCACCGTGCCCCCGCGACTATGGGGCGACGTACACGGTGGATGATAGGCACCGATTCTCGCCGCCGCTCGCCGAATACCCGCGTTTGGAGCGGCGCCCGCCCCGTCTTCAAGGGGCCGGGAGATATAACCCGCCTGATACCGGGCGAATTGGACGTAGGCAGTATGCGGGAGATTGGGACCCACTGGATCGCTATGAGCGACCCCCTTACCATGGGGGGACGTCTGGGGACCCCACATACTAGCAATCAACGTGTTTACGGTCGATTGTAGCCACCCCTCCAGAGACCGTTTTGTTGCCCACGGCCTCTGTGCTTGTCAGGGGATTGAATGGCGACCTTGTGGAAGTTCGCGCCTTGTTGGATTCCGGTGCTCAGGGGTGTGTTGTGTCATCTTGGTTAGTTAGGCGGTTGGGCCTCAAGGTGCACCCCCACACGGAGACCACCAAGAAATGTTCAGTACACCCCTGCCTAGACCGCGGAGTCAGCATTGGCGCAGTGGAAGGCTATCATGAGTATAGACTCCGGACAAATCTTGGTTTCAGCCGGGATGTAACTGAACAATAGGACTGCGATACACAGCGGAGAGACTGTTAAGTAAGGTGATTTCACATACGGTTTGGCTTCGAGCCCGTTTGTTGCGATTCGTTCTTTGTTGGAGTTGGCCGAGAAGGAGCGCTTGAGATACCCTCGCGCCTCCGCCATTTTGGCCAGTGACGTCTATGTGGATGACATTTGCACGGGCGCCTCATCTGTCTCAGAGGCGATTGTCCTGAGAGACGAACTCACCGCCCTTTTGAAGTCGGGAGGTTACGAGTTGAGGAAATGGATATCCAACTCGCCTGATGTACTGGTAGGTTTGCCCGAAGAGCACCAGCAGGACCCCCACCTATTCGAAAATGTTGATAATCCCCATGTGGTGACCGTCCTTGGCGTACAGTACAAACCGGTCTCTGACACGTTCACTTATTGTGTGGATTTACGACCACCGAAAGTCTGGACCAAGCGTTTAGTATTGTCTACTGTCGCACGTACCTTTGACCCCAATGGGTGGATTTGCCCCGTGCTGTTTATGGCCAAGTGTTTCTTGCAACGGTTATGGGCTTCGGGTGTGTCGTGGGATGAACCCCTCTCGGACGAGTTACTCCGAGATTGGTCGAGCTTCGTTTCATCCCTCCCCGAGATTAATGAAGTGCATTTGCCGAGGCTATTCCTCCCTTCTGAAAATTGTAAAGTTACTCTTCACGGCTTTTCCGATGCCTCCGAACGTGGATTTGCTGCGGCCGTGTACCTCCGCACCGTTACTGTTGACGGAGTTGTTGCTGTGCATCTGGTGATAGCGAAAAGCAAAGTCGCTCCCCTTCGGACTCGTCATACGATCCCGAGGTTGGAATTGTGTGGAGCTGCCCTCCTAATGCGTTTGTTGAACCACGTATGGCTCACATTAGGTCGATCTATTAAGATACAAGAGGTTTATGCTTGGACGGACAGTCAGGTCGTCCTTTGTTGGTTGAAGGCTCCGGCGCACACCTTGGACGTGTTTGTGGCCAATCGAGTGTCGCAGATTTGTAATTCCGACATCGAGTTGATTTGGAGACACGTGCCGGGAACCATGAATCCCGCGGATTGTGCGTCTCGGGGTTGTGTAGCCCCAACCCTAATTAACCACCCCCTCTGGTGGGGCCCCCAGTGGTTGATGCGGCCTGAGTCGGAGTGGCCGCCCTCTCCAGCGTTGTCGAACGTAGCCGTTCCTGATATGCGGGCATGCGTCCTGGAGACTAACCCCGCCGGGGAAAAGGATTTGTTGTTGGATCGGTACAGCTCCTTACAGAAGCTGCTTGGTGTTACCGCTTGGATCAGACGTTTTGCGTACAATTGCAGAAACCCACGCGCGAGGCGTGATTCGTCGGTTCTCACTCCGGACGAGCGTAGGGACGCGCTCTTGTTTTGGGTCCGGAGAGTACAAGCTGATAGTTTTGAGTCCGAGATTGAAATTTTGCGTTTAGGCCGTCGCAAGTTGAAGGGCGCGGTATCGCGATTGAATCCCTTCCTGGACGAGAGTGGGCTTTTGCGAGTCGGCGGAAGACTTCGAAATGCGAACCTGCCGTATGGAGCTCGTCACCCCCTTTTGTTACCTAAAGCCGGACATTTGACTCAACTGATAATAACAGATCGCCATGTGAATGCACAACATGCTGGCTGTAATGCTTTGTTGGCCATTTTGCAGCGTGAATTTTGGATTTTGTCTGCTCGTCGAGCCATTCGCACTGTGGTTTTCCGTTGCCTGCCTTGTTACCGATTGAAGGCCGCGACCATGCAGCCCCAGATGGGTGATTTGCCTGCTGATCGCGTCACGGAATGTAGAGCTTTTGCCGGAGTCGCCACCGACTTCGCCGGTCCCTTTACTGTAAAGGCTTCGAGACTGCGTAATGCTAAAACCTATAAGGCGTACTTGTGCGTGTTTGTGTGTTTGTCCACCAAGGCTGTCCATTTGGAAATTGTCTCGGAATTGTCTACCGAAGCCTTTGTCGCCGCCTTGAGCAGATTTGTTTCCCGTAGAGGACTGCCGACATTGATACGTTCCGATTGTGGTACTAATTATAAGGGAACGTGTAATTATCTTAAGGAAGTAGTTAAGTTTTTTGTTGATAATAAAATAGACATTGGAACCACCCTCTCCCGGCGTGGGATAATCTGGAAGTTTAGCCCACCAGCTTGTCCGACCTGGGGAGGAATTTTTGAAGCTTGTGTAAAGGCTGCCAAGACACACTTGCGTCGCGTGATTGGAGAAACTATTCTCACGTTTGAGGAACTTGATACGGTATTTTGTAAAATTGAGGCCGTCCTCAACTCGCGACCCTTGTGCCCGTTGTCTTCGGACCCGAATGACCTGGAAGCGTTGACCCCAGGTCATTTCTTGATCGGACAGCCCCTTTTGGCGTTGCCTGAATATCCGATTCAGGATGTAGGATCCCATCGTTTGTCGCGATACCAACTTTTGAGACAGATGTCCCAAAACTTCTGGGCACGTTGGTCGATGGAGTATTTGCATATCCTACAACAGCGCGTGAAGTGGACAGATAAAACCACCCCACCCCAGACTGGCGACCTCGTGTTGATTAAGGATGCTAACCTGCCGCCCCTATGTTGGCGAAGGGGGCGCATTGTTAAACTCTACCCCGGAACTGACGGAGTTCCTCGTTTTGCTGAGGTTTTGGTTCGAGATTCGGTTTTGAAGAGAGCCGTTAGTGGGCTCTCCCGATTACCCGTAGATTGACGTACCGTTCTTAACGGTCCGGGGCGGGGGGATGTTCGGAAAAGATCGACGTTTCTGAACGCAACTCTAATGTCACGTCAAATTGACATTAGCTGTCACTTGAAGTTGACAGGGACTCTTGATTGAAATTCTTCTTGGAAAAATGTCGGAATAATTTTGCTGAATTTGTTAAAAATCGCTCGCGTTGAATGTGCCTGGCATATCGAGTTTGAATACATCTTAAATTATCTATGTGATCCCGTTTTGTACGACCAAGGTTTTGATGCCATCTCTGGAGTGGCCGGTCGCGGATGCTTTGAAAGATAACCTTTTCTACCACACGCGCTTGTTGTCGAGACACTATATCGTAATAAAAAAGGCTCCCACGTGTGTGTCTTTGTGTATCTATTGTTGAAACGCCCGGTGTCTTGTGAACGCTGTTATTTGTGTTATGAGTGAGGTGACTAATTGGTAAGGTCTGCAGAAGAAGACGGAGCCACAGGGGGGGCCCCCCTTACACCACTTCTGCCTTGGAGACGGTCGACCCACAGACCCGTATGTAACCTTACCTTACTTAAAAGTCTCTCCGCTGTGTATCGCAGTCCTATTGTTCAGTTACATCCCGGCTGAAACCAAGATTTGTCCGGAGTCTATACTCATGATAGCCTTCCACTGCGCCAATGCTGACTCCGCGGTCTAGGCAGGGGTGTACTGAACACCCTATATCATTTAAATGAATACTTTAGAAGTTAAATTACTGTAACTGTCGAAACACCAACAAATTGTTCAAAAGGAGCCGGGCCGGGTCGCTAGTACCTAATAAAGTAATAACAAGAATAAAAATTAGTTTTAGTGCTATGCTAACAGTACTTACCTACTTTTGTTGTTAATTTCGCCTTGCATAGCTAAGGAATAAAATAAACATTCAAATTTTACTTACGCTAAGTAACAACCAATTCAACATCAATCCATCACTGAGCAAATAAGTACTTCGTTTTTAAAGAAACAACGTTTACTTTATAAATTTTAATCGTAAATCGAAATATTGCGAATTATTCCGAAACATTATGAATCTTTCTCGGCGGGGACGGGGCGCGGGCGAAAACTTCTCCGGGGGGCCCGCCCGCCACTCCTCGCCCCGCTGCGCGCCCCGCCCGCCGCGCCGAGCGCCACTAGACTAGAATTTATTCTGGCTCACTCATCTGTCTATGGCGCCCGCCGCGGCCTGCGGCCGCGGCGCGCACGAGTTGTTCGTTCGTTCGTCCGTTCGCGTCGGTCGGTCGGGTCGGGCGGGCGGGACTCGGGCATACGATATTTTCTAGACCTAAGATAAAAAGAATTGTCAATAATTTTAATCAAATCTATTTTGAAATATTCTGATGGAAAGAAACTTTCTGAGAAGTATTCCGTAATTATTCCGAATCTTTCAGAAGTTTTGCAACTGGTACTTAACACAATACTTTACGGTGTACTTTCATTTGTTGTCATTAGTTCTCAAGCAACACATGAAAATGCACTTTTACTTTGAGGTAAGGTTGATTTTTGTCAAATGTTCAGATATTATTGGAGGTTTTAGACACTCGGATCATTTTGAAGCTGACTACATAATATATATCTACCTACACAGCCTTAACAATAGGTAAGTAGGTACGTGAAGATGGAAGGAAGATGGCTACAAATTCGAGTACCGTAGACAATATTGAATTGTAATAGCAGTTTGTCAAATCCAAAATTGTCTTTCTTTATTTTCCACGACTTTAGTCTCTACAGTCGTTATTAAGTTATTTTATTCTAATTCAAATACTGTAACTAATAGATGCGTATTTTTTCTGATGAATAAAATCAAAGTCCTGAAATCTTTTTATTGTGATTTCTTTGAAAACCCACTTCCAATGATATTATGTTTATGAATTCTCCGTAGTTACTTTGATGTGGATGAAATAACATGTTTTCGTAGGTATACATTTCTATAAAAGAGCCATTAAATATAATTGATGTTTTATGATTTATTATACCTAAATGTTTACAGCTGGTACCAGTGTTTGGTGACTAGCTAAATGATAGTTCTTTTATCTTTACAGCTTTAAGAGTAGTGCTGCTTTGTTTTTGAACTAGCTTTTCGCGCGCGGTTTCACCCGCGTGGACTAAGACCCGTACCCAGCAGTGGGGTAAAAAGTAGCCTATTTCACTCAGGGATAACGTAGAATTCTAATGGTGAAAGAATTTTTGGAGTTGGTTCAGGTAGTTCCGAAGATTCCCTCTACAACCTCACAAACTCACAAACTTTACCTCTATCTAATATTAGTACCTACCTATTTATAGAAGTAAAGATTAGTCAGAGTTTAATAAAAAACGGACAAGTTCGAGTTAGACTCGCCCACCGAGGTTTCCTTACAAACTTCTCCATCCATTTTACCAAGTGCTAGTAGCTTCCAGGGTGCCTACCATCAACTCTTATTGCGGTTTTGTTTAGGAACCTAAACTGATCTGCTTCGCTTATTCGTACCACGACCGCTTAATATCAATGACAGCGATTCAGTGATCGATCAATGACATTTCACAGCCGCTAAGCTGTCAGGAACTCTTATTTGACTTATAACCCGGTCGATTTAACATGACACCTGCAGGTTATACCCGTCCCTCTCACTCTCCGGGCATGACAGAATCGGGTGAAAGAGACGGGTAGAAGAAAAAGGACACAAATCGTTCGGTCATTAACATTTAGCAATTTATTTGCGATCCAGTTTTTAGAAGGTCAGAGTACGAAAGAAAGCGATTCATTTTAGGAACCTATTCTGCATCGCGCTATTTTTGAATCGCTGTCTTAAAGTTGATGGTAGGTACCCAGTACTTAATCCAAAGTTACACGTATAAAAATAATGTCTTGATAATTTTTGAAAAACTATACTTGTTCGAAACATCCGAAACATTCCACTATTTTGCCTGTTAAGTTTACATAAATATGTAACAGTACTTAATTTGTAAATAATTCAGATTTTTCGCTTCACAGACTTGGGCATAAGGAGGGAGAAAAATAAATCCTCAAAATGTGCACATCAAGTGCTTTTATATGATATTCCACTCGAACTAGTACCGTTAATTTAAAATTTCGACCCTCTAAGTATATCCTTATTAATATCTAAAATTTGAAAGTGTGTTTGTTTGTCCGTCTTTCACGTCAAAACGGAGCAACGGATCAAGGTGATATTTAGTAGGGGGATAGTTTCGGAGCTGGAGAGCAACATAGGCTACTTTTTATTCCAGAAAATCATAAAAAAAGACTAGTAAAGTTTTAGTATAAAACAATGATAATGCCAAATTTTATAGTTATCTGTCAACGGGACTTCCCGTTCAAAATTTCATAGGGTACCTACTTAGGTACCCTATGAAATTTTGATACTCTTAAGAGTGTCGAAATTGGTATAAGTTTTTTACGGCATAAACGGCCGCATCTTTTTTTACCTTAATTAGTAGTTTAATATTTTCACAGCTTTAAGGGACTGTAGCCCTGAATATATGGATTTAATTTCAAGTCGATATCTCCACGCGTTCCCAAAATAAGGGGTCTTGAATGATAGTCGGACCGACAGACGAACAACAAAGTGATCTTATAAAGGTTCCGTTTTTAAGATACGAAGTAAGTAGTACCTTAAAAACGAAACCTTCTATTTTCACTGCAATTCAGCAATTGCAGCACATTGACACAACACACTTTCATACTCATTTAATACACACAGTGTCACATATTTGCACTTCACTTACCACTCTACACGTGTTTCAGCTTTCAGCCACACACAGAGCATCACAGGAGTTAGAAGAGCTTACACGAAACTACCACGAACAGCACAAGTCCTCATCATCAGCCATACGACGCCCCCTGTTGGGCATATGCCTCCTCCAAGGATCTCTACAATTTACGCTGCCTGCATCCAGCGGTTTCCCGCGACCTTCACCAGATTATCGGTCCACCTTGCAGGGGGGGAACGTCGCGTTGACGACGCGACGTCGCGTTGACTACGACGACACGGACGACGCGTCGTCCGGCACGCGGTTGCGATTCGAAAACCTTCACGCCCCAACTATGTGTCCCATTGCTATTTCAGTTGAGCAATCCTACAAGTGATCTCGGTTGTATAAGTCTTCCTGCGGATCTCATCATTTCTGATTCAATCGTGCAGGGAAATACCAAGCATAGCTCTCTCCATGGCTCACTGCATGACCTTGAGAGCCTTATTATGAGACCCATAGTAAATGACTCCCATAAGTCATTACTGGCAATACACACTAGTCAACGACTTTCGTATTGAGACATTGTGTTATTTTGGAATTTTTGGACGCGAATATATCTTCCCGGACGCTGCTCATCCGAGCTGGATTTGACGAGACATCTCTTTCTAGAAGTTGGACTTACCGCACAAGTTTTTATGTTTATTATCGTTCTTTGCTAATTTACTTATTTCACTCAAATGTAGGCGCTACTCAGCTTGGATGTGAGAAAAGAAGTTCGAATCGCAGCGACTAAAAAGGGCTTAGTGCTGGGACCCCATCACGCGGGCCCAATGGGGATTGGTTGGGATCTCAGATCACATAATACTAGGTTGGGATTCATTGCTGCGACTATAATACAGCGTGTTATTCCAAGCATGGATAATAATAGCAAATTTTGAATAAACGGTTTTCAAGGTTTCAGTCACAGGTAAGTACATTGGTTTACCGTAAATTATAAAAGAGCCATAAAGGAAAAAGTTACTACCACCAACTTCTTACATGCAAATATCACACACTTTTTAAGTTCATATCTTTCTACTACCAATGCCGTCAAGTATTTCAGAATTGCAATAAGCAATAAGTGGGAAAAGTTGCCACTTAAAATAACCACATCAACAGACAAGTTGCAAAGTAACAGCTTTACATGCTTTGTTCACGTCGAGAGTCCTATTCAAAAAAGTTACCATATTAAATCTTATGCCGTTGACATAAGATCCACTGTAGAAGAGAGTTTGCCTCAAAAAGTTACCAACTTCAACCTTATGCCTTTGCAATAGGTTGCATTATTCAAGAAGGTTCTTGAAAGAGCTGAAAACAAAATAATGCACCGTAAACAGAGGTGAACTAAATTTTATATGAAAATGTTCAGATGCAAAATTCTGTTTTGTTAATCACTTCAACACTTTCTTGGCTTCTAAAGGTGCGAAGTTTTCAGGAATAACTTTCGGCTAAATCGTGTTTTGATATTTTACAATTTCCCGGGTGACTCTTATAGGTACTATTACTAATCTTTTCAGAACTAAAGTTCAAAATTAAAGAAAGGTATACTAAACATTGAAAAAAATTTTTTTTTAAGTTGGTAGACATTTGCAACAGTTTGGGACTCTCCATAAACAGATCAAAGAATGATTGTGGATCGTGCTAGAGCTCTGACTTCTAATCAGATACTGGATCTGGAGACTGTGAATGACTTTGTTCATCTCGGCTCTAATATTAGCAATAACGGCTCCAGCGAAAATGATGTGCGAAGACGGATCGGAATGGCAAAGGATGCCATGTGTCATCTAGACAGGGTGTGGAAGAACAGGTCTGTCTGAACAGTCTGAAAATGAAAATAATTTCGTACCTTGGTCATCTGTGTTCTTCTGTACGGCGCTGAAACATAGATGCTCAAAGCTGCTGATCGTGGACGTTTCGATGTTATTAAGATGTGGTGCTGGAGAAGAATGCTCAGGATACCATGGACAGTACACCGGACCAAAGCGAACGTATCAATACTTCAGCAGCTCAGGATCAACACAAGACTATCTTCCATCTGTCTCAAGCGAGTACTTGATTGCTTTGGCTACATTGCCAAGAAAGAAAGCGACAACCTGGAGTAATAATTGATAGTGACATTGAAAGTTGACGGCAAAAGGTCACGTGGTTGCAACCCGATGCGTTGGTCCGACCAGATCCGCACCATTCTCGACACGTCAGTCTACGACGCACTACATGCCGCTGGTGACAAGGGTCGATGGAAGGCCATCATCAAGGAAAGACTGCTAGGAGGAGGTGGTCACGTCACGACCCTCAGAAATGAGAAACACGACGCGAGGAGGGATTGTTTACCTTTAAAATAAATATAAATAAATAACTTCTTACAATCACACCAATTATCTAAGCCCATGTTAATTTCATTGAGAAACTGTGTCATGGAAAACTTGATAACGGATAAATATATACTTAAATACTTTTTGTTTGTAAATACATACTTATTATACATAGTAAACACCCAGACCAAGACAAATAGACTTGTTCATGCACACAAATATTTGTCTTGTTCGGGAATCGAACCCGAGACCTCTGGCGCGGAAGGTGGGTAGTCTACCCCTGCGCCAAATCGGTCGTCAAACATATTCGAAACAACCTTCTATTATTCGCTTCAAAAAAAAAAATAAGTACCCATTCGATGATCCGATGTAATTATTTTATTAACAAAAGACCGTATTTCATAACACAAAGCATGCAATGCAATACATACATCAGTTTGTACGGGTTCAGCCTATTATGGAATAATGTTAGATGTACGAGTCCGGGTTGGTGCTTGCTAATGAGCCCACTTAGGTACTGGAATACGTATGGATGCCGGGACCACTACTACGAAACACCACTTTTTTATCCACAACGGTGTTGCACTTAGCAATAAATTAAAAGTTTACCGCCTCTGTGGTCTAGTGCACACCACCGGTATCAAACCTAGAGGTCTCGGGTTCGATTGTTTGATTAATTGAGTCTGACGCCATAACAATGTTTTCAGCATTATTGTGTTCCGGCATTTAGAGATAGACAGCCAGTTCCTCAGTGCCTCAATCACTGAGGAACTGGCTGTCTTATCTCTAAATGCCGATTCTGGGAATAATGCGCTTCCACCTTCAGCCATATCACCATTTAACATCAGATGTGATGAAGGCTAAGTTCAACACCGTTTTGGATAAAGCATTGGTTGTCTGTAAAGTCGGTTTACGGACGATAATTTTACATGATAACGTCATAATATGAAAACATTGATGAAAAATTGCATACTTTTATGAATTGAATTGAATTATTATCACTGAATTGTCATTATTTTGTATAATACAAAGAAGGATTAAAATACACATTTTTGGACTAAGTTTATATGGCAAAGATTAGTTTTCGATTTCGACCGCGCGCAAACTTATCTGGGTACTCTAGTAGGTACCCAGGAAGAAATTTGTAGGTAGGTACGGAAGAGTTAGTCTATCGGGAAAAGAAAATCCCCATGGTACTACCAGTTAGACCAACGGTTGTTCCACGGGGAACAGGTGCTTCCAAACTATCCCTGAAGGGCCGTAGCCCTTCTGCAGAGTTTAATAGAGAACCAGGAGTCTTTTCATACCACTTTATTTACCAAATACATCACATAGGTATTCACTCAACATTATAGCTTATCTCTTATTTATTAAGAGATCTTCTACTCAAGACTGCCAAACAAGGAATGTGTCACTCGCTATAGTAGTGACAATATACTAAGGCGCATGTGCAGCTGATTGTCAACAGTTCAATTTGGAGTTACCATAGACAAACAACTCAAAGGAGGTAAGCCTACCAGCTTTCCCTCAACACACCACACCCCCTCAATCGGCTGCACATGTTGAGCATCACTACATCAAAACAATATTATCAAAAACATTTTCTCAAACATTAAACCAATTCACGATAAAATTTCGAATCAACTCTTAAACAACCTTTACTACTACTTAATATAGCTATCACCCTAAACATACATAAATATTGAAATACAGTTTTAATAAAAATCCCCTATCTCTCATTACCCCTGTCTACCCCTTTTACATTTGACATAACAAAAACACATAGGTAGGTTACGTAGTACTTATAAATTCCTTGGGTAGGATACTCTATGGATTTTCTTGTCAAAAAAGGTTCCATAGTAGCGGCGCACTCCGGCCTCTCGAGGCTTGCTACAGGACCTTGTTGCTCTCCAAAGAGTTTAAAATGAATACGACCGACGCATATTGGTAGGTACCTACGCGCTCTGTCGAGTAGCGTCTTTGTCAATGATGCTCCACATTTATTAGACCTTGTGTTCACTGCAGAATGGAGTATTTTCGAGTACTTACTTCAGTTAATAGGATTATCAAAACTAAAATACATACTATACTATCCATACTAATATTATAAACGTGAAAATGTGTTTGTTTGTTTATTTGTTTGTTTGTTTGTCCTTCTTTCACGTCAAAGCGGAGCAACGGACCGACGCGTCGGTCTATCCCCATACCAAATATCACGTCGCGACGTGATATTTGGTATGGGGATAGTTTGGGAGCTGGAGAGTAACATAGGCTATATTATTCCGGAAAATTGAGTAAAATTGTAATTTTCTATGAAAAATCGTTTAACTGTCGTACGTTCGATACAAAACTGTCATTGCTTCCATTGCCGTTTCCAAAGAGTATGTAATCACTGACGTCTGCGCGGTCAAAATCGAATACTAATCTTTTCCATAAGCTTAGAATAAAAAATGTACTGTAACTAGCGCCAAAAATGCCCCAGTCGCGCAAGCGCGCAGAGTTATCTGACACTCACTCGACTTCGCAGAGTAATTTTTTATATGTAGGAAATAGAGACCAAGCTTGGGCCCCTTTTATTGGTAGTGTGTAACTAGCGCTATCTGTTGTCTGGTGTAGGCAACGTTTGGTGTATAAACACACACACAAGATGTTGGTGACCGGGTCCACTATTATATGGCAAAACAACGTTTGCCGGGTCAGCTTGTAATGTTATAAATGTGAATGTGAGTTTGTTTGTTTGTCCGTCTTTCACGACAAAACGGAGCAACGGATCGACGTGATTATTGGTATTGGGACAGTTTGGAAGCTGGAGAGTGACATAGGCTACTTTAAATCCCGGAAAAATATTTGGTTCCCGCGTGATAACGTCGCCGTCGTGCACTCCACTCCAGGCTAGTAGGTTTAAAAAGCGTTTATTTCGAGCTTCGATTAAAATATTGGTTTTGCGTTGGTTATATAGCTTAAGCACTTGTCTAATATATTTCAAACCTGCGAAGTTATCCTACAACTTTTTTAGCAAGTTTGTTACTATTCGAACGCAAAAACTATTGGACGGATTTAGATTAAACTTTACATTTGTATCCTACTATAATATTATAAATGTGAAAGTTTAGATGTTTGGATGATTAGATATATGGATGTTTGAATATTTGTTACTCCATCACGCCAAAACGGCTGAACGGATTTGGCTGAAATTTGGGACACAGATACTTTGTAGTGTAGGAAAGGAACATAGGCTACTTTTTATCCCGAAAAATTTTCACATTACCGCGAGATAACGTCGGTCCACGCGGGCGAAGCCGCGGGCGGAAAGCTAGTAGCTCATATATCGGAATAACATAAAGGCGGTAACTACGATTAATGTGTTTACATACAATCATGATAATGGTAGCGAAAGCAGCCAATTTTTTATATGTTCTGTGCTGTCAAACTACTATTGTCAAAATCGATAATTTATTCTAACAGCTCATTAAAAAAACTTCTACATTTTATAGGTAAAGTAGTTTGTTCTACAGTCGTCACGTAATTAGTCATACTTGCAACAAATCAATTCCAATTTATGAGAATCGATTATACTAGATTCTAATATAATAAATCGTATTTAGATTCAATATTAATATCATCAACACATTTTCACATTTATAATATTAGTACGGAGAGGAAGTATCCAAAAATATCCATGAAATAAGTCCTAACTTGTCCCCGTGAATACACGCCTTAGGCAGAGGCTACACGGGCGTTTCTCCAACCGCGGGAATCCGCGTCAATACCGCACTAAACACAACTTAATATGCAAGTTGTATGCTGCATACTATCCGATCTAAAGAAAAGACGCAATCATAATGTAGCCCCTTATCCCTGTGTTCGTACAGCTTTTGCACAGCGTCAATATACTGCTCGATCATCAACAATTTATAACGCTGCTAATAAAAAATTAGATATTTACCCTAAACAAACATTTCATTGTAAAAAAATCTTGATAGACTGGTTAAATTCACTAAATTATGAAGAAGTTGAAAATCTTTTGTCAAACATTACTTAAATATACCTACTTACTCAAATTTAAATATATATATACATAGCGAGGTCTTAAATCTAAACACTTACATCCATTACACGCACACATACACTCACACCCACACCCACCCACACACACACACACACTTACACACACATACACACACACACATACACACACACACACGCACGCATACGATAGATAAGTACATTATTTTGTTTTCCTCTTGTTATTACTTACCTACTGTCTTGGGAAAGGGCGAGTCTACCTCAACACGAGTACATTATAACTCTCTGGGGTGTCTCAATTCTTTGTAAAATTGATTTTGAGTAATAAAGTTATATTTTTTTTTTTATACTACACTGCGCGGCTTTCCGCCGCGGTTGTCGGGCGGGAGAAAATCGACCACCACATGCGGCGTCAAACCGCCCAGGATAACCGCTCTTTCAAACTACACGAGCGGTTTCCCGCTGTTGCGTCATTCTGAGCGGGAGCTGCGAGGGCTCGTTTTGCGTGGATAGTTTCGTGTGAAATATGTAAGTATCTATACAATAGACAGCGGTAAACCGCAATCCGTGTAGTTTGATGGTTTGCGGCAGCTTTCTCGGGTGGTTTCCCGCGGCGGGAGAACCGCCCGTGTAGCCTCAGCCTTATAATCTTGATAGGCTTAGCAAGTCCCGAAACATTTTCTCAAGAGAGACTGATTTCGAGTAAAATCTTAGACACAGAATAAATACTACCAGTATTATATTATTTTAGCCGCCAATCCTAAACCATAAAGGGAATAATTGTGGGTGTGTGGCCTGTTGCGGCTAAATGACAGGCCCATGCCAACAGGCACACTGATAGTCTGTAGGGCCCTTTAGTTCCTTATACAACCGAAAGAGGCGATGCTGTGGTTTTGCTACACTATAATTAAAACAGTCACGATAACGAGAGTTGTACTAGGGTAATGATCATAAACGCCTAATCAGACGACGGACTTTTGTCCGCCGACATAACCTAAAAGTGGAAACATTTGCTGCGAATGCAACGTAAACAACGAAGATTGTTCTGCCCATTATGCTCCTGCCACCTTGCTAGATCTTTACGAATCAAATAAACGTCGTATGCATTGAGTTCGTGGCGAAAATTACCACTTTTTAAGTTAGTCCGGCGGACAAAAGTCCGTCGTCTGATTAGGCCTTAACGAGATGAGAGTTCGAGTTCCGACTTTTTATATGAAGATGGAACACTGGTAGTATTAATACTGTGTCTCAGAGATTGTAGCTAATCTCAGTGTTGACGAATAATCTTCAACAACGTCAAGATTAAATAGTTCTAGTACTTTGACTGAGTGACAAGCTTTTCAGTTTGTTTGTCGTCTTTGTAAAAGTTTTGGAAGGTCTTTGTGTTTATATGATGAATGTAGGTAGTTTTGTATTGTCAGAATTTATATCAATTTATTCAAAGTTGGATCTTCGACTGATTTATATCTCTAAAGTTGTAAAAAAGGTTTCATTATCAGAATCTATTTATGTCCTAAAATTTGGTTTCAGTAGGTACTTATTAACACTAGAGCGCACGCATCCCCCTTTAAGCCAGTCACCGTACCTAGACATAAAAATCGCGTTCATCATGTCTGCCGAACGACGCCCACTGCTGGGCATAGGCCTCCCCCAAGGATCTCCACAACGATTGGTCCTGCGCGCTTTCCATCTTTATATAAAAGATCGGAACTCGAACTGTATCTCGTTATGATCATTACCCTAGCACAACTCTCGTTATTAGTGTAGCAAAACCACAAAATCGCGTTAGCTCGCAAAAAATTGCTAGGGGTTGATATTTTGGGATGTTGTTAGGATAGATACCCATAGTGTATAACCAAATTTAATGAGACGTTTTTAATATTGTTTTATAAAAAAATTAAAAAAATTCAAAATTTTATTTCCTTTATTCAATTTACGTTTGTTTAACAACACTTATGAACGTCAATGAAGCTACGCCATCGGTTCGCAAATCCTACGGCATCGACCTTGTAGCGAGACCTTGTCGCGAGAAGAACCGGCAAGAAACTCGCCAAGGCCTAAGTAAGTATATTTTTTTCTCCCTGTTTTAACTTATGCAGAGTCATTTTAATTCTTAGTTTTTTGCATTCACAATGCAATTTATATTATAGAAAAATGGAAAATGAAGTATTTAGAAAAAAAAAACGGGTAGATTTTTACTAAATACTTCATTTTCCATTTTTTTATGCAGAGTCTTCAAATTTGAAAAATGACCTTCACATAATAGTAAGGTTACTTTCCATCACAATACAGAATATCGCTTAAATTAGGTACAATTTTGCTTATTACCTAAATCAGTAAACAATTTTCAACTAAACAAGGAATCAAATAGTTTAATGGACACACTAATCTTAATCTTATTCACACTATATTATAGGACTAATAAAAAGGAAACTGCAAGCTGCGCCGTATATTCAAATCTATACTTAAGTAATAACAAATAAAAGGAATTTTTAAATAAATAAAACAATTATTAGAAAAATTGCTGTTACTGTAAGACACGGATACCAAAATTACTATGAGATACACCAGCTCGCTCATAAAACTACTATATAAACCATTATTATTATCCCGAACACCTTTAACACAAGTAGACATGAGCAGACCCACCCTACTGGCAGCACCCGTTCACGATATTAATCATAGTTACCTAAGTATATTTTTATTTGTTTCCTTGTACCTATGTCTTTTTTTGTGACATCTCACAAAATGTTTTTCATTTTATTCATTTCAAGATGCACCGCCCGTTCGCCCTCAAAAAGTTGCACATGCAAACCAGGTAAATACCATTGCACAATACCTGCATTTAGCAATACTCCTTGCACCTTCACCGATTAGACTACTCTACACGTGTTTGCCCTAACCCGGGGCATCCTCAGGAGATAGCTCGTGCGAAAAACAACAGTTTTGGTGTTGGTTTTTAATTATTATTTCTAAACTTGGGGGTTAAAACAAACATTATTATTATTGTTACATTCGGCAATCTGCACAGATTGTCGTATGGTGATATTATATAATTTTAGATTTATTTTGGGCTACATACGTAGCCACGTCACTTTGAGGTACAGGGGGCCGATTCTCAGGCAATCGAGAAAATTTCTCATTTATAAGCTCGAAATTCAAATATAACACAGTTTTTGTATTGTCAGAATTTCACAATCGAAAAAGTTCGATCGAAAACCAGCCGAACGCTACGAGTGGTACAAACCAATAGATGTTCGTATACGAACTTAGCTGACAAAATGAATTTGTTGACATGTGGGACAGCTTAGTTTGTTTGAAACGTTCTAACTTTTCAATAGAAACCACAAACAAAATGTTTCACATACCGTAAAACGGGGTGAATAGAACTGCTGGGGTGAATAGACACAAAATTAAAACGCGTTTTGAAAACTATTTCCATAAACAATTTGTTTGAAAAATCTAAATCTTGCCCTTTAAAACAAACGAAACATGGTTAAATTTTTTAACAAATTTAATGTCTATGGCAATAGTATGAAAAAACCGTTTTAATTTTGTGTCTATTCACCCCAGCAGTTCTATTCACCCCGTTTTACGGTACGAATTACCACACTGAAAAAATTCGAGTGCCTGAGAATCGGGCCCCTGGGGTGTGATTTTCTAACGAAGTTTCACCGTCACTTCGTCGTTCAGCTTCGAGTATATTGTATAGTGGGTGGCTGGTCGCGACTTCATCCGCGTGTAATTCGTATAAACAGTCCCAAGGGCTTCGATCAACAATTATAGTTGTTATCGTTACAATTGCAGTGCGTATCGCTCAGTTCAGTAAACAACTTTAGTTTTAAGATGATGAGTCATTGATTTATTTATTAACTTTTTCTTGTATTGAGAACTTGCTAAGTAGAAAACCTAACATAGGCTTTATGATACTTACTAACAAACACTGTACCTTTATTTTTAGCAAAAAAATTATTTAATCAATCAATAAAAAATTTGAAAACTAGGTACTTGTAAAAACTATTGCAATTAAACTCTTGATGTTGCTGGGCGCCTCTTTCGGTCTTTTCAAACAAAACTGGTATTTTTCTTATGCATTTTATTTATAGTTGAAAATTTTATAAGTAACACTGTAAGTGCTCGCTGTTTGCAGTCCTTCGTTTCCATCTCGTTATGAATTGGGCCATAAGGACCATTAGTTTGTACTAGGTATTGTTGTACCTTAATATTAATCTAATTATCCTGTACTCAAGGTGTTGACATCTGAATACGGTTGTAATCTTCATTCATTCGTTACTCAAGTTAATGTCTCTGAAATTTCGTCACTGAATTAACACTACATTAGGGGTTTGTAATTGTTAGTCTACTCAACCAGATTTAGACACAACCTAATTAGACTGACAATTTCAATGTCGTCACTATTTTAGCTACTCGACAATACGCGAAATATAGTACGAAATATTGAATAAAATGTATGAACCCTGGATGGAAATTGCCTTAAATCCTTTAGTATAAGCTCATTTTACTGAGAGGGAACATTATTTTATTTCAAAAATATACAAAACTGCAAAAAAAGATTTTCTATTGTTTGTTGAAATTGTTTTTATTCGGAATTTTCAACGCTAGTTCTGACTCGCCAAAAACAATGTATTATTCCGCGACTTAGTAGCCAGCCTTGTAACTACATAGTTGGAAAGGCACTCAAAATTATTGTTTATTCTCACTCTGCTCAACCTGAGAGCCTTACTGCGAGCCGTCAAACAATGTTACAGTAATGTTGATTGCAGGATGGAGCTGCGTATAGCGCCATTTCGCTTACAAAACTAGGTACTATAACATAATATTGTTTGACAGTAAAGCCCCAATATTCACACAACTTATACTAGGTAATGACAACCTACTCTTGCAAAAATATGTCGTCGATAACAATCGACTACCAAAAGTAGGTACGTACAGGTAAAAAAAACTAAAATTTTATTAATTACTAAAGTTTGTAAATATAATTCAAGCTTGCTTGAGCCTTAGAATGGCAGAGGACATTTTGTAATTCATATTTAGTTATTACATAAATGTAAAATAAATACAATGAATACTATAACATTCTTGTTCATCACAAAAGTGTGAGTGTATTATAATAGTGTGCGCTGCTGGATGCTGGCATCATAATCTCCGGTTTGAGATTAACAGCAGCGGCAGACGCCTTGGCAGATCGGAGATCAGCTGTTTTCGTACTGAAGGCAGCACCTGAGAATAAAGTATTATAAACAATTGATCCGTCTAACAATTTATTTTTTCTAATACTTTATTTTCAATAATAAAAAAATGCATTGTGAATGCAGAAAGTAAAAATAATTTAAAAAGCAATTATTTCATCTTTATCGATTGTCATATATCTGGAATAGTACATTACAGCCGAAAACGGGAAGTTAGACATCATTGAGAGTTAATCACCATTGAGAATGAAGTAAGTATTTGAAAAAATACTTTGTGCGCACGTAAAATTAAATTATCAACAAAAATTATATTTATTAGTTCCACTATCGGTCATGAGCTGGCGTTGACCTAAAACTGCAATATCCTACACCGCAATAATGCTCTGACGAATCTAGCCTCGCCGATGAAAACATTTTCACGTTATATTTATTTATATTTAAGATGGTACGGAACCCTCGGTGCGTGAGTCCGACTCGATCTTGACCGGTTTTTTCAAATGGAATGTTAACATTTCAGAGCATGAGCTCATGTGGCATGAGTCAGAAAATAAATAAATAAATAAATAACTTCTTACACTCACACCAATTATCTAAGCCCCATTTTTAATTTCATTAAGAAACTGTATCATGGAAAACTTGATAACGGATAAATATATACTTAAATACTTTTTGTTTGTAAATACATACTTATTATACATAGAAAACACCCAGACCAAGACAAATAGACATGTTCATGCACACAAATATTTGTCTTGTTCGGGAATCGAACCCGAGACCACTGGCGCTGAAGGTGGGTAGCCTACCCCTGCGCCAAATCGGTCGTCAAAAGAGAAAAGGTACCTATATTTCTTTCGAGTGCGAGGGTAGTAATATCTTCACCACAGAACACACCACCTCGACCGCCACCACTGGTGGCAATTCGGATTCCTGATTGCCGCCTAGTGGTGGCAATGCGGGATATTCTTCCAGATCACCACCACTAGTGGCAATACGGAGTTTTTATCCTGAATGCCGCCCAGTCGTGACATTCAGAAATAGATCTACTAAAATACCCTATTTTTATATAAAACTTTTAGATCTTATATATTTATGAACTTCTTGCATGCAACCTATTGACACAGTTGACATGATTTGATGAGAATTTATTGACAAAGCATGTTGTGCAATGTCATAGTATGAAGATAGTTCGAGATAAGCTCCGTATAGGTCAAAATGGCGGGTTATTGTTTATTTTTTATATTATTTATTTTAATTCTCGTTGTAAAAGGAGTTTGCCTGTGTAATTGTTGATTTTCAAGATAATTTTTAAGTGAAATGTTGTTTTATTGTAGCCACCACTTTACTCCGTATTCCCTATTCCACATATCAGATAGAAGCAGCAGCAGACCAATTCCCACAGGCAGCACCCGTTCACGAGCACGTAAAAGTGGACATGTCTATAGTTCTATAATGGTATAGACAAGTGGAGAAAGCGAAAAAAGCTCCGTATTGCCACCAGTGGTGGCGATCTCGAAAACTATTCCTCATTCAGGAAAAAAATCGTATTGCCACCAGTAAATAATGGTGGCAGGCTGTGAAAAATATTCCTGACTGCCACCACCGGGCGGCAATCAGGAAAAAATCCGTATTGCCACCAGTCGTGGCAAGCTATAAAATATATTCCTGATTGCCACCACCAGGGGGCAATCAGAAAAAAAAATCCTTATTGACACCAGTGGTGGCGACGAAGGTGGTGGCAACCAGGAATAGACGGGCTTTTTTCTTATTTCCATGTTCTGTGATCTTCATATCTGGATACGCGGAAGCGTATCAGCCAAGTTCAAAAGAAAACAGAACTGGCGAGCAGCACCGTGTGTATCTTAACACGAACCATTTGGAGCCACTTTTGACTCCCTCATAACTCAAAAACTATTACACAGAAACATGTCAAATTTGGCTTATGTATTGAGACTAGCGAGATAAATATGTGTTTCAAATTTTATATACACACCTCAAACAGTTATTTAGATATTTACGTCCAAAAATCGTTATTTTTATCACTGACTCACCTATAATCAAAACTATAACCCACTTCCAGATGACCTAGAAAGCTGAAATTTAGCATGCAGACAGGTAATCTGGTGAATACAAAGGAAAAAATCCGAAACTAGTATTTTTTTTAAATAAAACGTTGACAAACTTATATTTGCGTTCCCTATGCACTTATCCTGTATAAGATCTTGTATTAGATGAAGTACAAATATAAGTTTGTAATAGTTTTTATTCTGTTATATACCAATAATTCGTCATACCTCTTGAAGTTCGGCTAGCGCCAACGGCGTAGTGGCCATTCAATATTGAGGACTCAAGAGAACCAAGTTCGAACCCCAGAATACCCAAATACTTTTGTCCTCGCGTTAAATTAATTACAAACTTGCGCCGTCTAGCACGATATCCATATTATTATTTATTAATTATTAATATTAATATAATTATAAAGTTATTGAAATATTTACTTTTTTGCATTCGCAATCCAATTTTTATTATTGAAAAATGGAAAATGAAGAATTTAGACAAAATCGATCCTCATCTCACAACCAGCTCCGATGGGACTCGAACCCACGACCTTTCACTTAAATTAATTATTAATATTAATATAAATTATAAAGTTATTTAAATTTTTACTTTTTTGCATTCACAGTCCAATTTTTATTATTGAAATATGGAAAATGAAGTATTTAGAAAAAATCGACCATCATCTCACAACCATCTCCGATGGGACTCGAACCCACGACCTTTCGCTTTCCGGGCGGCTGCTCTAACCACTGAGCTACGGAGTCGTAATGATAAATGTGAAAGTGTGTTTGTTTGTTTGTTTGTCCTTCTTTCACGTCAAAACGGAGCATAGTACTTTAACCCGACCACCAGGGGGCGCAATCTTCATACATTCAAACGAGAAGCCAAAAAATGCGAAAGTTGCTATGTTCTCCCTGTAGGTGCACACTTTGCACATAAATAGTTCACTAAAGTCAACGATAGATGGCTCCAAGTTAATACAACCCACCCACAGTATAGAAAAGAAGAGAAAAGTCCCTTTTTTTCTATACTATATTATTGAAAGTTGATGGAAGGGTATTAACTTTAAAGAGATTAAAGTGTACTTATGGAAAATAATGTCAAATAATCTAAATTAAACTTTTGTTTGTTAAATTTGTTATTTGCTATGTTCTGTTTCGTAAAGATCCGTTATTCCGTTAGCAATTATATAGTTTCGATGCTCGGAGTACCTACCGTTTTTTGAGAAAAAGACTCGTTTGTGTTGAGTGTTGATATAGAGTTCTTTGGTGATGTGCTGTGTTTGAAAAAAGACTTCTTTGAACATTTTTAATGCCTTTAGTGATGCATATTTGTTGTTTTATTGTTAATAAAGGGTGCAGTGTTAACCTATGTTTCATTTACACTGAGTTCCCTTATAAATAAATAATATGTATACTATGCCTATGTGTGTGTCTGTGTTTATATGCCTTTGTAATTTGCATATGTGTGTGTTTATACACCAAATGGAGTGTGAACTGTGAGACTATAACTTCGATACAAAACTGCAAAACTGTCATCTCTTCCGTGGCCGCTTCCAAAGAGTATGTAACCACTGACGTCTGCGCGCGGTCAAAATCGAATACTAATCTTTTCCATAAGCTTAGCATAAATAATGTACTGTAACTAGCGCCAAAAATGCACCAGTCGCGCATGCGCGCAGAGTTATCTGACGCGCACTCTACTTTACAGAGTAATTTATATATGTAGGAACTAGAGACCAATCTTGGCCCTTTTATTGGTAGTGTCAAAACCATCTTCTATCTCACTCGTTGCAGGAGCGCAAGCAGCCGAGAAATAATAGCGGGCCATGGTAGTGTATACCTAACTAGCGCTATCTATCGTCTGGTGTAGGCAACTTTTGGTGTATAAACGTATAAATAAGTTTGTGGTATAAACACACACACTAGACATAGTCTTCTTATTATTTATTCTACTTTAGTCCACTATAATTTATATGACAAAACAACGTTTACCGGGTCAGCTTAAGCTAGTTAGCAAATAAAGAATCAATAAGCAAGATTAGATGTCAACAAAAACGGCTACATCCATAAATTGTCAAGACATGGCGCTAAATGATAAATGTAAAAGACAAACTACTGCTATATACACTGACCTCTATTATTTACACACTGGACTGGCTGACATAAATATTGTCGACTGCGGTAATGATTGTGTCAAAATTAGTTCTCGGGACACTCGTAGTGGCGGCGCTTTAAATTGCCACATAAAATTAGCTGTAATTTGTATGGAGACAGATTGTCCAGTGTACAAATAATAGAGGTCAGTGGCTACGTAGTAATAATTATATAGTATTCTTTGATACTGCCAAGGATTTTATATTAGTGCATTGTGCGGCAAAAGATACGAGTTTGTCCGGAAAGCTTTATCGCTTAATGAAACCAGAATCAAAACGCAAATGGAAATGCAATATCTGCTCAGGAACATTAAATACCTACTGCAACTTCGTCGAGCAAAATACCATACACTATTACGACTAGGAAAAAGAAACTGTTGGAAATAAGAAAATCTGTTAAAAATGATATTTCTACGTCCACACCAAACACGAGCATAAAATTAGTTTCATTGTCAGTAGCTGATACACAAGGGCAAAGTAATATAACTGGCCAAATAAAATATACTGAAACATTTGGTATTAATTTATTATGAATAAGTAGGTACCTACTAATAATTTCTCTACAAAAAGTAATGATATCTCATCAAAAACATAAAATATGTGAAGTGAGAGCCAAATTCAATATTAGGAAATATGCCTTGGTTGTTGACTTCAACGACAAAAGATGTGAGATCTAAATGGGTGCCAAGTTTAACTGTCAGTCCTGAAAATTTAGTACTTACATAAAATGTTTCATAACAACTTAAAATATAATTATATTTCGTCGTTTCATTCTTTGATATAATATTTACAGAGTAGTAGTCCCTTTAACCTACAGGCAACTTCGCACGTCTTTAGAGATTAAAAAAAAAAAGTTCACTAATCTGTCATTTGCTGTTCTGTGGTCAGTTTGACGCCATTTTTCTCATTCCTTTTTCGTGCGAGGCAACGAGCGCACGCGTCTATTTTAAATGCCGAAACGCAGCGCACAGGAAAATGTTGAACGAGTCCAACGTTTATATTCTTCAGAGAATGAAGATAATGCCACAGGTACGTTTATAGTGCTTTATCAATTCCTATTCGAATATTTGTGCATACAAGTTATTAACAAGCTACACAATAGTTAACTAAATTTATCAGATATTAAGATACAATTAATACTTTTTTGTTTCTTGTTGTTCACTGGTGAACATGAACAAGTGATTTCACTAGATGAGTTTAGTTAGGTACATAAAATCAAACTAAATCGAGATTGACTGCGAGTCAATCGCGATGTTGTAATTAGCTGCGAGCTAATATTGGGTCATATTTATGACATGAAGTAGAATCTACCCGCGTTCTAGGATAGACGCATGTTATCTACACTTTATTTAGTTACATAAAATCCAACTTAATCGAGATTGACTGCGAGTCAATTGCGATATCGTAATTAGCTGCGAGCTAATTATGGGTCATATATCATGACATGAAGTAGAATCTACCCGCGTTCTAAGATAGACGCATGTTATCTACAGTTTATTTAGTTACATAAAATCAAACTAAATCGAGATTGACTGCGAGTCAATCGCGATATATCGTAATTAGCTGCGAGCTAATTATAGGTCATATATGACATGAAGTAGAATCTACCTGCGTCCTAGGATAGACGCACGTTATCTTCAGTTTATTTAGGTAGTTAGTCAAAATCAAACTAAATCGATATTGACTGCGGGTCAATCGCGATATCGTAATTAGCTGCGGGCTAATTATGGGACATATATTATGACATGAAGTAGAATCTACCTGCGTTCTAGGATAGGCGCACGTTATCTACAGTTCATTAAGTTACATAAAATCAAACTAAGTCGCAATTGACTGGGGGTCAACCGCGATATCGTAATTAGCTGCGGGCTAATTATGGGTCACATATTATGACATAAAGTAGAATCTACCTGCATTCTAGGATAGATGCACGTTATCTATAGTTTATTGTCTGTGGGGCAATATAAATTATTAAGCCATAATAACTTATTAAATTATTCTTTGAATTTTATTTTTTACATTCTACCCTCATGTTGTTATTTTTGGCAAAAAAGAGTATGTTTGTTTTGGATACAATAAATATCATACAAAACGATGCGGGACTTTATCGAACAATCTTGGGAAATATCCATCCAACAAACCTTGGATGACGCAGTATCGCAAACGGCTCACTCAAGAAATTACATCGATAACTTTCGATCCACAATAATATTGTCAGCGTTGAGGGCGTCTACGTCCGATACGCCTGATTTTGGAGATGCCATTTAGCTTAGCTAATTTATGGACACCTTTATGAAAAATAGGTCTACCAAAAGATCAGAAAGAGAGCTTGACAAAGGTACTTTATCAAGTACCTTTGTCAAGTTCTCTTGACAAATAATTGTTGAATGTTGCACGCACCTAAATTAAACGCAGCGATTGCTGCCGCAGTTTCTGACGTCGTCGCCGTCGTCGTGAGGGGACGCTACAAAATGTTTCTTAGTTTTCAACAGCAACTTGATATGGGTACCTCGGCATAGGTAAATAGAGCAATGGACACACTGCTCTCCTCAGACGATAAGATACAATCTCTTTAGTATCTAAGCGACGACTGTCGCATTTTGGTATTGATTTACACAATTTCCTAACGAAAGATAGGATTAAACTTATTACATCTAGTTTAGAAAATAATTTCCTGCACGTCCTACAAGACTCCGATAGATATGACTCTTTATTGGGTAATACATCATCCGAAAATATAAAAGCCAGTAAGGAAATCGAACGACAAGGTTCACAGATTTGGAAAACATTCACAATTCAGAAACCTTCTGCAGTCCAGTCCACAGTCATTCGTCCTGCCCATCAGGGAAACCGGTCAGGACCTCCTCAGTACCCGTGAAACAGGGGGGCGGCGGGGAGGTCAAACCACAGGACAGGACAGAGGCTAGCGCCGCCACCGCGACGAACCTACCCTCAGCCTGCTTCGTCTCATGCGAAGAACTACAATCAACCCAGGCCCCGTGCACGGCCACAATAACAAAGGTACATGCTGGCAGAATTCAATACTTTTATGATTGTTGGTTTCATATAACATACAACAAAACTGTACTATCAGGGATCCAAAACGGATATTATATACCCTTTTGTACGGAAGTGACAGTCTGTCGTGCTTTAATCTAAATTTACCCCCGAAGAAAGTCACGAGATGGTCCAAGCTATAAATAAATTAATTGAATTGGAGCAATTTCACAATGTTCCCCGGTAATTGACCAGTTCATATCAAGAACTTTCCTTGCACCCAAGTTTAATGGTGGTAAACGCTTTGTCTTAAATCTTAAATCATAAAATAAATTTATTGAGAAGAAAAACTATTTTAGAATGGAAGACTATAGAACATCTCCTTAACTTATACCACAAGGTAGTTTTGTAGCACCGATTGACCTCAAAAAGGCGTATTTATGACTTCCAATATATAAGGAAGACCGCATAATATTTAAGATTCCATTTTCAAGCTCCAAATTCAAACTTAGCTATCGACGAATTTACTGACTTGCCTTACGGCCTATCCGTAGCATCAGCATCCAGGGTTTTTATCAAAATTATGAGAGAGGTTATATGTCCTATCTTAGAAGCCAAGGTCATAAATCAGTAAATTTATTTCGACGATGCTTAATAAATAAATTCTTTATTTATCAGACAACACTGTGGCCCATAGAAGGTTAGTAAAAACGAATCTTAACATAAGGCATCGGGGACACTTCCGTACGACTACGTACGGTACGACTCTTAAATTGTTACAATGTTTAGGTTTTGTTGTAAACCGCGAAAAAAGTGTGTTAACGCCTTCTCAAGTCTGTACTTTCCAAGGCTTTTTATAATTACGATACGCAACATTTCTCGCTGTAAAACGCAGAAACATTGCACAAATGATCAGAAATTATTTAAAATTACCGAAACGTACAATAAGAATCTTTGCTAATTTTATTGGTGCTCTAATTTCGGTCTGTCTAGCAGCTAAATACGGATTTAACTTAAAGAACGCCAGAAGTTTTTGGCATTGCAGCGCCATAACGGCAAATTCAAAGCAAAAATTTAATTTTAAGAAGACCAAAACTGGTGGCGCAATAACTTTTATACAACATTTTGTCCTATGAAAGCTTTTACAAAGGAAGACGATATTGTGCAATATTACTACGCATGGATAATACTACAGTAGCATGCTACATTAACCGTCAAGGTAGATGGAATAAAATTTCCACGCTTAAAGAAGTTGACACGATGTAGGTAAATTCATCGCCATTTGGCTACACGCATCATAGGTAAACACAAAAAATAACGGTTCAGATATCGAGTCAAGTAAAAGCAACCCCGATACTGAATGGGAGCTATCTGACGAAGCTTACGTTGATATTAAATCACCGTCCCGCGCCGTACCGTTTCACTGCGCTTAAACCATTAAACAGCAACATCGGCTCACATGAGTGTATTTAACGAGTTCTAAAAGGCGCTTACAAACTTAAAACAAGTCGCCCTAAATATACTTCTACTTGGGACCCACAACTTGTTCTCAACCACATACCTAATTGATACCCAAATTTAGTACTGAGCCTAGACAAGAACACTTTGTACAATGCACAGGGTACAAACTTTCACGCTTATAAAACTAGAAAATGTATTCATTTCTCAAGACGGTGTTAAGATAGCCATAACCGACATTATAAAAACTTCGGTCCCGGGCCGCGAACAACCCATGCTGTACTTGCCATTCTTTCACGAGAAAATAAATATATGCCCTGCTTCAGTCCTCGTCGATCATATATATTTTTCAAAAAATATGAGGACTTCGAACGCATACAAACTGTTGTTAAAATACAAAAAACTCCACAAGCGCACTAGCTCGCAGTCTATAAGCCGCTGGGTTAAATAAGCTGTTGGGAGCTTGGGAAAGAGTGGCGATAGCACACGATACGCCTCCATCTCGACCGTGCTTGCTCACGACTCAGTGTTTGTAGACGAGATAAGAAAAACAGCTGGTTGGACAAGTACCTACATCTACACAGCCTTTGCTCGGTTCTATAACCGGCCTATTGAAAGCGAAGATGTCTTCGCGAGAACCGTAACGTTCCCTACTAATGATTAGTTACGTTTTTTTTTGTTGCTGATTTATGATTAGGTATTTAATTTGTACGGAGAAAACTTAATATTATTTAAGGGTTGATTGTTTACATTCTGCTTATGAACAAATACATAATATGTTTAATTGAGATGGTTATTTATTCTTATAAAAACAACCCATCAACACTTCTTCTAGAACAAAACTTAAATCTCTAAACATCTACTCTGTAAATATTATATCAAAGAATGAAACGACGAAATATAATAGATAGAAATATAATCAAACGAACTACTGTGAAGTTCGATCGCTATTATATGAGTCGTTTCATTCGAAGATATAGCAACCCGCCCAGCCCAGTAAACCTCAGCTGCAGGCGGAGGTTTACAAACCCACTAGTTAAGCTTTGTTCTAGAACACCGCTGTTACTCTGAACTTGCTCTAAACGAAATGAGAAAAATGGCGTCAAACTGACCACAGAACAGCAAATGACAGATTAGTGAACTTTTTTTTTTTAATCTCTAAAGACGTGCGAAGTTGCCTGTAGGTTAAAGGGACTACTACTCTGTAAATATTATATCTTCGAATGAAACGACTCATATAATAGCGATCGAACTTCACAGTAGTTCGTTTGATCATCTATTTCTTCTTATAACTTAGGATAATATATTGAAGCCTAAGGTCTGACTTGGCTAGTTTTCATATACGAATTATATATATATTATAGCCTTCGCCAGCTCTAAAGCCGAAGTTCTTATTGTATTCTTCCGAAAATTTGGCTTGCTGGTAGACTAGAAACTAGAGATGAACATAGGGCTCTTCCATGACTGTTTCAGTAAGTACCTAATAATAATTCGTATACGAGAACTAGCCAAGTCAGACCTTAGGCTTCAATATATTATCCTAAGTTATAAGAAGAAATTATATTTTAAGTTGTTATGAAACATTTTATGTAAGTACTAAATTTTCAGGACTGACAGTTAAACTTGGCACCCATTTAGATCTCACATCTTTTGTCGTTGAAGTCAACAACCAAGGCATATTTCCTAATATTGAATTTGGCTCTCACTTCACATATTTTATGTTTTTGATGAGATTGATGAATTAAATGTTACTGGCTAAACAGCGCGCGTAAAGAAGCATTGGATAAATTTGACCCGTCTCCTAACGACTTCGTAGGTCAGTGGTTAGAGCATTCGCCCGGACAGTAAAAAGGTCGTGGGTTCGAGTCCCATCGGAACTAGTAGGAGTTGTGAGACCGATAGAGTTTTCTAATATTTCATTTTCACTACACTTTTATTTCTAACAAATAAAACTTACCTGCTTTATAAATAGTAACAATAAAAATAGCCTGAAGATTCTCAAAGTACAATCAAATTATAAAGTTTTTTTATCAAAATCGTAGTAAATGAGATAACAGGATGTTTTTGTTGGGACTGAGTTCCCTTAGGAGCAGTCAGTCGGGTATTGTCCAAGAAGTTGGCGAACTTCTCGACCAACTTCGTTGGCTAAACATTGGACCAAGCGGAAGTAAATTGAATAAGGTTTTATTGAAGTCTTTACGGTGGAACTGATATTTTAGTACTTTTGTTGTAGGTAGGTACTTCTTTGTAGTTCAAACTAATGAATATTTTGTCACTGGTATGTTAAATGTTTCCGGAAATGTTCCGACTGCAAGCTTCGTCACTGTCACCACCACCACTGTCACGCAAAATTAAAATCCGATTCACTTTTTTAATTTGTTAAAAAAAAACTTCCTTTTGGATCGGTTTTGAATCAGGCAGGTATCAAAGTCACTTTACAGAATATTTTTATTCCTTAAAATAAGACGAGAGCCCGTGGCACTGTGGTTAGCGCGCTCGGCCTGCGATCGCTGAGGTTAAGCAACTTTCGAAAAGGTCAGTCACGGGATGGGTGACCGAAAACTTTTATAAATCTTAAGCTTCTCCGAGCTCTGGAAGGCACGTTAAGCCGTTGGTCCCGGCTGCACTTGAACGTTAAATGAACACATTACCTTTGTCGATTAGTAAAAGAAACAAGAAATCTAAGTTACCTACTACATATTATACGTTTTTGAGTTTCTAAATAGAACATCGTCTTTAAAACATCTCGTTACAGGTACAGTCGAACCAATAATTGAATCATTACCTACTACGCAAAAATTTGTTTTAAAAGCTTCATCGTCATGAAGTCTGATTTCGACGTCATTGAATTTTCATATCTGTCATGAATTAAGATTTTAAAAAATTTTGATGCATTCACAATGCTAGTCTGCAAAGCAATTTTATTGCAAAGTTAGGGCACGTTGCGGTGATGAGTTGAGAGTGGGGAATTTGGAGATTTGGGCATTGGAATGAAAGGGGCCAAATGCTAGCAGACTTCATGGAGAGGGAGAACCTCTACATAATGAACTCCTTCTTTAAGAAGCTTGTAAGCCGCAAATGGACCTAGATCAGTCGGGACAGTAAAGTCAAAAGCGAGATCAATTTGAAACGTGAAACGTTTGATCATGAAACGAACACTCAGAAAGGATTCCTTACATTTTCTGTGACTAGTTCATCAATGCCAATCGCACCAGAGCCATGCAATGAGAAAACTGTGACATTCAGAGGATGATTGTTCAAGTTTACCTTTCGATGAGGTCTTCCTTTTTCCCAGCTATTCTTGCATTTCTTCTTGCTAATTCCTTTTTTAATTCATTTACAGTCCAAGAACCGTATTTTTGTGCCATTTTTCACAAAACAAAATAGTCAAAACTACAAATACCATACTCGCTCTATGGAGCTGTTAAAATGAGTTGACCCCCAACTACACTAGCGCCACCATCGGGAAAAAAGGCGGACATACCTGCCATTCACACAACTCCGCGCACGAGATATTGTGTATTTTTGTTTCACTATTTTAAGTATTTGTTCTTGTTACTTTCGGCTCGATACCAACTTCAATCAGATCTGTAAGCTCCAAGATTAATTAGAAAAAGTCCCACTTTGAATTGAATGATTCAATATATTTTTCACTTTTACGTGTTTTTGGGCAATGAGCTTTTGTTTAAAGATAGACTTCTAAAGACAGTTTATTTTTTTTGCAAAAATTTGTTTATTTTTCCATTTTTCGTGTAAGAAATCTATCTTAAAAGAAACCGCATAATGAGCAAGCGTAGCGCAAGGTGCAACGACTAAAACTATAGCTCACAACGCATGTCATTTAAAAACTAAATTAAATCTTGTCTGTATTTAAATTATATGTACCTCTATTGTGAAGAGATAATAAATAAATTATATTATTATATTATATAGCTCTTAAAAACATACTTTTACTCCTAAGCGTTAAGGAGTTTTTCCATCATCAGCTTACCTAAATAACCTGAAAGATAATAACTAGGTATAAATATTTTCCAACTCTTAACCATTGACGAGTGGTACCTTCCATCACCAGCTCATCAACGAGAAATGATGACTGCCAGATGTAAATACTTGAAAATTGCTTATGAACCATATTATAGTAATCGTATCGCGCCCATGAAATATTTAGTATTTAATTAATATTTCCGATGACCATCTGTGGTCCTCATCATCAGTTCCACATCACCAAGTGGCGCTTACCGAAAGCACATGCACGAGTTACTAAAGAAAACTCCCAAATACCTATCAGTGTGTCTATAATATTTCAAGAGTTCGCTTGATTCCTCCAGGATCCCATCATCAGATCCTGACCTGATTACAATGGGACCAACTAGGAAGTACACCCTTTAAAACAAAAAAAGAATTTTTTAAATTGGTCAAGCCGTCTTCGAGTAATCGAGTAACATACTTTTTTTGAAGTCGGTTAAAAAAAACCACCAGCTCTGCAAGTAATCCCGCCTGAAAGTTACTTGCTGGGCTGCCGGTGGGTTTTTACTAATTTTCCTTTACAATTTTTCCTTTATCTGTTAAATCAACTTAGGATGGATCGTGATTCAATTGGTTTGACTGTACAAAAGCCTTACACCTTACGCCAAGAGCCTTACCGAATGTGCTTTTCGCGGAACCAGTCCTTAAATTAGCTAACAATTGGTGGGTACTACCTAACAGTATTCCATTGTGAATACAGATACCATTCAAAAACTTTCCTTAATAACGGAGTTAGGAGCGGATTAAAATTCAGTGGTTTCCATTAGACTTTGCCCATGTTTGAGTGAGCATTAAACCGCGCCATTTGTACAAAACTTTTTTTTTGTTATTTATTTTGAAGCGGCCAGGAGAATGACGGACCTTTTTTGATTAGCAGCTTTTTATTTGCGGTAAGGTTTTACTTATTTATCCAGATAAATCCGATGAGTAGAAACGGTTGGAAATCAAATGTTTTTATCAATCTTGCTCAATGGAATGATTTCGGGCCGCGGCTTAAAGATTACGCAAATAATTGCTTAATTTTTTTATTGTTATAATAACTAGTTAAGCATTTGACCGCCATCTTGCCTAACAGACATAGGGTGTAGCATGCTGCCCATTCACTCTTGCCTTAAAAAGGCCAAGGTTGTATTGACACATGCGCAGGCAGCGCATTCCCATATTTAGCAGCTCGCATCAAGAAAGAACTGGCAAAGCGTACGGACTAGTGGAAACTAGTGGAACCTTTTTACGCCCTCACAACAATAAAGTTTGAAAATATTGAAAACTTGCCTTCCGCCCGCGGCTTTGCCTGCGTGACTACACGACGTCATCCCATGGGAAGGTGATATTTTCCGGGATTAAAAGTAGCCTATGACACTCTAGCTCCCAAACCATAACCATACCAAAAATCACGTCGCGTCGATCTGTTGCTCCTAAGAGAAAAAAATCTTTCCGTGTTCTGTGGTTGCTCCGTTTTGCCGTGAAAGACGGACAAACGTCCATTCTTTCAAATTTATAATAATATTATGTAGCTACTGATTTTATTTTATTGAATAAGATACTTTCCTGTGGTAAAAAGTAAAAGTGACCTATTTCCCTCCCAGGGTCTCAAAATTTCGGCCCGCAACTTATCCCGCGCTTTGTGTGATTTTCCCATGGGAATGAGATATTTTCGCGCGGTAAAAAGTAAGTAATGTCGTTCCCAGCGGCTCAAACTGTCTCTATTTTAAATAAAATCATTCCCAGGAACCTCAAACCATCACCTTAAATACCAATTCCATCTAACTACAATCCAAATTTCATCAAAATCGGTTCAGCAGTTTTGACTTGAAAACGGAACACATAGTCAGACAAACAAACACAAACATTTTCGCATTTATAATATTAGTAGGGATGAAGTATTAGAAAACATCGACTCCTCTCAACTAGCTCCGATGGGACTCGATCCCACGACCTTTCACTTTCAGGGCAAATGCTCTAACCACTGAGCTACGGAGTCGTTACTTCATTTTCAATAGTAACAATTGACAACATTTCATAAAATTTATCGTGTGTTTTTATTTGCTACTATGAAATTACAATAAGGTATTTTACTGATTTTTTTTTGTTTCTTTAAAATGTTTTTCGAAATATTAGCTACACAAAACAAGTTTTCATTTTGAATTATTTTGAATATTTTCAAAGATATAGACTTCAAACTTTATAATTAGACAAGGACAGGACGCTATCTTAGTGACGTCAGTGGGTTAGTAGCGTCATAGTCACGCCATAGAAGATTTCGTTTTAGAAAGAGACAGCTATAGTCAAAATCAAACAGACTATAATTCTTTTATTATAAAACAGATTCAAATTATTTTTTCACATTTGGTATTCTTAATTGCAATATTTTATAACGTCATCATTAAATATCTACATTTCAACAACAGTAAAATACCCTATTATAATTACAAAAACTAATAGAAAACCCGTCTGAGGTGAAACTGAAAAGAAAAAAAACAAGCAAAAAAAATGAGTGACTGTAGATTGAATGTGTTCTTAGTTCTTACTAGTAAATTGCATGCAGCGTTATATATATTAGTACTTAATACAAATTTTAAGTTAGAGAATTCTTGAAAGCAGGCGGGGTCCATTATATTATTAAAGATTTTATGCAAATGGATCCCGTTTGCTTCCAAGAATTCTCAAACTTAAAATTTGTATTAAGTACTAATATATATAACGCTGCATGCAATTTACTAGTAAGAACTAAGAACACATTCAATCCACAGTCACTCATTTTTTTGCTTGTTTTTTTTCTTTTCAGTTAGGTAAACAATAGTATATTATGCAACTAGTGAATAAAGGACAGGATTTAAAGCGAGGGCCGTAGATGAGTCACGAGCAAGTGAAGGATCAGCGAGTGATTCAACTGTTAGAATCCTGAACGACGCGAGTGATTCATGGCCCTCGATATAAATTCCTACTTTATTCAGGAGTTGCATACTATACTTTATACCATGACTACGAGAAAAGACATTATTTAAGCGAAAATAGAAATTTAATCAAGAAATAAGAATTGTTACATTAATTGAAATGGACATTAAAATTAGAGCAATGACTGAAATTAAGCGTAATTTTCTTATTATTATCATTAGGGTTGTCAACTTGTGAAACAATATTTGGGTGAGGCCGCCATTTTTTGCTGATATGGCGCAGAAGTATTGTGATGGTAGCGTAGAACTTCTACGCGTCGGTGGCGTTTAGTGGCGTATAATAGTGACGAATAAATGTAAAGGTTCGCATACACATGCCACTATGTAATTATTTTTATGAATCTTGTATAAATATACCTAGTAATAAGTTTGTAGGTAGGTATATAAATGCACAAGGAAACTCTCTGAATGAATAAAATAAACTTTATTTACTTCTTACTCCTAGTGGCAAGTCACTCGATACAATACACTAGTAAAGAATACAACGGTCACAAGCGCACGCCTTCGCGCCTGCACCGCACCGCCACGTCTCTCCGCCACTCGCCGCGCATGCCGCCATCGCGCCGCCTAGCCACTCACTGCCCACCACGGCTTGTGTGTGTAGTTTTGAAACTAGACCGAAAAAAACAAAATAAATCACCGATGCCTCCGCTATGCATCCGCTGTCTCTGTGTGGTGAGGTGACTTTAGGAGATAAACGCGAGGGTCCATAGGAAAAGAGGAAACAACGCGGGCGTATGTACGTACCTATCTGCGGGCGACGGCTATTTCCTATTATAAGACAAACTTAAAGGGTTTATTAATATTAGTTGTTATTATACACTTAATAGCATGATATTCATGCCTACTGATATGATTTACTTAATAATGTTTTTGTTGTCACTGTATTTTCTATAACATTTATTCTCTATAACATTTAGTATGAAAAAACGAGTGGATACTCACCTTTATTTTGGTGGTGTAGAGGAGGTGACGGATATCTGCGCTACCGTGGCGTTAAAGTAAGAAAATGGTGGCGAATTTCTACTTCTACGCCATCGTCGCGTTGAGAAAACGATTCATATCTCTGTAAATAACGTACGATTCGAGTGGCATTCTAGCTCCAAACATGGCTTTCACTTCTACTTACATGGTGCACTGATAGGTTTTATTGTAACTGATAAACTTAATTTTTAGCACGCAAAAGTCACCTCTCGAAAAAAATGTGTACACAATCCGAATCCGACGTTCACATGTCTACTATCAAAAAAATGGCCACCATCGAGCCGCTGTCCATTTATTATAGAAACTCAGTGTTGCCATTTCCCGATACACAACTTCCTGAACCGAAACCTTCATAGACATATAAAATATCGGTGGCGTTGACAAAGTGGCGTAGAATTATAGTTTTTGTCAATAAACTTATTCAGAAGATTTTTCAAAGAAAGTCTTAGGAAAGTCGTTATGAAATTAAAAGCATAGATAGCCATTTATATAAGTATTCTTTACATATTAACCGTGTCTAAATAACTCTCATACTTTTTGCTACACCATTGATCAAAATGCACCTCTACCTCAACGGATATGAGTTTTTGTGGGATATTCCTACCTTTTTTCAAGTTTTATTCGAAATATATTTTTGGTTGATTATCTGAAGTGAAACAATCATAATGTCCACTTGAGCCTCTTTGTTGCTTAATTCGAAACTGTTACCAAAAATTTGCTAAATATCATACTTTTCAAAATACTGACCGCGGAGAAAAAAGTTTGTGAAATCAGCAAAAAATGGCGGCCTCACCCATTTATCTATACATCTATACAAATAAATGAAATTGGAGTGTCTGTTTGTAACATTAAAATAACCGCTTTTTACTACATGCATATGATTATAATACGTTACATATACCAAAATGACATGTTTTACAATTTTTGGATGTCTGTCTGTCGGTCTGCCTGTCTGTCTGTCTGTTTATTCCGGCTAATCTCTGAAACGGCTGGACCGATTTTGACGGGACTTTCACTGGCAGGTAGCTGATGTAATAAGGAGTAACTTAGGCTACTTTTTATCCTGATATTCCCACGGGAACGAGAACCACGCGGGTGAAACCGCGGGCGGCCGCGGTAAATATAAAAAAAAAAATATTTTTTCCGTAAATTTAGACTATAGAAAATAAATAAATACAAAAATATATATAGTTATCGCTTAATTTTTTTAAATATTTGTGGAATTAAATAAAAAATATTTTTTTCCGTAAATACTATTTAATTAGGTACCGTCTTTTTAATTTAACTATATAATCATTATTTATACTTAAAACCTACATATTTAGATGGCAAATTTTGTTGTCTTTCCAAAGCAGTCATAAGATTTTCATTATCTATTGTGGATCTCGAGAAAAATGAAAAATAGTGGCGATAAGTACGCCGGTAAGCTGATACCTGTAACCTGACGGCTATTGCTGTTTTATATTGACACGCTTTAGGGGTTAATAAAATTAATAATACCACAGATATAACTAAAACTATAGAAAATAAACACATCATACATTTATCACTTTATTTTTGAAAATATAAAAAAAAATCTGTTAATTTTAGACTACTTATAGAAAATAAATACCTACTTAAATACAAATATATATAGTTCTCGCTTAATTTTTTAAGATATTTGTGGAATTAAATAAAAAATATTTTTTTCCGTAAATATTATATAATTACTTACCCTCTTTTTAATTTAACTATATAATATTTATACATAAAACCTACATATTTAGATGGCAAATTTTGTTGTCTTTCCAAAGCAGTCATAAGATTTTCATTATCTATTGTGGATCTCGAAAAAAATGAAAAATAGTGGCGATAAGTACGCCGGTAAGCTGATACCTGTAACCTGACGGCTATTGCTGTTTTATATTGACACGCTTTAGGGGTTAATAAAATTAATAATACCACAGATATAACTAAAACTATAGAAAATAAACACATCATACATTTATCACTTTATTTTTGAAAATATAAAAAAAAAATCTGTTAATTTTAGACTACTTATAGAAAATAAATACCTACTTAAATACAAATATATATAGTTCTCGCTTAATTTTTTAAGATATTTGTGGAATTAAATAAAAAATATTTTTTTCCGTAAATATTATATTAATTACTTACCCTCTTTTTAATTTAACTATATAATATTTATACATAAAACCTACATATTTAGATGGCAAATTTTGTTGTCTTTCCAAAGCAGTCATAAGATTTTCATTATCTATTGTGGATCTCGAAAAAAATGAAAAATAGTGGCGATAAGTACGCCGGTAACCTGATACCTGTAACCTGAAGGCCTACTCTGAAACACAAAACCCGAAACTTCGGTATACCCGTCCCTCTCACACTCCAAACATAACAGAATCGAGTGAAAGAGGCGGGGCTAGCCGAAATTTCGGATAAGCGTTTCAGAGTACGGTCGGCTATTGCTGTTTTATATTGACACGCTTTAGGGGTTACAAATTATTTAAAAAAATAAACTGACGTTGTCTAGTTAACGTGACATGTCAATATAGTTGTTTCTCTTCTTATTTCGCAAATTTAATGGGAAAAAACTGTTCATTATTCAGTTCCTGGCTGCAAAAATACAATTATGTAATGTCCAAAGAAACCTTTTTTTTACGTGCCCATGTCCACACGTTCACAATGGTTTGCTGCTGTAAATATAACTAAAGGACCATCTTTTATGTGAAGATCATATATTTTTTTCTTGAACACGAGTTTTCATACTGTGAATTATACTTGATGATAAGTTTATGTATTGTCACAAAATAAAGAGTTTACAGAAGGACCGCTCCCACCATTTTTGAAAATCTATACCTATCCTTGTCTGACTCACTAGGGTTGCTTCTGTATTGATTCTGAATTTAAAAAGGAGTAGGTAGTATAAGTTAACAATCATACATAAATAAATTCGTTTATACATACATCTTAAACATGTTTACATGCCTTAGATGGTAAACAGAGCATCTAAGCCATTTAAAGTCCCGACGCCACACACGACGAAGACAAGATCCTATTGTACCTATACCGTACCTATTATGTTGTAATGTATTCCATTCCTATATGTTATAATGTACTCTATGAACAAGATATAAATATGGTGTGATAGTTATCCCACTAAAAACATAAACGTGAAAAAGGCACTAAGTAAGTTCGACGAAAACATAAAGGTAAAAAAGGTGCCAAGTTCAGCGAAAAATTGTTGAAATCTAAATGGGTTACAAGTTCCATAAATTTTTTCGTTCAAGAACTTCAAATAATTAATATTTTCTTAAATGTTGAATTTATAACTTGTCATTTCAAAAATTGAAAAACCTTTATAACGCAAGAACTGTATCAAGCAATAGTGGTAACTATTTTGAAAACAAGAAAGTGTATTTAAATACCTATGTTCTGTTTTTATCGTGTATAGGTAAATAAAAAAATATAAGTAGTTTAATAGTCAAAGTCAAATTTGTTTATTCAATTTAGATTGGTTTTTACAATACTTGTGAACGTCATAGAAGCTACGCTATCGGTTCGCAAACCCTACAGCGGGAGAACAGCGAGATGAAAACAGGTTCATATTTGTTTCTGGCACAGCTGTTCTTTATAGTCTTTTCTTGCACTCAAGAATATAGTTTTTCAGCTTTCTTTTTCTGGGAGAATTTGCAGAAACGTGAGTTGCTATTTGTGAATTTGAATCACATTTAACTTTTTCATATTGTGTACAAGATTCATTAGTCTCCACAGTTGCTTGCGATTCTTTATTTAAATTTTTTTTTGACAGGTAGCAAAAGTTTGGGGTTAGTGCCTTTTTCAGGACAGTTCGATTCGATGTCTTGATTATAGAATTGGTTTCGAAATGGGCCTCACAAACTCGAAGATATGTTGACCATTTGTTGCGTACATCTTCTCGATCAATTAAACTTAACCATAAGGTTCATCTGGAAATAAATCATTTGATTTTTAAAATGAACTAGTTATTTTTGCAACGAAAATAGCCTATGGCACTCCTACGATTAAGACGTTAAAATAAATAGGTATACGCCTAATCGTGCGTGGTTCGTTTTCTCCTGAACTTGGCTGGCACACTGCCGTGCGTCAAAAAAAACTTTACTGCAAGTGAAATATCATTTGGGGTAAGTATAATGACTGGCGTTTTCTCCCAAACTTGGCAGGCACACTGCCGTGCGCCTAGATAAAGAAAACTTTACTGCAAGTGAAATTTTATTTCGGATTTAATGATTGGCGTTCTCTCCTGAACTTGGCTGGCACACTGCCGGACGTGCGCCGAGATATAGAAAACTTTACTGCAAGTGAAATGTTATTTGGGATTTAATGATTGGCGTCCTTTCCTGAACTTGGCTGGCACACTGCCGTGCGCTTAGATGAAAAAAAATTACTGGAAGTAAAATGTTATTTGGGGTTTAATGACTGAAGTCTCTAAAATGTAAGTAGGATCTCTTAACACTGCTAAAATAAAAGAAAATGCAACAACTTTTACTTGAAAATTCGTCAACATGACTTGTGGCTGTGTTCGCTGAACCGCCAAGAAGTTTTGAGAATACTATAACATCTAAATAAGGACCAGCGTCATCATCATGTCAGCCGAACGACGCCCACTGCTGGGAATAGGCCTCCCCCAAGGATCTCCACAACTATCGGTCTCATTTGATTGCCTATGCGTGACCCGCTACGAGTTGTGATTGTGACCGGCCGGCGGCGGGCGGCGGTCGAGCGCCAACAAAGAATATATCTAGGAACCTACTTAACTAATAGAAAAACCATAGAACCGAAATACTGGCGTTTTACCACAACCAGCTAACTATAAGATGAATGTGTATGGTTCATCGTCGTTATCAAAGCGGCTAGTCCCAAAAGTACCTAGGTATACTCACCTACCAACAAGAGAAAACAGTTTGACATAAGTTACATTTCAATATCGTTTGGAAATTTAAAGAACGTGTATGCACAGTTTTTAGTCGTATTTAGACAACCAAAAACACTGCAACGGTAATAATATTGGTTATTAATTTTGTTAATTATTGGTAAAATAGGTATATAGTGTCACAGTGACACGTAGCGGCACGGACGTGAAGGTGATCAATTAAATGCTCTTTGGAACTTGCGATCACTGACCTCTTTGCGATACTCGCGACTGAGTACTGTCCCAAACTGCCCCATTTTGCCTGTATATGTGACGTCTATGTGTGCGTGACGAAAATGGCACTTTGTTCTAAGCGGACTCTCTGCTAGGGCGACCGCCCGCGTAGGTACTTTGTGGTATTGTTGTTTCAGCTAGAAGAAGATCTACTCATACAAGGATTGGATGGAAAATAAAGTCATAAGACCTCGACTGAAACCCCAAGTACCAAGCAGGTTAAAATATGTTAATGAAGATCCAACATTGTTTTTTAGATTACTTCGCATACACAAGAAAAAGGTGTTCTGTTTATTTTAATTTTTAGTTTTTTGCATTCACAATGCAATTTTTATTACTGAAAAATGGAAAATGAAGTATTTAGAAAAAATCGACCCGTCTCACAACTAGCTCCGATGGGACTATAACCCACGACCTTTCGCTTTCCGGGCGACTGCTCTAACCACTGAGCTACGGAGTCGTTACGAGAAGCGTCGAATTTATCAAATACTTCTTACGCACTGTATAGTCAGTGTTTATGTAATGTTTGTAAATTATTAATTTTCATAAGTAACTTGCCTAAAATGCCGAGCAAAAAACCTCTTTCGTATGAAAGTTTCACGTAACTTGCATACTGAATTTGCTGATGGCGAAAACTACATTGTTTATGCACTAATGGCACAGTGATTTGATCAGCAAGGTCGTGGGTACCTAGTGCACAGAATAAATACGACCAGTATGTCATGTAAATAAAAAGGTGTGAACGAGAGACTCATCGCCTCAAGCTAGATAATGATCTTGGAGGAATTTTTAAGAAGCGCATACCGAAATCTTTTTGACGCCCTGCGCAGACGAGGGACTTTTGTCTGCCGACATAACCATAAAGTGGAAACATTTTCTGCGAATGCAACGTAAACGAAGATATTGTTCTGCCCATAAAACTCCTCCTGCCACCTTGCTAGATCTTTAAAAATGAAATAAACGTCACCGTCGTATGCATTGAGTTCGTAGCGAAAATCACCACTTTTTAAGTTAGTCCGGCGCTGTCCTCACCCGTGGTCCACCTACATAGTTCACCTGGGTGTACAGTCGCCAGCACGTCAGGTTACTACAAACTGTCAAATTTCTTTAAATAAAATTCAACCTTATGTCCAGCAGATAGAGTTCAGTTTCAATTAATATATTTTGACATTTTATAGTAACCCGCCGTGCTGGCGACCGTACTAAAGTGCCCCGGTAACGATCAATCGTCATTCGTCAATTGTTACGTGATTGACCGTTTCAATTGAAGGTGCGAATGATGGAGCTTCAATCGATGCGTCAATTGCTCGCGCCATGTTTCTCATCGAAAAACCTGTCAATCGCACAGCGAGACGATCGATTGGTAGCGTCAATCGCGATTGTCAATGGGCTTTCCATCATTCGCATCAATCACGTAGTTTCGAATGACAATCGCTTCAATTGTCTCTGTAGACGATCATTTGGTCCGTCAATGACGTAAACATTGTCAATTGCGATTGATCGTTACCGGGGCACTTAAGGGCAATTATTTTTTCCCTTAGTTCGCCTTACGATAACTGGGTGTACCAGGGGCTTTTCTTTTTTTCCCGTGGTTCCATCCAGTGTCCGCCCGCACCCCGTGGCAGTGGCACTGGATCCGTCTAAACACGACACGCCAGCTTTGCGCCAGTCTCTGTCGTGTATCGTACAGTGACCACACGTATTTGTCTGGTGCACAATTTCATAAAAAATATCGATCAGATTGTGGTCTGATGAGCAAAATATTAAATTAGTACAATTATACAGACAGACAGACAGTACAATTTTTCTGAAGATGAACATGGATAAGACGAAAATCATGTCCAATGCCCATGTTGCATCCGCTCCAGTTAATGTTGGGAACATTACACTCGAAGTTGTTGACCACTATGTCTACCTAGGACAGACAATCCAATTAGGTAAGTCCAACTTCGAGAAAGAGATCTCTCGTCGAATCCAGCTCGGATGGGCAGCGTTTGGGAAGCTCCGGCATATATTTGCGTCCAAAATTCCTCAATGTCTCAAGACTAAGGTCTTTGACCAGTGTGTGTTGCCAGTTATGACTTATGGAAGCGAGACGTGGTCTTTTACTATGGGTCTCATAAGAAGGCTCAAGGTTACCCAGAGAGCAATGGAGAGAGCGATGCTTGGTGTTTCCCTGCTCGATCGAATCAGAAATGATGAGATCCGCAGGAGAACTAAAACGACCGACATCGCTCGAAGGATTGCTCAGTTGAAGTGGCAGTGGGCGGGACACATAGCGCGGAGAACCGATGGCCGTTGGGGCGGAAAGGTTCTCGAATGGCGACCGCGAACCGGACGACGTTCCGTGGGCAGGCCCCCTACAAGGTGGACCGACGATCTGGTCAAGGTCGCGGGAAGCCGCTGGATGCGGGCAGCGCAGGACCGATCGTTGTGGAGATCCTTGGGGGAGGCCTATGCCCAGCAGTGGGCGTCGTACGGCTGAAATGATGATGATGATACAGACAAGAAGAATGTCTATGGAACCTACAATCTCAATCTTACCGCAACAAGGATTTGCGGTCTACAGCAATACAGAATATTATTTTACGTTGGAATGAATATAAGAAAGGGGTTAACTTTAATTAACAATTATCTTTAATGACCTTCGCTTTTTATGACGCGAGACACTCATTTTTGATAAAATGTCCGTATGTCTACTGGATGAATGTAAACGGCCCGATCCAGTACTTACCCCATGCCGATCCAGCGCAGCAACCCAGTGACGCTGGATCCAGCTACTGGATCAATGTAAATCAGCCCTCATACCAAACTCCAGACGATGAGTCTCACTCTCGTTCCGACCTTTCATATGAAGATGGAATAATGTTGGTATTTATTCTGTGTCTAATGTACAGGTATGGATATGACCGAAGGCCATATTTCCCCGCAATGCAGACAACACTGCACATTGATGTGTGTGGTGTAAACACAGGCGATTCTACATGTAGGTATGTGAAGATAAAAGTTTCCTACGCATATTCTAAGCAGATTTAAAATTGTCATAATATAATACTTGGCTTCCGCCCGCGGTTTCGCCCGCATGGACAATATGACGTTTTCCCGCGGGAATGTGATATTTTTCCGGGATAAAAAGTAGCCTAATATGTCTCTAGCTTCCAAACTATCCCCTCCCAAAAATTACGAAAACGGACAAACACACAAACAAACACACTTTCATAAGTATGATTTAACAATAAAAAATAAAATAAAGTATGCGTATGAATGGAGCAAAAACAATACTTAGAGGGTACGAAAATTACATTATAAACTACAATTACAGCTAAGTGTTAACCACATTCAAAGACGCGTGAGAGTATAAATAAATATATGAATGTCATATATTAAAATCACGTGTGCCCACCCGCTGTTTGTCCCATTTCATGCTGTTATGCGCTGGGAACGACAGTGGACGGGACGGTGCACTACGGGCGCCACTGTAAGTTATATACATTGCTTATAGTTGTGGCAGATAATCTGGCAGGTAGGACCCAGCCGGCGGGTGTGGCGGGCGGCTCGAACATATTCCGAGTAGCGGCGGTTGGTAAGGGGAGGGGAATCCTTTGCGGCCCTGTCCGCTTACGTGGTTTACCGTGCAAGCGGGTCTTTGAGTTGCTCCGCGTCGGTGTCCTGGACTGGACTTACTTTGGGCAGCGGCGGTGCGGATTGGGCTCGGCCGGCGTCTTGGGGATCCTGGGTAACGGCGCGCGGCGGCGCGAGCGTTTGAGCAGGGAGGTGCAGATTGGAGGGAATCCGGTTCCGAACCCCCTAAACAAAGAGGACTAAAAACAAATAATAATGGCATCCAAGCAAATCAAATTACCCCAGCCGGCCTAGCATGAGCAACTTTTAAACGCGATATGATTATAGCACGTCATGCTGTCTTGCTTATCCCACTAAGGTGTAAGCAAGACAGCATGACGTGCTATATCATATCATTCATATCACGTGATATAATGATGGTCATGCTAGGCAGGCAGGAAGGTATCGGCACCGGCTGTGCCAGGGAATCCCTCCCCCCGGCTTCGGCTTCAGGCTGCCCCACCGTTTCTGGGGGGGGACTTACCGCCTACAGAGCGCAGAGTCCGAGTAAAAACAGCGCAAATGACGAAATAATCGTCATGTCTGATGGCGCCCAGTTACTAGGGCTATGTCAGCAGTGGAGGATAATCAAGAGCTTACAATTTTTGGGGAGTGCCCTGTCAATGCTGGTGCAAACCCTCAGGCTCACGCGGATGCTGAAGGAGCTGAGTGCGTCAAATCTCGTAACTGAAATACGCAGTGTAAAAGCGGAGAACGCTCGGCTCCGAGAGATGGTAATCAATCTGCAACGGGTTAAACAATATATTTATAAGTTTAGGAAAAATGTGATAGTAAAAAACCACGATCCCTATAAGTAGCTTTCAGGCGGGATTCGAACCCGCGCCTCCGGGAATCCGGCCCGATGCTCTGACCAACTAAGCTGCGAAAGGCTTACACGACTCGTCGAATTTTGCTATCACTTGTTACGCTGTAGGCCAGCGTTGTTTCATCAATGTGAGGAAACCCTCGCATCCGAAAGAAACATTTTTACAAATGTTTAACAGTCGATTAAGATGAAACAGCCATTAAATAAGATTTTAAATTATTTTTATGCATTCACAATGCAATTTGCGAGGATGCAGGATAATAATTTAGGAATAATTTATGTTTACACCAGTGTGCAGCAGAAATAAATCAAGTATCAATATAATCAATCAAGTAATCAAGCAACAACAACTATTTTTGCCTTTGTCAATGTTAGCGTTCACAATATCTTAGACTAATGCAAAATAGGCATATTTTCAATACTTATATGTTAGTGCGTTTTACGTCTAGTAAAGATTTATCTAAAAAACTTAAGCTTTCTTTCATTTATCTATCTGGCGACGCCTAGTCAGTAAAACTGAAATCGATGGTCACTCACTCTAAGCGTTTGTCGTTAGTTGTCAAAATTTCTTTGTCACTCCTTTCAGATGCACATTGAAAAGTTTGACGTCTTAAGGAATGACGTCACGTCCGGCCATTAAGCGTTTTCGCGCGGACTTTGAAATGTTAATTTTTTATTTGCATTAAAAAAAAATATTCATATTTCAACTTTTTCGCTTGTGATTTTTTCATGCAATCCTTAAATCTTTTAGATAGACTACATTAATGAAATAATGCAAGTTCCCTATTGTCTAATCAAAGTGACAACCGCAAAATCTTGGAAAACTATTGAGAAGTCTCAAACGAAAGATTTCAATGTTAACTGCAATCTTTCAACGAATATAAGTAAGTTTTTATTATATTTCTTGATTTATTACAACACTTTAGTAATCATTGTCATTTTGAAGTCACCAAACGCTCTTAATAATGATTATAACTTATATGTAACACAATCATTCGTTATCGTTACCGTGGGAAAAACAACTTATTATTAATGAAAATGTGATTAATAAGAAGCAACTTTTACCTATTTTAGAGGTATTTGATTTTTAACCGACTTCAAAAAAGAAGGAGGTTACGTTCGACTATATGTACTTATGCTTCTATTTCTATGTATGTTCACCGATTCTGTGTTTTGTCTTTGTCAATTCTATAGTGAGCGACAGAGACAGTGCATATATTCCGCTGTCGGGAGCGTTTCCGAAGGTTTGTGAATCGGAGGGATGATGGGATCCCAAGGAAATCGAAAAAAACCCTCAAATTTTATAATAATTTTACGTTATATATTCTCAAAAGCTTTTCAAGCTTTTGGATATGGTACCCATCAAATCATGTTGATGAGCTGATGATGAAAGGCACAACTCCTCAATGGTTAGGACTTGGATGATAATTTATTTAAATATTGTTCATATGTTAAGATTCATAGTTGTAATCTTTCCGGTTATTAAGGTGAGCTGATGATAGAAGGTAAAACTCCTTAACGTTTAGGAATTAGAGGGTGGAGCTGATATTAGTGTTCTAATCTAATTTAGATATTGAAAATAGTTTTAATCGTTGCACATTTCCACATTCTCATTGTGCAGTTTCTTAAGCTTCATCATCATCATCATTTGCCCACTGCTGGGGCACAGACCTTTCTTATTACCCACCACGCGGGCCCAATGCGGATTAGTGGATATTAACGATGGCAAACGAAGCCGGGACCAACAGTTTAACGTGCCTTTCAAAGCACAGAGAAGCTCGAGATAATACATTTTCAATCACACAAAATCGTAACGATTATTTGAGAACATAGTCTACATCTGATATCATTCAAAACATCATTCGTTCCGAATTCCATCAATCGCTATCATAATCGCAATAGCTTTGAAAGCGATTGCGATTGATTTTAAAATTAGACAATTAGCCCCCTGGGCCAAGTCACCCAAATTGTCGAATGGGGACAGCCTGGCCCCGGCACAGATGGCGGCAGCCCGACATCGTGCAGGCGAGGAGCGAATGATCCAATGAGAGGCGTTACTGGATGCAGATCCAGAGTATTTAAGTATATTTATTTTTTTCTTAAGAAATTAACTACGGGCTTAGATAATTGGTGGGATGGTATGAAAATATTTATTGATTAGATCCGGCGAGTAGGCGGACGGCCGGCCCTCAATACCATTCGCCCGGTACTGAGAGGGTGGTGTAGCCGGAGATTGGGATCGCTTACCTTCAGGCTGACACAGGTTCTTTCCGGGCCTTCCGTACCTGTGTCGAATAGGAAGTGAGGCGACTACGCGGTGTTACGGTTGCGGCGACAGGGAGGACAGTGTGGAGCATACCCTACAGTTGTGCCCTGCCTGATCCTCGCAGCGCCGTACCTAATTTGTGTGACGTGGTAGAGAAGGATTTCTCTCTACCGAGCATGGTTCGAGCCATGCTGGGCACTAACAGATCCTGGGATGCGATGCGGTAGTCTCATTTTACGAGGATGTCGTCTCGCAAAAGGAGGCATCGGAGCGGATCCGCGAGCAGGAAGCTCATGCGGATCGGCTTCGCTGAAGACGGGTGAGGCGGAGGAGGCGGCGCTATGCACACCTTAGGTATTTCCCTGTAGCGGGACGGTTTGGTGCGGGCGAGACGGCTTGTTAGCTGGCATCAGGATCGCATGGTTCCAGCAATAGCTAGCAGCCCGAAACACCGGGACGTTAGTCGGATCACGCTAAAACGGCTACACGGATTTGGCGGAATTTTGGAACTTAATCACGCTAAAACGGCTGAACGGATTTGGCGGAATTTTGGGACACAGATACTTTGTAGCCTGGAGAGGAACATAGGCTACTTTTCATCCCAGAAAAATCACATTCCTGCGGGATAACATGGTGGTGTCCACGCGGGAGCAGGCGCGGGCGGAAAGCTAGTAAATTGTATAGTAAAATTGTTTTTTCAGAGCACCTTGTTCACGCCAAGCCAATTTTGGACAATGCCCTTTGTAAACTTTTTTGGTATCTACGGACCTTTTTATATTGATATTATTGTTTCTTTTCTTTTTAGGTTTTTTACTCCAGTTTTAATTGTAGTTTGATTCCTACGATGGCTGTTAAACTTTTTGTTTCATTTTGCTATACCACCTTGGTAGCTGTAGCCAGGCGGACTTTGAACAAGCCCTAATACCAACCAAACCGAATACAATATGTACCCACCCACACTGAGAATCGAACCCACCTCTGGGTCTGATACCAGGGTGGTGTGTACCACTAGACCACAGAGGCGGTTAAAGAAGCTTGTAGCAAACTTAAAAGGAAAATCGCTTTTCTCTCTCATGTCGGAACGCACATCATTCTGATTGCCGTTTTCCGTGCACCAACATCGACGTTGTAATTTGCTTGCTTACACAAAACCAACCCTTATTTGCTCCCAACATATCATTACCCTCAAAATTATATAGCTAACTGCACAGACGGCGAATTTAAAGAGGAACATAATATAATGAGCACGCTATTTGATGTTTTTCTTTTTATCTATTTTTATCTGGAAGCAAGTAGGTATATCGTTATTTATTTACAAGCTACGCCCCAGGGTTTTACACCTGTGGCATTTCGGGATAAAACATAGCCTACGACGTGCCCGTAGTGTAAGTTTTTATGTCAAAAAACGCAAACTATTTCGAATGCGTATTTATGTCAATTTGTATGAAAACTATATAAGCGCGCTACTCGCCGCTAGAGGCGCTAATACAGTTTTCATACCAAATATAAACAAAAAAAAAATCATTAAAATCTCTTCGATCTCCGTTGCCGAGTGGTGTACCCGGTGCGTACACCAGGGGATTCTTATATCCGTTATAGTCTTAGTAGTTACGGCAGGACATATAAAACGTATACTGACCTAATTTATAAATTACAACTAAAAATTATTAAATTAATAGTAAACAAAAAAATTAAACAACTATATATGCGGGCAGCGCAGGACCGATCGTTGTGGAGATCCTTGGGGGAAGCCTATGCCCAGCAGTGGGCGTCGTTCGGCTGACGTGATGATGATGATGATGATATTATTCTAACGAGGGAAAATTATTTGATCATTGTGGTATTTTGCCAGTACATATGCTATTTAAATATAGTAATTTATTAAAAGAAAACTTTTTTGATCAAAGTTTTAGATATCCAGTGAAGCATCCTGTATATACTCGTGCTGTTGCAAAAAATCGTCTTCGTACGACGCGCGCGCACAATGTGTATGGAGAAAGAACATCTGTAAGCCTAGCATGACCACCCAAAACGCGATATGTATCGCACGATAGAGCGACTTATCGACATTCAAACGTCAAAACCCATAGTCTTTTGACAGTTAAACCGGATAACTTATTATTGGAGACGAAGTAAATCCATAGATGGCGCCACGAGCAAAACAGACTGCTTTTGCCGACCACCCTGCTCGTGTCGGTAAAGCGGTTCAGCGCGCGCGCGGCAAGCGGCACCACGTTGGACTTCACTTTTTGATTGACGAGCGGCGCGGACGGTTGTCTATTTCGGTGTTAGGTTTAGACTTGGTTTTAGTTATCATTTTTGTAAATCTAGATACGTATCAGTTCTATGTTTAAAATAAATTCATTATTACAAGTGTTCCAATTATTTTTTTTCTGTAGATCAGTTGCATTTTCCTAAGATCAGAAGTGAGATTGGGCTAACGTCCATTCCGCTTTGCTATCCGATAAACGTTAATTTGATTGTGAGAAATTCATTTCATACTTAGAGTGGAAAAGTGCATTTTACTTTTAGTTTAGATAGCGTGTGTGTAGGTAGTTACGAATAAGATTCGATCAATACGTGAGATTTTCCGTTGAGTTTTATACGAAGTGTTTTAAGTTTTCGCGCGGTTCAAGAATTATTTCGTGTTTTATTTGTGAGGTAGTTAAATAATTATGTTTTCTCTTGGTTTCTTTTTTGTATTAGTTTTAACGGTGGATAAAACAAAGTGATTCGAATAAACGATTGGTAAAACTTAACGTTCAAATTGACAGTAAAAAGTGATTCTCCTTTTTACTTTTCAAGTTTAATAGTTTTGGTTTAAAATAACAATAAGTAGTTTGCAGTAAAGCAATGTTTTGTTCGTAAGTTAACTTTTTGCTAATTAAATATGTCTAAAAAACGGTCACGAAATAAAAGTAGACACGGTAGTCATAAACGTCGTCGTAGTCTGTCTCCTGATGTGGATCTTCGGCATCAGATGTATACAATTTTAACTCTGATACAAGCGTTAGAAAGGCAACCGCTCTCTTCGCCGTCTGCGTCAATTCCAGCCCTAGGTCAGGTAAAGCCTGCGAGTTCTGAGGTATGCACGCCACCGTGTTCCTCACCACAGCCGTCGCGAGGCAGCCGGTCAACCGTGGCAGCAGGTGACGAGGGGATGCATTGGGCAGCGCCGCGATCTAGCAGTGCCGCCGCTTCGGAGCACACGACCGACGCACTGGTGAATGCGATCCGAAACATTAATAACGCGGTAGTAAAATCAACCAGGGTCAGGTACAGCCGAGCCTTTTTCGCGTATTTCATAACGAGCATGACCATGTAGGTGTAGATAAGACCTTTGACTTCATTCTTAGGCATTTTTGGTTCTCTGAACTTCGTAGTTCGTACGTACACTCAAGTTTCCCCGCTCAATTTGTTGATCGGTGTTGATGCTATGACGCCTGTCGTTCGGAACCTTGTACGTGATGTCGCAATAGAAGATACTTATCCGAATAGAGAAGCTCTGCGCGCGATGGCAACGCAACGTGCTTCTGACCGCAGCAGCAACAAGACAGCGCGGTTAATCAGCGTCGACATGAACCTCGTATTTACCCGGTTGACTCTATGGTCTTTGTAGTAAAGAAAGCTCAATCCATAGGAAAAATGGGTTCTGGTACGCGCGGACCTTATTGCGTTGTTAAAGCGCTGCACCACGGCCGGTACGAGCTGCCGTTGGTTGCTGGCTCTTCTCTGATTCTCGCGAAGACAACCCAAGCTTCAGCTGAGTATATGGTGCCGTAGAAAGGGGAGTGGACTCCGGATGCATGTGCTGCTTATTTTTGTTCTTAAATTTATTAAGCGAGCAGACCTCGCGTTTCATTCAGAGTTACTCATTCCAGTGAGCAGACCTCAATATCCTCGGCGAGCAGACCTCTCACGTGAGCAGACCTCGCATGGAGAGTGACCTCGCACGCGAGCAGACCTCGCACGTGAGCATACCTCGCACGTGAGCAGACCTCACTTCTCTTACTGAGCAGACCTCAGTACTCTTAGCGAGCAGACCTCGCACGCGAGCAGACCTCGCACGCGAGCAGACCTCGCACGCGAGCAGACCTCGTATGTGAGCAGACCTCACTACCCTTACCGAGCAGACCTCGGTACTCTTTGCGAGCAGACCTCGCACGCGAGCAGACCTCGCACGCGAGCAGACCTCGCACGTGAGCAGACCTCACTTCTCTTACTGAGCAGACCTCGGTACTCTTAGCGAGCAGACCTCGCACGCGAGCAGACCTCGCACGCGAGCAGACCTCGCACGCGAGCAGACCTCGCACGCGAGCAGACCTCGCACGCGAGCAGACCTCGCACGTGAGCAGACCTCACTACTCTTACTGAGCAGACCTCGGTACTCTTAGCGAGCAGACCTCGCACGCGAGCAGACCTCGCACGCGAGCAGACCTCGCATGTGAGCAGACCTCACTACTCTTACCGAGCAGACCTCGTAAATATGAGCTATTTGTATTTGAGCAGACCTCATTTTCTACTTCAGGTGCAGACCAAGACTAGTCAGTCTTTTCCAGCGGATGAAGATGCTGCTGTCGAGCCGGGAGCTTCTACGTCCGGAACAGCGGAACGCCACAGTTCACCCACGCCAGGTTCCACTACTGAAGATTTCATTACATTGGGATCGGCTCCAGAAGACGAAGAGGCAGTCGCAGTTGTAGTCATCGCTGAAGACGAACCAGACCTAGGACCTGACTCAAGGAATCCCTCCCCGGAGCTAACCAAATAGAGAACGAGGACGTTCTCTTGTCAGGAGAGGCCGTATTGGAGACGAAGTAAATCCATAGATGGCGCCACGAGCAAAACAGACTGCTTTTGCCGACCACCCTGCTCGTGTCGGTAAAGCGGTTCAGCGCGCGCGCGGCAAGCGGCACCACGTTGGACTTCACTTTTTGATTGACGAGCGGCGCGGACGGTTGTCTATTTCGGTGTTAGGTTTAGACTTGGTTTTAGTTATCATTTTTGTAAATCTAGATACGTATCAGTTCTATGTTTAAAATAAATTCATTATTACAAGTGTTCCAATTATTTTTTTTCTGTAGATCAGTTGCATTTTCCTAAGATTATCATATCATATCGCATTTTGTTGGTCATGCTAGGGGGGCTGCATTCCTTGTTCCGCGACTGACTAACATGTCACCCGCGGATTTGGTTAATAATAATTACGCCAACGAATCTAAAATATAAGTTATGAAACTATTATCTAAATGTTACGACATGAACCTAACTCGCTCCAATAAATTATACGTCACCTAGATATAAATTTATATTATTATACTAATTTAAGCATCTAATAGCATTGCTATAAACCTTCGTGGTTTCCTAATGTTATTATTACGTAAAAAAATGTAACCTAGTTTTTAAAATGGTAATAAAATAAAAAAATAATAAAAAAAGTTAATTTGAAACTAGCTTTCCGCCCGCGGCTTCGCCCGCGTGGACTACACGACGTTATTCCGCGGGAATGTGATACTTTTCCGGGATAAAAAGTAGCCTATATTCCTCTCCAGACTACAAAGTATCTATGTCTCAAATTTCAGACCAATCCGTTCAGCCGTTTTGGCGTGATTGACTAACCAACATACAAACATCTAAACATTAACACTTATAATATTAGTAGGATCTAAGCGCAAACTGATGTTCATTTGAATAAAACATTCTTTTGGAAACTATCACGCGTTTATTATACACATTTAGTTATTTTTTTTGTGTTTTTAAAGGATTTTTAGTTATTTCCGACGAATCACGTTGTTAAAGCTTTAAAAAGTTGTTTATTTTATTTATAGTTAATATTTTTTTAAATTTAACAAAAATTTTGATTCGTTCTAATCAAAAACTTTTCGAAAATGTGTTATATCTCAAAAACTTGTAAAGCCTACTTAGCTTGGGGCACTTTTGACTCTAACAAAATTTTGCACTTTAAAGCGTAATAATTCACAAACGGATGCCTCAATCAAAAAACCCACAATATTTTTGAAATTGCTATCCAACGATCTCCCACACAAGTAGGTTAAAATTGGGGTACCTGGATCAAGAGATATCCAGGTACCCCAATTTTCACCATTCATTTATTCATTGATTCATCTTTTCAAATATTCAAGTTTTAAAGTAATCACCAATTAAGTAATAGCTTCATGATTATTAGAAAATAAACTTTTCTACAATTTTTATGTACTGAATACTACATTCATTTATTAATATATCTGATACGAATACAGTACTTGAATACATACTTTACTTGTGTATATTTTTGATTATAGGGTTTAGAGCTCAATAAATAAAAAACAATGTATATGTAAGATACATAGGTACTTTATTTGTTCACATAAAAATATAAACTAAACTAGTTTTCTATGCATTTTACTTAGTAAATCTTTAGCACACTTATACACTTCGTCAGAAAATATATAGTCAACTACATGCTGTGCGCAAACAGTAGCTTTACAATTACATTCCATCTCACTTTTCTTTAATTCATCCGCGTCATATATCTGCAGCTTTATTATTTTAGATTGTGGACCCCTGCTTGGCTTTTTAATATACGAATATAAAATACTGTCTGCACATCGTTTTCTAGATTTATTATCGTGGGTGTTGCGGGCGGTACCATTAGGTTGTTCGTCTATTTCATACGACTGTTCTCGCTCGAGGTAGTGCAGTACATTTTGTCGTAATAACTGATCAGCTGGAATTGGAGAGTAATCGTCATATGTTATATCACGGGATTCCTGAAAAAAAAAAAATCCTTGATTAAGGTCGAAAGGAAAAAAAACTGATGTGTTAGGTATAATCTATCTAGATTTACATAACAATCATTAATTAGGTAAGTACCTGCCAAATGAGCAATGAAATGCTTGAAAAGTCGAATAAATAAATATAACAAACAAACAATAAAATTAATGTTACAAAGTAATTGGGAACTTACTGCCATTTTATAATGTCGATAGAAAATCAGACGGAACCGTATACACACAATAAAGAGCACTAAAATTGTGATTTACATTGGTTTTTAACGCGATTTTATATAATAATCCGATTGATTGTTTATTGTTATTAAGGTGCAAAATAGAGCAATAAACAACAAATCTAAAAAAAAGGGATTTCTTCTGACAATGCAGTTTTGCCTGTGTGTGCCATAGCTTTACATGAATCCTAAAGTCCTTGTCACAGAGGTAGCTATAATATTCAATAATATGTTCCGCTATATTAAACGATGACAATATGGTGAACTTTCCACACATACACTAGAAATATATTGGAATTTATACTTGAGTACCTATAGGTTGGTCACGTTGCAAAATAATCCTTCTTTTAGCGCAGTCGGAAAAAGATATTAAGTTATGATAAGTACTATGTTAATGGTTGATTTATATATTTTATAGCAAACCATGCCGCTGTATGATAGGCTTTATAGTTGAAATGGTGACGCTCTGCTGGAACGATGCAACTACGTAGGTACATGAAACATAGGTTTAAGGGTTACTAAGCCTGCTAATATTAACTCATAATCGTGTCTCAATCGTGTTTCAATTGTAGTGTTTTTTTTAAACACTAGTTACAAGAATTATGACAATATGATGTGATGTAAATTTAGTGTGTGGTGTGACCATCAGTAGTATGGTGAAAAAAGTACACATTTCTTGTAACTAGTGTGTAAAAAAGCAATACAATTGAACTACAATTGAAAGACGATTGGGACACGATTATGACTTAACGTTAGCAGAATTGGCCCCCCTGCTTAAGAGGCTTTGATATAAGATAAACACATCTCCAATCTGGACAATTTCTCGACTATGCACTATTTGTATGTGTGCAAAAGTTTACAATGCATTTTATGCATACCGACTTTTACAAATATGGAAAATCATCCACGTGACCTATGTGTATTTAAGCCGGGATGACAGCCGAAAATGTTACACAGTACAAGCAGCAACAGTTGTCTCGCCAACACGCAAGCAAATAAGAAGGGAACCGGAAAAAAAATGTAAGTGTTTTCAACCATTTATCTAATTCATCTATTCAACTGTTTCGTGTATTCACTTTTATAAGGCATTCGCTTAATTAACTTATTATCTATTTACAGGTCACGACAGAACACTCTTTCAGAGTCCTCCGAAGAAGAAGGAGTGAACATGGTGCAACCTCCCATAGTGAGTTCGCATCGTGGTGATAACGGAGGAGCTAGCAAGACCGGCAACGGTGCAACAAGTTCAAAAAAGCAGCACTCTGTACAGCACCAGCTCACCTCTAAAAAGCGGAAACACCAAACCATCGCTCCTGCCGCGCCATCCAAATATTCAAGCTACGAACTATTCGGCACGGATAGCGAAGATGATGATGACAACGGCGGAGCAATCAAAACAAAATCTTCAAAACACGGTAATAACATGTTTTCATACTTCACTATAAAATATCATAAAGCTTATAGTCGACAGATACGTAAATATAAGCTTGGAAATTATTACTTTGACTTGAAAGTGTATGACACAAACAAATCAAATGCGTTGAATAAGCGACCACAACCACAAATAGCAATAAAAAATAGAACAAACTGCGATACAGAGGCATGGTATCATCTTAAGAAATTTATTGAAGCATCGAGACGACAAACTAAGCAGTGCACGATGTTCACTATGTTCAACGAAGATGATCTTCTAATGATATAAATTTATTGTTTTTCAAGATCGAGACCCGAGGCGTGAGAAAACAGCGAATCACTCATCGCCATCCTCATCAAAGAAATTGAAGAGTGTTGCGGTCCCCGAATCTTCTAGAAAGTATGCTGCTGCAAGTGACTTATTCGGAACTGACAGCGACGACGAACTCATCGACGTCCCTAAATCGGGTAAAAAGCCTCCGACAATTTGTTCCTATTTTACCAAGCGGATGCCTCAAGGTGTTGCCAGGCAAACGGATGCGGATAAAGAAGGTTCACATTTTATTGAGCTAAAGGTTTATAAAATCAATGAAATAAAGCATGTTCAGCCTATGAATAGATGGCGGCATGCAGTAATTACAATTAAAAACAAAACTAATACTGACTCGGAGGCCTGGGCACACCTCACTCAGTTTATAAAGGCCACACGTCATGAGTTTAAGCATTGTCGACCGGATATGCTAAGCGGATATAATTATCAATGAATTAATATTATACTTATTCATAATTATAATCATAATTATATTTTTAGAAGAATTGCATTTTTAATCTTTTCTAATTACTTATTCATAAATTATAATCATGTATTTTTAGGAATGTTGCATTTACATATATTTACACTAAGTATAACCATTTATATTTCCTAAGAATTTACTTTCATTACTTTTAGTTAAAATAAAATGTTTGGTTACTATATAACTACATTATTTTTCATTCCTTTCACAGTTTTCCCCACTCCAGTCACATCATCTACAAATGAAGGCTATAATGTAATCGATGAAAGTTATAATGTAATCGATGAAAGTAATAAAGTAATCGATGAAAGTAATCAAGTACCTAATCGATGAAAGTTATAATGTAATCGATGAAAGTAATAAAGTAATCGATGAAAGTAAACAAGTAATCGATGAAAGTAATGATGTAATCGATGAAAGTAATAAAGTAATCGATGAAAGTAATAAAGTAATCGATGAAAGTAAACAAGTAATCGATGAAAGTAATGATGTAATCGATGAAAGTAATAATGTAATCGATGAAAGTAATAAAGTATTCGATGAAAGTAATAATGTAATCGATGAAAGTAATAAAGTAATCGATGAAAGTAATAAAGTAATCGATGAAAGTAATCAAGTAATCGATGAAAGTTATAATGTAATCGATGAAAGTAATAAAGTAATCGATGAAAGTAAACAAGTAATCGATGAAAGTAATGATGTAATCGATGAAAGTAATCAAGTAATCGATGAAAGTTATAATGTAATCGATGAAAGTAATAAAGTAATCGATGAAAGTAAACAAGTAATCGATGAAAGTAATGATGTAATCGATGAAAGTAATAATGTAATCGATGAAAGTAATAAAGTAATCGATGAAAGTAATCAAGTAATCGATGAAAGTAATGATGTAATCGATGAAAGTAATAATGTAATCGATGAAAGTAATAAAGTAATCAATGAAAGTATTCAAGTAATATATGAAAGTAATAAAGTCATGGAATGTGAAAAATGTCGAATTGTAATATATTTTTCATTCCTTTCACAGTTTTCCCCACTCCAGTCACATCATCTACAAATGAAGGTTATAATGTAATCGATGAAAGTTATAATGTAATCGATGAAAGTTATAATGTAATCGATGAAAGTAATAAAGTAATCGATGAAAGTAATCAAGTAATCGATGAAAGTTATAATGTAATCGATGAAAGTAATAAAGTAATCGATGAAAGTAATCAAGTAATCGATGAAAGTAATCAAGTATTCGATGAAAGTAATAAAGTAATCGATGAAAGTAATAAAGTAATCGATGAAAGTAATCAAGTAATCGATGAAAGTAATGATGTAATCGATGAAAGTAATAATGTAAACGATGAAAGTTATAAAGTAATCAATGAAAGTAATAAAGTAATCGATGAAAGTAATCAAGTAATCGATGAAAGTAATGATGTAATCGATGAAAGTAATAATGTAATCGATGAAAGTAATAAAGTAATCGATGAAAGTAATCAAGTAATCGATGAAAGTTATAATGTAATCGATGAAAGTAATAAAGTAATCGATGAAAGTAATCAAGTAATCGATGAAAGTAATGATGTAATCGATGAAAGTAATAATGTAATCGATGAAAGTAATCAAGTATTCGATGAAAGTAATAATGTAATCGATGAAAGTAATAAAGTAATCGATGAAAGTAATCAAGTAATCGATGAAAGTAATGATGTAATCGATGAAAGTAATAATGTAAACGATGAAAGTTATAAAGTAATCAATGAAAGTAATAAAGTAATCGATGAAAGTAATCAAGTAATCGATGAAAGTAATGATGTAATCGATGAAAGTAATAATGTAATCGATGAAAGTAATAAAGTAATCAATGAAAGTAATCAAGTAATATATGAAAGTAATAAAGTCATGGAATGTGAAAAATGTCGAATTGTAATATATTTTTCATTCCTTTCACAGTTTTCCCCACTCCAGTCACATCATCTACAAATGAAGGCTATAATGTAATCGATGAAAGTTATAATGTAATCGATGAAAGTAATAAAGTAATCGATGAAAGTAATCAAGTAATCGATGAAAGTAATAAAGTCATGGAATGTGAAAAATGTCGAATTGTAATATTAAAAAGTGAATACAGACATCATTTGAAAACAAATTTACATAAATCAAATTGTTTAATAAAGACTGATTTTGACAATATTGACATTGTTGCTACTGCATTTAAAAAGCGAATAATTACTTATCGTTTAAACCCTTCTCAGGAAATCGAGTATTTCTTGCCGGAAACATTTATAAGTGATGGCAAAAAAAATCTTATACAATTAATTGGCATGTCGTTAAAGAAGCATAATTGCATTAAATTAAGCTTTGAACTATTTGTATACTTTACTTTACCAAAATCTAATGAACAGCAAGTTAAGTCTTTTAACACAAAATATATGATTGTTTATCAGTCTACTGATTTAAATGAAATAATATTGAATTTGACAGAAAACATAAAAACCAAATTATTAGAATTTGAACAATGTGAATCTGGTTGGAGTATCCTGAGAATTAGTCATTTAGATATAAATATAAATAAATATTGTCCTTTGAGAGGTGGTACGTACATAGAACTACCGCCGTCTATCAAAAATTCGAAAAGCTGTATCAATATTCAGAATACTGACAACCATTGCTTTCTGTGGTCTATAGTTGCCGCACTATTTCCTGCGAAATATAATGTGTGCAGAGTAAAGTCATATCCACATTATACTTCCGTCTTAAATATAAAAGGCATGTCATTTCCACCCACATTTGCAGATATAAGATTATTTGAAAGTAACAATCCAGATATAAGTATTAATGTGTACGGACTAGACAAAAAAGGCTATGTGACTGGGCCACTTTATTTAACTAAAAAGCGTGACATTGATCATATAAATTTGTTGTTTATAGAACGTGAAAATAAAGGTCATTATTGTCTAATTAAAGACTTGGTTCGATTAGTGAGACGCCAAATAACTTATCATAAAGGTAAAATATACCTATGTGAAGCTTGTTTACAGTATTTTAATGATGAAACTAAGTATAGATCGCACAAATGCTGTGGAGTTTTACAAGTCTTACCTGAAAAATATTCAATTTTAAAGTTCAAGCATTATGAAAGACAACAAAAGATTAATTTTGTGATTTATGCAGATTTTGAATGTCTTTTATCGAGTTTAAAGGAACGTAAATCTCAAAACACTGAAACATTAAAGGTACACCAACCTTCTTGTTTTGGGTATTATATTTGCTGTTCGCATGATATAAATTTAAACAAATATGTTTCATATAGAGGTAGCGATTGCATTCAAGTTTTTATCGAGTCATTATTGAAAGATGTTGAACTCATCCATGAAATATTATCAGAGAAAAAGCCGATGTTACCTTTGACGCCTGATCAAGAAATCCAATACCAAAATGCTAGTGTATGCCATATATGTAATGAACTATTATTCGATGATAAAGTACGAGATCATGATCATGTTACATCCGAGTTTAGAGGCGCTGCGCACAATAACTGCAACTTAATGCACAGAGTGTGTCCATTCATCCCAGTAGTATTTCACAATTTATCAGGGTATGATGCACATCTGTTTATTGAAGAATTGATGAAATATGAAGGCACTGTTAAAATAATTCCAAAGTCAAAAGAAAAATATCTTTCAATAACAAAAATTGTGGAATCAAAAAAGAGCTTGCGACCCATTGAAATAAAGTTTATAGACTCATTTCAATTTTTAAGTTCAAGCCTTGACATGTTAAGCAAAAGTTTGTCAGAAAATGATTTCGTTCATCTATCAAATGAGTTCAGTGATGATAAGCAACTTCAATTACTAATAAAAAAAGGTATTTATCCATATGATTATGTCAATAGTTGGTTGAAATACAATGAAACACAGATTCCATCCAAATCCAGTTTTAAGAATTCATTAACTGGCTTGCACATTTCTGACACTGAATACGCACATGCATGTGCTGTATGGAATTGTTTTAATATATCAAATCTTGGAGAATACACCGATTTATATTTAAAAACTGATGTGTTACTTTTATGTGATATATTTGAGAAATTTAGAGCAACAAGTCTATTATATTATAAATTAGATCCAGCTTATTATATTACATCACCTAGCTTGAGTTGGGATGCTATGCTTTTTTACACTAATGTTAAATTAGAATTAATAAATGATATTGAAATGTATCAAATGTTAGAGAGCGGTATTCGTGGTGGCTTAGCACAGTGTTCTTTACGCCATGCCAAAGCAAATAATAAGTATCAGTCAAACTATGATCAATCACAACCATCTTCTTATCTAATATATTTAGACTGCAATAACCTTTACGGTTATGCAATGACAAAGAAATATCCTATTTCGGATTTCAGATTTTTATCCTCAAATGAAATAAAACAATTCAATGTAATGAACATTCCTGATGATAATAACTATGGCTATATTCTAGAGGTCGACTTATTATATCCAGATCATTTACATGTGTTACACCAGGATCTACCTTTTGCTGTAGAAAAAATTATACCTCCAGGAAGTAAAACTAAGAAATTAACTGCAAACCTTTACGATAAATTCAAATATGTTATTCATTTCGTGCATCTGAAACAATGTTTAAAGCATGGTCTAGTATTATCGAAAATACATCGCATACTTGGCTTTCGACAGGAATGTTTTTTAAAACCGTATATTGATCTTAATACATCTCTGAGACAATCATCAAAAACTACATTCGAAAAAGATTTTTTTAAATTACTCAATAATTCAATTTTTGGTAAAACCATTGAGAATAAAAGAAAACAAGTTGATGTTAAACTTATCAGCAGGTGGACAGATAGCCAAAATATGACTAATAAGCATCTTACCGCAGAGAAGTTAATTGCAAAACCTAATCTAAAGAGCGTGCTCGTTTTCTCAGAAAATTTTGTAGCTATTCAGATGAATCGTGAAAAAGTTATATTAGATAGACCTATCTATATTGGATTTTCAGTTTTGGAATACGCCAAACAGCACATGTATGAATTTCATTACGAATTTATAAAAAGAAAATATGAAGATCAAGTACATCTATGTTATACAGATACTGATAGTTTGCTGTATTTGATTCATACTGAAGATTTCTACAAAGATTTGACTAATGATATAACTCAATTTGATACAAGTAATTTTCTAATAAATAATAATTACAATATTCCTAAAATAAATGAAAAAGTTCCTGGATTATTCAAGGATGAATTGGGTGGTGATATAATTACTGAGTTTGTTGGTCTCAGGGCAAAACTATACTGTATTGACAGTTTTCAATCAAATATCAAAAAAGCCAAAGGTATCACAAAAGCAGTTACTCGCAAATTAAAAATGATTGATTATAAAAATACTCTTTTTAATAAAACTAGCACAAGATGTAACATGAAATTGATACGATCAATTAAACATATATTATATACACAGCAGATAAATAAGCAACTTTTAAATGGAAATGATGATAAAAGACAAATACAAAAAGATAATATTCATACACTTCCTTGGGGACATTGCGACACAATATTTTGATATCTGTATTCACTTCATTGTACATAAAGTTTATAATTTTCATATTGCATATTTATATAATTATAGTCCATTTAATAAATACTTACTTAATGTATTAAACTTAATTGTATAGTGATTGTAATATAAATGTTAATTAATAAATAATAAAATTAAAGTTATGCTGTTTAATTTCAATTTACATATTGTATATAAAGACTCGCTACGTATGTTGACCTCACATTTACAATGAAGTTCATTAAGCAAGCTGATACCTTAGAAGTGAATAATATAAAGATCGAAAACAATTCTCGAACATCTAAACATGGCACACTCTTACCTGACACGATTCGATGTGTAATTTGCGGTCCTTCTAATTGTGGGAAGACAAATGTCATGCTGAATTTATTATTGCATGAAAATGGACTTAAATTTAAGCATATTTACTTATACTCGAAAACAGCTTTCCAGCCAAAATATTGTTTTTTAAGAGAAGTTATGCAACGTGTTCCTTCTGCAAAATTACTAGTTTTCAATTACGATAAAGATGTGATTTCCCCGAATGATGCTTTGAAAAATTCAATTATGATTTTTGATGACGTTGCATGCGAAAATCAGATCAATATTCGTAATTATTTTGCTATGGGCAGACATAGACAGATTGACTGTTTTTATTTGTCTCAGACCTATTCCAAAATACCTAAACAATTGATACGTGATAATGTAAATCTCCTGGTTATTTTTAAACAAGACGACATTAATTTAAAACACATTTATAATGAACATGTGACTACGGATATTGGATGGTTGGAATTTAAAAATATTTGTAAAACAATTTGGTTTCAAAGATTTAGCTTTCTAACGATCAATAAAGATTGTTCTCTGAATAAAGGAAGATATAGGCAAGGCTTTGATACATTTATTTATTTGTAAAATCAATTAAACATACCTATATAATGATGGATACACTTGAAAGTAATTTAATTGATTTTAAATATTTGTAAAGAACGGTTGAGAATGATCTGAAATCATGGATGCAGAAATTAAAAAACAACTGATTAAATCAGTCGATAATATCAAAAATAAAATAAAAATGATTCGAAATGAAGAAGATAAAGCTAATTTGAAATTTAAAAAAGTGTTCAAACCAATCACAGATAATTTAGAAACAATGATCAAAGTGCATGACAAAGATAAAACTGCATTGAATGTTTCCATAGATATGAGTAATACAATAGAAGATCAAACCCCCTCTTTAAGTAGTGAAGATTTCACCGAGATCATGCAAAAAGATGCAAATGATAGTTCTGAATATTATGATTATACTGATGAAGACAAAACTCCTATCAAAAATGATTATGAAGACACAAGTCCTATCAAAAATGTTGAAGGCACGTTAATGTCAATCGATGAAGATAAACTCATGGATAAAAATATGAATATACCTTTTGGGATAAGACGCAAAAGCAAAAACTTGATGATCGGAAATTCTACAGTATCGTTTTCTTCTACAAACAATGCCGTACAGAATGATAAAAACTATATTATAAGCATCGGTAGCAGACACTACGAACTAACTCCGGGCTTAAAAGAACTTCTTTTATGTAAGAAGCCTAATTTGCAAATTGTGAGCGAAAAGGATAAAATAACGTACAAAGATATTCTTCATTACACGAACGCTCATAGACGAAATTTTAACCCAAACAATCAATTAAAAGGTGACAAAGGTGAAAAATATCGAAAAATTATCAAACCATTGTTTTCTGAACAAAATAATGCTAAAAATAAAACCAAAAGCGGGGGTTTTATACCGAAATATAAAAAATATAAAAAAAATACTGATTTCATTTTTTGGGATGATCCCAATGAATTGATTGAAAGGCTTAAACTATTAATTGCCTCCAAAGGCGCTGGAAATACGAATCATGATAACGAAATATTGTCAATAATTGAAGAATTGAAAGAAGCTGGTATTATAAAAGAATAAAAGGTTTAATAATGCTTTTTCACAATCAGTTACATAAGAGCATCTATGATGAGTGTTGATAAATCTAAAAATCAGATTAGCAGTAGTCCATACGTAAATAAAAATATAAATAAAATCAATATAAATATTATATCGACAGCATCCAGAGAATCATCTTGTGGGATTGAGGAAGACCACCATATAGATCAATTTAAAGACAATATTTTAAAACAAATTGTGAGTGTGAACAAATCAATTAGCATTTTAACCAACAGAATAAACAATCTTGAAAAAAGTATTAGTTTGAATGATCTTGGAGCAAAATTAAACAAGCATTATGAGCAAAGCAGATGTCGTAAACGAAATCTGTAAAAACGCTAGAATAAATTATCCAAGAAGAAGTGTATTACTCAAGGACATAGACGATCTTTGGCAAGCAGATTTAATAGACATGCAGGCAATGTCGAAAGTCAATGGCGGGAATAAATACATATTGGTTGTCATTGACTGTTTTACAAAATTTGCATGGGCTATTGGGCTAAAGCTTAAAAACAAAGAGCTTGTATCTAAAGCCTTTAACAGAATATTACAAAATGGTCGTATTCCGAAAAACTTACAGACTGACCTGGGAAAAGAATTTTATAATTACCAATTCAAAAATATTATGAATAAATTCAATATTAATCATTATTCCACTTACTCTACTAAAAAAGCTTCAATAGTAGAAAGATTCATCAGAACTTTGAAGAGTAAGTTGTATAAATTTTTTTACATAAATGGAAATTACAAATGGAATAATGGAATACTTGATAAAACGGTAAATGACTACAATAACAGTGTGCACAGAACAACCGGTCAGCCTCCAAGAAAAATTAATCACGATAATAAAGCAATAATAATGCAAAGATACCATAACTTGGCGCTATCTAAAAAAAATGTAAATAATAAAAAGTTTTTAGTTGGCGATTATGTCAGGATAAGCAAGTACAAAGCTTGCTTTGATAAAAGTTATACACCTAACTGGTCAACAGAAATATTTAAAATAATTAAAGTACAAGAAACTAATCCTACAACTTATTTAATAGAGGATTCCAAACATCGACCTATACTTGGAGCATTTTATCATCAAGAACTTCAAAAAACAAAACATCATGATGTATATTTAGTAGAAAGAGTTTTAAAAAGAAAAGGAAACTTTGTATATGTCAAATGGTTAGGCCTTCCTACTACTGAGAACAGTTGGATAAATAAAACAAATGTATTGTAGATATCAGATTTTGCTTTTGATCAAAACAGTATGTCATATATAAGGCATTTATGATAATTCTTCTTTCATTTCATTTTGAATCTTGAAGCAGTAAAGTTGATCATAATTATTATTTTAAATTTTAATAAAATGAAAAGAAAGCGATTCACGAAATCTCTGAGTAATTCATGTAATAAAGGATCATCAAGTTATTCCGATGTAGCATCAAAAACAAGTTTAGCGAAATCCTTTAAGAACATTGTTTCAAGCACAAAAAAACATCTTAAAAATATTAAGCCTAAATGTAAAAAGGCTTTGATGAATTTGGCATATGCAACTGCTCAAAATTTAGCATCAAATTCGGTGATAAAAATTCCAAGAATTATACCTATACCAAAAACAGGCGGATTTCTTCCTTTGGTGCCCATATTCGCAGGTTTATCAGCTGCTGGTAGTTTGGCAGGGGGTGCTGCTGGAATCGCAAAAGCTATAAATGAATACAAAATGGCTAAAAAACGATTGTTAGAATTGGAAAGGCATAATCAACAAATAGAAGCAGTGTGTATTGGTAAAGGACTACATTTGAAGCCTCACAAGGATGGGCTAGTGATTCACGTTAGCAAGAAAAAAAACTAAATTGCAGGCTACCTAAAAGAGCTTTAACTAATATTGATATTATGAAGCACTCGTGTGATATCCCCTTTTTCCGAGGTGTATATATGAGAGATGAATTACCAATTAAACCTTATGCAGCTGAATGCGGAGTCATTAATCTTGACATTTCTAAAAACTCTGGAACTCATTGGGTAGCCTACGGAAAATTAAATAATTATATAGAATATTTTGATAGTTATGGTAACTTAAAACCACCGAAAGAATTGGTAAAATATGTTGGGCCGAATATTCATTACAACTATGAAAATTTGCAAAAGAATAATGTATACAATTGTGGCCACTTATGCTTAAAGTTTTTAAAAACATTCTGGAAGAAGAATTTAATGAAATTGTAGATTTTAAAGTTATCAAGTAGCAACACAAATAGGTACATGCATTTGATGACTACTTATTTAAATAAAAACAATACTACCTTATCCACATTACTTGTCTGTCAGTGCTAAAAGCTAGTATAGTAATATGATAGTATTTAATAAAAAATCGATTGTAAAACCCAAATCCAATATTTCACGTTCTGTTTTTAAAGACGACAGACGTGTTCGTGTGGTGAAAATAAAAAAAATTACCAAAGAAAATAAACGATTCTTACAAGATATTGGATTTAAAATATAATTATGTTGCAAATCACAGACCAGCCGTACCATGATAACTCAATCGAGAGTTATGAAATTCATAGTTACAATCCATATAGTACCAGCTTTAAAGACAACGATGAAATAAGAATACCGATTCACCAACAAGACGTGTATGTGCTACCATCAAGCAGTTCTATTTACGTAGAGGGTTATGCATGTGTAACTGGCAAAGATCCGAAAGTAAAAAAAGATATTAATTTTATCAACAATCCGATTTCGTATTTGTTTCAAGATATCCGATATGAATTAAATGGTGTTGAAATCGATCGCATAAAAAATGCTGGAATTACTACTTCGATGAAATCGTACATCTCTATGAACCAAGGTGAAAATAAAGCTGCAGCAATTTGGGGATGGAACTTAAATGGTACGAAAGTGAAAGATGGTCATTTTAGTGCGATTATTCCATTATGTAAAATATTGGGATTTGCTGAAGATTATAATAAAATACTTATTAATTGTAGACATGAACTAATATTAAATAGAAGCAGCTCTGTTTTGAATTGTGCTATTTTAGAAAACGATGATGATATAGAAATAGAAGTCCAAAAAGTTCAGTGGCGGGTCCCTCACATAAAAGTTGCTGATCGCAATAAATTGAATTTACTCAAGACTTTAGAGAAAGATCGACCTATACAGTTAGCATTTAGGAATTGGGATTTGTATGAATATCCATTATTACCAAAAACTACTAAACACTCATGGTCAGTCAAAACTGCTTCTCAATTGGAAAAACCAAGATTTGTGATCTTCGGCTTACAAACTAAAAGGAACTTAAATAAAACTAGAAGTTCATCAATGTTTGATCATTGTAAAGTTTCTAACCTCAAGTTATATTTAAATTCGCAATACTTTCCATATGACTCACTTAATCTGAAATTTGATGAATGTAAATACAATATATTATATGAGATGTATGCTAACTTTCGTCAGTCGTATTACAACATTGGTGTTGATCCGTTGCTTGACTTGATACAATTTAAAGAAAAAGCTCCGTTGTTTGTAATTGACTGTTCAAGGCAAAACGACTCGCTTAAAAGTGGACCCGTTGATGTTCGGATAGAAATTGAATGTTCAGAACAGATACCAGAAAATACAACTGCTTATTGTCTGATAATAAATGATCGGATTTTCGAATACAAACCTCTCAGCAACATTGTAAGAAAACTATCATGAATGTGATCGTGGATGTACAAGGATTCAAGGACGAAGAAAACCAGTTCATTCCGAAGGAAATAGCGATCTTGTGGAATAGGCGTGTGATAGTTCTATTAATAAAACCACCATATCCATTTTATGAGTTATCGAAAAAAGAACGCTTACAAGTAGCCTGGATAGAGAAAAATAGAGGCATTTATTGGAATGAAGGATTTACGCCTTACTTTAATTATAAAAATATTATTGATAACTTTTTAAATAATAAATGTATACTAACTAAAGGTCATGAAAAAGTTTTATGGATAAAAGATATGTTTAATTGTAATACAGTATATAACTTAGAAGATAGAAATTGCCCTAGTTTAGTTAAATTATATGAAAAATATTCAAGTTCTTTAGATATAATAAGCTGTGTACATCATAATAATATATGTGCTTTAAAAAATGTATTCTGTTTAGATAAGTGGTGTAAAGAAAATAATATCTAAACTTCTAAGTATGAGTCTAAAGTATGAATTTGAGTAACAATAAAATATAATATAACTTACTTTCAAATTATACAAATATATAAAATCTGTTAAGTTGCTTTAAGTTTCTAGGATATAAGTTTGTTAATTAAGATTAAGAGATGTGGATTTTGTAATACATAAAAAATAAAATAAAATAAAAAAACTACTTACTTGTTTTATTGATATGACGTGTAAGTTAAAGTTGTCATCAGTTCAAATAAACAAACGAATACATCAACATTTCAATTACATGTAAGTATTATAAACGTGACTTGTAATCAAATCCCACTGATACCGACTAGTTCGTATTAGAACCACGAATTTCATGAAGAGGTGTAGTGTTACATTCATTGTTATTGTTAAGTACATATTTTATTAACATAGCTTAGAATTACACTTTTGTTTGCACCGATTAAAAATAGTGACGCTAAAGTTTTAAAGTAGCACAAGTATATCATATTTATGAATAATGATTCGTTTGAATAGATCTACAAATGATAATAATGAATATGACGTATCACAAAGTTAAAAATATGAATCGACATGTTATTCAAAGTAATTTTTTGGTACCTTGTCAGTAAATAATATTGTAGGAAAGTAGTGGTTTGGTGACTGAATTAATGATTGCTTGAAAACTTGAACAGTTGAAAACGTGAATAAATGAATGGTGAAAATTGGGGTACCTGGATATCTCTTGATCCAGGTGCCCCAATTTTAACCTACTCACACAATGGAAAAAGAATTACATCCCCACTTCAAACGAAGGGGAGGTAACCTTAAAAAAAAAATTACTTCACCACTTGGTCGGCGTGATTAATATGTAATATTCATGCCTAATTACAGCTTTCTAGTACCTACTAAGAGTCTATGAGCTAGACTAGGGACAGACAGACAGATGGACAGACGGACATGGCGAAACTATAAGGGTTCCTTGTTAACTACGGAACCCTGAACACGAAATTGCCTTTTTTTCAACTTAATTTTTATATAATTTTCTCATTTTTTTGCGTGCTGAAAAATGCTTCGAATACATTTTTCTAGACATCATTCGGAACCAATAGAGCTATCGCTCATATTTTAGGAGCTTTATCTATATAACACAGTTCAAATATTAATTGGACTTTTTTGTAACTTAAATTACTTACCTGCAAATGATTAATTTATTCAAATTGAGCATATTATCCTTAATCTATCTAATATATAAAAATCTCTTGTCAGTGTTGGTTCGATACTCCTCCGTTCTTTTTCCATTGTGTGGGAGATCGTTGGATAGCAATTTCAAAAATATTGTGGGTTTTTTGATTGAGGCATCCGTTTGTGAATTATTACGCTTTAAAGTGCAAAATTTTGTTAGAGTCAAAAGTGCCCCAAGCTAAGTAGGCTTTACAAGTTTTTGAGATATAACACATTTTCGAAAAGTTTTTGATTAGAACGAATCAAAATTTTTGTTAAATTTAAAAAAATATTAACTATAAATAAAATAAACAACTTTTTAAAGCTTTAACAACGTGATTCGTCGGAAATAACTAAAAATCCTTTAAAAACACAAAAAAAATAACTAAATGTGTATAATAAACGCGTGATAGTTTCCAAAAGAATGTTTTATTCAAATGAACATCAGTTTGCGCTTAGATCCTACTAATATTATAAGTGTTAATGTTTAGATGTTTGTATGTTGGTTAGTCAATCACGCCAAAACGGCTGAACGGATTTGGCTGAAATTTGAGACATAGATACTTTGTAGCCTGGAGAGGAATATAGGCTACTTTTTATCCCGGAAAAGTATCACATTCCCGCGGAATAACGTCGTGTAGTCCACGCGGGCGAAGCCGCGGGCGGAAAGCTAGTTTCTAATTAACTTTTTTTATTATTTTTTTATTTTATTACCATTTTAAAAACTAGGTTACATTTTTTTACGTAATTATAACATTAGGAAACCACGAAGGTTTATAGCAATGCTATTAGATGCTTAAATTAGTATAATAATATAAATTTATATCTAGGTGACGTATAATTTATTGGAGCGAGTTAGGTTCATGTCGTGACATTTAGATAATAGTTTCATAACTTATATTTTAGATTCGTTGGCGTAATATTATTAACCAAATCCGCGGGTGACATGTTAGTCAGTCGCGGAACAAGGAATGCAGATGTTCTTTCTCCATACACATTGTGCGCGCACGTCGTACGAAGACGATTTTTTGCAACAGCACGAGTATATACAGGATGCTTCACTGGATGTCTAAAACTTTGATCAAAAAAGTTTTCTTTTAATAAATTACTATATTTAAATAGCATATGTACTGGCAAAATACCACAATGATCAAATAATTTTCCCTCGTTAGAATAATATCATCATCATCATCATCACGTCAGCCGAACGACGCCCACTGCTGGGCATAGGCCTCCCCCAAGGATCTTCACAACGATCGGTCCTGCGCTGCCCGCATATACATATAGTTGTTTAATTTTTTTGTTTACTATTAATTTAATAATTTTTAGTTGTAATTTATAAATTAGGTCAGTATACGTTTTATATGTCCTGCCGTAACTACTAAGACTATAACGGATATAAGAATCAGCAAGTGAGTTATATAACATTAGTTTAACCTTGAATGGAATTAGATTTTTTAATAATGTTAAGTTAGCTAATACTGTCTGAGTCGGAGCAGACGCGTTCAATTTGAAGTTTTCAGTGAAACTTACTATCTATTACTAAGCCAAGATAAGTGTGTGACTTCACGACTTCAATGACCGGGCAGACGCAAGAACTATAGTGAGGCTGAGGAGCGTGTAGGCAGGCATGCTCATGGGCAACAAGGTCAGGTAAAACAGACAGATATGTAACAATTTCGTTTTATTCGGATTAGTTACCAGTCCAGAGTCATGACACCACTTTATTATAGAAACAAAATCAGATTGGATTTGCTCAAGAGCTTTCTGTGGACTTTTGTCAGCTGCTATAAGACAGGTGTCTGCAAATTGATAACATGAGCAGTTTTTAATGATTGTGTTCATATCGTTTACGTAGGTAACTTAAAAAGTGCAGTGGTCCTAAAACGGAACCCTGAGCTGTGCCCTGCGTTACAAACACGGGGTCACTCAGATGGTTGTCGATCTTTACGTCGATCTGTCGATACTTACGTTAAGCGTTCGGTTTTCAAGGTAATTTTCACACAATTTCAACAAGGGTCCACGGATACCACAATTATCTAATTTGCTTATCAGCCGTTTGTGATTTAAGGTATCAAACGCGCACGAAAAGTCAATAAATAGAACCAACACTTGGCGTTTATTGTCTAAGTGTTCGTTTACGGTATCGGTAAAGTTTGATAGCAGACTATCCGTACCATTTCCCTTTTTAAATCCGTACTGTTTGTCATATATTACGCCATGCTTTCTATAAAAGTCATAAATTTTACTACAAACATATTTCTCCACTATCTTATCTACGGAAGAAAGTAAAGTGATTGGACGATAGTTGGAGTAATCATCGAGTTTGCCTTTCTTATGAATAGGTCTCACGTATCCTTTATTAAGTTCATCCGGATATAAGCCAGACCGTAGACTAGTATTAATCAAGTTAACCATGGCTGTTGACATTTCTTTCCCTATCATTTTAATGTAAGACACTCCGATATTATCGGGTCCAGGTGACGTCTTGGGATTTAGGTTTTTAATGATATTTTGAATTTTATCGACAGTAGCCTTTTGGAATAATAGACCTGAGTTAACTGGTAAATTATGTGGACTATTATCTAGTAACCTAGTGCTGCAGCTTGGAGTAATACTTTTAACTATGTTTTCAAATTCTTTTGAGAAATTTTGGGCTATGCATTTCGGAGTAAGACCCTGAGTATCGAATGCATTTAGTATCACATCATCAATGGAACGACTTATGCCACCTAACATATGGTTGACTAACTGGTATACTTTTCTTGTGTTTCTAAAATTATCTTTTATTTGTTTTGTGAAGTAACTGTTTCTCCTACTCTCCAACACTTTGTGTAATTTATTTCTGGCTTTGTTATATTGTAGTCTAATTTTAGGATCATTTCCACTAGTCCTCCATGATCGAAAAAGCTCGTTACATTTATTACGCATTCGTACAACGTTATCATCCAACCAGGGAAGTTTATGTAAGTATTTAATTTTCGTACTATAATTCTGTTGAGATGTAGTTGATGCATTTTTATTTACTTCTAGAAATGCATTCTTTATAAATGTATAAATTTCATTAGGACAATGCATCAGATTAGTTTTAGTCTATTCCACATTCCTTAATTCATCATACAATAAATCAAAGTCAACGTTTTTTCATTTTAGAAGCAGCCTGTATACGCTCCGCTGCATTCCCGTCAGCAAGGCAGGTAAAACGGATCGTTCGATGGTCAGCCAGTACCAGGGGGCGCAATCTTCATACATTCAAATGGGAACTAACGAGAAGCCAAAAAATGCGAAAGTTGCTATGTTCTCCCTGTAGGCACACTTTGCACATAAATTGTTCACTAAAGTCAACGATAGATGGCTCCAAGTTAATACACTCACAGTAAGTATAGAAAAGAAGAGAAAAATACTTTTTTTCTATACTATATTGTTGAAAGTTGATGGAAGAGTATAAACTTTAAAGAGAGTAAAGTGAACTTGAGGAAAATATTGTCAAATAATCTAAATTATACTTTTTATTGTTTAATTTTTTATTTGCTATGTTCTGTTTCGTAAAGTTCCGTAATTCCGTTAGCAATTACATAGTGTCGTTGCTCGGAGTACCGCTTTTTGAGAATAAGACTCGTTTGTGTTGAGTGTGATGTTAATATTATAGAATTCTTTGGTGATGTGTGTGTGTTTGAAAAAAGACTTCTTTGAACATTGTTATTGCCTTTAGTTATGCATATTTGTACAGGGTGCAGTGTTAACCTATGTTTCATTTACACTAAGTTTCCTTAGAAATAAATAATATGTATACTATGCCTATGTGTGTGTCTGTGTTTATACGACTTTGTAATTTGCATATGTGTGTGTTTATACACTTAAAGTTGCTGAAGCCCGATAACAGATGGCGCCAGATATACACTTCCAATAAAGTGGCCGAAGATTGGACTCTATTTCCTATATATACTAAGTTACAAGTTACTTTATGGCCAGTACGTCGTCGAGCGCCGCCGAGTACAGGCGTGAAGAGGGGAACCGCGCAAAAATGTGATCTATGCATGATTTCGTAACCTTACCTTTTCTAACTTCAATTCTTGTATAATCAGTTATGCCACACATCAGCCCGCACTCGCTTAGCATTTCTAGGTATGAGTGAGTCTATGAAGATAACAGTTTTAGATCTATATTTGTATCACCGATCAGTAAAAGGTTTTGATTTGAGTTAAATTGCGAAATGCACCTTATTAGTGGACGGTGGCCGGTAGACACAAAGTAAATTTATTTCTTGGTTTGAGTTAATTTTTATTTTTCCTATTAAACTTTAAAATAATATTGTTTTATATCGGAACATAGTCAACTTTAAGTGATTTTTAACGTAGATAATAATACCACCACCGCCTTTTGTCTTATTTCTTAGTTGGGTGTACATATTGTAGCCAGGAATTTGAAATAAATTAGCTATGTTATTTCTAATTCCGGCTTCTGTTATCACAATAATATCCAAAGGAAAACTACAGCTATGTATGGTTAGTAACAGTTTATTAGAGTTCTTTATTAGTGACCTAATATTTAGGTGAATACATGAAATGTTAATATTTGTTTTTTTAGGTAACTATTTGTAAAGGTCGTTAGTAGTAATACAATAAAAAAAAATCAGTAATTTGATTAGCCATTAATACAATACTTATAATACGATTTAAACGGGTATTATAACTCATAAGAAATTTAAGTGACATTTAAGTGCTGGAGTGACATTTTGTCAATTTCAGCTATATCTTGCATAGAGCGAATATAAAAAATGTTACTGCCCTCTGTTTTTCTAGCAAAAACCTTACCATTTTTACACCAAACAAACTTGAAGTTTTTACTTAACTGGCTTTTTGCATTAAACAAGAGTGTCTTATTTTGCTTCGTTAAGGCTTCACGAATGTAGACCCTCTGGCTTGCTTTTTCTTTAGGGACGTCCGGGAGAAGTGATCCGACGGTTAAACATTTTTCTTTGCTGCTATCTATCCACTTATCCTTTGCCTCTTTAGTCTTTCAGAACCACAAGAATAGCACCAGGCTTGTCTTTGGAGCCCGGTAGGCGCTAGTGCGATTTTGCGCGCATTTTTTCATTTTCAGATCACTGTGCGTAGAGCCGTAAGCTCGGGTACGGAGAGACGTGAGCGCGTGGACGACTAGCGGTAAGCGCGGGGATAGCAAATTGAGCGACCCGCAAAGCGGTTCGTGAGCTGGGTCCCGAGGCGAGGCGATTACGTTACGATTCCGATTAGTGTGCTTTGCAGTAGGGGGTTTCATACAAAGAATACTGAACCGCTCGAGTTGATACATTTTCGTTCCGTTTACGAGTTGATATATATGCTGTGACCTTTAAGGTTAAAATAGAACCAACATCAAAACCGTCTCTAAATGCCAATAGGGTAACTTCCCACTTCTCGAAAAGATAAAAAAGTCATTACAAACATTGATGAATATACTAAAGCCCCTGCTTTTTATCCACAATATGGTAGCACTTAGCCTTCATTACAACTAATTTTAAGTGAAGATAATGGGCCGTATTCATAAAAAAAGGATATGCTTATACTTGCCAAATGTCGAGGAAATCCTTCTGTTTGTATTTATAATAATTTGTAGCATAACCTTATACTTAAGAGATTAGTGACCTAATATTTAGATGAATACATGAAATGTTAATATTTGTTTTTTTAGGTAACTATTTGTAAAGGTCGTTAGTAGTAACACAATAAAAAAAATCTGTAATTTGATTAGCCATTAATACAATACTTATAATACGATTTAAACGGGTATTATAACTCATAAGAAATTTAAGTGACATTTAAGTGCTGGAGTTAGACATTTTGTCAATTTCATATATATGTTATATCTTGCATAGAACGAATATAAAAAATGTTACTGCCCTCTGTTTTTCTAGCAAAAACCTTACCATTTTTACACCAAACAAACTTGAAGTTTTTACTTAACTGGCTTTTTGCATTAAACAAGAGTGTCTTATTTTGCTTCGTTAAGGCTTCACGAATGTAGACCCTCTGGCTTGCTTTTTCTTTAGGGACGTCCGGGAGAAGTGATCCGACGGTTAAACATTTTTCTTTGCTGCTATCTATCCACTTATCCTTTGCCTCTTTAGTCTTCCAGAACCACAAGAATAGCTCCAGGCTTGTCTTTGGAGCCCGGTATGCGCTCGTGCGATTAGATATCCTGCTTATTCATATTTAGTTTCAAGGCGATTGTTCCCATTAGACATTCCATGTCCTTGGTAGGAATTTCAGGTAATCCAGCTACTTCCACGGAGGAAGAAAAGAAACTTGCAGCGCCCAGCGGTTTCACCCGTTTCGTTTCCGTAGGAATATTGGGATAGGCAATGTGCCTTTAATCTATCTTTTTACTGAATTTTATTTAAATCCGACTTGCCATTTCGCTGTGATTGACTAATATTTAAGCTTTCGCATTTATCCGTAGGTGCAGGGGTACTGATCATACCCCTTGACTCAGGGGTCATGGGTTCGATCCCACCCAGGACAAACATTTATGTGATGAGCATTTGTATTTGTTCCGTGTCTGGGCGTTATATTAGATAATATAATTATATCAGTGGCGAAGGGTCCACACAATACATGCCGGTTCCTGCCAGGTTCACTTCCCTTTAAAAAAAACCCTAAAAACCTCACCCCATCGATACATACATAATATCGTCACGTGCTAAAAGTGTTTTAAAGCCCCGGCTTAACCTCTTCATATTTTGATCCCTCGCCACATAAAACATATAAATTGTTTAATGTAATAAGTTTGTTGGATTTGACTTGATACAAAGTTTATTTCATTCTTTTTAGGACATTTGAATAAAAGCTTGATTTTAAATAAAAGGTTTTTTTAAATATAATTTATTTTTGTATTTTTAGTTATTATTGGACGTGGTTCTCAGTCGCTTAATTTCATTTAATGCATCATTATTGCATGGTCCTTTGCCAGTTAATTTATTACAGTCTAGTTCTTCAACTGCATCAAGTCTGCAAACACACAAATATATAAGGTCCTTCTTAAATAGTGCACATAATTTTAAGGGGTCAATGTACTCACGCATACAAACAACTTTTACTATGGTACCAACATTGAAATCGCGAAAAAAATATCAGCTGTTCTATACATTTTCATCTATTCGATTTAAAGTTTTCTATGGAACAGCTGATATTTTTTTTCGCGTTTTCAATGTTGGTACCATAGTAAAAATTGTTTGTATGCGTGAGTACATTGACCCCTTAAAATGATGTCCTCTATTTAGGAAGGACCTTATATATATATTTTACCACCAAATAGAGATTGTAGATTCTTACTATAGATACACACATAAGTATTCATTAAATATAAGGCATATTCACATAGGTATAAGAGAAGGTAGCACTGTATTACGAACAAGAATAGAAAACACAAATTAGACTCAATAAGACATAAAGTTCCAAAAAAAAATGTGTGTGTGCCGTGCCGCAGCAGTACTCAATGGTCGCATCGCAGCTCAGCGTCATATTACTTGTCTTGCAACGCAAGCAAACGCTGATTTTCAGTTGTAAATTTTAGTACTTATTTCAAAAATAAATACTAAAGAACAAGACACATTTAAGTTTCTATCAAAGTTGATAAACATAGTACATAAAGAAAAAAAGGATATTTCTATTCTGTAGGTAGACTATGGTTGTATTAACTTGAAGCCATCTGTCGTTGACTTTAGTGAACTATTTATGTGCAAAGTGACACCTAGTAGGGTGTGATTAAAGCAACTTCGCGTTTTTTGCTTCTTTTTGTTCGTTCGTTAGTTCATAGCCGCTACACACGTCCAGACCAGACCTAACCGCCGATTTGTTGCGGAAGAACTTTGCTGTAAAGCAAATATAGGTAATCCGTGCTAAACACGTTCGTACCAAATCAAAATCAAATCAAATAAAAAAATCTAAAAAGCTACACCAAATCTGGACTTGGCCAAGGCTTTGTATCACATCACTGGACAAGGCCTTGTATCACATCACTTTTTCTTATCAAATACCCACAGAAATCACCTGGATTTGCCAATGCAACGGGCTTGTAAAAAAAAAGACCTATTAACAAAAAAAAAGGTCTTGGATTTGAAAAAAATTGAACGGTAGGTACCTGTCACCAAAGAATGACGAAAAATTCTTCAAAACCATTTCGAGTGGCCTGTAACTGACAGGGAAACTTCATTTTTAATTAAATGACAATTTTTTAAGTAAGTAATTGAGAAAAAGCCTAAGTCCAGGGACTTTAAATTAATGTTTTAATAGAAATAATAATAATTTTCAATTCTAATGCTCTAAAAGTACGCAAATATAGCCCTACGAAGCGGGACTAAATAATCACTTTAGTCCTTAGGGAGTAAAATGTAATTACTTTTTTAATTTCCTTCATGTGACATTAGATAAACTCAAACAGCCAGTGAATATACTATTAATTGTGAAGTGTGGACCATCTTCATTGCGAAAATGTTAAGATGTTTTTTGTTTCATGGTTTTTCCGCAAGGAAGGTGGCGCCATGTGTTTTAAATTGTTAATTTGTGACTGACGGAAAAAACTGACTGCGAGTTTTTGCGCCATTTTGGCGGGTAAGGTTGAGTGGATATTTTAATTAATCGCAATTTGTTTCATAGTGGACTTTGTGACTCAAGATAGGTGTGGTTTTGTGCCCCAAGTGTCTACGCAACTGGACGATATGTGGAATGATTAAAATAGGCGCTATCTCGGTAAAGTGGTGTCTCGGTCGGTGTCTCGGTATCTCAAGGTCAACATGTTTGGTCTGATGTGCCGCCGTGTGTACCTAAAATTAAAATTCAAACAAGTTATTTGATTTGTACTTTAAAAACTCATTTATTTAGGTAGTTTTGCTAGGCATGTAGGTACATTTGCATTATAGTCTATTTATTTTTACGCAGAATTTTGTTATTAGTTGTATTATTATTATACCTAGAATGTAACTAAAAATATGTAATTGGCATAGTAATGAGAGGGGTCTCTTCTATGACAGGTTTTTTCGAACTTACAAGAAGAGATCCACACATTTGTAAACACCATTTGTGTTAAAAATAAAGAGATTTTTGATTTTTTTTGATTTTGAAAGTGATGCCGAGTGTTTTATTTTTATTATAGTGGTGACTACCTCAGCAAGAATTATCGAGAAGGCTAGCTTGACACACTTGACGCCAAATACTCCAAGGAGCATTGGAATGTAACACACCTACATTCTTATGAAAACATAAGAAACTATGATAATTTAATAATACTCAAGAATTGGCAGTATGGCTAAATGTCTTGGCCTGTCCTACAAAAGGGCGAATATTTTTACTACTACTGACCGCGAAAATTTTAGGTCTCCTGAGCAATTATGTGACATGGACTCATGTTCTTTCTCAAATAACCAATTCAAATCGGCTGTCGGGTTGGGACGTGTGTTCTATTACTAGTTGAATTTAGAGAGTGCACCAGATAAGTCTGCGCGGGGTCAAAATCTAATACTAATATTTTCCATAAGCTTAGAACAAAATAATGTACTGTAACTAGCGCCATAAACGCCCCAGTCGCAGAGTTATCTGACACGCACTCTTTGAAGATTGCGCTCGCTGAATGCTCGCTGATTATAACTTTATGGTACATTGACAATGTGTCAAGCACGTGTCAAGTAACCATCAAAACAAAACAAAAATAAAGTACTTGAAAATTTGCAAGAATTCTGAATTGATAACTAGGTATACTGATTATATATTTAATTGCATTGTCATCGGAACTAAAGGTAAATTCCAAATTTCAGCTCAATCGGACATTGGAAAGTGGGTCAAATTTAGCTCGCAAGATTTGACCCGAACGGACATACATGTGGGAGATTATATACATAATCATTGCTAAATTAAGATTCTACACCATGTATTTCAAAGCTTTCAGATCAAACTTAGTTTGCTAACAGGGATAAAATAAATAAAAAACAGAATACCTTCAACAATGACTAAAATTTATTAAATATTATTTATCGTTTTATTTTGTTGTTATATTGTTTATTATAAAAGTGTTCCTTCAATAACTCTCAACGTATTAACAAATTAGGAACCTCCGATACATATTAACATAACTTTATTTCGTAATATTGCTAATAGGTGACAATAATCATAACTATTTATCAGGAACATAACAGTATAAAAGTACTTAGCTTTTCAAGACCTCTCAGCTTGGCTGCTCACACGAGACTGTTCACAAATTATCATACTATCCCCCCAGAGGGATCTAAAAAGGTGGGGCTGTCCCGCCATTCGTCTAAGCCAATTAAAATTTGGCAGTAGTCACACAACTCTGCCACAGATGGCGCCAAACGAACAAATCAGTACTTTCATTAAGATTAATTTATAAATAAAGTTAGCTTTTTGTACAAAGCTTTGTGTAATATCAACAACATTATTTATGATTAATTTATCAAGCAAATAACAGGTTTTCTATTTGATTCATGACAGTAATATTAAATGGAAATGTGATTGTCTTTGATTATCTTTAAACAGATAGTCAAATCGTATCTTTTATCTTTTGAAACATTGAAATAATAATGTTTTAAACATTATTTAAGGAATAAATATAAATCATACGAAACTACGATTAATACACCAATAATTAATCAAAATATCTAACACGGCCATACTGACAAAAACTTCGTTCTCGAAGTTTACATAATAATAGCTCAACATGTCAAATACGATTGTCAAACAATCGTTTACTGGGATTAAATAACTTACGCTTTTGTGTCACATTTACATTTGTTTAAAAGAAATATTTTTTTGTTTTTTTTTCTGACATTTTCTGACAAGTCGAAGTCACGAACGACCTTCACTGTTTAGGTACCTACTTATTTATTTTTTGTCGAACTTTTTTTTTATTTTTTTTTTACCGTAGTCGAGATACCTACGTTTTGACATTTAGTATTATTTCACAGTTTAGATTTATTTAGAATAAATTAGATTAAGGATTGTTTTATCACAAAGCAAAAACTACTGACTCGACCACCAGTTCACAAATTGGGAGGCCCTTCGAAGAAAGAACTGGCAAGAAAACTCACGAAGGGTAGACTGACCTCCGCGTTTTAATTTCTATTTATAAGTAGAATAAACCGTATCTTTAAGTCTTCAATTGTAATTTTAGACAGCAATTATAGCAGAAACACAAACTGACCACGATTGTTGTCATGTGTGATTATTATATTAAAGTGGCACAATGTTACTAAATTACTATTAAACCATTGTAGAGATGCTTTTCTTTTGAAATTTAAAGAACAAGATGCCAGTTAGTGTAAGAAACAAATTGAAATCATTTGAATAATCTATCACGGCCAGACTGACCTGTACTTTGCTCTCAAAGGACATATTTCTACCATATCTTCTAACCATTATAACCAATAATCATATTCTTACATAGTCATTGTCATTATTCGTCATCATATTCATTATCATCATTCATCATAATAGCCTCTGGCCTTGACATACCAGACCTATCACCTGCTGCACATGAATTTCGGAAAGGTATCAGGGCAGTGACCGACCAGCAGTTCATAACTCAAAATAGCCTCTGGCCTTGACATACCAGACCTATCACCTGCTGCGCATGAATTTCGGAAAGGTATCAGGGCAGTGACCGACCAGCAGTTTAGTCATACGTCATCATAGTCTCCGGCCTTGACATACCAGCCCTATCACCTGCTGCACATGAATCTCAGGAGAAGGTATCAGGGCGGGACCGACCAGCAGTAAATAAAAATCTGATTATTGTCAACCTTTCTCATTAAATTATTTCAGGTTGTCTTTCATTTAATCATTTCAGTTGGTTTCCCATTCAATTATTTCAGTTTGTATCTCATTTAATGATTTCAGTTTGCTTCTCATTTAATTATTTAATTTGTTACTCATTTAATTATTTCAGATTGATTCTAATTAAATTATTTTACTTAATTTGTTTCCTTAATGGTTCATGTGTTATAATTTAATTTATACTTTATACCAGTAAATATTTCTTACTCTCTGTATTTAATTCTCCCACACTCTTATTCCATTCAACTTTATAATACTGAAATATTTTAGGCAATTAAACTTTACATGTAAATGAATTTGTAAAGTGTGTACTACAAACGAGATTATAAGTACCTCATGATAACAATCTATCACAATCAGATATTATAACAATAATAATCTATAACAGCCAATAATGTCGTACAATCAATTATTAACTTGGAAACGTTCACTTTTATTATATTGCCTGGACTATTTAATCCTTACCTCATTTAAACTTTCGTAATAGTAACAATAGTATACACTTTAATTCGCGTGTTAAAAACAGACTCAAATTAAAATTTTCACATTTGGTATTCTTAAAATGTTATATTTTGTTAACTTAATCATTCAATATTCAAATTTCACCAACATTGAAACACGCTAGGCATCTCAAAATATTCTCTGTCATAATAAACATTTTGAATCAAATCTAATTAAGAATCCAAAGATATCTTAAGGCATATCGATTAAAACAATCAGTTTAAGTATTGTATGAGAGATAATAATGTTTACCAATTTTCTCTTTAAATCCGCTCGGCTAGTCTGACATTACTTAATACATCAATGACAAGGATGAGTTTAAAGATTAATCAAATACTTTTTGATTGTTTTTTGTAAGACTGCAAAGTTACTTAAAACAATTTGAAGGTTTGCTCTCAATTTCCATGGGATCCCTTCATCAAATCCTGACTTAGTGACCGTGGGACCATTTTAGGAGTATACAATACAGGGTTATTTGTAAAACACCAACAATCTCGCCGAGTAACAACGAACCTATATACTAATTTTATAAAAAAACAATTTAAAAAATCAGTCTACCATACAAATCTGTCACGCTACCTTTGGCTATCTGATCCACTGCTCTCCCAATGCGCTACCGAGATACTTACGAGCTACGAGGTTCGGTAGTTATGAGACTACTTTTAACACCACCAGAAGGAAAGCGTCGTTTTATCAATCAAAGGGATATCCTCGCATTTCATTCGATTCGATTTTGATACATAATAATCATAAGAAAATAATCTTTAGGATAGTACTGAAAATACGAATAGAATAATATTTTTTATGAAAACTTGAAACACTTATGAACCTAGTAAATAAGACGCAAAGATTAGGCCGGTAGATGACAATATTAGTACTTAATATACTTAATATTACTTTAATGCCACTATCAGGGTTTTACATAGTATTTCGGATTTATCTAAATTTATTTATCAAAATCTAATCAATTACGTAAAAACGGGAAAAAAATTTAAAAGATTAACCCTTTCCTAACAGTAGTAGAACATCAATCCCAAGAAAACTTACCATTTCTTTTTGAATAATCTTGATAGTTCTTTTTTTATTTAAGTACGTAAGTAGCAAGATTTAAAAAAAATATTTTTTGTTTCTCATATCATATCTACCTATGATAGGTAGGTGACTACTTTGATAATTGTGAAAAAGGGCGAGATTCTTACAAATAGCATACATTTCAGATTGTAGTAACATTTCAATATCTTAAAGACTACCTATTTGTTATTGTTTTGATAAATGGTATATTGGTGTTGCTCAGTGCAACATAAAAAAGAAACTACTAGACCGATTTCGAAAATTCCTCCACTATTAGAAAGCTACATTCTTCCCGAGTGACTTAGGCTATCCCGATATTCCCACTGGAACGGATACCACGCGGGTGAAACCGCGAGGATCCGCTAGTTTCATATAACTGCATACTAGTATTATCAGGAACTAGCTAGCTTCCCTTCTCTACCATTCAATCTTCAGACAATGCAGAATAGTTTAAAAAGTAAATAACACAATAAAACACATTCATAAACAATAATAAAACGCCAAATTATTAAATTTGTAGTCATTCTGATACAACTATATTTACAAAATGTACACAGCATTCACCAGTACATTTTCCAAGTCCAATATCAAATTTATGTAATATCATTGCAAAGTCCCATTCTACTGTATTTGCCATACATCCTTCAGAACAGCGCACAACGTTGCAATAGACTAATGCTGTTGGATGGATTTCGAACTTTTTACCGGAATAAAACAGCAATGGCTTTTGATGGTAACGATCGTCAAAGTATGAAGCGGCAATTTAGTTTATTTTTTAATTTTTTTTAGGTATTTCCTGAGCACTATAAGCATGTGTACATCATAAGTAACTCCAGAAAAAAATAACGCATCGTTTGATGCAATCTTTTTTCCTGTAAAATTGCAATTTGTCCATTGCAGCCCCACTCCAGGCACCCATCGACATGTATTGTATCCAACTATTTACGGACTTATAGACTTGCAGACTTGTGGACTTATGGGCTTACAGACTTATGGACTTGAATTTTTAACTTTGTTACTTTACACAAAACGCTTGGCCATTCCGAAGAATCACCAAAAATAGTAGGTAGGTACTTTGATTTGAAAATACTCTATTCTATTTGGAATACCAATCAACGTTTAAGCGAATAAACTTCACCATTATACCTTTCAAAGCGGCCCGTTTTATCATGAGAAGTTAAATTTACATCGACATTAGAGTGATTATAATATAATGGAGTATCATTTCTAATTATGTACACCTCTGCCTACCAGAAACAAGTCCTAAAGATCCAATAGATATGAAAGAATCATTGAAACCTATTGAAACTAATGTGGAGAAAAAAACTAACACAAGGACAAGATAATGACTTTCGATTAATTAACACACAAAAAAAACTAGTTCTCATAGGTTCTAGCGAAATCTAGTATACTTTACATAATTTTGTATAAATAAGGTAACAAATACCAAGTTGAAGCCAAAGTACCTTGTTCTTATCGACTTCCTATAGAAAGAAAAATTATAACACGATTTGAAACACCGAAATAGATCGAGAAAAAAATATTAATTTCAGCTACCCGATTTCATGTCACAATATTAAATGAGACAATGATTTTAATCAAACTGAACTTCACCTATTTACCATAATTGAAAGTAATTTCCTTCAAGAATTTAAATCTTACTAAACCTTGAGGGTAGTAGAATAATACTTCTCATTTTTGCTTTGTTGAAAATCTGCAGTGAATAATTATAATGGCTTTTGTAAGATGTCACTAGATGTACGTTTTTTGGCAAAATTGACAATCAATCTATGATATAAATTACAAACTTCTTTTTAATTCCTTCTCTTATTTTGTACCAAAGTTTGAAACAGAAACAATACAGAGCCCCAAAGGGCTTTACCAGCTTCAGCGACCGTCGGGAATTGGGATGAGGCTCCAACTTTCTGGGTCGGGCCGGGTCTTTGTTCTTTTGCACCAGGAATCAGCTCTGTTGTCAGGTTGGATCGAAGAATGACAGCGCCACCTTGCCACGCTGTAGAACCGTAGCTTGAAGCGGCAGCATCGCGGCAGGTGGTAGATTAGCCGAAACTGTGGCATCCATCCTATAACATAAAAAATGTATTAATATTTAGGTTAGGTCGTCGGCTGATCCCACTTCTGATGGGAGATTATATACATAATCATTGCTAAATTAAGATTCTACACCATGTATTTCAAAGCTTTCAGATCAAACTTAGTTTGCTAACAGGGATAAAATAAATAAAAAACAGAATACCTTCAACAATGACTAAAATTTATTAAATATTATTTATCGTTTTATTTTGTTGTTATATTGTTTATTATAAAAGTGTTCCTTCAATAACTCTCAACGTATTAACAAATTAGGAACCTCCGATACATATTAACATAACTTTATTTCGTAATATTGCTAATAGGTGACAATAATCATAACTATTTATCAGGAACATAACAGTATAAAAGTACTTAGCTTTTCAAGACCTCTCAGCTTGGCTGCTCACACGAGACTGTTCACAAATTATCATACTATCCCCCCAGAGGGATCTAAAAAGGTGGGGCTGTCCCGCCATTCGTCTAAGCCAATTAAAATTTGGCAGTAGTCACACAACTCTGCCACAGATGGCGCCAAACGAACAAATCAGTACTTTCATTAAGATTAATTTATAAATAAAGTTAGCTTTTTGTACAAAGCTTTGTGTAATATCAACAACATTATTTATGATTAATTTATCAAGCAAATAACAGGTTTTCTATTTGATTCATGACAGTAATATTAAATGGAAATGTGATTGTCTTTGATTATCTTTAAACAGATAGTCAAATCGTATCTTTTATCTTTTGAAACATTGAAATAATAATGTTTTAAACATTATTTAAGGAATAAATATAAATCATACGAAACTACGATTAATACACCAATAATTAATCAAAATATCTAACACATGCATACATACATACATACATACATACACTGCAAGTTAAATAAAAGCTTGTAAAAAGTGGTTTTATTTCAATGAAGTTTTCGCAGAAATCTACAATATTAAGCTTCAAAGATTGTTTCTCTTCGATAACTAAAACGTATTTCAAGACAGGTTAAGAACTTATTTCGTTAGGAAGTAGTACTCCAAAAATTTGCATGTCATGCCCAGATATGGTTTTGATTCTGCCAGTAAGGTATTACGTATGGAAATTAAAGGATTAACCTTTTGTGTGGAGAGAAGCTTTGCATACCTGATATGGCTTTCGTGGAGATATGACAGGGTCCATGTCTATAAAGGTCACAGCACATTACATCAACTCGGAAAGGGATCGACACCGTCGCCTTTCGCCTCGCCGTCAACCAGGCGTCAACCTAACGTAAGCAAATAACCAAACCGGATCAGCGTCGGTATGTCGGCTCGGGTACGGCTAGGCGACGCCGCGCTTACGGCTCGCTGCACAGTGGTTCCATATAGAAAAAAAATGATGAAAAAAATATGAAAAAAAATATAAAAAAAATATGAAAAGAAATGTGATGTGGTTAGTTCATTTTTTCATTATCAGATCACTGTGCGTAGAGCCGTAAGCTCGGGTACGGAGAGACGTGAGCGCGTGGACGACTAGCGGTAAGCGCGGGGATAGCAAGTTGAGCGACCCGCAAAGCGGTTCGTGAGCTGGGTCCCGAGGCGAGGCGATTACGTTACGATTCCGATTAGTGTGCTTTGCAGTAGGGGGTTTCATACAAAGAATACTGAACCGCTCGAGTTGATACATTTTCGTTCCGTTTACGAGTTGATATATATTATATATCAACTCGTAAACGGAACGAAAATACAGAGGAGCCCGTGGCGCAGTGGATAGCGCGCTTGGCCTGCGATCGTTGAGGTAAAGCAACGTTCGCAATGGTCGGTCACGGGATGGGTGACCAAATACTTTTCATCTCGAGCTCCTCCGTGCTTCGGAAGGCACGTTAAGCCGTTGGTCCCGGCTGCACTTGCAGTCGTTAATACCCACCAATCCGCACTGAGCCCGCGTGGTGGGTCGTGGCTCATTCTCCTTATTCATCCATAAGGAAGGCCAGTGCCCCAGCAGTGGGGACATTAAATGGCTGATGATGATGATGATGATGATATATTATATGCTGTGACCTTTAAGGTTAAAATAGAACCAACATCAAAACTGTCTCTATTAAAATGCCATTAGGGTAACTTCCCACTTCTCGAAAAGATAAAAAAGTCATTACAAACATTGATCAATATACTAAAGCCCTTGCTTTTTATCCACAATAGGGTAGCACTTAGCCTTCATTACACCTAATGTTAAGTGAAGATAATGGACCGTTATCATAAAAAAAGGATATGCTTATACTTGCCAAATGTCGAGGAAATCCTTCTGTTTGTATTCATAATAATTTGTAGCATAACCTTATAAGTACTTAAGAGTAAAAGCATATGCTTATACTCACATAGAAGTAAAGGAGTATTTATAAACTTGACCTTTTACTCTATAAGAAAAGCATATCCTTCAAAAAAGTTGAGTGTGGTGTATTCAGTAGTAGACTCATGCACAAAATAAGACAGTAAAATCAAATTACTTTGTTGCTTGGGTTTGACATTTCGGCATTTTGTGACGTCTTACTTCATATTTGACTATTTTGGGTTGATTTTGGGACTAAGTGAAAGGTTGTTTGCTGTTTTATCCGATTTTCAACGCGATGGCAGAAGTTTTGAACATGGTATTAGAGACTCTCAGAAATAAGACAAGGCTTCTTGAAATTCAACTTGCACTTTATTCACAATTCAATATAATAACGATACTTTATACAGCTTATTTTCACAACCGTACAATACGACGCGCAGATTAAGACTGACTGAATAAAATAATATTTTGCTTTTATAAATTCGCTTGAATCGGATAGTGTTGCCAGTCCCGATATTACAATTATACCATTTTTGACACAAAAGTATTATTATTTTTAAACAGCTTGTTCATTAAAATTTATTGTACTCATAATTAATATAGCTAAATATGATAAGACTTATGATTAATTTTACAACTCGGTCATCCTGAATTACAACGAGACCCATCGTTGCCGTAACAAGTGAAAAATAATTTGTATTTTCTGTAAATATCTATTCTATTCATTATCTAATTTCGATTTTATTAATTAATTTATGGTACCCAAAACAACTAAAATTAACACATTTTAATTTGTCATATCATCTCACTATAATAGTGTTTTGTAAATAACTGATACAATTCTAAATTTCATTCATTGATCATTTTCATTCCAAATTTACTGATAAAATGATACGTACATTACCCCCCAATCGATGTAACAACCGATCGGTGACCGGCTACGTTTGACTCGAGGCTCCTATCGACAGTCACATCAACCGGTGACCGGGTGCTATGTACATCTGAATATCCTGTACACACTCATCATACACTACCCCCAATCGATGCAACAATCGGTGACCGGCTACATTCAATTTGCAGCCCCGATTAACAGTCACATCGACTGGTGACCGGGTGCCATGTATACACACTGAACATCATGTGCACTTTCATACATTACCCCCAATCGATGTAACAATCGGTGACCGGCTACGTTCAACTTGGAGCCCCCGATTAACAGTCACATCGATTGGTGACCGGGTGGTATATTACACCCTGAATAAAATATTACATCCATTAGCTTGGTTTAGAATATATTACTCATCATCCTTACTTACTATGCTTTCGTTTGAACGATCAGGCGTGTCATCTCATCACTTTCATCACAAACCCTATCAAAATTAAGCCATGGATATAGCTTGTCTATAGCCACGACGACGGCCTCATACCGTCTGCCTTTTCTAGTAAGTGGGGTATCTTCAACGACGTACCTGTCATTGGGTAAAGCTTTCTTTATTCTATACGGTCCGCGCAACTTAGGTTCTAATTTCTTGGACTGACCATCTAAACTAGGGATTGCCCTGACTAACCTTACAAGATCCCCTACTTCGAATTTTTTAATGATTTTATTGCTATCATATCTTGTTTTATCTTTGGTCTGCTGCAATTCAATAAGGGTTTTAGCATGTTGCCTTGCATTATCAATACTACCTTCGATGATGCCATTTCCAACATCACCAAAAACATCATTGAGGATACCTTCGGAAGGGCAGATTACTCTGCGGCCAAGAAGCAATTCTGTTGGGGCTTTCACTGTAGTAGCGTGCACTGTGGTATTGATCCCTAGCTGAACATCGGGAAGAAATTCATCCCAACTCCCCTTTGGCTTATCATGGGTCAATTTACTAAGTGGGGCTAATATAGTTTGGTTATACCGCTCAATTTGCTCGTTGGCTCGTGGAGTGGCAACTGCATTAATGATGTGCTTACTACCTTTGCTACCTTTGGTTTTAATAAACTCTTGGAACTTATTCCCTGTGAAACTGGTTCCTTGATCAGTTACGAGCCTTGTTGGTGTCCCAAAGTAGCTAAAGTGTTCGCGAAACACTTTGACGCTAGTAGACGATTTAGTGTTTGGGACTGCAAACAGGTTTACATACTTTGTGAAAGCATCAACAATCACCAGTATGTAAGTGTTTCTGCGTTTGCTTTTGTTGTGTGGACCCAGGTGGTCTGCATAGACCGTGTGAAATGGAACGTCTACCTTCTGAATTGGATGTAATAAGCCTGCTTTAGCACCACCCGGTATTTTATGGTGAGCACATTTTAGACATCCTGACGTATTTTTTCACGAATCTACGCATTTTGGGAAACCAATAAGTTGCTCGGATCCTGTCTAGGGTATTTTCAAAACGAAAGTGACCCACATTATCATGATTGGCTTGGAGAATTTGCCATCTAGCGGTTGTAGGAACCACCCATCGTAGTGTTTCTCCATCTTTAATACGATAAACTCTGCCGCTCTTTAGTTTATATTTTTTTTAAATATCCATAACTTTTACCGATTTTGGATCCGTGAGTACTTCTTTGTTATGTTTGATTTCCCTATCATTATCTTGGATGGTTGCTATCCAATATTCAGAGTCAATAGTTAAAATGTCTAATACCCTATTTTCTATATATTTTTTATTTTTCATTTGTGGGCTTGCACTTGGCTTACAAGCCACGCTTTGCCACGCACCTACACTTGCTAGTGACTTCTGTTTTGTTCTTGTTTTGTTGGATACCTTAAGGTATTATAACCGACTTCAAAAAAGGAAGTTCTCAGTTTGATCCGTATGTATGTTTGTCCGCGATTATCTCACGTTTTGCTGAACCGATTTTGATACGGTTTTCAACAGACAAGTATTTTTGATTGATGCGGTTTACGTGTACATCCTAACATACTTAGTTACCAGGATACACTAAAATTGCCTGCATGATGCACTAAAAAGAGTGAAGTAAAAATTATTTTTATAAAAAAATAAAACCACCTTAAAAAAATGCCACCAAAAAGTAAGAAATAATCCCTTTTATACTGTACTAGCGGCCGCCCGCGGTTTCACCCGCGTGGTTCCCGTTCCCGTGGGAATATCGGGATAAAAAGTACATATAAACCTTCCTCTTGAATCACTCTATCTATTAAAAAAAAACGCATCAAAATCCGTTGCGTAGTTTCAAAGATTTAAGCATACAAAGGGACATAGGGACAGAGAAAGCGACTTTGTTTTATACTATGTAGTGATTCACGCCAACTAACGTAAGTACATTGAAGTCGGGAGCGAAACATGTTCAAATTTTGTTGCCACCAAAAAGTAAGAAATAATTATTTCTTACTTTTTTAACAAAAACAACAAAATTTGAACAGGTCATTTTTATAAAGTCACTAGCTGACCAGCGCGACTTCGTTCCCGTGGCCCTACCCCCTTCTCCACCCAACCCTACCCGTACTCTACCCCTACCCTACCCTACCCTACCTTTACCCTACCCTACCTTTACCCTACCCTACCTTTACCCTACCCTACTTCTACTCTACCCCTACTTACCCCTCCTTCCCCTATTTTCTTACCGTTAAAACCTTCCTTGGACTTCCACGAACATTTTAAAAAAAATTGGCCAAATTGGTCCAGGCGTTGTTGAGTTATGCGCTTACCAACACATTTTGCGATTCATTTTTACAAGCTTTTATTTAACTTGCAGTGTATGTATGTATGTATGTATGTCCGTTCGGGTCAAATCTTGCAAGCTAAATTTGACCAACTTCCCAGTGTCCGATCGTGCTGAAACTTTGCATACAGGTTTTGTTTGGATGACAATACAATATTTGAGTACAGTCAACAAAAAAGCTTGTCATAAAAACGAAGGTTTTACTAAAAACTTATCCTACTAATATTATAAATGTGAAAGTTTAGATGTTTGGATGTTTGGATGTTTGGATGTTTGTTACTCAATCATGCCAAAACGGCTGAACGGATTTGGCTGAAATTTGGGATACAGATACTTTGTAGCCTGGAGAGGAACATAGGCTACTTTTTATCCCGGAAAAATATCATTTTCCCGTGGGATAACGTTGTGTAGTCCACGCGGGCGAAGCCGCGGGCGGACAACTAGTTATATATAAAGATAGGAAAACATTGATGAAAAATTGCATAGTTTTATTAATTGAATTGAATTATTATCACTGAACTATCATTATTTAGCATAATACAAAAAAGGAGTTAATTGAAAAGTACATTTTTTTTCGATAAATAAACATTAATTACTTGCACTCGTAACAATTCGATTTCGACCGCGCGCAGACTTATCTGGCGCGCACTTCTTGAAGGTACCCAGGGAGAAATTAGTTTACTTTCGCGAGAAAACACATGTGTTTTACCCATTGCAAAATTGATCTTCGTATCACCTACATTTATTGATAAAGATTTTCATTCACTCTGTGAAATACGCACGCGATCGCGATGCTATGTGCCACGAAGCGTTTGCTGCAAGGGATTTTTTTTGGTTGCGTGAAGTTTAAATAATAAATAATGATTAATAAATTTAGGCCTATGCCCAGCAGTGGGCGTCGTTTGGCTGACATGATGATGATGAATAAATTTATCTACTTGTGTTCAAAAAAGTTTACACGTGCAAATATTAACGTTAATGATTACATTAGTATCAATCAACTGAGTCGCAGTTATTAGCGCCCACCTCAAACATATAATATTAATAACATAATTAAACACAGAAAAAAAATGCCTACATTATAATATTACAGTTGCTTGGTTATAAGAATTAAACGTGCGTCCGTGTGTGTGTGTTTGTGTGTGTGTTTGTGTGTGTGTGTATGTATGTGTGTGTGTGTGTGTTAATGTTTTTGTTTGCACATTATTGAACAAGAGATTCAACAGTATCGTATGAAAGGCTTTTTAGCCACTCGTTCAAAATTTTTAACATCGCAAAGGCGCAGATTGTAAATGTGTAAATTATGATTTATTTTGTTGTATAATGCTGAACTAAAGTGTATGTAATGATGTCTTGCAAGCTCAGTGGTACATTTCTCAGTTTTGAATATTCTATTGGACAGTCTAATGTTCGTAGATAACTCCAGGTCAGAGTTACAGGACTTGGGTTTACGCAAGATAACCCTTGAAACGAAAAGTTTCCGAACAGAAAGTACCTTCCACAGTTCATACAGTTTTGTCGTTGGATACCAGTTAGGCGTAAAAGGAACTTCTCTCTGTGCCCGTTCAAGTAGTAACAGATTGGTTTTACTTGAGGAATGCGCTACCAGCGAATGTGTTCCCCGATCATTATAACCTTGGCCTTTTCAAAGCAAGAGTGAATGGGCACCTCCTGGGTAAGCATGCAACACCCTAGACTGCATCCTGTCTGCTATGCAGGATGGTGGTCAAATGCATATCCAGTACAGACTAAAAAAAAACCCCAAGACAGTCTTGGGTTTTTTTTTAATTTAGTTACTGTCAGTAACTCAATAAACATTCAGCTAAGGTTAAGTAGGCTGTCTTCAAACTACCTTCGTCAGCGCTACCCGCAGTTTTCGAAAGCAAAATATTAGGTTTTTAATCCGAGAAGTGACCGACTTACCATGTTCTTGCCAAGACATAACACTGTCAACTACCACGTCTAGGTATTTCACATGATTCGAATTCGAAATATGTGATTAACTTCTAAAGTATTTATTTAAAATAATAAGGTAAAGGACAATTTTGATGCAGATTAAATGGCCAGAGTAACTAATAGACCTTTTTAGATAAGTCTATTAATACTGATTAGGAGAAAATAGCTTTGCAAACTTCGATCAACAATAAAGTTTGCAAATAAAGAAATATTTTATAATTAATAACTTAAAGATAAAATGATTACTTACTGTGTGTCAATCTTATGAGATAGATATATATTATGCTATTGATATACGATAGATATATATATTACTTTTTTTAGGCCCTTTTATGGTATACAATTCCGTAGTGTAGATAATTTTTATGTATCTCATGCGATATAGCCCGCGTTCGCAATGTAAGCGCTAGAAAAATATTTTTTTTGACGGTTTCATCACAAAACATGGAATTTTCTCTATTTTACAAATACTTAAGTAATTAGAATGTTTTGTAGGTATGCATAAACCTTTAGGAATAAAGTTTTTACATAAAAGTGAAAACTGCATCAAAATCCGTTGCGTGGTTTAAAAGAAGAAAGCTTAGAAACAGACAAACAGAAGCGGAGAGCGACTTTGTTTTATACTATGCAGTGATTATTGTGCGGCCAATTTATTTTAGACCTAAAAGTGAGCCCGCTTGCTACTACGCGCGTAACTAAAGTACGTTTTATAAAGCTGGCCATTGACGGTCAAATTTTCCTAAAACTGTGGCGTAAAACTCCGGCGTCAATCCAAAATTTGATCGTGAATGTCGAATCGTCACTCCAGAGTTTTAACTGACGACGCGCCACGCAATTTTCCGTGGCTATCACAATTCCAACGGCGCGTCGGCGTCGCCCCAAACTGACCGTCAGTGTGTGATCGTCATTCCAATCGCGTCAGTTCGCTCGCAGCGCCCGCCCGCGGTGGTGCGGTGGTCGAGCGTGCTGTGTATAGTTTTTGCTTTTACAAGTAGAAAGTGACGTACCGAAAATTTAAAAATAAGGGCGAAAACACATGCAAGCGGTGCGGCGACGCAACGCAAATTTTACAACGCTGGTATCAGCGTTGCGGCGCCGCACCGCAAAAAATACAACGCTGATTCGCCGCCGAAACCGGCGGCAAACGGTGTCCCGAGAGGTGAGGGTGACCATGAATGTTAAGCACGAACTGTGGACTCTATAATAGCTATAAAAGATGATATAAGTAATATAAAACGGCGATTCTGGTGCAACTGATGTTATATGAAATAAAATACAAAGCCTTAAAACAAAAATAAACCAAAGACAAAATCGGCAATGGATAATACAATCTTACCTATATGAGTAAATATAATTGCTGCACAGCGGCATCATCGAAATTGATGGATAAAAGTTGGGTAGGGTCATACTAAAGTAGGTACCTACAAATTAAACAACAATACAATGTTCCCTTTGACACCCTTACCTAAACAAAATGATTTGAAAACCTAAGTAAGTACTACAATTAAGTTCGAGCAGTTTTATGTTATATTTAAAAAAAATTACTTAAGCTACTACCTAGATGCATTATTTTTAGAGGCATTTTTAACCGCAATTCGCCACTAATACTTTAGTATGACCCCTGCTGAAATTCAAAAGGCAATTTAACACACGAAAGGGCGTTTGTGCACTACACTGAATTTTACATGTTTTAAATTTAAAATTTTTCATGGGACCAAATTGAAATTGGGGTCTATCATATAAAAACCCTCTACCGTCGGGTCAGATATTGTTGTAGGAATTTCAAATTTCGGAACGTGTGGTCAACTTTATAGCTGATTTTGGCAGTGTGCCGCGGAAATCGGCGGTGCGCCGCGCAACGCTGAATTTGGCGTCGCGCGCCGCACCGCCGAATTCAGCGTTGTGCAACGCTGAAACCAGCGTTGTAAAATTTGCGGTGCGGCGCCGCAACGCTTGCATGTGTTTTCACCCTAACTAGCTAGCGATAACTTTTTCATCCATTGCTTTCTTTTTGTTTTAGGGTTCCGTACCCAAAGGGTAAAAACGGGACCTTAACTCCGCTGTCCGTCTGTCTGTCTGTCACCAGGCTGTATCACATGAACCGCCGTGATAGCTAGAAAATATTTTTTTAACAGATGAAAAACAGAATAAAATTAATATTTAAGGGGGGCTCCCATAAAGTAAACGTGATTTTATTGCCGTTTTTTGCTCGATATTAATAATAATAAATAAATAATAATAATAAATAACTTGAGATTTTCTATTATTTTTATGCATTCACAATGCAATTTTGTAAGTATAGGAAAAATGTGATAGTAAAAAACCACGAGCCCTATAAGTTATTATCCCGCATGAAAGCTACTGGGGCAAAGAATATATACACTTACGCGATTATAATTATAATTATATTATATTAATATTATACTACTGGGGCCCGATTCTCAGGCATTCGAACTTTTTCAGTGTGGTAATTCGTATGTCGAACATTTTGTTTGTGGTTTCTATTGAAAAGTTAGAATGTTTCAAACAAACTAAGCTGTCCCACATGTCAACAAATTCATTTTGACAGCTAAGTTCGTATACGAACATCTATTGGTTTTTACCACTCGTAGCGTTCGACTGGTTTTCGACCGAACTTTTTCGATTGTGAAATTCTGACAATACAAAAACTGTGTTATATTTGAATTTCGAGCTTATAAATGTGAACTTTTCACGATTGCCTGAGAATCGGCCCCCAGATCTCGTGGTTTTTTACTATCACATTTTTCCTAATAAATAACTTCTTACATTCACACCAATTATCTAAGCCCATTTTAATTTCATTAAGAAACTGTATCATGGAAAACTTGATAACGGATAAAAATATACTTAAATACTTTTTGTTTGTAAATACATACTTAACATACATAGTAAACACCCAGACCAAGACAAATAGACATGTTCATGCACACAAATATTTATCTTGTTCGTGAATCGAACCCGAGACCACTGGCGCAGAAAGGGGGAAGCCTACCCCTGCGCGCCAAAGCGGTCGTCAAATATAATGGCAATATGTTGACGTTTAAAGTATTTTTAGAATATTTAGTTGTATACTCACTTTAAAAATAAACAAAATAAATTAAAATGCAGTTCATATTTGGAGGGCTCCCCTACAACAAACGTGATTTTTTGCCGTTTTTTGCTCGATATAAATAACGGCAATATGTAAACGCTTGAAATATTCTCAGAATATTTAGTTGTAAGTATACTTACTCACTTTAAAAATAGATAAATTATATCAAAATAAAATTCATATTTTAGGGGGGCTCCTATACTTACAACAAACGTGATTTTTTGCCGTTTTTTGATCGATATTAATAACGGCAACATGTAGATGCTAAAAATATGTACAAAATATTTAGTTGTATTTCTTATTCGAAATCAGAATCCATTTTTTTTATCGACAAAAATAAGTAGTACACGTCTTTTTCAACAGCCCGGCCGGTCGAAAACTGAAGAGCCGGCGTCACGCCAGTCAGTGGGGAAATCTAGTTGGCCTAAAACCATTTAAACCAATGACGACCGATTTGGCGCAGGGGTAGGCTACCCACCTTCTGCGCCAGTGGTCTCGGGTTCGATTCCCGAACAAGACAAATATTTGTGTGCATGAACATGTCTATTTGTCTTGGTCTGGGTGTTTACTATGTATCATCATCATCATCATGTCAGCCGAACGACGCCCACTGCTGGGCATAGGCCTCCCCCAAGGATCTCCACAACGATCGGTCCTGCGCTGCCCGCATCCAGCGGCTTCCCGCGATCTTGACCAGATCGTCGGTCCACCTTGTAGGGGGCCTGCCCACGGAACGTCGTCCGGTACGCGGTCGCCATTCGAGAACCTTTCCGCCCCAACGGCCATCGGTTCTCCGCGCTATGTGTCCCGCCCACTGCCACTTCAATGATGCAATCCTTCGAGCTATGTCGGTTGTTTTAGTTCTCCTGCGGATCTCATCATTTCTGATTCGATCGAGCAGGGAAATACCAAGCATCGCTCTCTCCATTGCTCGCTGGGTGACTTTGAGCCTTCTTATGAGACCCATAGTAAAAGACCACGTCTCACTTCCATAGGTCATTACTGGCAACACACACTGGTTTACTATGTATATTAAGTATGTATTTACAAACAAAAAGTATTTAAGTATATATTTATCCGTTATCAAGTTTTCCATGATACAGTTTCTTAATGAAATTAACATGGGCTTAGATAATTGGTGTGAATGTAAAAAGTTATTTGGAGTGACGCCACAGTTTTAGGACAAAACTGATCGTCAATGTCCAGTTTAATTCGGTGCAAAAAAAAATGTCACTTTCACATTTGATTGTGGCAACAGGGTGTCGTAAACCTTTTTCTTCATATCTCTTTTAAACCAAATTTTTTGTGTGAGGTTTTGGCCATTTTTGGCTTTACAGATATTTTTTGACGACCAATTTGGCGCAGGGGTAGGCTACCCACCTTCTGCGCCAGTGGTCTCGGGTTCGATAAAGACAAATATTTGTGTGCATGAACATGTCTATTTGTCTTGGTCTGGGTGTTTACTATGTATGTTAAGTATGTATTTACAAACAAAAAGTATTTAAGTATATATTTATCCGTTATCAAGTTTTCCATGATACAGTTTCGTAATGAAATTAAAATGGGATTAAAATGGACTTAGATAATTGGTGTGAATGTAAGAAGTTATTTTTTTTTTATCTACCTACTTATCTATACATATAATAAAATCGTAGACTTTCTGTTTCTGTACATTGAAGATATTTGCAAAAAATACCAGAACATATTACCAGAACAGCACTCTAGGTTCATTGGTTGCAGCGATACAGCTGTTCAAAGGTAGGCATTTTTTTATGATAATTTTGTGTTTTTGTCATATTATTATTCAAAGACACGTAGGTACTGGCTAAACTAATAGTCTTAGAGAAAAGTATGAGGCAAGAAAGTAGAAAATTTAATTAGGTTCAATTTGATTTGAAAGTAGTGCGTCTAGGTTTCATAGTTTCCTCAAAAATAACAAAAATAGTAAATAATCGGGTTTCCCCTAAACAATAAAAAACATCGTACTGAATAATGTAACTGTATAGTGCGACAAGCTTTTCTGTTCCGGTGATAATCTTTGGAACTAAAACAGTTTTCATAGGACAGTCCATTTTGACAGCTAATTTCGTATTGCAAGCGGCGCCTCTGTCACTGCTGTCACCGGAACAGACAGGTGTGTGGGACTATAACTAATGTAAATGTAACTTTAAAAAAACTGAATCAAGTGACAGATTTTGTCAGACTTCAAAGCTACTGACAGGCAAAATTTGCTGCGAACTGTCGCGCCGCTGCAGTTGTGGGGGTATACTGAAAAAGGCCGTGTCGCGTCGCATCGCTCCGCTGCCGCGTTGTTACGCCCAGTGCGGAAAAGATTGATAATTTAATGTACCTAACTGTTTCAGAAGTGAGCTTTCTGTACCTTTACCTAGGCCAGCCTAGGCGGAACATGACAACGAGTCATATTTTTTCGTGCGCGCAGCCGAGGCGTTCATCGTTTTATAAGACGTTATCACGTCAAAAAACAACCTGCTTTTTACTAATGTTAAATATTATTATCGTACTTACCTGCAAATTGCACGGTAGATATGAAATTAAATTATAAGCAACTGCGCTAATCCAACCGTCTACGGTTCTACGCGAAGTTTCAAAGAGCCACTGAGGTTGATGTTGTTTACAATAGACGATAATGATGACGACACGATATCGGATCGGAAGTTGCATCGGGAAATTTAAGGCGATGATTCCCGACCGAAATAGGCACGCTAACGCTTGCTCGGCCACGCTCGATACACTTCGCGCGGACCCAGCGGCAGCCGGCAGTGAACTGTGAACTCGCGAGCGTCCCGCGAATCGAAAATCACTTAAAATTTAATTAAAAATGAAATACGTAATAGAAAAATTAAATTTATGACGGCCGAAATCCCTCGGCTATTCAAAGACAAATTTATGTTTTTCATTAACTAAAACTAAGTATACTGCAAGTAATATGATATTTGAGTTATTATTAGACGGTTATTATTAGAGGGTAGTAATATCTCCACATTGATGAAATTAATGCTGACTATACAGCGCGTAAGAAGTATTACATAAATTCGACGCTTCTCGTAACGACTCCGTAGCTCAGTGGTTAGAGCAGTCGCCCGGAAAGCGAAAGGTCGTGGGTGCGAATCCCATCGGAGCTGGTTGTAAGACGTGTCGATTTTTTCTGAATACTTCATTTTCCATTTTTCAATAATAAAAATTGCATTGTGAATGCAAAAAACTAAAAATTAAAATAACTTAAAATTGGCTTTGATGAAATGACAAGACAGAGTTAGGTACTTTTTCATATAATATTATTCGTATGGATGGAAACCATTCCATTTGTAAGGAAGGCATGTGGCCAAACATATTATGTGGACATTAAATGGCGGATGATGATCATGATGTTTCCATCATGGAATGACCATCTATCACCAGTGATGGATGGTCTAGTTGGAAAGGTTGTTAATCAACTTCTGTAATTAAAAATTTTGATCAACAATACCACTTGAAAACCGGTTGGAGTGTCAAAAGGGCCGAGCAAATAATCAAAGATTCACGCTTATCTCTTCCTGTGTCATTTACAACGTAAGATCTTAATATGCGTTATCCTTTTCTCCGTTTAAAAAAAGACAGTTGGTGCCATTTTTTACTTTTGTTCTAGTTCGTGAGGCATTATCTAGTGATATTATTGTTCTTATTAATATTAATGTCACAATCGTATCATGTAAAGCGCCCTTCAGGCGCCTTATTCTTTTATCTCTCCAGCCGCGGATAAACTGTTTCGGTGAAACTCATTAAAAGTTTTAACTGATTTTATCTTCTTTATACTGTATAAGATCGTTGTGGGTGTTCATATGTATAAGGTTTTGGTATATGCTATTAGAAGTATACTTAAGTTTGTGAGAGATACTTTTGTAAGTTAGTTTATGAGAGCAGATAAGGGTCCTAATGACGATTGGTGGGTATTAACATTTTGCAAATGCAGCTGGTTATGGCTTGCCATCCTTTCCGAAGCATAGAGAAGCTATAATAAGTTTTAGTCACCCATCCCGTGATCGGCCACTGTAAAGCTTAAAACGATCGCAGGCCCAAAAACGCTAACCTAATCGTACTGTGTGTAAGAAGGGTTGGCGGAAAGACTTAAGTAAATTCTCCATAAGTTTTAAGGGAAATGGCACAATCTATACATATAAAATCGTTTGTCCTGAATCACTGACGGATAAACGCACAGCCTAAGCCGCTGATCGTAGAGACCTGAAACTTGGAGGGTGTGTTCCTTGTATGATGTAGGCATCCGATAAGAAAGGATTTTTCGAAATTCTACCCCTAAGGGGGTGAAAAACGGGGTAAAGTTTGTATGGGACAACGTGATTCCTTTGTCCAATCTTTTTCAAATTTTGCATACACATTCTTTAACAGAATTAATCGAAGGTGTGTTTCATATTTTATTGAAACTCATCGCCTAACATGGTTAAAAATAGATAGAATAGTAGATTTCATTACAAGTGCGGAAAGCCTGTCATTGCAAAGAGTTCCGACAAATGTCTACCCGAGCCGAGGTGCAGCCGAAGGTGAGGGTTGACAGTCGGAACAAGTTGCAATGACGGTTCCGCACGTGTACTGAACAACTATTTTTAATACAGTTGCGAAAAAATTAAGCAATTTAATAAAATAATAAAACACAATAAACTCAACTAACTAATCGTAAAAGAATATAAGCAGAGACTTTTTTATGTTTTCTTCACCCATTCTGGGTTGGCAAAGGAAACTATTATCATACAGCCAAGGCTTCAGTAGAATTTTTTTATTGATATGAAATGAAAATTAAATTAAATGAGATGAAATGAAATGAAACCTAACAAAAGCAATCCGAATCCTACAGGAGCGCCTTTCCTTAGCCACATTATTGCACTAATTCCACCATACTAAGTACCTACCACAATAAAAACCAGAAAAAACAAATTTAGAAAATTAAGAAATAAGGTCCCTCATTTTCTTTTCACTTACTTGCGCAAACTCCTATAAGCAGATACTATCGTAAATAGTGCACGTCATACCATATTTAGTAATCTGTGGTCATACAGCCAATTTTATGTATTTTTTATATTCATAAATTTAATTTGGCCGATACTAATATTAATTTTTCAACACACTTGCTCATAAAGTGAGCCTTATTACATCGATCTTAGGGCCATAAACCGAACTATAAAACACGCGTGCATAATAATATTACAGTACTTGTTACGTAATAGAATTATCCTTACAAAGTTAAGTAAGTACCTAACTGCAAACTATATGCGAGTAAACAGAGACTTTTCAATTTAACCGGGTAATACAGTATCCCTACAAAGTTAAGTTAGTACCTAACTGCAAGTTATATGCAAGTAAACAGAGCATTTTCAATTTCACCGGGTAATACGTACAGTTCTTTTTTTGTAACAACAAAGAGGTTTTATACGGTTGAAAATCCATTTACGTTTTTAGAATAAATAAATATGTCCCTAATTAAGTCAAAAAAACATAATTAAGTATATTATTATCAAATTATTTATAATTCACAATAATTTGTTATAAAACATTTGCGTTTTATCACTATTATTATAATTATTTTGGAGTAGGCTGTATGGCTGTATGTAATCAATGACCTAATGACCTTACATTTGGCGCGGCGCGTGCAAAAAAAACTTGCGCGCTTTTTCCCTTAGCTAATTAGGTTAATTAATTCATGAATGAATGCAATAAATGTTTGTTTTTCCTCGCAAGTGTGTTGAAAAAGTGCCTATGAAACTCAGCAACTTACTCACTAGACACTCGGCTGATTTACGCCCTCGCCTGCGGCTCGGGCTGCAACCCACAGCCTCGTGTATAATGAGCAACGTTAGCTCACTTGTATAATAATATACTATAATGTAACTATAATTAAAATTACTTTTAAATCTGATATTGAAACAAATTAGTAGCTTCTTTTTAGAAATATTTGCATGAATCATAAAAACTTTTATGTTTTTTTTTTTTTGTAAAAACTTCGTGGTTGGTTTTTTCTTTTTAATAGACAATATTTTGACAGTTGGGAAAGAAAACGCACGAGTTCGGAAAAGGTAAAGAAAAAGTTCGAGTGTGTAATAGCCATAAAGTTAATATACCTAATAGGTATATTAACTTTATGGTAATAGCCCACATCCCGAACGCTATACGTCCCTGCAATACGCCACTTTTTGAGCAACTGTATTAAAAAGTTATTTTGGGGGTGATTTGCATTCTAAGTTGATATCAATACTCCTTAGTGCTTTTGATTTTTAATTTCATTTTGTTTTGGCACATGTTTGAAAACTCAATCCGTTTTTAAATAGAGGTCAGTGGACATAAAGTCACACGCCTGTCTGTTCCGGTGATGGCCGTGACAGAGGAGCCACTTGCAATATAAAATTAGCTCTCAAAATGGATGTAGTATTAAAATGTTTTAGTTCGAAAGATTATCACCGACACAGATATGACTGTCGCAGCCATGGAGATAGACTTAATACTGAGGTAAGTGGAGAGTGCAGTACTAACACTTTTTTGTGACCTAAAATTACACAGTGGCTGTCTTCCGTCTCACCTTCACTTTAAAAAAATACGTATGGTCATATGAGACAACTGACAGCCACTCCATACTAAATGTCAAATTTGCTAGGTGCACTTTTTTATTCAGGGTGAGAACTCAGAATTAAGGTGAGTTACCTCAGAATTAAGTCGAGCTCCATGGTCGCAGCTGTCGCACTATACCTCATTGCTAAACGTAGTGATTAATACTCTTTGCTCATTGCCACCAAAGTTCGCTTTGCATGAATGAGCTGTCATAGAACCCATGTCACATTAAAAAGTACCTTAGCAATATATTGACTTGATTTTTTGCATTTTGGTAGTTCAAGAGTAGGAGAATGTCCGAATATTATTCATACGAAAGTAGAACTACTGTTTGTCTAGGTATCGTAACCTTTTTATGCCTAAACCACTGATCTGACTTTCATGTTTGGTATAATGTATAGGTAGCGTGCTCGGACTGCGATCGCTGAGGTTATGTGACTTTCGCAGTGGTCTTTCACGGGATGGCTGTTCAAAAATATATGGTGCTTCGGAAGACTCGATAAGCCGATGGTTCTGGCTGCATTTGGATTGGTTAATACCCCATAACTGCAATGGGCCCATGTGGAAGGTCCATTCTTATTATCCATCAATATGAAGGGGAAGACATTAAAATGGATTGATGATGGTGCTGATGAGACTATCTACCTACTTTTTGACATAAAATTTTGCGATGTACCCAATTAAATTACTCACGGACGGACGTAGTCGCGGCCAGCCAATCATATTCATATTTCTACTATCCCTAATATTATTAAAAATGCGAAAATTTATGTTTGGTTGTTTGTTTGTCTGTCTGTCTGTATGTTCTGTTTTTACGTCAAAACGGCTGAACCGATTCAGATGAAACTTGGAATGGAGATATTTTGTGACCTTAGGAAGGACTTTTTACCGCGGGAATAAGGATCATTCCCATGGTAAAATAAGTTTTAGCACGGGCATTGCTGTGAAATGGAATTGGTATTTAAGGTGATAGTTTAAGTTTAATGGAAGGATTATATTTTGAATAGAGACAGTTTAAGGCCCTGGGAAAGACATAACACTTTTTACCGCGGGAAAAATCTCATCTCATTCCCATACGAAAGAGCGGGCTAATATGTGGCCAGAAATTGGTACCTATTTTTGAGACCCTGGCACTGGGAAGGAGTATAATAGGCTACTTTTACGTTTTACCACAGGAAAGTATCATATTCCCACGGGAAAACCAGTAGGTAGGTATTATTTGTTTGCCCGTATTTCACGTCAAAACGGAGCAACGGATCAATGTGATTTTTTGTACGGGGATAGATTGCCCAACTAGCAAAATGGTTATATAATACAGAAATTATATAACTTCCAGTCATTTAAATGTTTTATAGTCGTTTTACCATTTCTTATTAGTCGTATAGAAGTTGGAGATTTTACATAATAGTTGTATACCGAATTAGTCGTATTGGTACGTCCATTAAACGTTTTACCAACTATCTTATACAACGATCATATAATGGTTAAATAGAAAACGTTTACTTAACATCAATTTAGTCCTATAAACGTTTTGGTTGGATAAAAGTCATATAAAAGACAAAATCGTTTTAAGGAAAACATTTATATAACGGCAATATAACAATATATTTAATGTAGATAACCTGACTATTATAAAACATTTTAGTGTTTACAAAACTTTAATATAACTCTTTTCCGACATTCAGTCATATAAATTTAACCCAACTTTATTATTAAACAAAAGCAGAATTTGTGATTTTTAGCTTAAACACCAAAAACACGGATCCAAAAAAATGAAAACAGTTAAAACGAAGTGGAAACTTCAAGCGAAAAGTACAAAAGGCATATAAATCCCTTAAAAATTCAGCTAGTACTTCATCGATGCATTATTCAACAACCAGCGTTGGTCAAGAAAGTGTCACTAAAAGTCCAAAGGTTCCGTACAAACACGTTTTGATAAAGATACACCAGATCTCGAAAGTTAGTGTTAAATTAAAATTTTGTAGCTTGCATTTATATTGGTGGGTTAAAAGTTAGTAAACGTTGAATTTTTTGTTTTTTTAGTAGTAACTCAACGTATTTCGGAGAAATTTCTTCTAATACTAGAAGTAATCAAAATCTACATCCTTATTAATTTTCGTTTAAAAACATTGAGATTCACATGAAAGTCTTACCTACATCTTCGGGGGGTAGGTTTCTAAGTGGCTGACTGTGCCTATTAGCAGGTAACAAAACTTAACAAATTACGTGCATTTTTGCTAAAACTTAGATAAGCATCAGCAAAAACAATACGTCGGATATTTTTTACAAGATCTTTTAATAACTAACCTAGTAAGTAGTTACTGAAAGATTTTGAAAGATTATTCTTATGTATCAACAATCTGCCTTAGTAGCAAATACATATCTGTACAAGATTTCTGTAATATAAATTTACTCTGCCACGGGGTTCACTTATTTACCTAGAGAACCCTAGCGATAAAACATGGAGCTTATCAATAGTCATACGAAAACGTGTACATGACTATTTTGTTGTTTAGTAGTTGTATAGCAGTCTATATAAAACTAAAACAAAAATGGCTAGTCTTAAAGATTAATTTTATATGAAATTAATATTCTCATATATCAGAAAAATCATGAAAATCGAGAGGGCTTAAGGAAAATAGTACATATCGTCACATACATTAACGATAAAGTAAAGTTCCCATGAGAAACTAGTCCCAAACGTGCTAAATACCACATTCACATATTCATGTTAAATTAACAATATTTTGTAAAATTAAAAACTCCAATAAACTTACTTTTTGATATAAATACAATATTAAAATTTCAAGTTGTTGAACAATACAAACTGACAGTTAGGATGGAGAAAAAATGTTTAATAAATGTCATAGCTTAATATTAATAAACCATTTTAATCATAATGAAGTCTTATAACTACCTTTAATAAAACATTTTAGTCGGTCTCACGACTTTTACTGGACTACTACATGACTATTTAGTTTTATAAAATGGGCCTTTTTGACGTTTTATAAACGTTAACTTGATGTTTATATGACCGTCACATAATCACTTAAAGTCGCATAAGAAACGTTAACTTAACGTTTATATGACATTATTTTGCTAGTTGGGTGGGAGCTTGAAAGTGACGTAGTTTATCCCGGAAAATATCACATTCCCTGAGGATAATGTCGTGTAGTACACGCGGGCGGAGCCGCGGGCGGAAAGCTAGTATTATATAAGTTAGTCGTTTGGTTAATACTCTCAAAAATATGACTTGCAAACAGTAGTTACAAGAATTATGACAGTATGATGTGATGTGAATGTAGTGTGTGGTGTGACCATCAATAGTATTGTGAAAAAAGTACATATTTCTTGTAACTAGTGTGGAAAAAAGCACTACAACTGAACTACAATCGAAACACGATTAAGACACGATTGTGACTTAACGTTAGCAGACTTGGCCCCCAGGGCACTTGCACTTCTGGGCAGTCGTGTAAAAGAAGTCCAAATGTGGCATTAAAATACAACAACCAATGAAAGGGCGAGAAAAAATCACTTTCCTGGTTTTGCCCCCAAGTGTAAGTGTGAAGGTCTCATTTTTCGGTTTTCGGATTATATCTCAGAAACTATGCGTCCTAGCGACATGCTCATTATGTAAAAAATGAAAGCTGATTAAATTTGCATTAAGTTTAATGTTGTCAAGTTTTCGATGTCTTGTATAGTTTTTGTCGTGTATGTTATATCATACTGCATCTCTCTGTGGGGTGGAACCGACAAAACTTCCCTCTTAAAGTTAGAACGTGCCCAACGTGCTATCCTCAAGGTTATGCTATGCAAACCTCGAAGGTATCCCACTGCTAAGCTTTACACAGAATGCAAGGTACTTACGGTTAGGCAACTATCTATCCTCCATATGCTCCAGCGGAAACACTCCACTTTGCCCTTTGACCACGTCATATCAGCCAGACGTCACGGCACTCTTGTCTGCCCTCAAATCAAATGCCGCACAACCTGGGCTAAAAACCAGTTTTCAGCACTCAGCTCTAAATTATATAATAGGATTCATAAAATAAAACCAATTTATACACTAACCAAATTCAAATTAAAAACCATAGTTCATGAGTAGAGATCGGATAATCGGATGCATATTTACCTAAAGTTGAGGTGTTGGCTGTTATGGAATGCACTTTTGTATCGAAAAATCCCGGGATTTCGGAATTGACAAATATAGTGTTTTGATTATATAGAATCAAATCTGGTATTTACATATATTCAGATGTTGGCTAAAATGGAATGCACTTTTGTATCAAAAATATATCTAAAAATAATAATAACTCCTTTATAATTTTACATTTCTTCACATACTTTTTCAAGTTTCGTAACATATCTCAAACGAATAATAAATAAAAATTATAAAGAAAAACCATTCAAGTTCTTGATTATTAATGTAAAACAGCATTACCAATAAAATCCCGCAATCAACTAACAGTAGTACCTGTACCTACCTATCGTATTAAAGGACTAAGTAAGTTGAATGTTTGGGAAACACAGTATCTATGTAACTTCACTGCCTCCTACCACGAACGTAACTCATTGGCATACTTAAAGTTGCAAGTACGTATGTACCTAAACGTCATATTTTGGTGTACACCTATGAAACATACACCAATCAACAGAGAAAACATTTTTAAACAACAAATAATCTTTGACAAAAAGTCGTAATTATGATGTACTTTTTGAAATATTTCACTTTGAATGTGTTTAATAAAACTAAGTATATTAAAACTTGTAATTTTTAGGTAGGTAAGGTACTTGGAACTTTAGGTACCTATGCCAGGCTCCATATAAAAAGTTGGAATCTTTTCAGTGGCTGTCAGGCATTCGTAAGTATTGTAGGCTTTCTCTTGTTTTTAAATTTGTCGTATTGTCATTGGCATTGTCAATAGAAATGGACAATTCACGTGCAACGTTGCTAGATTTCCATAGCTCGGCTTGTGCAGTACGCGCAAAATAACTTGACGGTCCTGAAGTTCGCGCGGAATGCTGCGCAGTAGACGAATACAGGTGTGCCCTGGGTAAGATTAGAAAATAGTTACTACGTAACAGATAAATCCCTCTATCCATACAAAAGCTAAAATACCTACGCTATATTAACCTACAAAAACCACTGCAGAACCGCTGCAAGAAGACGACACATATTCTACGGACGCGCTCCAAGAGTCGAGATTTCCGCGTACTTCGCGAGAGTACGTCATCGAGCGAAATCGTCAAGGTTGTACAAAGAACATAAATTAAACAAAATGGCTGAAGTGAAATAAACTTTACTATTTATGAATAATGCAATTGAGTGAATTAAATGTGCTTTAATTTTATAAAATGATCTAAGTATATTTATTATTCCATCTTTGAACTCACGGTTATTAAATTTTACTAGCGAAAATATTCTGAATCGTGTGAACAATTTATAATAATGAACCATCGTATCGTTAGTCAAGATTTTATCTTTAATAATTATATAGGTACGCATAGTATCACAGCGTTTTGTGAGGGAAACGCGTGCGACAGCCCACTGCTGATCGGCTCGGTTACGAGCTACTTAGCGGTAGGCACATAGCGCGTGACCTTGAGCGAGTGAAGGCGTTTTTGCACTACACTGAATTTTACCGATCCGGAAAAAAACGGATGCTTGTAATTTAAGAATTTATAAAAATAAATACCACATGCTAAAGGCTTCGTTTTTACACCATGTTACCGACTAGCTTTGCATTCCCGAATTTTCTGGAATCCCGGGATTTATATTTAAAAAACATATTTTAAGAAGCCGCTTCCATAAGATAAAAATATTCTTTATTCACTTAGACATAATAAATATGTACTTATGAATCGTCAATATTTTCCTACCACCCATTCAAGACTTTTTTAACTGACAAGAAGAATGGGCGCAAGAAACTTGCCAGCGTTTCTTAGTTAGGTAACGACATTTACAAAAAAAAAACATATCGTTACTAATACAACAATTGCTTAGTATAAAAATACATCATATTAAACAGTGATTATGTTATGTGTTACATCATGACCATGCATTGCGGTCATTCAAATAATCGTCTACTTTATAGTATCCTTTGCTCATCAGCGACTCTTTAATGTAACATTTAAATTTATGCAATGGTAGTTCAATTATATGCTGTGGAACTTTATTAAAAAAGGCTATGCTTTTCCCCAGAAATGAGGCTCTGGATTTTTCTAGCCTAAACTTGGGAACGACAAGTTTATCTTTATTTCTTGTGTTAAAGCGATGAATATCGCTCTGCTTTACAAATGTATTATAATACTTTTTCACATAAATTATATTTTCATAGATGTAATGTCCTGCAACAGTTAAAATGTTTATTTCTTTAAATAGATCTCTTAAAGAATCTCTCGATCGGAGGTTGTAAATGGCGCGAATAGCCCTTTTTTGGAGCACGAATATACTTTGGATGTTAGCGGCTGAGCCCCACAACAAAAGGCCGTAGGACATAACACTATGAAAATAACTAAAATAGACTATTCTAGCCGTTTCAATATCGGTTAAGAGCCTTATTTTCTTAACTGCGAATGCAGCCGAACTGAGTCTACTCGCCAAGGCTTCGATATGAGGATCCCATTGTAGTCGCGAGTCTAATATAATACCTAGAAATTTTGTATTGTTAATGAATTCGACCGTATCGCCGTCTAGTCTAATATGAAAATCAACTTGTCTTACATTAGGTAACGAAAATTTTAAACACTTAGTTTTCTTTGAGTTTAATGATAAATTATTACTATTAAACCAATGTGACACTTTTGAAAGAGCACTATTTACTTCGTCAGAACAGTCATCACCTCTATCTACTTTAAAGACTAGAGATGTATCATCGGCAAATAGCACCGTCTCACATAAATTCTTCGCGTAGTAAGGAAGGTCATTTATGTATATTAAAAACAACAGCGGGCCCAATATTGATCCTTGGGGTACGCCCATAGTAATGGGAGCTCCGGTAGACTCAGTTTTATTAATAACTACCTTCTGAGTTCTTTCGTACAGATATGAATGCATAAGGCTTACTGACATTTCAGAAACACCATAATGTTTTAACTTCCTTAATAGTGTTTGGTGATCAACACAATCGAATGCCTTGGAAAGGTCACAAAAAATAGCTATTACATCCTGCTTGTCCTCCCAGGCATCAAGTACATGTTTTAGAAATGCAACCCCAGCATCAGTTGTACTTTTACCTTTTGAAAAACCAAACTGTTTCTCATGCAGTATACTATTTAATTTAAAATATTCTAAAAGTTGAGCATAAATTAATTTCTCAAATATTTTACTTATTGCTGGTAGTATGGATATAGGTCTAAAATTTGCTGGGTCACTTTTGTCACCAGCTTTAAACAGAGGAATAATTTTACTATTCTTCATTAAATTAGGAAAGACCCCTTCACTTATACATTGGTTAAAAATTATTGCTAATGATGGAGCTATCACATCAATTATTGATTTGATGATACTTGTAGATATGCCCCAGAGATCTTCTGTTTTCTCAATATTTATTGCTTTGAATGCTTTAATAATATCTTCGGTAGTGACATAGCTAAAACTAAATGTTTCCTGGCACTTGTTCACACTAGATTCCATAAGAGAGACAGCGGTGTTGGGGCAAGAATTAAGTCTGCTAGTAGTTTCTAACGGTATTCGAGCAAAGAAACCTTCAAAAGCACTAGCCACCTCAATATCTGATTCAAAAGTCTGATCACTAATTTTTAGTTAAATGAATTAATTTTGCTTTTTGTTTTGCCAGTTTCTTGGTTTATAATACTCCAGGTAGCTTTTATTTTATTTTCAGATGATTTAATTTTATTTGAAATATACCTTGATTTTGCCAAAGCACATACTTTCCTAAATGTTATTGAATATTTCTTGACATATTCAATGAAGCTAGGATCACAGGAAGTCGTTTTTTGTGCATAGAGTTCAAATAACTTTCTTCTGCTATTATAAATACCAGGTGTGGCCCAGTCACTAAACTTCTTACGATCATTACACTTTATAACTTTTTGTTTAAAATTGTTACTAAATTCTTTTTCAACAATATCAAATAATGATTGATAAGAGTTATTAGCGTCAGCAGAAGCTGGCAAACATTGAATTTTATCTTGTACATTATTTCTAAATTTATTAATACCACGTTTCGGTATTGGCCTGCAAATTACTTCGCGTTTAGGAATAACATTATAGTGCTCAAAAGAAGCTAGTTGTAAAATAGTTAGTTAGCCAAATATTAACTTTAGGTAAATATGCATCCGATTATCCGATCACTGTTCATGAGTTACTCCTATCCTTCAATTACGATGAGACCGAAAAATTAATTTTATAACCTCTTTGTAAATCGTTATGACAAACACAGCCGCCTACACACATTACACACACACACACACACACACTCACACACGCACATATACACACTCTCACACTCACTTACACATAGTAATATACATAACACACACTTTCATCAATACAACCAAATCACATGCACATACTAGACCAGGCATGTTATTGAAAATTCAAAATAAAATGTCTAATTGGAGGTATCACCAGCTCCTAGGATACAGGGTACGTCCTAGTTTGGGAGTTGGGGGATGATTTGTAAACGCAAATGTATCTAATAATTTTTTTTTTTTTTTTAAAACACTAAATGGGCGTTTTCACATTGGACGATAACGGTAACGACACGATATCGGCACGATATCGTCGGACTGGCAGTTTCATACAATCACTACTAAATGCTTTCACACTGTGTCGTTACCGTCAACGATATCGTCTGTCGTGCCGATATCGGTGACGACACAAGTGCGGAAGATGCGAAGCCGGTTATTAACGAAAGTAACCAAGGGTAATTAACAGTTTATCTGTTATTTACTGCATTTTTGGGTTTTTACGCTAAAAGCCACCGCTAGGTAGCGCTTGTTTCTTGATTTGCTAGGTGTGAGTTCCGCGACGATTATGCCTGCTTGTTGATTGGTGGAGAGGAGAGAGGAGGTGGATCTCCTCCTGCCTCACCTCTCCCTTCTATTTCGAGTATGTAATATCGACAATGACCGAACGATAGTAATAATTTTTAAGTGACTTCAAAAAAAAGAAGCTTCTCAGTTTGACCTGTATTTTTTTGTATGTATGTTTGTCCGTGTTGTATTGTTGTCTCGCTTTTGGCTGAACTGATTTTAATGCGGTTTTCAGGATAAGGTTTTAGTATTTTAACCGACTTCAAAAAAGGAGGTTCTCAGTTTGACCCGAATGTATGTATGAAGGTTTGTCCGCGAGATGCGGTTTTCAGAAAAGTATTCGTTACATTTAGGAGAAGGTTTTGGTATTACAACCGACTTTGAAAAAGGAGGTTCTCAGTTTGACCCTTTATGTACATTATGTATGTTTGTCCGTGAATATCTCACGTTTGGCTGAATCGATTTTGATACGTTTTACATCAGATGAGTGTTTGTGATTGATGCGGTTTATGAGTACATCCTAACATACTATAGGCACAGAATAAGCAACTTTTCATACAGTAGGCCGACGGAGACGTCTAGACAGGTCAAACGTGCGGGGCTTGCGGGGTGAGACGGGAGAGTGGTTGTCCCGAGTTACATACAACGCCGTTCATAGTAACTCGGGACAAGTCTTCCAGGGCTATCACGTCTTTATCGTTATAATTCATTTTTAAATTAATATTATGGTGCATACGACATGTAGTGTGAGTGCGTGCAAATCTTCATCTCGATTATAAAAAAAAGGCAATTTCCAAAATCCAAGATGGCGGCCAACTTTTTTGTTTGCGGGCCGACTTTGACGAAACTTGGTTTTTGGTACAATTTTGACAAGAAAACAACAACACAATGTTAAAAGTATTAAAAAATCCAAGATGGCGGCCAACTTTTTTGTTTGCAGGCCGAAACTCAGTTTCTGGTACTATTTTGAAAAGAAAACAGCAAGGCAATGTTAAAAATATTAAAAATCCATGATGGCGGCCAACTTTTTTGTTTGTGAGCCGATTTTGATGAAACTTGGTTTTTAGTACAACTTTGACAAGAAAACAACAACACAATGTTAAAAGTATTAAAAAATCCAAGATGGCGGGCAACTTTTTTGTTTGCAGGCCGATTTCAATGAAACTCAGTTTCTGGTTCTATTCTGACAAGAAAACAGCAACGCAATGTTAAAAATTTAAAAATCCAAGATGGCAGCCAACTTATTTGTTTGCAGGCCGATTTCAATGAAACTCAGTTTGTGGTTCTATTTTGACCAGAAAACAACAACGCAATGTCAAAAATAAAATAAAACAAGGCGGCGCCTAACTTTTTTTTGAAAGCCGATTTGATGAAACTTAGTTTTTGGTACTATTTTACACAAAAACAGCAACGTAATGTTAAAAGTATTAAAAAATCCAAGATGGCTGCCAATTTTTTTGTTTACAGGCCGATTTCGATGAAACTCAGTTTCTGGTACTATTTTGACAAGAAAACCGTTCTTAGCACAATGTAAAAAAATACAAATGGTCAAGATGGTGGCCGTTTTTTGTTTTTTTTTCTTTCTTTGGTAGGCCAACGCCCTTGAAGTTAGGCGATACCGACGTCTGTATAGGTATTTCGTTACTACGGAAGGGTTGTAACAAAATTAAAATGTGGCAGGTACATTTTGGTGTATTGCGAAATAAAATAAAATAAATAATTATGGTTGGCATTTTAGAAGTATCAAAATAAAATAAAGTACAAGTTTTATATAGTTTCACCTATAATTGTATCTGTCTGTCTGTCTGCCATGAAATTTTGCAAGGTAAATTTGACCTACCCCTGACGTTTGAATGGGTTGAAGTTTTGTTAAAGAAAAATATTCAGATTGGAAATAAGCCGATTCATATTTCTTAACCTTTAAAGCGCCTTCGTCTATATATCAAAATCATCCCATTGTAACGTTGTAAAACGTCACACATTTAAATACATAAATTAAATAACCTAAGTCTACTTGAATCTAATATCAAAATCAATATTAAAGAAAATATATAATTACATAATAAAAATAAAATAACAAATTTAACTAAGTACGCAATATTTACATTTATTATAATATGTTTCTGAACGCAAAAAATTCAGCTGAGCTGACAGCGACGCACGCGCAGGTAGCCCTTCACCCCTCGCCACTTTAATAAAGCTGTAAGCTGGTACGACCCGACAACACTCCGACCGAGGCGACCGGCCGCGCGCCGGTCGCTCGGCAGACAAATCGTGTCTGTACTGCGCTCGCCATTTTCTCGCGACGTTCACAACGCGGATGATACGATATTTTTATTTTAAAATCATGCATTAGTTAGTGCCAAGTTTTAAATATTTTTGTGAAACCCACGTATTGGTAAGTTTTGAACTAGTGTTTCTAAAACTAGCTTAGTAGTACAGTTATATTTTAAATATATTTTTAGCCACCTTCATATTTTGCATATTTATATTTTAATAATATTTTAACTTATTCTAATGATACCTATTTCACTGTACTATTGTTGCTAATTTGCTTAAGTAGATTGTTTTCTAGCATCTGATTATTATTTATTTGCCAATGATAGTGCTTTAAATTATTTGTGTAACTCCGATCTGATTGTGACCAACACTCATCACCGCATACTGCTTCGGTACTTTCCTACCAGTCTTCTGCCGCGGTCACAATCAGAGGAGGATTTCTTGACTCTTTTTTGACCCGTGATTACGGTCAATTCCAGGGTCCGAGGTTCCTGGTGAACCCAGTTGCAGCTTCGCCGGTGCGTGCGTGACCCTAAATTTTACGTTTCCCGCCGAGCATCTTCGCCGTTTTACCCGGGACCTTCGGGAACGTTCTTCCCGTCCCAGCTGGAAACCCCCATCTTCGGAGCTGCCAGGAGAGTACCACTCTGGGCATGGAAAGGCAACGTTAAATAATTTTACCGGCCATTTCGGACCACGCCCAAATAAATTTTTGTGTACGTACATAGGGTATTCTTTTATTTAACACCGGTGTCTCTCGGACACCCGGCCCTTACTGGATCTAAACCCTAAGTGCGACACCATGTCACAATCATTATTTTCAAATTCTGTAACTTAATATCAATTATTATTTTATTTACTTATTTTTTATTTTTTTAAATACGGTTTATAGCTGTCAAAAACACAGTAAATTACGAAGGATGTTACGTCGTAATTTACTGTGCTTGTGTTAAAGCAAATTAATAATTAATTAAATCTTTTACTTGACATGATGATGATGATGATGATACTTATTGACTCTGTCTCAAGCTTGTACATTTTAATAAGCGAGAAGAAAGAAACAACAACAAAAAACGGCCACCATCTTGGCCATTTGTATTTTTTTACATTGTGTTAAGAACGGTTTTCTTGTCAAAATAGTACAAAAAACCGAGTTTTGTCAAAATCGGCCTACAAACAAAAAAGTCGGCCACCATCTCGGATTTTTAATATGTTTAACATTTCGTTGCTGTTTTCTTGTTAAAATAGTACCAGAAACTGAATTTCATCGAAATCAGCCAGCAAACAAAAAATTTGGCCGCCATCTTGAATTTTTATATTTTTACCATTGCGTTGCTGTTTTCTTGTCAAAATAGAACCAGAAACTGAGTTTCATTGAAATCGGCCTGCAAACATAAAAGTTGGCCGCCATCTTGGATTTTTTAATACTTTTAACATTGCGTTGCTGTTTTCTTGTCAAAATAGTACCAGAAACTAAGTTTCATCAAACTCGCCTTACAAACAAAAAAGTTAGCCGCTTTCTTGGTTTTATTTTATTTTTGACATTGTGTAGTTGTTTTCTTGTCAAAATTGTACTAAAAACCAAGTTTCATCAAAATCAGCTCACAAACAAAAAAGTTGGCCGCCATCTTGGATTTTTTTAAACTTTTAACATTGCGTTGTTGTTTTCTTGTCAAAATAGTACCAGAAACTGGATTTAATCGAAATCGGCCAGCAAACAAAAAATTCGGCCGCCATCTTGGATTTTTATATTTTTAACATTGTGTTGCTGTTTTCTAGTCAAAATAGGTACCAGAAACTAAGTTTCATCAAAATCGGCTTACAAACAAAAAAGTCGGCCACCATCTTGGATTTCTTTTTATTTTTAACACTGCGTTCCTGTTTTCTTGTCAAAATAGAACCAGAAACTGAGTTTCATCGAAATCGGCCTGCAAACAAAAAAGTTGGCCGCCATCTTGGATTTTAATATTTTTGACATTGCGTTGCTGTTTTTTTTTTTGTCAAAATAGTACCAAAAACCGTGTTTCATCGAAATCAGCCTACAAACAAAAAAGTCGGCCGCCATCTTGAATTTCTTAATAATTTTGACATTGCATTTGCATTATTAACATATTTTGTTAATTTAATATCGCTATACCAATGTACCCACCCGGGGTCGTAAAAGGTCCACCGACACATTTTAAAGTGACAACCCTTACGTACTTACGTAAATACCTATACATACGTCGGCATCGCCCAACTTCAAGGGCGTCGTCCAAATGTATAGAAAGATTGCTTAAACTGTGCTATAGGTATAAATAAAACACTTTCACGGATTTTTTCACGCAATTTATTTAACAACAACCAAGTTGTTAAATAAATTGCGTGAAAAAATCCGTGAAAGTGTTTTATTTATATGGACAGTTCGCGCAGAAATCTAAGATGTGTTTATACTATAGGTACTATTTACCAAGATAATAGGTAGGTACACGAAAATTGCCTGCATGATGCACTAAAAAGAATGACATAAAAAATATTTTTATAAAAAATAAAAGTGACTTCAAAAAAATGCCGCCAAAAAGTCAGAAATAATACCTCTAACAAGCCTCTAACTCTAATACTGTATTCACAACAAATAACTTAAGTAGGTAAGTACTTTGAAGTGCCCGACGTCTTGAAAGTACTTACTTACTAATAACTAATAATGTTAATTCAGTATAGAGGTATTATTTATTTCTTACTTTTTGGTGGCATTTTTTTAAAGGCGCTTTTTTATATAGGTAAGTAATATGTGCATGTAAAAATAAATATCGCACTTGAAGAATAGGACCAACCCAAAATGTTCTTTGACGATATCGTTTTTTTCGCCGTAAATATAAAAGATAAAGCAAACGTAATTTGTTTACTGCTGCCATTATTACCTCGAATATACTAGTATAATAACTAATATAAAACTTGGAGCCGCGCGGTTACTTTAGCTGGCGTAATGCGACTAACCGCATAGCAAGCTGCTGGTTATCGTTTCACACACCGATATCGTTCCGATATCGTGACGATATCGTGCCGATATCGTGACGATATCGTGCCGATATCGGCGGACGATATCGGTGTAATATCGTGTCGTTACCGTTATCGTCCAGTGTGAAAACGTCCAATGCTGGCCTCTCTTCTTCAATAGTATAATTTATTACTTTATTACTAGCGTTCCCCCCGCGACTTTGTCCCCGTGCAATTGAGTTCACAAAAGTTTCATACAAACTTTGAACCCCTTTTTTGCTCTTTTAGAGGGGAAATTTCCAAAAATCCCCAAGGAACATACATGTCAAATTTCAGCTTGTTGCGCCCAGTAGTCTCGGCTGTACGTTGTCTGTCAGTCAGTCAGTAACGCAAAAGTTTTTTATCTATATCTATACTTATAATAAAACTGTACACGATCTAATTCTGTACATCTATACTTACTTTAATAATAAAACTGTAAACGATCCAATTTTGTACATTGAAAATAAATAAAAAAAATACTTCCAGGGGTCTTCTTAAACGAAACAGAACTACCAAAAATATAGATTTTGAATTTTTTGTCTGTCTATCTGTCTGTCTGTTGTTCGTGTTTCACGCAAAAACTACTGAACTGATTTTGATGAAACTTTTTTTGTTTTAAGTACTTATAGCTATTGGTCCTCGCCAAAATATAGGCTATAATTTATTTTGAGGATCGCAATATCTCATGTGGAACCACAGCAGTCCACTCAAACTATGAGATATATAAAAATACTGTCTTAAGGAAAATTATTAAACGTGATGAGCCTTTTCTATTGACGTACAAAGTTTGAAGATCTGGTACACCTGATGTGGAACCCTAGCAGCAAGCTTAAACTATATGAGATACAAACATAGCGTCTTAAGAAAAGTTGTTTAACGTAATATTATAAACTAGCTGTTGCCCGCGACTTCGTACGCGCGGTGTAGTGACTTTTGTGTTCGTTTAGTTTGTGTGTTTGTTGCCTAGATTTCATAACGCTCTTCTTGAAGTCCTATATTCTCTACTAAAAGGGTCTAAAGCAGGCTAGGATATGAACATGATAATGTAGTTATCATAATAATATGCTGCATGAACATAGTTGAGCCCTCATTCATAGATCTGTCCGTCTGTCAAGAAACTTTTTCTCAAGTATGCGTGGGAAATCAAGCTGAAATTTATGTCAAATTAAATACTGAAGTCTGCAATCCCTTAGAGGCGAGAAAAAAAATCAAATTTCTCTTCTCTTCTTCATAAATCAAAAGGGCCACTTGCATCTAGATTTTATTTTAAATTCCATTTAGCTACTTGTTGTTACCGATCTCGATTTAAATTTAAACCGCTATCTAGGTCGGTTTAGGCTGTCAAATCTCGATTTACAGTAAGTTGTGATAACTTATCTTAACATCCAAACGATCCATCTTGGATTGGCCAACCACGATCTAAGATTGGGGATCATGGATCGTGAATCTTATTTGTTCTCTTGGATCGCACGAGGCACGTCCACTCCGACCACTACTATGGAGCTCCAGTGGAGCGCACTCTTGCCGCGCACGATTAGAGCGCGTATTATCGTTTAGTGTGGGTCCGGCTCAGCAGCATTCGCGCTTTCACGATTCAAACAGAAGTTCTTACTTAGTAATGCATAATATCAGGTCAATCATATTTTTACTATAAAATGAAAAAGAGATTGTGTGTCCATAATAAATAAATGTGAAAGAGGGTTTGTTTGTTTGTCCGTCTTTCACGTCAAAATGGGTGCAACGGATCGACGTGACTTTTGGCATGGGAACAGTTTTGCAGCTGAAAAGTGAAATACTTAGGCAGCCATTACACAGTCAATCTGGATCGCGATCCGCGATCGAAATCAATGATCGCGATCCAGATTGACTGTGTACGAAGTTGATTGACGGATCACGATCTTGATCGCAAAATATCTACATAGTAAATCTCGATCGCGATCTAGATGGACTGTGTAATGGCTGCCTTAGGCTAGGTACTTATTATCCCTGAAAAATATAACATTCCCGCGGGATAACGTCGTCATTTAGTCCGAGCGGGCGAAGTCGCGGGCGGAAGGCTAGTATTTTGACATTTCCTATTTGTGAGAGCTTGTAATTAACTTTCTTTAAGTAACAGGTATAAAATGTAATGATATAAGTACCATTTAATTTTTAATCAAAATCATTTATGTAAGCTTTCCTAGTAAATAAATGAATAAGTAAATAAGTTAGAAAACTATTTTTAATATTCCATTATTTTAATTAATGGGTAAGTGGAAGGTACCTACGGCTGAAGGCCTAAGGAGCCAGAGCCGGTTAAATGGCATAAAAAATGGTACAGTGCCAAAAGCTTTTCTGTTCCGGTGACAGCCGTGACATAGGAGCCACTTGCAATACGAAATTAGCTGTCAAAATCATAACATAGACTGTCGTATGAAAACTGTTTTAGTTCCGAAGATAATCACCGGAACAGAAAAGCTTGTCGCACTATAGGTCGGTGTAGGTATATCTACGTATGGCCACATATCGTTTATGAGCAAATTTTTTAAAATGACATTGGTGTCATTATGTCTACATTGCGACAAACTTATTTCACACAGTGGTTATTTTTTGGTACTAAATATACTGTTGAATGCCGGCAGTCCATTTTGACAGTTAATTTTGTATTGCTAGTGGCTCCTCCACCACCACTGTCACCGGGTCAGATATGTTTGTGGCACTATACTTACTGTAGCGGCATCTAGCGTCGAGTGGAAATGCGAAATAGAAATATTACATCATTAGGGTGAAAACTTCAGTCTTGGCCACTGCCCCGAGTGCTTACTTAGCTTAAAACATTTCGTTTATAACTTTTGCTTTTTAATATATACTTTTTATCTACCACTTTTAAGTCATAATAACAAAAGTAAGGATTTTTTATGACTTAGGAATATTATTCAATAAACGTTTTTCAGTTAACATCAAATTAGATGTTTCTTTTATTTTATCTAAGTTAGTTAAGTACCTATTGATTTCTCGATGTATCTTTTAAAATTTGATTAACAAAAAACACATCAATCGGCACCTTTCGCACATTTTAAGTTTAAAAAATAGGTTTTTAATTGACTTAAATATAACTAAAGAAGATATCCAACCTGCGCCCCAAACTGTACAAAAATAAAAAAATTGTAGTAAGAAGTATAAAAATAAAAAGTGATTTATTATTAATATCGTAACGATCGTAGCAGATTACAATAAAAGTTCAATAAATAAAGAATATCAACGACCTACATGCGACCTACATTGTTTTAATGTTGCCACATTATACAAGCACAGATTTTAATAGGGTAAATAACTGTAAAGTATTCGGTGTTTATAGTGATATTTTTTTTAAATGGAATACTGCACTATTGTATAACATCGTCAAATACTATTATTATCATAGACTGCAACTATAGGTATCGCCACAGATTACTAAATAGTTACTAGTATCGTGATATAATATTTAATACTGAGATTATGTACGTAAAGCTATTAGAAAAAAGGACTTTTAAACTTTTGCAATGGCAACATTTCTGGCAAAGTCTGTCCGTGACAGTGACAGCTGTTCTGTTGTCTGATCTGACTTGACTTGTGTTGTGTCAAAACAAATCAATGTTGTTGCATGGTGTTGTTGCCGGTCGAATGAGCTATTTTTGTTTTGAGTTGCGTTTCACTTTTAAGTTCATCTCATAGAGTAAGTACTATAATACATTTTATTTATCTTGTGTTGTAAGTGTTGTAGCTTGGTTGAAGCCCCTCGCGATCGCGAGTGCTCCACTTTTAGTTTGGACAATGGACAATAGTTTGGGAGCTGGAGAGTACTTTTTATCCCGGAATAATATTAGATTCGCGCGGGATGATGTCGTGTAGTCCATGCGGGCAAAGCCGCGGGAAGGCTTGTTAGAAATAAAAAAATATCTACTATAGGCATTCAAATGCTGATTTTCTATAAAAAAATATGTATCTTTCTGGCTTGATAACTTTTGTCCAAATCTGCGTAGCTTTTTAATTCTTTCAAAAAAGTAATAGTTAGAGATTTTGATGTATAAAAACACATATTTCACGTCTGTACATTCTGGGGCACAGCTTCATACAATTTTTGGTCATCTCCTTTCGTAAGTATACGTATAGTTATTTAAATTTTTACTTTTTTGCATTCACAATGCAATTTTTATGGTTGAAAAATGGAAAATGAAGTATTTAGAAAAAATCGACCCGTCTCACAACCAGCTCCGATGGGACTCGAACCCACGACCTTTCGCTATCCGGGCGAATGCTCTAACCACTGAGTGTAACCACCACTGCGGTTAGAGCATTCTCCACTCAGCATAGTGGTTAGAGCAGCTCCGAGTCGTTAACGACTCCGTAGCTCAGTGGTTAGAGCATTCGTCCGGATAGCGAAAGGTCGTGGGTTCGAGTCCCATCGGAGCTGGTTGTGAGACGGGTCGATTTTTTCTATATACTTAATTTTCCATTTTTCAAGTATACGTATAGTTATAGGTTTTTTACTATGTTTATCCACGAATTTCTCGAAATCTAAAGGCATATCGAGATGATTCTATTTGATTTAAATTAGGTGTATTCTTTGAGAACAGTCTAAGATTCATCAAAATCGGTTTAGTAGTTTTCGATATGTAGGTATATTATGGTACAATATACACTAAAACTTAAGAAATAAAAAGTAATTTAAAAATAATAAACTGACTGGCACCGACCTCAAAAAGGTACCTTGATTAAACATATTATTTTTTCCTTTTCAGGTGAAAAATACTTTTTGGAGTCGGTAAAATTTTATTGTAAGAATTTAAAAATTTAAAAGAATAAGATAGATTCAGATTAGATTCAGATTTATTGCAAGTCACAAGTTTTATAAGGTGTTACAATCTTGGATTATTGTACAAGTGACGCCCTGCAAGGGCACCGCAACCATGAGGGGCAACTATTGCCTTTTTACTTAAATATTGGATAAAATTACATAAAATTACATTAAAATCATTATTAACGCAATATAAAAAAAAAAAAAATAATCAATCATTCATACGATACATAGTAAAATTTAAATTACTTAAAAACTAATTAATTACTTTTACTTAATACATGAATGTCAATAAATAAATGTCATTTAATGTCATATAAAATTGTCATATAAATGTCATCTACCTATATACTAACATGGCATTAGAGATATAAACATAATTTTCATAATATTTTAATTAAATGTGTCATTAAAGAATTCTGCGATATCATAATAGCATTTATTTATGAGAAAACTTTTGAGCTGTTTTATAAATAAAGTTGGTTTTTCTATATTTTTGAGACTGTTCGGAATATGATTATATATTTTAATTACCATATAGTGTGGGCTAGATGATATTAATTGCATTTTTGTAAACGGTTTTGCTAATTTATTTAGGTATCTATTATTTCTTTTATTAGTATTTTGCATTAAAGAATACAACTCGCAATGTTTTCTCACAAATTTACATGGTTCTAGAATATATATGCATGTCAGGGTTAGGATTGTGTATTTTCTGAAAAACGATCTACATGAAGTCATTTGGTCAATGTTTGCTAGTATCCTAACACACTTCTTTTGTAATATAAATATGTCATCAACATCACAACAATTTCCCCATATAATTACACCGTAAGCTAATCTGGAGTAAGCATATGCATAGTATGCGGCAAGAGCGGTCCCAAAGTCTGTAGTACGTTTTAGCTGATGTAGAGCATAGATAAAGGAAGATAATTTATTCTTTAGATATTCTATATGTTTTTTCCACGTCATATTCATGTCAAGATTAATTCCTAGTAATGTAGCTGAACTTACAATTTCTATCTCTGTGTTTTTAAAGTTAAAATGTATTTGTAACGGGGTCTTTTGTGAGGGCTTAAATTGTATTATTTTGGTTTTCTTTAAATTTAGTTCGAGATTATGATTATTTAGCCACTCTACAATGTGTACCAGAGTTAGATTTAGTTTACTTTCTAATTCAGTCGAGTTTGTACATGGCATTAAAACTGAGACGTCGTCAGCGAATAGCATGCAATCCTCTTCGATTATACCGGGGAGATCGTTAATATAGGTGAGAAATAATATACTTCCCAAGACACTACCCTGCGGAATCGAGCCAGTACAAACGACTCTATCAGATCTGACATGTTGTATTTTTCCCGTGTCAAAGTCAGTATTAGTTACCTCTACATACTGATAACGTTTTTCAAGGTACGATCTAAACCAATTATGGGCCAGCCCTCGAATTCATACATTCTTGACAATTTTGGATATAATTTTTTTATTTTATACCTACTTAAGACCATAGGCGATAGAAGAGAAAAACATCTTAAAGTGGCAACAGAGGGGGCATTCACCCTACTTAATATAATCATTCGAATGTACTTTTGTGAGAGGTATATCGTAATCTTACTGACTTCCTGCGCCATCTATTGCTTAGTAGATATAATGACGTAAATAACATGAAATTATTTTTATGATTTTATATGGGCCTGGATGGGTTTCAATTTATATTACCTATGTTTTGAAGCAGGTAAAAAAAATAACATGATTCAATATTAATTGAGACAGCGATTAAATATAACGTATTTTCATATTATTTCATATCATGTGGCCGCCATCTATTTTAGTAAGAATCAGTTTTTGTATTTTCCCGTAGGAATAAGGGGTTTTTACGCGACAAAAAGTATCCTATACTTTTTTAAGAGTAACCAGTTGGCTTCGTACAGAATTTCATAAAGATCCGTTCAGTGGTTTTTGCGTGATGCCGGCACAAAACAAACAGACAAACAGGACAACAGACAAACCGACAAACAGACAAAAAATTAAAAAAAAGATATTTATACGCTCTATTGCTTATTTCTAACATGTTCTGGTATTTTTTTTGCAAATATCTTCAATGTACAGACACGGAAAGTCTACGATTTTATTATATGTATAGAATAGATTAGTATAGATTGTATGTTAAAATCTACATCTGATCTGTTTCGTTTAAGAAGACCCCTGGAGGTATTTTTTTCTATTTATTTTCAATGTACAGAATTGGATCGTTTATAAGTCCGTTCGGTTAGATAGTGTCGGTACCCGCATGGCATTGTGGCTCTTGCTATAAAATCCTTACTAATGCAGATATAACTAATACGCTAATACACACAATTTGGGTACCAAAGTCAATTAATTATGAAAATTTGGATATTTTTATATAAAAGGAATTTAAGTAAGTGATTTACAAATAAAAGGGCGACACTATCTAAGCGAATGGACTATACAGTTTTATTATGAGTATAGATAGATGTGAATGTGTGTTTGTTTGTCTGTCCATCTTTCACGTCAAAACAGAGCAACGGATCGAAGTGTTTTTAGTACCTATGTGGGTAGTTTAGGTAGAGAGTGACAAAGGCTAATTTTTATCCCGGAAAAATATCACTTTCCCTCGGGATAACGTTGTGTAGTAAACGCGGGCAAAACCGCGGGCGGAAGGCTATGTGATATAACTTTTTAATGTCTTAATACCTATATATCATAATATGTATCAAGGGAAATAATAGACAATTGTGGAGTACAATAAAGAAATTAACTACCTCTCAAAGAAAAGAAGTCTCTAATGACTTAGTTTCAGAACATGTGACTAAAAATTATGTAAACACTTTTTTCGCAACTGTAGGGGCTGAATTCAGAAAGACGATACCTAACAATGTTCCACCGTATAATTCAGATTTCAAATATCAGTCAGCTGATTCTTTTGTTTTACATGAGGTTACGGCTGAGGATGTTGTAAGAACAATTTTTGAAATGGAATCCAGTAGTTCATCGGGTTGGGACGGAATACAAGCCAGAGTCCTAAAAGATGTCAGGTATCTCATGGCTCCTGTTCTTGCTAGTTTAATAAACCGCTGCTTTCATGAAGAAGCTTTCCCAACAGCATTGAAAAAATCAATAGTCATCCTTATCTTCAAAGGAAGCGGGAGCCGAGACTGTGTCAATAACTATCGTCTAATTTCACTACTGCTATCTCAAAAGTTTTCGAAAAAATAATTAATAAAAGGTTAATGCAATATTTGGAGAACCGTAAACTACTATCCCCAGCCCAGTTCGGATTTAGATCAGGCAAAAGTACGAATGAAGCAGTCCATGACCTCATTGATTTTGTTGTCTAAAAAACTGAGAGAAATTATAAATGTTATAAATGATTTGGCGAAGGCTATTAGCAATTGTAGTCAATGCACGAAAATAGGTGACTTGGTCAGCTTGGACCAACCCGTTACATGCAGCGTTCCTCAAGGGATATTTAAGGGCCTACTCTCTTTCTTTATTATATAAATGAGCTGTGCAACCTAAATCTCCCTACTGTAAAGTAGTAGGTATCATATGCAGATGACACCTCTTTAACATTCTTTGGTAATTGTTGGGATGAAGCTTTTGAAATGGCTCAAAAGGGATTTAATGAGGTCTGTCACTGGTTGTCTTCTAACCAACTTACTTTAAATACCAGTAAAACAAAAGTTCTAACGTTCTCACACTATCAAAACTCACCTGTCAACGAACTAGACTACAAAATTATTGCCCACTCATGTGGTTTTCCACCTCTATCCTCATGCGATTGTCAAGCTTTGGAAAGTACTAACCAGCTTAAATATCTAGGACTTGTGGTTGACAGTAGACTTACTTTCCAATCTCACATTCTGAGCATTGCACAAAGGCTGAGAAAATTAGTCTATGTCTTTAAACAACCACGACATGTACTTCATAGTGAACTAATGAAGAACATTTATCTTGCCTTGTGTCATTCAATTATCTCCTACTGCATCACTGTGTACGGAGGCGTAGCGAAATCCCATTGAATTGTGCTAGAGAAGGCCTAGAGGCTTATACTTAAGGATAGTCATTTTAAGCCTCGACTGTCTTCCACTACAGAATTATACCAAGAATGTAAGGTACCTACTCACTTTTCGCCAAACATACATTTTTGCGGCTATACTGAAACAACATTCGCTTGTGCCATTCATTTAGGGACCATCCACTTGCTGGCACTAGGAGGAACTACAAATTATGTCAATTAACAGAGGGCAGAACAAACATGTTCAGGAGGTCCTTTTGTTATCAGGGTTGTCGTCAATATAACTTCTCTAACAAAGAAATTAACATCTACTCCAAAGCCAAGTCAAATTGTAAAACTATTGTCTCAAATTGGATACAAATCAAGGATTACGATGAAAAAGAAAGGATGGTAGCTGAATAGCCTTGATATAAAAATAAGAATCTGTCACTGTTATGTACCTATTTATTTATTCAATAAAAGCACACATACACAAACTACTCTTATGTATAATTTGTACTTCCAACTTACTATTTAAGTTTTAACTAAGGTTTTGTTTGCGTTGTAAGTTGTAAGAGATAAAAATGTTATTTACCAGGGTGAAGACATGGTGGCTCAAAGCACAGGGTCTACCTAGTTTGAACATCGGTCTTCCTTTGTTGTTTTATTAACTACTAGTCTTCCGCTCGCGGCTTCGCCCGCGTGTACGACACGACGTTATCCCGCGGGAAGGTGATATTTTTCAGGAATAAAAAGTAGCCTATGTCCTTTCTCAGGCTCTTGACTATCTCTGTACCAAAATTCATTCAAATCGGTTCAGTAGTTTAGGTATGATTGTGTAACACACAGACAGACTACTACAGATACTTAAAAAAAATTGTATCTACTAAGATAAATTAGTACTTACTTATTAATTAATTATTACCAAAGGAAGTTAGTTTGTTCTAAAAGATCTATAAAAATCTTTTAATCTAAGCATTTATTTTACTATTTCTTTTGTATTTTATTGGAAATTCTAAAAATCCTGAGATTTCATGAGTTTTGCAAAATCCGGCCGCAATCCTGAGATCAGTCCAAAAATCCTGAGATCTCAGGCCAAATCCTGAGATCTCAGGCCAAATCCTGAGATATGGTAACCCTAGGTACAGAGGATGATACATATTTATTTTAGAGCATTATGAACCCTGTCGGGCACGCAAATGGTGATACATTAAATAATTGACTTACGATTTCTATGGAGTACGTCGAGTCCTCTCGTTCGCTGCCGCGCCACCGAGTTTCAACTCAACGTGACGGGTTTATGTCGGTGGTTTCCTATCAACTTGGACTACCCCCTGGTATACCAACCCACTAAATATTAATTGGAGACACTTCCACTAGTCGAGCACGTTTCATATATATTTTCGGTCACGCCATTGCTGGTAGATATTATTATTTATTTGTACAAACGTTTTTTACCACTCTCGATCCACGTTTTCAAACGAGTCACTCCAAGTGAAATGCGATACGACTAATAGTTTTCCTTAACACGTTCACTGCGTTATGAGGTCGAATAACCTCATGCGTGACTTCTCGTAGGTGCGGCAGTTAAAATCGCGTTCTTGCTCTCTGTGCGGGGGGTGACTTTGTTAACATTTCTATGATTATAACAGAGACAAATATATATAATTGTTCCTTTTACGAAGCCTAGCCTGACGGTGCAGTTAATACTATATAAGGTCGAATAGATCTCATACGCCAGTGCGTATGAGATCTATTCGAAATTATTTCCGTACAGTGCGGAGGGAGGTCTAATCTGCCTCAAGAGTTGTAGGCCTCATAGCCGCACGGAGTGTGAGACGCGGGTGGCGCGGGCGTCACCCATCCTAGCTTTAGTGTTGAGACAAGTTCGATACGGAAGCAGGTTGTAGTTGAAAAAGTAGTTGGTTTTTGTATTAATGTCAAAGTCAAAGTGAAAGTAAAATTTGTTTATTCAATTTAGATTGTTATTTACAATACTTGTGAATGTCATACGGTCATTCTCAGCAGGCTTCTTTTTTAAGCGTCCATACATATATCTGACTAGTTTGTAATATTTTAGAACTGGATTTTTTTTGGGACTACGTATAGCAATTGCCTTTTATGACTTGGTATTATATACACATAATTTGGTAAAAGAACACTCAAAATATTTTTTTCTAAGTTGTTCTCCTAATTTCCGTTCGCTGTCCGGTACCCAGAATCAAGCTTTCTAGCTTTAACAGTCGCGAAGATAGCTACGATTGGTACATTTCAGTCGATACAATTGGGAAGTTAATAAAAACATTTTATTATTCACAAAAAATAATCTGTTTATTAAATAGGTAGTATATTTTCTTAGATAGAACGAAAAATATGTTTGTCCTTTCATTATACATAATTTCCGTCACCAGTCAAAAAGTAGCGAATATCTCACTAGCAAAGTAAGTAATTCCCATCACTACCGCAACGTCGTCTTTCTTCAGTTAATGCCGAGGCAGGCAACCGACACGGTCCTGTGTCACCTGTTCCGCTGGCGAGCTACGACTGTAAATACCTAATTTCTGTTCGCATGGTTTACTACTATTCTAATTTCCGTTCGCTCTTTTAATTAATGTTTGAAATGCATACAAATTTAGCTAGTTCGATTATTATATATAGAAATTCGTTGTTGACCTCATGCTTGAACCAATATACCGTCTTCTTTACCATTCAAATTTTATCTCATAAATACCGTAGTGGTCTTAATTTACGTCACCCGGTTCCGTCACGCTAAACGTGACAGAAATTATAAAATACCACGCTAAACGTGACGGAAATTATAAAATACCTAATAACATACAAATGTTCCTTGTCTCCCAAAATTGTTAATTAAGTTATTTTGTAGACTGGACAATTACGTGTAAGGTTTATTTTATATTGTACTAGCGACCGGCCGCTATATTATTATTATTATTATAGATAATTTATCTAGCTTTAAAGGTACATTTTTAAATTTTTTAAAAGTTAAATAGTTTTTTGTATATAATACAAAATGTGTGAGAGGTGCCAAATGTACCGGTTTTGGCCACTTACTGATCTTTTGTAAGTATTGCGAAAAATCAAAACCAAACCCAGGTAAAATCAATATATATTCTAAAGCGCTAGAAACCAGTCAATTGCAAAACAACAATTTAATTGTAAAAAACAAAGGTTTATAAAGTATTTCATCCAAAACAAATTTCTTAAAATTTTCATACAAAACATTTTTTCAAACAGAAAATGGAATTTATTAAAAAAAATCGTATGACATAAGGAATTCTCACGGTTGTTATTATAACCTTAAAATAGCTTATTTTAATTGCCTTTATCAGAAATGGCTAAAAGTTGTTTAGAAAACTTTTAGAGCAAAAAGTGGCCAAAACCGGTACATTGGCCAAAACCGGTACGCCTGCCCTACATACCATATCGAACTGTCATATCGCCCGCGATCACCGGCCGTGCGTCATAGACAAAATGTTGCCAGCCGGCAGCGCTCTAAATTTTAATTAGTACAAAGATTTTAGGGGATGAAAGTGTCCATCAATACGAACAATTTTTACTATGGTATCACCGTGTATATGTCGCAGGGATATGAGAAAATCAGAGATTTCACGAAATCCCTAGGGATATCACGAAATCACGGAAGATGTGGAATAGTCTAATTTACGACGTCTTCTTCCTAAACAAGTTCAGTGATATGTCATTTCACTAAACTATATCTAGTGAAATGAAGAATGACTGAAGTAATAACAGTAAGCTCACGGCTGCAGGTGACTGGTATGAGCGAGTTTGTATCGGAAGTCCTGTAGAACACGTGATAGGTTAGAAATTTAAGGTGATCGCGAAGCGCAGCGAAGCGATCGCCTTAAATTTCGTGGTTATTTTTTTTTGTGAAAACAATCCATAAGTTATTTCACAAAAAAAATAACCACGAAATTTAAGGCAATCGCCTTAAATTTCTAACCTATGGCTATCACGTGTTCTACAAGACTTCCGAGGCAAACTCTTACCTCTGAAATCCACTTTTCTGACAATTCACTAGATTTAGTTTAGTGAATTAATGACATATCACTGAACTTGTTTAGGAAAAAGACGTCGTAAATAAGAATATTCGACATCTTCCGTGATTTCGTGATATCCCTAGGGGATTTCGAGAAATCCCTGATTTCCTCATATCCCTGCGACATATTTACCATCTTTGTACTAATTAAAATCAAAAGGTGTATAATTATGTCGCAGGGATATGAGATTTCACGAAATCCCTAGGGATACCACGAAATCACGGAAGATGTGGAATATTCTTATTTACGACGTCTTCTTCCTAAACAAGTTCAATGATATGCCATTTCACTAAACTAAATCTAGTGAAATGTCAGAAAAGTGGATTTCAGAGGTTAGAGTTTGCCTCGGAAGTCCTGTAGAACATGTGATAGGTTAGAAATTTACTTCGCGATCGCCTTTAATTTCTATCCTGTCACGTGTTCTACAGGACTTCCGATACAAACTCGCTCATACCTGTCACCTGCAGCCGTGAGCTTCCGGAGTAATCCTGAATAATGCGTATTTAGACTTGAGTTTGCTAATTTAGACGATGTGATGATGATCAATATTTACCCGAAAGGTAATCGAATGCGCAAGGAAATATTGAAAAGATCGCTTTCAACATTTACCCGAACGGCAATCGAACCCGGGATCTCCAGATAAAGCGGCACCTTAAAAACCGGTGCGTACACCACTCGGCCGCGGAGGTCATGTTAACACTCATTTCAGCTCCTGAGTTAGAGAAACGGCTGAAAAAAAATTGGGTATGAATGATTAATACCACTACACCATTACCGTAAAGCTTAGTTGAATAGCTACAAATTGGACGCGTTAACTTAAGGCACGGGGAAATTAAAAAGCAAACGTAATACCTCAAAATGTGATATTTTTTATGCAAAATTGAGTTTTACTTCGACAGCGATAAACCACTTTATCACACTTTAGCAGCGTCAAGCCAAATTTTTCAATTTCCTTTTAATCCAGCCGCGATTAATCTCTCAGCATATTTTATTCACATTCGACTGAATGGATTTAAATTAAGATAACATTGGTCGAGTGCAGACCATACTGTGTTTGTGTTATTTTAAGAACAAATATTTATTTTTACACCACGTGCTCGAATTTGCCACATTACCTTTACATCATGCAAACCTCACCTAAAGTAAGTCATACCAGCGTCTCGTCGAATCCAGCTCGGATGGGCAGCAATTGGGAAGCTCCGGCATATATTCGCGTCCGAAATACCTCAATGTCTCAAGACGAAAGTCTTTGACCAGTGTGTGTTGCCAGTAATGACTTAGGTATGGAAGTGAGACGTGGTCTTATACTATGGGTCTCATAAGAAGACTCAAAGTCACCCAGCGAGCAATGGAGAGAGCGATGCTTGGTATTTCCGTTTCCGGTAATCAGAAATGATAAGATCCGCAGGAGAACTAAAACAACCGACATCGTTGGGGCGGAAAGGTTCTCGAATGGCGACCGCGTACCGGACGGCGTTCCGTGGGCAGGCCCCCTACAAGGTGAACGGACGATCTGGTCAAGGTCGCGGGAAGCCGCTGGATGCGGGCAGCGCAGGACTGATCGCTGTGGAGATCCTTGGGGGACGCCTATACCCAGCGGTGGGCGTCGATTTGATGATGATGATGATGATTGACCAGCGGGTTGCTGCTACTACAGGTGGGTGAATTTCCCAACAGCATTTTTACGCGTCCAGGTTGAGAATCCCAGGGTAAAATGCATATTTTTTTCTAAAAATTTTATGGTAAATTATTTAAATAACAAACTAGTTGGCTACAAGTCTAGATTGCAGTAAACATAACTATTTATTAAAATAACAAATAAAAAGAAATTAAATTATTTAAGAACAAGGTGGCTTGTCCTCAACTTATAGACCGTGAGCCAGATAGTATATTTTCTCAGTCATTTCCTCTCAAGCAAAAACTCGTGAAATGCTTGAGAGAGTTGTATTACGAAGCATGGTGAACGTCAGCTGCCGCTCCGTGGGTGGGTGGTGCAGCGGCAGCCCCTCAATCACGTAAAAAAAAAATTCAGTCATTTCTTACCGACCGAAAATTTGTTACTTAAATGATAGTTAACGCAATTATTAGAAGGTACAAAAAAGTCAGCTGGCCGTACCGTGGTGGATTATACGTCAGCTGGCCATACGAAAAATATATTTTTCATTCAGTGATTTCCTCTCACTTGAAAATGTGTCTGGTGATAGTTTACATGCTATTTTGAATAATGAAATCGTCAGCTGGCTCTAATTTGCTGGAAAGGTCGTGGAGCCCCAAGGGGGCTCGGGGGCTTCGCCCCCCACCACCCAACAAAATGTAACAGACGTTTCAGGTTAGGTTAGTTTATAACCGTGACCAAAACGCCGCGCGAGCCGAGCGAGCGAAGCTAGCGTGCCGCGGCAGCGGCCGGCGAAGCGCCAGAATCGACTTTATTCACCCCCCCTACCCCCTACTTCAGTTTAATAGGAAATGGGAATATGTATAAAGTCGTTTCTGGCGCTTCGCTGAAGCGGTGAGAGCGGTCGTCAGCTGATGCAGTGAAATAGTGAGCATGAGAGCCAGGCGTGAGCGCCGATCGCTTACTTAAATACGTCAGCTGACGGGTTTTCCACCAACATAGAGCCAGCTGACGTTTTTATTTATTCAAAATAGCATATAAACTATCATCTGACACATTTTCAAGTGGGAGGAAATTACATGACTACCAGTTATTCGCATTACACTTCATGCCAATTCTCCCTGCATCAAACACTGGATGCGAATAACTGGTAGTTACGTAATTTTCTCACACCCAGCAGTCCATGCGGCGACTGCTAGCAGACTCCCAGCTGTCCACGCGTCGACTGCTATTCCCTCTAAGGTGCGCGGCGGCGACGGCGCGGCGAACGCTAGCAGTCAGCGCAGCGCGCGGACCGCGCGGCGTCAGCGAGGCGTCAACTACCGAGCAGTCTGTCAGCGGTAAGCTCGCGGACCTCGCGCTGTCCGCTATTTTATATAGTTACTGTAAAATGCATCTACAGTGAACGATGTTAAGTCCATATTTGGCTGTTCATACTTTGGTTGGGTGGGAGCGGTGCGATCTAAATGGGCTATGACCTTTAGGCTGTTCCTAAGATAAGATGTATCTTAACTAGGACAAACTTAACCTGAGTTTATTTGTTTATTTATATAGGCACACAATACAGAGTTACAACAATCACATTCTAGAGTATAGACTAATGAAAACAATACAAAACGGTAGGCTGCAACTCCATAAGCATGTGTGTGTACGCAGCATGTCAGGCGTGACATCCAAAATGCGCATTATAAAGCATATCTGTTCCGGTGATAATCTTTGGAACTAAAACAGTTTTTATACGACAGTCTATTTTGACAGCAAATTGCGTATTGCAAGTGGCTCCTTTGTCTCGGCTGTCACCGGAACAGACAGGAGGGTGGGGCTATACTTAATTACATTAAAAAAAATAGCAATAGCATTAAAAATAATTTAAAAAAATAATTGAAATCTATACATCCATACAAATAAATAAAATTGGAGTGTCTGTTTGTAATATTAAAATTACCGCTTTTTACTACATGCAAATGATTATATATACGGTACATATACCAAAATAACATTTTTTACAATTTTTGTCTGTCTGTCTGTCTGTCTGTTTGTTCCGGCTAATCTCTGAAACGGCTGGACCGATTTTGACGGGATTTTCACTGGCAGGTAGCTGATGTAATAAGGAGTAACTTAGGCTACTTTTTATCCCGGAAAAATATCACACTCCCGCGGGATAACGTCGTGTAGTCCACGCGGGCGAAGCTGCGGGCGGCCGCTAGTAATTCATAAAAAAGTTTAGTGCAAACGGGCATAAAACTTGTACACCAAATAGGAAAAACTATTTTTTTTTTGAAAAATTATGTGCTATTCAGTTTTTTATTGGCATACTAATGGGAGAGTTTCCTGCAGTTATTTTTCGATGCACTAGCTAGATGGCGCTGTAAACCTCCTTTTTTCAGTATTTATGGCAAAGGATTAATTCATTGAGCCTAAAAAAGACTTGTGTGTCGGTCGGTTGTACTGTCAAATTAATCTGTCTGTGGTAAAGTTTTTCTTCTGTCAGATCTCCGGATTGTTTTGCTTCTATGCGTTGGTGTTGGTGGTTTTTTGTGAGCGTAATCGTTTTTCTTGATAATTTGATTGAAACCTGGCATTGAATTCTGGACTTGGTTATTGGCGTTTTTGTGATTGGAGTCCACTTTCTACCTAATCTGTGGGATAATAATGTACTCTTTGGTCGATGATTAATTATTTTAAGCGGCCCATTCGGTGAATGTTGTAGCAGGAGCCTCCTGCGACAACATTCATCATCCTGCATAAAGCGACGGACGGCGGGGCGGCCTGCCGTGAATGGGCCGCTTTAGTCTACCTACTAGAGTGTGTGTCAGATAACTCTGCACGTGCCTGGCGCGTTTTTGGCGCTAGTTACAGTGCCTTTTTTTCTAATGTTATAGAAAAGATTAGTATTCGATTTTTACCGCGCGCAGACTTATCTGACGAGCACTCTAGGCGCCCATTAGACGGTAGGTTTTGCTGTCAGTTCGCTATCAGTTCACGATTCTTGTAGCCAATCAAAATGAACCATTCATAACGCTGCCCGAAGTTAGATAGTCATGAGTGATGGAATTGACCGCCTGGCCACGGGACAGCGCGGCGGCGGCGGCGGCGACGAGCGAATTACGCATCAGTTAGTGCGTTTCATTGACTTATTTGATTAGACGTCTGGCGCGAGCGCGCAATGATTGCGCAATTGGGCGTTTTCACATTGGACGATAACGGTAACGACACGATATTACACCGATATCGTCCCGATATCGTCCGCCGATATCGGCACGATATCGGCACGATATCGTCACGATATCGTCACGATATCGGAACGATATCGGTGTGTGAAACGATAACCAGCAGCTTGCTATGCGGTTAGTCGCATTACGCCAGCTAAAGTAACCGCGCGGCTCCAAGTTTTATATTCGTTATTATACTAGTATAGGTATTCGAGGTAATAATGGCAGCAGTAAACAAATTACGTTTGCTTTATCTTTCGAATGAAGCCGTTCACATAATTGTGATCGAACTTCACTTGGTAAGTTCGTTTGATATTCAATATTTACGGCGAAAAAAACGATATCGTCAAAGAACATTTTGGGTTGATCCTATTCTTCAAGTGCGATATTTAGAGGGAATATACCTTCTCTTTGATAAACTGTGTGCGCGAAGTAAAATGTTTTATAAATTTTTTCGAATGAGCCAGGACACTTTCGAGGACATTTTATTTATTTGGTGGATCAATAGTTAAAATACCAATTATGAAACTATTAATAGCTACAGTAAACCAATTATAGATCCACACCAATAAGGTACATTATTTTTACATGCACATATTACTTACCTATATAAAAAAGCGCCTTTAAAAAAATGCCACCAAAAAGTAAAAAATAAATAATAGGTACCTCTATACTGAATTAACACCAAATAACGTAAGTAAGTACTTTCAAGACGTTCGGGCACTTCAAAGTACTTACCTACTTAAGTTATTTGTTGTGAATACAGTATCAGAGTTAGAGGTATTATTTCTGACTTTAAGGCGGCATTTTTTTGAAGGCACTTTTATTTTTTATAAAAATATTTTTTGTCATTCTTTTTAGTGCATCATGCAGGCAATTTTCGTGTACCTACCTATTATCACAGAATAAGCAACTTTTCATACAGTAGGCCGACGGAGACGTCTAGACAGGTCAATCGTGCGGGGCTTGCGGGGTGAGACGGGGGAGTGGTTGTCCCGAGTTACATACAACGCCGTTCATAGTAACTCGGGACAAGTCTTCCAGGGCTATCACGTCTTTATCGTTATAATTTATTTTTAAATTAATATTATGGTGCATAGTGTGAGTGCGTGCAAATCTTCATCTCGCTTATTAAAAAAAGGCAATTTCCAAAATCCAAGATGGCGGCCAACTTTTTTGTTTGCGGCGGCTTTGATGAAACTTGGTTTTTGGTACAATTTTGACAAGAAAACAACAACACAATGTCAAAAATAAAAAAAAAACAAGATGGCGGCCAACTTTTTTTTGTAAGCCGATTTTGATGAAATTTAGTTTCTGGTACTATTTTGACACGAAAACAACAACGCAATGTTAAAAGTATAAAAAAATCCAAGATGGCGGCCAACTTTTTTGTTAGCAGGCCGATTTCGATGAAACTCAGTTTTTGGTACTATTTTGACAAGAAAACAGCAACGCAATGTTAAAAATATTAAAAATCCAAGATGGCGGCCAACTTTTTTGTTTGTGAGCCGATTTTGATGAAACTTGGTTTTTAGTACAATTCTGACAAGACAACAACAACACAATGTTAAAAGTATTAAAAAATCCAAGATGGCAGCCAACTTATTTGTTTGCAGGCTGATTTCAATGAAACTCAGTTTCTGGTTCTATTTTGACAAGAAAACAGCAACGCAATGTTAAAAATATAAAAATTCAAGATGGCGGCCGAATTTTTTGTTTGCTGGCAGATTTTGATGAAATTCAGTTTCTGGTACTATTTTAACAAGAAAACAGCAACGAAATGTTAAATATATTAAAAATCCAAGATGGCGGCCGACTTTTTTGTTTGCAGGCCGATTTCAATGAAACTCAGTTTGTGGTTCTATTTTGACCAGAAAACAGCAACGCAATGTTAAAAATATAAAAATCCAAGATGGCGGACAAATTTTTTGTTTGCTGTTCGATTTCGATTAAATTCAGTTTCTGGAACTTTTTTGACAAGAAAACAACAACGCAATGTTAAAAGTATTAAAAATTCCAAGATGGCGGCCAACATTTTTGTTTGCAGGCTGATTTCGATGAAACTCAGTTTCTAGTACTATTTTGACAAGAAAACAGCAACGCAATGTTAAAAATATTAAAAAAACAAGATGGCGGCCAACCTTTTTTTTGTAATCCGATTTTGATGAAACTTAGTTTCTGGTACTATTTTGACAAGAAAACAACAACGCAATGTCAAAAATAAAAATAAACCAAGATGGCGGCCAACTTTTTTTGTAAGCCGATTTTGATGAAACTTAGTTTCTGGTACTATTTTGACAAGAAAACAACAACACAATGTTAAAAGTATAAAAAATCTAAGATGGCGGCCAACTTTTTTGTTTGCAGGCTGATTTCGATGAAACTCAGTTTCTGGTACTATTTTGACAGGAAAACAGCAACGCAATGTTAAAAATATTAAAAATCCAAGATGGCGGCCACCTTTTTTGTTTGTGAGCCGATTTTGATGAAACTTGGTTTTTAGTACAATTTTGACAAGACAACAACAACACAATATTAAAAGTATTAAAAAATCCAAGATGGCGGTCAACTTTCATGTTTGCAGGCTGATTTCGATGAAACTTAGTTTCTGGTACTATTTTGACAGGAAAACAGCAACGAAATGTTAAATATATTAAAAATCCAAGATGGCGGCCGACTTTTTTGTTTGCAGGCCGATTTCAATGAAACTCAGTTTGTGGTTCTATTTTGACAAGAAAACAGCAACGCAATGTCAAAAAAATACAAAATTCAAGGTGGCAGCCAACTTTTAATTTGTGAGCCGATTTGGGTCATCATCTTCATCATCATCAGCCGTTTAATGTCCCCACTGCTGGGGCACTGGCCTTCCTTATGGATGAATAAGGAGAATGAGCCATGACCCACCACGCGGGCTCAGTGCGGATTGGTGGGTATTAACGACTGCAAGTGCAGCCGGGACCAACGGCTTAACGTGCCTTCCGAAGCACGGAGGAGCTCGAGATGAAAATTTTTTGGTCACCCATCCCGTGACCGACCATTGCGAACGTTGCTTAACCTCAACGATCGCAGGCCGAGCGCGCTATCCACTGCGCCACGGGCTCCTCAACATGTTTTATTTAGTTTCACCTATAATTGTATCTGTCTGTCTGTCTGCCATGAAATTTTGCAAGGTAAATTTGACCTACTCCTGACGTTTGAATGGGTTGAAGTTTTGTTAAAGAAAAATATTCAGATTGGAAATAAGCCGATTCATATTTCTTAACTTTTCGTCTATATATCAAAATCATCCCATGTCACAATCATTATTTTCAAACTCTGTAACTTAATATCAATTATTATTATTATTTTTTTTTTAAATAGGGTTTACAGCTGTCAAAAACACAGTAAATTACGAAGGATATTACGTCGTAATTTACTGTGCTTGTGTTAAAGCAAATTAATAATTAATTAAATCTTTTACTTAACACGATGATGATGATGATGATACTTGACTCTGTCTCAAGCTTTCAAATAAAAACCTGTTACATTTTAAGCGAAAAGAGAGAAACAAAAACAAGAAACGGCCACCATCTTGACCATTTGTATTTTTTTACATTGTGTTAAGAACGGTTTTCTTGTCAAAATAGTACAAAAAACCGAGTTTTATCAAAATCGGCCTACAAACAAAAAAGTCGGCCGCCATCTTGGATTTTTATATTGTTAACATTGCGTTGCTGTTTTCTTGTCAAAATAGAACCAGAAACTAAGTTTCATTGAAATCGGCCTGCAAACAAAAAAGTTGACCGCCATCTTGGATTTTTTAATACTTTTAACATTGCGTTGCTGTTTTCTTGTCAAAATAGTACCAGAAACTAAATTTCATCAAAATCGGCTTGCAAAAAAAAGTTGGCCGCTATCTTGGTTTATTTTTTATTTTTGACATTGTGTTGTTGTTTTCTTATCAAAATTGTACTAAAAACCAAGTTTCATCAAAATCGGCTCACAAACAAAAAAGTTGGCCGCCATCTTGGATTTTTAATACTTTTAACATTGCGTTGTTGTTTTCTGGTCAAAATAGTACCAGAAACTGAGTTTTATCAAAATCGGGCCACAAACAAAAAAGTCGGCCGTCATCTTGGATTTTTATCATGTTTAACATTTCGTTGCTGTTTTCTTGTCAAAATAGTACCAGAAACTGAGTTTCATCGAAATCGGCCTGCAAACAAAAAAGTTGGCCGCCATCTTCGATTTTTTAATATATTTAACACTGCGTTGCTGTTTTCTTGTCAAAGTAGTACCAGAAACAAATCGGCTTACAAACAAAAAAGTTGGCCGCCATCATGGATTTCTTTATATTTTTAACATTGCGTTGCTGTTTTCTTGTCAAAATAGTACCAAAAACCGTGTTTCATCGAAATCAGCCTACAAACAAAAAAATCGGCCGCCATTTTGAATTTTTTAATAATTTTGACATTGCATTTGCATTATTAAATTATTTTATTTATTTAATATCGCAATACCAATGTACCCACCCGGGGTCGTAAAAGGTCCACCGTCACATTTTAAAGTGACAACCCTTACGTACTTACGTAAATACCTATACAGGCGTCGGCATCGCCCAACTTCAAGGGCGTCGTCCAACTGTATAGAAAGATTGCTTAAACTGTGCTATTATCTTGGTAAATAGTACCTATAGTATAAACACATCTTAGATTTCTGCGCGAACTGTCCATATAAATAAAACACTTTCACCGATTTTTTCACGCAATTTATTTAACAACAACCAAGTTGTTAAATAAATTGCGTGAAAAAATCCGTGATAGTGTTTTATTTATACCTATAGCACAGAATAAGCAACTTTTCATTTACAGTAGGCCGACGGAGACGTCTAGACAGGTCAATCGTGCGGGGCTTGCGGGGTGAGACGGGGGAGTGGTTGTCCCGAGTTACAAACAACGCCGTTCATAGTAACTCGGGACAAGTCTTCCAGGGCTATCACGACTTTATCGTTATAATTTATTTTTAAATTAATATTATGTTGCATACGACATGTAGTGTGAGTGAGTGCAAATCTTCATCTCGCTTATTAAAAAAAAGGCAAATTTCCAAAATCCAAGATGGCAGCCAACTTTTTTGTTTGTGAGCCGATTTTGATGAAACTTGGCTTTTAGTACAATTTTGACAAGAAAACAACAACGCAATGTCAAAAAAAAAACCAAGATGGCGGCCAACTTCTTTTTTGTAAGCCGATTTTGATGAAACTTAGTTTCTGGTACTATTTTGACAAGAAAACAACAACGCAATGTTAAAAGTATAAAATATCCAAGATGGCGGCCAACTTTTTTGTTTGCAGGCTGATTTTGATGAAACTCAGTTTCTGGTACTATTTTGACAAGAAAACAGCAACGCAATGTTAAAAATATTAAAAATCCAAGATGGCGGCCAACTTTTTTGTTTGTGAGCGGATTTTGATGAAACTTGGTTTTTAGTACAATTTTGACAAGCAAACAACAACACAATGTTAAAAGTATAAAAAAATACAAGACAGCGGCCGACTTTTTTGTTTACAGACCGATTTCAATGAAACTCAGTTTGTGGTTCTATTTTGACCAGAAAACAGCAACGCAATATTAAAAGTAGAAAAAAAAATCAAGATGGCGGACATATTTTTGGTTAGCAGGCCGATTTCGATTAAATTTAGTTTCTGGTACTATTTTGACCAGAAAACAGCAACGCAATTTTTTTTTTTTTTTTTTTTTTTTTTATTTGGCCGCCAAACAAAAAAGGTGGCCGCCATCTTGGATTTTTAATATTTTTACCATTGCATTGCTGTTTTCTTGTCAAAATAGTACCAGAAACTGAGTTTCATCGAAATCGGCCAGCAAACAAAAAATTTGGTCGCCATCTTGGATTTTTATATTTTTAACATTGCGTTGCTGTTTTCTTGTCAAAATAGAACCACAAACTGAGTTTTATTGAAATCGGCCTGCAAACAAAAAAGTTGGCCGCCATCTTGATTTTTAAATTTTTAACATTTCGTTGCTGTTTTCTTGTCAAAATAGAACCAGAAACTGAGTTTTATCAAAATCGGCCCACAAACAAAAAAGTCGGCCGCCATCTTGGATTTTTATCATGTTTAACATTTCGTTGCTGTTTTCTTGTCAAAATAGTACCAGAAACTGAATTTCACCGAAATCAGCCAGCAAACAAAAAAGTTGGCCGCCATCTTGAATTTTTATATTTTTAACATTGCGTTGCTGTTTTCTTGTCAAAATAGTACCAGAAACTGCGTTTCATTGAAATCGGCGTGCTAACAAAATAGTTGGCCGCCATCTTGGATTTTTTAATACTTTTAACATTGCGTTGCTGTTTTCTTGTCAAAATAGTACCAGAAACAAATCGGCTTACAAACAAAAAAGTTGGCCGCCATTTTGGATTTCTTTATATTTTTAACATTGCGTTGATGTTTTCTTGTCAAAATAGTACCATAAATCGAGTTTTATCGAAATCGGCCCACAAACTAAAAAGTTGACCGCCATCTTGGAGTTTAATTTTTTTGACATTGCGTTGCTGTTTTCTTGTCAAAATAGTACCAAAAACCGAGTTTCATCTAAATCAGCCTACAAACAAAAAAGTCGGCCGCCATTTTGAATTTTTTAATAATTTTGACATTGCATTTGCATTATTAAATTATGTTATTAATTTAATATCGCAATACCAATGTACCCACCCGGGGTCGTAAAAGGTCCACGGTCACATTTTAAAGTGACAACCCTTACGTACTTACGTAAATACCTATACAGGCGTCGGCATCGCCCAACTTCAAGGGCGTCGTCCAACTGTATAGAAAGATTGCTTAAACTGTGCCTATAGTATGTTAGGAATGTACACATAAACCGCATCAATCACAACACAAATACTCATCTGATGTAAAACGTATCAAAATCGATTCAGCCAAACGTGAGATATTCACGGACAAACATACATAATGTACATAAAGGGTCAAACTGAGAACCTCCTTTTTCAAAGTCGGTTGTAATACCAAAACCTTCTCCTTAATATAACAAATACTTTTCTGAAAACCGCATCTCGCGGACAAACCTTCATACATACATACGGGTCAAACTGAGAACCTCCTTTTTTGAAGTCGGTTAAAATACTTAAACCTTATCCTAAATGTAACAAATACTTTCCTGAAATCCCGCTTTAAATCAGTTCAGCCAAAAGCGAGATAATCGCGGACAAACATACATACAAAAAAATACAGGTCAAACTGAGAAGCTTCTTTTTTTTTAAGTCACTTAAAAATTATTACTATCGTTCGGTCATTGTCGATATTACATACTCGAAATAGAAGGGAGAGGTGAGGCGGGAGGAGATCCACCTCCTCTCTCCTCTCCACCAATCAACAAGCAGGCATAATCGTCGCAGAACTCACACCTAGCAAATCAAGAAACAAGCGCTACCTAGCGGTGGCTTTTAGCGTAAAAACCCAAAAATGCAGTAAATAACAGATAAACTGTTAATTACCCTTGGTTACTTTCGTTAATAACCGGCTTCGCATCTTATCCGATATCGTTGACGGTAACGACACAATGTGAAAGCATTTAGTAGTGATTGTATGAAACTGCCAGTCCGACGATATCGTGCCGATATCGTGTCGTTACCGTTATCGTCCAATGTGAAAACGCCCATTCGCTGGTCGCCGCCGCGCCCCGCCGCGCTTTCCCGTGGCCAGTCGGTGACTGATGGTTGCATGACCGCCTAATGTACGCCTTACTACAGACAGACTATTTTCTTTGCTATTTTCTATTAGTTACTTTTTCGTTTACTTCTTCAGAAAAAGTTAGGTCGCTATAGTGGGGTAGCGCCATCTAGTACAAATTTTTGAACTAACGATGAAATGTCAAAAGAAACTCTCTCATTACGTATATTTTATGATATTTTCTGGCCATAATAGCCGCTGTGCGCTACACACGCTCCTATCCGACCGCCGATTTGGTGCGGGCGAACTTCACTGCAGATCTGATCCGCGCCTACACACGTTCAAACCAAATCTGCCAGACCAAATCGGTCGGCGCTACACACGTTCCGATTTGGTCTGGCCGACCCTCTGAGTACTGAATCCTATGGAGATGGCATATTGTTCTATATGAACTATCGGTTATACAAATATGAGCTAAATCGACATTGTACTCATAAACCTGTAGCCATCTTGTTCTATCTTACCTCCAATACTTCATGTAAAAAGAGACAGCAATATATTTATTCGACCTATTTTTTGGCAACATTGAAACGTGACGTCATCGTAATGCATGATTGAAGCCGGTCGCCATTTAGGTTTCTCGGTACGTGAGCTGTCAACGCGAGTTGTATTTGCAGTGTTTTGTGATAAAAGTCTTTTAATTTGAGACTTTCATGTGAATAAAAGGTATTAATAAGTGAGAGAAAGCAACAAGGAACATGTCTAATTGCAGTGTGGTAGTTTGTGGCATCAAAAAAAGTGAAAATCGTCCAAACATTACATTAGACCGGTACGTACTATTTATTTTGCAAAAACACCAAAACAATACAATAAATGCCTTGTGTTTTGGTTTTCCTGTGAATAGTTTACTTAGAATTCATACCAAATGTAGCTTACTACTTATTTTGGTGAGTTTTGTTGGTGTATTTCAAGAAAATATAAATCTGTTTGTTTTGCGCTAGAGTTGCCCGTAAAGCATTTTTCTTATCGAATTATCGATGTTTTCAAATTTCAAGTGTAAATTGAGTGTATTAATTTTAAACTGTTTTTATTGTTTTAGGTTGCCTAAAAATAACAAAAAAAGAAAAATATGGCTGGATACAATGCGAAAGGAAAATTTAAAGACTCGTACGAAAACTATTTTTATGTGCTCTTTTCATTTTGAAGAACAGTTTCAAACGGTAACGACAGTTTAAGTTTTGAAAAAGACGTTAATTAGGCCACTGGCAAAATCGAAATTATAGTGCGACAACGTTTTCTGTTCCGGTTGCCAAAAACTGGATACTTATATATAACGTGTTTTTTTAATGTCATTTTGCTGTAAAGTTGTTGTCCAACTTACATTCATTCTAGCACATTAAAATTAAGTAAGTATATTTTTTTACCACTAGATGTCGCTTCGCTATATTCTAAATATTTAAAAAAAATATGCTTGCTAGTAAAGTATTTCGATTCAAACTGTTTATTATTTTATTACTTAATAATGCTTGTTTTTTTTGAGACATTTCTTTTTCTCTATGGTAGGTAGGTACCTTGTAGGCATTCTCCTTTGTGATTTATATTGTAATGTGTGTTATGTAAAAAAAAAACAATCCTTGTTGTATAAACATAATAGATTTTTACAATATGGAGCTTTTTGTTTTATTTCATTACCTTTTGTTACTTAAACTGATTCTCGCGACCTTTGATCTGGAATTCTATGGAGGTCTCGCATTTGTATAGACGCGTGACTCGGAAAACATAAAAAATTTGATCATAAAATTGCAGTTTCTAAGTAAAGGCGAGTAGAGCCGAGAAGTGGGGCGCCCTCAATCAAATTTATTGCTCGCTAAGTATTAATGTATCTACAATCGTACAGATTGAAGCTAAGGTCGTGTAGTTTATTTACAAACTATAACCTCAGTAAAATATAGTAGGTTGGTCTTTTATCTACTACTCCTGCAACATGAACTATATTTTACTAAGAGTAGTTTGTAAATAAACTACAGGACCTTATTTTTAATCTATATCTGCGTTTGAATTTTTGATACATTATGTACTTAACAAGCAATAAATTTAATAATAACATGCGGATCCTCGCGGTTTTACCCGCATGGTACTCGTTCCCATGGGAATATAACGATAAAATATAGCTTATGTCACTCGGAAAGAATGTAGCTTTCTAATGGTCGAAGAAATGTCTAAATTAGTCCAGTAGTTTTGGAACCTATTAAATTCAAACAACAACCAATCAAATCTTTCCTGTTTACGATATTACTATAGATGAGGAAGCACTTGGCGGCTCTTCTCGCCTTGAAGCCCCCAGTACAGGATGGCCACTCATGTTCGTCGACCATGATGGGCCATCATGTACAGGGCCGGTTTGCGTTGCTCGCAGTCGCAGACGGCAATCACACGCAAACCGGCCCTGTACACGATGGCCCATCATGGTCGGCCAACATGATCGGCGACCATGACCAATACATCGTACATTGACACTTTTGAAAGAACCTTTTTAAACTTGTTCGTTCAAAAGTGTCAATGTACGATGTATTGGTCATGGTCGCCGACCATGATCGGCCATCGTGTACTGGGGGCATTACAGTTGTTGCGTCTCACGCGCGCGGTCGGGCCAATGATTGTGTGCGTACATGCACAAACACATAGGTACACATTGTGTCATTGTCAAAAAGAACTTAACTATGTGCAAATGTAGGTATAATTTAAGAACATTATTAAGTTTTATTATTCTAAAAAACTAGGTATCACTTCACTACATAGTATAAAACAAAGTCGCTTTCTCTGTCCCTATGTCCCTTTGTATGCTTAAATCTTTGAAACTACGCAACGGATTTTGATGCGTTTTTTTTAATAGATAGAGTGATTCAAGAGGAAGGTTTATATGTACTTTTTATCCCGATATTCCCACGGGAACGGGAACCACGCGGGTGAAACCGCGGGCGGCCGCTAGTATAATTATAAACTATAATTCCGTTTGAAATTATCGAGGTGATTACGAAACTGCTTTTTTATAAAATATAGGGTGATATAGGTAGGTAGTCACAAAAATACTTGTATCTATAACTTCATCAATAAATATATCGATGTACAAATAGGGCAGCACTACGGAAAGGCGCCATTTTGGTTTCTCGGTATGTGTGCTTATGTGTGTGTGTATGCTTCAATTTTTCGTAGGTATGCCATCTCCATAGGATTCAGTACTCAGAGGGCCGACGACCTCTAGCCGTTGTTGCAGTGTTGCCAGCCACTGCTAATCTCCCAATATTATTATTATTTATAAATACTGAAAACATCAATTTGCTTGCAATAAATATTTTTTTAATGTTTTATTACTATAAAAAACAATTTCATTATTTTTTAATTTTTTGTTATTTTCATTAAAATACTAAAACATGCTAAATATTTACTAAAAGCAGCACGTATTGATGCCTTTTTTATATATATTTAGTTTTACGACAAATTGCTAGTTTTTAAACAAAATATTCTAAAAAAACAAATAGATAAATAGAATCTTTTCATCTTCTAATTAATCTTAATCTTTTCATAAATGGCCATATTTAAACCTTTCGTTCGTTCAGTCCTACGTAAAAGTCATGAAAGAGCATTAAATTGAATCCTCTGAATATCCCTTAAACGTAATTTACCTGCTTTAAATATTTCCGCTTTTACATATTTTCTCCCTAAATCTAGGGGAAAACCTCCAAAATTATCAACACTGCCAAGTTGGTCCGGTCGGAAGCCTACACACGTTCCGATTTGGTAGGAAGTGAAGTTCGTGCGAACAATTATATTATCTGTGGTGCGAACCAAATCCGGCCGACCGCGTCAAACACGAATAATAATAATTATGGTCGGACGACTACGCTACACACGTCCAGATTTGGTCTGGAGCAGACCAAATCGGCGGTCGGATAGGAGCGTGTGTAGCGGCTATAACATTATTACATTCGCCAATACTGTCACCGTAACTTCCTCGTCCTACCAATATAATATTATGTAAACCGATATCAAACCCGAACTGAATAAATTAGCAACGTAATGGCTTTCGGTCCCTAGATTACAAATCTATGTTAATGTCGCGACGGATCCTATGATACCATCATCGTTGCGACTTCTGGAGGGTTAACTGTGTAACTGATCGGACAATTTAATCTTTGAGATGGCAAAGATTAAGATTGTAGACATTATAGAGTTACGGGCGATATATAGGGTAATTCACTACTAAACTATTGAAATGCAGATATGAAGAAATAAATTTCGTCTATTTCAAAACAAGTGAATTATGGGTTGTTTACTCTAACTCTGAAACAAAATTTTCTAATGCGTTTTAAAAAATGTTTTGTATGAAAATTTTAAGAAATTTGTTTTGGATGAAATACTTAATAAACCTTTGTTTTTTACAATTAAATTGTTGTTTTGCAATTGATTGGTTTCTAGCGCATTAGAATACCTCACACATTTTGTGTAATAAACAAAAAACTATTTCACTTTTTTTAATTTGAAAAATGTAACTTTTGAAGGTAGATAAATTATTTATAATTTAAGATATAATTTGTGTCTTAAATATCTAAGACCATTTAGTAGTTAGTGCTTAAAAGTCATAAAGTCCTTAAAGTGGCCACAACGGGTACCTCTGCCACAGATTTTTTTTAAAGAAACCTATGTCCATCACTGGTTGTCATGCAGCTAATGACTATGATACGATCACGTTACTGATAACTGTTCTTATCAAATATTATTTAGTTTTAATGCCGGATCCAAACTATCGTCCAACATTCCAACACTCCAACATCCTTCAATTTTGTCCCAACTCACGATCGATCAAAACAGACTCTCCACACATCTGCCAATCTTCCGCCAACCTCATTCACTATTAGGACGTTGAAGTGATAGGTGCTTCTGCGCTGTACCCTTTGTGTGCATAAAATATTTTTTTGCAAGTTCATAACTGACGTAAAATTAAAAAAAACATGTGTGATCACATCTTAGATTTCTGCGCGAACTGTCTATATAAATAAAACACTTTCACGGATTTTTTCACGCAATTTATTCAACAACTTGGTTAAATTTTAGTTAAACCTCTCACCAAACCCTCTCGCCACTAAGAGACAACACAACAGCCTTTGTGAAGGATTCCTAGGTACCATTTCATCAGTGAGGTACAACATCTACATCTCGCAGATGATGAAATCTTGGTCAGTTTTGATGTACAATCCTTATTAACATGCTTACCAGTAAAGGACTGCATCAATATCGCTAGGAAGAAACTAGAAGAAAAGAAATTGTGTAATGTCAAGTAGGAGCATTAAGACATTACAAAAATAACTTCCGGGAGCTCCTACTAATTACTCCTACTGATAGCCACCAAAAAGTAAGAAATAATCCCTCTTATACTGTTTTCACACCAAATAACGTAAGTACTTGGAAGTCGGGCGGGTTTTAATAAATCAATAAAATCCTACTATATCCTACTAATAATATTACAAATGTGAAAGTTTAGATGTTTGGATATTTGGATATTTGGATGTTTGGATGTTTGTTACTCAATCACGCCAAAACGGCGCAACGGATTTGGCTGAAATTTGGGACACAGATACTTTGTAACCTGGAGATGAACATAGGCTACTTTTTATCCCGGAAAAATATCAAATTCCCGCGGGATAACATCGAGTAGTCCACGCGGGCGAAGCCGCGGGCGGAAAGCTAGTAATATTATAAATGTGAAAGTTTAGATGTTTGGATATTTGGATGTTTGGATGTTTGTTACTCAATCACGCCAAAACGGCTGAACGGATTTGGCAGAAATTTGGAACACAGATACTTTGTAGCCTGGAGAGGAACATAGGCTACTTTTTATCCCGGAAAAATGTCACATTCCTGCGGGATAACGTCGTGTAGTCCACGCGGGCGAAGCCGCGGGCGGAAAACTAGTTATTTTTATAAAAAAATAAAACCGCCTTCAAAAAAACCACATCAAAAAAGTAAGAAATAATTCCTCACCAAATGACTAACGTAAGTACTTTGAAGTGGGGCGTGAAACATGTACAATTTTTTGTTGTTTTTGTTAAAACCCGCCCGACTTCAAAGTACTTACGTTAGTCATTTGGTGAGGAATTATTTCTTACTTTTTTGATGTGGTTTTTTTGAAGGCGGTTTTTTTTTTTTAAATAATTTTTATTTTACTCTTTTTAGTGCATCGTGCAGGCAATTTACGTGTTTTCTGGTAAATAGGTATGTGATCAAACTGAAAACCTCCTTTTTCGATGTCGGTTAAAATACCTTGAGGTATCCCCTTTTTAACAAAACAAGAATCATCTAAATCGGTTTATAAACAAAGGAGTTATGCCTAAAGATACGTATTAAATTCACATAAAGTGGTAACGAAAACGACAGTATTTTCAAGATTTCCTGAAAACTACTGAACCGATTTTAAAATTTCAAAAAATGGGACCAACTTGGAAACCAACCTGATGTAATAACGTTTGAACCATTTCAATCGGTTCAGCCGTCTTTGAGTAATCGGTGGACATACACACAAAAAAAAACGATGAGAGACTGATTATTTGTAAGGTACCTATGTAGGTACCTCGCTACCTGGCGGAGCTACTTGGAGGATGGGTGGCTATTTTCTAATATTTAATTTTTATAGTAGATACATTACCTATTTAAATTCCATTATTTTAGATTTAAAAAAATTATACAAATTAAATTCATATTCATAGTCATAAAATATAATAATAATAATAAAAGACAAGTAAATTGATACTATTTGATACCTACCTCGGTACTGACAAAATATTATAGTCACGGCCAGGTCACTTATCTATGCTTCCCGCCTCTGCATCCGCCAGTGAATGTAATTAATGGCATAAAATGCTAGGGATTTTTAACCGACTTCAAAAGAGGAAGTTAGCAGTTTGACCTGTATGAATGTGATGTGATATTGTTGGCATTGGATAATATTTGAATATGACGATCTATTTAGACTTCCAAACATGTGTGCTTAATTTCGAAGGTGTATGTTTGTTTGTTTGTCCACGAATTTCTTGGAAACTGAAAGGCATATCGAGATGATTCATCGATGATGATATTGATGATTAGTGTAGGTATTCCAATTTAGAGATCAGTCCAAATTTCATCAAAATCGGTTCAGCAGTTTTAAAGATATGGATATAAAGGATGGGGATAAAGTAATTTAAAAAATTAAACTCACTTCAAAAAATACCTGTTAACTAAAAAGAAACTATACTGCCCTTTAATTTGTTTCTTAAATTAAAACAATGAATCTGCTGAAAAGCAGTAAAAACATTTTGTATGGGCCTGCATTATACTGCTATTTAGTTGGTTTTTGTTGAAATTTACGGACCGTAGTAACTGACTAAAGTGAAGTAAAATTGCCGAGTTACTGCTATTTAGCTGGGAGAAAGTATAATAAAATGACGTTTTAAACGGCAGTATGGTTTTTACTGCACATTAGCTGGGAAATCGATGACTTTTTCATCAATTTTGATATTTTTTTGAATTTCTTATGTCAGAGAAAAAATCATAAAAAAATAAATATTTGTCGTAGAAAAATAATTAAAAACTTGGCAGGTAGGTCTTGAATTGGGCTTTCATGGTATGTATTTAACTAAAAAACGCGATTTTGGTCATTACTGCGGTTTAGGCTTGGGACGGCAGTTTGTACATTATGCACAGATGTTTTGATAGCCTTGTTTGCTTAGATAAATTTGAACACTCCGACTGCTTATATAAATATGAAACAATGAGTGCCTAGATATTTTGAACACCTTGCGCGATTACAACAATATGATGATTCGAACTGCTTAGATCAAATTGCGTTTATGTTTTTCAGATCTTTTTGACTACTCTAGACGCTTATATCAATTTGACGCTGACTGTACTACTGGTAAAAAAATATTTCCCGTATTACTACTGGATCGCTTGGTAGTACGACAGGAATTTTTTTTACCCGTGTTACTACTACTACTGGTACGTTACCTAGTAAAACTGGTACACGGGCAATAAACTAAAAAATCGCGAAGTTGCCTCCAAATCACAATAATTACCACGATAAACTGCTAGTATTCGAGTAATACATTAAAACAAAGCTTGGAACTTTGTAGTAAAATAAAACTATAGGATATGGCAGAGCTTATCCTACTATATAATATTATAAATGTGAAAGTTTAGATGTTTGGATGTTTAGATGTTTAGATGTTTGTTACTCAATCACGCCAAAACGGCTGAACGGATTTGTCTGAAATTTGAGACATAGATACTTTGTAGCCTGGAGAGGAACATAGGCTACTTTTTATCCCGGAAAAGTATCAAATTCCGGCGGGATAACGTCGTGTAGTCCACGCGGGCGAAGCCGCGGGCGGAAAGCTAGTGTTATATATTTTTGGAAATAACCTTCAAATATCCTTTTAAAAAAAGAATTTCCTTTATTTCTCTATTCCGGACCGGCCGAATGGGTCCGGAGAATTTTATAGTAAATGCTGCCTTATCTCTTATAGAAATAAGGCAGCACTTACTTTGCAGTTGGCCGTTGCTGTTATTACTTTTGCTAATCAAAGGGACTATCACAATGAAACAGATGCACTAAAAAAATAGAATTTAATTTGACCCTCAACCTCTAAACGGCAAAAATGTAAGTACAATCACAACATGAAAGTTTCAATTATAACTAGAAAAGTTAGAGATCTATGTTTCATAACTTTAAGTTATACATGACTATGTCGAAATATTAATAATAAATCGTAATTTGGAAAAAGTTTAACAAAATAAAAACAAAAAATAAGTGTTCAATAAATTTATTAAAAAAAATACAAAACAAAAAACGCTCATTCATGCTTGCGATCCCAATGTTAAAGAGTACAAAATAAACTAGCAAATATTAGTGTTAACAAGTTTATATACATAAACGTTAAATATATTATGTAGTGCATAAATCGCAAATGGGAATTAACAATAAATAGACGAACACTTTAGTGTGCGTCTGTACTCTTGACAAACTAACGTTAGAAAAATGCTTATTATATTTTTATATCAAGCTATATTATATTATTATGCTGCCAAATATAACAAAAATTTCGAAAAATACCTCAATACCACGAATAGTTTCGTTATATATAAAATACATCTTTATTTTTTAATCTACGAGACCAAATATATTGCAAACACTTGATGTCATACACATCATAATATTCTAAAATAGTTTTTTATTTTCTTAAAGTCAATAACATATTACTTTTTAAGTCTTAAATTACATAATATAACCTAATACTGAAAAAGTAACTTTTGACATTTCAAATAGATCAAAAATATTTAAGTATACCAACTCACATACGATCGATATGTTAAAAGTAGTTAAAACTTTACTATGTTAAAAATACATATATTGAAAACGCAACAAATTCAGGGTATGACAATCATTCATTGTATGTAAGTAGAAGTTGGCACAAATACACAACGAGAAAAGACCGAGGTCCCAAACTGAACTTTTGTTTAAAAAATAAATATTCTTAACACTAATCAAATCCTTCCAAACTAATTTCTAAAGGAGTTTGGGAACCCGGTCAAAAAGCACCTTAATTTATTAAAAAATATATTACTTTCTGTGTTCAATCTATTCTATACTAAAATATAGCTTCTTTTCGTAAATTATGGAAGAATGCTTAAAACATAATATATCCGTAAGAAACAAGTAGTACATAAATCTAGCTAGATTTTACATGCTAACTTTAGACTAGAGAAACTAAAACATTCATCGATATATTTTTCGTTTAAGTGCCCTTCTATAAATAGCTCACTCTGAATTAAGCGTCGGCCAGCAAACACAAAACAAAAACCACGAAATGCAACTCTCTAATATTAATACAACATTAGTTCAAACATTCTAATTTATTAAGAAAATGCATATTTTATTACTATTAATGACACCCAATAATTGCATTCAAAGTACAATTTGGTTTAAATACGTATTTTATCATCTTTGAATTTAATCTATTTTGCGATGTAATCTAAATTCAAGCAATCATCCAAAATATTACTGATTATATTTTATTTAACGTTGAAATAATGCTGTATCATAAATTGCTAGCGAACAACCGTTCGAACAACAAAACTAAAATCGAACCTTCGCTTCTTCACGGTCACAAGTATACGCAAATCGCTTATACAAATCAGATTTACTTGGCGAAAATGACCCTTAACACATTAATAATTAAGCCGCTTTTTAGGACCTGCCTGGAAAACAAATAGTGACAAAGCGGATACGATCACTTAACTTTAGGTGACGCGATTGTCACTTCTATTTAGAATAAAACAAAATAAGATTTACCGGTGATTAAATAAGGGTCATTTTTCAAAGCCATATCTCAATCGTTTAAGTACCGCGTACGCAGTGTTTAATTATAGGGCCGACGCAAAGGAAAATCAACTTTAAAGCTAAAAATTAGTATCGGAATGCGACAAATTGCCGTCCCTCCATGTGCAACTAAGCGAACAACGTTTATGCGTGTTTTAGAAATTAATACAATGTTTTCGTTTAAGAAACGTCGAACGCATGGATCATCTCGGCATTCGAAAATCAATGTACCGCAGCAGCCTGAAAAAAGAAACGATAGCTATTTCAATCACACATGTGGCTTCCGAGCTTTATCATTTACAATATTATGATGGATTGTAAAATGTTCTGTTATGAACACTTAGCCTTAAAAACCGGCAGCAACATAATATCCTAAAATAGTCGAGCGTGGCAAAACCTAGTGACATACCGCGGGTTGCGCCGTCGGTTGCGCCGCGGGTTGCACCGTCGGTTGCGCCGCGGGTTGCGCCGACTCGCTGTCTCTCGGCACGCGCGGTGGGGCGGGCTCCACACACAAAAGGCGCGGTTTCTCTTCAGTGTTATCCTCGGTGGCGCCAGTACCGCCGAGGGACATTTGTGCGAGAGCCGTGAGAACGCTGTCCATGCTAACGGTGGAGGGAGCACTATCGCCTTCGCCCTAAGGGAAAATAACAAGGATGAAAACTGGTGTAGCGAGAAAGTAACAAAGCTTAAATAGATTTTCTCCATATTTATTACACTATTAAAACTGCCCCTGTACCGGCTAGATTTTAATTCGGCACTTGAAATGATTTTTTTGGAAAGAATTATTATAATATTTAAGTAAGTATATTACTTGCGAGACTGATGGTTTTTATTTCTATTGCAATTTTGCAAAAAACCGACTTAAAAAAAATTAACGCTAGCGAATATACGCACGCTGAAGTAGTGTATTATATGTATGAATATAATTTTTACAAAACTAATATGATATAGAATATTATGATACCTTTTGTGGTCCAGATTTGAAGAAATGTAAGTAGCAGAATCCACGGAATCCCTGAAAATTGAATTGTTTTTTTTTTATTACATTAAATTTCTTTCGAGTCTGTCTTGACTCGAAAGCAATTCCTTGGAAACATTGAGATTTACTTTTTTGCATTTACAATGCAATATTTCATTTTCATTACTTATATCAAATTTGTACAATACAATCAATACTTATATTATAAATGTGAAAGTGTGTTTGTTTGTTAGTCTGTCTTTCACGTCAAAACGTAGCAACGGATTTACGTGATTTTTGGGGATAGCTTGGGAGCTGGAGAGGTGTGATCCTCTGTGGCCGGACCACATTTCAGTACCCAGATGCTATATAGCGCAATAACAGCTACCTGTAGTCTACTTTCATAGGAATGGAATTTCATACCTCAACAGATAATGAGATAATGAAATATTCAGTAGCTTTTGTGGTCTGGCTGCAAAGCAGTGCTCTCTGGCCGGACCACCTCGAATTCAGAAAAGTGTGATGCACTTTCCAAGAAACTAATACCTTATAAAAACTACTTAAAAAGCACCTTCCATAGATACAAGTGTGGTACGATAGAATCATAATCATCATAATCATAATCATAATCATCATTTATTTGCTTATAAACATGGTATAAAAGGTGATAACATTTATTTTTACGTGCAACATGCCAAACCATGTACCATTAAATAGGCATGCAAATATTAATTTTAACTAAGTTTTATGTTTTAAGTTTTTAACATTATCTGACACATAAAAGTAAAACTATCAATAAATAAACAATAATAATGTAAAAATCTAATTCGTTACCTATGTTTAAAAAAGGTAATCTAATTCGTAATGTCAAAAAAAACCAATTCATTGTGTCAAAAAATATCTAATGAGTTATAAATGTCAAAAAATTCATTCAAACCATAAAATTCATATTCTATTAGCCATCGGTACAATTTTGTTTTAAATAATTTAACACTAGTTATTTCAGTCAGGTCACGAGGAATTTTTCATTTTGAACCAATCTATTAGGATTACGGGTATTACGTGGATATACATCACACGCTCTATTGTAGCTCTGCAAGTTTTGCTTTACAAGCATACAAATTTCCAATATATACATGGATGCTAGTGTCAGCAATCCAAGCTTTTTGAACCGTGATCGACATGATGAGTAAGGTGGAGCCCCACACAAAGCTAGAATACACTTTTTCTGTGCGACAAACGCTCTGCTTATTTTACTACTATTTCCCCACGTCATCAAGACCCCATATCGGAGAATAGAGCCTATATATGCGTGATATGCATTTAGTGCTGTTTTGATATTTGTTGATTGCCTGACTTGTCTAAGAGCGTATACAAATTTATTTATTCTGATACAAATGTCATCAATATGGGTCTCCCAGTTTAAGTTATTATCTATAAATATACTTACCTAGAAATTTAGTTTGATCTACCTTGTCAATATCTGTATTTTTAAATCTAATATTCAAGTTGTCATTATTGTTATGGGCAAATTTCATATAAAATGTCTTTTTTAAACTAACTTTCAAATTATTTGCGTCAAGCAAGCCATTCTATTACTTTAGTTATAATATTGTTTATGTCAATTTCATGTTGTTCTATGTTATTTAATTTCCTGTCAGTTGTCACAACTTTTGATATATCATCGGCAAACAAAATACTTTTGTGGTGGGTTATTGTAACTATGTCATTAATATATATTAGGAACAAAATTGGCCCAAGTCTAATACCAAACCACGAATTCCTATAGCCTGTAACTTGTTTAGGAGTATGTTATGCGATACGTTATCGAAGGCCCTAGTAAGATCGAAAAATAGCGCATTGGTAAAGTTTTCCGGTTAATACTCTTAATAATGTCTCTTATCAGCGAACTCACAGCTAAAGTAGTCGATTTTCCTTTTTGGAAGCCATACTGTTCATTGCAAATGTACAAACGATTAATAGAATATTAAATTGCAATTTGCAAATGATATTGTATTTATGACAATATTCTATTAATCGTTTGTACATACATTTTTCAAATATTTTAGCAAGGATACATATTAATGTTATTGGACGATAGTTGTTCATATCAGTCTTTGCACCTTTGTTGCTTTGCACCGCCCCCGCCGCCTTGTTGTTTTTGAGCTGCTTGAGAGCCATTCTAATCTCGTACAGGCTGACGTCCGGGATATCTTCGGTATAGTGTCGGGTAAGCTTGGCTCTAGGTTATGTAGCCTTACTTTCAACAGGTGGTTGCGTGGAGTACAACTGTCCATAGAAACTCTCAATCTCCCTTAGGATTTCAGGTGTTGATGAAATGATACTACCGTCCTCAGCTTGCAGCCTCGTCAGTTGACTTTGCCCTATAGCCAGATCTCTAGCGAACACTTTGGAGCCTTTGTTCCACTCAATGGCCTCTTTAATACGCTCGGTATTAAATTGGCGAAGGTCGCTTGTCAAGGACTTGGAGATCTGCCTATTTAGCTGTCGATAACGAAGGGCATCCGCTGTGTTCTGTAGTGGTTTTGAATTTGAGCCGGTATTGGTCGGAGCGTAAATTTATTTTATTAGTCGAGATCTTTCCAGCTTGACGTCGATATTCAATGTGCCTCTAAGCATGCGGTGATCGCTTCCCGTCTTTACGGCGTTGATCACAACGAAGTCATTGAATATTTGCTTCCTCGTTGACATAATAAAATCTATCTCGTTTTTGACTTTACCGTCCGGACTAATCCAGGTCCATTTGAGGCTTACGGGCTTCTTAAAAAGGGGTTCATCATGTAGAGGTTCTCCCTCTCCATGAAGTCTGCCAGCATCTGGCCCCTTTCGTTCCGTTGCCCAAATCCAAATTGCCCCACTCTTAACTTATCACCGCAACGTTGCCCCAACTTAGCATTAAAATCCCCTATCACAACCGTGTAGTGGGTCTTATATCTATGCATGGCTTTAGAGATCTCCTCATACATAGCCTCCACTTCGACATGGTCGTGTTTCGAGGTCGGAGCGTAGACCTGAATGACATTCAGCTAATATCGTTCCGATATTCTGAGTATCAGGTACGCCACCCTGCTCGAGACACTTCCGATGGTGATCACGTTGTTGACAAGGGATTTATGGACGATGAACCCGACACCACCTAGGGACTGTTGGTCGCCCTCCCGGTGGTATAGTAAGTTACCGGACTGAAGGGTAATCGAGTCCTCCCCCTCTCTTCGGACTTCAGATAACCCAATGATATCCCAATGTAACTTACTAGTTGCCTCTTCCAACTCTATAAGCTTCGCGTCGAGCCTCAACGTGCGCGTGTTGTAGGTTGCCAGGTCAAGTCGTCGGTCTCGGCCTCACGCGAGTGATGCGGTTCCTGGATCCGTGGTCTCCCAGGTGGTGGATAGGGGAACGGCCCCCAGTGGAAGGGGGTTACCGGGCTTCGGCCGGCGCGAACCAAAACCAGGATTATACCGTAACCCTGTACGTGGTGCAGAAACGGGGGCTGCCGTGTTCCGTCACGAGGGCCGCGGGGAGCGAAACCCCTTCAAAAATGCAAAATCAAACCGTAACCCTGTACGTAGTGCAGGAACGGGGGCCGTCGTTGTACTAACACGGGGGCCGCGTGGAGTAAACCACTATAAAATAATCCTCAAAGGTTCGGCGTCGGGGACGTAGGCGTCGGACCGCCTGAAGGTGGCAGGCAGAGGTGTCTGCCAAATACCGAACAAACCTGGGGTACCTCCCGCCCCCCAGTGTATGTAGGGTTACCCGGGTACTGGGATCTCTGCCCGGGTGAACCGCTGATTCTCCCATACTCGTGGGTTTAATTATGAATGCAACAAATAAACATTTAAAAGTCGTTTCGGAGAGTATGGACATTGCCCAGGGTCCGAAGAAAAACTGTGGCCAAAATTTTGATGATATGCCGAGCGTTGAGAGCGCTGTCAATGCAACGACTTCCAGCCCAACAGGCGAAAAAGAGGCGGAGTTCACAGCCGAAGAGATCAAGAGTAGAGTTGATGGTCTTTGCAACGAGATGGCAGACCATGTAACCGACTTTAAAGCATTTGCGACGAGCATTAAGTTGACGGCTTCAGAGACGAATCGCATGGAAAATTTTGTTCAGCATTTTGTTGTTATGTGGGACGATCTAGTTGAGAGGTTTTCGCTAGAGGACCGGCGCCTGTTTAAAATAAAAAAAATTGCGGTCGAAAGGTACAAACAAGTCCAAAAAGAGCTGCACACCATAAAGTCGAACCGGTACGAGACACGTGACCACATCGAGAAGCTTATGGCGAATGTGAAGGAGTCTCTTCTCTCCTCCATAGAAGACAAAATGGACGAGCGTTTTAAGAGAACTGAGGCTCTGCTTCTTGTAACCCGTACTCAACTGCCGGTTCCAGCCGAGCCGAGAGCACCACCCCCCACAGACTCCTCGGGGCTCACCTGGTCGCAGGTCGCTGGACGGGGAAAACAAAAGGGACGAGCGAATGCCCCGGAAAAGCCGCCACCACCTATAGAGCCGACCCCAAAAACCAGCAACCGACGAAGTCGACAAAGAAGCCCACCCGCAAGCTCCCGAATCTCAGCCATCCGGGCACCTCTGCGGTGGTGCTTACCCTCCTGCCGGAAGCAGAGGCGAGAGGCCTGTCTTACGCCGAAGTTATGGCCAAGGCGAAGGCCGAGGTATCCCTAGATGCCGTTGGTATAAAAGAGGGTGTTAGAATCAAAGAGTCGCAGACTGGAGCAAGGGTGCTGCAGCTGGAAGACCCGAGTGGCAGTAAAGCAGATACACTCGCGTGCAAGCTCCGTGAAGTTTTAAAGGACGTAGCTGATGTACGTCGCCCAGAGCTAACAGTCGGGGTCCAGGTCTCCAGCCTGGACGAAACAGTGACGAGAGACGAGGTTGTTTCGGCTGTGGCGGCAAAGACGGGTTGCGCTTCTGGTAAAATTAAGTCGACTGAGTTAATGACGGCAAGAGACGGCACGCGGTTTATACGGCTGCGGTGCCCACTAGATGTGGCGAGCAGGTTGTGCGAAGAGGGCAAAATACGCGTGGGATGGAGCGTCGCCCAAGCGAAGCTCCTGGCCCCTCCCCCATTAGTACGGTCGACAAGTCGCAAAAAGAGGGGTTAGGTGGAAAAAGGTCTGAATTTAATGAAACTTAGTGGTGTTGTTCAGGGATGATTAAGTAACATTTTGTCAAGTTTTGGACCTCGAGGCCCCTGTGCGAAAAGAGGAGGGGGGAAGAGACTGCAAAAAAAAGGGAATTTTGAAAATTTTTGTTTTTTTCGAAGAGCCATATCTTAATAAGGGTTTGACATACAGACATGTTTGAATAGTCCAAATTCAAGAAAATTTTACGTTCTACAATAAGTTCATAAAAGCTTTTGCCGTAGGATGTAAGAAATAAAAATTGTTGACAAAAAACTGACGAAAAGACGAGATTTTTGCAGTCTCCCCCCCCCCCCCCCCCCCTTTTTTCGCACAGGGGCCTCGAGGTCCAAAACTTGACAAAATGTTATTTAACCATCCCTAAACAACATCACCAAGTTTCGTTAAATTCAGACCTTTTTCTATCTGAAACTACCTGCCGACCGTACTACATTGCGCTGCTACAAATGCATGGGGGTTAGGCATACGACACCGAGATGTCCGGGCGGGGCTGATAGAGGCAGCCTCTGCTTCAAGTGCGGGGAGCCTGGCCATATGGCGGCCGCGTGCAAAGCCGAACCAAAATGCCTAGTCTGCGCTGAGAGCGGACGGCCAGCTGGGCATGTGATGGCGACCCGCCACCGGTTAAGGTGTACGCCCTGAGGGTAAGCCCCCGGAGACAGGGGGCGGTCGGTCTGAGCAGGAGAGGGAGATAGCCATTTTATTTTATTTATTTTATTTTTACTTCTTGGAAAACTTACAGCTATTAATACAAATGTTTTTATAAAATATGGTTACTCATTAGCCAATAAACAGTTTTCACATATGGGATACAAATGAGTTTAAAAAATTTGCGAGTAGATAAATGCGTTTTTTTACACTACGATACGAACATGCTTTGGAATGATAGCAGGAATGACAAACAATTAGCAAATAGGCTCACTTATCTATTCAGTAAACAACAATCATCAGTACAAATAATATAACACAACAAAAAAACAACACCTAACCAAACTATCCACGTTAGTATTTATTAAGTAATTCCACTGCTAGTGCTCGCTTCAGTGATGCAGTACTATTCAAATATAGATCGATATCAGTTTGATCGCTCAATGAGTTGAACAACCGACACGAGCGAACTAGAAAGCTATTCTGTCGATAATTAGTACGCACTTGTGGTACATGTAACTTCAACGACTTATGACGTGTGGTGGAACTGCGAGGTACCACAAGCTTTATGTGTTCTAACAGCTCGCTCGAGTCTACACTGCCCTTCAATATTTTGGACAAATAAGCCAAGTCTGAAATATTTCTACGAATCTCGAGGGGAAGCAGGTGGTGTCTCCACAACAACACCCGGAGGAAGATAGATCTAAAGAGAGGGGAGGCATTCGGCCCGCGGGATCACCCGATAGTAAAGGACGGAAAGCTGTGCGACGGGACAAGAGTCGTTCTCCGCACACTGACCAGGGGGACTACCGCGTAACTTTATGGGTATGAACTTCATACGTTTTTTGGAACTTTGAGTCATTTTTATAAAAAAACTAGCCGCTATCAGTTCCTTGTTTAGTGACGTCGGGAATAACGATAGCTAGCTTGCAACGTTCAACAGAACAAAGCAGCAAAAATCTATCAGAATAAGGAATTCACATGACAGTTGAAGCCCATACCCATATCCAGATTTCTTAGCCGGTAGCCCCCCAGGAAAGAGGGAGGCCCACAGAGGCGGCGTCGCCAAAACAACACCAGGAGGTGCGGCACCTTGGGGCGCAGCGCCCGCAGGTCCGCCGCTCCTGAAATCCACTTAGAAAAATGATAATTATAGATTTGGATTTAGTGTATTTTTTTTTTCAAATAAAAGTTAATTTTTGTATATTGTCAGCTATTTTTAGAAAACTCGGCAAAAAAAGCCATGTACATGTACTTAAATACCATGTTAATAATAATATCAACCAAAATAACGTCACTGTGCCATTAGTACATTATAACTCTATGCACTGTGCATGTTTGAAGTGAACGCGCTGCGCCATCCACCATGAAGTGTGTTTGAACATTCTTGCCCATTCTCCTTAATAATGCAAGCGAACCTCCTGTAAATCGTTAGTGGTACTTAAAACAAAATATTTTAAACTAGCTGACCCGGCAAACGTTGTTTTGCCATATTAATTAAAGTCGACATCTATTATAGATAGACAGGTGAAAATAAATGATCGCAAAGAAGTTTTATACACTGCCTGCAACAAATGTCACTTATTAAAAAGTAGGTAATCCATAGCGGCTAAAACGTCAGTGATTACAATACTCTTTGACATACCTCTTTGGAAGCGGCTATGGAAGAAATGACAGTTTTGTATAGTACGACAGTTTATCGATTTTCTATACAAAATAATCATTTTTACTTTATAATTTTCCGGAATAAAAAGTAGCCTATATGGGTCAGGCCGTAGATTTTGCCACATTCGAGGGTACAAAAGTCTCCGCCTCATATAATTTTAAATATAGTACTCTTAGAAATGTCTCAATCTTATCATCGTGTTTCCTAAGAAATAGCAAACCAAGGCAGATATAGATATTTGGATAAGTTTATATATTTGGAAAACTATTTGACATTTCCTTCCCAAAAGTGACGGATTTTTTATAAAAACCGCGAATCCGCAGTGGTAGGTGTACAGCTTAAACATCGATAAAATTATCATTTTTTAACTTATTGATGAGCTGTTTGATTTGACGTTATAAAATAATAATAAGGTTGCCATTCCTTTAATATCTTTGCGTCTTTCCTAAGAAAAAAGATAAATTTTCGGCAATAAGATTTTTTTTTGAAAAACCATTTCTTTGCGCTACTTATATTGCGCAACCATTTTCACCCATTTTATGGTTTTAAAACATTTATTAAGATTTTGTTTGAGTGCTGGCATCACCAAAGTATCGTATTCTATGGTCAATGCAGCGTTGACGACCATATTTTTTGACATTTCGGTGTCAACTCCGATCAAAGTGAAAAGTGTCGTCTACTTTGCAGAGTGCATTTTTTGAGATTTCAAGGTAAGTTTTTGATTAAAACTTATAATTGTTGTTGCGCATGGTTTAATTAGATGTGTGTGATCTGTATATGTTAAACTAGCCTTGTTAAATAGTATATTTTAAGAGTTATAATCGATTTCATTTGCGCCTCGGTTCCGCAAAACTGTCTTTATGTCACTTTGCGATACCGGTTGCGTAGAAATTGCGCCACTTATTTTACGCTATTGAATAATAGTGCATGCACACAAGGTTTTCAAGTTTTTTATTATTTTGAAATTACTTTTAACTGTAATTCCGCTAAAAAACATGACTAGCATTACTATTAATTGATTTGTTAGATTTTATTAATATTCTATAAGTACAGGGTGTTCGGCAGAACGTTAAACATACGAAAATAGGGGTAGGTGCGGTGGTCTGCTACCTAACCAGCCTCAAAGATTTTACCTAGGTCCAAAGTTTTTTTATTTTGTATTTTATAAGTTTTGGAATTTCGTCACTTTCATACTAACTTTTAAACCCATGTAACTTTTTTTTTATTGACAGATCTATTTTTTTATTTATTTTTGGCATCCTAATGGTTGGCAGGTCCTTTTAAAAGTGATACTTCAAGCAGGTTGTTGCTAGAGTCAAAGTAATGGACTCTCAAACATTGAAAAGAGTTGAAATAAATTTTAAAGTTGTATTATATTTATATAATTAAAAATGAATAATACCAAATACCTCCATCTAACAAATTAAATGTATTTTTTTTGTAAATTGAACAAATCATACATAGGTACTTACTAGTTTTTGTCATCCTGTTTAACTTTTCATTGTGCGCAATATATAAAAAAGAATTACTCATAGGTACATAATTGTTAATTATTAATTAAACATACTTACATACCAACATCGTGTTTCTTTTTCTAGTTTGATGCAATACCTCTTGTTAGTACATGTTTGTTAAATAAAATCACATTAATGTACGTGCTCCTTAATAATTTTGCGCTACCATTTTGCACCACTTTGTGCGACCGACTCGTAGAAAATTTTGCGTCACCATTGCGCTATTTGTGGCAAAATCTACGGCCTGACCCATATTACTCTCCAGCTCCCAAACTATCCCCATACCAAAAATCGAGTCGATCCGTTGCTCCGTTTTGACGTGAAAGACGGACAAACAAACAAACAAACAAACAAACAAACAAACAAACAAACACACTTTCACATTTATAATATTAGTATGGATGAAGTCAAGGTTTTTTATAAAGTACTTTTTATGCAGTATTGGTTGTTATGAAGAAAAAGTCAAATTTCTTTTTATTCGCGCAAAAGTAGTTCTCCCTAGCCGCGCCACAAATTTTACGGAAAATCAATAGTAGATTGTACAACAAGTGCATAAAACGTACCATTTTACCCGAGACATATATATCCACCCGAGCCGTAGGCGAGGTTTGATAGTCAAGTCGAGGGTAAAATGGGTTTTATGTACGAGTTATACACTCTGCTTTTCACTTCGAATGTGAGGAAAATAAATAGCAATATTGCAAAAAAGAAAAATAAAGACTTCGCTATACTGGCGGGACTTTCAATTTTCTTTTTTTTTATATACGTGGCCGTGGCAGCACAGTGACTTTAGCATAGATCGTAGTCCATAATGCTCTTGAAATACTTATTTCTTAGAAAACTCATTATTTTTGCCTAGTTTTATTAATTTAGTAATTTAATATGGATTATTATGTACAAAATTGAAGAAACAGAATGAAAAAACAAGTGTATTTAACGAAGTCTAATTGCGTGTGTGACTGTTTACCTGACGATCTTTATCTTAGAGTCTGGGACTTAGACGAAGATTTTACTTTATGCACGATATAAGCATATAAAGCGATTTTACGCAGCCTATACCCAACATAAACACGAACGTTAAGAGCATGAGAAGAGAAAACAAATTAATAGCTTCATGCGAGAAAAAATAGTAGCAACGAGAGGTAGAGAAATAGTAGATTGTATTACAAGGGAGCAAAATAATATATTTACGGCGAGGGCGCTATTTTGAATCCAGAGCGCAGTGAAGGATTCTAGAGTAGAATCTCGAGCGCAGCGAGGGATTCTAAAGTAGAATCCTGAACGCAGCGAAGGATTCAATATACGCCGCCCGAGGTGAAAATAATTTTGCGGCCGAGTAATACACTCTGCTTTTCATCCCCCTCTATAAGAAAAGCAGTAAAGACAACTCAAACTACCTACCTTTCTTTGTCGTTCGGATACATCATAGCGCTAGTCGGGCAAGAAAAAAAAATTAAGTTGTGAAATAAAAAAAAATTAAATAAAAAAAATATATGTCCATCAGATTCCTTATAAGTATCTCCGGGGATGCCGTAGGGGGTTGAACATTTTGTTAGATTTTAGCTACGACTCACCGTTTACGAGATAATCTCAATTTTATAAAATTCCCGTTTTTGAAAATTTCTCGGTCATACAAAATCAGTTGAATTTTTTTTTAAGTATTGCACACCCTTTGCTACACTCCAACCAATGCTTCTTTAATTATGTTCTAAATTTAAATCTCATCGTTTTGGACCCTGTTATGAAGCTGTTCAAAATTCAAATCTCATTTATACCCTCTTGTCATAACAGGTAAAAAATGAATCGTTTTGGACCCTGTTATTAGATAAACAATCATCGCTTTTCGAATCGATGGGATGAAAAGGTAGATTATGTTAAAATAGATTCACGCATCGATAATATTTAAAATTATCAAAATGACTTGCTGCACAGTACCTATACTCTCCAGCCGGTCCACAACCTATGACTAGTAACTGTTGTACCAAGGACTTCTATTGTACCACACTTGTATGTATGGAAGTACTCTTTAAGTAGTTTTTTTTTGAGGTATTAGTTTCTGGGAAAATGCATCACACTTTTCTGAATTTGAGGTGGTCCGGCCAGAGAGCACTGCTTTGCAGCCGGACCACAAAAGCTTCTGAAGATTTCATTATCTGTTGAGGTACTTTTAATTTTCATACCTTCCTATGAAAGTAGACTACAGGTAGCTGTCATTGCGCTATATAGCATCTGGGAACTGAAATGTGGTCCAGCCACAGAGGATCACACGCTGGAGAGAGACATAGGCTACTTTTTATCCCTGAAAAACATAACATTTCCATGGGATAACATCGTGTGGGCCACGCGAGCCAAGCCGCGGGCGGAAGGCTAGTGAAATAAAATAAAAAGTTGGAATTAAAAACACAGTGGGACCCACAGACTATCAATATCATAGCAGTAGCTAGTAGAATAATACAGCAGTATAGCATATTGTACGAAGCTTACCTTCCAAATCATGATCTGCGGTTTAACACCACGCTCGGACAGCGCTTGTTTCAAGTCACGCACTCGGGTGTTGGGGCTGATGTTCGAGATCTAAAACAAATAATAATACACATAATCTCACATGTTAGGAACACTTATAGCAGAGCCACTGTGCTAGGTATCTTAAAACTAGAACGTAGATATATGTAAGTATATAAAAACATTTAAAATTCTGACCTGCCCTGACTTCCAACTCTTCCAAGGAGGAGACTTCCAGGAAGGAGACTTAGGGCCTAAACTGCGTCACGCGGACGCCCGCGCGTCGCTAAGGCCTCGGTTTTTAGGCTATGATCTCCTATAAACGCCGACGGTCGTTTACAGCGTTACCCCGTACGCCGCGTCACGATGCTTAATATAGTAATGTTCTGTTGTTTTCTTTTTCACGCATTCTCTTTTTCACGCTGAAGTTGGCCTGTGGACGCCATAGGCGGCATAAACGCTTTGCGCCGCGTCTCAAGTTATTTCGAACCACTGCAGCGTAAACGTCGTATTTGGCGTCAGTACAATCGATCGGAAAACGCTGAAGTCGGATGCCGCATAAAGCATTTATTCATAGTCATTTCATTAACGTCATGCAGTATGTGACAGATATCCATTGAAATTGTCACTTGCAAAGGAAATCAGCCCTCATCGTTCTACGGCATACAAGGAATTTGATAACTAAAAGGTGATACAAAGAATTTTATAACTAAATGCAATTTCTAGGTCGAGTTTACCTTGACTGAGAACTCGATGACCGGCCTCTGTCTCTTGGTGCGGCGCGGTCTCTGTTCTCCCTCCTTCCCCTCTTTTCCGGTTGACTTCTGACTGTTGCGGCGACGGGTTGAGCGGCGCGGCTTGCCGGTGGACTTGCCGTCTTCGCCTTCGGTGGTGTTGCCCTAGGAAATATAGTAACAATTTATAGAAATTGATTTACCTACTTATCTTGAAAATGGTAAGTGTAAATAAGGCAAGTGTTGAAAAGATATGAGTGAGAAGATAAATATCAAAATATCAGAGATAGAGCAATCTGATATATCAACAAACTTAAGGATTTGCAGCGAGCACACTAGCGCCGCCATTGAAAAAAAATCATAGTGCTTAAATAAAGGCGAAGTTGTAAATTATTTCTCTGCAGTGCACTCCGAAGAAGCTTTGTGGTTCTTTTTATCGTTTAAAGGGTATTCGTTAGCCTGTCGTTTAGTTTAATTCAGTTTGTTTGCGAAAAGTCGCCACTTTTTGCAATAAAACTCCATTAAATTAAAAGACAAGCTAGAAAATATAGTTAAAGCAATAGACAGCACCGCTGTCTTCTGCTTCTTCGGAGTGCACTGCAGAGAGATAATTTACAATTTTATTTAAGCGCTATGTTTTTTTTCAATGGCGGCGCTAGTGTGCAGACTGCACAGCCTTAACACGCCTAGAACATTAGTTATTACCAACCAGTGCAGTGCGGTCACTAAATAGGTAGAATGTAGTTTGATGACTCTCTATGAAATAAAACAGGGAGAAAAAAATTGCCCTTGGCGAGTTTCTTGCCGGTTCTTCTGGTTACATTGTCTCCTGCCCTACGGCAGAATTTGCGAACCAATAATGGCATAGCTTCATTGACGTTCTTTCATACGTATTGTTTAACTAACCTAAATTTAGTGTATATATTCTTTGCCTTAATTGAATAAACGAAGTTGAATTTTGATTTTATTAAATTTTTCATACTTCTCTGTACACACCGTTTAATGTGGTACACATCACCGGTATCAGACCCAGAGGGCCCAGGTTCGATTCCCAGTGGGTGGTTAATACATATAGTATTCGGTTTGGTTGGTGGTAGGACTAGTTCTAAGTCCGCCTGGCTAGCTACCACCATCTTATCTAAGTCTATCGCCATAACATCGAGATGTTTATAGCATGGTTGTGTTCCAGCCGTTAGAGATAAGATAGTTCCTCAATGTTTGAGGATTCCGAGAGTAGTAGGTACGCATCCACCTTCAGCCATCTTCACTTAACATCAGGTGTGATGAAGGCCAAGTGCTACCCAGGGCCAACTATTATTTATTCTGTGCCCTGGGGCCGTACCGGCTAACGCTCCGAACTTCGGCAAGTCTGCCAGGCTTCAAATTAATACAGATAAATCGAGCCCCAATCAGGCCAATATGGCGAACCCCGATTCATGATGTCACAGGAACATCGATATCTTCCAAATAACTCCAGCAAAAAACGAAATTCCGTACTTCGATTTATCTGTTTTAAGTTGAGGCCCTTCCGAGGTCTTAAGATGGACATGGATAAGACGAAAACCATGTCCAATGCCCATGTTGCACCCGCTGCAGTTCATGTTGGGAACATTACACTCGAAGTTACGTAAGTCCAACTTTGATAAAAGAGATCTCTCGTCGAATCCAGCGCGGATTCGGGAAGCTCCGGCATATATTCGCGTCCGATAACCAAGACGAATGTCTTGAGACATTGTGTGTTGCCAGTAATGACCTATGGAAGTGAGACGTGGTCTTTTACTACGGGTCCCATAAGAAGGCTCAAAATCACCCAGCGAGCAATGGAGAGGGCGATGCTTGATATTTCACTGCTCGATTGAATCAGAAACGATGAGATTCGCAGGAGAACTAAAACAACCGACATCGCTCGAAGTTTTGCATCGCGGAAGTGGCGGTGGCCGGGACTCATAACGCGGAGAATAGATGGCCGTTGGGGCAGAAAGGTTTTCGAATGGCGACCGCGTACCGGACGAGGTTCCGTGGGCAGGCCCCCTACAAGGTGGGCCAACTATCTGGTCAAAGTCGCGGGAAGCCGCTAGATGCGGGCAGCGCAGGACCGATCCTTGTTGAGATCCTTGAGGGAGACCTATGTCCAGCAATGGGAGTCGTTCGACTGACATGGTGAAGTCAAGGCCCGTCAGATTTGCCGAAGTTCGGAAAGTTAGCCGGTAGGGTTCCTTTTGTGCATAAACAAAAATTAGCGATATGAAGTGCTCGCATACTGACCTCTCCCTCGCTCTGGCTCTTGTGCGAGCGAGTGCGGCGACGCATTCGACGCGGTCTCTGGGCAGCGCGCTCTTCTACGTCCGTGTCCACTTCTTGCAACGTGCATGGTCTTCCCGCACTGATAACAATAATAGTACATTACAGCCAAGAACGGGAAGTTAGACATTACATTGTCGAGGATGGTTTGAGCCACAGGCGAGGGCTTTTAATCATTCGAGGCTTCCCGTAAAAAGGCTTGTATAGTGCTTTTCTCAAGAAATGCGACGAAATAAAAATATAAAATAATAATGTCGCTGGGACGCATAGTCTTTGATATATAATCCAAAAACCAAAAAATGAGACCTTACCTCCTCAGTAGTCCAAACAAAGTTATGAATACGAATTCAACAATAATGTTCCAAGCATTTACTATACTTCTTCTGTTAAAGCTGATGAGTTTTTTTCGCCTGTTTTTCTTGTCAGTTAAAAGATGTCCATAACAGGTGGTAGGTAAAAAAATGTTGGACGATTCATAAGCATTAATTTTATTTAATCTATATGAATAACAATTTATTGACTTTGACTTTGACTTTGACTGTTTTTGGAGCGTTCGTTGACTGGACTAATGCCGATATAACGCGGTTAAACCAAATTGATTTACTTTGGTAGAAAGGCGCAGAAGTGAAAGATACTGCTGTTTAAAGATACGAACTATCGTAATCATAAAGAGAACCAATCAATTCGCATTGCTTGAAAATTTCTACCAATCAGGCAGCACATTGAGTATGAACATCTAGTGAATCATTCAATTCTTAGGTTTACACGTTCAACTTTCGTTCATTTGCATTGACCGTTGAACGCAAAAGTGAAAATATTGAACAAGCTCAATTCTTTCAACGCGATTGAATGTGGTTGAACGTTGCCATTGAATGATTCACTTTTACGTTTACATTGTTCAATGTGGTTGCTTCATCCAAATTGTAAGGCAGAAGTGAACTGTGTAATACCGCCATTACACACGAAAGCCGCGGACGTGTTTTCATGCAATCATTATAAAATATTAGTAAAAAATAACCCAGTTATGCTGCCAACACCACCGGTTTCGGTGTGTCAAGTCAACGCCATAGGGGTAAATTCTCACTGAAAAAGCAGCGGCGCGCATTATATGCGCAATATCGTGATAAAATATACAGGTACCTAGTTAAAAAAACAGTAAGTACTTACATAAATTTTAGCGGATGATAGTGTCCATCAAATACAACCAATTTTTACTATGGGGCCAACCATGGAATCGCGAAAAAGAAATCAGCTGTTCCATACGTTTCAAATTCAATCGAGTCGATGTTGCACTTTTGTATGGAACAGCCGATTTCTTTATTTTTTTTTACGAATCCGTGGTTGGTCCCATAGTAAAAATTTATCATATTGATGGACACTATCATGCTCTAAAATACAAATTACAAACAAAAATACAAATCTTTTCTCTTAATAATATTAGTATGGAAGTATGGATTAATATCTTACAGCATCTCGATCTCCCGCAGCTGGCCCAGCACGGGCATCAGCTGCACGCGGCGAGAGGACAGCAGATGACAAACGAAGTAAATAAGAAGTTGAATGGAAGAACAACACAGTAACTATTTTGTATCTTATGGGAGATGACGACAATATTAAGCTATGAGTATCTTACAGCATCTCGATCTCCCGCAGCTGGCCCAGGCATCAGCTGCACGCGGCGAGGACAGCAGATGCCAAACGAAGTAAATAAGAAGTTGAATGGAAGAACAACACAGTAACTATTTTGTATCTTATGGGAGATGACGACAACATTAAGCTATGAGTATCTTACAGCATCTCGATCTCCCGCAGCTAACCCAGGCATCAGCTGCACGCGGCGAGAGGACAGCAGATGCCAAACGAAGTAAATAAGAAGTTGAATGGAAGAACAACACAGTAACTATTTTGTATCTTATGGGAGATGACGACAATATTAAGCTATGAGTATCTTACAGCATCTCGATCTCCCGCAGCTGGCCCAGCACGGGCATCGGCTGCACTTGGCGAGGGGACAGCAGATGCCAAACGAAGTAAATAAGAAGTTGAATGGAAGAACAACACAGTAACTATTTTGTATCTTATGGGAGATGACGACAATATTAAGCTATGAGTATCTTACAGCATCTCGATCTCCCGCAGCTGGCCCAGGCATCAGCTGCACGCGGCGAGGGGACAGCAGATGACAAACGAAGTAAATAAGAAGTTGAATGGAAGAACAACACAGTAACTATTTTGTATCTTATGGGAGATGACGACAATATTAAGCTATGAGTATCTTACAGCATCTCGATCTCCCGCAGCTGGCCCAGCACGGGCATCAGCTGCACGTGGCGAGGGGACAGCAGATGCCAAACGAAGTGAATAAGGAGTTGAATGGAAGAACAACACAGTAACTATTTTGTATCTTATGGGAGATGACGACGATATAAGCTATGAGTATCTTTCAGCATCTCGATCTCCCGCAGCTGGCCCAGGTATCAGCTGCACTTGGCGAGGGGACAGCAGATGACAAACGAAGTAAATAAGAAGTTGAATGGAAGAACAACACAGTAACTATTTTGTATCTTATGGGAGATGACTACAATATAAGCTATGAGTATCTTACAGCATCTCGATCTCCCGCAGCTGGCCCAGCACGGGCATCAGCTGCACTTGGCGAGGGGACAGCAGATGCCAAACGAAGTGAATAAGGAGTTGAATGGAAGAACAACACAGTAACTATTTTGTATCTTATGGGAGATGACGACAATATAAGCTATGAGTATCTTACAGCATCTCGATCTCCCGCAGCTGGCCCAGCACGGGCATCAGCTGCACTTGGCGAGGGGACAGCAGATGACAAATGAAGTAAATAAGAAGTTGAATGGAAGAACAACACAGTAACTATTTTGTATCTTATGGGAGATGACGACAATATTAAGCTATGAGTATCTTACAGCATCTCGATCTCCCGCAGCTGGCCCAGGCATCAGCTGCACTTGGCGAGGGGACAGCAGATGACAAACGAAGTAAATAAGAAGTTGAATGGAAGAACAACACAGTAACTATTTTGTATCTTATGGGAGATGACGACAATATAAGCTATGAGTATCTTACAGCATCTCGATCTCCCGCAGCTGGCCCAGCACGGGCATCAGCTGCACGTGGCGAGGGGACAGCAGATGCCAAACGAAGTGAATAAGGAGTTGAATGGAAGAACAACACAGTAACTATTTTGTATCTTATGGGAGATGACGACAATATAAGCTATGAGTATCTTACAGCATCTCGATCTCCCGCAGCTGGCCCAGCACGGGCATCAGCTGCACTTGGCGAGGGGACAGCAGATGACAAATGAAGTAAATTAGAAGTTGAATGGAAGAACAACACAGTAACTATTTTGTATCTTATGGGAGATGACGACAATATTAAGCTATGAGTATCTTACAGCATCTCGATCTCCCGCAGCTGGCCCAGGCATCAGCTGCACTTGGCGAGGGGACAGCAGATGACAAACGAAGTAAATAAGAAGTTGAATGGAAGAACAACACAGTAACTATTTTGTATCTTATGGGAGATGACGACAATATAAGCTATGAGTATCTTTCAGCATCTCGATCTCCCGCAGCTGGCCCAGGCATCAGCTGCACTTGGCGAGGGGACAGCAGATGACAAACGAAGTAAATAAGAAGTTGAATGGAAGAACAACACAGTAACTATTTTGTATCTTATGGGAGATGACGACAATATTAAGCTATGAGTATCTTACAGCATCTCGATCTCCCGCAGCTGGCCCAGCACGGGCATCAGCTGCACGTGGCGAGGGGACAGCAGATGCCAAACGAAGTGAAGAAGGAGTTGAATGGAAGAACAACACAGTAACTATTTTGTATCTTATGGGAGATGACGACAATATAAGCTATGAGTATCTTACAGCATCTCGATCTCCCGCAGCTGGCCCAGCACGGGCATCAGCTGCACGCGGCGAGAGGACAGCAGATGCCACAGTATGCCCGCCGGCCGCTGGCTCATACGCTGGGTTTCTATCACCTGAGTCACAGAATTATAATACACTAGCGGATCCTCGCGGTTTTACCCGCGTGGTACCCGTTCCCGTGGGAAAATCAGTACAAAATATAGCGTATATCACTCGGGAAAAATGTAGCTTTCTAATGGTGAGAGAATTTTCGAAATCGGTCCAGTAGTTTCGGAGCCTATTCGATGCAAACAAAACAAACAATCAAATCTTTCCTCTTTATAATATTAGTATAGATAATACATATTTTGAAGCTTTCATGGTAAGAATCATTATAACTATTACGACTTCAACATGAGAACACACGAAATAAATTCCAAGTACAAATTACAGTTCTAGTAACAATCGCGGTAAAATCAACAAACGAACTAACATTTTAGTATTTAGTGTAGATTTTTATTAAAATTTAAATCATAATATTCTTGCTTTTACACTATTATTTTTAATTTTTACACTATTGAAACAATAAAGTGATCATTTACCTGTGTTGGTGTTACAATAATATCGATGGGCACATCATGGGGGCCAAACAATTCGGCCGGCAGCGTTTCAAACACCTACAAAGAGATATTCGTATTAGGCTCAACTCACACCGGCGCAGAGTCAAAGCGTCAATCTAAAATTTTAGCAAATTCACTCATATCTCTACTACGGACAGATACGGCACATATTGCTTCTGGGTTCTGGGAAAAAAAAGACGGGAGAATGCGCGCGACGCGTCTTTTTTTTTCTCAGAGGAAATATGTGCATTACGTTGTGGAGATAAGGGTGAATTTGATACTTATGTGAAATTTCAGATTGACGCTTTTACTCTGCACCAGCGAGTTGAGCCTTCAAGTTCAGCATTATTTTTTTATGATGAAAAATTTAATAAACACAATTTTATTATTCAACTACTTACTATATTTTATCTTAATTAAATTAACTTAAGTACTTCTTACTTCTACTACTTTCGGTAAATCCTCACAATGATGAAATACCTCGGGCTTAGAGCACAATGCCAAAAAAGTACGTAAGAAAAGATACAAATAACCCTTCCTTTGCAGTCGGGTAAACAGCAGAAATGTCGGATTTCTACTATCAACGATTCCTCACTGTGCTTTCGATTATGTTAGTTTTCTTGCTACCGATTACGAATATCCTATAATATATAATAATTTCATATTGTAAAACGGTTTAAGCTTAGGCTTCGTAGCCAAAACAACCATTCGTAAGCAAAAACAGGGCATAAGAGACAAGGTGTATTTATAGTTTATTTTAGAGACTTTCAAATGTACCTGACAGTCGTGAACAGTGGTAGCAACTAGTGTGGTGGGCTTGATGGCCTTCATGTGCATCATTAGGCCGAACTCCAAGTCGCCATAGCCTAAAATAATACAATACTAAAATAATCATAATAAATATCTATACAGGGTTATTTTTACACCATAATTTTTTTTTTCCATGCTGAAAGATTCAAAGATTTAATTCAATTTCTTTTTCATATTTTTTATTTTTGTTCCCAGCGAATTGTGATAGCAGCATGGATGGATACTAAGTCGAAAATGAAATCGAGACAGGCGGGGGGCGCAGGGGGAGGGCATAATCATCTACTACGCACGGCGCATGGTGTAGCGCTCGTGTTAACTTTGAATCAATATTTTACTGCTGGGTGATATAAAAAGACGTGTTTCGTGATTTCTTCAAAGACAATTTAGATGGTGTTAAAAAATAACCCTGTATGCAGGCTGAGTTTTTGAGATGGGGTCTGTAATCAGTAATAACCATAAACTATGAGAAATAACGAAAAGTGTTCCAATGAGTGATGAGCTCGATTTAAAATAGAACAAATACTGCATAATAAGATTTTAAACTTACATGGTCATTATCACTATAACTATTATGAAAAACGGGATTTTTACCATGTTTTGTTACTCCGTGATCATGGCGTGTGCAACTGCGCCGAAATATCGGGAACTCGAAAAACAAAATAAACATGGTAAAAATCCCGTTTTTCATAATAAATACTGCATAATTATTCACATTTTTTTAAAATCTGTTACTTTAGTGGAAGAGGTTAGTGGAAAATACTGCACTTCGTATTAGAATTGTGCCACTTCGTACACTTGTTCTCTATTACCTATTAGAGCGATTCGAGTCCCAGAGCTGGAAGTTCCGCCCCTCAGGGTGGTATTCCAATTATCAAAGATCTTTGTCCAATATCCATTTGATCAAAGAATTTATCAATGAAACCATTAATGAATTCGTCCTCGTCCAATTTCTTTGATCCAATATTTGATATCCAATAGTCCAGTCAAAATAAATGTGTTTGTATGGAGTATTGCAATATTAGCACTTTGGGTGATAATTTGAAATAACATAAATGAATACTTGAAAAAACGGAAATCAGAATAATCTCTGATATTAACTTCGTACTTGTCGGTTAATTAATCAATAAAGTAAGAAAAAATAATTTGGGTGTGAACAAAAAATGGAAAACTGGTGATTTTGTTCATTTTAGAGTCTTTTAGAATGCTTTAATTAAGGAATAAATAATCTCTCGTCTAGGTCGATTTATTGAGTGTATTTCGAATATACTATGTCAAACTATGTCTAACTTTATAACAATAATGGCACACCGAGTGATATTTAATCATAGCATGTATATAAATAATACTAATAAGTATACCAATTATCACCAAGGTGACTCTGGTACTTTTTTTTTAATGCAGTTTTATTTGATTTTAAAATTCGCACATTAAAGTCACCTCGAATTTTTTTAGTAATCCATGTAGAAATAATTTATATAAACTCAAAACAATAAAAATCCCGTACCAATATGTTATAGTTATCTTATTATAATTATTATCAAAAACGCAAATGAAGTGAGGCGCGCGCGTCATTAAGGCAAGAATTCCCAACCGCAGATACAATTTGAAGAACATCGCATTATCAGTGGGGTGGGACCCCCGTGCGTCTCAGTAGGTATACTTAGCAAAATAAGTAATTTTGAAAATTTATGGCCGTTTTCACCAAACACTCGTAAGGTATTTCTTAGCAAAGAATATCTTAATTTAAACAGTACCTTATGATACTGTTACGTTTCAGCAACCAAAACTACTAAAGAGATTCCTAGATAGGAACTAAGACGTTCCTATCTAGGAATAAGTTAAGTTTAATTTCTCTATAGAATGTCACTTCTGAAAAATGAATTCTAGCATAGATTAGGTAGGTACCATAAAGTTCCTTTGAAAGTCTTGAAAGTTCTAGGAAACCAACATTTTCCGTAATGTAGATACAAGTTCTCGTATATTTTCACAGCATGAGAGCGCATCGTGTGTATTGGCTTTATCCGTCGTTGTCTTTATGCGTACAATATCCTTCATCGTCGTCAAAATCGTCAAAGGAATTCAAACAAATCTTGCACATTCATTTTTATTTATACAAATTCATTATTATTTTAAACTTTATTCAAGATTTACGAAGATAACTGAAGTCAAGTTTGACGTTTCATTTGACATTAAGTTGATCCTTAACAATTAGGCGGCCGTTTTCTGTGTCCTAACTTTAGGAGCTTCTTAACTACTTAGGGCAATCTTAAGTTGTGGTGAAACGTAAAAGTTCCAATTAAGAATCGCTTAACGATAGGCATTGCCTTAGGAACGTCTTAACGTTTGGTGAAAACGGCAATAAGAATGCCTTTTAAAAAGTTTAAAGTTACTATTTATAAGTATTATTTGTTTATTGTATTTCGTAGAAAAGAAGTGGAAATTTCATAACTATAAATAAGGTAAGCCGTGGCTGTGCCCGTGATATAGTTTTCTAGGTGTTTTTACGATGTTTGGCGGAGTTCCAGCTCCAGCTTCCAGCTTCCAGCTCGGAGCGGAGGAAAGTTGCTCAGTAGTCTCGACGATGTTTACCAACGCGCCGCGGATTTCACGGGTAAGTATAAGTAAGTTGCACGACGCGTATTCACAAAGTATTATATTGATCCTGGATGTTAGTTCTTTAAGAATTACCCCACATAGGTACATTTTTAATACTTTTATCCTAATTTAAGAGGTTATACCAGTTATACTAAAATAAACAAATACTCGTAGTTTTATAGTGCGACCAAAATATCTTGAGCATGAAATGTAAATGAAATGTAGGAAAAACAATAATATATAGCGACAGTCAAGCTGCCATCAAGGCCCAAAACAAAACGGAGACTACCTCAGCCTTGGTGAAAGAATGCAAACAAAGCATTCAGGAACTTGCTAACTTGGTTGAGGTAGAAGTTGCCTGGGTACCCGGACACGAAGGTAACGAAGGCAATGAGGAAGCCGATGCATTAGCTAGGGGAGGAGCTGATGAACCCTTCATTGGCCCTGAACCAAGACTACCAATCGCATATAGAATTACTAAGAGATCAGAACAATCAAAGAAACCAACCAAAGATGGATGAGAAGAAAGGACTGCAGACAGTCTAAGATCTTCATCAAATCGGTTGACAAGAAGAAAAGTAGAGAAATTCTGAAACAGAGTAGGAGAAATATAAGAACGATTGTAGGTGTACTTACTGGGCACTGCCCACTAAACAGACACCTATCAGTGATTAAACGGACAGAAGACCCTATCTGTCCGCAATGCAAAGAAAGAGAAGAAACAAGCTACCACTTCATGGCAGAGTGCCCGATGTACGCATCACTGCGCTGGGAGCTCTTTAGAACGGACAAGCTTAAGGAAGAGGATCTAAAGCAGTTAACGCTAAGTCAACTCAGCAGGTACTGTAAGCGCACAGGTAGGGTCGAGGGTCCGACGCCGGTGGGGTTAATGACCCGCCTCCCCTTGCTTTTTAGGGTTCCGTAGTCAACTAGGAATAGTTTCGCCATGTCCGTCTGTCCGTCTGTCCGTCCGTCCGTCTGACCCCAGTCTAGCTCATAGACTCTTAGTACTAGAAAGCTGTAATTTGGCATAAATATACAAATTTATCACGCCAACAAAGTGGTAAGAAAAGTAAAATTTAGAAAAAAAAAAATTTTTTAGATTGCCTCCCCTACACGTGGAGTGGGTGTGTATTTTTTTTTGTCTACCCCATAGTGTGGGATGTCGTTGGATAGCAATTTCAAAAACGTTGTGGGTTCATTTAGACAGTTCTTTGATTGAGGCATCTGTTTGTTAATTATTAAGCTTTAAAGTGCAAAATTTTGTAAGAGTCAAGTGTCCCCTCCCCCCTACCAGCCAAATGGTTGTTTCTGGATACGTGGAAAATTCACGATAGTAGTACATAATGACAAAGTTAAAAGGAAAACTATCACAGCTAAGTAGGCTAAACAAGTTTTTGAAATATAACACATTTTCCAAAACCGCAAATATAACTTTGTCATTCATACGAATACTATGAAAAACAAAGTTATTTTTTTCTGGCAAAAAAGACAGTGGTATTTTTGCTGGGTGTACGTAATCGGTACGTTAAGGGGGTACGGAACCCTTCATCAGCGAGTCCGACTCGCACTTGGCCGATTTTTCAGCTTTTAGGGGACTTGGGGAACTGGGTGAAATGGTCCCAACCTAGGTGACTGATCACCCGTCCGGCTTCGCTGGCGTCCCCCCTATAAATAATAATAATAAATAATAAGCGCGCAAGGAGTTCGAAATATCTAGGCACTCATTGTTTCATATTTATATGAGCAGTCAGGTCAGTGTTCAAAATTATCTAAGCAAACAAAGCCCTCAAAGTTATCTGCGCATTATGGTGTTGTCCGTTCCTCATCATCATCGTCATCATTTCAGCCGTACGACGCCCACTGCTGGGCATAGGCCTCCCCCAAGGATCTCCACAACGATCGGTCCTGCGCTGCCCGCATCCAGCGGCTTCCCGCGACCTTGACCAGATCGTCGGTCCACCTTGTAGGGGGCCTGCCCACGGAACGTCGTCCGGTTCGCGGTCGCCATTCGAGAACCTTTCCGCCCCAACGGCCATCGGTTCTCCGCGCTATGTGTCCCGCCCACTGCCACTTCAACTGAGCAATCCTTCGAGCGATGTCGGTCGTTTTAGTTCTCCTGCGGATCTCATCATTTCTGATTCGATCGAGCAGGGAAATACCAAGCATCGCTCTCTCCATTGCTCGCTGGGTGACCTTGAGCCTTCTTATGAGACCCATAGTAAAAGACCACGTCTCGCTTCCATAAGTCATAACTGGCAACCCACACTGGTCAAAGACCTTAGTCTTGAGACATTGAGGAATATTGGACGCAAATATATGCCCGAGCTTCCCAAACGCTACCCATCCGAGCTGGATTCGACGAGAGCCTTTAGGCGCATTTGGTCCAATTCGCAATTGGTCCAATGTTCAAAAAAATGTCCAATTCGCAATTAGTCCAATTCGCAGTAAGTCCAATTCGCAAGTGGTCAAATTCTCAGTTTGTCCAATTCGCAGTTTGTCCAATTCGCAGTTCGTCCAATTCGCAGTTTGTCCAATTCGCAGTTGGTCCAATTCGCGGTTAGGCCAAGATCGATAATGTTTCCCAAGTTATAGAACGGAATCTATAACGTGGCTAAGGCACAGAATAATATTTGTAGCAGAAGGCTCACTCCCGAAACACAAACAATGAATTATCAATCTTTTCAACGCAACAATTAGGTCTAAAATAATTTGCACCCGCACGCCTGCCTAACAAATTTACCGTTCATTACAAGCGAAATTGAACCGTAGCTGTGCGTAATACGGTTCTATTACTCGGAAACGCTTAAGCCAAATTGGTTTTGGGTGGTCTCGGTTGCCGCACTAGGGTCGACTCGACTGCAATGTTACGACGAAGTACCTAAGTAAAAGGAAAATAACAAATAGCGCAAATGATTTTTAAATACAGAAAGCTTAGAATTTTTATTTATACTTCTTTGCATTCACAGTTCAATTTTTGTTACTTACTTACTGAAAAAATTGAAAAATAGTAGGTAGGTATTAGAAAAAGTTGACCGTCTCACAAGTTCACAACTAGCTCCGATGGGACTCGAACCCACGACCTTTCACTGTCCGGGCAAATGCTCGAACCACTGAGCTACGGAGTCGCTAAAACGTCGACCAGTCTCACAACTAGCCCCGATGGAACTCGAACCCACGACCTTTCACTATCTGGGCGAATACTCTGACGGCCTGGCAACGAACGAATTACGCATCCGTCGGTGCGTCTCATTGACTTATTTCATTAGGCGTCTGTTGCGTGCGCGCAATGATTGCGCAATTCGCTCGCGTCGCCGCCGTGTCGCCGCCGCGCATTTTCGTGGCCAGGCCAGGCCGTAACGACTTCGTAGCTCAGTGGTTATTAGAGCATTCACAATTCACAATTATTATATTATTCTAAGACAGAAAGTAGCTATATTTTGTAATTTGGTAGGTACCTATTTTAAAAGTGCTACAGCTACTCGAACGAAATACTTACGTACCTACCTTAGTTTAGTGTACATATTGTTGATGTTAGCGTAGTTATTCGATAACGTCTATCGTGAAGTGAGAACAAGCTAAGGTAAGTAAGTAGGTAGTAGAGAAGCGCCGAGTACTCAGTTATTACTCGTTACTCGGCGTACTCGGCAATTTTTATAGTACTCGTATTCGGCCGAGTAACTCGTTATAAAAGCCGAGTAATCAAACATTAGAAAAAAATGGTTTTAATTTTGGGAGCGATAATAGTAGTCATCATCATCAGCAGTACGACATCCACTACTAAGCATAGGCCTAATAATAGGATAATAGTAGTATTATGCATATTTAATTAGGGTAATTACTTAACATTAAAATTTATTAATTTGCGAAGTTTGAATCACATGAAGAAAAAATTAAGAATAGGACACTGGAAAATATTATTTATGATATAAAATGTAATTTAGCACTAAAATTGCTTTGGCACCATAAAATAATTCTACAAACCAAACCACCAAACGCATCACCCGTACACAATTTGTAAAGAAATGACTGACTAGGAGTAAAAGTACCTGGACGCAACTGGGTGAAGGAAGGGGATGAGGGCGGCGAGGTACCGCTCGCTCGCCGGCTGCACTCCGCGGTCATGTTTGAACGTGTTTTACGCGTATTACTCCTATTCCTATACTTATAAACTGAACCGAGTTACTCGAACGAGTACTCGGTTTGATAAAGACAAAACGGAGTATTACTCGGTACTCGGTTACTCGGTAAACTTTGTACTCGGCACATCTCTAGTAGGTAGTAACAGCGCGGGCGCAGCGCGCGTCCGCGTAGTTCCTATGTGCACCACGGCACGGTTGCCATGGCGATGAGCGCTAGCGTCGCGCTGCAAAGCAAGAATCACTTTGTCAATTTTTATTTTCGTCGTAATTCCTATGCTAAGGTGGGGCGGGGTCCCTAAATCAAATACTCGGATCATTAAGTATTATAGATACTTATAGAATAAGACAGTGTACTTAGTCACACAAAAAAACTTCTTTCAGGTTTTCTAAGAAGATTATGAAATTTTAAATCCGGTCTCTTTCTGTCGTTGTTAAGACAACCGAAGGCTGCACAATAATAATGTTTAATATTACGCATTTTGCTATGGGTAAAACCACAAGGCAAAAACACTTGTGTTTTGGCGCGAAAGTGTGCCGAAAGTAAACTACTTAGGTGACTTCTTTCTCGCGTGGCGTCGCATGCACAACTGAGCGCGCGTGACACCCGTGATTTCTCTACCTCGCGGTAGACAGCGCGTAGTCGATTGAATTGCGGAGTGAGCCCCCCCTGGCTAAGGTCCCGCCCGGTAGGTAAAAAGTGTATATTTACATAATATATTATAATTATCTATCATACGTTTGATCAAATATGCATGGTTATATTTCTTTCTACCTTATCACAATACACGTTATATTGGACCAATCGCGAATTGGACCAATCGCGAATTGGACCAACCGCGAATTGGACCAAACGCGAATTGGACCAACTGCGAATTGGACCAAGTGCGAATTAGGCCAACTGCAAATTGGACCAACTGAGAATTGGACCAACCGCGAATAATGTGAATAGGACCAATCGCGAATTAGGCCAAATGCGCCTAAAGGGACGAGAGATATCTTTCTCGAAGTTGGACTTACATAATTGGATTGTCTGTCCTAGGTAGACATAGTGGTCAAAAACTTCGAGTGTAATGTTCCCAACATAAACTGGAGCGGATGCAACATGGGCATTGGACATGATTTTCGTCTTATCCATGTTCATCTTCAGACCCACTCTTTGGGAAGCATTGCTGAGATCTTCTAGCATTGTGTTCAGGTCTTCCAAGGTCTCAGCCATGAGAACTACATCATCGGCAAACCGCAGGTGTGTTAGGTACTCGCCATTGATGTTAATGCCGAATCCTTTCCAGTCCAGTAGCTTAAAAATATCCTCCAACGCAGCTGTGAACAGTTTCGGAGAAATGACGTCTCCCTGTCTCACACCTCGCTGTAGTTGGATAGGATTAGAGCTCTGGTTCTGTAATCGGACCGACATGGTGGCGTTTTGGTATAAGTACCTCAGCACCTCGATGTACCTGTAGTCTATTTGGCACCTCAGGAGAGACTGCAGCACTGCCCAGGTCTCGATCGAATCAAAGGCTTTCTCATAGTCCACGAACGCCAAGCATAGTGGCAAATTATACTCTTCGGTCTTCTGTATAACTTGCCGCAGCGTATGAATGTGGTCTATGGTACTAAAACCTTTTCGGAACCCGGCTTGTTCGGGAGGTTGGAAGTCGTCAAACCTGCGACTGCGAGCGAGACGATTCGTAATGACTCTCGAAAACAACTTGTAGATATGACTCAGAAGCGAGATGGGTCGGTAGTTCTTCAAGAGAGTCGTTATCACCCTTCTTGAAGAACAGCATCACATCGCTTCTGCCCCATGCCTTTGGCGTTTTGCCCTCGAGGATGACAGAGTTGAAGAGCTTCTGGAGGACCTTAAGTATCGGCTTACCGCCCGCTCTCAGAAGTTCTGTTGTGATTCCGTCATCGCCCGCCGCCTTGTTGTGTTTGAGCTGCTTGAGAGCCATTCTAATCTCGTACAGGCTGACGTGAAATATCTGTGCATAATGGACGTGTTGTCCATTAGGCACAGATATTTTGAGAGCTTTGTTTGCTTAGACAATTTTGAACACTCTTGATTGCTCATATAAATAAGAAACAATGAGTGCCTAGATATTTTGAACACCTTGCGCGCTTACAACAATATGATGATTCGAACTGCTTAGATCGAATTGCGTTTATGTTTTTCAGATCTTTTTGACTACTCTAGACGCTTATAATAGGTCTTTACCTATGAAATTGCCGTTTTGTATTTTGTATGGAGATTTCTGTAATTATTTTTTTTCCATACTAACGTTTTTGTTATTATTTAACGACTAATATTAAGTAAATTTACAAAATTTTACACACGTATTTATGGACATTTTAACTACTAAATGACACATTCGTTAAGAGAAAAAAATTTTTTTTCACTAAGTTACTACTAATAAAGTACGAAATTCTGGAAACAAAAATAGTCGTAACTTTCGGAATAAGTTTTTTCTATGTAAATAATCAAATACCGTGGTTATTAAATTATCAAAAGTTGCTCGATACGGTCTTAATGTAACGCAATATTAAAGAAATTATATATTTCTAATATTATAAAAGTTGTTAAGTTTTATGTACAAAAGAAAAAAACGGCAATTTCATATGTAAAGACCTATTATCAATTTGACGCTGACTGTACCTTATTCGCTATGTAGGTAACAAATATGTTCACGCGCGCTTGCGAGCGGGCAGTTGTCATTGTCAAGGTCACGGGACAACGCGCTCGGGCCGGTGTAGGATTCAGTCAGTTCGCCGCCAAGCGCCGTCCGCGCAACATCGCGCTCAGTTCGCCACTTGTGACCCGTGTGTGTTCGCTTTGAAAAGCGCCGGGAAAGTTTTAGCTGTCTATTAGAGCATTGTGTAGTTATAAGAGTGTTAGCTATAAGAGTTTCCCATCGGGGGTTGCGTGAAGACCTACTTGTCAGGCGCGCGCGCCGGCGAGACAGCGATCAGCCCCCCTGGATTACGAACACTATCTTCTAGTAAGGTAGGACTAGCCTAAGTAACTTAATTTTACATGAGAAACATTCGTTTCAATAAACTGTGGAACACAGTAGATGGTCATCACAATTGTGCGTACTGCGTGATCATAAATTTTGGTAGCAGAGCGTAGTTAGTTAGCGTACCTAGAAATACCTAAAAAGCGTACCTAAAAATAAAATTATTTTTTTTTGTTGAAATCTCGAGGGTATTCCGAGACGATTTGAAGTACTAAGAAATTGTTCTAGTAAATTCTCGAAGCGAATGTTTCTCACTTGGTGGATCCGATAATAGATAGACACTTATATAATTGTTGTCACATACTAGTGATTTGATACGAGTTTACTCGCCTAGATGTGTATATTTTTTTTTGTGTGTCCGGATTTATTTGACGAATAGTTTCGTTCGAAAGTGTGTTTATTAGTACCACATACTAGTGATTTGATACGAGTTTACTCGCCTAGATGTGTATATTTTTTTTTGTGTGTCCGGATTTATTTGACGAATAGTTTCGTTCGAAAGTGTTGTTTATTAGTACCACATACTAGTGTTTGTTCCGAGTCCGCTTGCCTAGTTAAAAAAGTGGAACTAGTTTTGATTATTAGTAGTATTAAATTACGAGTATTATTATTAAAAATAGTTTTGTTTTTGTTTGTTGATAACGGTTTAGTAGTTGATTTGCGAGGTTGACTTGGCCGTGCCGTGTATGCCATACCGTTAATCCTATACGTTTTGTTTATACCGTTATATTGTTAGCCCTTGAAATTGGTAAGTTGTTAATCTATATATATAAAAATGAATCCCTATTTCCCTTGGTCACGGCATCACGCGTGAACGGCTGGACCGATTTGGCTAATTTTGGTCTTGAAATGTTCGTGGAAGTCCAAGGAAGGTTTTAGCGGTGAGAAAATAGGGGAAGGAGGGGTAAGTTGGGGTAGAGTAGAAGTAGGGTAGGGGTAGAGTAGGGGTAGGGTAGGGTAGGGGTAGGGGTAGGGTAGAGTAGGGGTAGGGTAGGGGTAGGGTAGGGGTAGGGTAGGGTAGGGTAGGGGTAGGGTAGGGGTAGGTAGGGTAAGGGTAGGGTAGGGGTAGGGTAGGGTAGGGGTAGGGTAGGGGTAGGTAGGGTAAGGTAGGGGTAGGGTAGGGTAGGGGTAGGTAGGGGTAGGGTAAGGGTAGGGTAGGGTAGGGGTGGGGTAGGGTAGGGTGGAGTAGGGGGTAGGGCCACGGGAACGAAGTCGCGCTGGGTCAGCTAGTAATTTATGAAAATAGTAGGGTCCGTGTATGTCGTCCGAATTTTAATTGTGTTTTATATTATCGTGACGCGACCTATTTCTATTGTTTTTTTTTGTTGATGTTTACCACTTTTATATTTCTTTGTTTGCTTTGTTTATTAAACGGAGTATAAATGGCTCCTACGAATCCGCTCGCCGTATCCAGGGCTGGCATCCAAGGAGTTTTGCGTTGGCTTGCTTGTGCGGTCACATTAATAGACCGAGCCGACCGGGTAGGCGCGTTGCTAGCTCGGTATGGCGGGCTGGCAGCTCGGCTGCAAGACCTGGAGCGCCACGCCATGGAGTGTCGCGCGTATTATTTGGAGAATCCCCCAGCTGATGATGCCGTGTCGGAACAGCTGGAGCAGGATGTAGCCCAGGCCTATGAGCTGGCTGACCAGCTCACGGAGGCGGCTGAGAGGGCCCTGGCTGTTCGGAAGGGGGAGCCGGTTTTGAGCGGGGAGGTCAAACCTACCCCGACGGCGTTGCTAGGCCGATTGCCTACCTTGGAGATTCCCACTTTTAATGGGGATCTGTCAGCCTGGATGGGCTTCATTAACCTGTTTGACAGCTTAGTGGATTCACGACGGGACTTATCCCCTAGTGAGAAGTTGGCCTATTTGCGCTCCTCCCTGCGAGGAGAGGCCAGCGCGGTAGTCCAGCACCTGCTCATCAGCGACGACAACTACCAGGTGGCTCGCCAGCTTCTGGTTAGCAGGTACCAGAATGTCCGGTTACTGGCGGACACCCACGTGGCCACGATTTTGGCCCTCCCGCGAATCACGCGGGTACACCTGTTACGGAGGGAGTTGCTGAACCCGCTACTGTCAGCGGTCAACTCCCTAAGGCGATTGGACCTGCCGGTGGATCAGTGGTCCTTTATACTGCTGCACATAGTCCTCGCCAAATTGCCCGCTGAAATGAAGGGGCGTTTCGAGCAGAGGTACGGAGGCGACAGCGCCTCGTATCTCCCGCCCCTCGCGGACCTCCTTCGTTTTTTGGAGGACGAATGTAGGGTGACGGACCACCTGGAGCCCGCCCCGGTTCCAGGTGTTGGTCGTATGGTGGCGGCGAGGGAACAGCCCCGTCGCCCGACCAACCGGTATGCTGCCTTCCAGCAGTCCCCTCCCCCCGCACCGAGTGAGCGGTGCAGGTATTGCAGGGGAGATAGGCACGTGGTGCACGAATGTGCCAAATTTAGAGGCCTCCGCCCAGAGGGACGGAGGGCCGTTGCTAGACAGCGCCAATGGTGCTATAGGTGTTTGGGGGGACACATGCAGTCGGCGTGTCCCCAGACAGAGGATTGTCGTCTTTGCGGAGGGAGGCATCACCCCCTCCTTTGTTTGGACCGCAAGGACGCCGGGAGCGACCGGGGTTCGAATTCCTCGCGCACGGGCGGGGGCCCGGCAGCCCGGAACCGGTCCCCTAGAGATTCGGCGGGGCTTAGCCCCCCCGTTAAGTCCCCCCCGGAGAGGGGGAACTATAGGAGAGACGCCCCCGCCACGGGCGGGGGTAGGGGGGTACCACAAGAGTACGCCACGGTGGCGATGGGCACGGGCCCTATTTGCTACTCCCCCCCCTAATGGAGAGGCCTCGATTGGGGTACTATGTACCGAGGCACGCCCCACACGGGTATTACCCTGCACCTAGGAGTGCTGTTGGTCGGGGCCAGTATGTACCCGATTGGGACCCGCTCGCCCGGTACGAGCGTCCCACATTTGGCGCGCCGACTCAGGCGCGAGGGGGACAAGTACCCCCCCAAAATTTTTAATGGCGCCCCTGTCGGACCCAACCACCCCTCCGGAGCTTGTGCTGTTGCCAACAGCCTCCGTGAATGTTTGGGGACCTAAGGGCAATGTTGTCACGGTGCGTGCCCTTTTGGACTCAGGTGCCCAGGGGTGCATAATGTCCAGGTGGCTTGTCCGACAGCTGGGTCTTTTGCTTGTGCCGCATCACGAAGCGGTACGGGGGGTGGGAGACTCGCGGATCCCTGATCCGATTGGTCGAGTTGAGTTCTCCTTCTCCCCCCACTTCACGCCAAGGCCGAAGATCGGTGCTTCGGCGATAGTTTTTGATAAGGTGGTTGGACCACTCCCGCAAGTGCGAGTGCCGCCATCCACGATTGAGCTGACGTTTGGACTGGCTTTGGCTGATCCTTCCTTCCACCGACCGGGCCCAATACACTTGTTGATTGGTGCGGATGTCCTCGGTCGTGTACTGTGTGGAAGCAAGCGAGTTTTGCAGACAGCCGATCTTGTCGCCTTGTCCTCGTCGCTGGGTCATGTGGTGATGGGAAAGGTACCACAGACACCAGAGACCCCGTCGGTAGACCGCCAGACCATTGTCGGTTCTACTTTGTCCGACGTTCTCCAAAAGTTTTGGGAGGTGGAGGAACCTCCCACTGCCAAGCGGTTGGATCCGTTAGCGGAGGAGTGCGAATTGTTCTACCAGAACAACACTGGGCGCCTCCTCTCGGGTCGCTTGATTACCCGCTTGCCCTTCTTGGCGGTTCGCCCTCCTTTAGGGAGCTCCCGACCGATGGCCGAGAAGAGATTGTTGTCCATGGAGCGTAGGATGGCCAGGGACCCCGCATTCAAGGAGAAGTATATAGACTTCATGCGGGAGTATTTGGACCTTGGGCACATGTCCATCTCGCAGTTGGACTGGCGTAATGTGGAACATTACTTCCTGCCACACCACGCTGTTTTGAAGACTTCCAATGGGAAGATCCGCGTGGTCTTTGATGGTTCAGCGCCCACGTCAACCGGAGTGTCGTTGAATCAGTGTCTGCATGCGGGGCCGAAGTTGCATCACGATGTCTGTGATGTTTTGACTAACTTCCGCCGGCACGCTGTCGTCTTTGTGGCCGATATCCGCATGATGTTCAGACAGACCGTGATTCACCCGGAGGATAGACGATACCAGATCATCCTTTGGCGTGAGGATCCCCAGGATCCGATGTTGGCTTACGAGCTGAACACCAACACTTATGGTTTGCGGTCGAGCCCCTTTGTGGCGATCCGTTCGCTTTTGGAGCTCGCAGAGCGCGAACGGCTACGCTATCCCCGGGCATCTGCTCTTATTGAGGGGGGGGGCCTTATTTGTCGACGATATCTGCACGGGGGCCTCGAGCTTAGATGAGGCTCTCGTCTTACGTGATGAGCTGATTGCGCTCTTGAGGGCTGGTGGCTATGAGTTGCGGAAGTGGCTGTCTAACTCACCGGACCTATTGGCAGATTTGCCTAAGGACCACCAGCAAGAGCCGCTCCTCTTTGAAAATCCGGAGACTCCAGACATGCTGTCTGTTTTGGGAGTCCAGTATCGACCAGTCCCGGATTTGTTCACATATAGATTGGAACTGCCAGACCCAAAGGTCTGGACTAAACGCACGGTGCTGTCTACTGTAGCCCGTACCTTTGATCCGAACGGTTGGCTCAGCCCTGTAGTGTTTTCGATGAAGTGCTTCCTACAGGAGCTCTGGGCTGCGGAATTGTCATGGGATGAGCCCCTCTCTGGTAGCCTCCTACGAGAGTGGGTGAGGTTCGTGTCATCCCTACCCGACGTCAATCGGGTTTGTATACCGAGGCAAATGCTGCCTTCGGGAAAGTTTAAAGCCTCCCTGCACGGCTTTTGTGACGCGTCCGAAAGCGGATACGCGGCAGCCGTTTACATCCGAACGGTGGATGCAGCAGGCGTTGTCGCCGTACACTTAGTTACGGCCAAGAGTAAGGTCGCCCCCCTTCGGACTAGGCTAACCATTCCGAAGTTGGAGTTGTCCGGCGCCACTCTCTTAGTACGGCTACTCAATCATGTTGCCGACACCTTGGGAAACGGTGTCGACTTGGGGTCGATATTTGCGTGGTCTGACAGCCAGGTCGTCCTTTGTTGGCTGAAGAGTTCAGTCCACACCCCTGAGGTTTTTGTGGCCAACCGGGTCTCACAAATTCAGACTTCAAAGGCCCCGTTGATTTGGCGCCACGTACCGGGCGAATTGAACCCCGCAGATTGTGCCTCCCGCGGCTGCGAGGCGCCTGAGTTAGTGGACCACCACCTATGGTGGAGTCCATCATGGTTGTTACGGCCTGAGCGCTCATGGCCTGCCACCCCGGCTGTGGCCAGAGTCCCAGACCTAGGCATGCGTGTTCACGCCGTGGAGACGGTGGCGGCTCCGCAGATGGAGTTTTTGTTAGACCGCTACAGTTCTCTTGATAAGTTGCTCGGCGTGACTGCTTGGATGAGGCGCTTTGTGCGAAATTGTCGCCAGCCTCAGGAGAAATCGTTGTCTCCGGTCCTCGCCCCACAAGAGCGGCAAGACGCTCTGTTGCATTGGTTGCGAGTGACGCAACAGCGAGAGTTTGAACCGGAGCTGAAAGCCCTGCGCTCAAGTAAGTCCAAGTTGAAGGGACCCTTGGTGCGGTTGAATCCCTTCTTGGACAGTACCGGATTGCTGCGTGTCGGAGGTAGGCTCAGACATGCCAACCTGCCGTACGGATCACGCCACCCTTTGTTGCTCCCCAAGGATGGACCGTTAGTTAGACTGTTAATTACAGACCGACATGTAAAAAATGCTCATGCCGGTTGTAATGCTTTGACCGCGCTCCTCCAACGAGAGTTCTGGATTTTGTCAGCGCGGAGAATAATCCGATCCGTTATTTTTCGTTGTCTCCCGTGTTATCGTTTGCGCGCCGATACGATGCAGCCCCAGATGGGTGATTTGCCTGCCGATCGAGTGAACGAATCGATGCCCTTCTCAGGAGTTGGAACGGATTTTGCGGGGCCATTTACCGTTAAGACATCGCGGCTTCGTAATGCTAGAACGGAAAAGGCTTACTTGTGTGTATTTGTTTGTTTGGCCACTAAAGCGGTCCACCTGGAGGTGGTTAGTGCCCTCACCACAGAAGCCTTTGTAGCCACGTTGAATCGTTTTGTGTCTCGCCGCGGAATGCCGTCGTTAATAAGGTCCGATTGTGGAACCAATTTCAAGGGCACCGATAGGTATTTGAAGGAAGTTTGTGAATTTTTGGATAGGAATAATTTTGAGATCGGATCCACACTCTCTCGCAGAGGGGTACGATGGCAGTACTCCCCGCCATCCTGCCCCCACTGGGGAGGGATTTTTGAAGCAACTGTAAAGGCCGCTAAAACTCACCTTCGTCGCGTTATTGGGGAGACGGTCCTCACGTTTGAGGAACTCGCGACCGTATTTTGTAAGGTTGAGGCGGTCCTCAACTCGCGTCCGTTGTGTCCGTTGTCTTCGGACGCGAATGATTTAGAGGCCCTTACGCCGGGCCATTTTTTGATTGGCAGACCGCTTAACGCCTTGCCGGAATATCCTTATTCCGAAGTGCCCTCCGGACGGCTCTCGCGATTTGAATTGCTCCAGCAGCTTACGCAGAGTTTTTGGCGCCGTTGGCATCTGGAGTATTTGCACATTTTGCAGCAACGCGTTAAGTGATCGGATAGGACGACCCCACCCAAGACCGGGGACCTCGTGTTGGTAAAGGATCCAAACCTGCCGCCCCTCCGCTGGCGTTTAGGACGCATTGTTCAGCTTCATCCGGGGTCGGATGGTGTGCCCAGGTTTGCCGAGGTCCTGGTGGGGGACTCTGTTTTGAAGCGAGCGGTCGCTACCCTCTCTCGCCTACCCTTAGATTGAGTTGGCGGACAGTTTGCTACTGTCCGGGACGGGGGGATGTTCACGCGCGCTTGCGAGCGGGCAGTTGTCATTGTCAAGGTCACGGGACAACGCGCTCGGGCCGGTGTAGGATTCAGTCAGTTCGCCGCCAAGCGCCGTCCGCGCAACATCGCGCTCAGTTCGCCACTTGTGACCCGTGTGTGTTCGCTTTGAAAAGCGCCGGGAAAGTTTTAGCTGTCTATTAGGGCATTGTGTAGTTATAAGAGTGTTAGCTATAAGAGTTTCCCATCGGGGGTTGCGTGAAGACCTACTTGTCAGGCGCGCGCGCCGGCGAGACAGCGATCAGCCCCCCTGGATTACGAACACTATCTTCTAGTAAGGTAGGACTAGCCTAAGTAACTTAATTTTACATGAGAAACATTCGTTTCAATAAACTGTGGAACACAGTAGATGGTCATCACAATTGTGCGTGATCAAAATAAATATCAATGCATGGACAAAAACTCATTTATATACCTCTTCCTTTGCCGATGCGATATCCCTCTTTGGAGACGGCCACTGATCCCATCACAACCAGATCGAGGGTAACTGTGTCTTCGATACCTGAAAAGATAATAATGATTGTAAACACAAAATTACTTATCTAAATTTGAAACTATATTTTTGTCAGTTATTGATCAAAATATTTATCTTTGAACTTGCAGACAATTTATTGTAACATTACATGGGATTTATAAGTTTGACGTGTCTGTGTATCTGTCTGTCTGTGGCATCATAGCTTCTGAACGAATGGACTGATTTCAATGAGTTTTGTTTTGTTTAAAAGCTGACGTGATTTCAAGGTTATCAGCTTCCGCACAGGCAGGCGGCTTGCTTGGCTCCTAAAGCCTAGCGAGTCACCTAGCGAGTAGCTTACTAAAGCGAACGTTTTGAATGTTCGCGACTGGCCGCACTGTGCGCTTGGCGCCTAGCTAGTAGGGCGTACTCCCGGGAATTCCCGGTACTGATTTTTCCCAGTAATTCCCGGGAAATAGAGTTTTACGCAGTACCGGTACTGAGAATTCAATTTCAGGAAAATTCGGTTCTTTCGGTATTTTTATTTCCATTAAAAAAAAACATTTTTAGTGTAATAAATCTACCATAAGAGACCGCATAAAGAGAGAGTAGCAATGAGCAACGACTAAAACTGTAGCCCATATCTAAATAAGAACACAACACTCATACAAGCACCACCCTCCAACTATTAACTGTTATGATGTTTAACGTTTCATCACCAGCTAACCTAAATTACTTGGGGCGTTGGATGTATGGCCTCCCCGCGACGTGCCCTGGAAGCGGACAGGTTCACGGTAACATAGTTACCTGTGCCGACTGACGATATATCACCCTGCGATTTATGCGACAAGTGCGATCCATACGACTTCAAGATGCCTAAGAAAAGCGAACGCAAGCCCTGACGTCTTCTAGACCAGTGTTCCGCAAAGTGTGTACCGCGGCACACTGGTGTACCGTGGTCGTTAATTGGTGTGCCTCGGAAAAATAAGATTATCTTATAAACTTATTTTAAGGAAATAAGTAAGGGTAAGAAAAATACTTAGGTACACATATTCACGCGAGCCCACGAGCGAGTCGTTTTTGTTTCGTTCATCTTATTGTGTTAATTAAATAATATAATATTACTTATAAATGATTTTTTTATTTGTGGTGTACCTCCAAAAATGTACCTTTTCCTAGGTGTACCTTGAACACAAAAAGTTTGCGGAACCGGAACACTCTTCTAGACGACTTTAGAGAATACGAGATCATCGAGAAGACGCGTCGACACTTCGATGACGCTAGAAAGACCCTCTTCACGGACTTGGAATACGAGCTCGAAGAAGAGAAAATCTATTATGACGACCAAAACAAGTCCCTATTAGAGTACAAAGACAAGGAGTTTTGTGAATGCACTATGGTGGACGAGCCGCAGTGGTTCAAGAGTTTAATCAAGATCCACTATATGAATGTTCGGCATTGCCGACATGATTGAGAACGCTAATCAGGGTCTGACCAAGCCGCAGAAGAACAAGATCATCTCGTGCTACGACTTGGTATACCAGACGATGTTGCTTGGTCGATAGCTTCCCAAAAAAGGAAACGGGTGCTCAAATCGACCACGGTGACAACACATCCTTACCTTTGGCTCTTTAGGCGCATTTGGCCCAATTCGCGATTGGTCCAATTCACATTATTCGCGGTTGGTCCAATTCTCAGTTGGCCCAATTCGCAGTTGGCCTAATTCGCACTTGGTCCAATTCGCAGTTGGGCCAATTCGCAGTTGGTCCAATTCCATATTTATTAAAATTAAAAAAACAATGTCATTAAAAAAAATCCGTAGCCCTTCAAAATACTTCACAATAAATTTTTAAAAATTCGTAAAAATGACCACGTGCTATTGTTTTCGTGACAATCACAATGCGCCCGGAAGCCGCGGGTGTGACGTCGTAAAGCTCGATTCTTTCGCTAGTCTTATACAATATTGTATCATTCGGGAAAATGATCAACATGTCTTCTCAAAATACGGTATATATATATAAATATCTTATGCGCTTTAATCCAAGATATAGTTCTTATAAGTAGATTAAAAAACCTGTAAAACCAAAACCTCACAATAAATTTGGTTTAAAAGAGACATGAAGAAAAAGGTATACGACACCCTGTTGCCAAACTCAAATGTGAAAGTGATATTTTGTTTTTTTTTTTGCACCGAATTATAAAACGTTCTTTAAAGCCTTTTTTTATTTATTTTTTATTTCTTTATTTGGGATAACAAACACTAAAAAATATTACAATAAATGATTTTATTGATGACTAGCTGTTGTCCGCGACTTCGTACGCGCGGTGTAGTGACTTTTGTGTTCGTTTAGTGTGTTTGTTGCCTAGATTTCATAACGCTTCTTGAAGTCCTATTCTCTACTACAAGTGTCTATAGAATATCGAATACGCAGGCTAGGGTATGAACATGGTATGTTGTTATGATATGCTGCATGAACTTAGTCGAGCCCTCATTCATAGATCTGTCCGTCTGTCAAGAAACTTTTTCTCGAGAATGCGTGGGAGTTATCAAGATGAAATTTATATCAAATTAAATACTCAAGTCTGCAATCCCTTAGAGCCGAGAAAAAAAAAACAAACTTCTTAAACCAAATCAAAAGGGCCACTTGCAGCAATACTTTGCTTCCGTTAAATCTCGATTTTATTTTAAATCCCATTAAGCTACTTGTTGTTACCGATCTCGATTTATATTTAAACCGCTATCTAGGTCGCCTTAGGCTGTTAAATCTCTATTTACAATAAGTTGTGATAACTTATCTGTATTTTTTGGTGAAATTAAAAGCAGTCCTTAAAAAATTAAGCTATGGTATTCCTCAAGGTTCAATAATCGGGCCGCTATTATTCCTGATTTACGTCAATGATATTACCAATATAGGCTTGAAAGGTCATTTGACTATGTATGCTGATGATACATGTCTATTTTACTATGGTCATAATCTAAAAACTATCATCGACGAAGCACAAAGTGATCTTGACATATTAAATATATGGTTCTTGCATAATTTATTGACAATTAATGTTGCAAAAACATCGTACATGATATTTTCCGCACAAAAATAAAAAAATTGTAGACAACACTCCGCTTAGAATCAATAATCAAATATTGCAGCGATCCACTCATGAAAAATACTTGGGCTTGTGGTTAGATGAAAGGTTGACATGGGGGAGACATGTCGAGCAAATAAATAATAAACTTCGAGCCCTTTTGCGCTCATTGTGGAGGGCTTCAAACTTCATACCTTACAAACTAAAAAAAAATATATACAATGCATTAATAAAATCACACCTCCAGTATTTAATAGAAATTTGGGGAACCGCCTCTAAAACTGTCTTAAAAAATCTACAAATAACACAAAATAAATTAATAAAAGTACTATTTCACCTTAATAAATTTACCCCGACCAAGGATGTCTATAAAATTACAAACATTTTCGATATAAATACATTATACAGATATAATTCATGTATATTGATAAAAAAAATTATTTCGGGCACAATACAATCTGATTTAATATTTAGCCAAAGAAAATACAAATATAATCTTAGAAAGAAAAATAAACTTCACCTTCCTGTACCTAGAACACTAAACTATGGTAAAAAGAATTTAAGTTATGAGGGAGCACAAATGTATAATAATCTACCCGACTCAATTAAAGAATGTAAAAGTCTGTTCAAATTTAAAAAACAACTCCGAACATATTTCTCCAAAGAAACTTAACAAAAAAAAAGGTTATGAGAAGGCTAAATTTTTTTCTAATATTTAATTTTTAAGAATAAAAATTAGTAAGTATATATACATTTAAAAAAAAAACTTAAAGCACATCTGGCTAGTTATTTGCAAACAGAATAATAACAATAATAAAAAAAAACTAACAAAAAAAGTATAATTACTTATGTATAAATATATATAGGTATATGAATAATTAATAATACATGTAAGTATATATATAAATAAAAAATAATTAAAAAAAACAAAATATTTCCTATATTTTTATATATAAATATAAATTGTAATAATGTAAACTTACATCTAAATCCGCTCAGTAATTTTTGCGTGAAAAAGTAACTCACTCACTCAACTCACAAACTTTCGCGTTTATAATAATTAGTGTGATAGAATAAGTATATAATAAATATATAATAATAGTACATATCATTATCATCTACTACTTATATTTACTTTTATAAAGCAAGCTACCTACTGTAATAAAATATAAAAAAAACTTCATAAGCATAAATATAAAAATATATTTTTTTTCATGTCGACTCAATGTATTCCTTAATCTTATTTGTGTTGTGCATGCGCCGGCCTTGCCGGACCCAAGACCGGTTGTAGGCAGGCTGGTGAATATGTTGCAAAAAAAGATGCACTGTGTGTGTGCGCCTGTGTGCGTACGAAGCTAATCTGATAACCATTCAGCCATTAGTACTTAGTTTGTTTTGTTTATTTATAATTTAATGCAGTTGCGCTGCACTTAATTTTAATTAATGTTAAGTTTTGTTTTGTAATCTCATTTTAAGTGAACATTTTATGTTTTTATGAGAATAAATGTCTTTAAACCATATTTTCACATTGTTTTTATACACAAAAATGCATTTATCACATCACAGTGTATAATGATAATGATTATTTTGAAGAGCCATCCTTTGTTCTTCCACGTTACCTACTTGCTAGCTAGATCTATTCTACGCGAGGTTCATAAGACTGAACCACACCAAACGATCCATTTTGGATTGGCCAACCACGATCTAAGATTGGGGATCATGGATCGTGAATCTAATTCATTCTCTTGGGTCGCACGAGGCACGTCCACTACGACCACTACTATGGAGCTCCAGTGGAGCGCACTCTTGCCGCGCGCGATTGGAGCGCGTATTATCGTTTAGTGTGGTTCCGGCTCAGCAGCATGCGCGCTTTCACGATTCAAACAGAAGTTCTTACTTAGTAATGCATAACATCAAGTCAATCATATTTTTACTATAAAATGAAAAAGAGAATGTGTGTATCCATCCATACTAACATTATAAATGTGAAAGTGGGTTTGTTTGTTTGTCCGTCTTTCACGTCAAAATGGGTGCAACGGATCGACGTGACTTTTGGCATGGGAATAGTTTGGCAGCTGAAAAGTGACAAACTTACTTAGGCAGCCATTACACAGTCAATCTGGATCGCAATCCGCGATCAAAATCAATGATCGCGATCCAGATTGACTGTGTACAAAGTTGATTGACGGATCGCGGATATTTTGAGAACAAGATCGCGATCTTGATCGCACAATATCTACATAGTAAATCTCGATCTCGATCGCGATCAAGATCACGATCAGTGATCACGATCTGGATTGACTGTGTTAGGCTACTTTTTATCCCGGAAAAATATCACATTCCCTCGGGATAACGTGTCGTCGTTTAGTCCACGCGGGCGAAGTCGCGGGCGGAAGGCTAGTATTTTGATATTTATGGAGACATTTCCTATTTGTGAGAGCTTGTAGCTTGTTGAGAATTAACTTTCTCTAAGTAACAGTAACGCCCAGCAGTGGGCGTCGTACGGCTGAAATGATGATGATGATGAAGTAATAGTTATAAAATGTAATTATATAAGTACCATTTAATTTATAATATTTAAAAAATGAATAAATACGTTAGAATGAAAACTATTTCTAATATTCCTTTATTTTATTTATTGGGTAAGTATGTAGGTACCTACGGCTGAAGGCCTAAGTAGCCAGGGCCGGTTAAATGCATTAAAAATGGTGGGTATCTAGGTACGTACTGGCCCTTTGAGTATTCAAAATACTGGCCACATATCGTTTATGAGCAAATTTTTCAATATGACATTGGTGACATTTTGTCAACATTGCTACAAACTTATATCACACCGTGGTTATTTTTTAGTACTAAATACTGTTGACTGCCGGCAGTCCATTTTGACAGTTAATTTTGTATTGCTAGTGGCTCCTCCACCACCACTGTCACCGGGTCAGGTATATTTGTGGCACTATACTTACTGTAGCGACATCTAGCGTCGAGTGGAAAAACGAAATAGAAATATTACATCAATAGGGCGAAAACCCCAGTTTTGGCAAGTGCTCCGAGTGCTTACTTAGCCTAAAACATTTCGTTAAAAACTTTTGCTTTTTAATATATTTTTTAAGAATAAGAATTCCTTATGACTAGAGATCGGATAATCGGATGCATATTTACCTAAAGTTGAGGTGTTGGCTGTTATGGAATGCACTTTTGTATCGAAAAATCCCGGGGTTTCGGAATTGACAAATATAGTGTTTTGGTTATATAGAATCAAATCTGGTATTTACATATATTCAGATGTTGGCTAAAATGGAATGCACTTTTGTATCAAAAATATATATAAAAATAATAATAACTCCTTTATAATTTTACATTTCTTCACATACTTTTTCAAGTTTCGAAACATATCTCAAACGAATAATAAATAAGAAATTATAAAGAAAAACCATTCAAGTTCTTGATTATCAAAGTAAAACAGCATCACCAATAAAATCCCGCGATCAACTAACAGTAGTACCTGTACCTACCTATCGTATTAAAGGACTAAGTAAGTTGAATGTTTAGGAAACACAGTATCTATGTAACTTCACTGCCTCCTACCACGAACGTAACTCATTGGCATACTTAAAGTTGCAAATACGTATGTACCTAAACGTCATATTTTGGTGTACACCTATAAAACATACACCAATCAACAGAGAAAACATTTTTAAACAACAAATAATCTTTGACAAAAAGTCGTAAATGATGTACTTTTTGAAATATTTCACTTTGAATGTGTATAATAAAACTTAGTATATTAAAACTTGTCATTTTTAGGTAGATAAGGTACTTGGAACTTTAGGTAGGTACCTATGCCAGGCTCCATATAAAAAGTTGGAATCTTTTCAGTGGCTGTCAGGCATTCGTAAGTATTGTAGGCTTTCACTTGTTTTTAAATTAGTCGTATTGTCATTGGCGTTGTCAATAGAAATGGACAATTCACGTGCAACGTTGCTAGATTTCCATAGCTCGGCTTGTGCAGTACGCGCAAAATAACTTGACGGTCCTGAAGTTCGCGCGGAATGCTGCGCAGTAGACAAATACAGGTGTGCCCGCGGTAATATTAGAAAATCTATCTATACAAAAGCTAAAATACCTACGCTATATTAGCCTACAAAAACCGCTGCAGAACCGCTGCAAGAAGACACATATTCTACGGACGCGCTCCAAGAGTCAAGATTCCCGCGTACTTCGCGAGAGTACGTCATCGAGCGAAATCGTCAAGGTTGTACAAAGAACATAAATTAAACAAAATGGCTGAAGTGAAATAAACTTTACTATTTATGAATAATGCAATGGAGTGAATTAAATGTGCTTTAATTTTACAAAATGATCTATATTTTTTATTCCATCTTTGAACTCACGGTTATTAAATTTTGCTAGCGAAAATATTCTGAATCGTGTGAACAATTTACAATAATGAACCATCGTATCGTTAGTCAAGATTTTATCTTAATTATATAGGAACGTAATAAAATTGTATCACAGCGTTTTGTGCGGGAAACGCGTGCGACAGCCCACTGCTGATCGGCTCGGTTACGAGCTACTTAGCGGTAGACACATAGCGCGTGACCTTGAGCGAGTGAGAGCGTTTGTGCACTATACAGTTTAGGGTTTGAAACATTGAAACTACACGAAATAAATAAATTCTTACTATTATAAAAGATTAATTATTAAAATACAAGCATCCGTTTTTTTCCGGATCGGTAAAATTCAGTGTAGTGCACAAACGCTCTGACTGGGGCCTGCCCGGGGTTGGTGTGCGGGCGGAAGCACGGCGTGTCTCGTGTCTCACTCTGACGCGTACGGATACGTCTGTGCAAACAATAGAGAAGGCTATGGTATTTCTTAATTAATGCGAGTGAGACGGCAAATTATACATATACCTGCTTGTGTGCAAGTAGCGACCCGAAAAGGGTATATAGACCCATAAAGTATTATTGTAAGTACTTATTGTTTTAATTAAACTAACACTCACTACTCTTCCTCTAACACTCTACATACTCATAAATCGCATGGGGAACTTAACTAAACTTCAAGTAAATACGTATGAATAGTTGTGTAAGTAAACCCGGAATCCCGGAATTTATAAAAATAAATACCACATGCTAAAGGCTTCGTTTTTACACCATGTTACCGACTAGTTTTGCATTCCCGAATTTTCTGTAATCCCGGGATTTATATTTAAAAAACATATTTTAAGAAGCCGCTTCCATAGTTAGTTAGCCAAATATTAACTTTAGGTAAATATGCATCCGATTATCCGATCACTGCTTATGACATAGGAATATTATTCAATAAACGCTTTTCAGTTTGCATTGAATTAAATGTTTCTTTTACTTTATCTAAGTTAGGTAAGTATTGATTTCTCGATGTATCTTTAAAAATACTGACTTCCTGCGCCATCTATTGCTTAGTAGTTATAATGACGTAAATAACATGAAATTATTCTTATTATTTTATAGGAGCCTGGATGGTTTTTAATTTATATTATGTTTTGAAGCAGGTAAAAAAATAACATGATTCATTATCAATTGAGACAGCGATTAAATATAACGTATTTTCATAATCATGTGGCGACATCTATTTTAATAAGAATCAGTTTTTGTATTTTCCCGTAGGAATAAGGGATTTTTACGGGATAAAAAGTATCCTATACTTTTTTAAGAGTAACCAGTTGTCTTCGTCCAGAATTTCATAAAGATCCGTTCAGTGGTTTTTGCGTGATGCCGTCACAAACAAACAGACAAACAGGTAAACAGGCAAACCAACAAACCGACAAACAGGCAAAAAATTTTAAAAAGAGATTTATACGCTCTATTGCTTATTTCTAACATGTTCTGGTATTTTTTTTTTTGCAAATATCTTCAATGTACAGACACGGAAAGTCTACGATTTTATTATAATGTATAGATGATAATGATTATCTAGAACTATTATTAGATCATTAGAACTGTCTTAACGGCCAGAATTAGATCTCTTATTACTAATCTGGATCATGCCTATCCCTATTTGTGGATTGATTATTAATTCTGGCCGTAACTTAACATCAATCGCAATCGCATTCAGTTTGAAAGATATTGCTCGGCCATTGCTGCTTTCGTCAACTAAAATTTTGTCAACTTTCTTCAACATCAAGTGATGGATGTCAAACTGAAAGCGATTGCGATTGGTGTTGTGTTAGACAATTAACCCTTAATGTGAGTAGACACTTACCAATAGGTTTCCCGTAAGTCTCCATGCCATTGCGGGAGACAGCTTTCCTGATGGCGGCAGGCCCAGTCTCCCCTTCGGGCAGCTCCAAGCGGTTGAGGAACCCGTTCTGCAGACGAGGCACTGGCACGTACAGTGTCTTCTGTTGCTCTAGGCAGATCACCCTGACAAACGTAGATAGGTTTTAGCTTATACTTTACATTAGACCAGCCCCGGCTTCGCACGGGTGATAGAAGATGTAATTCATACTTCAATACATTGAAGTGTACTACTGTCAACTCGATAGTTGCTCGTCAAAAGCTTTATCGATCAGCTTTTGATTAAAAAGTTGGACAACTATCGATCAAACGCTCAATTTGTATTGCATTGTAGTGATGTGCACATAAACTGTCGATCCGCAACTGTCAGTCTTTTGACTTTTGATGTTGTTTGTAACACCTTGGCTTGAGCGTTCATGAATAAAAACTGGTCGATTTGAGGTGATAATAAAAAATCAACTAACGACTTACATCAATTGTATGCGCACCTCCATCAACTAAATGGTTTAGTTGTGTGGGAATCACGAGAACCACACAACTTGACAAAACAGTTTAGTCGATGCAAAAGTTGTATGTATGCGATAGCCCTTACACAATCCTAAAACTATTGTTACTACATAGGTTAGTTCCTCTAATTTTCCTACTCTACTCGGGCTATTGATTGCACGCTTACTTATGCTATTATCATCGGGCACCAGGGTGACAGATAACTAAATAGTTACTACGTAACAGAATTACTCCATAGAAATTGTTCGATACCTAACGCGCAAATAGACTACTTTTTCTGCCGAGTACAAAAATGCACCTACAGCTTTGAGTATTAAGACACTATTGCTTTGCAGCTGCGCGAGACAACGTGACCTCAGAGTGAGCGGCTTAAACATAATATCAACCACATTTTTCTTATTGTGTTTAGGAAAATAATAAGTTTTTATTAAAAATTTAATTTTTATGACAAGCCTTTTTGCTGACTGTACTTAAATATTGTATTGTCATCTGAACCAAACCTGTATACAAAATTTCAGCTCCATCGGACACTGGGAAGTGGGTCAAATTAAGCTTGCAAGATTTGTCCCCCACTAACTAACATACTAACTAACTAACTCATTAACATGGCAAGTTAATAAAAAGCTTGTAAAAAGCATAATATTTAGACACGCATTGTCGACTACGTAGGAGGTAGTCATTTCGCGAATTGGTCCTTTAGGCGCATTTGGTCCAATTCGCGATTGGTCCAATTCACATTATTTGCGGTTGGTCCAATTCTCAGTTGGTCCAATTCGCAATTGGCTTAATTCGCAGTTGGCCTAATTCGCAGTTGGTCCAATTCGCAGTTGGTCCAGTTCGCGGTTGGTCCAATTCGCGATTGATCCAATAACATGTGTATTGTGATGAGGTAGAAAGAAATATAACCATGCATATTTGATCAAACGTATGATAGATAACACAAATGTATCTATCCTAACTCAACTAAATGTCAAGACTCGGCTGTCCACTATCTGCTTACATCGCGTACTCTCATACTTTGGCCACATAATGCGAAGAGGAGATGACAGTCTCGAAAAACTGGTCGTGGTTGGTGGAATAGAGGGCAAGAGGGCCCGAGGTCGTTCGCCAACCAGATGGTCTGACCAAGTAAGAGTAGCAACCTCCTCAAGCAAATTTCATCAAGCAGTGAGAGCAACTATGGACCGAGACCGATGGAGGCAAATCATAAAAGCAGCCGGTGATCACGATCCTCAGTTATGAGGGAACGATTAAGAAGAGAGATGATAGATAATTTTAATATATTATATAAATATACACTTTTTACCTACCGGGCGGGACCTAAGCCACGTTATAGATTCCGTTCTATAACTTGGGAAACATTATCCATCTTGGCCTAACCGCGAATTGGACCAACTGCGAATTGGACAAACTGCGAATTGGACGAACTGGGAATTGGACAAACTGAGAATTTGACCAATTGCGAATTGGACTAAGTGCGAATTGGAATTTTTTTTGAACATTGGACCAATTGCGAATTGGACCAAATGCGCCTAAAGGGCAAATCTCAAGTACTTAAAATTTGGAAAAAATATGTTAATTTACAGTTATTTATTTAGTGCTTCCGGCCGTTTTTTTCGATTGGTGATATTTTACTGTGTCAAATAAAATCCCAAACATCTGTCTAATCGTAATCCAAATATCCTTTACTTGCAATATACTTGGATTTAGTTAATGAAAAATATACGAAAATAATTGTCTTTGAATAGCCGAGGGATTTCGGCCGTCATAAGTTTAAAATTTTTATAATTTAATTTTTAATTGAATTTTAAGTGATTTTCGATTCGCTGGGCGCTCACGAGTTCACAGTTCATTGCCGGCTGCCGCTGCGTCCGCGCCCGCGCGAAGTGTATCGCGCGCGGCCGAGCAAGCGTTTTAGGGTGCCTATTTCGGTCGGGAATCATCGCCTTAACTTTAGCTCATTTTTGGTACAACCATAATACCTTATTAAAAAAATGCAAATACAATAAAACAATACAGTGGTTCAAAATAATAGCCTGTGAAATGATTTAAAAAAGTTTGAAGCAGTAATGTTATCTTTATTTACATTTTAATTAGGATGAGAAACTTAGCCTTCAAATAAATTTCAACTGCAGCTTAGGCGCGCCGGGCGCTGTTTCATTTTCAAAAAATGCATTTTTTGTTACTAACTTTTCTCTCTTCTGGTAACAACAAAAAGAAAATACCCAATTATTCCCTTTTACATTTAATATTACTTAACACTAACTTTAAATTATAAAGAAAACCTTTCACTAATATGTCCGTTTTAATTGGTTCATTAATAAACTATAAGCCAAGTGTTCAACTCTCACACAGAATTAACCGCTTTATTAGGTCAACTATAAAGTCTAAAACCCTCCAACCTTATTTCAAATAATAAGTTTTACATAAGGAAGTTATAAAACGAGGTGGAATGCATTGCATTACTCAAGATATCGGCCCGTTGCTTGCATAACTGAGACCGCTGTAGCATGATATATTTACTGAATCCGTTTAACGATTTCAGCCACTCGGCGCGGAATCAAAGCATTAGAAAGTTTCTAATTAAACTGTTCGAACGTTTTCTTGGATTTGCGAGTTACCTGGGTGAAACTTGTAACTTGTATGGTGTTAATTTTTTTGAAGAAAAGAGGCTTTTCTAAAATATGAGGGCATCGAAATAAAATAGTAGATTGTATTACAAGGGAGCAAAATAATATATCTTCTAGAGTAGAATCTCCAGCGCAGCTAGGGATTCTAAAGTAGAATCCTGAACGCAGCGAGGGATTCAATATACGCCGCCCGAGGTGAAAATAATTTTACGGCCGAGTAATACACTCTGCTTTTCATCCCCCTCTATAAGAAAAGCAGTAAAGACAACTCAAACTACCTACCTTTCTTTGTCGTTCGGATAGATCATAGCGCTAGTCGGGCAAGAAAAAAAAATTGAGTTTTGAAAAAAAAAAAATTGTCCATCAGATTCCTTATAAGTATCTCCGGAGTTGCCGTAGGGGGGTTGGAAATTTTGTTAGATTTTAGCTACGACTCACCGTTTACGAGATATTCTCAATTTTATAAAATTCCGTTTTTGAAAATTTCTCGGTCCCGAAAAAAGTCCCGGCCCCATACAAAATCAGTGGATTTTTTTTTAAGAACTGCACACCCTTTACTACACTCCAACCAATGCTTCTTTAATTATGTTCTAAATTCAAATCTCATCGTTTTGGACCCTGTTATGAAGCTGTTCAAAATTCAAATCTCATTTATCCCCTCTTGTCATAACAGGTGAACAATGAATCGTTTTGGACCCTGTTATTAGATAAACAATCATCGCTTTCCGAATCGATGGGATGAAATAGTAGATTGTATTACAAGGGAGCAAAATAATATATTTACGGCGAGGGCGCTATTTTGAATCCAGAGCGCAGTGAAGGATTCTAGAGTAGAATCTCGAGCGCAGCGAGGGATTCTAAAGTAGAATCCTGAACGCAGCGAGGGATTCAATATACGCCGCCCGAGGTGAAAATAATTTGCGGCCGAGTAATACACTCTGCTTTTCATCCCCCTCTATAAGAAAAGCAGTAAAGACAACTCAAACTACCTACCTTTCTTTGTCGTTCGGATACATCATAGCGCTAGTCGGGCAAGAAAAAAAAATTGAGATTTGAAATAAAAAAAAATTAAATAAAAAAATATATGTCCATCAGATTCCTTATAAGTATATCCGGGGATGCCGTAGGGGGTTGAAAATTTTGTTAGATTTTAGCTACGACTCACCGTTTACGACATAATAATCTCAATTTTATAAAATTCCGTTTTTGAAAATTTCTCGGTCATAGAAAATCAGTTGATTTTTTTTTTTAAGTACTGCACACCCTTTGCTACACTCCAACCAATGCTTCTTTAATTATGTTCTAAATTCAAATCTCATCGTTTTGGACCCTGTTATGAAGCTGTTCAAAATTCAAATCTCATTTATACCCTCTTGTCATAACAGGTAAATATGTAGTTTAAAAAACTATAAAAACACACTTTTATACTTTTAGTCTGTTCCTATAAAAGTGTGTTTTTATAGTTTTTTAAACTACATATTTTTTTTTTACTTTTTAGTTTAACAAATGGCAAGCTATGGATGGAGATGGTAATCGATTTCACAGTCCATTCATGTGTCTGCCCACCCCGTAAACATTATAACTCAAAAGCGTGATTGTATGTATTTAGTTTTATAAATTCAAGTGGAGTCTATTAGTTACCAGATGCACGAGCCGAACCCTTACTTCCTCCTTGCTCCATCATCTGACCCTCACCACCAAGTGTAGCGAATAGGTCTCATCAGAACGAAACAAATGAGCCCATCTCGTGGGATTTCCTAGTGGTCATTAAGGAGTGCCACTGACCTCCTCCTTGCTCCATCATCAGACCCACACCACCAAGTGTAGCGAATAGGTCACATCAGAACGAAACAAATGAGCCAGAACTCGAAGGGTTTCCTATTGGCAATTAAGGAGTGCCACTGGCTTCCTCCCAGCTTCATCATCAGACCCTCGCCACCAAGTGTAGCGAATAGGTCTCGTCTGAACGAAACAAATGAGCCCAAACTCGAGGGGTTTCCTAGTGGTAATTAAGGAGTGCCACTGACTTCCTCCCTGCTCCATCATCAGACCCTCACCACCAAGTGTAGCGAATAGGTCTTATCAGAACGAAACAAATGAGCCAGAACTCGAGGCGTTTCCTATTGGTCATTTAGGAGTGCCACTGGCTTCCTCCATGCTCCAATATCAGACCCTCACCACCAAGTGCAGCTAATAAGTCTCGTCAGAACGTAACAACGGAGCCTAAACTCGCGAGGGGTTTCCTAGTGGTTATTAAGAAATGCCACTGGCTTCCTCCCTGCTCCATCATCAGACCCTCACCATTAAGTGTAGCGAATAGGTCTCATCAGAACAAAACAAATGAGCCTAAGCTCGAGGGGTTTCCTAGCAGCCATTGAAGAGTTCTAATGTTCACCTCTTGACTCCATCATCAGATCAGCTCGATGATAGCAAATTATTGTATTGTCATCGGATTCATATAGACTTGCAAAGTTTCAAATCTATACGACAATTAAAAGTAGGTTAAAATTGAACTCCAAGATTTTCTTACATTGTGACTTAGTTACAAGTGAAGCTAATAAAAGTGTGGTAAATTATATGTAGTTTAAAAAACTAAAAAACACACTTTTATAGGAACATACTAAAAAGTACAAAATAACCGTCTATTCAGTAACTGAAATTAAAAAGCGTGGTGCGCTTGTCAATATCTTACTTACTTGAATGCATGCTTTGCAAAGGGCGCACCACGCTTTTTAATTTCAGTTACTGAATAGACGGTTATTTTGTACTTTTTAGTATGTTCCTATAAAAGTGTGTTTTTTAGTTTTTTAAACTACATATAATTTTTTTACTTTTTAGTTTAATAAATGAAAAGCTATGGATGGATGGTAATCGATTTCACAGTCCATTCATGTGTCTGCCCACCCCGTAAACATTATAACTCAAAGGCGTGATTGTATGTAAGTATTTAGTTTACAAATTCGAGTAGAGTCTATTAGTTACCAGATGCGCGAACCGAACCCTTACTTCCTCCCTGCTCCATCATCTGACCCTCGCCACCAAGTGTAGCGAATAGGTATCATCAAAACGAAACAAATGAGCCCAAACTCGAGGGGTTTCCTAGTGGTCATTAAGGAGTGCCACTGACTTTCTCCCTGCTCCATCATCAGGCCCTCACCACCAAGTGTAGCAAATAGGTCTCATCAGAACGAAACAAATGAGCCCAAACTTGAGGGGTTTCCTAGTTGTCATTAAGGAGTGCCACTGACTTTCTCCCTGCTCCATCATCAGGCCCTCACCACCAAGTATAGCAAATAGGTCTCATCAGAACAAAACAAATGAGCCTAAACTCGAGATGTTTCCTAGTGGTCATAAAAAGGAGTGCCACTGACTTTCTACCTGCTCCATCATCAGGCCCTCACCACCAAGTGTAGCACATAGGTCTCTTCAGAACAAAACAAATGAGCCTAAACTCGAGGGGTTTCCTAGCAGCCATTGAAGAGTTCTATTGGCCACCTCTTGACTTCATCATCAGATCAGCTCGATAGTAGCAAATTATTGTATTGTCATCGGATTCATATAGACTTGCAATCTTTCAAATCAATACGACAGTTAGAAGTAGGTTAAAATTGAATTCCAAGATTTTCTTACATTGTGACTTAGTACAAGTGAAGCTAATAAAAGTGTGGTAAAAATGAATCGTTTTGGACCCTGTTATTAGATAAACAATCATCGCTTTTCGAATCGATGGGATGAAAATATAGTTTCACTTCTCATGCTCGTAAAGTTGTTCTTTATGTCGAGAGAAGGCTGCATAAAATGTGTTTTATGCTCTTGTGCATAAAGTAATTTCTTTTAATGCTGGGGCTTCACCTGCGTGACGCCTAACGACGTTAATAACGGCATATCAGCGCGCTAATTGAAGCATATTAGTGCGCTAAGACCCGCGTATTCAATCACATGCACACACCTGCGTATTAAATCAAATAGCGCGCCAGGCGCAATAGCGCCTAATTAATGACATTAGACGCAGGTGAAGCTCCAGCATCATACTAAGGCAATTAGGCCTTACAGCCACAGACCACAATGCACCCTCATTTAAGTGATATATTTTTATGAGATTTAGGTAATATCTTAATTTAATTACGATATAATATATTACTATCTTAGCAGCCTCACTTCAATCAACAGCTATTTGTTGATCGAAGCAGCCTCAGGAGCCCGATTTTTAGTGTAGGAAATGAAGCTAGTTGACCCCCACAGTAATTCGTCAGTCAGAAAAAACTTTACAACGTGATAAAGTATCAATAAATTAAAAGTATTGTATAAAATTCCAAAGAATAATAATAATAGAAGTTAGATTTTTTTAATGAAAGTCATATTTCATAGATATCTTTTTGAGGAAAAATGCTCCGTTGAAACTTTCTTCACCATACATATTCATGTAACGTATTAAAATGATTTATGAAATATCCAAAAAAATATCCCAGCAGAAACACTAAATTTTACTAAAATATGTATTTTTGGTGTGACTCGAACCGTAAAATTTCTCCGTCGATTTTTTTTACGGAAATGCTATTTAATTGAAGTTTTATAACCACAAAATGAAAATCTAAAAAATAAACCATGTAATTAAACTATTTTAAAAATTGCCGTTTTACTCGCAGTGGAAAATTTCTCTATCTGTTTTATTTATTGATTTAAGTACACAGTTCACTTTAATTTCAACTACAACAATATCCAAAAAAAAAACCAAAACCTAAAAGCATTTTACATAGAAAAACTTAATTCAGCAATCGGGAGCTGTGAGTACGAAGCGAGGCGTAGGAGCGGGGCGCGGGAGCCGTACAGTTGTGCGATTCTCTAAGATTCAATCAACAAACTCGACGTTCTTTTTCGCTTGACTTTCACTTGTTTATTATGAATTCTGACATAAAGAATCGAAGTGAACGACGATGTGACGGTGAAACTTCGTTAGAGAATTGCACACCTGGACGGGTTCCCCGTCGCCCCGCCACCGCGCCGCCGCGCCGCCGGCCGCCGTCCGCTCGCGCGATCTATAGATTCTATTTTCACGTATCAATCGTCGAGGCAAAATAATTATGTTGACATTGTCTTTACCAAATAGTTGTATAAATGGTAGACCGAGAGGCGACCGTCGGTAATGAGAGATTTTCTACCAGCAAATAAAAAAAAAAGTTTATTTATTAGCTCGATAGATGGCGCTGACCTGACATGAATCCACTCACCTCTATTGTTTATTACCACACAGAGATGGGCCTATTTCTCGAAAGATACAAGTTTACAAGTTCACAAGCTTCGAAATGTAACATGGACTTGTAAATTCTGTTTCACGAAGTAAATAACAAGTGTTTTTTACGGTAACAAAAAGAGTGTCATTGGAATACCTAATGACATATAAATGCATTGGCTGATAAATATTTTTCATCTCTCATATTCGAAAAGTGATGTATATTTAAGGCCTAATCAGACGAAGGACTTTTGTCCCCGTGAGACAAAAAGTCCCTGTACGTCCAAAATATTTCCTCCGGGTACTTGTCGCGGACTCAACGCATATAGTGTGCGGTCATTTGTTGCCCGAAGACGTACTTCACTATCGGGCGCTCAATGCAGACTAAAGTTCGTTGTGTGCGTTGTTATGCCTATTTACGTTTGTTCTATTTTTTTCGGGGACTACCGCGAACTTTTGTCCAGTCCAGTCTCTCGGTGTCCGCCGCACTTTCGGGGACTTTTTGTCCGCGGTACTTTTAGTTCCTTGTGTGCGTTATTCGATACAATTTATAAGAGAACTATATCGATGGACAAAAAAATACTCGGCGGACAGTCCCTCGTCTGATCAGGCCTTTAAACTGAGCAGCGGGTTCAAAACTCTGCGTTGCACCCTAGGGTGTAAAAGTATTTTTTAAAATAGAACTGAATTTGGTTACAGTCAACCATAGAGTTATCCTCATCGGCAATGAAAAAGTTTTCTACTGATGTTGTATGGGGCGGGGGGGCCGGAACTGTTTTAAAAATGAATTTTATAAAAATGAGAATATCTCAAAAACAGTGCGTCGAAGCTAAAATCTAACAAAATTTTCAACCCCCTATGGTAACCCGGAGATACATAGGAGGCATCCTATGGACATATATTTTTTTTATTATTTGTTTAATTGAACTTCAAATTTTTTAAATATAATACAAAAAATAGAGAAGGCGATGCCCCCCGCCACCATTCTTTTATTTTTCTAGGTAGTTTTAGTTGTTTTTGTTGCTTTTCTTATATAGGGGGATGAAAAGCAAAGTGTATTTACTTTCCATGAATTCGAAATGAAAGTAGAGTGTATTACTCGGCCGCAAAATTATTTTCACCTCGGGCGACGTATATTGAATCCCTCGCTGCGTTCAGGATTCTACTTTAGAATCCCTCACTACGCTCGGGATTCTACTATAGAATCCTTCACTGCGCTCTGGATTAAAAATAGCGCCCTCGCCGTAAATATGCTATTTTGCTCCCTTGTAATACAATCTACTATTATCTTAATGTCAATGTCACTGACATTACACTCGTAATTATAGTGAATGATTTCTTCTAAAATGGTCGCCAACTTGTGATTCTTATGTTCTACTAGAGTAAAAATACAAGTACTTCACTAGCTTTCTTACATAATAATTGTAGACTTGTAAAAATGGTTAAACAGGGCCCTTGCCAGCAAATTTAAAAAAAGCAAACCCATGTCTGATGAACGCCATCTGTTGAGTTTTTTGGAACTAACTTTTTTCTTTTTTAATCATCTGTCAGAAAATCCCTCATTCTACCTACTATAGAGTACCACAATGACATACTCATTGGTAGAAGGCAAAAAGTTACGTTAAAAAAGTTGAGTTGTTGGTGCTGGTTAGGTTGGCGGCTAGGAAAGCCGCAACCTGGCCCTCTTAGTATATTCATGAAAAAAGTGCGGCTAAAGTAATGAGAAAATATGTCATCAGGTACCAGCATGATACGCTGTTCATACGATCAGGCTTGATAGATAGACTAGAAATATGTGGTCTGGCACGCGCCGTCTTGGCCACTTTGTCAGTTCGAGCGATTTTAGCGGCGGCTTGCGGGGTGCTTTTCATGTCATGGGGTACCAGTATCAAACTAACGTCTTACTGTAACTTAGGCCAACCTACTACCAAAAATACTGGTCTGCCGACCCGCAGCCTGGCCGTCTTTTGTGCCCAAGCAATTTTATGATTGTATTGTTACTTACATCAATAATATGAATGTACAGGGTAACAGGGAAATTCGACCTTAATATTAAACGACACCACTAATTAGGTTATTAATAATGTACTATATCCAAAAGTTAACCATTTCAGAAATATTTAACTTTTAGTATTTTTATCGAAACTACACTGCCTTTTGAGTTTTGCTCTTATTTAATTTATTTTTATTTCTTTTTCGCTCCGTTAAGTTACAGTTTTTGCTATTTTTTGAGGAGGGGTGTACCAGTTAACAAAAATAAATTATGAAACTCGAAATAAGTGCTATCATACAATAACTATTTAAATTATGGTTTATTACATAGCAATCGCAACTTAAAAAAAAAACTTAGAAAGTTAATCTGCAGATTAATGAAAACACTTCAACATCTTTTTGGCAATACAAATAGGTATAACACTTTAGGTAAAGTAGCTAAACTAAAGACGTATTGACAGAGAAAGCAGTGACATATAGAAAATATAAATATGTAACGAATTAAGTTTGTAAAAAGAAGAGGATAAATTGTGTAAGACTGTTATTAAAACAAAGTTAAAAGATGACCCTTTTAGAAAAATTAGCCTCAGAATGTTAAATTTGCTTTTAATTGTTTTTATTGTATTAATATATTATTATGTAAGGTTATGTATATGTTATAATAAGTATTGTGATTCTTTTGTTGCTTCTACAATAATAAAATTGTTATACCCATAATGTAGACGTACGTGTAGCAAACACAATAATAATGGATATTAGTGCTTTTCTTCGCCAACAAACTGCCATGCAGTTTGGCGATTGAAATTGAAATTGAAAGACAATTAACGATTGTGTGTATAGTTTTCAGTTTTACTGTGTAAAATCTGAAGTTCAAATAAAATAAAAAAATATTGTTTGATGTAAAGGAAAAAAATTATACATTACATTCAAAGAATAATAAAAATTACATTCATTCATTCATGATCATTAAATGGCTTAATTTTCGAAGCATGATAGAGGCACAAAATAAATAGGTACAGAAGACGATCTACATACAAAGTTCGCTCGAGCAACGCACACATAGATACCGCTCACGGACATGATATCTCGGTCTGTCTCGGTCGTGTACGAGCGCGAGTGCTATCCGCTTGAGACACGTGTCTGTGAACTTGTGCAAAAATGGAACAACAAAAAATAAGTTATAATAACTGTTCAGTGGACGGTTATTTTAATTAAATATTGAACAGTGAATTCTCCCTGATCCATGAGTCAGAGCGTGTGGCCGGAGAGTTTCTTTGATTTGTTACGGCGAGTTTTATAATAACTGGACATTTCCGTGCGGGCAGTATCTACCACCATGTTGTATATAGATTGTCCACATCGATGCTTGGATGGAAGGGCTTAGAAGCGGTTTTGAATCTCGAGCGGAAAGCACTCGCGTTTTTTAATTGGTGCTGGTTTTGGTCGGAGCGTAGATTTTTTCAGTCGAGATCTTTCCAGCTTGACATTGTTACTCAACTCAATATGCTCTAACTGTGCGGTGATCGCTTCCTGTCCTTACGAGGTTGAATACAACGACATCATTAAATATTTGCTTCCTCGTCGACATATAAAATCTATCTTGTTTTTAACTTTACCCTCCGGCTTAATCCAGGTTAATTTGCGGCTTACGGGCTTTTCAAAGGAGTTCATCAGTAGAAAGAGGTTTTCCCCCGCTCCACAAAGTCTACCAGCATCAGGCCTCTTTCGTTTCGTTGCCAAAATCCAAATTGCCCCACCCTCAACTCATCACCGTAACGATGCCCCAATTTTGCATTGAAATCCCCTGTCACAAACGTGTAGTGGGTTTTGTATAGCTTTGAATGGCTTTAGAGATCTCCCCATACATAGCCTGCACTTCAACATCGTTGTGTTTCGAGGTCGGAGCGAAGACCTGTATGATATGCACCATATACCGTTTCTATATTTTGAGTAGGTGGGTAGCGTATCTAACTACCTTGCTCGACACACTCCCTATGGTGACGACGTTGTTAACGAGGGATTTGTGGACGATGAACGCAACACCACCAATGGACTGCTGGTTACCCACCCGGTGGTATAGCAAGGTATAAGCTGAATAGTAGGATAATCAAGTCCTCTTCCTCTCTTCGGACCTCAGTTATGTCAGTGACATCCCATTGTAACTTGCTAATCGCCTCTTCCAACTTGAAAGCTTTGCGTCGGCCCTTAATGTGTGCGTGCTTTAGGTTACCAGGTGAGCAATTTAACAGGATAGCTTATAAATTGAAAATAATATAAATTTTTTAGAGTTATTTTTTCATTATCTTGCCATAATCCATATTCGCTAAAGCACGCGGATGCACTCAGTTATTGTTCGCTTGATTCGATATCATCAGGGTATTTCGACTTTTTAATTCCAGCTATTATACACCTTTTGGACTTCACATTTCTTCAATGTGGGTGATAATGCAGATGAAATTAGGTAAAGGTTATTCTAACTAAGCCTACTATCGAGTACTACAAATTAAAAGGATGTAATTTCTGTTTGTTGTACTACGTCAATTCGCCATATAAAATACCCATTATCCTTTGTGTTAGTTATAGGCTTATAAGTAGGGGTGAGCACGTAAAACATGTGTTGTGATTGATAAAAATACTGCAACATGTCATTTTTACTTGTGTTTAACGTAATGCTTATTTTTTCATTTCATCAAACAATATTTTTTTTACTACTCGTCACCGCTCTCTGACCTTAATTGGTATAAAATAAATAATAAAAAATATCTGTATTCAACTTGACTTAATAAATAAGCTCTTTTGAATCGTCTATATTTTTCTACCACCCGTTCAACACGTTTTTAACTGATAAGAAGAACAGGCGCAATAAACTTATCAGCTTTAATCATTTGAAGTAACTATATTTACAAAGATTTATATCCTTAACTTTTACAACTTTTTAATAATAATATTACACTAGTTCAGCTAAGGTTATGTGTTACATCAAATCCATGTATTACGGTCTTTCAAATAGTCGTCTACTTTATAATATGCTTCGCCCATGAGCGATTTTTTGACATGACTTTTGAATTTGTTCAAAGGCAGCTCTACTAAATTCTGTGGAACTTTATTAAATATAGCTACACTTTTCCCCAAAAACGAACTTCTTTCTTATACCTTTTTGGATTGTCATAAAGATGTTGAAGTGTTTGCATTTCATCTGCAGATTAACTTTCTACGATTTTATCCAACCAACGTGCTTGAAAGTTGCGGTTACTATGTAAAAACTGAGAGCAGTTATTTCGAGTTTCATTATTTATTTTTGTTAACTGATACACCCCTTCTCAAAAATAGCAAATACTCAATTGTGCGAAAAAGAAATAAAAATAAATTAACTTAGAGCAGTAAAGGTTGGTAGTGTTTCGCAAAAAACAAATTTAAAGTGAAATATTTCTGAAATGGTTAATTACTATTAATATAAAATATTAGTCTCCTTTAATATTATAGTCGAATTTCCCTGCAACCCTCTACATTAATATATGTTGTCGTCCAAATCAAAAGGGACCTTATTGCGGCCGGCACATACGTCTTTAATTTTGTTGTTTTGTATTCGAACAACAGCAATAAAGGCGTTAGTGCCGAGAGCCACAAGGTCCCTTTTGATTTGGACGACCACATATAATAGATGTAAGTAACATTATTTTTATAAAAAAATAAAACCGCCTTCTAAAAAACCACATCAAAAAAGTAAGAAATAATTCCTCACCAAATAAATAACGTAAGTACTTTGAAGTCGGGCGTGAAACATGTACAATTTTTTGTTGTTTTTGTTAAAACCCGCCCGACTTCAAAGTACTTACGTTATTTATTTGGTGAGGAATTATTCCTTACTTTTTTGATGTGGTTTTTTAGAAGGCGGTTTTATTTTTTTATAAAAATAATTTTTATTTCACTCTTTTTAGTGCATCGTGCAGGCAATTTGCGTGTTTTCTGGTAAATAGGTATGTGATCAAACTCAAAACCTCCTTTTTCGAAGTCGGTTAAAATACCTTGAGGTATCCCCTTGTTAACAAAACAAGAATCATCTAAATCGGTTTATAAACAAAGGAATTATGCCTAAAGATACGTATTAAATTCACATAAAGTGGTAACGAAAACGACAGTATTTTCAAGATTTCCTGAAAACTACTGAACCGATTTCAAAATTTCAAAAAATGGGACCAACTTGGAAACCAAAAAAGCATACATACAGACGAATAGAGAACCTCCTCCTTTTTGATTTAGAAGTCGGTTAATTACTAAAATAAAATACATAAAATTGCTCGGACACAAAAGACAGCCAGGCTGCGGGTCGGCAGACCAGTATTTTTGGTAGTAGGTTGGACTAAGTTACAGTAAGACGTTAATTTGATACTGGTAGTACCAGTAGGGTGGTTTTCATGTCATAGGGTACCAGTCTGGTACCCCATGATATGAAAACCACCCCGCAAGCCGCCGCTAAAATCACTCGAACTGACAAAGTGGCCAAGACGGAGCGTGGCAGGCCACATTTTTCTAGTCTATCTATCAAGCCTGGTCGTATGAACAGCGTTTCATGCTGGTACCTGATGATATATTTTCTCATAATTTTAGCCGCACTTTTTTCATGACTGTACTAAGAGGGCCAGGTTGCGACTAGACAACCTAATCTATTTTTAACGTAACTTTTTGTCTTACTACTAACAATGAGCATGTCATGATTGATGATGACGACCGATTTGGCGCAGGGGTAGGCTACCCACCTTCTGCGCCAGTGGTCTCGGGTTCGATTCCCGAACAAGACAAATATTTGTGTGCATGAACCTGTCTATTTGTCTTGGTCTGGGTGTTAACTATGTATATTAAGTATGTATTTACAAACAAAAAAGTATTTAAGTATATATTTATCCGTTATCAAGTTTTCTATAATACAGTTTCTTAATTAAATTAACATGGGCTTAGATAATTGGTGTGAATGTAAGAAGTTGTTTATTATTTTAATTAATATTATTTATGATGATACTCGAGCAGGTAGGGTTACCGACGGTCGCCTCCCGGCCGATGGTTGTTTTGCGTTTATAATACACGTTACGGTTGTTGTTGCTCGCTATGGAACGTTGTATTTTTGTGTGCACGTACAACCAGTAAAACTTAGTATGAGTTTGGCAAACTGTATTCGTAATCGAAAACTATCGCTTTATCCCATTCATGACGTTTAACTACTTTACCGACATGAGCAGTTCTTCCAATAGTTTTCGTAAACGTAGACAGTTAAAATCAACTCGCCCAACTCTCCCTAATCGCTTATGTATTGTTCTAGGTATCCTAGTTTAATAAATAACCAAATAGTAAAAAAAAATATTTTATAAAAAAGTAAAAGCGCTTTAAAAAAATGCCACAATAAAATTAGAAATAATACTTCTAATAACTGTATTCACACCAAATAATGTAAGTACGAGTATTTTGAAGTCGGGTGTGAAACATGTACACACGGCGGCACATCAGACTATACATGTTGACCTTGAGAACGCCTTTATGCCCTACGTAATAAAAGCTGTTATCGCAGTTCAACTGTTTAACCTGATGTGCTGTCGAGTGTACCTACATGTTTTGGTGTTTTTGTTTAATTCCACCCGACTTCAAAGTACTTACGTTATTTGGTGTGAATACAGTACCTATTAGAGCTATTATTTCTAACTTTTTCGTGGCATTATTTTAAATAGTAGGATGTACACATAAACCGCATCAATCAAAAATACTTGCCTGTTGAAAAAAGCATCAAAAACGGTTCAGAAAACATGACATAATCGCGGACAAACATACATACAAACGGATCAAACTGAAAACCTTTTTTTTTAAGTCGGTTATAATACCAAAACCTTCTTCTAAATGTAAAGAAATAATTTTATGTAAACCGCATTTCAACTCAAAGACAAACATACATATCAAATTGTGCACCTCCTTTTTTAAAGTTAGTTAAAATGCCAAAACCTTCTAAATGTAATAAATACTTTTCTGAAAACCGCATCTCAAGGACAAACATACGGGTCAAACTGAGAATCTCCTTTTTTGAAGTCGGCCAAAATTCCAAAATATTCTCCTAAATGTAACAAATACTTTTCTGAAAACTGCACATCAAAGTCAAACGTACATACATGCGAGTTAAACTGAGCACCTCCTTTTTGAAGTCGGTTAAAATGCCCAAACCTTCTATATTATGTAACAAATACTTTTCTGAAAACCGCATCTTAGAGACAAACACAAACAAACGTGTCAAACTAAGAACCTCCTTTTTTTAAAGTCGGCTAAAATTCCAAAATATTTTCCTAAATGTAACAAATACTTTTCTGAAAACCGCATCTCAAAGTCAAACATACATACATACGGGTCAAACTGAGTACCTCCTTTTTGGAAGTCGGTTAAAATGCCAAAACCTTCTAAATGTAACAAATACTTTTCTGGAAACCGCATCTCAAAGTCAAACATACATACATACGGGTCAAACTGAGTACCTCCTTTTTTGAAGTCGGTTAAAATGCCAAAACCTTCTAAATGTAACAAATACTTTTCTGGAAACCGCATCTCAAAGACAAACATACGGGTCATACTGAGAACCTCTTTTTTTGAAGTCGGCTAAAATTCGAAAATGTTCTCCGAAATGTAACAAATACTTTTCTGAAAACCGCATCTCAAAGTCAAACATACATACATAGGGGTCAAACTGAACACCTCCTTTTTTGAAGTCGGTTAAAATGCCAAAACCTTCTAAATGTAACAAATAGTTTTCTGAAAACCGCATATCGGAGACAAACATACAAACATACGAGTCAAACTGAGAACCTTCTTCTTCGAAGGCGGTTAAAACTCCGAAACTTTTCTTCGAAGGCGATTAAAATACCTAAATGTAAAAAATACTTTTCTTAAAACCGCATAAAAATCGCGAGATAATCGGCCAAACATACATACAAACATACCTAGTCAAACCAAACCAAAGAATACTATAATATGGTCAAACTGAGGAGCTACTTTTTTTTGAAGTCACACTAGCTACACAAAAATAAGCAGGAAGTGGTTCACCGAATTTGTCCCTGACTGTACAAAGAAAACAAAAAAGAAAGAATCACACAGCGACCGACTACACGAACGCGGCCCCCCAGTTGTGCCCCCAGTCACAGGGTCACGCGTTCAAGGTCGTACTATTAGCACGAGGACGCTAATCTGCACCCAACTGGTAACGAAAGACGGTACATTATTGCGTAACAGGGGATAGATTTATCTTCACTTTCAAAATTTTGGTGTTCCGGATGATATTTCTTTTGGATATTTTAGATTTGTGTGTATATGTGACTTTTTAACATAATTTTAAAGATAAATAATGCTGAGCAATTTTCCATATTGAATTATTCATAATTTAAAATAAATCAATATTGGTAATAATTTTTTTTTGGATGTTCTTACTCGTAACGTCAAATTACATTCTAAGGTCATATAAGTAAAAAAAAACGACGGAGCAATTTTTCAATGAAAATGAGAGTCAAAAAAGGAATTATCATTCAAAAGCAGTACTCATGTTTGAAAAAAGTTTTGGATTTTTATCAAGTATCACATACTAGTATAAATAACTCATTTGGTAAAATAAATTTGGGTTGAGAAATTACTCGGTTCAATATATAAACATATTTGTATATTTAGGTATAAATACCTTACTTCCGTGTGAGTTTCTTTTTGGATAAGCATTTAAAAGTTTATGGCTCATGCTATTTTATAACCCAGCAAAGTTTCATCGACTGAGGAATTAATGTATGGGTCTCCATACAAAGAATCTGTTCATTGCCTACACTATTTGAGGCATTCGAACTTTTTCAGCGTGGTAATTCGTATGTCGAACATTTTGTTTGTGGTTTCTATTGAAAAGTTAGAACGTTTCAAACAAACTACTCTGTCCCACATGTCAACAAATTCATTTTGACAGCTAAGTTCGTATACGAACATCGATTGGTCCGTACGTAACACTCGTTGCGTTCGACTGGTTTTCGATCGAACTTTTTCGATTGTGAAATTCTGACAATACACAAACTGTGTTAAATTTGAATTTCGAGCTTATAAAAGTGAACTTTTCTCGATTGCCTGAGGATCGGCCCCCTGGTGTTTTCCGAGGGGAAAAGAAGACTAAATATCCTGGTTTAACAGTTCCAATAAGAACAGTAATGCCAAACTCGCACGCCCTGTGGTTTACCCAGTAGGTCTAGTAGCACGACTTAGCGCGACTCTTTGTCGCGCACTTTTCAACCAATCAGCATGTCGCCTTAAGTCACGCCCGCTAACTACGAGCGATCTGATTGGTTGAAAGTGCCCGCGACTCTTTCTCACTCGAGTCGCGCTCAAGTTGTGCTAGCCCTACTGGTTTACCTTCAGTGTTGGCATACTTTCGTTCACTACGAATCACTTTAACAAAGCACTGAATTAGAATTCGATTCCCTTTCCGAATGATTGCGGGTCGATCGGGGCAGGTAAGAATAGCGGTACAAACCACACGAGCTCCTGCTGTTTTTTCGGCTTCACCTTCACAGTACGTGTACAGTAAGTACTTCACACGTGCAGTTCTGGCAAATTAACAGCTCCCCCCCAGAGGACCTTTGAAATTCGGGATGCGACAAAGCCAGAGATATCTTTGGTTTACATTTTCAAACAAGAAATAATAGTTATACCAACCTCACAGGTTCCTGGGGTTTATCCGGGTTCACCTTCACGGTGTTGGCGTTCTTGAACACGTCCAATTCTGCCAACTTAGCGGCCGCTTCTGGAGCACCCTTGAAGTTCGGGATGCGGTTGTAGACCGGACGAGGGAACATGGCCAGGCCATTTGTCTCCAAGTGCCGCCAAACTTTGAGTCTGAAGGACTGCTTGGTCACCTCTTCTGGCACTGGCTTCTTGGCTGGAAGAAATATAACAATATTATATATGCGAAAGTTTGGCTGTTCGTTACTACTGGTCGCAACGGCCAGGAGCAGACCGTTCGATCTGGATGTAACTGGCACCGAGATAGATTATGGTCTTGAATAGCATTTAAGTAGGCTTCTTTTTACCATGGGAATATATCTCGTTTCCACGGGAAAACATCGTCTAACTCACACGGGCAAAGCAGTAAAGCGGAAAACTAGACAATTATTTTTTAATGTTTTGATGATATGAGTGGAAAGGCTGTACCTTTCCCCTCGTCTCAACTCTCATCGTATCTCATCTCAACTTGGTACAGCCCGATTCAACCTTTTTGGCGTCTTGGAACATCGCGCGAAACGATGCGCAATACACAATCAATGCCGGCACTTCACGCTCGCCGAGTGGACGCGAGTGGTGGCGAGCGCGAAAGTGAAGAGACGACGCTAATATCGACTCGTGCGCCCTCGCCTCGCCTCGTCGTCGCTCGCTATTTTGTCGTAACCAAGCGTGAAGAGGGGTACTATTTGCATCGGCATCACTCGCCGAGCGTCTTGTCCGAGCGCCTCGTCCGAGCGTGAAGTGCTACCATAAGATGTTGTGGGAGAGGATCCAAACTTAATGGCGTGAAAGTGATCTCATCACTTCACGACCGCCATTACGATTGGATCGCACTGCACAAACATATAATGGGAATAATATTTGTTGGATGGGTTAGGTTAGTAAATGCAATCTGACATAATATCCTTACTTCCTACTCATATTTTAAATGAGAAAGTTTGTGAGTATAGATGGATTTTTGTTACTCTTTCACGTAAAAACTACTTAACGGATCTGGATGAAATTTGCAACAGAGATAGATTATATACACGTTAGTACATATATAGTATTATATATATTCTATGCTAGTACCTAAGATTAATTAATCATACTAAATAAAGTAAATCACGATAATTCTCAAACATCAATAGATAATATTGCCGTTAACACAGGCCTTTAATTTTTTTGTTCAAATATACAGTCGAACCAATTTACAAACATTTAGTAAACATTTACAACAATGCGAATAAAATATGAAAGAGACTTTCGTGAAAGCAATTTTTCAAATTATTTGTAAGGAAGAAGAAATCAATTTTGACAAGTGACAATTCGAATACACTTATCTGCCTTATTGAAAGTAATGTTGGCGATTGTCCAAGAAAATGTCTAAACCGTTGACAAACTCAGTTTAGCCGAGAATCCGATTTATAAGAGAAAATAGTTCCGATACAAAAATACTTTTGGTCGTTAGGTGGGCTGGGGTCATTATACTTTCTCTGAATTTTATAGACTACTAGTTTTCCGCATGCGGCTTCGCCCGCGTGGACTACACGACGTTATCACGCGGGAATGTAATATGTTTCCGGGATAAAAAGTAGCCTATGTTCCTCTCCAGGCTACAAAGTAGCTGTGTACCAAATTTCAGCCAAATCCATTCAGTCGTTTTGGCGTGATTTGCTCATGACCAACAAACACCTAAACATCTAAACTTTCACAATTATAATATTTGTAGGAATGCTATTCACGCATGTATTAAGAACACGTGATAGGTTAGAAATGTACGCCTTGAATTTTTGACGTGTTCTACAGGACTTCCGACACAGGGTAAAAACCAATGATGTTTTATATGTAGATACGTTATCTGAACTAAAAAGTGGCGACGAAAAAGTAAGGTAATTGCCCGAAGTTTAATCAGTCATACACAGACCCTTGTCGTGTCAACGCGCTGCAACAATTTTTCGATTACGCCTCAAATAATAAACTTAATGCCTTCCTGTGTTTAGAGAAGTTGCAAAAACTATGCCGGATCTTTAAAAGACAAGAAAATTGATTCATTTCATACGTAATTATTGAAATTATAAATTTAAATTTAATTGTAAATAATTAGTGATGACTTTTGCGCTGTTGCCAGTTCGACATGCATGAGCGAGTAAGGTTGTAAAGTTTTGTGAACGCATGAAAGAGACAGAAAACTGGCACATAAGACAGTGCTTGCAATAATTGTTTATCTCTTTTTGACAGTGGGGGTTTGTGTATGTCTCCATTATTTTGGTGAAAAAGAGATAGATATGCGGAAATGCCTGTTGTTAGGAAGAGATAAATATATTTTGACAACTTGTGCTTGTTTTTGGTTTCTTTTAACGTGTAGTACGAAATTCGCCATTTTAAAATGCAATTTATTCGAGTGTAACGTTCGTCGTCTATTAATAAAACGTCATTGGTAAAAACGCCTTGAATTTTTGACGTGTTCTACAGGACTTCCGACACAGGGTAAAAAAAACTACTACGTATTACAGAGAAACAACTTCATAGAAAACGGTCCGAAATGATTACAGTACTACAAGCATGCTGAGCATGTGTGCGTGTCCACTGGCCGCTTGTCACTGGCTTATCACGTACGCTGCGCGACTGGAAAAAACCGGTTTACGTTACGTCAGCTAAGCCAGTGGACAGGCTCAGGGCACAGGAGCACATGAATAAATACTCCACCAGAATACAAGCTGCCTTATGCGGCCCGCTGTCGGTACACTCACACATAGCGCGGCAATGTGCGCGTGACCTCTCACCGACGCGACGGGTTCACCGACGCGCCGCCGTGGTAATAGCTACAGTTGCAGTCGGGAATAATTCCGAATCTTTCCCGTGGAATACTTACGAAATATTCCGAAGTATTACGAAACATTCGGAATATTTCGATCGTCGAAAAATAAGGGAGTAGGTAACGATAAAAAAGCAGCAATCGGTAAAAAAGCAGTAGAAAGCAGTTTTGACACTTATTTTTAAATACCTACCTAAGCAAGAAAAATAGTCAATCATAGTAAAAGAAGTATGGATGGATATCTTACTATCTAGGTACCTCTTAAATAAAATGTCTGTGGAAGTTTTAAGTGTAGAAGTAGGTACTTAAGTAGGCACATATACCCTACCTAAGTACCTATTATTTTAGCGAATTTTTAATGTTTTTGAATTGCTTGAAACGGATGAAAACATATTTTTAAACTATGATAAAAGGTTTTAAACTATAATAAGGTAAGCCGATTAGAATCGGCTTGTAGGTATGTACCCTTTCGTTTTGCCAGTGCCACTGCTAGGTAGGTACAAAACTCGGCACGGAGTCACGGAGTATAGCCGTCATCGGCATAGCCGTCGAACCACAATACAAGTGGTCGTACCTAGCAATACAAGTGCCGTGCCGAGGCTTAGGTCATCACTTCACTATCACTAGGTAGGTAAGTAGGTAGGGTACATAGTATAAAATAAAGTCACTCTCCGCCTCTGTCTGTCTGTTTCTAACCTTTCTTCTTTTAAACCACGCATCGGATTTCGATGCAGCTGTCACTGTTATTTAGAAAATTTATTCTCGAAGGTTTATAAATAAATACCTACATACAAAACATTCTAATTACGTATTTATATAATAGAGAAAAATTACATGTTTTTTGATGAAGCCGTCAAAAAACGATTTTTCGAGCGCTTAGGTACATTGCGAACGCTGCTGGCTAAGGGTGGTGGTATTCCATTCATCAAAGATCTTTGTCCAGTATGCATTGGATCCAAGAAATTGGACGCATATTGGACGACTTTGACGTCCAATTTCATACATTCAACGTCCAATTTCTTGGACAAAGATCTTTGATAAGTGGAATACCACCCTTAACCGTATGAGATACCTACCTACATCAAAATAATTTACTACGGCATTGTATATCATAGAGGCCTACAAAAAAGACCCGATGTCGCCTTATTTCTATAGGTTGACTCACAGTAATTTTTATATTTATTAAGTTATTTAAAAATATTACTTTATTTGCAAAGCTAATGTCTCCTAATCAGTATTAATCCTTATCCAAATAAGTACCTATATAAGTTACCTTGGCCATTTAATGTAGGTAAAACGATATCATTGAGGTAGATCAAAATTATCCTTTACCGTATTTCATTTAAATGAACACTTTAGAAGTTATCACAGATTCGAAGCACCCACAAATTGTTCAAACGAAGCCGGGCTGGGTCGCTAGTACCTATAAAAATTAGTGTTTTGCTGTAAGTAGGTACCTACCTACTTTTGTTGTTAATGTCGCCTTACATAGGTAAGGAATAAAATAAACATTCAAATTTTACTTACGCTAATTACGCTACAATAATAATAACAACCAATTCACCATCAATCCATCACTGAGCAAATAGGTAAGCACTTCGTTTTTAAAAACAACGCTCACGTTTATTTTTATCGAAATTGAAATATTTTCTTAGACCGCGAATTATTGCGAAACATTATGAATCCTTCTCTGCGGGGAAGGGGAGCGGTCGAATAATTCCCCGGGGGGCATCGCCTCCCACTCCCCGCCCCGCTAATCTCGCCCGCCCGCCCTGCGCGCCGCGCGCGCCGCCTGCCATGCGCCACTAGAATTTGTTCTGCGGCGGGCGCCGCGCGCCGCGCACGAGTTGTTTGTTCATCCGTCGTCGTCGTCGCCCGCCGGACTCGGGCACGATATTTTCTAGCAAGATTGACCTAAGATAAAAAAATGCCAATATTTTCAAACGAATTTATTTTGAAAAATTCTGATGGAAAGAAACTTTATGAGAAGTATTACGTAATTATTCCGAATACTTCAGAAGTTTTGCAACTGTAGTAATAGCATCTACACACGTTCCGATCCGACGTGTGTAGCGTAGTCGTCCGACCATAATTATTATTATTCGTGTTTGACACGGTCGGCCAGATTTGGTTCGCACGAACTTCACTTCCTACCAAATCGGAACGTGTGTAGGCTTCCGACCGGACCAACTTGGCAGTGTTGACAATTTTGGAGGTTTTCCCCTAGATTTAGGGAGAAAATATGTAAAAGCGGAAATATTTAAAGCAGGTAAATTACGTTTAAGGGATTTTCAGAGGATTCAATTTAATGCTCCTTCATGAGTTTTACGTAGGACTGAACGAACGAAAGGTTTAAATATGGCCATTTATGAAAAGATTCTATTTATCTATTTGTCTTTTTAGAATATTTTGTTTAAAAACTAGCAATTTGTCGTAAAACTAAATATATATAAAAAGGGCATAACACCTTATCAATAAGTGCTGCTTTTAGTAAATATTTAGCAGGTTTCGTATTTTAATGAAAACAACAGAAAATTAAAAAATTATTAAATTGTTTTTCTATAGTAATAAAACATTAAAAACCGATAATATTTTTCTTTTTAATTTATTTATTGCAAGCAAATTGATGTTTTCAGTATTTATAAATAATAATAATATTGGGAGATCAGCAGTGGCTGGCAACACTGCAACAACGGCTAAAGTTCGGCCAGACCAAATCGGAACGTGTGTAGCGCCGACCGATTTGGTCTTGCAGATTTGGTTTGAACGTGTGTAGGCGCGGATCAGATTGCAGTGAAGTTCGCCCGCACCAAATCGGCGGTCGGATAGGAGCGTGTGTAGCGGCTATAAGAACTGGTTTGCGCCGGCTCAGTTGTGGTATAACTGGCAGGGCCGCACGTCGCGCGCATTAGACGAGCGAGATTGAATTTTGTTGACGAATTTGTGTGTGTGTGTGTACTGCGTGTGAAAAAGTGTCAAATCGAAATATATACTTAAAACAAGGTTGGTTTAGTTACACAATGCCCAACTCTTGCACCGTGTGTATGAACAATTCTGGAAAGAATAAGGATATTTCTTATTTTTCGTACCCAAGAAATAATGAGCAGTAAGTATAATTTACGAATACTGTAAAATAGATTACATAGCTAAGTCAAACAAAAATTGGGATTGAAAATGGCGGTCAATATAAGTATTGGAATTATTTATTACCCTTTAACACTTTGAACGAAAACTACGCAGCATCTTTTTGGGTTTTACAACTTGGCTTCAGTTTTTTTTATGTGTGTGTGTGTGTTATTTTTTGTATTGACATGCTTGCAATTGCTTTGCTTGCTCACACAAAACCTTCTGGTAAAATCTTCTTTTTCAACCCCAATTGTTGTCGGGACATGGATGCTGTTTTGAATATGTAGGTACTTAAGTAAGTACTTACCTATTATATTTTTTTAGTTTTCATGAGTACTTTTTACCCACGACGGAACGGAGCCGGTATATGCGTTTGGGGTTAGAGGTTGTTTGTTTGTGTGTTTGAATGTATGTCTGTTACTCTGTTACCATTTATCTCCTAACCACTGGTTCGATTTTAATGCGGTTTTCAGTTATGGGTTTTGATTTAAATCGATTGCGTTCTAGTCGGGTTGTTTCTCGTTTTACCTTTTACTTTTACCTTAGTTTATTTCTTCGCCACACTCTACAGCCTACGACTTGATGAATGAGGTGTAGTTAATTTCGTCTTGGTTGTAGAAGTGACATCCTACTATCCTACTTGCTATCATATTATAAATGTGAAAGTTTAGATGTTTGGATGTTTAGATGTTTGGATGTTTAGATGTTTGGATGTTTAGATGTTTGGATGTTTAGATGTTTGGATGTTTGGATGTTTGTTACTCAATCACGCCAGAACGGCTGAACGGATTTTGCTGAAATTTGGAACACAGATACTTTGTAGTCTGGAGAGGAACATAGGCTACTTTTTATCCCGAAAATATATTACATTCCCGCGGGATAGCGTCGTGTAGTCCACGCGGGCGAAGCCGCGGGCGGAAAGCTAGTAGGTTATATGATGATATTTTTTGCGCTCACAATGCAACGTTTTATTATGTAGGTACTTACCTTATTTTATTTTTCCTCCCTAATTTATTTACGTGCAGCAGGTGTCAGCCCTATCAGAATATGTATCAATTTTGCTAAAGTAGGAAAGCTTGGACTCTGTAGGGGTACTCTGTGACAGGAGTACTACAGAGAGTTAACTTCCTAGAGCGTGCAAAATTTTGATAGGGTTGTTACAAGAAGTTAAAATTGTTAGCTTTTTATTAGGTACCTATTCTGCAATATTTATTTAAGTACAAATTACTTACTCTCTTTTTATTTTTTAAAAATATTTTTTGGTAAGTACTATTTTGACAAGAAAACAGCAACGCAATGTCAAAAATGTAAAAAATCCAAGATGGCGGCCAACTTTTTTTGTTTGTGGCCGGATTTTGATGAAACACGGTTATTGGTACTATTTTGACAAGAAAATAGCAATTATGGTAAAAAACCGAGTAAAAAAATTGGCGCCATATTTTATATTGGATTTTTAAATATTTTTCACTTAGCGTTGTGGTTTTCTTGTCAAAATAGTACCAAAAACTGAGTTTCATCAAAATCAGGCCAAAAACAATAAATTTGGTCACCATCTTGGATTTTTCTATATTTTTAACATTGCGTTGCTGTTTTCTTGTCAAAATGGTACCAAAACCCGAGTTTCATCGAAATCGGCCCATAAACAAAAAAGGTTAGCCGCCATCTTGGTTTTTTTTACATTTTTGACATTGCGTTGATATTTTCTTGTCAAAATAGTAGGTACCAAAACCGAGTGTCATCAAAATTGACCCACAAACAAAAAAGTTGGCCGCCATCTTGGATTTTTAATAAAGGCCGGTTAAATTTAAAATATATTTCTCAAATTGTAAGTAGCGCCATCTTTAACGCGCCATCTTTGTACGCCATTGCATTAATATGAATAGTACATTACAGCCGAGGACAGGTAAGTAAGAAATTACATTGACGAGGATGGTTTGAAGCACGAGCCGCAGGCGAGGGCCTTAATCATTCGAGGCAAAGTAATTTGCTTACCGTACAAGGCTTGTATACCTAGTGCTTTTCTCAAAAAATGCGGGGAAATAAAAAAAACTGTTAAACTAAATAAAGGAGATGTCCTCTTTTTGTATGGAGATAAGTTTTTTATTCCGAAGGATAACACTAACCACCATAAAAGTGAATTTATCTAATAGTAACAAAAATTTGGCGCAGGGGTAGGCTACCCACCTTCTGCGCCAGTGGTCTCGGGTTCGATTCCCGAACAAGCCAAATATTTGTGTGCATGAACATGTCTATTTGTCTTGGTCTGGGTGTTAACTATGTATATTAAGTATGTATTTACAAATAAAAAGTATTTAAGTATATATTTATCCGTTATCAAGTTTTCCATGATACAGTTTCTTAATGAAATTAACATGGGCTTAGATAATTGGTGTGAATGTAAGAAGTTATTTATTTATTTTAAAATTGAGAACCCAAAATCTCTAAAATAAAAATTATAAAGCCCTCCGTTTTTTTTAAATTAAATAATTTGTTTTTTCTATGGTAGAAATATTTACTTAGGGTTGGCAACACTGAACAACCTTCACTGTCAAAAAGGACATTGTCAATGTCATGTCAAATTCAAAGTTAATCGCAGCAGGGGGAGGTAGTATTCCACTTATCAAAGATCTTTGTCCAATATGCATTTGATCAAAGAATTTATCAATGAAACCATTCATAAATTCGTCCTTGTCCAATTTCTTTGATAAAATATTTGATAAGTGGAATACCACCCTTATAGCAAACAACATAATTTAGCCGATAGCATCGCCATCTCTGAACGTTTATCCAAATGTTTTCCAAATAATATGTTTTCTATCAAACCAAACTAGATGGCGTCTGTACTAATAATCGAAATAAGAATCGATTCTATTTTCAATTATAGTTTTATGACATTAGCAATAATAATTTTCACAGCAAATGTTTTCTAAAGTCCTTTTCTTTTACTTCATATATTATTTACGGCTCTGGATACTGTTTTTTAAGCCTAATGGCAGGCATTTATGAAGCTTTTTCATGAAGATCTAAAATTAATTTTCTCGGAATTGGAGGCCTTTAAAATTATACAACTTACTTTAATAGCTTTGTTTATGGACTAAGTATCTATATAAATTTATATCACTGTGGTTAGTTGATATGATTTTTTTAAATCCATTTTAGGACATCTCCTTTATTAAAATTTATATGACACATGTTCGGGCAATTATTAAATGAAAATGTTATTGTTTTCCCGGGCACACTTATGTATAAAACGCCCATAATAATATTATTTTAATGATGTATCATTAAAACCTTTAAAAATGTCCCTTTCCTAAAATGTCCCTTTCCCATAATGTCCTTTTCCCATAATGTCCCTTTCCTACAAAAGATAGAATAATCGATTAATAAAATTACATAATATTAAAGAGATATACCAAGATTGTTTACATAGTGGGGCAGTGATAAGAAACGTGTGGAATGTGACATCACATTATAATGAACACGACCGACGACGTTCTGACCTATACGATAACAGATTTGAAAGTAATTTAAAATTAGTAATTGTGATTAATTTAAAATGTTAAATGAAATAAGTTCTAAGTAATAATATGTTCTCTTATAGAGAATCAGTTTCATAATTATTTTACAAAATCCCAAATAAGATCTTGCCTGAGCCATAGTAAAAGTTGTTTGAATTGATGGTTACTTTCACCCCGTCAAGTATGGCCCCATTTAAAAAAAAACACCCTGTATAAATAAATACTTATACATACATACACAGCAAGTTAAATATAAGTTTGTAAAATTAATGTTGCAAAGCGCAATACTCGAGAACGGCTGGACGAATTCGGCTAATTTTTTTTTTACATTTATTCGTTATGGCACACGGAAGGTTTTTATGGACAGAGAAAAACAACACTTGTCTTTTCCCATACAAACCAGCTGTTACATTCAACGTAAATCGTCATCCGCTTCGGACTCGTGGTTGCTGGAGTCACTGATGCGGGTTTTTTTTGTAAAGCAAAAGTAGGTCTTAAAGGCAACTATACCTACTAACGGGTCATCCGCGGTATCAAAATCAGCGCGGGATAACGTCGTGTAGTAGACTTTTAAGACTTTTTTATATTGATTTTATAATTTTATGATTTATGTTACTTAAATTAAAATAAATTACAAAAATAAAACTGATTTTCAAGTAATAACCTGACAAATCATTAAAACTCAACGCTAAACTAATCAATAAACGTTCTGATTGATGATGTGAGTGACGTTATGATGAATATTGGACAGTTTCGCGAACTGGACGTTCTGCGAACTGGACATTGTGCGAATTAGGCATTATGCGAACTGGGCATTATGCGAAATGGACAATCTGCGAACTGGACATTGTGCGAACTGGACGTTTTGCGAACGCTGGACATTTTGCGAATTGGGCATTATGCCCCTAAACGAAATCAAGTGATTATTTAATTATGTTGTTTCCGTTATATTGTTAGGTTTCTATACAGATTCTATTTATTGGTCAATTTATATACACAGTGTATCTTTTGTAGGAAAGGGAAATTATGGGAATGGGACATTTTGGGAAGGGGACATTTCGGGAGAGGGACATTATGGGAAATGGACATTATGGGAAAGGAACATTTTGGGAAAGGTACATTTCGGGAATGGTACGTTATGGGAAAGGGACATTCCGGGAAAGGGACATTATGGGAAAGGGACATTATGAACCTAAAGGTCGGAAAAATGCCACGTACTGCATTCTATTCTCAAATATAATGTTAACATTTCAGAGCTTATGTGAGAAAAATGCATTTTTAAGGGGTATGCAATGGCATGCAGAATCTGTACGAAGAGTGAGTTGTTATATTTTGTTTTTTAATAAGATTCAAAGCTTAGTAATCGCATGGTATTTCATTTGTTTTTATTAATTAACTTAGGAAAAAAAAAATTGAGTTTCGAAGTCAAATAAATCCAAGTAAAACTTTTTCAGTGTGGTAATTCGTATGTCGAACATTTTGTTTGTGGTTTCTATTGAAAAGTTAGAACGTTTCAAACAAACTAAGCTGTCCCACATGTCAACAAATTCATTTTGACAGCTAAGTTCGTATACGAACATCTATTGGTTTTTACCACTCGTAGCGTTCGACTGGTTTTCGATCGAACTTTTTCGATTGTGAAATTCTGACAATACAAAAACTGTGTTATATTTGAATTTCGAGCTTATAAATGTGAACTTTTCTCGATTGCCTGAGAATCGGCCCCCAGTGGTGCTACAGCTTTGGTGCCATGTCTTTGCCCCCAGATAATTGGAACAGTTGTGTTTCTGTAACCATATCAACTCAAGAAACAACCATATCAACAACAAAAAATCAAAAAACAGATCTCGCGCCAGCAATGTTGACATTCTGTAAGTCGACTGTTACAGGCCATAATCTTATCGGAAATGCAATGGTTCATTACCATTACAAGGGGTAAGGAATGCTGGTTACGCGATAAACCGACAAATATTCTACAGCCCGGAGAAAACGTATAAGTGATGGAATTATATTATAAGTCAATAGTAATACCAATGTAAGTTGTTTTATAAAAAATTACAGCTTTTATTGCTGACTGTACTTTCATATTGTATCGTCATCCAAACCAAAACAGGGGGGGCTACCGGCTATCCATATTTTTTAGCCGGTAGCCCCCCTGCATGTAAAATTTCAGCTCAATCGGACACTGGGAAGTATTTAACTCGATGCTGGGTAGTGGATCTTTGACCAGTATTGGCATTAATCAATTACTTTTTCAATCGATTCGTTAGTTTGATTGATTTAATCGTGATTGAATTAGTCATGACTAAAATATTAGTCGATTAAAATATCAATCGTAATCGCGACTAATTATGTTATTTTTTTATCGTTAATCGTAATCATGACTAATTATCTCAACCGATTAATGTACTTTTTATATGTTGCAAAAATATATGAATTATTTATTAAATAAGTAAATTAATATAAGCATAAGTAGTGTTGTAAGAAACTCGACGAGTCTTGGAGTCTTATTTAATAAGACTTAAGCTCTTTTTGAAGACTCGAGTCTTTTAAATAAGACTTAAAACTCAAGTCCTTCAGAATTTGAAGTCTTTTGTAAAAAAAATAGTTATTTAAATTTCCAAGAAATAAAAAAAAAAATACTTCATTTTCCATTTCTTCAAAAAAAAAGTAACTGTACTTTGAAGTAAATAAAACGGCCCAATGCCGTAGGGCCATGGGTTTGAACTAGCCGCCCCCAGGGCCATAGGGTGGGGCAAGTTGCGCTCAGGGCCATGGGGTGAGGCAAGTTGCCTTCAGGGCATGTGGTGGGGCAAATTGCCCCCAGGGCATGTGGTGGGGCAAACGCCCCAGGACCATGTGGTGGGGCAAGTTGCCTTCCGGGCATGTGGTGGGGCAAGTTGCCCCCAGGGCCATTAGTTATTTTAAACTTATTTCAACAACTGTGATGTTGACTGTGAATTGAAAAAAATATTTAAATTTTTAGTTTTTTATTGCATTCACAATGCAATTTTTATTAATGGAAAATGAAGTATTTAGAAAAAAACGACCCGTCTCACAACCAGCTCCGATGTACAAAAAATCGGGGGAAGGGAGAAGATTCGCGGGAAGACTTTTGGGAGGGGGAGCTAGGGGGGTTCAGGGGCCTACTCGGGGGGGGGAGGGGGGCTGGTCCACTACATTTGATGAAAGGTCCAACTCTAGGCCGTTCCTGATTCAGGAGTTTAAATTAAATTAATTAATAAGTATTAGTTATTTAGAAATTCAGTATATAAGTAAGTACATAGATATATAAAAAAGTGAAATAAAGAAATACATAAGTACTTACTTAAATCACTACATAGTATAAAACAAAGTCGCTTTCTCTTTCCCTATGTCCCTTTGTATGCTTAAATCTTTGAAACTACGCAACGGATTTTGATGCGTTTTTTTTTAATAGATAGAGTGATTCAAGAGGAAGGTTTATATGTACTTTTTATCCCGATATTCCCACGGGAACGGGAACCACGCGGGTGAAACCGCGGGCGGCCGCTAGTAAGAAATAAAATAAAACCAAAATAATCCACTAGAAAGCATATTATTCCTGAGTGACATAGGCTATATTGGATCCCCATTCTCTGGTTGAGCGTGGAGCGGGGCGACAAGGACGTACCCAGGGGGGGGGGGGTCCAGGGGGTCTGGACCCCCCCGAAATCCATCAATCCGCGGGATGGGCGTCAACTTCACGACGTTATGTGATGTTTAATGTGATATTCTTCCGGAATAAAAAGAAAGCTAGTTCAGCCCGTGGTTGCCGACGCTCCGGCCGCTACTCAGGATTCCACTATGCGTTTGGATTTGTACTCTTGGACGCCAGAGCTGCCGATATGGACCAGCAAATTATATAGTAATTGCTGCCTTATTTCTATGATGCTGGGGCTTCACCTGCGTGACGCCTAACGGCGTTAATAACGGCATGCTCGTCTTAGCGCGCTTATTGTATCAAATTAGCGCGCTAAAACCCGGCTACACCTCCGTATTATATCAAATAGCGCGCTATTTAATGGCATTTTAGACGCAGGTGAAGCCCGGGCATAAGAATAAGGCAGCAATTGCCTTATTTCTATAAGAATAATGTAGCGGGGCGAGTCGAATAAAATCTTGTAAAAAGTAAAAATAAACAGCTTAATATAGGTAGGTAGATAAGTATTCCTAAAAATAACAGCCGTAAGTATAAAATATCCAGCCGAGCGAATAAGAACGCACTTCAAAGGTGCGCTCTTATTTCTTATCGATTCCTGTCATTTATGATGTAAGATCGAACCATTCGTGACCTTTTTCTACGTTTAAAAAAGTCATCTGGTGCCACATTTGAGTTTCTTTTTGTTATTGAGGCGTTAACTAGTGGTATTTGTTGATCGAAGTATTAAAATAATAAAACCTAATTTAATAGGTATGTACGACAAGAGGACATTTTACACAATCTGATAAACGGTTTCAAAAAACATGATATTATTGTAGATTCACTTTAAACTCCTCTACTCTACTCACTATTTAGTAGGTAGGTAGGTACTGTAGTGGTCCTAAAGGGCTTATTACACTTGGCTAAATTCAGCATCTAATTAAGCATACATTGCTTTCTTTGAGCTCATTCGTAGCAAGTGATGCAATCAAAACAAGCAATGTATGCTTAATTAGATGCTGAATTTAGCCAAGTGTAATAAGCCCTTAAGTTTCACAGTAACTATGGTGGAAGTAATTAAAACCCTTCAATCACTGTACATTTGGTTTTATTCCATATTTTTGCTTAGCATAGCTAGCTTATTTTTTGGGATCACTTGCTCGCTCGAAAGCTCCTACCAGAATACGTCAAACCCTTGAAGCCCTATACTTTTTTTATTAAATACATTCAAATTAACAATTTGAAACAACACAATCTAAAGAGTGTGCGTGTAGTAGGTACACGCGGGCGAGGCCGCGGGCGAAAGGCTAGTAGTTAGATAAGTAGGTATGAGTGGGTGTGTCCAAATACTAATTTGCCAAATTCATAATGTGACAAATGTATCGTGTGACTACGAGATATTATGCCCACTAGGGTATTTTACTGTTGTTGAAATGTAGATATTTAATGATGACGTTAAAAAATATTGCAATTAAGAATACCAAATGTGAAAAAATAATTTGAATCTGTTTTATAATAAAAGACTTATAGTCTGTTTGATTTTGACTATAGCTGTCTCTTTCTAAAACGAAATCTTCTATGGCGTGACTATGACGCTACTAACCCACTGACGTCACTAAGATAGCGTCCTGTCCTTGTCTAATTATAAAGTTTGAAGTCCTATATCTTTGAAAATATTCAAGATCATTCAAAATGAAAACTTGTTTTGTGTAGCTAATATTTCGAAAAACATTTTAAAGAAATAAAAAAAAATCAGTAAAATACCGTATTCCGAAAGTGTCCTAAAGCTAATGTGCCTTTTCGATAAAGTGGCAAACACCTCATGATGTGACGAATCGCGAAAGTGACTTACCTACTGCGCGCGCACGCACAAAGGGTTCATACAAATATGCCCATGGTCCTTTAGAAAAATGTAATAAAAATAGAGTTTTATTTATTTCATTTATTTATTTATTCACAACGGGGTAGCACTTAGCCTTCATCACACCTGATGATAAGTGGTGATAAGGCTGAAGGTGGAAGCGCACTACTCCCGGAATCCTCAATAACTGAGGAACTGGCTATCTTATCTTTAATTTTAATCGTTTAATTTTATTAAGGTACTGTCAACTACTAAAAATAGTGGATCTTAATTGGAACTAGTGATAATATGTTCTTTGTTTATTTGATGATTATGATTATTGTGAGATAAAGTATTAAAAATGTTCCTGCTTTTTACCTGACTACGGCCAAGCAAAAAGGAGGGTAATCAGTACATGGTATAAAACAAAGTCGCTTTCTCTGTCCCTATGTCCCTTTGTATGCTTAAATCTTTGAAACTACGCAACGGATTTTGATGCGTTTTTTTAATAGATAGAGTGATTCAAGAGGAAGGTTTATATGTACTTTTTATCCCAATATTCCCACGGGAACGAGAACCACGCGGGTGAAACCGCGGGCGGCCGCTAGTTGAAATATAATTTAAACCATTTTAATAGTGAGCAAAATTTCATTCAACATTTTATTTCAGTTATAAAAGATATTGTATAATAGATGTTGTTAAGCAACCTCAAGGTGATCAATTTATACAATAGGGTAACATACCACCTGTGCATACCTATATATCTACTTACTTACATAAGATTTTATACTATAGCACACTATATTGTCAAAAGAACATAGAAATTATGATTTTTCTCTTAAATACATACATCAGAATGAAACATTTCGGTCTGTAGTAGTCTGTACTTAATTTAGACTGATCATAAAATTATAATTTTAACCCATTAAGCTTGCAATTCCCGGAAATCAATTTAAAGTCATTGATTTAAATGAAATGAAATACCTACATTGATTTGTACATGAAAAGGTGTGCATGTTCCGAGCCGCTTCTGTTAAAGTAGTCAGTTTTTTTTAAAGCTCTTACTAGAAAGGTTCGCGCACATTATGTCGGGGCGCAGCGGTTAGGTGCGGGCCGTAGCGCAGCGCAAAATGCGTACATAGCACATTGTGACGGGCCGGGCCGCAGCACATTGACGGATTTTGAGTACTGTGTACTGCCAGACGTCCTACTCGGTCAAGATAACATGACACCTGCAAGTTATACCCGTCTCTTTCACTCGATACTGTCATGCCTGGAGAGTGAGAGGGACGGGTATAACCTGCAGGTGACATGTTAACTCGACTGAGTTCTATGAGAAAAATCCGCTTGCTATGTGCTATAGCACACTGTCTCGGGGAGCAGCAGGGCGGGGCGGACCGCATCGCAGCAACCAAAATCCGCGGCGGATAATGCGGCCCCCTGCTCCCCGTCAGAGTGTGCGAAAGTTCATATAAAATACATACAAGCGATTTGAGCAAAGATATGAAAACAAAGTTTTAAACATTTAGCCATTAACTATCCGGGAATGCAAGCTTAAGTTAACAGTATGGCTTAAAACTTTGGACTATAACAAAACTGAGGCCCTACTAAAATTCAGTCCCTAACAAAAGTTTTGAAGAACTTACAACAATTTTAGATAACTTTATTGACCCAAAACCAAGCATCTGGGCTGCGCGGCATACATTCATCTCTCGACTACAATCAGCAGACAAAACAGTTGCAATTTTCTCCTCATAACTAAAAAAAATATCCTCAAAATGTGAATTTAAATGTCAACACTGCAAGAAATCTATTTTAGACAACTTTCTATCGTTACAATTTATACGAGGGCTATCCGATGGTGAAATACGAACCAAATTATTGCAAGAAAGGGAGACTAGCCTCTTTCCCGGATTGATACAGATGGCAACGGCAATAGAAATGGGAAAAACAGAAAATACTACAATGTCTAAAATGAATCACACGCTGACACAGGGCGCATTCAAAGTATCGTGCGACTCCACACCACCTCAACCCGCGCGGCCATTTCGAATACAGAACGCCCGATTAACGTCGACCAACTACGTACATTCCTCGGCATGGCTAATTACTACAATAAGTTCATTCCTAACTTAGCATCTATTACGAATCTCCTAAACAATTTGCTGAAGAAAAAAGTAAAATTCACTTGGACCCCAAGATGCGAAGAGAGCTTTCAAAAGATTAAACAAGAAATTATGGGTGACAAAATCTTAATTCACTTTGACTCAAAGAAACCCTTGATTTTATAATAATAATTATAATTAATATAATTATATATAATTCAGGCAGGCAGTTGAGACAACTGATAGATGCCTGTATCCAATTCTATTACAGTTGAAATTTACTATTTTGAATTTAAGAAGTAAGCATCTAGTTTGTTCTTAAACTGGTTTGTGTTTTCGGCTGTGACTATTCAGGCAACTTGTTCCAAATTTCCACCACTCGGTTACTGAAAAAGTGCTTGTGCGTCCCCTATGGGACTTGGAGCAGTACTATCCCATAAGCTCATAGGTAGCAATACGGTAGTTGAAACATAACTACTCTTTGGTGGCAATGAGGTATGTCGCACTGTAAAAACGGATTGAGTTTTCAAATCTGGATTAATACTATCCAGGTGGACCCAAACAACATACCTCATTATTATTATTATATTACGTATTGGTGAAAAAGTTGCTTATAATTTTGGGAGAACACAGCTTTACAAGAGAGTTTTACTCTGTATTTAAGGAAATATTTTACAAAAATAAAAGATTGTAGTAAATCTGGTGGGTTTTCGAAGGTAGCTTTAGCATGATATAAAATTAACAGAAAGTAATAATATACCTATACCTACCAATGACACCAGACTACCAACACAAAAAATAGTAGCTCATATAAAAATAGTAAATAAATACAGATAGGTAGACCTAGAATTAGATGAGGTAACTGCTATCTAATAAGTTGTAGACCTTCGTAATGATGATTCAGATCAAATAGAAAGATCTGATGACCTTTTATGTGACATTTTTGGAAGTAATGAAGGTAGATTTGAATTAATTTACAACACATTGCTTTGCAAAAAGAACAACTAAAAATTCAGCATAATTATAGCATAAATGCATAATTTTCGGCTTCAATTATCACACACGAGACAGAATCTTCTTGGTACCTAGTTAATTACATTTTTACAAAAGAGGTGGGCAGAACATGAGAATATGACTCACGTTTCACACTCCAATTAAGCTACCCACATTACTTATCAATAACTTAAACCCGAGAAATATCTCAAATAATCGTTAGTAATCGCACGATACCCTGAATGCAAGTGAAATTGGCAATCGCATTACAATCTTTTTCAACACCGTTAGAACGTTACAAACGATTCTAATAACGAGGGTATACAAAACAAACGTGAAATGGAATAAAATGCGATTAATTTTCACATCTAATCATCCCTAAAGCCATAATTGTGTAAAAATACACACAATTATGGATGAAAACAGTGGAACAATGATTGTTTTCTTTAAATAATTCTGACAACAAAAAGAACTCACTAGTTTCTGCAGCCACCGCCGTATCGTCCCCGTTCTGCATTTTGATTTATTTCGTAATCTGAAGATGGTTTCGAGCTAGTATTTCGAAAATTTATACGAAATTCATTAAAATTTTTTGGAAATTAAAAATCCTTCGCCGGATAGAACCGTCACACACAAAAATAGAACGCGATTAAAAAACAAATGCTTAATTTAAAGGGTTGCCAGATGCCGAAAAATTTTTCTCGTTATGGTCGTGTAGCATCTACACACGTTCCGATCTGACCGCCGATTTGCTATGGATTTGCATATCGTATTCAATCGGCTGCAATTTGTATGGAATGACATTTGTTATGATACAATATGAACTGTCAAATGAATACGATTGACTTTACGCAATTCCATAGCTGGTCTGCTCCACCAAGGGGGCAATTGCGTAAGGTAATCGTATTACTTTGACAGTTCATATCGTATTCAATCGGCTGCAATGGGCGATTTTCTGAAAGCTCAGTCACTAGATGGCGCTGTCCCACCTATGCAGTTAGAAGGAACGGAACGTTATAAATTTTACTTTGACGCGACTTTTTTACGTAAAACGAAACGTCAGACAGATATTATTTATTTACCTAAATCTTTAAATTTACCTATTTCGTTTCTGTTCCTCACAGTAGTACTTATTTAATATATTATTAGTTTCCTTTGGGTTGTTAAAAAGTAATTAATTAAAATATGTTTCATACCAAAATATACCATAGACATGTACATACTTATTCAACGCCATCTAGTGAAGCAATTGGAAGCTTTTTTTTTTTTAAATGGCCTCTCAGAAAATCGCTCATTTGTATGTGTATGTGTGGCGACATCTAGACGACGCGCACATGGACGCATAACACGGAGCTTTAACCATCGTAGCGATAGATGGCGCTAGCAGTCAATCTCGGATTTAGTGAAGAACCTACATCACGCTCACGAAGTTCATCACGCAACTTAACTTATATAGAACTTCCAACCAACATCTCTTGGACAGTTGTCCCCGGGCTAACAACACCCTAGCCCGGAAGGAAGACACACCATCAGTCTTCCTTTCCCAGTTGCATCATATCCACATTGGTGACCCCTACGGAGCACAAGAACCACCTTCTCCACTAGCGCCAGGACCTTCACCAGCGCCAGCATCGCCTTCACCAACGCCAGCATCGCCTTCACCAGCGCCAGTATCGTCTCCACCAGCGCAGCCATCACTCCTCCTGACCCTCATCCAGCAGCCTTCAGCAGTCGCACAGCAAGCCAGCACACCCGCCTCCAAGGTTCCATCGCAGCATCGTCTGACGCTACATGGACCTTCGGCAGCACCCGACGGCATCATCCCGACCTGGCATCCTCGCAGCCCACGTCTCTGGAGCATCACTGGGCCCTTACTCCAGCGTGGCAGTTCTGCGCACCAGCAGCTCGGACCTACCGTCACAACGCACACTCCATCCCGACTCACCGTGGACGTCCCGAATCACCGTGGACAGGAGCAGCGACCAGCAGCCACCCCGCACCGTCTCTACTCACCGCAGACGAAGTCTCGACTCACCACAGACTGGGGCATCCTGCAGCACCCTCTGGCACTTGCAAGCTCTCATTGGATTAACCTCCGGTCTAGGAGGGAGTGATGTGGCGACATCTAGACGACGCGCACATGGACGCATAACACGGAGCTTTAACCATCGTAGCGATAGATGGCGCTAGCAGTCAAACTCGGATTTAGTGAAAAACCTACATCACGCTCACGAAGTTCATCACGCAACTTAACATATATAGAACTTCCAACCAACATCTCTTGGACAGTTGTCCCCGGGCTAACAACACCCTAGCCCGAAAGGAAGACACACCATCAGTCTTCCTTTTCCAAGTTGCATCATATCCACAGTAAGGTATGACATTTATTATGATACAAAATGAACTGTCAAATTAATACGAATGACTTTACGCAATTCCATAGCAAATCTGGACGTGTGTAGCGTAGTCGTCCGACCATAATTATTATTATAGCATCTAGACACGTTCCGATCCGACCGCCGATTTGGTCTGCTCCAGACCAAGGGGACTACCGGCTAAGAAATATGGGTATGGGCTTCATCTGTCATTTGAATTCCTTATTTTGGTAGATTTTTGCTGCTTTGTTCTATTGAACGTTGCTAGCTAAATACCGTATACCCGACGTCACAAAACAAGTAACTGATAGCGGCTATTTTCTTTATAAAATTGACCTAAAGTTCCCAAAAACGTATGAAGCTCATACCCATAAAGTTACGCGGTAGCCCCCCAAATCTGGACGTGTGTAGGTAGCGTAGTCGTCCGACCATAATTACGAGTATTATTATTCGTAGCCGCTACACACGCTCCTATCCGATCGCCGATTTGGTGCGGGCGAACTTCACTGCAGGATCCGCGCCTACACACGTTCAAACCAAATCTGCCGCACCAAATCGGTCGGCGCTACACACGTTCCGATTTGGTCTGGCTGCACCTAGCTGTTGTTGCAGTGTTGCCAGTCACTGCTAATCTCCCAATATTAATATTATTTATAAGAACTGAAAACATTGATTTGCTTGCAATAGATAGATAAAAAGAAAAATATTTTCGGTTTTTAATGTTTTATTATTAAATTTTAAAGAATTCAATTTCATTATTTTTTAATTTTCTGTTGTTTTCATTCAAATACTAGAACATGCTAAATATTTACTAAAAGCAGCACTTATTGATAAGGTGTTATGCCTTTATTATAAATATTTAGATTTACGACAAATTGCGAGTTTTTAAATGAAATAAAGAAAAAAAAACTAATATATAAAATAATCTTTGCACAAATTGCCATAATTAAACCTTTCGTTTGTTCAGTCCTACGTAAAACTCATGAACGAGCATTAAATTGAATACTCTGAAAATCCCTTAAACGTAATTCTATCTACTTTAAATATTTCCGCTTTTACATATTTTCTCCCTAAATCTAGGCCGCCGGTCGGAAGCCTACACACGTTCCGATTTGGTAGGAAGTGAAGTTCGTGCGAACCAAATCCGGCCGACCGCGTCAAACACGAATAATAATAATTATGGTCGGACGACGACGCTACACACGTCCAGATTTGGTCTGGAGCAGACCAAATCGGCTGTCGGATCGGAACGTGTGTAGAGTCTTTGAATAGCTGCTACACACGCTCCTATCCGCCCGCCGATTTGGTGCGGGCTAACTTCACTGCAGATCAGCTATGGAATGAGCGATTTTCTGAGAGGCCATTTAAAAAAAAAAAAGCTTCCAATTGCTTCACTAGATGGCGTTGAATAAGTATGTACATGTCTATGGTGTATTTTAGTATGAAACATATTTAAATTAATGGGCGATTTTCTGAAAGCTCAGTCACTAGATGGCGCTGTCCCACCTATGCAGTTAGAAGGAACGGAAAGTTATAAATTTTATCTTGACGCGACTTTTTTACGTAAAACGGAACGTCAGACAGATGTTATTTATTTACCTAAATCTTTAAATTTACCTATTTCGTTTCTGTTCCTCACAGTAGTACTTATTTATTATATTATTAGTTTCCTTTGGGTTTTTAAAAAGTAATTAATTTAAATTTGTTTCATACCGAAATATACCATAGACATGTACATACTTATTCAACGCCATCTAGTGAAGCAATTGGAAGCTTTTTTTTTTTTAAATGGCCTCTCAGAAAATCGCTCATTACTTTTTAAAAACCCAAAGGAAACTAATAATATATTAAATAAGTACTACTGTGAGGAACAGAAACGAAATAGGTAAATTTAAAGATTTAGGTAAATAAATAACATCTGTCTGACGTTCCGTTTTACGTAAAAAAGTCGCGTCAAAGTAAAATTTATAACGTTCCGTTCCTTCTAACTGCATAGGTGGGACAGCGCCATCTAGTGACTGAGCTTTCAGAAAATCGCTCATTGCGTAAAGTCAATCGTATTCATTTGACAGTTCATATCGTATCATAATAAATGTCATTCCATACAAATTGCAGCCGATTGAATACGATATGAACTGTCAAATTAATACGATTACCTTACGCAATTGCCCCCCTGATCGCCTACACACGTTCAAACCAAATCTGCCGCACCGAATCGGTCGGCGCGCTACACACGTTCCGATTTGGTCTGGCCGACCTCTAGGCGTTGTTGCAGGTTGCAGTGTTGCCAGCCACTGGTAATCTCCGTATATTATTATTATTTATAAATACTGAAAACATCAATTTGCTTGCAATAAATAAATTAAAAAGAAAAATATTTTCTGTTTTTAATGTTTTATTACTATAAAAAAACAATTTCATTATTTTTTTATTTTCTGTTATTTTCATTAAAATACTAAAACATGCTAAATATTTACTAAAAACAGCACTTATTGATGAGATGTTATGCCCTTTTTATATATATTTAGTTTTACGACAAATTGCTAGTTTTTAAACAAAATATTCTAAAAAAAAAAATAGATAAATAGAATCTTTCTTAAATGGCCATATTTAAACCTTTTGTTCCACAGACATACATCGAGATAGACCGCAGAAGTTTACCTTCCTTGCGTGTAAAAAGTTTGCTCCACGGGCAAAAATTTGTCCGACCTCTGCTTGAGACCATTGCCGTCAAAACACGCGTCACTCAAAACCGAAAATGGTTTATTGTGCAGTGCTTTCTTGCAAGAGCTCGTCGAAAACAGTTGGGCGAGAAAATGGTGATATTTCCTTTCACGGGTAAGTACTTTTGAACATAAATAACCCCTGATTTATTTAACGAATTAATTTAAGATCAGTACCACTTGTACCATGATAATTACGTAGTGAACGTATAGCTACGCGAAAACTTTCATTGCGGGTTTTTAATGACGTGATGTTTATGGTATGTCTTGTAAACACGCAATGAAAATCGGATCTGTCGATACTATTGTATCCACTGAACCGTCAGGGTAGAAGTATTTCATCATTCTTCTGTCCGCTTTAAAGAATAGTGTTGTATGTTTCGATTTTTATACTCGATTCTAACAAAAATGAGACTTGATTTTCGAAACAGTGGAATAAGGTTGTTTTATGTGATCAATAAACAAAGTTTTTCCTTGCATTCAAGCAAAGTTTAGTAGGTGAAAGCTTGTATTGTCCTTAAATACAGGGTATGAAAAGAAGTTTAACGAAGCCGAGAGCCACGTATTTTGTCCATTATAACGAAGTTTTTTCTGTAGTGGGCCATACCTGGGACTCTTTTGATTACGGAGATATCAAGGTGTCGAAGTCAAAATATAGTTTTGACAAAAATAAAATATGTAAAAGTGATTGCTAAACTTTCGTCTAAAGAAACATTATTAAAATTTCTTAGTCAAATAGCTTTAGGAAATTTGAAGACGCAATGAATATCAAGCGCAGCCACTGCCGCACACACACACACAAATAGACGTGTACGTAAAGCTCAAATCAGCTGTCGAGTTAACGCGAAGGCACAGGGTAAAAAAACACTATTTTGACAAGAAAATAGCGATGCAATGTTTAAAATTTTTAAAAATCCAAGATGGCGGCCAACTTCTTTCTTTGTGAGCCGATTTCGATGAAACTTGGGTTTTGGTACTATTTTAACAAGAAAACAGAGACGCAATGTCAAAAATATTGAAAAAACCAAGATGGCGGCCAACTTTTTTGTTTGTGGGTCAATTTCGATGAAACTCGATTTTTAGTACTATTTTGACAAAAAAACAGCAACGCAATGTTTAAAATATTGAGAAATCCAAGATGGCGGCCAACCTTTTTGTTTGTGGGCCGATTTCAATGAAACTCGGTTCTTTAGTCTTGAATTTTTAATATTTTTAACATTGTGTTGCTCTTTTACTGTCAAAATAGTACAAAAACCCGAGTTTCATCGAAATCGGCCCACAAACAAAAAAGTTGGCCGCCATCTTTGATTTCTCAATATTTTAAACATTGCGTTGCTGTTTTCTTGGTAAAATATTACTAAAAACCGAGTTTCATTAAAATCAGCCCACAAAGACAAAAGTTGGTCGTCATCTTGGATTTTTAATAAAGGCCGGTTAAATTCAAAATATATTTCTTAAATTTAAAGTAGCGCCATCTTTCGAGAGTAAATGCAAATGCGTAGCCTGAAAACTGCTCATACGTGCTTCGTGTTGACCCTGAGCCTGTCCACTGTCTGAGCTGACGTAAACGGTTTTTTCCAGTCGCGCCGTGATAAGCCAGTGACAAACGGCCAGTGGACACGCACACATGCCCAGCATGCTTGTAGTAGTGTAATCAGTTCGCACCGTTCTATGAAGTTTACTCTCTGATAGTAAGTTTTTTAAATTTTTACTTTTTTGCATTTACAATGCTATTATTGAAAATATTATTATTGAAAAATGGAAAATGAAGTATTTTGAAAAAATCGACCCGTCTCAAAACCAGCTCCGATGGGACTCGAACCCACGACCTTTCGCTATCCGGGCGACTGCTCTCTCTCTCTCTCTCTCTCTCTCTCTCTGATAGTACTCGTGTGCCGAAGGTGCACGACTTGCGGGGCAATCACATGCACACTTTTTTTGCACGCGTTTCATTGCATGCCTTAGAAAAGCCCGTTTTTTATACCTATAAATTAAAGTAGTTTCCCAGCAATTACTTTTCCCGAAAGTTTCTTAGTTTGATGTACACTATGTGTATATTACGGCTTCAGCTTCTTTTCATACCCTGTATATTAATTTTAAATTTGTTATTAGTAAAATCTATTTTCAGCTTTCCAAAAGATCCGAATATTAGGGAAAAATGGATTGAAGCAACTGGAAATTTAAACTGGTTTCCAAACAAACAACAAACACAGCAAGATTTGTTCAATTCATTTTGATCGAGACTGCTTCACCGAAACTAACAAATGTCGACGGTTGATCAAAACCGCTTATCCGACTGTAGGTGTAATAATCGGTAATTGGTAAATAATAATCGGTTCCGCGCGGTCTTGATTTCCCATCACTAAATCTCGCTCGTGACGTCATCGTAGGTACGAAAAATTCGGCACGCTAGAGGTTCTCATACAGTTTGAAGCGCTTGTTTCGTCTATCTCGATATATGGCTGTGTTTCGTTCGTTCAGTCCTACGTAAAACTCATGAACGAGCATTAAATTGAATCCTCTGAAAATTCCTTAAACGTAATTTACCTGCTTTAAATATTTCTCTTTACTTTACTTTGCTCTGACAGCTGTCAGAGTAAAATTTCACCAAGCTACGGAACGGCTAGAGTGCGCGCCGGAGTGCGCTCGAGTGCACTAGAGTGGAGCCACGGAACGCACCCCAGCACGGGTAGCATGACGAACTCGAGAAAGCCTTTGTCTATATCTAAACGTCAAAAATGACATTCATCGTAGACAAATCTATTGCTCGGCTGTCAATTATAGACTTTCGAGGTAGACAAAACTCTTCTCGGGTTTGTCATGCTACGCGTGCAGGACACCACTTATTGGTATAAATTTGCGCTTTTTCTTCCCATTTAAGTTTTGAGCCATTTAACGAATATGGGCGGTTTTGTGCCGGAAAGGCCAGTTTTAACAACCTATGTGGGCAAAAGCTTTGATCGGGTCTGGCAACACTGAGCGAAAGCCGGACGGACGCATCAAAGATGTACTAATAAACGTAGATGGATAGTAGAAAGTGAAATGTACAATGCAGGTTGCATCTCTTTTTAACTCACTATGGAAGTCATTTGAAAAAAAGAGACAAACATAGTAGCTTTGTTGCTACTTAATATCGAAGTGGCACCGTTTTGTCTATACATACTTACTATTATGATATAGAGCTATAGTGATGCACCATTCGTAATGAAAAGTATCGATAACTTAATTTTATCAGTTAACAAAATGAAGACCTCGTAGCTAGTTAGTCCTTTCTTAGACTGTCTTTTATCCCGGAAATTTCAAGAGTTTCCTCGGGTATTACAAGCGGAAGGGCAGCTAGTTTTCTACAATCTAAAACCTTTTATGGATAAAAATAACGATGCAAAGGTGAATTTGTGTATCTGTTTATTATAGGAGATGTAGAGGAAAAAGAAAATAAATAAAAAAATACTGTACTGAACTGTACCGTTTGTTTTCATAATATAAATACTTTACTAATGGAAACTCTAGTAATGGAAAGATAATCATCAGTTTATTTTTTACTTTTATGTTTAAAACAAATTTACATCTTCTCAATCTTACTTAATTATTATTACAGTTATATATATCGCAGCCAAATGGTTGAATTCACCATTCAATTAAACGCCTACCAGGCCGATCATTTTTCCCGTAAGCTATTTTATCTTCCCATAAGTTGACGGAGTCATTAAAAAAATAACCGCGAAATTTAAGACGATCGCTTCGCTGCGCTTCGCGATCGCCTAAGATTTCTAACCTATCACGTGTTCTACAGGACTTTCGAGAGGTACATGCTGCTATACTTAACCATCCGGCGGATTCAACCATCCGCCTGCGACATATACATTATATGAAATTGTCTCTGAATGGGTCCGCTTTTTAGGTTTGTAATATAAATAGTAAAATACATAAGTTTAAAATGAGTATGTGAGCAAACATTAACAAAATTTTATTCATAAGAAACGAATTAGAATCTTTCTGGGGCTTGCTTGACTATGTGAAGAAAATCTGGTAGGTTCCGAAATGGTCGATGTCAATGTTCTCATTGATCGTGGTACTCGTGATCGTGTGTCATTATGTTTCCTGTTAACAGAAAAAAGTTAGACATAAGTATGTATAAAACATGTTACAAAATTAACCAAAAATCAAAAAAATTGCAGTTACCTACACTGCAACTCTAGTGACGATCAGTCAACCTGACGTGAGTGAGCCCAATACAAGAGGGCCATAAGATAATAGAACCGATCTTAGTTAAAACAGAAAGATTTTTTTTAAATCTTTAAGTGCCGGATTGGAAAAAGTTACATTTTTATACCTAATATCCTTATTTTAGGTATAAAAATGTAACCTTTCTAGTTCTATTATGTGAGCAGGTTCCTTACTATGTCAGACGAAGGCACTTTTTATTACTACCTACCCCATACCTACGTGCCAAGCTACACCTAGTCCGACAGCGAAACATAAAAGATACTAAAAGATCGGCCGTCCATGCAAAGTAGCAAAGTTGTGCAAACTAATGGGTCCTCCGGGCTATGTCAGTAGGCGCTTTAGCAAGTACTTTATCATTTTTTTACTAAAAATAACTATTATTTCTTAAAACAAAATACGGGTATTTTTTGTAAAATCTTGTTTATAAAATAATCATACATTATCTATTCATACCTATGTACCTACATCATATACTTAGGTACACTTCTAAAATGAATAGCTTAGGTACAGAATGAAATTTTATAGATAACATAAATTCAGAATACAAAAATTACCTGCTGAACGTTTGCTGGTTGATTTTTAAAAATCCGTATCAGCATAAATTCGTGCATATTGTTTGTAGCACTCGTTTTTTTTCATAATGCTAACTGCATAGGTACTCTTGCATTTTTTTGGGGGAAGCCAGTCTGCTCTTCCTATATTTTCAACCACCTCAATTTTAAATCGGAGTCTGACGGAAAGCTGAAAATTATAAATATTGTTGTTAAATTAAATTTGCCAAACGAACGAAAAAAAAGGTACTTACAGACATAAAATAAAAGTACTATGATTGAATACTGAGAACGAAAAACTATTGAATCGATTATCGATATCTTATCTGCAAAGTACCAACACTACAAGACCAATGGCGAGTAAATGAAATGTCAAACAAAATGTCGATCGATATCTAACAAAAGATTTTCATTTATTTGTTTTATCATCAGGTATAGTTACGTGTATGAAAATAAAAGATAAGAGTTTTCTACAGTATTTTTGCAAAGAAAGGCTTACCAAAAATGGCCTAGTTATTTGAATAATTAGAAAAAACGGAGGTTCACTCACCGATGAAAGGATATTATTCCGAGTTTGTCCTTTAAATTACTGTAGGAACTTTTGCAGCTCTTTACAGCCATGGTGTTTTGGCAATACACACAGAAAGATTTTTTTCACTAATCTTGCATAAATTAACCACAATTAATAAAAAACCACGAACACTGATTAACACTGATGTAGTCCACTCTGGCCTACAGAAACTCGGCTGGTGGCGCGCTAGGTTTCAATACGGAGCGTTGCCTATATTGCTATCTCTTTTCAATGCACGCTGAACTGTCATTTAGGAGGATAGGAAAGATATATCGTTTCGTTGTTCAACTTTTTAGTATCCATCTATGTTTAATACTACATCTTTGGGACGCATAATATGATGATGGACGAACGAAAAATTTATAAAGGTTTGAAAAATTAAAAACGGCATAAATTGTGTGGGAGCCCCCCATCATAAATACTTATTTTATCCTACAAAAATTATAAATGTGAAAGTTGAGATGTTATGATGTTTTAGATGTTTGGATGTTTGTCACGCCAAAACGGCTGAACGAATTTAGCTGAAATTTGGGACACATACTTTATTACCTGGAGAGTAACATAGGTTACTTTTTATCCCGGAAATATATCACATTCCCTCGGGATAACATCGTGTATTCCACGCGGGTGAAGCCGCGGGTGGAAAGCTAGTTTTAATATAATTATTTATTTTTAAAGTAAATAAACAACGAAATACTTTGTGAATATTTACATTTATAATATTAAGTAGGAAGTAGGACTATAGACATCATTTAAATAATTATACAAAGTCATTAAAATAATAAAAAAACATACTTTTATTAAAAATTAACAGCTATGAAATAAAGTGCTGCGGCCTGAGCATCCATATTATCGGCAAACACATCGGGAAATACTTCGCAATAATTCAAGCGATAAACTTCGCGAAGTTTTTCGCGATAATTCTCGCCTTAATTCAAGCGAAGTTGAACATCGGCATATCCCCATAGTGTGGCTGCGGCCTCAGAATTAAGTCGAGCTCCATGGAGGTAACGTTCGACTTAATACTGAGGTACCTAACTAGAGTTCTCACCCTGAATAAAAAAGTGTACCCCATAGATGTATTATTCCTGTAGATGGATCACAAAAATAAGCTATAACTCACCCATCCTTTACCCCTTCTAACACTATCAAATTGTCATAAGATAGAAAGAGACATGCATGTTAATCTGTTGCGTCGTAATTAGTGAATGTCTCCATTTTGACTATGCAATGCTAGATGACATTAGATGATGATGATGCAATGATAGTGCTGTGGTTTTTTTTATTACAAATTATCGATAAAACATTTAAAAATAAGTTAAATGCAATGCGATACATAAAATTACAATGCATATGTATATATCGCAGGCGTATTGTATATTTCACCGTATTACATAGCAACTAGCTGTATTGGAAAACAGCACCGCATTGTAATGCGGCGGATTCAAGATACGCCGTATTCAATACGGCTGATCGAACAACGCCGCATTGAATAGAGCGCTTCGCGCTTTTCAATGCGGCTAGAGACTTAATGTAATTGGGCGGTTCATAATCCGCTTTTCTGACAGTTTTTAGTACTAATCGTGTCCAAAGTGCTCACGGCCTTAGAATTTTGTTTATGCTATGAAACTTCGGCATAGGTCGAAATATGGCAAAAATTTCTTCCCTCCAGACAAAAGCGCACGCTCAGGTGATCGATCTAGTGTGGCAGAATATTTTTTTTATAATTCGACGTATGCTATGCTCCAAAGAGAAAGTTGTTCAGTTTCTTGGTCTATGCAAGCCCTTTAATTTTGAATCAGTGCCAAATATGAAGTAGGTACTATAATTATACTTGAGGAGATCGATGGCTCATTGGTACGCGCATTCTGCATCCGGTGGTTGATGTTAAGCAACATTCGTTGCGGTTGGATATCTGAATGGTGACCCAAAACTTTATTATCTTGGTCTCCTCTGTGCTTCGGAAAGCACGTTAAGCCGTTGGTCTCGGTTGCATTAGCAGTCGTTGGCACCCTCACCCACCAATCCGCATTGGCTTCGCGTGGTGGGTTATGGCACTTATGGCCCGTTCTACCTGTGGTGTTTTCATGCACAAGGGAGGCCTATAGCCCAGCAGTGAGGACATTAATATGATAATGATGATAATTATACTATTTATACTAGGAGGTATAGTCGTAAAACTGAACGAGATTTCTAATCAATTTATTAAATTAAATAATCTGCTGAATGATATCAAGTAACAAATACAGATTTCACGCTAATTTTTATACTCTTAAACAATTTGCTTTAATAAGTGCATCGAGCATATTTTTGTTAGTTGCGAAGGTCTCCAATCGTCACCTTTTTTACGTTTCTTATTCACGTTTCCTTTACATCGACGGCGGCGCGGCGGTGGGAAATCTGTTTAAAATTGAGAAAAATTAAGTTTAAATACAAAATTGTTAATACTACAATTTTTTATCGATATTACATAATAAAATCGGACTACAACACTATCAGGTTGGTCAAATGTCAAAAAATCCCAATTGGCTTTAAATTATGTATTTTTAGCCTAAAAACACCCGATTTTCTTCAACCAAGTCAATGTTAAACTGTGTATACACGTACAGCGGTTTAGTTTTTGCAAATACGGACCAGTAAGCTATAAAAATGTGTTCGCAAAAACACAAAACAATGAGTGTGACTTACCTCTGAAATGATATGTGTTCATTATTCTCTTTCAAAACACTCACTCTGCTTGAATAACCGAGAACAGTACAGGCCATTCTTAACAAACAACAGATTTACCGCACCACACCATCAAATCTTTCTATATTTTACGACTAAAAAAGATTTTCTTTCTGAAGCATTTGTAACCAGCTGGTTAACAAACAAATAGGACGTTTACTTTCAAGTGGCGCGCAGCTCATTAAGACGCACACGTTGGGCTATTGTTATCTCTTTTTAACACACGAAATGTCGCCATTCGAGAGACGAGAGTCGATTATAGAAGGAATCGTTCAAATTTTTATGCTCCATCTTCCTGGTGTACCCAGCCACAGCCTTCTCTATTGTTAGGCTGTGCCTGGGCTGTCTCCATACAAATGACAGCTAATTTTGTGTAACAATTTGAAGCGCTACTAGTGTCACTACGAGGGTGCTGAGAACTAATTTTGACGTGAGATTGTGACAGCCGCGAGATTTTTAAAAGTATTTATTTTATTTTGTGTTATTTTGGTGTGATTTCATATTTAATTCTGAAAGTTATTGTGAAAGTTAAGCTCATAAACATAAGGAAATGAGTGTTTGTAAAACTCGGTACGAAAAAAGGGAGAAAAAGGTCATTTCACAGGTGAGTGTATTAAATTGTTGTTTTTAGTCAAAATTTACCTAAAACTGTGTGTAAAGCATTTGATTACTATCTGAAAATTGTTTGCAATGATATCTTATCAATATCTAGGCATTATAATGATGAATTTTGAGAGAATTATGAAAAAAATGTTTTGTTTATAATTCACTAGTGATTGACAAATTCTTATCGATAAAATGTCGATATTCAATACCAAAAGTTGATAGAGCTCAGGCTGATTCAGTAGCTGTTGTACACCCGTCTTTCGACATTATGGTAGTACCTAGCTCTCCGCTCGCGGCTTCGCCCGTGTGAACTACACGACGTTATCACGTGGGAATGTGATATTTTTGCGGAATAAAAAGTAATAAGTAGCCTATGTTCCTCTCCAGGCAACAAAATATCTGTCTTAAATTTCAGCCAAATCTGTTCAGCCGTTATGGCCTGATTGAGTAACACATACTTCCTACTTTTATAATAAATCGACCTCGCATAGCATGTGGGGTCGACCCAGGTTTTATTTTTTTTATGCTACCCATATTTTTTTAAAAGAAGTAGTTTAGTTTAATCCTAAAACTAAACTAATTAATTATTAATCCTAAAACTAAACTACTTCTTTCAAAAAATATGGGTAGCATAAAAAAAATAAAACCTGGGTCGACCCCACATGCTATACGAGGTCGATTTATTCGACAATTGAAATTCGAGTCTTATAATACGTATGCAGAAAATAGTCGTAGTTTTAGTAATAAATCTTTTTTGTTTTAAATTACACTTGTAGATCTTAATTAAAATTTGATCAATTATTTTTGCAGATTTCCTTCCGAATTGAGTCTAAGAAACAGGTGGTTAGAAAATATGAAAGCCCTAAACTGGACCCCGAAGGAAACAGATTCACTTTCTTCAAAACATTTTGACACCTAGTGTTTCTTCACACATAACACCTTTTTTTTAAATAAACTTGTTACTTGAGCAGTACTTATTTCTGTTTTTTATTTTGTATAAGCTACCCTTTATAACATGAATTAAGTAATATAACGTCAATTAAGGCTGTAGTTGTGTGTGTCAGTAAACGGTACGGATACGTACCTTGTAGTACCTAGATGGAAAAAAGTATTTCAACACAGTTGAATTGAAATTGTATTTCAACACACTCACAGTATTTCAACAGTCTTATCACATTTTTGGTGGCCGAGCTGCAACGCATAGGACCCAACCCGGCCACGCTTCTATCGAAATAAATAGTAAGTTTATCATGGTACCTATCCTGTACCAACGATAATGTGTCCGTTTTCCCGTTAAATTTGCAATAAAATAATTTTTTAGGGCATCGAAATTTCTGACAAAAAACGCCTGACATTGATTGATCGACACAAGACGTCAAGTTACGTATATTGCTCAATCATGAATGTAAGGCGTTTTTGTCAGAAATTTCGATGCCCAAAACATTTATTTAATAGGAAAAACGGACACATTTCCGTTGGTACAGAAGAGGTACCATCAGCCTGTAACAAATTTGCATCATAAACTTAGTACTTATTTCGATAGAAGCGTGGCCGGGGACCGGCCACCAAAAATGTGTTTCACTGATGAAATGCTGTGGTACTCTTTTTTTCCATCGAGGTACTACGAGGTACGTATCCGTACCGTTTACAGCCTTAATTGACGCCGCCGCCGGCGCCGTGGCCGGGCCAGAGCGATAAGATAAGATAAGATAAAAATATTCTTTATTCACTTAGACATAATAAATATGTACTTATGAATCGTCAATATTTTCCTACCACCCATTCAAGACTTTTTTAACTGACAAGAAGAATGGGCGCAAGAAACTTGCCAGCGTTTCTTAGTTAGGTAACGACATTTACAAAAAAAAAAAAAACATATCGTTACTAATACAACAATTGCTTAGTATAAAAATACATCATATTAAACAGTGATTATGTTATGTGTTACATCATGACCATGCATTGCGGTCATTCAAATAATCGTCTACTTTATAGTATCCTTTGCTCATCAGCGACTCTTTAATGTAACATTTAAATTTATGTATTAACGTAACACACGTATTTACAAACAAATAATTATTTAAGTATATATTATCCGTTATCAAGTTCATGTAGACAGTTTCTTAAGAAATTTACTATGGGCTTAGATTGTTAAAAAAAATATATTTAATAAGTTTATTATCATCGATATATTATCATTACCACAGTCGACCTAAGAACATCACTAATGTTAGTTCCAAGTACTTTCGTATCTGCCTACAGCGCCAAAATGGCGATACTCAAATGATCACAAAAATATTTTACGGCCGCCAGTCCAGTGGTAGGTATAATAGAGGTCAGTGTCTACAAGCCATGCTATGATACGGAACGGCAACATTGCTGTGAACCGGTTTACTCCTCTGAGTACGAATCCTATGGATATGGCATACCTACGAAAAAGTGAGGCATACCTACACATACCGAGAAATAAAAATGGCGACCGGCCTCAATCATGCATTACTATGACGTCACGTTTTAATGTTGCCAACAATAGGTCGAATAAATATATTGCCGTCTCTTTTTACATGCAGTATTGGAGGTAAGATAGAACAAGATGGCTTCAGGTTTATGAGTACGATGTCGGTTTAGCTTATATTTGTATAACGGATAGTTCATATAGAACAAATAGCTTTCCGCCCGCGGCTTCGCCCGCGTGGACTACATGACGTTATCCCGAGGGAATGTGATATTTTTCGGGGATAAAAAGTACCGTCAATGCATACAACATGAGACTTGAATATAATTTGAGACAAAACTTCCGCGGCATATATTATTGCATGTGATATCATTACTACTATAGCAATACTGACAGTTTCTTTCCAAAGTTGTTAAGTGTGAACGTCATTTTGCTGTCAAGAAGAAACTTGGACACAGCAAGTGGCATTCATTGAGAAATTGCCGCTGAATTTTTATTCCAATATATTTCTGAATTACATATGCCTCAAAACTCTGGTTATTGGTAAAAAACTGCAATGATTCATATAGATTTAATAATCCCATCTTGAGAGACACTTTACCATGGATAATTTGAGAGCATGTTTGACATTTTTGGCATAGTTTTACCATATTTAAATTAAATTTTCTCACAGATAGAAATTTTTTTTTTTATTGGAAGGTAAAAATTGAGACTGAGTCTCAAATTAGGTGCATAGTCTCAAATAAACAGCAAGTCTCAAATTACCTTCAAATACCTATTTTACTGGGTGTAGGTAATAATTATTTTAGCAAGGTTTGTTTTTTGTTCAAGGTTAACAGTATATGGCAACGCGTCCGGGTATACGGAGAGCTTCTGGAGCGAAACCTTATAGAAATTTCCCCATTTTTTATAGAAATATATGAGTTGAATATACCTAGTCAATTGTTCAGCTAAGTGCCAAACACATAATAATATATCGAAAAAATCTTAAGTAATTATCTCAAAAAAAAACTAAGTTGTTAAGAAAACTGAGAATGGGCGTTTTCACACTGGACGATAACGGTAACGACACGATATTACACCGATATCGTCCGCCGATATCGGCACGATATCGTCACGATATCGTCACGATATCGGAACGATATCGGTGTGTGAAACGATAACCAGCAGCTTGCTATGCGGTTAGTCGCATTACGCCAGCTAAAGTAACCGCGCGGCTCCAAGTTTTATATTAGTTATTATACTAGTATATTCGAGGTAATAATGGCAGCAGTAAACAAATTACGTTTGCTTTATCTTTTATATTTACGGCGAAAAAAACGATATCGTCAAAGAACATTTTGGGTTGGTCCTATTCTTCAAGTGCGATATTTATTTTTACTTGCACATATTACTTACCTATATAAAAAAGCGCCTTTAAAAAAATGCCACCAAAAAGTAAGAAATAAATAATACCTCTATACTGAATTAACATTATTAGTTATTAGTAAGTAAGTACTTTCAAGACGTCGGGCACTTCAAAGTACTTACCTACTTAAGTTATTTGTTGTGAATACAGTATTAGAGTTAGAGGTATTATTTCTGACTTTTTGGCGGCATTTTTTTGAAGTCACTTTTATTTTTTATAAAAATATTTTTTGTCATTCTTTTTAGTGCATCATGCAGGCAATTTTCGTGTACCTACCTATTATCTTGGTAAATAGTACCTATAGTATAAACACATCTTAGATTTCTGCGCGAACTGTCCATATAACAACTTGGTTGTTGTTAAATAAATTGCGTGAAAAAATCCGTGAAAGTGTTTTATTTATACCTATAGCACAGTTTAAGCAATCTTTCTATACATTTGGACGACGCCCTTGAAGTTGGGCGATGCCGACGCCTGTATAGGTATTTACGTAAGTACGTAAGGGTTGTCACTTTAAAATGTGTCGGTGGACCTTTTACGACCCCGGGTGGGTACATTGGTATAGCGATATCGAATTAACAAAATAATTTAATAATGCAAATGCAATGTCAAAATTATTAAAAAATTCAAGATGGCGGCCGACTTTTTTGTTTGTAGGCTGATTTCGATGAAACACGGTTTTTGGTACTATTTTGACAAAAAAACAGCAACGCAATATCAAAAATATTAAAATCCAAGATGGCGGCCAACTTTTTTGTTTGCAGGCCGATTTCGATGAAACTCAGTTTCTGGTTCTATTTTGACAAGAAAACAGCAACGCAATGTTAACAATAAAAAGAAATCCAAGATGGTGGCCTACTTTTTTGTTTGTAAGCCGATTTTGATGAAACTTAGTTTCTGGTACCTATTTTGACTAGAAAACAGCAACACAATGTTAAAAATATATAATCCAAGATGGCGGCCGAATTTTTTGTTTGCTGGCCGATTTCGATTAAATCCAGTTTTTGGTACTATTTTGACAAGAAAACAACAACGCAATGTTTAAAATTTTAAAAAATCCAAGATGGCGGCCACCTTTTTTGTTTGCAGGCTGATTTCGATGAAACTCAGTTTCTAGTACTAATTTGACAAGAAAACAGCAACGCAATGTTAAAAATATTAAAAATCCAAGATGGCGGCCAACTTTTTTGTCTGTGACCCGATTTTGATGAAACTTGGTTTTTAGTACAATTTTGACAAGAAAACAACAACACAATGTCAAAAATAAAAAAAACCAAGATGGCGGCCAACTTTTTTTGTAAGCCGATTTGGATGAAACTTAAGAATAAAAAAAGAATAAGAATAAGAATAATTTATTGACACACACAAACAAAAAAAATATACAGAATAATAAGAAATACAGAATATTATGTGTGTAGCCAACTAGGCCCCCACCTCAGCATAATGTTGCGACAGCAAAAAAAGAAATTTACCGCCGCAACGTTGGTATTCTGGGGGCGCCTATCCGGTGCGACACCAACATACAAAAATACAAACACATGTATAAAAAACAAAATAAAAAAAAGTAATAATAAAAAAAAGAAGCTAACACAACACAAAAAGGAAAAAAGAATAAATGAATTACGTAGGCAATTAAAACTATAAATCATCATCAGTGTAGGTGAGACGAAACTTAGTTTCTTGTACTATTTTGACAAGAAAACAGCAACGCAATGTTAAAAGTATTAAAAAATCCAAGATGGCGGCCAACTTTTTTGTTTGCAGGCCGATTTCAATGAAACTCAGTTTTTGGTACTATTTTAAAAAGAAAACAGCAACGCAATGTTAAAAGTATAAGAAAATCCAAGATGGCGGCCAACTTTTTTGTTTGTGAGCCGATTTTGATGAAACTTGGTTTTTAGTACAATTTTGACAAGAAAACAACAACACAATGTCAAAAATAAAATAAAACCAAGAAAGCGGCCAACTTTTTGTTTGTAAGGCGAGTTTGATGAAACTTAGTTTCTGGTACTATTTTGACAAGAAAACAGCAACGCAATGTTAAAAGTATTAAAAAATCCAAGATGGCGGCCAACTTTTTTGTTTGCAGGCCGATTTCAATGAAACTCAGTTTCTGGTTCTATTTTGACAAGAAAACAGCAACGCAATGTTAAAAATATAAAAATTCAAGATGGCGGCCAAATTTTTTGTTTGCTGGCTGATTTTGATAAAACTCGGTTTTTTGTACTATTTTGACAAGAAAACCATTCTTAACACAATGTAAAAAAATACAAATGGCCAAGATGGTGGCCGTTTTTTGTTGTTGTTTCTTTCTTCTCGCTTATTAAAATGTACAAGATTGAGACAGAGTCAATAAGTATCATCATCATCATCATCATGTCAAGTAAAAGATTTAATTAATTATTAATTTGCTTTAACACAAGCACAGTAAATTACGACGTAACATCCTTCGTAATTTACTGTGTTTTTGACAGCTGTAAACCGTATTTAAAAAAAAAAAAAAATTAATAAAATAATAATTGATATTAAGTTACAGAATTTGAAAATAATGATTGTGACATGGTGTCGCACTTAGGGTTTAGGTCCAGTAAGGGCCGGGTGTCCGAGAGACACCGGTGTTAAATAAAAGAATACCCTATGTACGTACACAAAAATTTATTTGGGCGTGGTCCGAAATGCCCGGTAAAATTATTTAACGTTGACTTTCCATGCCCAGAGTGGTACTCTCCTGGCAGCTCCGAAGATGGGGGTTTCCAGCTGGGACGGGAAGAACGTTCCCGAAGGTCCCGGGTAAAACGGCGAAGATGCTCGGCGGGAAACGTAAAATTTAGGGTCACGCACGCACCGGCGAAGCTGCAACTGGGTTCACCAGGAACCTCGGACCCTGGAATTGACCGTAATCACGGGTCAAAAAAGAGTCAAGAAATCCTCCTCTGATTGTGACCGCGGCAGAAGACTGGTAGGAAAGTCTGGTAAGAAAAAACTGGTAAGAAAGACTGGTACGCCCTTGCAGGGTCATGTTTGTGTCTATGTGTATTGTAACATCTTTATAACAACATGATGCAATAAAGAACTTTGAACTTTGAACTTTAAGTACCGAAGCAGTATGCGGTGATGAGTGTTGGTCACAATCAGATCGGAGTTACACAAATAATTTAAAGCACTATCATTTTCAAATAAATAATAATCAGATGCTAGAAAACAATCTACTTAAGCAAATTAGCAACAATAGTACAGTGAAATAGGTATCATTAGAATAAGTTAAAATATTATTAAAATATAAATATGCAAAATATGAAGGTGGCTAAAAATATATTTAAAATATAACTGTACTACTGAGCTAGTTTTAGAAACACTTGTTCAAAACTTACCAATACGTGGGTTTCACAAAAATATTTAAAACTTGGCACTTAGGCACGAATAAACTAATGCATGATTTTAAAATAAAAATATCGTACATCCGCGGTGTGAACGTCGCGAGAAAATGGCGAGCGCAGTACAGACACGATTTGTCTGCCGAGCGACCGGCGCGCGGCCGGTCGCCTCGGTCGGAGTGTTGTCGGGCCGTACCAGCTTACAGCTTTATTAAAGTGGCGAGGGGTGAAGGCCTGAAGGGCTACCTGCGCGTGCGTCGCTGTCAGCTCAGCTGTTTGAATTTTTTGCGTTCAGAAACATATTATAATAAATGTAAATATTGCGTACTTAGTTAAATTTGTTATTTTATTTTTATTATGTAATTATATATTTTCTTTAATATTGATTTTGATATTAGATTTAAGTAGACTTAGGTTATTTAATTTATGTATTTAAATGTGTGACGTTTTACAACGTTACAATGGGATGATTTTGATATATAGACGAAGGCGCTTTAAAGGTTAAGAAATATGAATCGGCTTATTTCCAATCTGAATATTTTTCTTTAACAAAACTTCAACCCATTCAAACGTCAGGGGTAGGTCAAATTTACCTTGCAAAATTTCATGGCAGACAGACAGACAGATACAATTATAGGTGAAACTAAATAAAACTTGTAATATATTTTATTTTGATACTTCTAAAATGCCAACCATAATTATTTATTTTATTTTATTTCGCAATACACCAAAATGTACCTGCCACATTTTAATTTTGTTACAACCCTTCCGTAGTAACGAAATACCTATACATACGTCGGTATCGCCTAACTTCAAGGGCGTTGGCCTACCAAAGAAAGAAACAAAAACAAAAAACGGCCACCATCTTGACCATTTGTATTTTTTACATTGTGTTAAGAACGGTTTTCTTGTCAAAATAGTACCAGAAACTGAGTTTCATCAAAATCGGCCTGTAAACAAAAAAATTGGCAGCCATCTTGGGTTTTTTTATACTTTTAACATTGCGTTGTTGTTTTCGTGTCAAAATAGTACCAGAAACTAAATTTCATCAAAATCGGCTTACAAAAAAAAGTTGGCCGCCATCTTGTTTTTTTTATTTTTGACATTGGGTTGTTGTTTTCTTGTCAATATTGTACCAAAAACCAAGTTTCATCAAAGTCGGCCCGCAAACAAAAAAGTTGGCCGCCATCTTGGATTTTGGAAATTGCCTTTTTTTATAATCGAGATGAAGATTTGCACGCACTCACACTACATGTCGTATGCACCATAATATTAATTTAAAAATGAATTATAACGATAAAGACGTGATAGCCCTGGAAGACTTGTCCCGAGTTACTATGAACGGCGTTGTATGTAACTCGGGACAACCACTCCCCCGTCTCACCCCGCAAGCCCCGCACGTTTGATCTGTCTAGACGTCTCCGTCGGCCTACTGTATGAAAAGTTGCTTATTCTGTGCCTATAGTATGTAAGGATGTACACATAAACCGCATCAATCACAAATACTCATCTGATGTAAAACGTATCAAAATCGATTCAGCCAAACGTGAGATATTCACGGACAAACATACATAATGTACATAAAGGGTCTAACTATGAACCTCCTTTTTCAAAGTCGGTTGTAATACCAAAACCTTCTCCTAAATGTAACGAATACTTTTCTGAAAACCGCATCTCGCGGACAAACCTTCATACATACATTCGGGTCAAACTGAGAACCTCCTTTTTTGAAGTCGGTTAAAATACTAAAACCTTATCCTAAATGTAACAAATACTTTCCTGAAAACCGCATTAAAATCAGTTCAGCCAAAAGCGAGATAATCGCGGACAAACATACATACAAAAAAATACAGGTCAAACTGAGAAGCTTCTTTTTTTTGAAGTCACTTAAAAATTATTACTATCGCTCGGTCATTGTCGATATTACATACTCGAAATAGAAGGGAGAGGTGAGGCAGGAGGAGATCCACCTCCTCTCTCCTCTCCACCAATCAACAAGCAGGCATAATCGTCGCGGAACTCACACCTAGCAAATCAAGAAACAAGCGCTACCTAGCGGTGGCTTTTAGCGTAAAAACCCAAAAATGCAGTAAATTACAGATAAACTGTTAATTACCCTTGGTTACTTTCGTTAATAACCGGCTTCGCATCTTCCGCACTTGTGTCGTCACCGATATCGGCACGACAGACGATATCGTTGACGGTAACGACACAGTGTGAAAGCATTTAGTAGTGATTGTATGAAACTGCCAGTCCGACGATATCGTGCCGATATCGTGTCGTTACCGTTATCGTCCAATGTGAAAACGCCCAATGAGAGCACAAAAACATGGGGTTAATTTGAGACATGTCTCAAGTTACCCGCATTCTCTATTTTATGTAAAATAGTTTTTTTGTTTTTTGACAATTTTTGGACGATTTTATTTTTGGTTTTATTTTATTTTGTTTATATTTGACATATTCTAACCATTTAAAATTATAAACCAGGTTTTGCAGATGAAAATTTGTTTTTTATAATTTCTCGAGTTGTATTCAACATATTTACAAAATTATTAGTGGAAATTCAATATTTCGTTATTTTTAGTGTCTCATGTTAAAAACAGTGAAATGTTACATGAGATACTATGAGTTTGTTATACTGTCTCATGATTGCAACAATTGAAGGTAAATTGAGACAACGACAAAAAAAATAAAAAAAACTCTAGCATACTATTTTGTCCTCGCGTGTGATGTGCTTCTTCATCCTGAACCATAGACTCAAATTTATGTTATACTATGCGATTATTATAAGAATAGGACTGTCAAAACGGCCATATTTGTTTGCGTTTCGCTTCCACTTCAGGGTGTAGGATGTGCAAGAAAAGGAACAAAGATCAAAAATGCCGTTTGACAGTCCTATTCTTATAATAATCGCATAGTACTTTGATAACATTGTATCAAATATCAAACAAGATATAATCAATTACTGCTGAAAACTGTCTCATGTTGTATGCATTTACGGTAGCCTAAGTTACTCCTTTTTACATCAGGTACCTGCCAATAAAAGTCCCGTCAAAATCGGTCCAGCCGTTTCAGAGATTAGCACGAGATTAGCCGGAACAAACAGATAGACAGACAAAAATTGTAAAACATGTCATTTTGGTATGTATCGTATATTTAATCATATGTACACGTATTAAAAAGCGGTTATTTTATGTTACAAACAGACACTCCAATTTTATTTATTTGTATAGATGTATAGAAGATATGCCATCTCCATAGGATTCAGTACTCGAGGTCTACTCGCTGTTTACCTGTCAAACGGTGCAAACGGTGTCCACTCTGAGCTCTGAGTACTGAATCCTATGGAGATGGCATACCTACGAAAAATTGAAGCATACACAAACACACAAGCACACATACCGAGAAACCAAAATGGCGCCTTTCCGTAGTGCTGCCCTATTTGTACATCGATATATTTATCGATGAAGTTATAGATCAAGTATTTTTGTGACTACTACCTACCTATACTACCCTATATTTTATAAAAGCAGTTTCGTAATCACCTCGATAATTTAAAACGGAATTATAGTGTATAATTATATACCTAGTTTTTTTGAAAAATAAAACTTAATAATGTGCTTAAATTATACCTACATTTGCACATAATTAAGTTCTTTATGACAATGTGTATGTGTTTGTTCATGTACGCACACAATCATTGGCCCGACCGCGCGCGTGAGACGCAACAACTGTAAAGCCCCCAGTACAGGATGGCCGATCATGTTGGCCGACCATGATGGGCCATCGTGTACAGGGGCGGTTTGCGTGATTGCCGTCTGCGAGTAACGCAAACCGGCCCTGTACACGATGGCCCATCATGGTCGGCCAACATGATTGGCCATCCTGTACTGAGGGGCTTCAAGGCGAGAAGAGCCGCCAAGTGCTTCCTCATCTATAGTTATATATATCGTAAACAGGAAAGATTTGATTGGTTGTTGTTTGAATTTAATAGGTTCCAAAACTACTAGACTAATTTAGAAATTTCTTTGACCATTAGAAAGCTACATTCTTTCCGAGTGACATAAGCTATATTTTATCGTGATATTTCCATGGGAACGAGTACCATGCGGGTAAAACCGCGAGGATCCGCATGATATTATTAAATTTATTGCTTGTTAAGTACATAATGTATCAAAAATTCAAACGCAGATACAGATTAAAAATTAGGGCCTGTAGTTTATTTACAAACTAACCTTAGTAAAATATAGTTCCTGTTGCAGTAGTAGTAGATAAAAGACCAACCTACTATATTTTACTGAGGTTATAGTTTGTAAATAAACTACACGACCTTAGCTTCAATCTGTACGATTGTAGATACATTAATACTTAGCTAGCAATAAATTTGATTGAGGGCGCCCCACTTGTCGGCTCTACTCGCATTTACTATTTATGCATTAAACTGCAATTTTATGATCAAATTTTTTATGTTTTCCGAGTCACGCGTCTATACACATGCGAGACCTTCATAGAATTCCAGATCAAAGGTCGCGAGAACCAGTTTAAGTAAAAAAAGGTAATGAAATAAAACAAAAAGCTCCATATTGTAAAAACCTATTATGTTTATAAAACAAGGATTGGTTTTTTTTACATAACACACATTACAATATAAATCACAAAGGAGAATGCCTACTAGGTACCTACCTACCATAGAAAAAAAGAAATGTCTCAAAAAAAAACAAGCATTATTAAGTAATAAAATAATAAACAGTTTGAATCGAGATCTTTACTAGCAAGCATATTTTTTATATATTTAGAATATAGCGAAGCGACATCTAGTGGTAAAAACATATACTTACTTTTAATGTGCTAGAATGAATGTAAGTTCGACAACAACTTTACAGCAAAATGACATTAAAAAAACACGTTATATATAAGTATCCAGTTTTTGGCAACCGGAACAGACAAAGTTGTCGCACTATAATTTCGATTTTGCCAGTGGCCTAATTAACGTCTTTTTCAAAACTTAAACTGTCGTTGACGTTTGAAACTGTTCTTCAAAATGAAAAGAGCACATAAAAATAGTTTTCGTACGAGTCTTTAAATTTTCCTTTCGCATTGTTCCAGCCATATTTTTCTTTTTTTGTTATTTTTAGGCAACCTAAAACAATAAAAACAGTTTAAAATTAATACACTCAATTTACACTTGAAATTTGAAAACATCGATAATTCGATAAGAAAAATGCTATAAGGGCAACTCTAGCGCAAAACAAACAGATTTATATTTTCTTGAAATACACCAACAAAACTCACCAAAATAAGTATTAAGCTACATTTGGTATGAATTCTAAGTAAACTATTCACAGGAAAACCAAAACACAAGGCATTTATTGTATTGTTTTGGTGTTTTTGCAAAATAAATAGTACGTACCGGTGTAATGTAATGTTCGGACGATTTTCACTTTTTTTGATGCCACAAACTACCACACTGCAATTAGACATGTTCCTTGTTTCTTTCTCTCACTTATTAATACCTTTTATTCACATGAAAGTCTTAAATTAAAAGACTTTTACTCAGAGACTCTGAGTACTGAATCCAAATCAAATGAACAATGCGAAAGGAAAATTTAAAGACTCGTACGAAAACTATTTTTATGTGCTCTTTTCATTTTGAAGAACAGTTTCAAACGTCAACGACAGTTTAAGTTTTGAAAAAGACGTTAATTAGGCCACTGGCAAAATCGAAATTATAGTGCGACAACTTTTTCTGTTCCGGTTGCCAAAAACTGGATACTTATATATAACGTGTTTTTTTAATGTCATTTTGCTGTAAAGTTGTTGTCGAACTTACATTCATTCTAGCACATTAAACGTAAGTATATTTTTTTACCACTAGATGTCGCTTCGCTATATTCTAAATATATAAAAAATATGCTTGCTGGTAAAGATCTCGATTCAAACTGTTTATTATTTTATTACTTAATAATGCTTGTTTTTTTTTTGAGACATTTCTTTTTTTCTATGGTAGGTAGGTACCTAGTAGGCATTCTCCTTTGTGATTTATATTGTAATGTGTGTTATGTAAAAAAACCAATCCTTGTTGTAATAAACATAATAGGTTTTTACAATATGGAGCTTTTTGTTTTATTTCATTACCTTTTTTTACTTAAACTGGTTCTCGCGATCTTTGATCTGGAATTCTATGGAGGTCTCGCATGTGTATAGAATAGACGCGTGACTCGGAAAACATAAAAAATTTGATCATAAAATTGCAGTTTCTAAGTAAAGGCGAGTAGAGCCGACAAGTGGGGCGCCCTCAATCAAATTTATTGCTCGCTAAGTATTAATGTATCTACAATCGTACAGATTGAAGCTAAGGTCGTGTAGTTTATTTACAAACTATAACCTCAGTAAAATATAGTAGGTTGGTCTTTTATCTACTACTATTGCAACAGGAACTATATTTTACTAAGGTTAGTTTGTAAATAAACTACAGGACCTTATTTTTAATCTGTATCTGCGTTTGAATTTTTGATACATTATGTACTTAACAAGCAATAAATTTAATAATAACATGCGGATCCTCGCGGTTTTACCCGCATGGTACTCGTTCCCATGGGAATATCACGATAAAATATAGCTTATGTCACTCGGAAAGAATGTAGCTTTCTAATGGTCAAAGAAATTTCTAAATTAGTCTAGTAGTTTTGAAACCTATTAAATTCAAACAACAACCAATCAAATCTTTCCTGTTTACGATATAACTATAGATGAGGAAGCACTTGGCGGCTCTTCTCGCCTTGAAGCCCCCAGTACAGGATGGCTACTCATGTTCGTCGACCATGATGGGCCATCATGTACAGGGGCGGTTTGCGTTGCTCGCAGGCGGCAATCACACGCAAACTCCCACACCGGGGGCTTTAAGCCCCTAGTACAGGATGGCCGATCAAGTTGGCCGACCATGTTGGCCATCGTGTACAGGGCCGGTTTGCGTTGCTCGCAGACGGCAATCACACGCAAACCGGCCCTGTACACGATGGCCCATCATGGTCGGCCAAGATGATCGGTCATCCTGTACTGGGGGCTTTACAGTTGTTGCGTCTCACGCGCGCGGTTGGACCAATGATTGTGTGCGTACATGCACAAACACACACACATTGTGTCATTGTCATAAAGAACTTAATTATGTGCAAATGTAGGTATAATTTAAGCACATTATTAAGTTTTATTTTTCAAAAAAACTAGGTATATATCACTACATAGTATAAAACAAAGTAGCTTTCTCTGTCCCTATGTCCCTTTGTATGCTTAAATCTTTGAAACTACGCAACGGATTTTGATGCGTTTTTTTTTAAATAGATAGAGTGATTCAAGAGAAAGGTTTATATGTACTTTTTATCCCGATATTCCCACGGGAACGGGAACCACGCGGGTGAAACCGCGGGCGGCCGCTAGTACACTATAATTCCGAAAACCCGAAACCGAAAACACTAAAATTTATCGAGGTGATTACGAAACTGCTTTTATAAAATATAGGGTAATATAGGTAGGTAGTCACAAAAATACTTGATCTATAACTTCATCAATAAATATATCGATGTACAAATAGGGCAGCACTACGGAAAGGCGCCATTTTGGTTTCTCGGTATGTGTGCTTGTGTGTGTGTGTATGCTTCAATTTTTCGTAGGTATGCCATCTCCATAGGATTCAGTACTCAGAGGGTGTCCACAACGGTGTCAAATCGGTTCACTGAACTGACTTGTGAGCAGTGTTGCCAATTTAGCTCTTTTAGAGCTAAATTTAGCTCTATTTTCAAATGTTTAGCTCCAAAAAAACATGTTTAGCTCTTTAGCTCTACTTTTCTACAATTTTAGCTTTTTTCCATGTATACTATGAATAAACTATTTTGTATTATTTTTAGCTCAAAATACTTGTTTCCAGAGCCAAAATGTACCTACATTGTCTATGGTCAGTCTTTCTGGTCTATGGTAATGTTAATGTATCGGCCTCGGCTGCTGAGAAAGTAGTATTATTTTATTGTTAAACAACATAGTGAATTACTCATTCATTTCATTGTCAGTGGTAAGTTCGCAGCTGTTCGCAGCCGCACGCAGTGTTAAACGTTCGCTTCTAAACATTTGTTATTATTATAGTCCCCTCGTGAATTGTTTAATAAGTCATAGTAAGATGGCTTAAAGTAAGCCATACTTGTCATTCAGACAAGAATGGCAGTCTGTACCAGAATTTCAAGGTTGGCTTCAAGCAGTTAAAACAGACCCCACCAAAGCGTTTTGTACCTACTGCAAATGCGAGGTTAATTCTAAAAAAAGGTGATTTATTAAATCATATAAAAAGAAAAAAACACCTGAAAGCGGCGACAGTGCATGTTTTTTAATAAATAGCAGATTATATAATTTAGCTCTTTTTTCTGAAAAAATCTAGCTCTTTTTTAGCTCTTTTTCAGATATGATCTAGCTCCTTTTGAAAATCCGAGTTGGCAACACTGCTTGTGAGTAAGTTGTGATTTTGATTTTTTATCGATCTATGTAGTTGTGATAATATATAATTTATATACAAATCTCACGTAATGATACGAGTAAATGTTTACAAAAACTTCCAAAAGACCGATGGCAGACTTATGGTTGTGGAGGATACGATTGAAGTCTTCAAATCGGAAATAGTGAAACAGTTCAATAAAACAGAGGAAAATGTAATGTTATTTTCCTCAAACGGTTGCGAAATAAATGACGTGAGGGTTTTAAGAGATGATGAAGATGTGTACTTTAGTTTAGAGGGAATTGAGAGCGCGAAAAGCTGTGATATATTGAACAAATCTGTGGAAAAAATTTACATCGCTGATGATAAACAAAAGAACGAAAGTAAAGCAGTCAGTGACTGGATAACGCTCAATGTCGGTGGTAAGCATTTTACCACAACTAGATCCACACTTGTAGCAAAAGAACCTTTATCAATGTTAGCAAGAATGTTCGCTGACAACAATAACACTTACTTAATGAATCCCAGTGCAACAGACGTTACTGGAGCGTACTTAATAGATAGGAGTCCAGAATATTTTGAGCCTATACTTAACTATTTAAGGCATGGTGATCTAATCCTGGATAAGAATGTTAACCCGAAAGGTGTTTTGGAAGAAGCAGTTTTCTATGGTGAGTTATTGATATTTTAAGTTTAGTTTTTAATTTGAATATTTGTACATTTACACTAATAATTGAATACATACTAATAAAAGATTGCCTACACATATCAGGGACGTGGCTGTGGCACCCATGTCCCGTCAGGGCCATGGCAGGGACGTGACAGGGACATGGTGTTCACATAATAGTAGTTTATGTGACTGTCGCATAATGAGGGGTATTAAAACACGAGTGGGAGTTTAAAAAACGAGCCTTGGTGAGTTTTTTAATAGTATTCCACAAGTGTTTTAATAGTATTCCACGAGTGTTTTAATACCGAGTTATGTGCAGTCTCATACACTACTTTATCTACACTCATTACATTTATTATATATTTCAAAAATAAAGCAAATCAAAATTAATTACAAAATGTGAATGTGCCAAACCCCACACATAAGAGTCTATACGGTCTATTCCATCTAAATTCAAAATTCTAATTTTAAAAAGTTTCTGATTGTTACCGGCTAAAGAAGGGCTTGAAAGAGTTGGAAGTCAGGGCCGGTAAATCCTACGATTGCCATGGAGACTGTAAAATTAAGAAATATAAGTGTTTTATAATGAGTGACAGCTGTATCCGGGTGTTTCATAATGGTCATTATGAAACACCCGGATACAGCAGTTTTATTTTTTATAGTTGACTATGGCATAAAGTGTATCATTAGACGTTTTAGGCATGAGTTCATAATTCGAATATTATAACATGAGTGTAGATAAAAATGCTTTATATGGGTACCGTACTATCTCTATCAACTAGGGTTGCCAGATGCCCTGTATTTTACGGGTTACCCTGTTTTTCAGGCTAAGATATTACGAAAACCCGTTATTTCGAAAATAAAATATGGGGTAAATAAAGCTCCCGTATTTTTTACAAACTAAACCAGAGCCGGCTAGTGACACCATACGCCAACGTTTCGGATGGCTAACGTGTGCCGCGCAACTAGTGATGTGCCGTTCCCGGAAATATTGGAAACATTGGGAATATTCCCAGAAGCGTTCCCGGCAATATTCCCAAAAGTGGAAATATTGGGGAAAATTGCTTATAATGTATTTCAATCTTTTTTTGTTTTGTGGTAACCGTTCCATTGGCCAAAATTACGCAGCAAAATGAATATGCCAAACTTAAAATCACTTCTATGGCGAAAGTTTCCAATTTTCCTGGGAATATTCCCAGTAAATTTCCAATGTTTCTGGGAATATTCCCAATACCTACTTAGTAAAACAGATTTTTTTGTAATATTTTTAATAATAATCTATACTAATATTATAAAGAGGAAAGATTTGATTGTTTGTTTGTTTGTTTGCATCGAATAGGCTACGAAACTACTGGACCAATTTTAAAAATTCTTTCACCATTAGAAAGCTAAATTTTTCCCGACTGACATAGGCTATATTTTATCGCGATATTCCCACGGAAACGGGTACTACGCGGGTAAAACCGCGAGGATCCGATAGTCATTTATTAAAATAACTAGAATCACAATAATGTCGTATCATGTTGTCGTAATATAATATTAAACTTTTATAAAAAATTACAGCTTCATTAACGTATATTCCCCACATGTGTATTTATTTATTTTATTTTCTCTTTATTTACTACATTTCATTATTTGTTTAAAAAATAACAAGATAATAATCAGTCACATCGCAGACTTATTATTATGGCATATTCACACGGCAAAAAGTCTCAAGACCTTTATCTTTATCGGTCCTGTGTTGCCCGCATCCAGCGGCTTCCCGCGACCTTGACCAGATCGTCGTCGGTCCATCTTGTAGGGGGGCTGCCCAAGGAACGTCGTCCGGTTCGCGGTCACCATTCGAGAACCTTTCCGCCCCAACGGCCATCGGTTCTCCGCGCTATGTTGCCACTTTAACTGAGCAATCCTTCGAGCGATGTCGGTCGTTTTAGTTCTCCTGCGGATCTCATCATTTCTGATTCGATAGAGCAGGGAAATACCAAGCATCGCTCTCTCCATTGCTCGCTGGGTGACCTTGAACCTTCTTATGAGACCCATAGTAAAAGACCACGTCTCGCTTCCATAAGTCATAACTGGCAACACACACTGGTCAAAGACCCTTAGTCTTGAGACATTGAGGAATACTATCGGGTATACAGATGAAACTACCATCAGATATATCTCACTCAACTGTAAAGGCTACGAATGATGAAATCCAGTCTTGTCATAAACCATAAATAATTTATTGCTAATATCGAGAGTCCCTTGTTGAGCAAATTAATCTGCTACTTTCAATGCTACTCAAACACTGGTATTTTTATTCAATGCAAATCGGAGTCCTTTCCAACTGACTCTAACTTTCCAGGGTGTATTCTTGCCGATAACTGAACATCTGCAACTTCTTGGCCTGAACTCACCGTCCACCCTGAATTTTGGCGAGTACATCGATTCCATTGCAAAGTATGCTGCTAAGAAACTGGGCGTCTTCTCTAGGGCTCTAAACGGTACTTCACGCCGGACGGACCAACTGCTTTTGATATACAAATCGCAGATTCGTCAGTGAATGGAGTACTGTACCCCTAGTGTAAGTTTTTATGTCAAAAAACGCAAACTATCGCGAGTCCGTATTTATGTCAATTTGTATGAAAACTGTATCAGCGCCTCTAGCGGCGAGTAGCGCGCTTATGCAGTTTTCATACAAATTGACATAAATACGTACTCGCGATAGTTTGCGTTTGCTTGACATAAAAACTTACACTAGGGGTACTGTTGTCACTTATGGAATGGTTCTGCTAAGTATCAGCTAGAACTTCTGGAATCGATTGAAAACCGTGTCAGGAGGTTCATTGGAAACTCAGCGTTGGCTACGGCGCCGGCGGAACTCCAGAATGCCAGTCACCAACCCAAAGTTGCGTGTCTATCGGTATTTTATAGAATACGCTTTTGGGAGTGTGCAAGAGAACTGCCCGACCTTTTTCTTTCAGCCCATTTCCACCATCGGGGAACCTGACGCTGGCTATCTTATCATTATTATATTGTTGACACTCTACTTGTCCGCACCAAGCGCTTCGCAGTTTCGTTTCTTATGCGAACCGCTAAAGAATGGAATGCGCTGCCTGCTTATGTGATCCCCGATAACTACAAGCTTGAACACTTCAAGGCCAGAGTGAACAGGCATCCTGGGCAAACATCCAGCATCTTAAACCACATCCTATGATTAAACAAGATGGTGGTCAAATGCCTGCCCAGTTCCATATAAAAAAAGATCTTATCAAATATTCTTTTATTAAAAATCGAGGGTAGTAATAACTTCACATTGATAAAATAAACGCTGGCCAACAGCTTATAAGAAGTATTAAATAAATTCGATTCACCCGTACAAAGGTCATGGGTTCCAGTCCCATCGGAGCTAGTTGTAAGACGGGACGACTCCAAATTCCACGTCTGCACTTGTAGTTTGATAAATCTTTAAGAAGTTAAAAGGTCTTGATTAACATTTTTAGTCACTTGGCATCCGTTAATATTTTCTTCGATGTGATATCTATTCCTTGATTTCCTTGGCTATGGGGATCTATAATAATCAATGCTGCAAAGTATGTTGGCTTAAGACCGTTACTTTGCTCAGTTAACAAATTAAACTATGTAGTTTAACATTCAGTAGTCTTATTCTGTGTTTTAATAGAGATTAAGAGAAGTATAATCGCAGGCAAAAACGGCAAAGTAGTTGCGCAACCATGGGAGTAAAAGGAAATATAAATATGATAGAAAATTTTGCCATTCTTGAAATTAAATTAGTCTGGGAACTTTGGGAATATTCCCGGGAACATTGGGAATATTCCCGTAAATTTACAAAGAGTAAATTACTTGGAAATGGGAATATTCCCAGCGGCACATCACTACGCGCAACCCCTGAGATATGGACAACGTTTATTAAAGCTATGCAAAGGCAGCAACTTCAAAAAATATGATTCATATTCTACAACTGGTTTTCTCCATTCCAGCTTCTAACGCTGCAGTAGAAAGAATATTTTCGTTGTGCAGCAATGCATGGACAGATGCCACCGACTAAATATTGAGACTGTCAAGGCGGAGTTACAAGTCAAATGTAATTTTAAGTTATCTTGCATAGATTTTTATATATTTGCTTCACAAAATGAAAAGCTTTTAAAAGCTGTTACTTCCAACAATATTTTTTTTTTCATATCATCATCATCATTTTAGCCGTACGATTTTTTTATATATTTCTTCTTTATTGCGATCTGTTTAATAACATTTAGCAATATGTTATGAATGGGCAAAATGTCATGCTGGGTCCACATCCAATGATGTGCCCTCTTCACTTAATCAGAGTAGGTCTTGAGTACTCTTCTCTTAAGTCTACGCCTTGATGGGCTTCCTTGTGCATCCATCAGGTGTTTCGCCAGTATATTTGGGTGGGATTGCAATCTCTTCTGGTATGTTTGAATGTAATTTTTTATTTCTTGTTTTACTGTCTTCATATTGAGTTCGCGGTGCAACCTGTCGTTTGTGACATACCAGGGGGCATCTACTACCATTCTGATCATCTTAGATTGGAATCTCTGAAGGATCTCAAGATTTGAATTGGCTGCCGTGAACCACAGCTGGATCCCATATGTCCATACAGGCTTGAGTATGCATTTGTATATAAGTAACTTATTGTCCATCGATAGTTGGGATTTTTTATTAAGTAGCCAGTACATTTTGCGCAGCTGTTGGTCTAAGGCCAGGCGTTTAGTCATGATGTGTTTTTTCCAATTTAGGCGTCTGTCGAGATACATCCCAAGATATTTTGCGTGTTCGGCTTGTGGGATTTGTAGCCTGTTTAATGAGACCGGTGGACAATTTTCCCGTCGTGTAGTAAAAGTCACTTGCACAGATTTTGTCTCGTTGGCTTTGATGCGCCAATCCTGGAGCCATGTCGAAACTTTATTGAGACTTCCCTGTAGTTTATGGGATGCATTTTTCGGATCTTCATCATCTGCCATTATCGCGGTATCATCGGCAAATGTACCCATTACCACACTCTTAGTTATTGGTAAGTCGGCAGTGAACAGCAGATAAAGTGTAGGGCCCATGACGCTACCCTGCGGTACTCCAGCTCGAGTTCTGTATAGTGCTGAGCTTTCATCACCTTGTTTCACGGTGAAGTATCTGTCCGTTATGTGGGAGGGATTTTTTTATTTTGAACAGTAGACCATCGTGCCACACTCTGTCAAACGCCTGGGATATATCGAGAAATGCAGCGGTGCAATATTTCTTGCTTTCGAACGATTTATGGATCCCATCCCTAGCCTATGAATTTGTTCAATTGTACCATGTTTACTTCTGAAGCCAAACTGGTGGTCAGGAATAAGCTTACGATTTTCTATGATGGGGTTTAATCTTTTAAGTATTAAAATCTCCATTACTTTAGATGGTATCGGGAGGAGACTAATAGGTCGGTACGATTTAGGATCTTCTGGCTTTTTTCCTGGTTTGAGAATCATTATTATTTGGCCCACTTTCCATTGTGGAGGTACAAATCTTAACCGCAATATAGAATTGTACAAGTGGGTTAGAAAAGTCATGGCTTCGTCTGGCTTTCAAAATGGTCGCCGTTATGAGATCGTACCCCGGTGCCTTTTTAGAGTCCAGTTGTCGGATGACTGATTTTGTTTCCCCTCTACTGAAGCTTTTTATGTCTTCTCCTTCAGCTTCCAAGTTATTCTCACCTAGGACGGAGGATACTTCGGAAGACTTTGCTGACGTTATATCTGGCTGGATTGGGCATGAATACTTCATAAAGGTGTTTTGCGAACGCTTCAGCCTTGTCGCGGTCGCTAATGGCCCATGTATTGTCCTGCTTGCGAATTGGCGGTTTGTGCTGATGTGGCTGCTCAAGATGTTTGGTGGCTTTCCACAGCGACTAATCTGTATGGGTTGTGGCATCCATCCCTTGTAGGTAGGATGCGAGTTGGTCGTTTCTCTCTTCGGCAAGCTTGCTTTAGTTGACTAGTCTGCTTATTAAGTGTTTTTTTATCATCTGGGTGTCTGTCTAGTTACTTGCCATCGTTTCCTAGCCTTCCTTTTTTCCGCTCACAGGTTTCGTATAGGCGTTGGACATGTTTTACCATGGTGCTGGGCTGTAGATGAAGGAGTAGCGTTCCATGCTGATTGTTGTATAACCGTGTTAAAGTGCTCGACAGCTTCCTCCACATTGTGTTCGGTACGCAAGGACAAATTTAAGCACAACGAATTTGCCACCAGTTCTCGAAAGTAAGGCCAGTTTGTTTTACGTGAGTGCAAACGACAAGGTGATTCATTTTCTTGAATGGCTTTGCTTAGTATTATTTCCGAAAACCTGAAAACTCCGAGCTGCAGCACATTAATTGCAGAAAGTAGTTGTCGCCCCTTCGGAGTGGTGATTCGGGAGCCCCAGAATGTATGTTTGGCATTGTAATCACCTCCTGCTAAGAACCTTGGTCCTAGACTTTTGAAGAAGTCTACATAATCTTCCTCTTTTAATTTATGTTTTGGAAGGCTGTATATTGCCGATATTGTTAGGGGTCCAAACCAATCGTTTATAACTACATTTGTAGCCTGTATTTTGTCTGAACAATAATGTGTTGTTTCATGATGCCTGATGTTATTTCTAATTAGTACTGCAATTCCACCGTGCGCTGTACCATCTGGATGCAGGGTGTGGTAAAATTTGAGTTTTGGTAGATTAAAATGGCTCTTTTGTGTGAAATTCGGACACAAGCAGGATGTCCACTTCATTAAGTCGGCTGCTCGCGATCCCCCGCGCCAGGACCGACCTGCTGGCCAAATTACCTTTGACGCGAACTTTGCACACACTAAATGCAGTTGCCGAAAAAATTGATTTATTCACATGTTCAAGGAGCGAGTTCGAGAAGGTAACCTTGAAAGTGTTATGTAGTAACCCTGATACTTGATAGAGTTTTGATCAAAGGTACCAATTTTTTCATGGTTTGGTTTTAACATGATTGCATATAAGTACTTATATTTTTAAAGTTTTATATTTTAAATAAATAAATAAAATAGATAATTTATAAATTTATAAAAATGATTATTATAATGAATTGTAATGAATTTTTAATTTGTAATGAAATAATTATAAATCAATTTTAAATATAAAGAAAAATACCTGAATAATAAATATTGTAAGTACAGAGTGTTTCAAACTCGGTAGATATAAAATATAATTTAAGAATTTGATTATTAATTGAATTAAATGCATGCAACTACATAATATTAAGTATAGTAAATAGGTATTTGTAAAACGCAGATTACACTATTGAATTAGGAAAGTTCCTGTAATGATTTATTTATTTTTATTTTATTTATAATAGGGGTAGTACACAGCTCAAAATAATTTGCAATTACATATTGAATAAAAGATTCTGTAGGCCAATTACGACTATCCAACATATTACATTTTTATGTACGAGAGCGAACACTAAAAGTGTGTCGAAGAGCAAACATAGGTATTATATTATCTGTGATAGTACTTACTATCAATTCATGTAAATGTAAAGAAAGAGAAAAAGAATTGTAACTTATTAACTAATCATTACATATTTTACAGAAATAGTGCCCAAGAGAAGGATTATGTCAATACTAGTTTTTTATATTATTACTTATTTATATATCACTACATAGTATAAAACAAAGTCGCTTTCTCTGTCCCTATGTCCCTTTGTATGCTTAAATCTTTGAAACTACGCAACGGATTTTGATGCGTTTTTTTTAAATAAATAGAGTGATTCAAGAGGAAGGTTTATATGTACTTTTTATCCCGATATTCCCACGGGAACGGGAACCACGCGGGTGAAACCGCGGGCGGCCGCTAGTCACTACATAGTATAAAACAAAGTCGCTTTCTCTGTCCCTATGTCCCTTTGTATGCTTAAATCTTTAAAACTACGCAACGGATTTTGATGCGATTTTTTTTAATAGATAGAGTGATTCAAGAGGAAGGTTTATATGTACTTTTTATCCCGATATTCCCACGGGAACGGGAACCACGCGGGTGAAACCGCGGGCGGCCGCTAGTTACCCTATAAAAAGAAGTGGTATTGATAAAATAATAATAAATATAAGGTACATACATACTTTAACTTATAATGATTCTAAATATATAAATATATCATAAAATTACCTGGCGTATACGTTGTTTACCGTGTTGTATTAGTATAGCTAACTATCACTATTACTATTCTTCCTTTTCTTTTGTTTATGTGCATGTTATGTTTGTGATGCAAATAAATGATTTTATCTATCTTATCTATCTATCTATCTATCTATCAGGGTCAAAAAAGTGTCGTCTGATATTATTTTGAAAAAGTTTCTTAGAGCCAATAAAAATATCAATGTCGTTAAATTTTAAATTATATAAATTAGGAAGTCTAGTAAACACGGAATTCTGTCCGTAATTAGTGTGGTGGTACGGTACATGCAGCAGGCTGATAGATGTAATGTGTGTTAAATAAATAAAATAAAAGTTCTATGAATTTCTTGACCTCTAGGGTGTGTTGTGACAGCCCATTGGCATTCCAAATCACAATTTTTATTGAATCGAATTTGGTGTCAGTTTTACTGTGTGTGCTACAATCAAGTTTGTCATGGTTATCAATTGTTGCATTATTTGTTTCATCATTATCATTAATTCACGAATTTCATTATTGTCAGTATTGGCATTATTATTATTTTTATTATTATATGATTTATTATTAATGTTTTGTGACTCTTCGTTCGTAGAAGAATGAGTTTGTGGGCCTGCTTTAGCTGCAACGTTTGCGTAGGAACTTTCCCCAGTCGCTTTAGTAGAGATAGTCGCTTTAAATTGGTGGATCGGATGTTTTTTCCTTTGGGGTTTTGCTTGGAGTCTTACTTTTTGCAACTCCCTGTAGACGCTCCAGCCTTTATAGTTAGTGGGGTGGTTTCCATCGCACAGCACACATTTAACATTGTCAGACCTAGTTTTACGTGAGCAAACGGTGGATAGATGATCGCCGGCGCATTTTATGCATTTTGGTTTTCTTCTACAATATGCCTTAGTGTGCCCGTAATGTTGACATTTTGCACATTGGGGTATGTCTCGTTTTGGCCTTGGAGGTTTAAAAATTATCCTGCAGTGCAGCAGACTTTTAATGGCATATATCGTTTTATCGTTTTCCTTCTGTTTTAGTTCGATCGTAAACATGGGTAGGTAATGGTGTCTTTGTTTGTCTTTGTTTGATGACTTTTAATGGCATATATCGTTTTATCGTTTTCCTTCTGTTTTAGTTCGATCGTAAACATGGGTAATGGTGTCTTTGTTTGATGTTCCAAATGTTAGTACAATCGTGATTTCAGCTAAGGCTTCTTTTATCTCTTCTAGGTTAGTAGATGGGTGCATTTTTTTCAAGATTACTTTGAAGCTTCTATCCATCTTTGGTTTGTATGTGTAAAATTCAGTATTCCTTATTTCTAGCTCTTTTACTATTTTAGTATAAAGTTCGGATGTATATGGTATGATTTTTACTTGTTCATCGCGTAACATTTTAAGCTCATAGCCTTCATAAGCTTCTTCATCTAGGAGACTTTTAAGGGGTTGTATATTGCTCACTCGATCTACAAATATTGGTGGTGGTTTGTGTGGTTTGATTTGCTGGGTATCCTTGTTAGTGTGCGCAAGATCCTCATCATTGAGTTCCGAGAATCTGTTAAATGTCGGAATAGGTTGGGATAGCCAGTATGTATCAAGCTTTGTTTGTTTTTGGGGTCCTAGACCTTCGGGGCTGGATCTCTGTCTTTTTTAATTTTTAATTTCCGTCCACTGAGTTTTCTGATTACTGGTTGCAACTGCGTCCATAGGTCGTTCTGGTTCTGGAGTTGCGCTTACGACTACATTATCTGTATTTCCAGTATCCACTGTTTGATTGGCTGCTGCTTCATCGGGATTGGATTGCGATTGGGATCTTGTCCTATTAAATAATGAAGGATGAAATACTTGTTGAGCTAGTATTTTGTTTGCTGGTTTTTTATTTGGTGCAGGGTTTTTTAGATTATTAGGCTCCGTTGTTGTTCCCACGAGTAGGGTCGATAAAATTTGGTCGCACATGAGGTGACGCCCATTCTCATGTGAAGGCAATCTCCAACAATGTTAGCCAGGTCGTCGGCGTCGTTACTTGTTTGGCACCACCCAGGGGACACGTGTAGGGTGAGTCTAAGAATAGATGGTAAATCCTACGGATGCAAGTAACTTCATCCCCCCAACAATAAATATAGATATAAAACATAGATTATCTTCAATAAACATTGCTGTTTTAATTGTCTCTCGTAAAAATATCTAAAACCCGTATTTTTTACACTGGTAACCCTTTAATCAACTAGCGGCAGGTGGCAACCCTACTATCAACATCTCGTCTTTCATGTTATTTATTAAGAAAAAAATTACAAAAGATAAATAAAATTTTCGCACACCAATATTTTTTTAGCACCTTCCTGACGGATTACGTCCGGGTCATGGTCACACCTCAGCACTTCATGGCGTTGGTCCAGGCCCTGAAGTTCTGCGGCCGGGCCGTGTCCGGGCACTAAAGCTCCGCCGCTTGTGATTGGCGAATGACCTCCTGACGGGTCACGGCCCGGCCATGGCCCTGACATGTGTAGGCAGTCTTTAAAATGTATAATTTTATATGTACGTACGTACGTACTAAGCCTACGTTGTTTTTAACGTCAATCTTAGTTTACACAAGCGGTTAAGTTTTTGGATACTTGAGGTAATTTCTAAAACTATTGATACAAATTTGAAAATCCTTCACCAGTAGAAGGGGACGTTATTCCTGAGTATTGTAGGCTACCTATATTTTATCCCGATATCCCCAGGGAAAACATGTGAGTAAGAGCATTGGACAAGACAGACATATAAGAGAAACCATAGGCAAAAGTAAAAGACCACTACATGACAATCAACATTTACAATTTCTATGGAAGGGAAATCCATTGAGACAGCCCCCCACAACAAGGCAGTCAGAGTGGAAAGATCAATTACAAACAAGGAATACGCTCTACCGTGCTTCTTCGATGTTGAAGGCGCCTTTGATAAAGCGTCTGCGAAATCCATCGTGGAGGCTCTAAACAGAGAAGGCGTAACAAAGCAAATATCAGGTTGGATCACCAACATGCTACAACACAGATCCATACAAGCAGAACTAGCAGATATCAAATACACCATCAAAGCCAGGAGAGGCTTACCCCAGGGAGGTTGTCTGTCTCCACTGCTTTGGTGTATCTTAATAGATGAACTAGTAACTAGGATCACTGCTATGAATATACAGGGCGTCCCAAAACTATGCCACATGGAGGGAAAGTACCTTAAATAGTGAAGATATAAAATTTCACTGAAATGAGACTTCATTTTTATTTTAAAAAGAAAACGAACTGCATTCCAAGAATTTTGAATAATCGCCTGTCTGAACTGGGAATCGAACCCGCTGAATGTAAAAAAAATATTTCTCTAATTTTATTATACCGATCGAAAGGCTCCATTATACCTATAGTCCATGGAAATCGTACATTTTGCCTTGCGTTAAATGAGGTAGTTCTGATTTTTTTGTATGTTAGTAGTGATGAAATAGTAATGACAAATCCAAGTTTTCCACCTCGAAAGCCCTCCGGATCATTGTTAAATATTTAAAAATCCAATAAATTTTCAGTTTCTTTTCAGTTTTTTCAATTTTTACCACCAAGGACCTGTGTTACGGCAAAAGTTACTATGCACGCTTTAAAGTAGACTAAATTTGCAATAAAAAGAGAATAATTTAGTTCTTGTAAGTCAAATAGTTTTTAAGATGGGGCAATTTAAAAGTTTGCAAAAATTCAAAAAAGGAAGTATTACAGTTTTTTTAGTTTTAGACATTTTGACCCATAATAGTGGGTTTATGGCAAAAGTTAAGTTATTAGTTATAAAAGTCCATTAAATTTCCAACAAAATGAGACCAATTAGTAATATCAACTTACAGTTGATAGTTCCTGAGACAGCTGTTCAAAGTTATTGAGGTAAGTAAACAATTATGTAATAGAAGGGTTAGCAAAATGAAGTACGCCATAAAGGAAGGAGGATCTGGGAGGTGGTGGGATCAATTATGTACATTGTATGTATAATTTTGATGGACCAGGCACGTCCTCTGAATCCACAGCACACTTTTTGGGGGCAGCTTGCTGAGGTATAATTTCTTCATCGAACTGCTCATGAAGGTCAAAATCGTCCTTTGATGGTGGGTTATCAATCAATGGTTCATCAATGTCATCAGAATAGAATAGAATAGAATAGAAAAACGTTTATTGGGTACCAGCACATACAAAATTATTAAAAAGAATGAAATATACTTAAACAATGAAAAAATGTACTAAAAATAAAACTAAAAAACTAAAAAAAATACACACCAACTTTGGCAGGTACACCAAATAGGCCTCTGCTCAGTTTGAGCCGTGACAACGCGTGTTGTCATGGCACTGGTATTCTGCAGATACCTTTGCTGAAAAAAAAAAAGACGCGTGCCACTGTGCAAACAACCAATTTAGCTTACCTAAAATAAATCAAAATAAAAAATTTCTACGGTTATTGTTATAGTTACAGTATTATTATTTCCGAAGCTTACAAATTAATACAATCATATTAACGACAAATTAGGTATTAATACACACTCTGGATATTATATTAGCCCCAAAAAGTAGTTATCAGCAATCAAGAAGACTTTCACACTGCGGTATTCTTTTGTAGATTAAGTAAATGTATTTTATAATTAGCTTTAAATGTGTACATCGTTTTGGAATTCCTAAAAGGTGGAGGGATGTTATTCCAACACTTTGTAGCCAAATACCGAAAGCTACCTCGAAACGCACTAGTGTTATGTGAGCAGCATTTCAATCGAGTAGCAAAACGCTGAGGACGGCCAGAAAAATCTAGTTTTTCATACAAATAAGACGGACTCTTATTTTTTATTACTCCAAAGAGCAAACTTGCAAAGTGCATTTCTCGTCGATTCGCCATATTTAATAAGTCACCTTTATTAAGGTAAGGAGTCACGTGAGCTCGCCAGGGAATGGAGAAGCAATATCTTGCACAGGCATTTTGTACTCGCTGTATAAGATTTTTAGTACGACCAAGTAGACATCCTCCGATTACTGTGTCAGCGTAGTTTAATTTGGACAAGATTAAAGTCTCGCAGAGGTGAATTCGCACTTCAACACTTAAATACTTTTGGATCTGGTACAATACTTTCAACCTGTAAAAACACTGTCTGGCTGTATCCGTTACGTACTTCTCAAACCTTAAGTTACTATCAAACAGAACTCCTAGGTTTCGAGCTTCGTCTACGCGCTCAACTTTATCAGCTTTAACTTTGATATCAAGAAGTGCTTGGCTGTTGGTCTTAGCGATCTGTGTTTTAGTACCAGTAACAATGAATTTAGTTTTTGCCGAGTTTAACAATAAACCATTCCTTTCAGACCAGTCCACAATACGTTCCAAATCCTCATTTATTAGTGTAGCAGTTGCTGCAGCATCGTGTGGTTTAAATGTTTTATATATTTGTAAGTCGTCTGCGTATAAATGATATTTACAGTTTGTGATGCATTTGGGAAGGTCAGCAGTGTACAAAATGAAAATGACAGGCCCAAGAATCGACCCTTGGGGTACCCCACGATTTACAGGTAAAGTTGCGGAATATTTTTTTGAGCCATCCTGCTGCGTAACCTCTACCTTTTGATAACGACCTGTCAGATAACTAAAAAACCACTTGACAGCAGCATCATCAAAGCCATAATACCTAAGTTTCGCCAGAAGTAGTGAGTGGTCAACGGTATCAAATGCACGAGAGTAATCCAGTAAGACCATAGCTGCACTCTCACCAGCATCTCGACCAGTCAAGATATCATCAACGACATCCATAAGTGCAGTTGTCGTACTCAGGCCTGCTCTGAAACCTGACTGCTTTTTTGGTAGAATATCACACTGATCTAAATATTCTGTTAATTGAATACAGATAACTTTCTCCAATATTTTCGACATAAATGGCAAAATGCTTATCGGTCGAAGATCTTTTATCTCGGCTGGATTATTAACTTTAGGAACGGGCTTTACAATAGATAGTTTCCATAGGTCGGGGAAGGTACAATCTGTAATGGACTTGTTAATAATTGCTGTAATTGTAGCCAGAGTTCGCGGTAAAGTTAATAAGATCATGTCAAGCGATATGTCATCAACGCCTTGGGCATTTGTTCCAATATTTTTAATAATATTTAACACCGTTAATTCATCTACGGGCTTTAAAGTAAATACACTATTGCTAAATCTATAACAGTTAAAATAAGCTAATGTCTCCTTGCGGTTTGCTTGATTGCTAGTAGGCAGATTAAGAAAGTGGCTGTTGATTTCATCGGGATCTGAAATACTATCTGGTAGTTCAATAGCTTTCTTTTTGAAATCAACATGGCGTTTGACGTTTTTCCATAGCATATGCGGATTTCGATAATGATCATTCACACACTGTCGAAAATATGCAGCTTTTTCATTATGTATGGCGACGCGTACTATGTTTTTTAGGTCCTTATAGTATTGCTTATGACTATCAACTTTAGTGTTTCTATACCTCACATGTGCATTGTCCCTCAGCTTCATCATGTCTTTAACAGTGTGAGTTATCCAAGGATAACTTTGTTCTTTGACAAATGATGTTTTTAGAGGAGCATACATGTCAAACAATGCTTTAATATGTGTATTAAAGGCATCTAGTGTATCGTGTAAATTTTCACATAACAGCTGCTCCCAGTGCACAGCATCAACAGTTTTATTAAAAGCCCCTAAATCGATGTCCTTAAGAGGTCTGTATGTTATCCATCGAGGGATCGGTTTAGGTCTTTTGACATTGATTTCAAATGAGACAAATGCATGATTACCAAGGTCAGGAATGTGATCAACATTAACTTTTTCCACTTTAATACTGCTGCACACAAGATCAAGCAATGTTTCAGAGTGGTCAGTAAAGTGTGTCGGCTCGTTAATATATTGCTTGAGGTTCATAGAATGGCAAAACTCCAGTATTTTTTTTGAGTTGGATTCCTCAGGCTTTAGAAGATTAATGTTGAAATCGCCCATCAGCACAACGTGATCAAACGTCGACAAGCCGCTTACAGCCTCTGATATCACATCCAAAAAAGTATCAACACTTACCCAGTGGGGTCGATACGCCGTTCCTATGGCTAATTTATAACCATTTAGATTCAAGCTCAACCACATCTGTTCTACGGGGGGTGAAGACACGTGTTCAAGAAGTCGCATGTAAATACCGCGCTTGATGAAAAAACCAACTCCACCGCCACGCGAACGAGCACCAGGCGGGCGCGGTATGTGACGTAGCCGGTAGCCTGGGGGCGCGGGCGCTCGAGCCTCTTCGCCGGCTCGTAACCAAGTCTCGTTAATCGCCACTATATCTGCGCCGTGCCGTTCCATGGCAATTAGAAACTCGTCGTGTCGGGTACCCAATGAGCCTGGATTAAAAAGACCGAATCGTAGTCGTTTATGTTTTAAGAACTCCAAAACAAATGCATTAGAAATTTGAACATACTTGCAATTATTTAAATATCGTTTCAGAATACTAGTATGTCGCCAATCCAATCCCAAGATGTATTTAACTACAACTTTGAAAAATAATAAAATCATTTTGTGTAAATCAGTACACCAAAACAAATATTCTACACAATAATTATTTACAGCAATCAAAAAGTGAGTATAACACCACACATTATATTCAGTTAAAAGCTTCCTTACTAAACTATCACACAGTAAAAACAAAAACAAATAAAATCTAGAAATACTGTAGTCCATACATTTTAAAATACAACAGAGTAATTTTTCAGACATGCACAGATTTAACGGAGTACAAGAAATTAACGGAGTACAAGAAATTAACGGAGTACAAGAAAGTATCCATATCATAGTTAAAATGCGTATTAAGCGATTAGTCGAAACCACGAGAAAGTTAATTAATTTGATAAAAATAATAAAAGTTTGAATATAGTAGGTACATGGGTCAGCAAAACAAGTGCTCAAGAATGGTATAAACACGAATAAGACTGCATTTGTAATCCAAAGAAATGTTGTATTACTGATATAATTACAAGAAATTTCTGGCCGCACATTATTATTATTATTATCTTCAATGACAATTAATACAGTTTTACATGCAAAAGCATTTCTGTTCAAATAGCATTTGTGAAAACAAAAATAATTAGACTCATCATCAATTTTTAGTCTTAACACTAACAGATTAAATACCAAAAACCTTATTTATATCGGAATGAGAACGAATGCGATGACCAGCCGTACCCTGCTCTCGGCGCGTGAAGATTTTGCCACCTTTTGTCCACACATATTTCCAATTTTGGCTCTTGGCAGCGGCCCGTGCTTCTTGGAATAGCTGGCGGTTAGATCTGGTAAGCCGTTCATTAAGATAGACTGGCCGTACGGCACCTGAGAGGGGTAAGCCTTCCGTGGTGAGGCCGCGGCGCACGCGTGCAGCAGTCAGCAACGAGTCGCGAAGAGCCCGCCGCGCGAGCCGCGCGACAAGGGGCCGGGGCCGCGGCGGTGCGGCTCCCTCCTCAAACGCGCGGACTGGTCCAGCACGCTCCACCATCACGACGTCCCGTTCTTCCAATTGCACGCCAAGCTTCTGTGCCACTGTTAATAATATATGTGTAGCATTCTCACCGTTTGTCTCTGCTAAATTCGAGATTTCAATGTCATTTAGTAACATAACTTGCTCGCGTTCCTGTATTTCTATTTTCAATTGAGTTATTGTTTGTTCCAATTCTGTAATTTCACACTTTTTTGTTTCTTTTTCGCTTAGACTATTTTCATAACAGTTCATCCTTTCTTCCAAACAGTCTAGTCTCGAACTCTGCGCCTGGATAGCGGTGGTGAGCCCCGTCATTGCGAGCCTAATTGCCCTCAGTTCAGCCAATACTAGTTGATTAAAATCAATATTAGTTGACTCGATGTTGTTCAAGCAACCGCTAGGTGAAATTTGCTCGTGAAGAAAATCATTTTTCTTATTATTCCTTGCGCGATGTGTTACATTTAAATCGCTCTGAGCCGCGGTTTCAAGGGGGTCAACGACCTCGTCACTGTAAGGCGGCTCAGGTTGCGTAGCTGTCGCCGTCAGGCGAACGGGAGTGTTTAGATTGCCGACTTTTGGCTGTTTACTGTGACATTCGGGGCATTTCCAAGAGTTTTTACGCTCATTATTCCTTGCATAAAATGAATTGTATCGCTTACTAGTCATATTAAGACATTCTAAGTCATACGCTGCATTACAGGATGTGCATTGTAAGTATTCATATTTTGGTAGTGGTTTAGTGCAGCCAGCACAGTTTTTGTTGGTGTGGGTAGCCATTGTAATAGTTTCGTTAGCAATATAGCAATAACAACCTCTGCGTTAAATTATTTCCAATTTTATTTATTAACAGACCAATGTTATTCACAGGTAGTGACCTCTATTGGTTGAGAACGTAAATTTGTAAAGCACAGGTTCGCGTCGGAGTTGCTAGCGCAGTAAGCGCCTTGACATGTGGCGCCCTCTATTGATCCAAGTCGAGCACAACCAAAGCACATGCACACGTCGTACTTCAAAGTTTTTTCTTAACGTGTAGCGCCAATTTAATTAAACTATGAACGGTACACATAAATAAAAATCTTTCAATAAATAAATTGATTCAATATGCACTTAATCACTATAATTGAGTTCTATTAAATTAATCGCATAGGCTATTTCACTGTTAATGAGTTCTACAGCCTTAATACACTGTTTTTTACGAAATTATGATTCACGGTCACCGTTTGCTTGAAATCACTATTACTTAAAATCCAATTGAGTTTTTCAAGAGAAAACGTTTTCACATATGAATTGTATGAAAATGCACGCAACAGTCACAAAATTAATAACATTAACTACAATAATCTATTTTTAAAACACGATTTAACACGGGAGTTGTTGTTTACGCAGAGCCAGCGCCCTCTCCTGGTCTGGTATGTTCACACATCAGGTCTGGTATGTTCTCGCATGATTGGCCAATGCAGTAGCTGCAAACAGCCAAACATTTGAGTTCTGCTTTCCTGCAACCACATCTGCTGGTACAACCTTACATCTTTGGGATGCTTTCAAGGTGATTAAGGTTTGCGTGTCATTAACAGGGTAGAACGGGAACGTCTCCCAGATCCTTCTTCCTTTAGGGCTTACTACCTTTTGCAAAGCCTTCTATTACATAATTGTTTACTTACCTACCTCTATAACTTTGAACAGCTGTGTCTTAGGAACTATCAGCCCCTGTAGACAAGTGGCTTTCTATTAGCGAATTCGCCAGTCGAATAGAAAGAAAATGTATGGGATTGACATTAGCGGTCACGTGACATTTCGATTGCTAATGTCAATGCCATACATTTTCTTTCTATTCGACTGGCGAATTCGCTAATAGAAAGCCACTTGTCTACAGGGGCAGGTGTAAATCGACATAATTAATCTCATTTTGTTGGAAATTTATTGGACTTTAATAACTAATAAAAGACTTTTGCCATAAACTCACTCTAGGAGGTCAAAGTTGACGAAAAATAAAAAAACTGTAATACTTCCTTTTTTGTGATTTTGAATATTTTAAAATAGCCGTATCTTAAAAACTATTTGGCTTACAAAAACTCAATTACTCTTTTTTTATTTCAAATTTAGTCTACTTTAAAGAGTGCATAGTAATATTTGCCGTGACTCAGATCCTTGGTGGTAAAAATTTACAAAAACTGAATAAAATCTGAAAATTTATTGGATTTTTAAATAATCCGCAATGATCCGGAGGGCTTTCGAGGTGGAAAACTTGGATTTGTCATTACCATCTCATCACTACTAACATATAAAAAAATCAGAACTACCTCATTTAATGCAAGGCAACACCACTTATTTGGTACGATTTCCATGTACTACTAAGAATTTCTTCTAAGTAACATAGCATTTTAAATAAAATAAAGTTTACGAAATTTAACATTTAATGTTGAATAACAAGTTTGCGCAGCGTTATGGATGGGTGCGTAATCCATACTAATATTATAAATGTGAAAGTGTGTTTGTTTGTTTGTCCGTCTTTCACGTCAAAACGGAGCAACGGATCAACTCGATTTTTGGTATGGGGATAGTTTGGGAGCTGGAGAGTAACATAGGCTACTTTTTACTCTGGAAAATTATAAAATAAAAAAGATTATTTTGTATAGAAAATCGATAAACTGTCGTACTATACAAAACTGTCATTCTTCCATAGCCGCTTCCAAAGAGGTATGTCAAAGAGCATTGTAATCATTGACGTTTCGTTTTAGCCGCTTTGGATTCCTACTGTATAAAAAACAGTGTATAAAACTTCTTCGCGATTATTTATTTTCATCTGTCTATCTATAATAGATGTTGGTGATACGAAGTTTACCGGGTCCACTATAATTAATATGGCAAAACAACGTTTGCCGGGTCAGCTAGTGAATGATATAATTTCGTGTGGTATAATTTCATTTCAATAACGTTCATATGACATAATAAACGTTTGTCATAACAACACTTCAACTAGTTTCATTTTACATAATGTTTATTTCATATAATCATCATTTAACATAACACTCATTTTATATAAAAATATTTTATATAAAACTCATTTGCTATAATGGTCATTTGTTATAATTTTATTTCATATAATCATCATATTATGATGATTATTATGTACTTAATAATTTCATTTGATATAATTTTGTTTTATATAATCATCAATTTAGTCAATTAAATGTAATAGGTTAGGTTAGGTTAGAACTGTGAACAAAACAAAGCGCGAGCCGAGCGAGCGAAGCGAGCGTGCCGCGGCGGCGGCCGGCGAAGCGCCAGAAAAGACTTTTTTATTTTCACAGACCTAGCTTCAAAATAAATAAACACAAGGTAATACCCCGTTAAATTTATGCATTTTGAATATTATGCCTTTTAAGTATTATGACATTTAAAAGTTATTATATGCCTTTCGATGATTATGCCTTTCAAAATTCGGGCAAAAAAAGTATGCGTTATGAAATTATGCCTTTAAGAATTATGCATTTCGATGATTATGCCTTTCAACACGATGCGTTTCATGTTTATGGCGAAAAATGTTATGCGTTTCATTAGGTAACCGCTTTGTTTGCATTCTTTCACCAAGGTTGAGGTAGTTTCCGTTTTGTCAAGGGCCTTGATGGCAGCTTGACTGACGCTATATATTATTGTTTTTCCTACGTTATAATTGCCTATCTCACTTTTAATCATGTTTGCACACTCCAGTATCGCGAATACTTCCGCCTGGTACACGCTGGCGTACTTGCCCAGATTAAAAGTAGTTCTTATAGTGTTGGGTTTAGCTATGTATACCCCAGCTCCCGATAGTCCAGTTGATTCCTTTCTTGACCCATCTGTGTAGCATACTGCAGTGCTATCCAGATTGTCATGTTCTAGTTCCCATTTTTCTCTGGATCTTCAACCAAGTTAACAAGTTCCTGAATCAGGAACTTGCTAACTTGGTTGAGGTAGAAGTTGCCACGAAGGTAACGAAGGCAATGAGGAAGCCGGGGAATTAGCCAGGGGAGGAGCTGATAAACCATTCATTGGCCCTAAACCAAGACTACCAATCGCATATAGAATTACTAAGAACATTATCGAGATCAGAACAATCAAAGAAACCAACCAAAGATGGATGAGAAGAAAGGACTGCAGACAGTCTAAGATCTTCATCAAATCGGTTGACAAGAAGAAAACTAGAGAACTTCTGAAACAGAGTAGGAGAAATATAAGAACGATTGTAGGTGTACTTACTGGGCACTGCCCACTAAACAGACACCTATCAGTGATTAAACGGACAGAAGACCCTATCTGTCCGCAATGCAAAGAAAGAGAAGAAACAAGCTACCACTTCATGGCAGAGTGCCCGATGTACGCATCACTGCGCTGGGAGCTCTTTGGAACGGACAACCTTAAGGAAGAGGATCTGAAGCAGTTAACGATAAGTCAACTCAGCAGGTACTGTAAGCGCACAAGTAGGTTCGAGGGTCCGACGCCGGTGGGGTAAATGATAACCCGCCTCCCCCCTGATTTTTCAGCTTTTAGGGGACTTGGGGAACTGGGTGAAATGGTCCCGACCTAGGTGACTGATCACCCGTCCGGATTCGCTGGCGTCCCCCCTATAAATAATAATAATAAGAGCATGGGAGCAGCAAGTAACTAAATAAAATTAAAATGATAGTATAACTGAACAACTTTTATTATTTAGAGGGGGGACGCCAGCGAAGCCAGACAGGTGATCAGTCACCTTGGTTGGGACCATTTCATCCCGTAACTGAACAACTTAGTACTTATCTATTAAGTTAAAATGATTTTGTTTGGCTAATTTCTTATAGGAATTGACTCGATGATACCCCACCTGAATCATCTATTAGAGCAAGGGATAAGCAGCTCTGGCAGTAACCAAGCTCTGACTCGAATGGATGTCGTCAGATCAGTTATCATGACTACCACAAAGTCAGAGCTGCGATTCCAAGGAGTCAACCTAGCCGGAGCTGACCTTAATCGTTTGGATCTCAGGTTTATTAATTTTAAGGTAAATAATCATATTATGTAATTGTTAAAGTTACATATGATTGTTGTCAACTTATCTTCAATGTTGTTATGTCATCCAAATGAGTTTGGCTTCATTAACAGCTTCTAAATAAGGGCTCCCACACAAAACTGCGATGCGAAGTCGCATCTCGAAAATATGCAGCTTAACTCTTAATCCTTACTCCTTACTTATATTATAAATGCGTCTCTGTCTGTCTGTGTGTTACACAATCACCCTAAACTACTGAACCGATTTGAATGAATTTTGGTACAGAGATAGTCTAGAGCCTGAGAAACGACATAGGCTACTTTTTATTCCTGAAAAATATCACCTTCCCGCGGGATAACGTCGTGTAGTACACGCGGGCGAAGCCGCGGGCGGAAGGCTAGTTAATTATAATATAGCCTTTATTTTCAGAAGCATTACAAATTGTTTATGGTAAAAAATGATTTATAATATAGGGTTTGGCGGATTTCATCTTCCCATCTTCTAATCTGTTGCCCTCGCTTCCTGTTACTATCTCTAGGATACCAGCAGCCCCCTGATTCACGAACCGTTGGAAACGCTCCCGACAGCGGAATGTATGCCCTGTCTCTGTCACTCGCTATAGAATAGACAAAAACAAACCACAGAATTCGAATCCGAATCCGTTTCCGACGGTTTGTGAATCAGTCAGTTGTTCCCATATTGATTTGCTTATAAATCATTCAATTTTCGTGATATCAACACAATTTTTTCACACTTATTTTAATTTTTAGTTTTTTTGCATTCACAATGCAATTTTTATTACAGAAAAATGGAAAATGAAGTATTTAGAAAAAATCGACCCGTCTCACAACTAGCTCCGATGGGACTCGAACCCACGACCTTTCGCTTTCCGGGCGACTGCTCGCCGGCCTGCCTAGCAGTCGCCCGGAAAGCGAAAGGTCGTGGGTTCGAGTCCCATCGGAGCTAGTTGTGAGACGGGTCGATTTTTTCTAAATACTTCATTTTCCATTTTTCTGTAATTTTTTCACAGTTAGTCTTATAATTGCTGAAAGTTTTTGTTAAGGCTGAAAAAGGGGAATAAATTTTGATTTACATCTTCCTAATTACCACACTGAAAAAGCGAACGCGTGAGAATCGGGCCCCTGGTCACCTGTTTGCTCCACTATTGTCCAATTTCCACTTGTCCAATTTTGTTCTTAACAGATGCCCTGTCCATCTCCACTTTTATTGGTTGATTCTTTAGAGTACCTACCTACTCTACCTTTGGTCGAAAACCAAATTAACAGATCTCTGCTAATTTGGTTTTCGACCTTCCGTCGTCATTGAGAACCCTGTCCCTTAACTTGGCTCGCAGCATGCTACGCTCCAGTGCTCTATAATAGAAACCTATATAGCTCTATATAGCAACCTAATTATTGCCTGTCAAATACTTGACATGCGTCTCAGATTCAGTGCCACAATCTTTTCTGTTCCGGTGATAGCGGCGCTATAAATAAATAAATAACTTCTTACATTCACACCAATTATCTAAGCCCATGTTAATTTCATTAAGAAACTGTGTCATGGAAAACTTGATAACGGATAAATATATACTTAAATACTTTTTGTTTGTAAATACATACTTAATATACATAGTTAACACCCAGACCAAGACAAATAGACATGTTCATGCACACAAATATTTGTCTTGTTGGGGAATCGAACCCGAGACCACTGGCGCAGGAGGTGGGTAGCCTACCCCTGCGCCAAATCGGTCGTCTAATGTCTAATGGGCTATGTACGTTTACCTTTTTTTTGTTGCACTTTAACCTGCCATGACTTCTAAAGCGCCCCACAGATGATCAGTTCGCCTGTCGGCAACGGCCTGTCAGTTGGCCGCAATCGGCCAAACGCACATTTTCTTAAAAGGTTTAGAACTGACGGCTAATGCGCAGGTATAGTGTGTGGCCGTGGCCAATGTTGACAGTTACTGGCCGGACAGAAACTACCGATTAATACTAAAACTGACGTCTATCAACTGCTAGTGTGTGGCCTCAAAGCCGGTTTTCGTTTATTGCCGACAGGCAATGACCGGTCTAATGTGTCTAGTTACGGTGACGATATGTGGAAAGTTCCACGGCCGTATTAGCACACCGTCTTTTTAAACAAACGTCAAACGACACGTATCTAGCAAAGAAACATCATGGTTAGGTACGAAATCTATTTAAATTCAAATAGTATTTAGTCAAATATCGCTCTCTAGGAGCGCTCTACCTTGCTGCCAGCAGCGCTATGGTTGGACATCAACTTGACAGCAAAATGACATTTAAAAATCCGAAATATTTGTTCGATAAGTTGATGTGGGCACGAGATCATAGATTGCTTCCAAAAAGATCGTGTACTCACATCTTTGTAACTCCGAAACACAGAACTATGTCCTTTCGTGGATCCTTTAGATATGCTACCTCTTGATGTTGGAATGACCTTCCACCGCCTGTTCGCGACTTGAGGACCAGATTAACATTTGAATAACATGTTAAGGAATACCTACTGGAAACGCAAAAACCAGAAATTTAAAGACACCCACTTCCAGGTTTTCACGACGCGCTAGGTACTGATTGAAGGGCCACCCGCTGGCCGACGCCAATCGAATCGAGGGGCATCATGTTTAAATTGTTTAAATTGTTACTTTAGTCGACTAGTTTTCTTAACGGGAAAACGTAGCATTTGAGCAGAATGATCTGACAATGCTAACTAATCTTGTTTGGCAACAAAAATTAAATCACCTACTTACATTGCACACATTAATTTTACATTACATTATCCAATATAATAGACTCATAGATCTATGATCCATTAAATGATCCGATAAATGATAGTGTAATATGCCCCAATAGCATGAGAGTCTGTAAAAGTAAATGCAGAAACACAAATGTAACTGTTTATTTTCTTATTGTTTTCTAGTATGCCTGCTTGTCTCGGTGTAATCTAAGTGGGGCAAACTTGTCTTACTGCTGCCTTGAACGTGCGGATTTATCCAATGCAAACCTTGAAGGAGCACAGCTTCTCGGGGTCAAGGCCTTGTGCGCTAACATGGAAGGTAATGTCATTGAAATAAAAATAAACTTTGCGTAGGTAAAATATTCTGAAAACTATTCGTAATCTCACGACTTACAACTGAATCATAGCACTGCAGTAGATTCCATCGCACGTAGGGTTCCCGGGAACGAAGATGTCGATTTGCTAGCTAAACAATCCTGTGCTGATTGCATACCCTTTTCTGTTGATCCTTACCACTCTGAATACATGCACTTTGTCAGATCAAAATGTTATGAGTTGTGGAGAGAATGTTTTGAAAAGAGATCGACCGAAGAGGGTATATGGTACAAAACTATCCAACCACACCAATTATGTACCCCTTGGATTGACTGTCTCCTTAGCAGAAATGATGTTGTCATGGCTGTAAGGCTTCGTTTCGGCCACATTCCACTAAACAAGTAGGTACGCATGCATGATGAGAAAGGTTCTGTCTCCCAACTGTGCAAGGTTTGGTGTTCCTGAATGGCCTAAGGGTGCTATCAGACAGAGAGCGGTCACGCGGTCAAGCGTTCAAGCGGGTCAGTTTTGCGTTCCTTGTGTTATATTACGTTACATAGATATACTCACACAGAAGGCATTCAGACCGCGTCGACCGTTCAACAGCGGGGTTCGTGAGCAATTGCACGCTCGAGAGAGTTGTGAGACAGGTGAATTGCTTTTTACCACACTTTTATTAGCTTCACTTGTAACTAAGTCACAATGTAAGAAAATCTTGGAATTCAATTAAAACCTACTTCTAATCGTCGCATTGATTTCAAACTTTGCAAGTCTATATGAATCCGATGACAATACAATAATTTGCTACCATCGAGCTGATCTGATGATGGAGTCAAGAGGTGGGCAATAGAACTCATCAATGGCTGCTAGGAAACCCCTCGACTTTAGGCTCATTTGTTTTGTTCTGATGACACCTATTCGCTACACTTGATGGTGAGGGTCTGATGGAGCAGGGAGGAAGCCAGTGACACTTTTTAATGACCACTAGGAAACCCCTCGAGTTTGGGCTCCGTTGTTTCGTTCTGATTAGACTTATACGCTACACTTGGTGGTGATGGTCTGATGATGGATGAGCAGGGAGGAAGCTAGTGGCACTCCTTAATAACCAATAAGAAACACCTCGAGTTCTGGCTCATTTGTTTCGTTCTGATGAGATCTATTCGCTACAATGGATGGTGAGGGTCTGATGATGGAGCAGGAAGGAAGCCAGTGACACTCCTTGATGACCAATAGGAAACCCCTCGAGTTTGGGCTCATTTGTTTCATTTTGATAAGACCTATTCGTTACAGTTGGTGGTGAGGGTCTGATGATGGAGCAGGGAGGAAGTAAGGGTTGGGCTCGCGCATCCGTTAACTTATAGACTCCACTTGAATTTGTAAAACTAAATACATACAATCACGCCTTTGAGTTATAATGTTTACGGGGTGGGCAGACACATGAATAGACTGTGAAATCCATTACCATCCATCCATGGCTTGCAATTTATTATACTTAACTAAAAAGTAAAAAATAAATATGTAGTTTAAAAAACTAAAATAACACACTTTTATAGGAACATAATGAAAAGTACAAAATAACCGTCTATTCAGTACCACCTAACTGAAATTAAAAAGTGTGGTGCGCCCTTTGCAAAGCATGCATTTCATTCAAGTACTTAATATTGACAACGCGCACCACGCTTTTTAATTTCAGTTAGGTACTGAATAGACGGTTATTTTGTACTTTTCATTATGTTCCTATAAAAGTGTGTTATTTTAGTTTTTTAAACTACATATTTATTATTTTTATATCAAAATGTTTAGCCTCCTTTCGAAGTTTCTGGAGAAAAAGAAACAGACTTGGTCTTTTTTAAATCAGGACATTCATGCAGTGGTGCCACCCCTCCAGAGCAATGGGGTTCGATGGACGTGGAGAAATAGAGATAATTACTGCCATTTTCTCACAGTGACGCATCGTCGCCATGGCCATTGAAAACTGTCAGTTTCATACAAAAACTAACCACAAATTTTTTGATGCTGATGTTCTTATTGAATCTGAAATTAGTAACGAGATGCGTTAAATGATGGTCGAAGACCACACTGTTTTAGTAATAGAAAACACAAATATACCTGTCAAAGTAACTTTGTATCATTGATGCTTTGTATCTCAGATCATATAATACTAAATAGATGTGTAATTAATGACAGCTTGATTGCTCGAGGACCGGTGTCGCCGCGTCTATAAATGAGTGTGTTCCTACTCCTCCTTCCTGCTGTAAGTACCGCACACAAATAAAATAAAACCTTACAATCAAGCTCTCTTGGCGCTGCAGGAATTTTTAAAATGAACCAATCACAATGTGCAGGAACAATCAAACTACTAATAAATAAGACTGCATTTGAAATTCATTTCTTTCAGTGATATAATATTATTACCTGTCTCGCTCGCATAGGCCAAAATAATATTATGTCTGATAGAGATGGCAGAATAAAAGCGAGACAAGAAGATGCATAGCTTTTTTTATAAAATTAGGGGACACTAGTGTAGTGCAGAGATCGATAAAAGTTTAAAGAAGTTTAAGTCAAAAAGTTTTTATTCATGTAGATGAAAAAATATTATTGTTTAGGAATCGTCAAATGTTTTTCCAACTACACTCGCGAGCAAAAGTATGGAATCACTTACTTGGAATTGACTCTGCGCGATCTTGAGTACTTAATAACTAGTTAAGAATAATAAAAATGGTACCATTTTAAGGTTAAACTGTTAACTTTAAATTGATACCAAATTCATTTAAATCACATCAGTATTTAAGGAGATATCCCGGATAAGGTGAAGGAGTAAGGAAAACATAAGGAATATGAAAAAATAATAAATAAAGGAAACAACAAAAATTTACTAATAAAATTTTTATTTGTCCTTAAAATCAAGTTTCAATATTTAGTGTTCCCTCCTCTCGCCCTAATAACTGCTCGAAGACGGTTCTTCATTGACTTAATCAGCCTCTGTATCGATTCTTGCGGGATACCCTCCCACTCCTCTATCAAAGCAGATTTCAGCTCATTCACACTTGAAGGAGCAGGATTTCTGGAACGAACCCTCCTCTTCAGTTCATCCCACACGTGCTCAATGGGATTCAAGTCCGGGCTGAGCGCTGGCCAGTCCAATGTGGCGATACCGACTTCTTCGAGGTATTCAGTTGTGGCACGGGAAGTGTGACAACGAGCGTTATCGTGCATAAGGAGGAAGTCATCACCGATATATCCCGCATAGGGAACGACATGTTCCAGCAGAATATCGGAAATGTAGCGGTCTGAAGTTAGACCGCCTCCTCGTCCCCCACCAGGAACGAAAACAAGCTCCGTTTTACCGTCGAAGGAAATGCCGGCCCACATCATACAAGAACCGCCCCCATAAGCCACCGTCTCAGCGAAACAGCACTGCGCAAATCGCTCCCCAGGCCGCCTGTAGACCCGACCCCTTCGGTCGCTGCCGTGCAAACACATTCTGCGCTCGTCGGTGAACAGGACTCGCCTCCATTGCTCAACCTCCCAATCAAGATGGGAGCGAGCAAATTGAAGGCGAGCTTGTCGGTAACCTGCCGTCAGTTTCGGGCCTGTGGCAGGCCTTTTTGGAGTCAAATTAGCTTGCTTAAGTCTTCGACGAACTGTCCACTCGCTGGCAGCTACCCCACGAATATTTCAGAGCTCCTGTTGGACGTCGACACCAGTCAAATGCCGATTTCGGAGAGAGGTTGACACGATAAAACGGTCATCCCTCTCCGATGTGCACCGGCGCCGTCCAGATCTTGGTCTCGGGATAAAGCCACCAGTCTCCCGAAAGCGTTTATAAACTTTCGAAACACAGGACTGGCTTATGTGGAGCCGACGTGCTACAGCCCGCTGGCTGAGCCCTTCTTGCAATAGGGCGACGATTTGCGCTGCTTCTGTAGGTGTAGTATCCATTGTCGTCCAAGTTCAAGGGTCAAAATAGCGGAGATGTGTACCGGTCAACGTGTGAAAGCCGACTGATAAAGAAAATCCGATAACACGTGCTTTTATAGGGGGTCAATAGGCCGCAACTCGCGACGTATCAAACAATTGAAACATATCTTTTTCCTTACTCCTTCACTTAATCCGGGATAGCTCCTTAAATACCGATGTGATTTAAATGAATTTAGTATCAATTTAAAGTTAACAGTTTAACCTTTAAAATGGTACCATTTTTATTATTATTAAGTACTACTAGTTATTAAGTACTCAAGATCGCGCGGAGTCAATTCCAATTAAGTGATTCCATACTTTTGCTCGCGAGTGTAGTTACCCGTTAAAGGATAATATATTTTAACTGACAAGATAAACGCAACGTATTTACATGTTCTTTCGTTGCTAAACAAAATAATAAGTACAATAATAAAAAAATATAGAAAATGCAAATGCCGAAATTTTCATACTAATGCATTGGAATATTTTCCTATTATACTTACATATGTACTTGAATTGGTTTCAGAAACAACACATTGCCATTTCTTCAAAAATTCACTTTTACATGGCAACATACACATTTTACGCTACTACAAGTTTTCTGTAAAACTGACACACATCCATCTATTGATAAAAATATATTTTTTTTGCAGAAATGACACACATCTGCTTCTATGCGGTATTACATTACATGATTTTTATAATGTTGTTTAATATAAACAACACATATCCAGTAATTTGTTTTTCACACTTATGCTCTGAAATGTTAATATTATATTTGAGAAAAGAATGCAGTACGTGGCACTTTTCCGAGGTAAACATTCTAAATTTGAAAATCACTGCAGTAATGAATTTCAGTACTTTTTTTTTTTTTTTTTTTTTTTTTTTTTTTTTTATTTATTTAAAGATTACAATAGCAATACATAGAAAAAAATTAAATTTAGCAAGCACCTCAAAAACCTATGTCGGTTTATAGTGGGCGCTTAACTTTGGCTTAACATATTAAATTACAATTTTTTCTTAAATTAAAAGTTCGCAAGTACTCCTAATTGTTCATTTCAAATGTTTAAAAAGTGATCTTTTAGTACATTCATAATATTATGTGCATTTATTTTATTTCGTAAATCAGTGGGTAGGTCATTTATAAATCGAGGAATGAGGTAGGCAGTTGTCCGCTCGCCGTAAACGTTGTTGGTGCTAGCACGGCTAATCGTGGCTAGCTGATTCCGGGCAACGGCTCGTGTGCGTACAGTGTGTGTCACTTTTGTTTGGTCATTAATAAAATTAAAATAATTTTCTTTAATTAAATTATACTTCAATCGGATTTGCACTGGCAGCACCTTACAGTATTTAAAGAGACCGATATCATCATAATAAAACCGGTGCTTGATTTTTGAAGGTACAATTGTTCTAAGAATCTTTCTTTGAAGTTTGTATATATTATTTGTGTAAGAGTTGTAGGTTCGACCATAGCTGCTTAATCCATACTGGATATAAGATTCTACTAATGAGTTGTATAACATCATTTTGATTTTATAAGGAATTCTATCTTTAAGTATAACTATATTCGCAAGAAAAATTCGTAGTTTATTGCATACGTTATCTATATGACTACCCCAATTTAACTTGCCGTCTATTATTAATCCGAGATAGGTCTGAGATGTAGTATTTTGTATGTTAGGGCAATTACAGTGATTAACTTTATTGTTTATATGTAGACAACTGTGGGTATGCGCAGTTATGTTTGTATATGAACTTTCTTTCAAATAGGGAGATTTAATGTGTAATAGTTTCGTTTTTTGTGCATTTAAAACGAGTCCCGCATCATGACACCACTCGGTGAGTAAGTTGAAATCTGACTGAACACGATCTATTGCATTTTGTGGATTTCTGTCAGCCGCTACTAGACATGTATCATCGGCAAATTGATAGCATGTGCAAGATTTTATGCAATTTCCTAGGTCATTCACATAGGATAGAAAGTGAAGAGGACCGAGCACTGAACCTTGGGCTGTGCCCACTGCAACTTTTTTAGGCTCACTAAGCGTACCGTCAATTTTTACTGAGAATTTCCGGTTTTTTAAATAATTTTCACACCATCGCAAAAGCGGTCCACGTATACCACAGTTGTCTAGCTTATCTATTAATTTTTTGTGAGACAAAGTGTCAAAAGCACGCGAAAAGTCAATGAAGAGTGCAAATACGTGTTTCTTTTTGTCAAGGCAAGCGTTTACTTCATCTGTAAATTTAGATAAAAGTTCGTTTGTACCTTTGCCAGATTGGAATCCAAACTGGTTTAAGTACAAAACGTCATGTTTTTTATAGAATGCATGTATTTGCTCCGCAATAGACTTCTCAACTATCTTATCTATTGATGACAGCAAAGTTATTGGTCGATAGTTAAAATAGTCATTCTTCGGACCCCTTTTGTGAATTGGCCTTACGCAACCAATCTTTAATTCATCAGGGTATACCCCAATTGTGACACTACGATTTATCAGGTTGGCAATAGCTATTGCTATTTCACGGCCTATAAGCTTTATGTCAGATATTTTAATATTATCAATTCCTGGTGATTTATTAGATTTCAACTTTGTTATAGTCTTGTGTATTTTTTTCTCGGATACTTTTTGAAATAAAATACTGGCATCATTTTTATTAATATAACTATTAGGATCAAGCAGTGTAGTATCACAATTCGGTAAAATATTTTGAACAGCCTTATCAATACTGCATGAAAAGTTTTCGGCAATTGTTTTAGGTGTCAATCTTTGTGCGTCAAAGGCTTTTAGTATTGCAGAGTCAATAGATAAGACAGTCCGACCCAGCATTTGATTTAGAATTTTGTACAGTTTTTTCGTATTCTTAAAGTTATTATTTATTAAAGATATATAGTATTTATTTCTCTTATTTTCTAAAATTTTGTGAATTTTATTGCGAAGACGATTATATTCCAAGCGTAATTTTAGGTTGTTAGGGTTAGTTTTCCAATATTTATACATGCGGTCCCGTTTTTCGCAAAGATGATTTACATTCTTATCAATCCACGGTATTGTAGTTCTGCAATTATATTTTTTTGATTTAATCTCAAAGGTGGCTGCATTTGTGGCATTAGAAAAGGCACTATAAATAAAATTATAAATTTTGTTTGGGCATTGCATTTCCGTGGTATCAGACCATTTAACTTCATTTAATTTTCGTATAAATATTTCACGGTTTATTAATTGCTTTGTAGCATTGTGTGTACGCGCACCAGTTATCGTGTCGTCAAAACACGTAAAGACAAGGGCCCGGTGATCAGCCAGTACGACGTCCAACACGGCCGAGTATGGTTGACACGTGGGAAACCGACCAAAAATATGATCTATACAAGATTTTGTGATTTTATTTAATCTCTTTTCGATTCTAGTATAATCAGATATACCACATGTCAACCCATGCTCGGTAAGGCAGTTTAAGTATGAATCTTTGTCAGGTGATATGGTTTTTAGGTCGATATTTATGTCACCAATTAGAAGAAGATTTTGTTTCGTTCCAAGCTTTGACAAGTGATTACCCAATTCCTTCACAAAGATTTTTTTATTCGTTTTTGGTGGTCTATAAAGTGCACAAACAACTAAAATCAGTGCAGTAAGTAAGTACTGAAATTCATTACTGCAGTGATTTTCAAATTTAGAATGTTTACTTCGGAAAAGGTACTAGGTACCCAAAGATATTATTACCAAATTTTTTCTTTATTTTTTCTTTCGTTATTCCTGTGTATAAAAACAGAAAAAGCAAAGGGACATTTGCACCATACATCCACATTATTATTATTATTATATAGGTAATTATTATATCATAATTAGGTTAACTTTTTTTTAAAATACGGTGCGCACAGAGTATATTACTTCGTATTGTACGCGCTTACAAGCGCTATGTACCCTTAGCACGAACATCAGTCGAAAAAACAAAATGAGATTTATCATAGACAAAATATCCTTTACTAGTAATTTTGTATGGGAAATATGTACAGCGCCATCTACCACCCAGAAGCGGGTATTGAAGTTGCGCATTTTAGTAGCAAGTAGTAAGTATCAATAGGCTGTATGACCGTTCCACTTGGCCTCACAAACCAATAATAAAAAACTCGGCGGGAATGATTTTCAGCGGTTGATTTGATATCAGTACAGTTTATTATTGTGTAATAAATTATCAAAATGAGTTCTGCCAATGAAAAATATACACACATTGTATGTACCTACTCCACCAAATTTGAGAGCAGAAGCAAAATGAATAACAGAAAACTTACTGCCAGCAAAATCAAAAGAAAGATAGGTATATGAAACCTACGATCTGATTTGGAAAAGTGAAAAAAGGAGCATACGTTTTCGGAATCTGTGTTGTTGGCGTATTTTAATGATACATCATTAAAATAATATTATTATGGGCGATTTATAAATAAGTGTGCCCGGGAAAACAATAACATTTACACTTAATAATTGCCCGAACATGTGTCATATAATTTTAATAAATTTTACTTAGTTAAACAGTTTTTTATTTCCTCGCATTTCTTGCGAAAAGCACTATACAAGCCTTGTACGGTAAGCAAATTACCTTGCCTCGAATGATTAAAGCCCTCGCCTGCGGCTCGTGCTTCAAACCATCCTCGACAATGTAATTTCTTACTTACCTGTCCTCGGCTGTAATGTACTATTAAAATCACATATACGCGTAACCGCACCATTACGTATCCCTCTCAAGCTCAGATCATATAAGCTTTGTATATTTATGTTGCTTAGTAGTCTTCGGCAGTATGGTGGAGCTATTTACATCATGATAAAGTTCCTCAGCCGAAGTTTGAATTACTTGGCTTTGAGAACCTTGAGGGAACATATTCAAATTAAAAACGTATGCAAAGTATAACTTATTAACTTTTACTCCTTTTTTGTATTTTTAACTTTCAGGCAAAATACTTCTGTTTAAGCTTATTAAATGTATTTTTTCAGGGGCAAATTTAAAAGGCTGTAACATGGAAGATCCAGCAGGCACCATAGCAGTAATGGAAGGAGTTAATCTGAAAGGTATTGCAATACTTATTATATTAACCACAGAACATGGAAAGTAATAGAAGTCGCATGTGGGCGGGGCAGCGGAAGCAAGCCTTTGAGTAAACACTCCGAGGCAAACGTCGTTTGATTTGACGTCTCTCAGTCAGTCGCGGAATTTCAAGCAGTAATTTTGTAAGAAATTTTATAAAAAAGGGCCCCGGCTGGTTGTGAGAGTTAAGCTTTGAATGGACGATGCGCCGATCATCGACTGAAAGCAAATTTACAAGACCTGTAGACCTTCCTATGACGGGGATCTACTTAGAGTGGACGAAAAGCTACTTGATTCCAAATTCAAAAATGTTTCGAAATGTCATTAAATATATATATTGCTTAATTAATACGTCACCAATTGAAGTTACACTGTATATAGACAGTGATGTATATCGTTTTGGGGAAATTTTGCCCTACTAGTGCTGACGTGCTTCGGTTATATTACAAAGGTGTCGACTGTCGATACCGCGATAGTTCCTGGATTAAAAATAATATCGTAAGGTCATAGATGGTAAAATTTACAATAATTAAACTGCTTTTCTTTTGGCTTTACCTTAAAAGTTTAGTTAAAGTTGGCGAGTTTTTTAATAGTATTCCACGAGTGTTTTAATACCGAGTTATGTGCAGTCTCATACACTACTTTATCTACACTCATTACATTTATTATATATTTCAAAAATAAAGCAAATCAATAGCACTACGTAGTATAAAACAAAGTCGCTTTCCCTGTCCCTATGTGCCTTTGTATGCTTAAATCTTTGAAACTACGTAACGGATTTTGATGCGTTTTTTTAATAGATAGAGTGATTCAAGAGGAAGGTTTATATGTACTTTTTATCCCGATATTCCCACGGGAACGGGAACCACGCGGGTGAAACCGCGGGCGGCCGCTAGTTAATTATAAAATGTGAATTGGTGCCAAACCCCACTCATAGGAGTCTATACGGTCTATTCCTTCTAAATTCAAAATTCTAATTTTAAAAACGCTTCTGATTGTTGCCGGCTAAAGAAGAGCTTGAAAGAGTTGGTAGTCAGGGCCGGTAAATCCTACGGTTGCCATGGAGACTGTAAATTTAAGAAATATAAGTGTTTTATAATGAGTGACAGCTGTATCCGGGTGTTGCATAATGGTCATTATGAAACACCCGTATACAGAAGTTTTATTTTTAAAGTTGACTATGGCATAAAGTGTATCAGTATGTGCAGGCATGAGTTCATAATTCGAATATTATAACATGAGTGTAGATAAAATTTATTATATTAGAATAAATGAATAGCAGCGATGCTAACATATTGATTTTTATGTTTTTTTTATTGTTAATCAAATTACATTTAAGTGTGATATTATATTCCTTCGTCAAAATTTAAGTAAAGTTTTAGTCTTATAAAAATGTCCCAATAAAAAATGGGCATTTTTGTTTCTGGTAGCCCCAAGATACAAAGAGACGGATTGACTTGATTGTTTAAAGTAATCAATGCTTAACTACTTGAAATAGAATCGATATTTTTTTTCCCGTAGACCAATGATAGGGCCGGGTCTTATGTAGTGGTGACAATAAAGACTCGTGTTTATTTGTGTGCAAGAGGCTTGCACACAGACACCGGTTCTAGTACTAAAGTCGTAACTTGCTCCTTCTATCTACAAGAGAAAAAATCTTTCCGTGTTCTGTGATAATAACCTTCATAAATTAAATAAGTTAAGGTCTATTTTTCAATGACTTAAAATTTATCAGTTTGATTTTGGATAAAATAGTCAATTTCAAAAAGAATTCTTTGTCATGCCTTGCTATTGCCAGATAACTTTAATCTGATGTTTGAAAAACCCTTAAGTTATATTTCTATACGATTATTTCTCGCATGATCGTTTCAGATACCTGCTTTATCCTATTAAGCTGTAATTGGCCTATGCTATTTAAGAAGTTTTACGCTTTATAATGCTACCTGTTAGCTGATAAAAGGTCACCGATATTTCGATGATATTTTTTTTGTAAGTTTAGTAATTTAACATGGATTATGTACAAAATTGAAAAAACAGGGTGAAATAACAAGTTTATTTAACGAGTTTAATTGCGTGTGTGACTGTTTACCTGACGACCTTTGTCTTAGAGTCTGAGACTTAGACGACGATTTTACTTTATGCACTAGAGCATAAAAAGCGATTTTATGCAGCCCATACTCAACATAAATACGAACTTTACGAGCATGAGAAGTGAAATAGTAGATTGTAAAACAAGTGCATAAAACGTACCATTTTACCCGAGACGTATATATCCATCCGAGCCGTAGGCGAGGGTGGATAGTCAATTCGAGGGTAAAATGGGTTTTCTGTACGAGTTATACACTCTGCTTTTCACTTCGAGTGTGAGGAAAATTATTAACAATATTGCAAAAAAGAAAAAATAAAGACTTCGCCATATTGGCGGGAATGCTTTCTTTTTTTTTATACGTGGCAGTGGCAGCACAGTGACTTTAGCATAGATCGTACTCGTAGTCCATAATGCTCTTGAAATACTTATTTCTAAGAAAACTTATTAATTTTGCCTAGTTTTATTAATTTAGTAATTTAACATGGATTAAGTACAAAATTTAAGAAACAGAATGAAATAACAGGTTTATTTAACGAAGTTTTATTGCGTGTGTGACTGTTTGCCTGACGACCTTTGTCTTAGAATCTGAGACTTAGACGAAGATTTTACTTTATGCACTAGAGCATAAAAAGCGATTTTATGCAGCCTACATCCAACATAAACACAAACTTTACGAGCATGAGAAGTGAAAATATCTTATTTCAATGTATCACTTTTCAGGTGCAAACTTAGAAGGAAGCAATATGGGTGGTGTGAATCTGAGGGTTGCTACACTTAAAAATGCAAATCTTCAAAATTGTGATCTCAGAGCTGCTGTTTTGGCTGGAGCTGATTTAGAGGTAATATTTTAACCCTTAATTACTCGCGTGGGTTAAATTTTTACATACATATCATCATAATTTTTCTTCTTCTACCGTCACAGTTTTCTAATAGTTTCCTAATATGCCCTTACCTTTGATATAATAATTGATATTTAGTGCCGGGCTCTGTGCTGGTCGGTATGGTTGTGCCAGGAGAGTGTGTATGAAAAATCTTGTGTACTGTACGGGACGGCCGTACATCTGTTGCTGGGATTGTCGTCAGTAAAACAATTTCTTCGGTTGAATCAGCCAGAGTTCTTGAGGGGAGATAGCTTCGAGTTGTTGCTTGCCAGAGCGCTTGTTGAAGAGTGCATGCGCCATTTAATTCCGGCTCGTTATTTATACTCTCGCGGCTATCGCCCTCTCACTCTCGCATTTTTATTTTTCTCTTTTTCTATTTTATTACAATTATTAGGAAATTCTTAATTGTTATGGTTTTAAAACTATTACATGATTAACTTACATCTAAACAATATAATAGTAACGTTATTGTGCCTGTGGAACATTCATTTTATGAGAAAAAGTGGAAAACAGGTTTTTGGTATAAATATACCTCGCCCCCCGCTTCATCCGCACAAAACTGGAGTGCACGAGACGCGCGCTCGGCGCGCTGCTCAGTCGTATGCGGACGCCGTGGCGTTAGGATCTAAGTTTAGGTCATAGACATATGACCTAGGTCTTAAGTTTAGTACCTAACTTCCTAACTTTGGTTTGTATCTAGCTTTATTTAGTGTCTAGGTCTCTATGCTATCTATCTACCTATCTGAATGTCTATGACCTAACTAGCCTGCCTACCTACCTAAGTTTCCACAGGGCTTGAATAAAAAGGCAATCAGAGAATATCTTTATTAAATACAAATACACAAGTATACATTTTTAAACACAGAAACGAAACAATTATTTGACTTAACTATTATACTAAATACTAACACGATTATAACTGTACAAACTTTATAGACGGAATTTATCTGTCGTCCGGAACATGTACCATATGCCACAATAATGTATTCAATGAGCATCAGATCATTGTTTACCGAAATTGTCATGCTTAAAATAATGCAAACTAACAAGAGTTTTGTCTCTTTAAGTCGATTAATTTAAAGATGACTAGTGGATCCTCGCGGTTTTACCCGTGTGTTACCCGTTCCCGTGGGAATATCGGGATAAAATATAGCCTATGTTAATCAGGAATAATGAAGCATCATAACGTCCCGACCATGACATTGCTGCGGCGGGTGAAGCGGCGAGGCGAGCAGATTGCGCATCAGTTGGTGCGTCACAGACGGTTAGTTTCAGACGTCTATCTGTCGCGAGCGCGCGCGCACGCAATGAATGCGCAATCTGCTCGCCACCGCTGACGCCGCTCCGCCCAGTGTTGCCGTTCTACAAATTTTAAAGTCTAGTAATCTGAGAAAATCTGCTAGATATTGGAAAAATATTTTCTAAAAACCCGCTAGATAAATAAACGCATTGTTGTAAGACTTTTTTACCATCGGGACATCCATGCTTAAATACTGTAAAAATCGGGTTTATTTCTGACACACACACTTAAACCAATGGGGAGAAACAAGCAAAGTTTTTGTAGATGGCGCTTGTAAGATTGGAAACCACTTTCTACCTAATCTGTGGGATAATAATGTACTCTCTATGGAACCGTACAGTTTAATGTTAGACTATACTTATTTACAGTGCCACAAACTTTGCTGTGCCGGTGGCCAAAATGTGAAACAGCGTGTTTTTTTTTTAATGTCATTCTGCTGTCAAGTTGATATCCAACCATAGCGCTGCTGGCGGCTGAAGTTCTTAGAAGTCAGGGCCGGTTAAATTGCTACAAAAAAAAGAAAAAACGTACGTAGCGCCGCTGTCACCGGCACAGCAAAGTTTGTGGCACTGTACGAAATAATGCAGTTCATTGACGTATGCTTACGTCGCGATTTTATGTGGGTAGGCGTTGCGCCACGAATGTTCATAATTATCGATATAAAAATCAGTGCAATGAGCGATTTTCTGAGAGGCCATAAAAAAAGCTTCCAAAAGCTGCACTAGATGGCGTTGAACGAAGTATGTACAATTGTACATGTCTATGGTATATTTTGGAATGAATCATATTTAAATTATTTACTTTTAAAAACTCAAAGGAAACTTAAAATAAATTAAATAAGTACTGATAGGTACTACTGTGAGGAACAGAAACGAAATAGGTAAATTTAAAGATTAAGGTAAATAAATAACATCTGTCTGACGTTCCGTTTTACGTAACAAAAGTCACGTCAAAGTAAAATTTATAACGTTCCGTTCCTTCTAACTGCATAGGTGGGACAGCGCCATCTAGTGAGCGAGCTTTCAGAAAATCGCCCATTACGGCATTCTATACGGGCAGTTTAATTTATCATACCCGAACTATCATCAATTTACTATCATTTCAAAGTAATGTTGTATGAACTATACATACTCTTTGATCGATGATTGGTTAAAATTTCATCGATTTTGACAGCTGTTATGATTAGTTTGAGGACAGTTTTGTTGATTGGTTGTTATTGTGGAGAAAGAACGGAATGTGTCTGACCACAACTTTTAACTTACTATGTTTACTATGTTTTTAGTTTGTTTGTAACAGGGGAATTACCGTTTAGTCTCATTCTACGTCGGTGTTGCCAGCGGTCGATCCGAAAATTAGCTAAAAATATGAATAATTAATATGAAATACTTAATATTATTGGTTTAGAAACGGTTTGTGATGTGTAAACTACATTGTGGGTTTTTAAATATATTTCGTGCCAGCATTGGACGGACATGTAGGGGTACCTAGGTACCCCATGCAAAACAAAATGAATGAATGATGCAAAAAATCACTAGTGATTGTCTTGAAAATATCATTTTATGGGTAAAAAGTCACGCAACCTTTACGGTTTATAAGTCGCTAGAAGTCGCTAAATTATTTTATGTCGCTAACCCTTCTTTTTCCCCTATGACCACTCATGAAATCCGTTAGAACTGGCGATAAAGTCTCTAGAACGAACGGCAACACTGGTTCCGCCCGCCGCGGCATCGTCGCTCGTGGCGATTTTATTCGCTATGTAATGGAGATCACCCGAGAAAACTAAAAATGTCGACTGCGTAAGCCTTTACTGGATCACACATAACTTGATTTATTCATATTTCAGTGCTGCGACCTGTCCGGCAGCGACCTGCACGAAGCGAACTTGCGCGGCGCCAATCTGAAAGATGCTGCGTTTGAATTGATGCTCACGCCACTGCACATGTCTCAAACCATAAGATGATTTCTTCTCAGTTCATTTGTCCTGGCTACAAATAAACTTTAATTTATTCCGAATTTCTTAGTTTCATCTCTTTTAGGCTGCTTGTCCATAGAAACGGAGCGAGCTGGTGGAGCGGAGAAACGGAGAAATTTTAACCAATAGGATTGCGTAAATGCTCCGCTCCGGTCCAGTGAACAGGGATTGGCGAGCTAGTTTTAAAATTTATACATTTTCGGAAGCGGAACGAGAGGTAGTGGTGCGAGGCGGCGGAGCGAGGCGTACAGGCCTAGCTCCGAACAGTCTGCAACTCCTCTCCGCTGCCTCGCTCGCTTCTATGGACAGGCAGCCTTATTCACCTACGCCACAGATTACTAAATAGTTACTATGTAACAGATTCACTCCGCTAAGTCATTTAAATAAATAGCAACTCTTAACTATAACGCAATAAAGTAGAATTCAGCTTGTACGGCGGCGCAGCAAATTACGAACGGCCACTCGTCGTTGCATCTCTTTCTATCGCATATATTCTAGCTCTTTTGCGGACCTAATTTCTATGCCATACGCCTGCCCCCGGCAGGCGCGCCGTCCGAACGTACCTAAACTGCGGAGTGACACCCCCCTGCCTACGCGCGGGCCACTTCGAATCGAAGTGTAGGTATAATATCAGGCTCAGTTTCAGTTGTGCACGCGACGCGAACTCGATTTAGTAGGTACCCAGGAAGAAATTAGTTTACTTTCGCCACAGTAACTTTCGAGCTAAAACACGTGATTTACAGTGCGACATAAAAGACTTGACATTAATTAAATAGGCTACTTGACAAATTAAATTAAGTATGAAATTTGATACATCGAATGAATATTTCCTTTAGTACCTACTTGGCTTAGGAAAACGTAGGCAGGGGCAGGGCATAGCGATCATCATCATCATCATTTCAGCCGTACGACGCCCACTGCTGGGCATAGGCCTCCCCCAAGGATCTCCACAACGATCGGTCCTGCGCTGCCCGCATCCAGCGGCTTCCCGCGACCTTGACCAGATCGTCGGTCCACCTTGTAGGGGGCCTGCCCACAGAACGTCGTCCCGGTTCGCGGTCGCCATTCGAGAACCTTTCGGCCCCAACGGCCATCGGTTCTCCGCGCTGTGTCCCGCCCACTGCCACTTCAACTGAGCAATCCTCTCCACATCATATTTAACAAATGTTTACGTGAGGGCTAAGTAGTAGGTGTTCGAGAGTTCTGGCGCAAGCGTCAGTTCTCTCGAACACCGTTTTTTGGCCCAACAATCCTAAAAAAAAAAAAAAAGTGAAAACCCCCCATTTGAGTCGATTGCGCTGGGTCCCAGAGCGATATCTTGCACCGTTTCTAAGATACGTTTTTGCACAATTCAGTCCTACTTGATTAACTAATGAACCCCTGTTAATGACACCTCGGTGCTAATGACACACTCGACTTTTACATGATCCTAATCACCTTTCCCAATGCCATAGTAAAACAATATAAGTACGTTGACTGCCTGGACAGGCACCCCAAACGGTTTGTATGTGAGCGCGCCCGTACGTATGCGTCGTCATGCGTCGTCGCACGCACACACTGACAAAATTTATCGGTGATAACGGGGCGACAGTCGTGCGTGGCAGCGCCCGCCGCCCGCGCGGCGCCGCCGCCGGCCGGTCGCCCGCGACCGCGCATAATATTATTAAGGTAAAACCGTGCCCACCACACGCACGCTCCGCGCCGCTGCGCTGCCTCCCTCTAATAATTTTGTATTTGTATTTGTAATAATTCGTGCGTGTACCTACGAATTACGATGGCTAAAAATTCGAGTAGAAGTAAAAAATATTGTAGTGTAAGTATACGGATGTCTCAGTAGCGGGTTGTCTAATCCAGAACTATCTTTCTTCGCATTACCTAGCGAACAAGAACGGTGAGTACAATCTACCTTCTATAATTATCATACGTAGATACGTACATAATATAAATTTTTAACGGCCTCTGCGGTCTAGTGATTCACACCACCGATTTCAGACCCAGAGGCCCCGGATTCGATTCGCAGTGGGCATAGGTACATATTGTATTCGGTTTTTGACAACCGATTTGGCGCAGGGGTAGGCTATCCATCTTCTGCGCCAGTGGTCTCGGGTTCGATTCCCGAACAAGACAAATATTTGTGTGCATGAACATGTCTATTTGTCTTGGTCTTGGTGTTTACTATGTATATTAATTATGTATTTACAAACAAAAAGTATTTAAGTATAATATTTATCCGTTATCAAGTTTTCCATGATACCGTTTCTTAATGAAATTAAAATGGGCTTAGATAATTGGTGTGAATGTAAGAAGTTACCATTTATTATTTGTTTATTTATTTATTGGTGATAGGACTTGGTCTTAGTCTGCCTGGCTAGCTACCACCATCTTATCTAAGTCTGACGCCATAACAATGATGTTTTCAGCATTATTGTGTTCCGGCAGTTAGAGATAAGATAGCCAGTTCCTCAGTGATTGAGGATTCCTGGAGAAGTGCGCTTCCTCCACCTTCAGCCTTATCACCACCTAACATCAGGTGTGATGAAGGCTAAGTGTTACCTTGTTGCGGGTAATAAAAAAGGAAACAAACTTTAGCATGCGGGGAGTAGGTAAACCAGTAGACCAGGAGGAGGAATTTATCCTATTTCGACCGTAATTTTTCAAACCACTAAACAGATAACATGACGTAGGTAATGAAAAATTTTAGTCAGCCCCTGGTCTATGTACAAAAATAATTAAAAAACTTTGTATTATAGATTCCTGACGCCGACCCTACAGGGGAAAACTGTTCTGTATAGAGATTGACTATGCATTTTTGACGATTGAATAAACTCTAAGCGACAGCCCTACGTGTTTAGCCTATTATCGCTCGCTCAGGGCTCCAGTCCGCTTACTTATATTGTTTTACTATGCCAATGCTTCTCATTAACTAATCGTCCATGGCGATGCGCTTTGGAATCTGCTCTCGCGATACATTCGCTACTTAAATCACATGAACCTTTTATAACTTATGTTTTAAATCTTATAAGTAGGTATTCGTTATCATGCGGACACCATATTTCTTTGTCTTAAACGTTTGCTCATTCAATATCAAAAGGCTTTATCAACTACTTTTTAGCTATTTGATTCCGCAATCATAATTACTTTGCTCATAGTAATTTAATTTTTTAATTATTTGTTATACCATTACCTACAGCTTTAGGTACATTACAACTACTTTCACTAAATTTGTTTCCAGAATCTTAATAACTTTGTTCATTATTTTCTCATTTATTTGCTTGTAGTTTCATAACATAACAAGTTTTGCTTACTTGTATTACTCGTATAACTACATTTTATCAATGATTAACAAACACATCTAATGATCTTATAAAACGCTTACGCTTACGCCTTGTGTTCGCTTGTGTTCTTACAAAGTTGTGCTTCAAATCTTCACAAAGTATCATCTAGTGTCCGAGGGCCACTACTCATGGCACACAATATGGATGTAAGTTAAACTTTATATATTTTTTTGTACTTCGTCCTAAGTTTGAGAGACCAACTTTTCAATATTTCAATATTTTCGGTATTTCCCTGCTCGATCGAATCAGAAATGATGAGATCCGCAGGAGAACTAAAACGACCGACATCGCTCGAAGGATTGCTCAGTTGAAGTGGCAGTGGGCGGGACACATAGCGCGGAGAACCGATGGCCGTTGGGGCGGAAAGGTTCTCGAATGGCGACCGCGAACCGGACGACGTTCCGTGGGAAGGCCCCCTACAAGGTGGACCGACGATCTGGTCAAGGTCGCGGGAAGCCGCTGGATGCGGGCAGCGCAGGACCGATCGTTGTGGAGATCCTTGGGGGAGGCCTATGCCCAGCAGTGGGCGTCGTACGGCTGAAATGATCATGATAATGAACTTTTCAATGTGCTTTAGGTATACAGTTGATTTTATTGTATTACTAGCGGCCGCCCGCGGTTTCACCCGCGTGGTTCCCGTTCCCGTGGGAATATCGGGATAAAAAGTACATATAAACCTTCCTCTTGAATCACTCTATCTATTAAAAAAAACGCATCAAAATCCGTTGCGTAGTTTCCAAAATTTAAGCATACAAATGGACATAGGGACAGAGAAAGCGACTTTGTTTTATTCTATGTAGTGATTATTTTTATACTTCTCTCTGCATTCATTGTTATAGCTCACATGTTCCATGGAAAACACCGTCGATTACAAACACCTACAAACAATATTACTTCCCAACATCCGAATATGAAGATACATCTCCATATCTAAACAAGAGAGATAGAACGAATTTTCTACGATGCCACGGTGACCCCTAAGAGGATCTTGGTCTACTACAACAAAAGGCGCCACGCTCCCTTCATAGCGCGACTTTGATCACTTTCTCTGTCCAGTGGTACCTGACTGGTTCAGGTAGGTATGCTCACTGTGCTTTGACCTCGTCAAGGATATTTGGTTCACACACTTCAGCGCATTTCTCCGCTTCAGCGTTCCTTCGAATACTCCAACTGCCATCTTTATCTCTGTTACTTTCTAACATGCTATCATGAATGTACATCTCTACATCCAATCACAAGAGATTGGCAGAGCACCTAATCTTTCGACCTCGACGAATTCTTTGAGCACCGAATCTCTCGACCTCGACGAATTCTTTCCAAAGAAGAGAAAAACTAAAATACGATCATCTACTGTGGGAAGAGCAACGAAAGAGGGGGTGTCGTACATCTCTACAAATGAAAACGACGAATCGACGACAACGCATCTCATAAAGATCGAGATTTACGAGTTGAAGAAGCTGAAAAATGTCTCGCAGTCAGAGCATTGGAAACATGTGGAACACAAAAGTAACCACCACTAACGAACAGTCAACAGTTGATTCATAAAATTAATAAAGATTAAAGCTTTTGACTGATATTCTGATGTGACCTATATATTTGATCATGAATCAAAAATGCTTTATCTACTATGTATATTTTACAATCTTAATAACTTTGGTTACTAATTTATAACTATTTGCTTCTATTGATTCGAATTTGCCAATAACTTTGTTTATTATTATACCTAATATTATCATCCTTAATAATTCTTTCTAACAATATATTCATCACAATAGGTAGTAGACCTAACTACATTCTTAATGACAAACATTTCTAACGAATTTTTAATTACAGTTTTAAGTTTAGGAAAAATGTGATAGTAAAAAACCACGAGCCCCATAAGTAGCTTTCAGGCGGGATTGCATTGTGAATGCATAAAAATAATATAAAATCTCAGTTTTAACTTTTTTAATATATTTACTCGTTTATTTAAACAAACATTGCTAAGTATCTGAACTAGTATAAAACGCCTACACATTATTAAATTCTTACAAAATCGTGCTTCAACTCTTCGCAAACTATACCTCGAGTCCAAGGACTGCTACATATCTTGCTTTAAATACAACACTACCATTGACCACGAGGAAAGCACATAATATAAACATTGTAAGGTTGGAAGTTGAAGGCTGTAAAGACTTTCTGATTATCACAACTGTTAATTGTTTGACGATAAACGATCTTCATGAATGTTATTGTTGATGTTCAAGATTTCAAGGCATAACACAATCAATTTCTAGTAAAGGAAATAGCTGTTAAATGTAAAGAGCGTATGATATCATTTATAATAAAACCACCTTACCCATTCTACGATTTGACGAAGAAAGAACGCTTGCATGTACATCATCATCATCATCATCATTTCAGCCGTACGACGCTCACTGTTGGGCATAGGCCTCCCCCAAGGATCTCCACAGCGATTGGTCCTGCGCTACCCGCATCCAGCGGTCGCAATTTTGCATGTACAGTGGATAGAAAAAACAGAGAAATATTAAGGAATGAAGGCTTTGTGTCTTACTCTAGTCATAAGACTTTAATTTTGTCTTTTTAAATAAGCGTGTGTTTACTAAAGGTTCAGAAAAAGTGTTGTGGTTAAAAGAAATATTGGAAGGCGATAGTGTATTTGATTTGGAAGACTTTAATTGTCCTAATTTAAAAAAAATTATGAAAAATATTTCAGTTACTCCATGTATTCAAAGTTTTATTTATTTATTTATTTTACTTATTGAACACTTTATGCACACGAAAATGTACAGAGGCGGACTTAATCTAATTTTATATGTCATAGTAATATATGTGCTTTAAAAAATGCATCTTGTTTAAGTTTTTGGTGTTTAGAAAATAAATTTATTTTGTAAATATTAAATGCATTTGTTTTACTATGTGATTTTTATTAAACTTTATGAGACTGAGGGTCGTTTAGGAATGATTTCTATGATGATTAGTAGGACAATAAAACAATCACTTCGACACAATTCACGAGTTAAAACAAATAGCGTGCGCGCTGGGTACATACGCGCCATTAGTCGTGGGCGCAGGTCGCGGGCGCGGGCGGCAGACTGTCATGTACTCTAGCGAGCCGAGCTTCGCGGCGGGCGGATGCGGAAGCCGCGAAAATCAATATTTACGAGCATACGTTCCGGAACGCACGGGTTGATTGCTATTGGCCTACGTTCGGAAACGCACGGGTTGCTATATACTCCCCCTCTAGTCTAGGAATACGCCCTCGTGCCTAGACTAGTATTCTTCAAACAACTAGTTCTAGTCCCTATATCTCGCGGGTCTACCGCGTTTTCTTTTTGGAATCAAGGGTTTAGGAGGGTTCACTTCCTCGCTTACGCCATGGTAGCGCGAGAGGTCCTGTGAATGGTAGCGGCCTATCACTACGTCCTGTTGGTCCGTGCTTGTAACTTCAAATGTGGTCGGACTTACCTTCCTTGCAATTTGATAGGGGCCATCACGGCGTGGAAAAAATTTGGCCGTTAAGTTTTCCGTGCCTTTGCTGAGCAGGTGGGATTTTATAAGAACTAAGTCACCAACCTGGAAATCCTCTGAAGGTCGACGGGAAGCATCAGCGTACTGCTTAGTCTTGTCTTGCTGAGCCTCTACACGTTCTCGAACTGCTGACAATGACTTTAAGAATGACCTGAGGTAAGGGGTTATTTGGGGTACAAAATTATCTTTGTCCGTAACTGGGCGATTGTCATGAAGAACCTCTGTGGGGGATCGCAATTCCCTGCCAAAGGTAAGAAAAGCAGGTGACATACCTGTGGTGCGGCACTTCGAACTATTTAGAGCGAAGCGTATAACCGGCAACTTCTCTGGCCAGGAAGTGTGATCCTCTTCCACGAGATGTGCTAACATCGCCTTTAGGTCTCTATTTTTACGCTCGGCAGGATTCGCCTCAGGGTGATACAAAGGTACAAAGTTTTGTTTGATACCTAGTACAGACATGCACTCGCGCATAACCGCGGACACGAACTGGACCCCGTTGTCTGAAATGATCCTGCGAGGTAAACCGAATCGCATAAAATGCTCCTCAATGAGGGTACGAGCACAGGCGTCAGCTGTCGCATCTTTAAGAGCGTACAGTTCCGTCCACCTAGTTGCTGTGTCAACTATTAAAAGAATCCACCGCTCCCCCTGGTCTCCTACTGGTAACGGGCCGAATAAATCCATTGCAAGTACCTCATTACGTTGGTTCATGACCGGTGTTTGGAGTAACCCTTGGGGTTTGGTGTTCGCGGCCTTATAGCGCTGGCAGTGAATGCAGGCTTTGATATAATCGGTGATTATTCTCCGCATCCCTGTGAAATAATATAATTGACCTACCTTTTGGTACGTCCTATCGGCTGTAGGAGAGTCGTGTAGCTGGTTCAGAATTTCATTAATTTGGCCAGCTGGAATAACTAATTGAGGGGTTTCGCACTCAGAGTCCGGGTTAAAACGGAACAGGACGCCTTGGTCCATGAGGGACCCCCTTTCTGACCATCGTTTGGCAGCGAGATCGTTGGTGCTTTCAAGCTCCTTCAAAATCTTTTCCAGTTCAGGGTCAGCGAGTTGCTCCTGGCGCAGCTGAGCTGGCGTCTTCGTTGGCAGATCGCAGATAACAGAGCAGATACCACAACCGTCGCGGGACTCCCCGGTACAGGTGGGTCTACTCAGCGTGTCTGCCACGACGTTCGCCTTGCCTGGTGTGTACTCGAATTGGATATTAAAAGCTTGAAGTTTAAGTGCCCAACGAACTAACCTTCCTGCTGGCGATTTTAAAGAGAGCAGCCAACGCAGGGGCTGATGGTCACTGCCAATGATGACTGGCTGGCCGTCTAGGTACGGTCGAAAACGCTCTACTGCCCACACTACTGCAAGCGCTTCGCGCTCTGTAGTGGAGTAGTTGCGCTCCGCCGAGTTAAGAAGTCGACTAGCGTATTCAATCGGCCTTTCCTGATTTCTCTCACCTTGTAACAGCACCGCGCCTAAGGCGTAGTTGCTCGCGTCGGTGCGTAATATGAAAGGTTGACTAAAATCAGCTTGCACAAGTATTGGAGCCGTGGTCAGGAGACGCTTCAGCTCATTAAATGCTTGGGTCTGTTCAGCACCCCAAGTCCATACCTGGTTCTTTCTAGTCAAGCGTGTCAGTGGTTCAGCAACTTTGGAGAAGTTTGGAATAAACTTCCTGAACCATGAACACGTCTGTAAAAATGTTCTCAAATGTTTTAAGTTACCTGGCTCGTTCATGTCCAGTACAGCACTCACCTTCTCTGGGTCAGTGGAAACACCATGTTGGGTTATCACGTGGCCGAGGTATTTAACGCTTCCTCGAGCGAAGGCACACTTCTCCCTGTTAACATGGAGGTTAAACTCGGCGAGACGTTTGAAAACGGCCTCCAGGTCTTCCAGGTGCTTCTGGAAACCACCTTCAGTTATCAGGAGCAAGTCATCTAAATAAGCGAGTAATATTACGTCTTGCAGAGCTGAGCAGGAACGGAGCCGATCAATGAGCCGTTGGAACGTTGCTGGTGCGTTTTTCAACCCGAACGGCATTCTCTTAAAACGGTAAGTACCTAGAGGGCAAATAAAAGCAGTTTTGTCCCTGTCAGCTTCCTGGACCCCCAACTGCCAGTACGAGGACCTGAGGTCCAGGGTACTCATAAAGCAGTCCCGTTTGGTGCTCTGCAGCAGCTCGTCAATGCGAGGCATTGGGTATGTATCGGACTTGGTGACTGCATTCAAACGCCTGTAGTCGACGCAGAAGCGAATAGAACCATTAGACTTCGGCACCATCAGCGCCGGGGAACACCAAGCCGATTCACATTCCTCGATGATATCCTCCTGAAGCATCTTATCTATCTCTACCTTCATTTGCTCCTTCTTCGAGGGGTTCAAACGGTAAGGAGGCACCGCTATGGGTGGATGGTTACCTGTTTCGATGCGATGCACTGCATATGGCGTAGGACCTCCCCCTGGTTTAAAAACATGCGCGTGCCTGGAGAGAACATCAGCCAGAGCAATCCGCTCTGCTGGATTGAGTTGACGGCCTTCATCATCTCTCAGGACCTCTGTAGCAGCACAGGACATGGTATGCGAAGTAGGTTCAAACGATAAATTATATTTCATAAAATTGTTATCACTAAAATACCAAAACCCTTTATGAAAATCAATAACAACTTTAGCGGCAGTGATAAAGTCTATACCTAACAATGTTTCATTATTTGTAGCGTCGGGAAAAATCAAAAACGGAATTGTAATATACGCCTGTTCTAATTGCACCGTTAATGTGGTGTTAAGCACCTCCATGGTTCGGACTACGCCGTCAGCAAGTTTTACTTCGCGCGCGGAAGGTTGGAGGGGATGACCCAGACGTAGAAGAAGAGCATATAGCGTATGACCGGCGATACAATGTTTAGCAGCCGTGTCTATAAGTGCGGTACCTTTGTGGCCCATAATACTAATGTTAAAGATGGGACGCGAATCGCGAATAGGCATGAGCATAACCGAAGAATTCGAACCGCGCGCACACGCTACTTCTTCATTCGTTACTTGTTTATTTAAACAAACACAATTTAATACATTGAAATTACATTTTGATAAGCATTGTTCATTACATAAAAAATTACGACATTTATTATTCGATCCGACTATCCGATCCGACGGAACCGACCGCGATTGGACACTGTAAAATTCACTTTTATCACTGTTTACGTTCTCGCGCACTTCTGGGTAAATATGAGTTTGGGACTCACCTCTGCGCTGGCTCTGCAACTTACGACATTGTTCATATGAGTGTCCGAACCGTTTGCAGTATGAACACACAGGGCGGGGCTTTCTCACCGCAGTGGCGGGAAAGGCGGCGGCGGGGTCATCGTCCGGCAGCGGCGGCCTTGGCGGCGCCGGTTGCCGCGCCAGCTGCGGCGTTTGGCGCGCAGGCGGCGTAGGCGGCGGCGGCGGCGGCTTCGGCGGCGGCGCCCGCGGCGCGGCTGTGCCGGCGCCAGGGCGGCGCGCAAACGCGGCATCGGTCGCCGGCGCGAAAACACACGGGGTCATCGACCGCTGTACAGTCGAACTAGTCGTTGCACGGGGAACCGTTTCTTCAATATTTCGAGCGTGACGTATTAAATCCTTGAATGTCTCGCATTCCTCTCTTCTTAGCCGTTTCCTTACTTTCACATTTAAAAGTCCGTAGATCATGTCAATCTTGGCTTTCTCCGTAAGGTCATCTTCGGGAATCTTTGAAAATAAGGCGCGGCTGCGCGCAACGAAAACGTCCGTGTTTTCATCGTCGGTTTGCGGGTTGCTAAATAGTTCCACGTAAATTCGATGGGGCGGGCGGCGATCGCCGAAGGCGCTGATAAGGTTATCTTTCGCCTCTGACCACGAGGTTATTGTGCCTTTTATGCCCTGCCACCATATCGCGGCTTCTTCGTTGAGGAGAAAAGCGAGGCCGCGAAGAATGTTTGGGCCTGACACCTGCGCACATTCACTATAGGCCTCCACTGCATCGATAAATGCTTCGACGGCTTCGTTCGGTCGGCCGGAGAACGACGATTTGCATCGTGCCAAGGTACCCGTTTCGTATTGCACAGGAGTTGAAGTGTTGGCACGAGTCATCGATAACAGGATGTCCTTGAATGCTTCTGTTTGAGATTTTTGTAAGTTCGTAATCAGTGCTGCGACGCTCTCGCTTGAAAAAACATCGGCGCGGGTGGCGGTGGTGGCGTCGGGGTCGCGACTCGACGGTGAAGTTTGCACGTCGGGAGGGGACGCGAACCGGGAAGCCGGGGAGGGTGGTCGAGGATCATCATCTCGGTCACCCATGCTCGCCGTTCTGCTCCGCGTGACGACTGGCGGCATCTTAATTAGGACGCTTTTCGATGAGCGGCACGCGACACAAAAAGTTTTTGCACTTGTGAAAAAAAAATGGCGATTTTGGTGTTGGACGCGACGCAATTCGCGATTGATTTCAGTCCTATTTTACGTTGGGCGCCACCTATGAGACTGAGGGTCGTTTAGGAATGATTTCTATGATGATTAGTAGGACAATAAAACAATCACTTCGACACAATTCACGAGTTAAAACAAATAGCGTGCGCGCTGGGTACATACGCGCCATTAGTCGTGGGCGCAGGTCGCGGGCGCGGGCGGCAGACTGTCATGTACTCTAGCGAGCCGAGCTTCGCGGCGGGCGGATGCGGAAGCCGCGAAAATCAATATTTACGAGCATACGTTCCGGAACGCACGGGTTGATTGCTATTGGCCTACGTTCGGAAACGCACGGGTTGCTATAACTTGTTATTTTTTAGGGTGTGACAATCACATTTCTAATTTTATGGTTTGATAACGTGAATAACAAACAATATGTAATTAATTCGGCTGACATGATGATGATGATGATGTAATTACTTTGTCAAGTATAAATTCACGTAACATCTATATATATAAAATCGAGGGGACATAACTCACTCATCACGAAATCTCGAAAACTACTGGACCAACGAAGATGTAATTTGGCAGGAAGGTAGATTATGCCTAGAAGACGTCCGCTAAGAACGGACTTTTGGAAACTCCCCCACATAAAGGGGTAAAATGGGGGGGGGGGGGGGGTTAAGGTTATATGAAACTTCCTCATTAATGGATTTAGAAGCATGAAAATTGGTACGTTGCATACTGGTTACGACTGAAAATGATCTGAGTAAGCAAAGTATAAAAATCTCCCCCTTAATAGGGTAAAATGGGGAGATAAAGTTTATAGGGTAAAATGGGGAGATAAACTTTTTCTCTTTCTCCAGTTTCGGAAAGTATGGTGGCTGACATAATTCGTAGCTTGCATTCAGATGCGGTGGGTACAGATGGCATATCCTTGCATATGTTGGTCATGACTCTACCACAGTCTCTTGGTGCTATCACTGCTATTGTGAACAGATCATTAAGCTGTGCAGAGTTTTCCGATTGTTGGAAAACTGCTCTAATTAAGCCCATCCCGAAGAAACCGAATCCAGTTGGTGTTGGCGATCTGCGGCCAATAAGTATCCTTTCATGTCTCTCCAAAATCATTGAGAGGGCAGTGTGCAAACAAATGGGTAAATATTTGGAATCTAACTCCTTGCTTCCCCTGGTACAATCCGGTTTCAGACAGAAACGCAGCACATCTACAGCGCTTCTTGATGTGGTGGATAATATCCTTACTGCTCAGGATAGGGGTATGGGTACTCTACTTGTACTCCTCGATTACTCGCGTGCTTTTGATTGTTTGGATGTACCGCTCCTCCTCTCAAAGCTCACTTACTACGGTTTTGATCCTCTTACAGTTCGCTGGTTCCACAACTATTTACTGAACCGCTCACAGATTGTTGAGGTGAGAGGAGACAATGGCTTGGTTACTCATTCCGAGTGTAAAGCCTTGGCTAGTGGTGTACCACAGGGTTCAATTTTGGGCCCTATCCTCTTTATTTTGTTCACAGCGGACATAACTGAAAGCATTAAACATTGTCAATACCACCTTTATGCCGATGATGTCCAACTGTATCTTAGTTGTCATCCCAAAGAGACATCTATAGCAGTGGAGAGGATAAATTGTGATCTGAAGCAACTATCCAAATGGTCCAGCATTAACGGCCTGGTATTGAATCCAAGCAAGACAAAGTTCATGATTCTTGGGTCAGCCAAACAAGTATGTACTATTCGTGAGAGTATGCCTGCTATATCAATTAATAACCAGCCTATTGAGATGGTCACAGTGGCTCGCAATTTAGGGGTAATCTTTGAGTCCAATCTTCGCTTTGAAAAGCACACTCAAGAAGCTATACGGAACTGCTTTTACCGGCTTAAATTGATTTACAAGTATCGCCCTTTTCTCTCTGAAGATATGAGAATCAGGCTATGCGAGTCTTTAGTTCTTTCAAAATTAAATTACGCAGATACGGTGTTTGGCTCTTGTTTACTGTCAAGAACTGAGCGGCAAGTGCAACGCGTTCAGAATGCGTGTGCACGTTTTTGTTTTTCTATACCACCTAGAGCGCATGTGACGCCTTTCTTAAATAACTGTAATCTGCTCAAAATGAACTCTCGGAGAACGCTTCACTTTGCTACCTTGTTGTTCGACATCATACACACGGAGTCACCAGAGTACTTGTATTGTAAGTTAGCCTGGGCTAAGGATAGGAATCCATACCCCACTAGAGCAGCTGTGTACTTGATCCAAACTCCCAGGCACAGGACAGCGGCTTTCCGTGGGTCGTTTAAATACTCCGCCTCGAAATGTTGGAACAATTTGCCTCCCCGAGTTCGCACGCTAAAAACACGCAGCAATTTTAGTAAAGTCCTAAAAGACTATCTATTAGAAACACAAAAGTCTGATTGGTAAGGGGTTCTGGTATTCTATGGTACCTACTTACCCATGTGTATTGCATGCTGTGCATCGGGGTTGGCATTTTGTGCACAATTTAAGTACAAAACTAGTTATTTTATTGTTTTTGTTGAACTTTTGTTGCACAAAATTATAATTTTAAGTTATATTTTATAGATCTTAGACATAGGAAAATATTTTATTATTGTTAGCTTGTTTCTTGTTTTCATTTCACTCATTTCACTTTTTTTTTTTTTTTTTTTCTCACGGACGGAGCCACAGATCACAGATTAGCTTATCACGAATATCTATGATCACGAAGCAAAGCACTTGTTTCTTTTTTTCTTTTTTATTATTTTACTTGTCACTTCATTTAAGGCGAAGGAGTATTGGACCGTTCTGCCATGTTTATGTGTTACCTACTAGTTTGTAAGATGTATAAGTAGAGTGCTCCTCAGATAAGTCTGCGCGCGGTAAAAATCGAATACTAATCTTTTCTATAACATTAGAACAAAAAAATGCACTGTAACTAGCGCCAAAAACGCGCCAGGCACGTGCAGAGTTATCTTTGCTTTTTTTTTCTCTCTTTTTTTTAAAATTGGGATTGTGTTGTGCAAGTGATTTTTTATGTTTTTTTTTTTTTATATTTGTTATAAGTGATGTCACATAATGCGGTCAACAGAATATCAGTGCAGCAGGCCCCGCCTGCTGCTTATACTGAGTTGAGCGCATTTTTGGCATCACACGACACTAATTTTATCTTTGAAACTGTTGTTTATTCCTATTGTTGGTGTTACCTACTTACTGTATTTTTTAGTGTCGTGTGATTCTAAAATAAAACCTTTTTCTTTCTTTCTTTCTTTCTTATATGGAACTTCTTCATTTCTGAACTTAGAAGTATGAAAATTGGTATGTTGAATACTGATCACGATTGAAAATTATCTGCGTAAGCGAAGTTAAAAAACTCCCCGATAATGGGGTAAAACGGGCGGATTAAGCTTATATGGAACTTCCTCATTTCTAAACTTAGAAGTATGAAAGTTGGTATGTTGGATACTGGTCACGATAGAAAATGATCTGCGTACCTATGCGATGTTATAAAAAACCCATAATAGGGTAGAAAGGGGGGATTAAGGCTTATATGAAAACTTCCTCATTTCTGGAGTTAGGAGTATGGAAATTGGTATAAAGAATACTAGGTCATGATTAAAAATGATCTGCGCAGGCAAAATAAAAAAAACACCTAATAGGGTAGAAAGGGGTTAATTGAACTCGGGCCGGGAAAATTTCATACGGTTTTTTTAACTCGAAAAAAGTACAGTTCCCTTGGGATACAGTTTTTTTTGTTCACTTTAATGTCTTCGTTTGAAGCATGGGTCCCATGACAGCTCATTTTCGTGCAAAGCAAACAATTCTTTATGCATTAAAATAAAACTAACGAAAAACAGTATTACACATTTTTTAGCAAAGTATTGACTTGATTTTTTGCATTTTGGTAGTTCAAGAGTAGGAGAATGACCGAATATTATTCATACGATAGTAGCTCGTGTTTGTCTAGGTATCGTTACCTTCTTATGCCTAAACCACAGGTAGCGTGCTCGGCCTGCGATCGATGAGGTTATGTTACTTTTGCAATGGTCTATCATGGGATTGCTGTTAAAAAATATATCGTGCTTTGGAAGACACGATAAGCCGATGTTTCTGGCTGCATTTGGATTTTTCAAAAAATTCATTCAAAATTCAATATCGTTTATTCAATTTAGGTTTGTTTAAGAACACTTATGAACGTCAATGAAGTTACGCCATCGGTTCGCAAATCCTACGGCAGGAGACCTTGTAGCGAGAAGAACCGGCAAGAAACTCGCCAAGGGCTATTTTTTTCTCCCTGTTTTAACTTATACAGAGTCGTCAAATTTGAAAAGTGACCTTCACATAATAGTAAGGTTACTTTCCATCACAATACAGAATGCCGCTTAAATTAAGTACAATTTTGCTTATTACCTAAAACAGTAAACAATTTTCAACTAAACAAGGAATCAAATAGTTTAATGGACACACTAATCTTAATCTTATTCACATTGTATTATAGGATTAATGAAAAGGAAACTGCAAGCTGCGCTGTATATTCAAATTTATAAGTATTAACAAATAAAAGGAATTTTTGAATAAATAAAACAATTATTAGAAAAATTGCTGTTACTGTAAGACACGGATACCAAAATTCTATGAGACACACCAGCTCGCTCATAAATCAATCCTACTAATATTATAAATGTGAAAGTTTAGATGTTTGGATGTTTGGATGTTTGGATGTTTGTTACTCAATCACGCCAAAACTGCTGAACGGATTTGGCTGAAATTTGGGACACAGATACTTTGAAGCCTGGAGAGGAACATAGGCTACTTTTTATCCCGGAAAAATATCACATTCCCGCGGGATAACGTCATGTAGTTCACGCGGGCGAAGCCGCGGGCGGAAAGCTAGTATAATACTATTATTGACCATATCCCGAACACCTTTAACACAAGTAGACATGAGCAGACCCACCCCACTGGCAGCACCCGTTCACGAGCATGACGCATGAGCCAGCCATCGCTTCGCTCAACCATATTAGTTATGGTGTACTAACCAGATTGGTTAGTACACCATAACTTCAATGGGCCCGTGTGGAAGGTCATGGCCCATTCTCCTTATCCATCTATATGCCCCAGCAGCGGGGACATTAAAATAGATTGATGATGGTACTGATGAGACCTTAGCGAAAGCATATCTACCTACATTTTGACACAAAATTTTGCGATATAGTACCTACTCGCGGACGTAGTCGCGGCCGGCCATTCATATTCCTATTTCTACTATTTCTACTATTATTATAAATGCGAAATTGTATATGCTCACGTCAAAACGGCTGAACCTATTATGATGAAATTTGGAATGGAGATAGTTTGGGACAGTGCTTCCGGGTGCTCCTACTAATTACTGCTACTGATAGGAGCACCGGGACACCCATGTCCTGATGCTAGGAAGGACATAGGCAAATTGTAACCGCGGGAATAAGGTTCATTCCCATGGTAAAATAAGTTTTAGCTCGGGCAAAGCTGTAGATTGGAATTGGTATTAAAGGCGATAGTTTGAGTTCATGGGAAGGATGATGTTTAGAATAGAGAGAGTTTAAGGCCCTGGAAAGGACATATTTTACTTTTTACCGCGGGAAATCTCATTGTAAGGAAAAATCACTTTAAGCGCGGGCTAATTTGGGGGCAGAAATTGGTATTTAAGTAAATAATTTGAGACCCTGGCAAGGATTATAATATCATATTCCCACGGGAAAATCAATAAGTAGGTATTATTTGTTTGTCCGTCTTTCACGTCCAAACGGAGTAACGGATCAATGTGATTTTTGGTACGGGGGTAGATTGGGAGCTGGAGAATGACATACTTTATCCCGGAAAATATAACATTCCATCAGGATAATGTTGTGTAGTACACGCGGGCGAAGCCGCGGGCGGAAAGCTAGTTATTTATAAAATGAAGATTTGTGATTCGTTCTTGTGAAATGCCAGCACACTCTGATTTTCATATATGCCAAGATGAAAAATGTAATTGTAGAACGCTGACTCTCAGAACGTAGATTCAATCTAGCTAGACTTTAAATAAAATCGATCGAAAAAAACGATTGTAATGAATGTTCAAGGTTTCAAGACTGAACAAAAATCAATTTATAGTACAGGAAATAGCTGTCAAATTTAAAAGAGCGTATGATATTGTTATTATTCAAATTACCTTACAAATTCTACGATTTGCCAAAAAAAGAACACTTCATGTACAGTGGATAGAAAAAAAAGACATAGGAAATGCTTTGTGTCTTACTCTAGTTTAAAGTCTTCAATGTTGTTTATTTTATTAAATAAGCATATGGTTACTGAAGTTTCAGAAAAAGTGTTGTGGTTAAAAGAAATATTAGAAAGCGATAGTGTATATAATAAAATTTAGAAGACTACAATATTGTCCTAACTTAAAATATTTACTATGAAATATATTCAGTTACTCCATGTATTCAAAGTTGCATTATATCATAGTAATATTATGTGCTTAATAAAATGTATATTGTTTAAGTTTTTGCTAGCTAAAAAATAAATTCATATTGTAAATATTAAATGCTTTTTTTAACTCCGTGAATTCCTTCTGACTTTTTTTGAAATAAAAATAATATACTTTCAAATTTTTTGGGGATGTGATGATTACATATCTGATACTCGGTATTCAGTTCACTAATGTTTGACAAAAAACGAAAGAAAAACATATAAAAAAAAAGTAGAAAATCTAATTATTTGACAAACATCAAAAAATTGTCTACCCATTTATTTGTCAAATGACTTATGTACCTATAGAAAGAATAGTTTGAAAAATGATAACTGTATCAAGTAAAAATTTAAGTAACGTTATTTTTAAAATGAAGATTTGTGATTCATTTTTAACAAGTAACAGGCAGGACACTGATTTTTATATAAATACCAAGATGAGAAAATATAATTGCAGAACGCTGACTCCCAGAACTTCTTGAATAGATTGAATCTAGACTTAAAAATTTTAATTGCCGAGAATCTCTTTTAAGCTTTAACACACTTAAGTTTTACAATCTTCTTATATATTTGAAAAAGATTAGTTTGCTAAAATTGATGTTTTGATGTTAATTGTGATACAATTTTTCTTTCCATTTATTTGTAAAATGAGTAATTTAGAGAAAGAATTTGTTCGTTATGTTATATTTTTATCGAGTATAAAATTACCTAACATTATTTTTAAAATGTAGATTTGTGATTTACAAATGACAAGACACCCTGATTTACATTTAAATGCCTAGATGAAAAAAAAAAGAATCGGAGAACTTCTGGGATAGATTGAATCTAGACTTAAAAAAATATAACTGTCGAGAATCTTTTTTAAGCTTTAGCACACTTAAGTTTTAAAAACTTCTTGTATAGACATCGCTTGATCATCGGAATTGATATTCTAATTCTCAACTTTTTTCTTTTTCTAAAAATAAAATCATAAACAGTGAGCATGAAAATTTAAGGTTCATTGATTCATTTCAATTACTTATGTTAATTTATTTTCTTGTAAAAAAAGCAAATAATTAAGTTTTTAAAATATACTTAAACAAAATCGACCCGTTTCACAACTTTTTTCCAAAATACCTCATTTTCAATGTTTCAATAATAAAAATTGCTAACAAAAAAGTAAACATTTAAATAACTTACTTAAACAAACTTAAAAATGCTTATATGAAAAAAGATTTTCTTCTTCATCGATGCACTCTTGGCAGAGCGGTCGTGGTCGTCATGTAGTCGTGGAAGTGGAGGGGGCAGATACAGCACGCCGCACGATGCCTCGCCATTTTTCTCTGCTTGAAGTCATCCTACTGCACTCGTTTATGGACCCGCCCACAAAAGACTTGATCTGATCGGTCCAACGCGTAGGTGACCTCCCGCGCGATGTTACCCAGCTTGTAGTAAACTCTACGCTCGCTTGCCTTGAGTTTCTCGATGTCTTCTTCCGGGATTCCAAGCACGAGGAACAGGCATTGTTTCTCCTCCTGCTCCTCGGCGTGGTAAACAGCCCAGTTGGAGACGTTAAGATGGGTATTCTGTCACGTGAGGCGTCTGCGTACCAATAGTCCCGTTTTGACGCGTTTGGGGATCTCTAGCTGTCGCTTGACAACCAGTTTGGTGCCAGGACGCGGTGAACCGATTTTCGCAGTTGTGCGATGGAGCCACTTGAGCGAGAAGTCGTCCTTGCACCAGAATTTGGCTTCGGGGCGTCAGATGGTGCCCCTTTAGGTGCATCTTTCTCCTCGACAGGAGTGTTGTCCACGTGAGGAGTCAGCGCATCACTAATGGGAGCATCGCGGGGCTTTGGAGTTCCTTCGGCAGCTTCACGCGGCCTACTACCATCCGTAGCCTGTCGCCGCGCCTTTTTCGCTTCCAACCGGGACTCCGCTCGTTTGGCCTTGCGTGATTGGCCAGGCGGGTTGGGTGTCTGTTTAGGCTTCTGCTTCTTAACCACTACTGTTCTCTAAACGGATTCCTCCTGTTGGGGCACTGAGGTCGTCGGCATTGCTGCCTTCAGAGAGGAGAGGTCCAAACTGTGTTGTGCTGGCGGCGCTACACTTGGGTTGTGCAACTTGTGCACCCGAGGAGCTGCCGGTGTGTTTTGTGGCGCTACACTCGGGTTTTGCACCCGAGGAGCTGCCGGTGTGTTGTTGTGTGGCGCTACACTCGGGTTGTGCATCTGAGGAGCTGCCGGTATGTTGTTGTGTGGCGCTACACTCGGGTTGTGCACCTGAGGAGCTGCCGGTATGTTGTTTAGCGCAACACTCGGGTTATTCACCCGAGGTGCAGCCTTGGTATGCGTGGGTTTTGGTTTTTTATGTTTGGTATCCAAGAGTGACTATCACCAGATAGTGATGTTCGTCTTTGCTGTTTTCCACCCTCCTTGGAGCCCTCAAATGGGGACGCTGCGGCAAAAGGCACTCAAACGCCAGAATTACAGCAAAGATATAGAGCCCCAATATAGCAGGAAGTGAGCCGAACAGAGCCGGAAGACAAGTCGTCCCGCCCGTCGTTCACTCCCACCATATCAGGACTCTTGCCTGACAGCCCTCTGACGGGAAGTCCCAGCCGATTGACCTTGGATGGCTAGACCTAGGCCTCCCGTGTGAGAGGAAATCCGGGCCAAAGTGATGTGTTGTCTCAGGAATGTTTAAACAACCTACACTCCATCGACTCAATCACCAGGACACCTTCATCCCCCCGTACGAGTCCCCGCGCACGGCACAAACACGCAGGTGGTTGTCCCCCTCACCATCAGTCATGTTTGATGATGAGGCCGCAAGTACCAACATTGTAAGGTAAGGATAAGATAGATCCACATTTTGATTTTCATCTTGTAAGAGTCTAAGCAGCTTGATATAATAGCAATTTTCCAAAACAAACCATTCACTGTGCAAAGCTAACATTGCAATTTGTGTAAATCGTTTAGGGAAAGGCTGAACAGCGCGACAATGATATTGGGATCTGACGTAGATGGGGTAGTCTGTGCAGCAGGGCAAAGGGGTTGATGGTTAACTTCCTGGTGCAGATGGTGCAGGAGTTGCTAGATTTACAGGAACTGCTGGAGTTGCTGGTAGTGACGGTATGACACTCAGTACCGGTATGTTGTTGCAATTGGACTTGAATATACGGTGTAATGTAGAATATAAATGTAACTCAATATTCCGCTGCTTGAGTATTCGTCATCTGCAAAAATTTTAAGGTTTTCCAAAGAAAAATTGATAGATGGTTTAGGGGAAGTGGCCAAAATAGCTGGGTGGGTAGATGTTATTCTTAATCGATATCGGTAAAGTGTAAGCGTCAGATGGTGCATTCTCAGCAGGCGCAAGAGCTATCCTACCACCACGGGATTGTGATTTACGCTGGTGACAAAGCAAAAAAGCATTTTCAAACTCAAAGGAAAAAGTACCCCGAATCGGCAATGTATGTGATGGTGACATACAAACAAAATGAATGGTCTTTCATTACGAATTTGGCAATGTATGCTACGGCATACATCAGGTTAGTGCTCAAAATAAACCAAAATAAAAAAATCTGAATTTACAGTTACTTTCCAAAAACATTTATTACACCATCATTGCCAAGTCGATTGGCGATATAGGTATCCAAGTGTTGAGGAGTCTTTATAATGCCGCTACCATGGCCATCCAAGTACAGAATCAGCAGACTAAACATATTCGGGTAGTTGTTAAAAAATTGCCGCTTTTGACAAAAAGTAAAAAAGTTGGTGAATGTAATTTTTATGATATTTTATTAAATTTGTTATATAAAAACAAGTACTTTTCACTAAAAGGGAACAAGGAATAGTCTGGTTTTCTAGCAGGTAAGATTCTAATTCACCTGCCTTGGCAGGTTAATTAGATTATTATTATGAACCTTAATAAGGCTTAATAAGAACCTAATTTGACGATCAATACTATTCATCTCATTCACTCGAACACATCTCATCCACCTGACATGCATTGAGCAGGTTATTTAGAAACGGGTTAATGAGAAAATGACTGTTATGTCGTAGGATATATGCAAACCTTTAATTTAGCAAAGCCATACCTACTCCACCCTAAAGCTGACCCCATGTACTATACCATGAGATGAAACTTTAATCACTACTTGTCAATTGTTAAAATTATTGTAGGCAGAAAAAATTGAACTTATCGTTACAAATTTACCTAGCGAAAACTCGATATTTATTTTTGATCACAATAATACACTCACATACTTCTCACCGCGTCCGCCGCTAGCAGGCATTGTCAGGCAACGTGGATGGAGGAGTAGAGACTCATTGCTAAGCTAGTTTGCTAACCAACGGAAAATATTTGAAGTTAAAGTGGTGTACAGGTGATGTAGAAGTTATTGCTTACAAAACATATTTTTTTTTCTCTCCTACTTTCTCGATTTACGAGTCACAAATTTTTAGGAGACTATCGCTGGACTTTCATCAATTAAGTATTTCAGTTGCAGTTTGTTTATCTCCAATGTGCAATATTTCATGTACAAATTTCTCACACACTCGTGTTTTGGACACGCAGGTTAATTAGAAAATGGAGTTACAAACTTAAATTCCAGTTCTCCATCATTATATAAATGGGTTAAGAGGATTTGCCTCCATGCAACTGATGTACTTTAACCTATTTTTAGCAGTTGCGTTATTTTAAAACCAAAAATCAAAGTAAAACAAGGTTTGAAAGTCTGGCAGGTGAAAGCGGCAATTTTTTGAAAACTACCCATTCCTATAAATCGAGGTGTGAGACAAGGGGATGTGATATCCCCGAAACTGCAAACTGTTCATTGTGTGTGAGGGTATGTTTAAAACGCTGGACTGGAAAGGACGTGGCGTTAACATCAACGGCGAATACATCTCACACTTGCGATTTGCGGACGACATCGTTATTGTGGCCGAAACTCACGGCAGGATTGGTTCACAAATTGAAAGTCGGTCAGCTATGGAAAGGGCTATGCTCGCAAACTGAAATGGCAGTGGGCCGGCCATACAGGATAATTTTTTTATCAGTGCACAAATTTTTAGGATCGACTCAGAATCGGTAAGTAAACAACTTTCTCCTAGAAACATGGGTCGAAATACGACAAAAATTTTTAGACTTCCCATACTAATTTGATCACGTGATCAGTCTGATTTGTATGAAAGGTCAAAAAATTTTTGTCATATTTCGACCTATGTTTCTAGGAGAAAGTTGTTCACTTACCGATTCTGAGTCGATCCTAAAAATTTGTGCACTGATAAAAAAATTATCCTGTATAAGCCGCAGAACCGATAACCGCTGGAGTAAAGGAGTTCTAGAGTGGAGACCACTTATCGGCAAATGTAGTGTAGGACGCCCTCAGACTAGGTGGAGCGACGATCTTTGCAGGGTGGCAAGAGCTGGATGAGAGCAGCCACTGATCGTGGCGTACTCTTGGAGAGGCCATGTCCAGCAGTGGACGTTAGTAGGCTGATGATAATGATTATTTCATAACCATCAGCTATTTGAAAAACTCGAAAATCTCGAATAGTGTCACGCAAGATATTCATAAAACTCGAATACCAAAATTAAGCGAATATTGCATGCCCTAGTTGTGAGACGGTTCGATTTTTTCTAAATACTTCATTTTAAATTATTCAATAGAAAAATTTGCATTGTTAATGCAAAAAAGTAAAAATTTAATTAACTTGCAATAGCAATAATTTCCTTTCGGCCGCCATGGCGACTGAGTTTCGCAACCAGTTGCGAATAAGGATATTTTTCGAAACACGTATTACAGGCATTATTGAAGATTTAATCAAAAGGTTTCATGTTATTCTGCCCTATATCAAGTGGATAACGTGTAGATGATTAAAAAATTTCTCAGTTTTGTCAAGAAACAGCAGTCTTGTTTGTAAAACTATACCCGTAATATGCCTGCCAGCGTCCATAATAGTATTAGTAGATGCGAAACTCAGTTGCCATGGCGGCCGAAAGGAAATTATTGCTGTTGCAAGTTATTTAAATTTTTACTTTTTTACATTAACAATGCAAATTTTATTATTGAAAAATTTAAAATGAAGTAAGTATTTACAAAAAATCGCGCCGTCTCACATCACAACCCGTTAGAGCAGTCGCCCGGATAGCGAAAGGTCGTGGGTTCGAGTTCCATCGGAGCTGGCCAGCTATAAATCATCCTCATCATACCAATCGTGTAATTCTAAATAACTACACCACAGTAGATGTCTATCGCATCAAAAACAGTGTCAAACATCTCCAGCGTGTCCCGTACATTTTATCTAGATTGTACACGCGAAAGTTTTGAACAAAAACGGTATAAAACTATAACTTGTCGCTAAATTACATTTTGTTCAACACACCGAGCTGATATGTGGAGCTTGTTTGGTTTGCTGTTACTCTGCGTTGGGTTTTCTTATTCGCAAGATGGACCGCCACAGGTAAGCATTTTAACCGACTTTGGAAAGAAGGTTCCTCATACAATAGTTAAAAACCTGTCTATTGGCAACAGATGCTGGACCCGTTTTTTTAAATAATTATATTTCCATAATGGGCTGGCATAGAAGATTTCGTCATCTTTGCAGTCTCAATTAATTTGAAACAAGAGTGGCGTTATGTTCAAGAACACTTGAATAAATTTGACATACCTTTACCCACAAGGAAGGCCCGAGATCACCAACAGTTGGTTATGTTAACCGTCGGTTAACCCATACGAACACCAATCACGTGCGATAACCAACCAATGGTTAAGAGGACTGTGTACCAAGTACCAAGCGGTCTTCATACAAACGGCGAAAACGTTTTCCACCCTCAAAACCTTACCTTAAGGCTGCGATTCCCCAAAATAGGGTACCTATTTTATATTATGGATTACTCGCAAATCCCAAGTACCTACTTAAAATTTGGAAAAAATATATGTTGTTTTACAGTTATTTATCTAGTGCTTCCGGCCGTTTTTTGTAGACTGGTGATCTTTTACTGTGTCAAATAAAATCCCAAACATCCGTCTAATCGTAATCCAAATATCCTATTACTTGCAGTATACTTACTTGGTTGGTTTAAGTTAATGAAAAATAATATAATTATATCACTAAACTTGAGCCGTATTATATTTATACTAGCGGATCCTCGCGGTTTCACCCGGATGGTACCCGTTCCCGTGGGAATATCGGGATAAAATAATTATAGCCGATGTCACTTGGAAAGAACGTAGCTTTCTAATAGTGAAAGAATTTTCTAAATCGGTCCAGTAGTTTCGGAGCCTATTCGATGCAAACAAACAAACAATCAAATCGTTCCTCTTTATAATATTAGTACAGATTATTAGTAAGATAGTAATAAATCGCTTTCGTATATATTACGGTATATAATTATATCTCTAGGGATATATGTATATTACGGCTTTATCTATCTCACTGCGACATATAACCCACACGTGTGGGGTACGAACAGGTTTTATGAAAGAAAATATTTTTAGTTTCAGTTCCATGAAGGTATGGGGATTTTTCTTTAAATGAAAATTGTAAAGTGGTTTACAGAATACATCTACCTATACCAAGCAGTGTTGGCATTAGTCAATTACTTTTTCAATCGATTAGTTAGTTTGATTGATTTAGTCGTGATTGAATAAGTCATGACTAAAATATTAATCGATTAAAATATTAATCGTAATCGCGACTAATTATGTTAGTTTTTAATTGTTAATCGTAATCGTGACTAATTATCGCAACCGATTAATGCACTTTTTATATTTTGCAAAAATATATGATTATTAAGTTAGTAAATTAGTATATACTTAAGCATAAGTAGCGTTGTAAGGAACTCGAGTCTTGGAGTCTTATTTAATAAGACTTGGGCTCTTTTTGAAGACTCGAGTCTTAAGACTCGAGTCATAAAAGACTTAGAACTCAAGTCCTTCAGAATTTGGAGGCTTTTGTAAAAAGACTTCAGTCCACCCAAAAAGAACTCAAAGACCCAGTCTCTTTAAAAGAACTCATGACAGTCATGATCATGACTGATTCCTCTGAATCCATAGCACTAGTTTGTAGTAAATAAAACGGCCCAATGCTTGCCCCTTCGCCCGTAGGGCCATGGGATGGCAACTTGCCGCCCGCCCCCAGGGCCATAGGGTGGAGCAAGTTGCCCCCAAGGACATGGAGTGGGGCAAGTTGCCCCCAGGGTTATGGGTTGGAGCAAATTGCCCCCAGGGCAATTGCGTAGTGGCAAGTAGCCCCAGGGCATGTGGTGGAGCATATTGCCCCTGGGCATGTGATGGGGCAAATTGCCCCAGGAGATGTGCTGGGGTAACTTGCCCCCAGGGCATTTGGTGTGGCTATTGCCCCCAGGGCCATGTGGTGGGGCAGGTTAACCCCAGGGCATGTGGTGGGGCAAATTGCCCCCAGGGCCATGTGGTATGGCAAGTAGCCCCAGGGCCATATGGTGGGGCAAGTTGCCCCCAGGACATGTGGTGGGGCAAATTGCCGCTAGAGCCATGGGGTGAGGTAAGTTGCCCCCAGGGTCATGGGGTGAGACAAGTTGCCCCCAGGGACACGGGGGCGGGGCAACTTGCCCCTAGAGCCATGTGGTGGGGAAAATTGCCTTCGGTGGAATAGTTGGTTGTTAAACTTGCCCGCCATCGTGGATTTTTAAAATTTTAACATTGCGTATCAGATGTGTATTCTTGTTAATAACTCCCTTCGTGGGTTGAGTTTGTACAATCCCTCGAAGCCAACCGACTGGATTTTTGGCGCCGATTCGTTTGAGCCCAATCTCGGGTCTCTACGGCCAATATTGGCGGAGTTAGGCTCCGGGGGGTGAGGTAACAAAAATCGAGGGGGGAGGGGAAAAGGTTCGCGGGAAGGCGTTTGGGAGTGGGAGGCGAGAGAAGGCTAGGGGGGTTTCGTGGGGAGGTGTTGGGGGCTGGAAGAAGGGCTAGGGGTATCGCGGGCAGGCGTTTGGGAAGGGGGGCTGGAAGGTGGCTAGAGGAGTTTTGTGGGAAGGTGTTTGGGAGAGGGTATCGCGGTGAGGCGTTTGGGAGGGAGTCTTAGGGGGGCTGGAGGAGGGTCTAGGGGGGTTTCGGGGGGAGACGTAAGGGATAGGGGGGGCTAAGGGTGTTTAGCGCGATGACGTTTGGGAGGGGAGCTAGTGGGATTTCTCGGGAAAGCGTTTGGGAGGGGAGAGCTGGATGGTTCAGGGTCTCTGGGGGGGGGGCTGTTTTCCTACCACCTTGGGTGAAAGGCCCAACTCTCGGCCGTTCCTGGTTCAGGAGTATAAATTTAATTTAATTAATTAATAAGTATATAAGTACATAAGAAAATATGTACCTATATAAGTACAAAAGTACATAAGTAAGTACATCTGTGAAATTGAATAAGTCTACAAGAGTAAAAATATATGCATATAAGTTCGTAAGTATATACGTATATTCGCATAAAAATTGACAAGGAGGGAAATAATCCTTACCTTATTTTATCCTACTATAATATTATAAATGTGAAAGTTTAGATGTTTGTATGTTTGGATGTTTGTTACTTAATCACGCCAAAACAGCTGAACGGATTTGGCTGAAATTTGGAACATAGATACTTTGTAGCCTGGAGAGGAACATAGGCTACTTTTTATCCCGGAAAAGTAGCACATTCCCGCGGGATAACGTCGTGAAGTCCACGCGGGCGAAGCCGCGGGCGGAAAGCTAGTTATATTATAAATGCGAAAATGCGAATCTGTCTGTCTGTGTGTTACACAATCACGCCTAAACTACGGAACCGATTTGAATAAAAATTGGTACAGAGATAGTCTAGAGCCTGAGAAAGGACATAGGCTACTTTTTTATGTGAACAAAGGGCTGTAAGGGGTTGAAATAGGGGATGAAAGTTTGTATGAAAATTACGTCATTTTTAAAGCTAGAAGCTTCAAAATTATTTTATAGGCTTTTGATTAGATAAATAAATACTACCCTAAAGAGGGTGAAAACAGGGGATGAATTTTTTCGTGTGATGACGTCGGCAAAAAAGTTTACGGAACGGATTTTGATGAAAGTTTTTTTGTTATACAGCTATTGGTCCTTGCCAACATATAGCTATAATTTATTTTGAAGATCGCAATTTCTGATGTGGAACCATTGCCAGTCCAGCCAAACTATGAGAGATATAAAAATACCGTTTTAATGAAAATTGTTAAACGTGATGAGCACTTTCTATTGACGTACAAAGTTTGAAGGTCTGGTACACCTGATGTGGAACCCTAGCAGCCAGATTAAAATATATAAGAGATACAAGCATAGCGTCTTAAGAATAGTTGTTTAACGTCATGGACATTTTCTATTGACCGAAAAATATCGAAGGTCTGGTACTCCTGATTTAGAACCCTTGCAGCCCAGCTTAACTATAAGAGTTACAAATACAGCATCTTAAGAGAAGTTGTTCAGCGTGATAAGTATTTTCTTTTGACATACAATATATACTAATATTATAAATATGAAAGTGTGTTTGTTTGTATGTCCGTCTTTCACGTCAAAACGGAGCAACGGATCGACCTGTTTTTTTTAGTATGTGGATAGTTTAGGAGCTAGAGAGTCCCATAGGCTAATTTTATCTTAGAAAAATATCACATTCCCTCGGAAAAACGTCGTGTAGTACACGCGGCAAAACCGCGGGCGGAAGGCTATGTGATATAATTTTTTAATGTGTTAATACGTAGGTACTGTTTATGTAATATACACGGTATTTTTTTATCACCCCGGATATTTTTAGGGATTATTTTACTCATGAAAACAAACAACTTTTATTTTTGGACCAACACTGATATCGCGAAAAAATATCAGCTGTTCCATACATTTTGATTAAATATTTTTGCACTTTTGTATGGAATAGCTGTTTTTTTGCGATTCTAGTGTTGGTCCCATAATAAAAATTGTTTGTTTACATGAGCAAAATAATCCTTTTAATTTTATCCGGGATGATAAAAAAATTACCGTGTATATTAAGTAAATAAATAAAATAATTCATACTTATTACAAAACTGTATGCGATTCTATTCAGGGGGCTACCGGCTAAAAATTATGGGTATGGACATGGGCTTCATTTGACATTTGAGGCCCATATTATGCCCTTAAAAGCACAAAACATGGGCATCAAATGTCAAATGAAGCCCATGTCCATATCCATATTTTTTTGCCGGTACAGGGGCTGTATAGATTGAAAAGAATAGAAAAAAAAACAACAAGGGTCTTCTTAAACGGAACAGATACCAAAAATATAGTTTTTGAATTTTTTGTCTGTCTGTCTGTTGTCCACGTTTCAGGCAAAAACTACTGAACAGATTTTAATGAAACTTTTTTTGTTATATAGCTATTAGTTGTTGCCAACTTATAGGTAGGCTATAATTTATTTAGAATGGCCGATGTGGAACCATAGCAGTCCAGTCAAACTATGAGAGTTATAAAAATACCGTCTTATGGAAAATTGTTAAATGTGATGAGCATTTTCTATCGACGTACAAAGTTTGAAGGTCTTGTGGTACACCTGCCTGGCTAGCATTACCATCATTATATCACGCGATATGATATAGCACGTCTTGCTGTCTTGCTTCCACCTTAGTGGGGTAGGTAAGCAAGACAGCATGACGTGCTATATCATATCGCATGATAAAAGCCGTTCATGCTAGGCCAGCTGATGTGGAACCCTAGCAGCCAGGTTAAACTATATGAGATAGCATCTTAAGAGAAGTTGTTCAGCGTGATAAGTTCTTTCTTTTGACATACTGTTTGTATTGTTTGTATATCCGTCTTTCACGTCAAAACGGAGCAACGGATCGGCGTGTTTTTTTAGTATGTGGATATTTTAGGAGCTAGAGAGTGACAAAGACTAATTGATATCCCGGGACAATATAACTTTCCCTCGAGATAACGTCGTGTAGTACAGGCGGGCGAAACCGCGGGCGGAAGGCTATGTGAAATAATTGTTTAATGTGTTAATATGTAACATAGCGCTAAACTAATATACTTATATAAAATAAATACACAAAAAAACGAAAAACCTTATTAGCTAAAAAAGTGAAAACTGCTGCCGAAAGTCACTATTTCACGCGAACGAAGTCGCGGGCACAGCTAGTTAATAATAAAAGTATATATTTATTTCCTTCCACTTACATAAGAAATAAAGTAAAACAAAAATAATCCACTAGACTTCACTAGAGGCTATTATTAGATCCCCATATTCCTACGGGAACGGGTAAAACCGCACGAAGCAGCTAGTCAATGTTAATCGTAATCATGATTAACGACTAACGATTACGATTGATAATCGTAATCATCAAAATTATGATTACGACTAATTAGTTTTAATCGTTAGTCATGACTAACTTTTTAATCGTTAGTCGTCAATCGTTAATCAGTACCCCGAGTGTAAGTTTTTATGTCAAGCAAACGCAAACTATTTCGAGTACGTATTTATGTCAATTTGTATGAAAACTGCATAAGCGCGCTACTCGCCGCTAGAGGCGCTGATACAGTTTTCATACAAATAAACATAAATACGCACTCACGATAGTTTGCGTTTTTTGACATAAAAACTTACACTACGGGCACAGTACCCCTAGTGTAAGTTTTTATGTCAAGCAAACGCAAACTATTTCGATTCCGTATTTATGTCAATGTGTATGAAAACTATATAAGCGCGCTACTCGCCGCTAGAGGCGCTAATACAGTTTTCATACAAATTGACATAAATACGGAATCGAAATAGTTTGCGTTTTTTGACATAAAAACTTACACTACGGGCACAGATTAACATTTTGCCAACACTGACCAAGTTCAAGTGTGTAGTCTTAATGGTAGGAATGTAGTAGCTGTGACATACGGATGGACAGACAGACAGAGATGACGAATCTAATAAGGGTTCCGTTTTTTGCCATAACTCGGTATTAAAACCATAAAGTTAATATACCTATCGGAAAGGTATTTTAACTTTATGATTAAAACACTCGTGGAATAGATACTATTAAAAAACTCGCCTTACTCGTGTTTTAATACCCCTCATTATGCGACAGTCACATAAACTACTATTAAAATTAGAATTTTGAATTTAGAAGGAATAGACCGTATAGATAGACTCCTATGAGTGGGGTTTGGCACCAATTCACATTTTATAATTAATATTGATTTGCTTTATTTTTGAAATCTATACATATAATAAAATCGTAGACTTTCCGTGTCTGTACATTGAAGATATTTGCAAAAAAAATAATACCAGAACATGTTAGAAATAAGCAATAGAGCGTATAAATCTCTTTTTTTAATTTTTTGTCTGTTTGTCGGTTTGTCTGTTTATCTGTTTGGCTGTTTGTTTGTAACGGCATCACACAAAAACCACTGAACGGATCTTTATGAAATTCTGTACGAAGACAACTGGTTACTCCTAAAAAAGTATAGGATACTTTTTGTCCCGCAAGAATCCCTCATTCCTAAGGAAAAATACAAAAACTGATTCTTTCTAAAATAGATGTCGCCACATGATTATGAAAATCCTTACTTTCCTTACTTATATTATAAAAGCGTCTCTGTCTGTCTGTGTGTTACACAATCACACCTAAACTACTGAACCGATTTGAATGAATTTTGGTACAGAGATAGTCTAGAGCCTGAGAAAGGACATAGGCTACTTTTTATGTCTGAAAAATATCACCTTCCCGCGGGATAACGTCGTGTAGTACACGCGGGCGAAGCCGCGGGCGGAAGGCTAGTACGTTATATTTAATGCTGTCTCATATAATAATGAATCATGTTATTTTTTTTACCTGCTTCAAAACATAAATTAAATTGAAAACCATCCTATAAAATAATAAAAATAAATTCATGTAATTTACGTCAATATAACTACTCAGCAATAGATGGCGCAGGAAGTCAGTAAGATTACGATATACCTCTCTCAAAAGTACATTCGAATGAATATATTATTATTAAGTAGGGTGAAAGCCCCCTCTGTTGCTACTTTAAGATGTTTTTAACTTTTTTGCCTATGGTCTTATGTAGGTACTTACCTATAAAATACCAAGGAGACTGGGCACCTCTGGACCAAAGGTTAAAAAAATAAAAGTGTGCGGCCACTTAAGAATCTAATTCTAAATGAAAGTTATGAATATGTGCTTAATTTTTTCTTATGGGCATAACTCTCAGATGTGGATAGTTAAGAAGATAATGTTCATTTTTTTTATTAAAAATATTTTTATTTTGTTCATGATATAAAATCCTGAGGGAGATTGAGAGTTTCTATGGACAGTTGTACTCCACGCAAACACCTGTTGAAAGTAAGGCTACAGAACCTAGAGCCAAGCTTACCCGATACTATACCGAACATAACCCGGACGTCAGCCTGTACGAGATTAGAATGGCTCTCAAGCAGCTCAAAACAACAAGGCGGCGGGTGATGACGGAATCACAACAGAACTTCTGAGAGCGGGCGGTAAGCCGATACTTAAGGTCCTCCAGAAGCTCTTCAACTCTGTCATCCTCGAGGGCAAAACGCCAAAGGCATGGGGCAGAAGCGATGTGATGCGCTTCTTCAGGAAGGGTGATAAGACTCTCTTGAAGAACTACCGACCCATCTCGCTTGGGAGCCATATCTACAAGCTGTTTTCGAGAGTCATTACGAATCGTCTCGCTCGCAGGTTTGACGACTTCCAACCTCCCGAACAAGCCGGGTTCCGAAAAGGCTATAGTACCATAGACCACATTCATACGCTGCTACAAGTTATACAGAAGACCGAAGAATATGACTTGCCACTTTGTTTGACATTCGTGGACTATGAGAAAGCCTTTGATTCGAACGAGACCTGGGCCGTGCTGCAGTCTCTCCAGAGGTGCCAAATAGACTACAGGTACATCGAGGTGCTGAGGTACTTATACCAAAACCCCACCATGTCGGTCCGATTACAGAACCAGAGCTCTAATCCTATCCAACTACAGAGAGGTTTGAAACAGGGAGACGTCATTTCTCCGAAACTTTTCACAGCTGCGTTGGAGGATATTTTTAAACTACTGGACTGGAAAGGATTCGGCATCAACATCAATGGCGAGTACCTAACACACCTGCGGTTTTCCGATGATTTAGTTCTCATGGCTGAGACCTTGGAAGACCTGAACACAATGCTCGAAGATCTCAGCAATGCTTCCCAAAGAGTGAGTCTGAAGATGAACATGGATAAGACGAAAATGCATGCATGCCCATGTTGCATCCGCTCCAGTTAATTTTGAGAACATTAGGATCATAAGAAGGCTCAAGATCACCCAGCGAGCAATGGAGAGAGCGATGCTTGGTATTTCTCTGCTCGATCGAATCAGAAATGATGAGATCCGCATGAGAACTAAAACGACCGACATCGCTCGAAGGATTGCTCAGTTGAAGTAGCAGTGGGCGGGACACATAGCGCGGAGAACCGATGGCCGTTGGGGTGGAAAGGTTCTCGAATGGCGACCGCGAACTGGACGACGTTCCGTGGGCAGGCCCCCTACAAGGTGGACCGACGATCTCGTCAAGGTCGCGGGAAGCCGCTGGATGCGGGTAGCGCAGGGCCGATCGTTGTGGAAATCCTTGGGGATCGTTGTGGAAATCCTCCGCCCACTGCTGGGCATCGTACGGCTAAAATGATGATGATGATGATAAAATTGATAAGGTGAATGTGTACAAACGCTTAAAAACAGGAAAACCGTGATCTAATACAAAGAACAAAAAAATGGCAGAAGCCTGTATTATGTGAACTTGGATGAGTGAACTTATAAGAAATCTTAAGGGTGCGGTCACATCTGTCTAATGCCACGTGATAACACGCCGTATCTATATGGACGTGTTATAAGTGTGCTTCTGGTGCGTACATTTACTATGAAAACCGAACACGTGACGTGAGACAAACGTGATCGCACCTTAAGAGTTACATAAGTCCACATAAAAACACAAAAAAAATTGTTAAAACAATGTATTTCTATCATTTTTAACGTATTTTTAGAAGTGGCCGCCAGTTTTTTTTCTTGGTCCAAGCTCCATAGTTTTTTGCCCACTCTCCTTTATATCTAAAATTGTCAAGAATGTATATTATACTTTTATTAAATTTTTTAAATTCTTACTATCCAAAAATGTAACTTAAAAAAATTTAACCGACTCCAAAAAGTATTAGTCAACTGAAAAGGAAAACATAATATCTTTGAGGTACCTTTTTGAGGACAGTGCCAGTCGGTTTATTTTATTAAATTACTTTTTTATTTCTTAAGTATAAGTGTATATTGTACCATAATATACCCACATCGAAAACTACTAAAGCGATTTTGATGAAACTTAGACTGTTCCCAAAGTTAGAATACACCTAATTTAAATCAAATAGAATCATCTCGATATGCCTTTAGATTTCGAGAAATTCGTGGACAAACACAGTAAAAACATATAGGTAACTATACATATATACTTACGAAATTTAGCTTTATTTTAGTCAGTTTAAAACCTATTTTTTAAACATAAAATGTGCGAAGGGTACCGATTATTGCTTTTGTTGACCAAATTTTTAAAGATACATAGAGAAATCAATACTTACCTAACTTGGATAAAATAAAAGAAACATTTAATTCGATGTAAACTGAAAAGCGTTTATTGAATAATATTCCTATGTCATAAGGAATTCTTACTATTGTTATTATGACTTAAAAGTCATACTTAGATAAAAAATATATCAAAAAGAAAAAGTTATTAACGAAATGTTTTATAGCATCTACACACGTTCCGATCCGACCGCTGATTTGGTCTGCTCCAGACCAAATCTGGACGTGTGTAGGCTTCCGACCGGACCAACTTGGCAGTGTTGACAATTTTGGAGGTTTTCCCCTAGATTTAGGGAGAAAATATGTAAAAGCGGAAATATTTAAAGCAGGTAAATTACGTTTAAGGGATTTTTAGAGGATTCAATTTAATGCTCGTTCATGAGTTTTACGTAGGACTGAACGAACGAAAGGTTTAAATATGGCCATTTATGAAAAGATTCTATTTATCTATTTGCTTTTTTTAGAATATTTTGTTTAAAAACTAACAATTTGTCGTAAAACTAAATATATATAAAAAGGGCATAACATCTCATCAATAAGTGCTGCTTTTAGTAAATATTTAGCATGTTTTAGTATTTTAATGAACATAACAGAAAATTAAAAAATAATGAAATTGTTTTTTTATAGTAGTAAAACTAACAATTTGTCGTAAAACTAAATATATATAAAAAGGGCATAACATCTCATCAATAAGTGCTGCTTTTAGTAAATATTTAGCATGTTTTAGTATTTTAATGAACATAACAGAAAATTAAAAAATAATGAAATTGTTTTTTTATAGTAGTAAAACATTAAAAACCGAAAATATTTTTCTTTTTAATTTATTTATTGCAAGCAAATTGATGTTTTCAGTATTTATAAATAATAATAATATTGGGAGATTAGCAGTGGCTGGCAACACTGCAACAACGGCTAGAGGTCGGCCAGACCAAATCGGAACGTGTGTAGCGCCGACCGATTTGGTGCGGCAGATTTGGTTTGAACGAGTGTAGGCGCGGATTAGATTTGCAGTGAAGTTCGCCCGCACCAAATCGGCGGTCGGATAGGAGCGTGTGTAGTAGCTATTAGGCTAAGTAAGCACTCGGGGCAGTGGCCAAAACTGGGGTTTTCGCCCTATTGATGTAATATTTCTATTTCGCATTCGACGCTAGATGTCGCTACAGTAAGTATAGTGAGTGCCACAAATATACATGATCCGGTGACAGTGGTGGTGGAGGAGCCACTAGCAATACAAAATTAACTGTCAAAATGGACTGCCGGCAGTCAACAGTATTTAGTACCAAAAAATAACCACTGTGTGATATGAGTTTTGCAGGAGAATAGCCCCGTGGGGGCCGCAGTCTGGTCCCCTCGTCACAATGTCATCCTTAATTACAAAATTCCTCCCCCCTCCTCCGTCTTCACCGGCGAAGCTATCGCCGTTCTTGAAGCAATACTTTTCATTGAGACCCATAGTCTAAACAAAACCATAATCTTAAGCGATTCACTAAGTTGCCTCCAAGCAATACTGTCAAACCCTTTTCGTTCAAAATCCAGGTTCCCTGTCATTCTGAATATCAGGCAAGCTCTGATGAGATGCCAACTAAAATCAATTGAGGTAGTCTTAGCTTGGATTCCCGGTCACAATGGTATACCCGGCAACGTCACTGCTGACTCCTGTGCCAAAGCCGCCACCACATCTGGATCTCTGGACTACTCGGAGTTATTCCACCAGGACCTCCTCATTCTAACTCAGCAACACCTACTGAAGTCTTGGCAGACCCATTGGTTGCAGACAAAGGACCGTGCTGGAAAATACTTCTTTGATATCCAGCAGGTAATCCCACCGAAGCCCTGGTTTTTTAAAGTAAAGGATCTGAACAAGAAAGTGGTATCCATCATTTGTCGTCTACGCATAGGGCATGCCTGTACACCTACCCACCTGGCGAGACTGAGAATTAAAGATCACTCCCTCTGTGACTGTGAGATGGAGGAAGGTTCCGTGGATCACCTATTCTTTAATTGCCCTAAGTTAAACATTTCCCTATACGACATCCTACCCAACAATATTCCCCGCCCTATAAATATGAAAATACTGCCTAAATTTATTATAAGTATATAATAACCTAAAACTCTAAATATATAACCGCCTATATGTTAAATGTCTGTGATGTTTATTGTGGCGTTTTCATCCCTTCTAGGTTAAATCGCTTAGAATGTAATGAATGACGAACTTCGCAATCGCATCCCAACCGTGTAAAAGCTAACTACGTGACATTGGCGGAATTGTGAACAAACCATAAAGTTAATATACCTATCGGAATAGAGAAACAAAGGGCTGAGCGAGCGGGATGTCACTAGCAACAACACTGTAAGATAAAAGGAGATGCGTGATGCAACGTAACAGAACCGTTTTTGGCTACTGTTTGACAGTTCGTCAGCACTTATCAGCACGCTGAGAATTTAGGTATTTTATTTTTTTCGGATTTTACGTGCAATCTTAGATATTTTTAGCCAATATTGATATGGAAACATGGTGATTTGCTCAGTTATTGATTGTTGTACAACACAATGAAATAATCCCGCAAAATGTTCAGTTCACAGGTAAATTATTCCAAACCGACACCTCCCTTCCTAAGGTTTATTTTTGCCAATGCGCTTCGAATTTAAAGCAAGAAGTGTGATAATGCTCTTCAACAAACATTTATTTATGTAACAAGCAAATATTGATTACACATAATGCAGTATTTACGAATATTTTGTGTAAAGAAATAATTTTCGTTTTACACTAGGGCTGCATCAAGTTATCGATATTTCGTGTCCACTGTCTATCACGCGGTTAAAAATGAATATGTATTAGGTACTGTAATTAAAGTACCTGTAAGACGTTTAGATATGAATTACCTGGGAATGTAATTCCATTTAAGATACTTAACTGATCCAAGGGTATCAGTTTTTGACTGTTAGAATAGGTACCTACATATACTATCATTAGTAATATAACTATCTTTCAGATTACATACTAACTTGGATACCAGAAACTAACTGGACTAAATTGATTATTATGCAGTAAGCATTTTGATGAAAAATATTTCCAAACGCGAGAGGTGAAACGTACTATCACTGTGGAAGCAACAATAAATCGTTCAAAGGATTGTGCGAAGTATGGCCGGGTCGCTAGTGTATAATAAATGATTTAAAATCTCTGGGAGTTTTTCTTAAATATGCATACTTCACCGCAGAATCGAAGTTTTAGCCATGCAAAATCCCTTCCCAAGATGGGAATTTTAGTTATATTAATAATATTACTATATATTAATATATTATTATTATTAGACGACCTCCGTGGCCGAGTGGTGTACGCACCGGTTTCAAGGTGTCGCTATCTCTAGAGGTCCCGGGTTCGATCCCTGGGGGGTACCGCGTAACTTTATGGATATGAACGTCATACGTTTTTGAAATTTTAAGTCAATTTTATAAAGAAAATAGCTACTATCAGTTCCTTGTTTTGTGACGTCGCTCGGGTATAACGATAGCTAGCTAGCAACGTTCAACAGAACAAAGCCGCAAAAATCTATCAAAATAAGAAATTCAAATGACAGTTGAAACCCATGTCCATATCCATATTTTTTAGCCGGTAGCCCCCAGGGGGGCTACCACATAACTTTATGGATATGAACTTCATACGTTGAACTTTTAAGTCAATTTTGTAAAAAAAATAGCTACTATAAGTTATTTGTTTTGTGACTTCGGGTATAATGATAGCTAGCTAGCAACGTTCAACAGAACAAAGTAGCAAAATCTATCAAAATAAGGAATTCAAGTGACAGTTGAAGCCGATACCCATACCCATATTTTTTAGCCGGTAGCCCCCCAAGGTCGGGTAAATGTTGAAAACTATTTTTTCTATATTTCCTCGGGTCTGGGTGTATGTGGTAATTACCCGTCGTTGTTTCTAATTTCCATAATAATAGTGCATAAGCTACTATACTTTGGTATTGGAACAATGAGTGTGATCGTGTCCAATATATATATTTATTTATTACTGTAATTATTTAATATTATCGATATCGATATTAATCTGAAAAGCGACATGACGCACATCACTGACACGCATACATAAACAATTTTACACACACAAATGCGATCCAATTTCGGTTTCGTTTGACAACTCGTGGTTGTTCCTCTATTCCGATAGGTATATTAACTTTATGGAACAAACACAAAGCAAGCCATTAAGGAAGAAGAAGAAGAAGATATGAGTTTGTAACAATGTAGACAAAATGTCACCAATGTCATTTTGAAAAACTTGCTCATAAACGATATATGGCTAGTAGCCAGTACGTAGATACCCACCATTTTTTATGCCATTTAACCGGCCCTGGCTACTTAGGCCTTCAGCCGTAGCCTACCTACCTACTTACCCAATAGATAAAATAAAGGAATATTAGAAATAGTTTTCATTCTAACGTATTTATTCATTTATTTACTAGGAAAGCTTACATAAATGGTTTTGATTAAAATTAAATAGGTAATTAAATCCTTATACTTATAATATAAAATAACGTCGTCGTTTAGTCCACACGGGCGAAATCTCGGGCGGAAGGCTAGTATTTTGATATTAATGAAGACATTTCCTATTTGTGAGAGCTTATAATTAACTATCTCTAAGTAACAGTTCTAAAATGTAATTATATACCACTAGCCTTCCGCCCGCGGCTTCGCCCGCGTGGACTACACGACGTTATCCCGCGGGAATGTGATATTTTTCCGGGATAAAAAGTAGCCAGCCAGCCATTACACAGTCAATCCAGATCGTGATCACTGATCGTGATCTTGATCGCGATCGAGATTAACTATGTAGATATTTTGCGATCAAGATCGCGATCCGTCAATCAACTTCGTACACAGTCAATCTGGATCGCAATCATTGATTTTGATCGCGGAATGCGATCCAGATTGACTGTGTAATGGCTGCCTAAGGTGGCCTAAGTAAGTATGTCACTTTTCAGCTGCCAAACTATTCCCATGAAAAAAGTCACGTCGATCCGTTGCACCCATTTTGACGTGAAAGACGGACAAACAAACCCACTTTCACATTTATAATATTAGTACCTCTGAATACATACAAACTCTTTTGCATTTTATAGTAAAAATATGATTGACCCGATATTATGCATAACTAAGTAAGAACTTTCTGTTTGAATCGTGAAAGCGCGCATGCTGCCGAGCCGGACCCACACTAAACGATAATACGTGCTCCAATCGCGTGCGGCAAGAGTGCGCTCCACTGGAGCTCCATAGTAGTGGTCGTAGTGGACGTGCCTCGTGCGATCCAAGAGAACAAATTAGAGCGATCCATGATCCCCAATCTTAGATCGTGGTTGGCCAATCCAAGATGGATCGTTTGGTGTGGTTCAGTCAACAGACACAGGTTTGAATGTGTGTCAAAATATGTATACCTAGGGTAAATAATATCTTATATCCGATATTACCACGCGAATGGGTACCACGCGGGTAAAACCGCGAAGATCCGCTAGTGTAAAATATTTGAAAATAAATACCTACCTGCCCCCCTAGCATGACCAACAAAATTCGATATGATATGATAAGTTATCCGGTTTAACTGTCAAAAGACTATGGGTTTTGACGTTTGAATGTCGATAAGTCGCTCTATCATGCGATACATATCACGTTTTGGGTGGTTATGCTAGACTTATTGTGTTGTGTTGTTGATACTTCTAAAATCCTTTTCAATTAAGAACATAAAATCAGTCTCCTCCCCTATGTATTCATTTTGTAGTAGCAATATGCTCCTGCTTATCACTTCCTTGTTTTATGTTTTGAACAACTTACAGGAAGACGATGAATGTGTTCTAAACTTCGACTCTCCAGTGTTCATGTGTCCGGATGAGAACAGCCTTAGTCTAGCCGATACTGCGGACGTTGAGGTCCGGAGACATAACGAAACCACTTCTTATATGGCGGGATTTGTGGAGATCTTTAAGGAGATCAGTTCTTGCACTGTGGTGAGTAGCTCTTCTAAACTAGATACTACATCAAACTTAAATGCGGGGTCACTGAGACGGGCCTAGCGCGGTGACTTCGAGCGATTTGCGCATTAATTGCATGCTCGTGACAGACGTCTAACCAAACATAAGTATAATATGTGATGCACCAAGTTATGCGCAAATCGCTCAGTTATCTTATCACGCACGCCACGCTCTTATAGATTTGTACTAGAGAACGCCTGTCGAACCTACACTTCTGTGGAGACTACTACCAACATCTGGAGTTATATGAAGGTCATAAAAGAGATTTTTGAACTGCGGTGTGTAGGTCGACGCACCGGACGACGTTCCGTGGGCAGGCCCCCTACGGTGGACCGACGATCAGTTCAAGGTCGTAAGAATGGGGGGAGCGCAGGACCGATCGTTGTGGAGAACTTTGAGGGAGGCCTATGCCCCAGCTGTTGTCGTCGTATGGCTGAGATGATTTTGATAATGAGTAGGTCTAAGCACTTGTTGTTCTTCCTGAGTGAGATGCATACTTACTGAAGGCTGGGCGCAATACACAAATTGAATGTATGCAGGTGGGAAAGTTTAAGTGTCTTCATTACCTTAACTAGGTATGCAAATGGGAAGCATGTGCCCCATCAGTGACTTTAAAAACAGATGCTAAATTCACCAACATGATGAAGAATTATTAAAACCAAAAAGCATTGAGAAACCCCTTCCTTGCAGTTGGAAATAATATTAGAGAAGTCGCAAGGAGCGCGCACTGAAGTGATGATGACTCACGACATATGTGACTTGTGCGCAGAGCTGAATCCGGAGAGCAGCTACCACAAGTATCTGAAGCCCTTCAAGTTCCCTGAATGTCCGTTCGGACCCGTGAGTATCTTTTAAAGCTAATAGCTTTTATATTTTATATTATGTGCGTGCGTGTGCATAAGTAATAAACCATTGACCGATTTTGGTAACCATTACTCATTTCACTCATTTGTAAATATTTTTAACAAGCTTTCCGCCCGCGTTTTCGCCCGCATGGACTACACGAAGTTATCCCGCGGGAACTAGATATATTTCCGGGGTAAAAAGTATCCTATGTTCCTCTCCAGGCTACAAAGTAGCTGTGTCCCAAATTAAAGCCAAATACGTTTAGCTGTTTTGGCGAGATTGAGTAACAATCATGCAAACATCTAAACATCTAAACTTTCACTTTTAGATTGGGTTCTTTTATCTATTGAGAAACAGATATAATTAGTTTTCGAAATATTTAGGATGAGAAGATGTTTACTGAGCCATTCTGTAACCGTACGCAATCCTGTTTCTGCTATATTTTGCACATCCGCCCATGTTTCTCCCGAGAACACTATGGCCGTATCATCGGCGTAAGAATATATATTAGCGTTGGGTAATTTTAAATTGCAGAGTTTGTTAATGTATACTAGGAATAAAGTTGGGCCAAGTACACTTCCCTGGGGTACGCCGTAGGGTATGTTAGGGGCGTCACTGATGTAACTACCTAGCTTAACTTGTTGTGTCCGGTTATGAAGGTAACTTTCCATTAAAGACAGAGGAGTACCACGAATACCATATTGCTCTAGCCTACCTACAAGAGTGGGGACAGAAACGGTATCAAATGCTTTTTGTAGATCTAGAAACACTGAAAGACATTTTTTACCGCCATCTACTTGTTTAACTATTAAAGACGTTAATTCAGTAACAGCATCCTCAGTGGACAATCCATTTCTAAAGCCATACTGTGAGTTCGATAAAATGTTGTATTTGTTTAGGTAGTTTTGTAATCGAGTATTTATAAGTTTTTCTAAAACTTTAGAAATGGATGTCAAGACTGATATAGGGCGATAATTACTGACATTATTTCTATCACCACTCTTATAAACCGGTGTAACAATTGCTCGTTTTAAAGAATTGGGAAATATGCCTAGTTTAAAACAGAGGTTGGCTAAGTGGCTAATAATTGGTATCTGTAATTCATGTGCCATCTTTAGAAACCTAGTCGATATACCATCCCATCCAGGAGAACTGTCTGATTTTAAGCTCATGATTATATCGTCCCCGTCGTGTCAAAATTAAATAACAGACACTTTTGGCGAAATTAACTTTTTCCATATTTCGTATAGTATTACCTATATTTTGGTCTTTATCTCGTTGCGATAAGTATGATATTTGCAAAGATATCTTCAATTTAGTGAAACCATTGACCATATATTACAACACTGTTTGTTCTAAAATTTACGTGGAAAAACTAAATAACTTATGAATTAATTAAATAACTACAGCTAAGTGCTTTCTCAATACAAACTAAAGTCAATAAGTGACTTTATTTAATTCTGCTACAACTCATTGCGAAACATTGCTACAAATTTTGGTTGTGGCAAAATTGAATAAATGAACTTATCGACAGTGGAAAGGCGAAATTGCTAAAGCGCCATTTTGGCCAAAATCAGTTATAAACATCGTTGAATAAGACTTTTTTTTCTGCGTCGATTGGTGCGGGTCTCACATAAATCCGATGACTTTTTTGGCGCTTTAGCAATCTGAATTTCAAAGGAAAATCATGAATCTGTATTTCTAAAGCGCCTTAATTTCAGTGTTTTTTATGTTATTTCGCTTTAGTAGTACCTTTTGTTAGCACATGGCAGTTCAGCGAGTTTTCTTGCCAGCATTTTGTTTACTTTTATTACATACCCACTTTTTCTTTTCTGTAATTTCAATGACAAATGCGCATTAGCAATTTAGCCTTTTTGCACTTTAATATACTTGTGCCTATTAGTTCATTTCGTTGAACATGAATTCCGATAATTTATTACGTTAGCAAAATTTGCCGCACGCGATTTAAAAGTGGTTGGCCCTTTACCAAAATTTTACTGTTAATTATTTACTCATCACATCCTATTAGTAAAACAAATGAACGCCAATCTAATAAAAAAGTAATGTAATCTGGCAGTTAGCAAAATAAACTCAAGCTGGTAGAAAAACCCTATGCCGATTTTCCAAGGCAAGGGAAAGAAATGCGAAGGATGTTTCTTAAACAAAATGTGTGAGAGATGAAAATGCAGGGGAGGTTCTTACGGATGAAGAAAAAATAAAGGGTAGATAGACGGACTATTTTGAAAGCCTTATGAATAAGAAAAATGTTTAAGGCAAGAGAAAGAAATGCGAGGGATGTTTCTTAAATGAAATGTGTGAGAGATAAAAATGCAGGGGAGGTTCTTACGGATGAAGGAAAAATAAGGGGTAGATGGACGGACTATTTTGAAAGCCTTATGAATGAGGAGAATGTCTAGAATGGTGTACTCGAGGGTGGACCAGTGAATGTGGGATGAGTGCGAGAGGTTATTATTTATAGGGGGTCGCCAGCGAAGCCGGACGGGTGATCAGTCACCTAGGTCGGGACCATTTCACCCAAAGTGCGAGAGGTTACCGTGGACGAAGTTAAAAAAGTAATTAATGGAATGAAGAATGGAAAAGGAGTTGGTCCAGATGGCATACCAGTAGAAGTATGGAAGCTGTTGAGAGCTGATGAATGGAAGTGGTTAGTTTTATTCTTTAATAAATTGATGCGTTCAAAGCTGGTTGGATAGTGGCTGCAAAGACAGGAGAGTGTTGGACTTAGTAGGAGTAAAACCGAATATATTTTTTGCAATTTTGGCGGTTTCTCCAGCCTTCTGCCCGTAAGCCTAGGGAGATTGCCCCTACCAGTCGGTTCTTGTTTTAAATACTTTGGGTCATTAGTGCAAGGGAAATAGGGAAATTGACCAGGACATTATTAACCGGATTAACGCAGCGTGGAGGGGAGAAGCAGGATGTACCGCCCCGTCACCAAATAGAATTTGGATAAGTAGAGGATGGATTAAACGACTACAAAATAGTAAGACCCCTGGTGAAGACGGAATATCCTCTGAGCTCCTTAAGTCAGCAGGAAAATCTGTAATGAGTGAGCTAAAGAGAATATTTAACTCCGTCCTAAGTAAAGGGACCACCCCAAAGGCGTGAAGTAGGGGCGTGGTGGCGTTGTTCTTCAAGAAAGGAGATAAAACTCTCTAAAGAACTACAGACCCCTTAAGCTCCTGAGTCAGATTTACAAGCGGTTTTCAAAAGTCGTCTTAAATCGTTTTGCCGCAAGACTTGACGCCTTCCACAGGAGCAGGCTGAGTGTCGAAAAGGCTTGAGCACCGTAGACCACATCCACACAGTACGGCAGGTTATACAGAAGTCTTAAGAGTATAGCCAACCGCAGTATCTAGCTTTTGTGGACCACGAGAAAGCCTTCGACGCTATCGAGACTTGGGCGCTTCTAGAATTCTTGCAGTGATGCCAAATCGATGATCGATATTTGGAGATGCTGAGAAGCCTATATGGCGTCGATGTCTATCCGAGTACAAAACCACAAGACTAGATCCATTCGATTGCTCAGAGGCGTGAGACAGGTAAATTTCATATCTCCGAAACTGCTCACCAATGCATTGGAGGATGTCTGCAGGACACTTGAGTGAAACGGATTAGACATTGTTGTCAACGGCGAATATCTCTTACACCTCTGTTTTGCCAACGATATAGTGATAAAGGCGGAATCACTGCAGGATCTGCAAAAATTGTTACACAACCTAAACACTGCCTCTCGACGTGTGGCACTGGAGTCATGTTCAACGAGCATATCATACCAGAACCGATCGAAGTTGGTGACATCCAACTTGAAGTTGTCCAGGAGTATATCTTCCTCGGGCAAACACTGCAAATGGGTAGGTACATGGGAGACAACTTTGAGAGGGAAGTTGTCAGAAGAGTGCAGCTGGGCTAGGCAGCTTTGCATGCATGGGAAGCTGCGCATATCTTTTCATCGCCAGTACTACCGCGATGCCTGAAGGCTAAAGTCCTACGAGTCCTAAGAGTCTACAATCAGTGCGTCTTACCCGTGTTGACCTATGAAGCCGAAACGTGGAACATGACAGTGAAGCTGGCCCACCGACTACATGTCACTTAGAGAGCTATGGAAAGGTCAATTCTTGGAGTGTCTCTCAAGGATAAAATCCGAAATGAGATCATCCGGCAGAGAACCAAACTGATGGACAATTGGACATAGTCCAAAAATGTAGCAAACTGAACTGGCAGTGGGCTGGCCACATCTGTCGCAGAACCGACGAGTGGTGGAGTAAACAGGTTCTCGAATGGAGACCACGTGTCGGTAAACGTAGCGTCGGAAGCCCCCCAGCCAGATGGACCGACGATCTTAAAAAGGTAGCGGACAGTGGATAAAGGCGACAGACCGTGCAGTGTGACGCTCTTTGAGGGAGGCCTACGTCCAGCAGTGGAATGCAATAGGCTGAGATCGACTCGTAGCATCACCGGTGCAGGCGGTATGTTGCGGTGATCAGTTTCTGTTGGGCTAGCGTAGTTGATTAGTGGCGTGACAGTTAGGTAAATTAAATTGGTAATACAACCATTTGTTTATCTTGGTGTTATCGTGTAAGGATTAGGATTAGGAAGATTTATCTCGATTACTTTTTTTTTAAGTTTTAGTCAAACTAGTTTATTAACTAGTAACTAGTTTATGTTAGTTTTATGCACATAATTATCATCCTTCACGCAATCCATCCACCTTATGGCCTTCCTCACCATTCAGAACCTTTTTCACCACATGACATTCATCCTTCACAAAACAAGTTGTCATAAAAACACTAAATGAGCTCAAAACAACAATCTTGTGTATAATAAGTACCTACCTATATCTTTGTAACATGTAGCCTGGGTTCTATGACAGCTCATTTATGCAAAGCAACTATTGGAATAAATCAAGAAAAACAGAATTACATATTTTTTGGCAGCTTATGCTAAAAGATTAACCCTATTCTTTGTGCAGAAGCAACATTTTGCTTTGCACGAAATGCTGCAATTTACAAAATAGAGTCCGCGCCACAAAACGTAGTAGTATTTTTTTTGTATTTTTACCCTGTGACATAGCGTGTAGCACAACTTAGCGTGTGTCACAGGGCGCTGATCATCAAAAATAAGCCTTATTCCCATGTCATAATTTAGTTCCAAAAATTAACATGCGCCAAGTTATGTGACGCATATTTTATGGGTATTCTCATCTGGTTCTGGATGTATTAAGGATCGGTCATTAATACTTTTTGTTTTCATACTAATTTGGACTTTATTGGAAAATGTAATCAATAATTTTACTTGAAAATCGGATAAACATTTTGAGATCAGTGATTAGAAGATATGCATTTGTTTCTCATTTATACACATTTGTTTATTCACCCCAGTGAAAATCTATGTTTTATTCTAGGGACGATATGAGATCGAGAATTTTGTACCGGATGCTGGAGATCTGCCCCTGAAAAAGGTAAACGAAGCTCGTTACAAAGCAACTATAAACTTGTACGCAAATCCTTCCTGCGATTGTAAAGAAAAGGAGCCTTTGGGATGTATGTTAAGTGAGTTTGTTATAGAAGAAATGATGGATTAGTTAATGAAGTCGTTTATTAAAATCCAATCATTTCACTGACTTTCAAAATTTATAAATATGTAAATGTTTATTTAGTACAGAATGATTTGTCGGTATAAAGATTGATGTTATTGGATACACAATTTGTAATACAATCTCAATAAACAGTTTCCTTAAAAACATTGAAATGCCTATCAATCATTGTCGCTATGGCATTATTATTATTACTGAGCCCGCGTGGTGGGTCATGGCTCATTCTCCTTATTCATCCATAAGGAAGGTCAGTGCCCCAGCAGTGGGGACATTAAATGGCTGATGATGATGATGATGATGGCATTATCTTCACTCATTGAATTTGATAATAAGTGCAACCATTTCATCGATTTTGAAAATCATAAATAAATACATTCTTCGTACAGAACTATTTGTATAAATATTGATGATATTTGAAATTCAATTTGTAATATAAACTCAATAAACAGTTTTCTTAAAAACATTAAAATGTCTATTATTTCCTGTTTCTCGCTATCATGTACTTTAGGCAAACTATTTCTCTCTCATTGAGTTTGATCGCCTTCGTTAGTAGGTAGTGTACCATACATATCTACAGAAAAAAAGTGCAAACAAGTTGGTTTCTTAAATTGTCACTATTAGTATTATAATTAATGTTTTTGATCAAGAGTACATACTTATTTAACTAATTAAAGAGGATTGTGAAAACGTTCAGCCCTGGTTGTTATGTAGATATTTCAACACCATACCGAACGTTCATATAGTTTGTATAGAGTACATTTGCTACACAAATCATTTGCTACACAAATTGTGTAGCAAATGGTCTCTATACAAACGGCGATAACGTTTTCCATACAGCAATGAATTTTCGGTATGTTGTTAAAATATCTACATAACAACCAGTAGGGCTAGCACAACTTGAGCGCGACTCGAGTGACAAAGAGTCGCGGGCACTTTCAACCAATCAGATCGCTCGTAGATAGCGCGCGCGACTTAAGGCGAAGTGCTGATTGGTTGAAAGGAGCGCGACAAAGAGTCGCGCTAAGTTGTGCTAGACCTACTGGGCTGAACGTTTTTTTAATATTTTTCATAGATTTTAAAATCTTTGCACTTTAGTGGTTTCATACAAAACAAAAAAGTGCCAATATTTTCGAATCGCTTAGTAGTATTTGGACTTACCAAACTTTAATCATGTGAATTGTGATAGATGTTTAAATTGACAACACCAATATATTTAAAGCAAATTTATTTATTTGTCAATAGTACCTAGTTACCTATTCATCTTCAGGCTCATTGACGTTCTCATCACGACTGGATTCATAAAAAACATCCCCTCTGTTTTGCCCTCTGAGATGGATTTCACCGGGTTTAGCCCCGGCCTTCGAGTCATCGTCTTTCTTAGCGGATCCCTTTGCGTGTTTCTTCTTGCTTTTCGAGTGTTTACTTGCCTTCTTTTTTACATCTTTCTTTTCTTCCTTTTCTTCTGGTACGTCTTTATCCTTTTCTTCCGCTACGTCTTTAGATTTTTTGGATTCGTCGCTCTTACTGTCACTGTCGGTAGCTTCTGGCTTTTTTTCTTCCTTGGGTTTTCTGAAAAGTTTTCGGAAATGTAGGTACTTATTGAAGCCTTATAAAACTTTATCAACGTAGATCTCTGCAATTTTGTGATATTAAACTATATTGTATTAATGAAATATAATGTATTCCACTAAATTATAATAAGTGTGGGTGCTTAAAATAGTTTTTCGTCGAATGATAAATCTTACTAGTTAGACCGTTTTTTTAAAGTACGGGCTCGGAGTACCAAGAATCTCGAACAAATGCGAGCGTGACGCACTATATTTACGCGGGAGCGACATGGACAGGTAATAACAGGTCATTGTATGAGATTCTTCGTGCTCCACGATCGTATTTTGCCATTAAAAGTTGAATAATTATTTACTTACTGTTGTCTTAGTGCTTCTTTATGCAATTCTTCGTCACTAAAAAGCAAATAAATAATTATAAACTCGTTATGTTTGTAATTATATCCACATCGGTATTTTATAATAACAGCTGAACAATACTTTACCTATCTGAGTCTTTATTCGCTTCTTTGTCACTGTAAATAACAAGATTATTAATGTTTTAGTTGTTTTTTTACAATTTTAATCAATAATTTATATTATTTGGTATGGTTTTTATTCAATGAGGAACTAAAACAAAACATTTATCTTTTACCTATCCGCTTTACCAGTACCGCCTTCCTCACTCCTGAAAACAAATATAAAATTAAGGTGGAGTAATCGTAAGAGACGAATGGTCAGAGCACAGAACACAGAAAGATTTCTTCTGGCTCAGAGGTTGAAACTGAACTTTCAAGTATAGATCTTTCCTAATGGCTATTTGTCCATGTAAAGCTGGCGTGGAAATGAACTACCTATGCGTTTTTGTGCTTGCTGTGGTTGTAATGCCTTTTCTGCACCAGTAGGTAAATAAATAATGAAAGTCCGTGCTTGGCGCTTACGACAGTAAGTACAGTATTTTCAGAGAGAAATCGTTCTGTCTATCAGGTCAGGTAGTGCTAGGTAACTGTTGCAATACTCCGTCATTTAAAAGAAAAATAAGTCTACTTACTCATCAACATTATCCCAGTTAACTGACCATTCTTCGTGTGTTATACCGGTACGGAAAACTCTTCTACAATCCTCTCTGTAAGATCAGAAAATATATATGTTATTAAAACGATTACCTACTTCGTTTTCTCATCGAGTTCTTTTGATAACCTCTAATGGAATTTTTTTTTTGAACGGAAGGGGCAATGATTGTAGAGTACTTATACTGTGTGCAGCCGAAAGATGGAATTGTAGGCTGTGGCAGTAAGGTTTTTAAAAACGAATATAAACTGCTTTATTCTTAAACCAATCTTTAGAAATATTATTTAAAAAAAAAATAAGTTCAAAAACTAAAACCCGACTACTGAAAAATCACGCTCTAAAAAGTATGAAACAAGAAAATATTCTCATCTGAAATTGCCGTGGTCGTATGCCACTTTTTCCTAGAATGAAAATATTGTTTTGTTATATTATATTATAGTCGTGGGCATACGACCACGGCAATTTCAGATGAGAATATTTTCTTGTTTCATACTTTTTAGAGCGTGATTTTTCAGTAGTCGGGTTTTAGTTTTTGAACTTAATTTTTATTTACATTATTTTGGGGTCATAGTTTTGCGCTGTGTAGTGCCGGCACATAAAAATAATAGCACTACCACCTTTCTTCTCGAGGGTGTCGTAAGAAGCGACAGAAGGAAAACTGCCATCAAGAGAGGGGCAGCAGCATCTCCATGTAACAGCAGGACATATTTTTAAGACAAGGTCTGTCTCTCGCCGCGCTCAGCCTTCCCGCCAAGCCCGCCAAGCCAAGCCGCTATTCCTAGCTAGGAATAGCGGGGCCGCCGTGGACTGGGGGCTGGGCATAGGCCTCCCCCAAGGACGGACCGTTACCATAGCCGCTAGTAGCTACAAGCGGCTATGGTAACGGTGGGGCAGGGGGTGCTGAGAATCCCCGGGTAAGACCAGGCTACCAACACAGACGACTTGACCTGGCAACCTACAACACGAGCATATTGCGGACTGTCTCGAAGCTCATAGAGTTGGAAGAGGTTTAGTAAGTTACACTGGGACATCATTGGATTATCTGAAGTCCGAAGAGAACTTGATTATCCTGTAATCCAGTAACTTACTTTACCAGTCACAGTCGAACAACAGTCCCTAGGTGTTGTCCACATTCCACAAGTCCCTAGTCAACAACGTGATCACCATCGGAAGCGTGTCAAGCCGGGTAGCGTACCCGATACTCAGAATATCGAAACGGTATTCGCTAAATGTATACGCTCCGACCTCGACACATGGCGATGACGAAGTGGAGTCTATGTATGAGGAGGTTTCGAAACCCATGCATAGCTTTAAAATCCACTACACGGTTGTGATGGGAGATTTCAATGCTAAGTTGGGGCAACGTTGCAGTGATGAGTTAAGAGTGGGGCAATTTGGATTTGGGCAATGGAACGATAGCGGCCAGATATTGGCAAACTTCATGGAGACGGAGAACCTCTTTATGTTGAACTCCTTCTTCAGGAAGCCCGTAACCGGCAAATGGACCTGGATCAGCCCGGACGGTACAGTCAATAACGAGATCGATTTAACATGTCGACCAAGAAGCACATCCTCAATGATGTCAGTGTGATCACCGCTGTTAAGACAGTAAGCGATCACCGTATGGTCAGAGGCACATTGAATATCAATGTTAAGCTTGAAAGATCGCGGCTGATAAAATCCACGCTCCGACCAATACCGGCTCAAATTTAAAACAATGACTCTCAAGCAGCTTAAAACAACAAGGCGGAGGGCGGGCTTCTGAGAGCGGGCGGAAAGCCGATACTTAAAGCTTTTCAATTCAACCATCCTCGAGGGCAAAACGCCAAAGGCATGGGGCAGAAGCGTTTTTCAAGAAAGGTGATAGGAGTCTTTTGAAGAACCACAGACCCATCACGTTTCTGAGCTATATCTTTAAGATGTTCGACGACTTCCAACCTCCCGAACAAGCCGGGTTCTGGAAAGGCTAATAGCACCAAAGACCACATTCATACGCTGCGGCTAGTTATACAGAAAACCGAAGAGTACAACTTGCCACTTTGCTAGGCGTTCGTGGGCTACGAGAAAGCCTTTGATACTATTGAGAGCTGGGCGGTGCTACAGTCTCTCCAAAGGTGCCAAGTAAACCACAAGTACATCTATATGCTCAGGTACTTATACCAAAACGCCACCATGTCAATCCGATCACAGAACCAGAGCTGTAATCCTATCCAACTACAGCGAGGTGTGAGACAGGGAGACGTCGTCATCTGTCCGATACTGTTCACAACTGCGTTGGAGGATATTTTTAAGCTTCTAGATTGGAAAGGATGCGGCATCAACATCAATGGCGAGCACCTAACACACATACGGTTTGCTGATGATGTAGTTCTTATGGCTGAGACCTTGGAAGACCTGAACATAATGCTCGAAGATCTCAGTAATGCTTCTCAAAGAGCGAGTCTAAAGATGAACATGGACAAGACGAAAATCATATCCAATACCCATGTTTCACCCGCTCCAGTCGTTGGGAACATTACGCTCGAAGTTGTTGACCACTTTGTTTACCTAGGGCAAACGGTCCAGTTAGTAAGTCCAACTCCGAGAAAGAGATCTCTCGACGAATTCAGCTCGGATATGCAGTGTTCGGGAAGCTCCGGCATATATTCGCGTCCGAAATACCTCCATGTCTCAAGACGAAAGTCTTTGACCAGTGTGTGTTGCCAGTCATTACTGGCTTACTGACCTATGGAAGTGAGACGTGGTCTTTTACTATGGGTCTCAAAAGAAGGCTCAAAGTCATCTAGCGAGCAATGGAGAGAGCGATGCTTGGTATTTCCTTGCTCGATCGAATCAGAAACGATGAGATCCACAGGCGAACTAAAACCACCGACATCGCTCGAAGGATTGTACCGTTGAAGTGGCAGTGGGTGGAACAGATAGCGCGGAGAAACGATGGCCGTTGGGGCGGAAAGGTTCTCGAATAGCGATCGCGTACCGGTTCCGTGGGCAGGCCCCCTACAAGGTGGACCGACGACGATCTGGTCAAAGTCGCGAGAAGCCGCTGGATGCGGGCAGCGCATGATCGAATGTTGTGGAGTTCCTTGGGGGAGGCCTATGCCCAGCAGTGGGCGTCGTTCGGCGATATGATGATGATGAATTTCGTAATAAAGTCAAACTTCGATTTATGCAAGCAAGCCGCAAGCAACAACTAATAAAATATATATTTTTGAAACGAGCTCACTAAGAGCTTTCATTTGATACCAAACACGATATTTTTCTCAAAAAAAATTTTTGTCACAACTTTATGTCGTCTAGAGGGCGCCATATTCAATTTCATGTGACGTGACATAGCCTATAACCAGCAGATAATCAAGACGCTTCCAACGATACCTCAATTGTGAATATATGATCAGCAGTTTAGAACTTATGCGGGAACAGATGAACATACATACAAACATACATACATACATACCGGTCAAACTCATAACCCTCCTTTTTTTTGCTTTTTAAAAGATTGTTTTGGCGCAGTGAATGCTTAGCCGTGAATGGCGATAGGAGTTCCGTAGAATACGAATAAGCTATCATACTAGCAAGTGTGCATTAGTGATATGGAAAAAGTGAATAAAAACCAAGTATCCTGAAGATGCCCGGGGGAGAGACTTTACGGAGGCAAAGCGCCTTGCCCGAATAGGGGCCGAGCACATGATCGGCCGCATTCAGACGTTGGGCCTTAAAGTGTCGGTGGCCAAGACGCAGTCCATGCTCTTTCACGGGCCGAGGCAGGGCCCCCCTCCAGGGGCGGACATGATGGTAGATGGTGTGGTCGTCCGTTTGAGGCCCACCATGAAATATCTCGGGCTACTGCTCGATGGACGCTGGACCTTCACGGGTCACTTTAAGGAACTGGCTCCGAAGCTAGTGGCGGCGGCAGCAGCCCTAGGCAGACTGCTTCCGAACGTTGGCGGACCGAACAAGAGCTGCAGGCAACTGTACGCGGGGGTTATCCGGAGCATGGCCCTCTACGGAGCCCCCATCTGGGCAGATGCCCTTAATGAGGCAAACAAGGCAGCCCTCCGGCGGCCTCAGCGGGTCGTTGCTTCCCGCATGATCCGAGGCTACCGCACAGTATCGTGGACGGCATCGTGCGCCCTTGCTGGCACCCCTCCGTGGGAGCTTGAGGCACAGGTCCTCGCGGATGCCTATAGGCGGAGGCGTGAGCTGATTGAGAGGGGAGACAGATTGGCTCCAGAGGAGTGGGTCGCGGCAAAGCGTGCCGCGGATGAAAGGTGTGTAACCGACTGGGAGCGCCAGCTGCAGACACCAAACGCCGGTCACAACACCGTGGAGGCGATCCTCCCCGTTCTTAGGGAGTGGGGGTCGAGAGCCCACGGCACCCTGACCTATCGACTGACGCAGGTACTTTCCGGACATGGATGCTTCGGGAGGTTCCTGTGCCGGATCCAGAGGGAGGAGTCCCAAGCGTGCCACCATTGTGGTGCGCCACAGGACACTGCTCGCCACACCCTAATGGAGTGCTCGGCGTGGGCGGTGCAGCGCCTGGAGTTGGTCGCTGCGGTTGGGCCGGACCTCTCGCTTCCTAATATCACAGTTGCGATGCTGCGAAGCGAGGGGGGATGGCAGGCTGTGGTCTCCTTCTGCGAGGATGTCATCTCACAGAAGGAGGCCGCGGAGAGAGTTCGCGAGGCGGACGTCGCCGCGAGCCAACTCCGACGTGCGCGACCGGGGAGAACGAGACGCCAACGGGCGCGTCTCGATCTCCCCTAGTCGCAAGAGGGGACGCAGTAAGACCCTGTTCCCCCTGAAGGGTTGAGCCCAAATGGGCCACTCTCCCCGGGTCACGTGGAGCGTGCTAACACATACCCACAGGCTCGGGAAAGGCGCAGGTCTTCGAGAGGAGTTTAGTTGGTAGTGGTGCCTTCTCCCGTTCACCCCATCTGGCCTGCCCACCGCGAGTGGGTAGCCTTATGGGGAGCTGGGGAGGAAGCTCCCTCCCTCTGCCCGGCCCCCTCTCGTGCCTTCGGGCTCGTTAGGGGGGGGGCAGAGGTTAGAACCGCCCAGCCCTGACGCGAAGCCTATTAGGCTTGGCGGGAGGGCTGGGTGCGGCGAGGGACATGCCATGGGTGTGACCGAGTCCAACATAACGTTTAGTATGCCTAAAAATCGCATTCTCCTCTTGTTACAAAAAAAAAAAAAAAAAAAAAAAAAAAAAAAGTATCCTGAAGATATAGTTTTATTGAACCACCTATAAGGTAATATAAGGACGACCAGTCCTTATAGTAATCAGTCGTCTAGTTAGCTGATGGCCAGGCGCCGGCGCACGGACGCGCTATATATTGTAATTTGTATTGTGGTTGTAAATTCGCGTGTGATCACGTAGGTATGTTTTAGTGGATTACGTTTGTGTTGGCAGAAATACACGGTTCACTTTTGCCTTTCAATTTGGATGAAGCAACCGAATTGAACAATGTAAAAGTAAAAGTGAATCATTCATTGTCAATGTGCGCCTGTATTTCTGTGCCTTTCAACCAAAGTGAATCAATTTGGTTGAACCGTGTAATATTAGCATAACAATCGCGAATGGATCGTGAATAATAAATCAGTTTGCCGATTGCCAATGAAGGGAATTGGTGACCGCGTGAGTGACCTCAATATTGAATGAGACCAATTAATTATAAGAATAAACTTGTGCGTGCTTAAAGTGATCAAACAATCAAAACTGTGCAATTTGAAATGTCGTACAAAATCGTATTTAATATGGGTGTGGCAACCTCAAGTGCTAAATATTTAACACGACGTGTCCAGTAGTGGTCTGCGCAGCATGCTGCATGTCAGCGTGTCACGGACTTCGCACGCGTGATCACGTGTTCCGGACACAGAAATAATTGGTGGAAAAAATGTGAGCGTTAAATATAAGTAAGATGTACCGTAAGACCGTAAGTAAGTCGGTTGTCGAATACCGTATTCTTCGACTGGTAGCAGAGAGTGTTGTGTGTTCTGCATGTTCGTAAGCATTTTCTCGAACATAAAGTGTGTTTGTTTGCTTGCGTTTTTGTCTGTCTTTCATGTCAAAACGGAGCTACGAATCGACGTGATTTTTGACATGGGGATAGTTTGGGAGCTGGAGAATGACAAAGGCTACTTTTAACCTCGGAAAAATATCACATTCCCGTCGGAAAGCGTCACGTAGTTTTACGCCCCGTCAAGCATGATCCGCGACTGTTCTCAACCAGGTTTTGCCACTACACTAAGTCTGAGGGTGTTTCTTTTCAAAAATCAATGAACCTAGGTAACAGTTTTGGAGCTGGTTAGGTAGCAGACCACCCCACTTATCTCCTATTTTCGTATGTTCAAGTTTGCGTCAAACACACTATTTACACAATTTTGAAGTAAGTATTTTTAAAGGCAAAATTTTAGATAATCTTACTGGACGTCTTTGTGGATAGCGCAAGAGATGAACTGCCGGTTCTTGAAGACCGAAGTGTAGAGGAAGGGACCGTGGCAGCTGTGGCTCTTGGGGTCGATTTTACACGCTGAGATCACTCCGATCACTCTCTCCTTGCTCTGGTACTTCACAATGAGGGGACCTCCGTGATCGTTCTGGAATGTTTTGCATTACAAATCTATTGAAGTAGGTACCTAATAAAAAAAATACATTAAATCTCATGAATAGTGGCGCTGTCGTTAGCACCATTTTAAAGGTATTCTGAAGTGTAAAAAGATTTCCACTCTTCTACACCGATACCAGGCCCCCGTCACTCGCTCAAGGTCACGCGCAATGTGATTACAAGCCGATCGGCAGTGGGCTGTCGCACCCGTTTCCCACAAAAAACGCAGCGATACAATTTTATTACGTACCTATATTATTATTAAAGATAAAATCTTGACTAACGATACGATGGTTAATTATTGTGAAGTTGTTCACACGATTCAGAATATTTTCACCAGTAAAATTTAATAACCGTCAGTTCAAAGATGGAATAAAAAATATAGATCATTTTATTAAATTAAAGCACATTTAATTCACTTCATTGCATTATTCATAAATCGTAAAATTTAAGTTTCACTTCAGCCATTTTGTTTAATTTATTTTCTTTGTACAACCTTAACGATTTCGCTCGATGACGTATTCACGCGGTGTACGTGGGAATCTCGACTCTCGGCGCGCGTCCGTAGAATACGTTTCTTCTTGCAGCGTCTTTTGTAGGCTAATATAGCGTAGGTATTTTAGCTCTTGTATAGGAGTGATTTATCTGTTACGTAGTTACTATTAATCTAATCCTTAGCAATATCAAAGAAGTAAGTTTTAGTAAGTTTAGCCATTCCCGCGGGGAAATATTACTAACTAACTAACTAACTTACAATTGTTACTTTTAATCGAAGTCGAAGATGATGTGTAAGCAAACTTACCTCACAAAATCCTCCTTGTACGGACGACCGTCTCGCCGTGTAGTCATCGGGATCTCTCAGGTGCCTGCCCAAGTCGATGTTGAAGATCTTGTTTGAGTCAGGGCCTTCGATGGTTCTCCTGTTCTCGACGTCAGTACAGTTCGCATATTTTTTCTAGAATAAAATTTAAAATTATACTAGTTTATTGATGATAAACATTTATTCCTCTCAGTTCTCTCGATGATATAATCGAATGTTAAACTTGGGAAGGTAGGTATACCTAACCGAAAACTTTTGTTGTCATTTTTGATTTTCGTAAACTGCCGTTTTCGCTTGGACGGCATCGGCAGCTCGAATAAGTCGTGGCTCGCTTATATTTTAGAGATATAGCTTTGTATTAATTTGATCTTGACTAGAGTTTCGTTTTTGGTGCTAGAGATCAATAATACGTGCACGAGGAGGACGTCTACTAATTGAAAATGGCGGAGAACTGTGAAGCGGGTCACAAAAAACACTTGAAATGGCGACCACGAACACTCTGCCAAGAGTGTACTCACAAACAAGAATATATTTTAATATTTTTTGTAAGAAAACACTGCATATACTTTGTGCGTCATCGAACCTGTGACCTGCCCGTGGATATTTATGGATGGGACCTAAAGTCGAATGTTAACTTCACAAACCAGTGCCCGTAGTGTAAGTTTTTATGTCAAAAAACGCAAACTATTTCGATTGCGTATTTATGTCAATTTGTATGAAAACTGTATTAGCGCCTCTAGCGGCGAGTAGCGCGCTTATATAGTTTTCAAACAAATTGACATTAATACGCATTCGAAATAGTTTGCGTTTGCTTGACATAAAAACTTACACTAGGGGTACAGTGCCCGTAGTGTAAGTTTTTATGTCAAAAAACGCAAACTATCGTGAGTGCGTATTTATGTCAATTTGTATGAAAACTGTATCAGCGCCTCTAGCGGCGAGTAGCGCGCTTATGCAGTTTTCATACAAATTGACATAAATACGTACTCGAAATAGTTTGCGTTTGCTTGACATAAAAACTTACACTCGGGGTACTGTACTGTATAAGCGCGCTACTCGCCGCTAGAGGCGCTGATACAGTTTTCATACAAATTGACATAAATACGGAATCGCGATAGTTTGCGTTTGCTTGACATAAAAACTTACACTGGGGGCTCTGTGCCCGTAGTGTAAGTTTTTATGTCAAAAAACGCAAACTATTTCGATTGCGTATTTATGTCAATTTGTATGAAAACTGTATTAGCGCCTCTAGCGGCGAGTAGCGCGCTTATATAGTTTTCATACAAATTGACATAAATACGGAATCGAAATAGTTTGCGTTTGCTTGACATAAAAACTTACACTCGGGGTACTGAAAGCTGTATTACACAAGAACGTACACGAGAAACCAATAGCACATTAGACTGTGCCAACTGCCAATAACTTTATCCCGTACATAACATAAGGTGTAGGTAGAGAGAATTGACATTGTTTTCGGTTGATCATAGTAGGTATAACTGGTCTAGCAAGTTCTTACGTCACAAATCTCGCTGAGCCTCTTCATGACGTCCTTAGTGCAGATCATGTACTGGGTGATGATGCTTCTGAACCGCTGCGCCCACTTCTTAGCGCACTGCTCGTTGTCCATAATGCACACCTTCGCTTCTTGCAGGCACTTGGCGTTCTCTGGGATGTGGACCTTCTGTCTGCGATATACGCCCTAGGAAAGCAGCATATTATAGTCATATATGCATTGTGTTGCTTCCATGTTATGAAAGCAACACAATATATATCGACAGTGGAAAGGCGAAATTGCTAAAGCGCCATTTGGGCCAAAATGAGTTATATATATCGTTGAATAGGATTTTTTTTTCTGCGTCGATTGGTGCGGGTCTCACATCAATCCGATGACTTTTTTGGCGCTTTAGCAATCTGAATTTCAAAGGAAAATCATGAATCTGTATTTCTAAAGCACCTTAATTTCAGTGTTTTTTATGTTATGTCGCTTTTGTAGTACATTTTGTTAGCACATGGCAGTTCAGCTGGTTTTCTTGCCGGCATTTTGTTTACTTTCATTACATACGCACTTTTTCTTTTCTGTAATTTCAATGACAAATGCGCATTAGCGATTTAGCCTTTTTGCACTTTAATATATTTGTGCCTATTAGTTAATTTCGTTGAACATGAATTCCGATAATTTATTACGTTAGCAAAATTTGCCGCACGCGATTTAAAAGTGGTTGGCCCTTTAGCAAAATTTTATTGTTACTTATTTACTCATCACATCCTATTAGTAAAACAAATGAACGCCAATCTAATAAAGGAATGTGATCTGGCAGTCAGCAAAATAAACTCAAGCTGGTAAAAAAAACCTATGCCGATTTTCCAAGGCAAGGGAAGAAAAGCGAGGGATGTTTCTTAAATAAAATGTGTGAGAGATAAAAATGCAGGGGAGGTTCTTACGGATAAAGGAAAAATAAGGGGTGGATGGACGGACTATTTTGAAATCCTTATGAATGAGGAAAATGTCTAAGGCAAGGGAAAGAAATGCGAGGGATGTTTCTTAAATGAAATGTGTGTGAGATAAAAATGCAGGGGAGGTTCTTACGGATGAAGGAAAAATAAGGGGTAGATGGACGGACTATTTTGAAAGCCTTATGAATGAGGATAATGTCTGGAATGGTGTACTCGAGGGTGGACCAGTGAATGTGGGATGAGTGCGAGAGGTTATTATTTATAGGGGGGTCGCCAGCAAAGCCGGACGGGTGATCAGTCACCCAAAGTGCAAAAAGTTACCGTGGACGAATTTAAAAAAAGTAATTGATGGAATGAAGAATGGAAAAGGAGTTGGTCCAGAAAGCATACCAGTAGGAGTATGGAGGCTGTTGAGAGCTGATGAATGGAAGTGGTTAGTTTTATTCTTTAATAAATTGATGCGTGCAAAGTTGGTTGGATAGTGGCTGCAAAGACAGGAGAGTGTTGGACTTAGTAGGAGTAAAACCAAATATATTTTTTACGATTTTGGTGGTTTCTCCAGCCTTGTGCCCTTAAGCCTAGGTAGACTGCCCCTACCAGTCTGCTCCCGTTTTAAATACCTTGGGTCATTAGTGCAAGGGAATAGGGAAATTGACCAGGGCATTAATAACCGGATTAACGCAGCGTGGAGGGGAGAAGCAGGATGTACCGCCCCATCATCAAATAGAATTTGGATAAGTAGAGGATGGATTAAACGACTACAAAATGGTAAGGCCCCTGGTGAAGACGGAATATCCTCTGAGCTCCTTAAGGCAACAGGAAAACCTGTTATAAGTGAGCTCTAGAGAATATTTAACTCCGTCCTAAGTAAAGGGACCACCCCAAAGGCGTGAAGTAGGGGCGTGGTGGCGTTATTCTTCAAGAAAGGAGATAAAATTATCTAAAGAACTACAGACCCTTTAAGCTCCTAAGTCAGATTTACAAGCGGTTTTCAAGAGTCGTCATAAATCGTCTTGCCGCAAGACTTGACACCTTCCACAGGAGCAGGCTGACTGTCCAAAAGGCTTGAGCACCGTAGACCACATCCACACAGTACGGCAGGTTATACAGAAGTCTTAAGAGTATAACCAACCGCTGTATCTAGCTTTTGTAAGCCTTCGACGCCATCGAGACTTGGGCGCTTAGAACTCTTGCAGTGATGCCAAATCGATGATCAATATTTGGAGATGCTGAGAAGCGTATATATAAAACATGGCGTCGATATCTATCAGAGTACAAAACACAAGACTAGATCCATTCGCTTGCTCAGAGGCGTGAGCTTTAACCGCCTCTGTGGTCTAGTGGTTGACACCACCGATTTCAGACCAAGAGGTCCCGGGTTCGATTCCCAGTGGGGGTACATATTTTATTCGGTATTCGGTTTGGTTGGTGGTAGGACTTGTTCTTAGTCCGCCTGGCTAGCTACCACCGTCTTATCTAAGTCTGACGCCATAACAATGAATGTTTTCAGCATTATTGTGTTCCGGCAGTTAGAGATAAGATAGGATAGCCAGTTCCTCAGTGATTGAGGATTCCGGGAGTAGTGCGCTTCCACCTTCAGTCTTATCACTACTTAACATCAGGTGTGATGAAGGCTAAGTGCTGCCCCGTTGTAAATAAAAAAAAAGACAGGTAAATTTCATATCTCCGAAACTGCTCACCAATGCATTGGTGGATCTCTGCAGGACACTTGAGTGAAACGGATTAGACATTGATGTCAACGGCGAATATCTTTTACACCTCTGTTTTGCCAACGATATAGTGATAAAGGCGGAATCACTGCAGGATCTCCAAAAAATGCTACACAACCTAAACACTGCCTCTCGACGTGTGGCACTGGAGTCATGTTCAACGAGCATATCATACCAGAACCGATCGAAGTTGGTGACATCCAACTTGAAGTTGTCCAGGAGTATGTCTTCCTCGGGCAACTGCAAATGCGTACGTGGGAGACAACTTTGAGTGGGAAGTTGTCAGAAGAGTGCAGCTGGGCTAGGCAGCTTTGCATGCATGGGAAGCTGCGCATATCTTTTCATCGCCAGTACTACCGCGACGCCTGAAGGCTAAAGTCCTACGAGTACTAAGAGTCTACAATCAGTGTGTCTTACCAGTGTTGACCTATGAAGCCGAAACGTGGAAAATGACAGTGAAGCTGGCCCACCGACTACGTGTCACTTGGAGAGCTATGGAAAGGTCGATTCTTGGAGTGTCTCTCAAGGATAAAATCCGAAATAAAATCATCCAGCAGAGAACCACAGTGACGGACAATCGGACATAGTCCAAAAATGTAGCAAACTGAACTGGCCACTGCCAGTTAACCAGCGCACTGGCTGGCCACATCTGTCGCAGAACCGACGAGTGGTGGAGTAAACGGGTTCTCGAATGGAGAGCACGTGTCGACAAACGTAGCGTCGGAAGCCCCCAGCCAGATGGACCGACGATCTTAAAAAGGTAGCGGACAGTGGCTGGATGATAAAGGCGACAGACCGTGTGACGCTCTTTGAGGGAGGCCTGCAGTGGACTGGAATAGGCTGAGATCGACTCGTAGCATTACCGGTGCAGGCGGTATGGTGCGGTGATCAGTTTCTGTTGGGCTAGCGTAGTTGATTGGTGGCGTGACAGTTAAGTAAATTATCTTGGTGTTATCGCTTAAGGATTAGGATTAGGAAGATTTATCTGAATTACATTTACAATTTCTTTCAATTTTTTTTAAGTTTGATTGAATAAATTTGTTGTTTTGCAATACCAGTTTGTATCCTTTTTGTAAAAAAAATCCCCCATAAACGTTCTTTCTAATAAGACTTATTTCATTCTTTATAATAAAAAGAAATTGTTGTTAGCATTTTTATCCGTTTAAAACTGCTACTAGTTCACACGTTAGATCTTTTGTGTTGGTATTATTTGAAGTAAAAGACCTATTCGATTTTCTGCCTCATTACATTTTATTAAGTGCACTACCGTTAGCCATAATTGCTGCCGATATTTTACGTACATATTGCTGCTTAGTAATTATGGAGTTCCTTAGTTCAAGCTGTAACTCTCTATTCGCAATTTCTGCTTGCTTGACCTACATCATATGTGTCACATAAGCATTTTTTTCTCAACCCCTATTTAGTAAAAAGCCGAGACGTTTTTGCCAAAGCGACATGTTTCTCGCTTATTAGAATAGTCATGAATCTGTAAAGTTATTCTTAATTAGGGTAAAAAATCACTAAACCTTATATCTGAAAATCAACTATATTACATTATAAACAAAAAAGATACGATTTTTTTTCTCAAAAAAAACATTAAAATTCATTTCCCAAAAGTGCCAATATGGCGTATTAGCAATTTCGCCTTTCCACTGTCGATATATTTATTTATAACTAGCTGGTGCCCGCGACTTCGTTCGCGCAGACTTTATGACTTTTATGACTTACGACCGTCGTAGAATTTCTTTATAAACTACATTGGTAGTTTTTCCTTCGGGGGCCAATATAAGTCCCGAAGCGTTACTGACCCGCAAGAAAGCAACATAAAGTTGGCCGTGTGAAAAACAACCAGTTCTCAGGTCAATACCAGCGGCTTTCAGCGTCTGTCCCTGCGACTTATTTATTGTCATCGCAAAGCAAGTTGTCACAGGAAACTATGTGCGTTTGAACTCAAATGGAAAATTGTTAGGGATGAGTGGAATACTGGTATAAATACAGTTTTACCTGCCACACGCGATGAGAATTAAATTTAAATTATTAAATTAGATTAAATTTCTCTGCAAAGCACATACGGTCGGTCACAGTCGGGTTCCGATACATAGTTTTGGCGGAGTAAGATTTCGCATTAGCAATATTGGAACACCAACTTTAAGTCTGATCTTATGAGCCAGGAGACCAGTCGCTATAAATGAATTCAGAAACTAAACGGGGCCATATGTGGCATCGTCCTGTTCAACTACATTATTGAAGGAAGAAAATTTCAGCAGAACCTGTTGGAGATAAATTGGTTTACACTTCATCTCTAACAATTTCTGCTAAATTTTTTTCGTTTATTGATGCGGTTTGGTACTTTTTAGGGGTTAATATGGCGCGTTGACATAACCAAGAATTTTCCTAGCTCGGTATAAATAATATTAAAAACCGAGTTTAATCAAAATTGGCCCACAAACAAAAAAGTTGGCCGCATTTTGCGAACTATCTGCACAACAATTTTTTTTTTCATTATAGTTTTCACCATCCCAAAAATTGACTTTTTCGAGGAATGGTAATTAAGTCATCACTTCTGCATATAGGACAGCTATCCGAAGAAGCACTGAAAGCTCGGTATAAGAACTGCAGAAGATTTCTTGAACACAGTACACAAAAGCGGTCGCGAGTAGCCACGAATATAGATTTACTTAATATGTTATTGATACATCTGACCCCGTAATAAACGGTTTAAGAGAAGTTCCCTGGAAGAGACTTGAGCTATATATTTATGCCTATTAACCTCATTTATTAACAAAAATAATTACATATATTTTAAAATACACCTAAAGAATTAGGATGTCATTGTTATTATTGGACGAAGTGGTATCTGATTCAGTACTATAGTTTTTATTTTACTGCTCCTAATTCACCACAAATTTATAAGTATTGTAATTTGTTAAAATTAACTCTCAACTAGATTTTGTAATCTTTAATGGTTGCTAAAATAGGTTTTTTTATCTGATTTGTTAATATTACCCATATTGTAGTGTTTTTAACTCACCACAACATTATCAGTATTGTAGTATTGTAATTTATTGTAAAGTACCCAGTGCTGGTTCGGCGAGTCCGTTGGCCGAGCGCGCTGGCGGCTGTCGTGTGCATGGCCGGTTTGCGAAGGATTGCCATTGCTGCGGGCCCTGTATACGTTGGGCGATCGTGCTGGGCCGGCGGGTTCGGCGATCCGGTACTGGGTCGCAACAAGCTGCCTAGTTCATGGGGATATTTGTGTTGTGTTTGGCCTAGACATTGTTTTGTCTCTTTTGCTCAAACTGGAAAAGCCATTTGTGTAACGGGGGCAGAGCAGTGTTTGGGTTTGACATGGCTTGGATGCTGCTGTGAATGGGGCAGTAGGTTTGTAAGTAATCTTACTAATAACTTTAATCGGTTTGTATGTTGGGTTATCTGATACTTTACTAGTATTTTTATTGTTCTGTTTATGACTTAAGTACCTACTTACCTTAAATTCATCAAAATTGTAATTTTTTAAATTCTAGCTCATACTTAATTTAAGTAATTTTGTGGATAACTATAATTGGCCCTCAACCATGTAAACTTTGCATCTTTGTAATTTTTTTTATTATTGTGCTGTTGTTATCCTGAATAAAGAAAGAAAAAAAGAAGAAATAGCAAGTTGAGCGACCCGCAAAGCGGTTCGTGAGCTGTGGCCCGATTCTGCTAACGTTAAGTCGTAATAGTGTCTCAATCGTGTTTCAATTGTTGTGCTTTTTTACACACTAGTTACAAGAATTATGACAGTATGATGTGATGTGGATGTAGTGTGTGGTGTGACCATCAGTAGTATTGTGAAAAAAGTTCACATTTCATGTAACTAGTGTGTAAAAAAGCACAACAATTGAAACACGATTGAGACACGATTATGACTTTACGTTAGCAGAATCGGGCCACTGGTCCCGAGGCGAGGCGATTAGGTTACGATTCCGATTAGTGTGCTTTGCAGTAGGGGGTTTCATACAAAGAATACTGGGGGCTTACCACAAGCTCTAATAGCAGTTATTTTTAAGTCTTAAAAAAAAACTGCCCTGCTTATCGGTATCATGAACCATAACAATAGCAGCGCTGTTAGTCCTAGACGTTCACCGGTCAAACAGCGTTGCCATTGCCACAAATTATATGAGCGTTGCTAAACGTACCATGAGCTCACTTTAGCACGCCAGCAGGCCTGCCAAACTGTCATAATTAGCAGTTTTTAAAAAGTTGGTCTCAAGCAGCTATAAAAAGCCTGCTAAGGGTGGTTATGAAATGCCCCTTAAAGTAAGGTATTTAAATTTTTACTTTTTTGCATTCACAATGCAATTTTTATGGTTGAAAAATGGAAAATGAAGTAAGTATTTAGAAAGAAATCGTTGTGAGACGGGTCGATTTTTTCTAATTACTTCATATTACATTTTTCATGCCCCTTAAAGTTAAGTGACACGTAAAATCGGCGTGTTTTGATGTCAAAGATAGAAACCACGATCGTAGTTAAGTGCCTCTTAAAGTTATGTGTTCCTTAAAGTTAAGTGACACTTATCTCATCCAAACACGACATCGACGTGTTACTGATGTCAAAGGTGAGGCACTATTGTTTTATTGCTCCATCTACCTAAATTAGCGGATTGATGCTAGTGCCTCCTACACTATAGCCTCAATCCGCTAATTTTCTTCTAATCAAGTGATAAAAATTTACTTATAAAGTTGTGGTAAGGAGCTAGCTAGGATTGAAATACTATTTCATTTCATGTAGTGTTATAGTCCAGAACTCGAATAAGATAGCAATAAGGCTTAAACTTAAGTTTATCAAAGTGGCTAAAACCCATGCAAACAGGGTGGCCAAAACCCACACAAAATGGCAAAAACCGGTGTATTTGGCCTGCTCCGCACATTTTGTTTTATGTAAAAAAAAACTATTGATTTTTTGAACTTTAAAAGTTGTACCCTTAAAGCTCGATAAATTCTCTATAATTCTAGATAAGTATAAGTTTTCTCTTATATACTTAAGACCATTAAGTACTAAGCGTTTAAAAGTGAAAAAAACCTTGAAGTGGCCAAAACCGGTACGCCTGTCCAATTCGCGTTTGGGGTGAGAGGATGTTTGTGCAAACCAATGTTACCATTTATCTCAAAACCACTGGTCCGATTTTAGTGCGGTTTTCATCAGTGATGGGTTTTGATTTGATTGGTGCATGGTCTTAGATAGGTGTTACGGTAACAACTCAACAGGGGGCGCTGCAGTAAACATTTGGTTCTTTCAGAATTCATTCATAGAGACTCATCGTAGATTTAGAAAACCAACAATAACTGTAATTTTTTACTAATTTGTTTTGTATTCCGCCGTACTATATAATATAGTACACCACTTTAAGTTATGATTAGAGTGTTCAGATAAGTTTTATCATATTGGTAATAATTTGAACCTATCATCTGAAGTCTTAACATTAGTGCAAGGCTAAAACATAACGCAATTATAAAAAATATGTGAGGGTAGTCGACATTTTGTGTTAGTGATTATTTCTTATCTCTTGGTGAATACTTGTTTATTTAATTATAAAAAAATAAGTTTTACAATTTGTTAAAAAAGTTTATTTTTTACTCAAAGACATATCATTCTTATGTAAAATACATAAAAAACTCATATTCGTATAAAGATTTTCATGCTATAACAGGTGAAGTGCGGCTGTACTAACTTTAGTACAATGGGCGCTTGGCAACTAAAAATTAACAGTTTAGTAAAATCATTTCTATTAGTGTTTTGTTGTTATTTGTTCTTAATTTTTGCTCATATTATTTAAAATTTATTGCAATAACTGAAAATTTACTTGCATTGTATACATACGATAAAAAAACTATATATAGGTAAAAATTATATATAATGGCTAACCGATGTACTTTTACGCCAGAAATAGAATGTTTTGGCTAACAAGAAGCTATGAATGATATTGTGAACCAAGTTAGTGATCATGAGCTACTTACGAGAGGTTTGTGCTGCCACCCAATCCCGATGTCATCACCGACGAAGAGGAAGGTGGAGAGAATGACTTGTATCATAATAAGTTGCCTCAAGATGTTCCTGGTAATATAGACGTGGTCACTCGTAAGCACACTGCTACCGTTGAAGATGAATGGAGCACCGATGATGATGAACTCCTCTCAACGTCTGCGCCATCTACTTCGCGCAATGTGCCTAAAAACGCTGAGCTCAGCTAATAACTTGGAGAAAATGTGTGCCTAATTACTCAGATTTTCAGCTTACTCCAGATCACATATATTTTGAAATACGACGTGCTTAGTCTCAAATATCCTGAAAGCTTTAGATATGGTGTACTAGGCAAAAACAGAAAGGAAAGGATTTAGACATACCTCATGTATTCCTGAATAATAATAAAGGGATGTGAGGGGAGGACTAAATAGATCGGTCTATAGTGCTTTACTGAATTGGAATGCAGAGTAAGAAGTGTTGGTGGGTATTGTTTACGTATAATGGTGGACATGACAATCTCGAATGCATGAAGGAATGTTGCATTGCAAATCCCGAGGATCGTATAGATCAGCTAGCGTTCTGCACACACGCATGCACGCATGTATTTGAGCCTCAAAAAGAACACTAAAACTTGGCAGTAACCATCTGGACTAGACACAGATGATAACAAAATCAATGGCCATAACCCTTAAAATATACCCAACAACAACTAAAGATGTTGTGTGTTCCAATCGAGTAAAAACAGCATGTGATAAGTGTCTAAAGACTTTGTGCTAGGATAGATGATGTTTTGCATAATATCACTCGTTGAGTGCCCATTGAAACTAAACTTAGTACACCCCTAAAAACATAACTTCTAACAATACATTTATGTTTCTGTCTATACAATGTTTTAAAAAATAGGTTTTTATCATGTTATTAACAACTGAAGCTTAGAGTAATGCAACTTTAGGTTCAAAAATGCGATATCGGCTTGTCTTGCGGAGCGGGGGTGTGATGGCCGGGGGCGTCCAGCGAATTCCCTGCGTGAATTCTAGCTCGGCCGAGGGGCTACTGTAGCGTGTGTTTTGTCTTTTGACAAGTTGTGGCTGCAAAGCTTTGACAGGTGTCACTGTCATCGTGGTCTGCCATTCGTGTGTCATTATATGTAGGATATCCGGTGCCCTTCGGGTCGATGGTTTTCGAATTTCGCGTCATTAACTTTATATATATATATATATAAATATATATTTGGGTAGTCGCATAATATCGATTTAGAAGCCCTTGAGGGCGTGAAGGGTGTCCTCGGATTAAAAATAAAGAAATAAATAATAAGTAAGGGCTCGGCTCGTAATGTTGGTATCTTAATAGCTAAATAGTACCTATTAATTTTCGTGGAACCGTAATATTGTTGGCGCCTCTGAAGCGAAGTGTTCACTGGCTACAGGTCGCCCGGGAAACAAGCGCGGGGGACTATGGATAGTCTCCACGAACTTCTACCAGCGACTTGCATATAAAGAAATTGCAGACGGTGGGCGCCTCGCTTTAGAGAGGGTTCGTAGGAAGTATGGATCTAGATCGTGGGGTGGCATTTAAGTAGTTAAGTAATGCGTATCATAGATGCCTGAAGCCTCCAGTCCATGTGGGCCAATTCGTTGGGCAAACTTCGACCAACTTGAAGGCGGGCGTAAGTCATCTGTGACGTTTCTTGACAGATGCCAGTGGGAGGAAAATCTAACTACTCTGAGATGATTGGTATTTGTTTTACTAATTTCAGGATAATATTTTGCAAGCGTTATTTATTACGCTAAAATTCAGGACATGGTGTAATCCCAAAAAAAAAGATACTAAGAAATATCCCCTGTACCGAGCTGGAAGAGGGGTTGATCGGAGAATCTCACTGGCGGCAGACTAGAGAATCGGCCATAGTTTAATCAACCGTTGGGTCCATGACTTTGGGCCAGGAACGACGACCCCAAGGAAGAAAATTTGTCGAGGTTGGTGCGTCGTGACCTCAATTGTTTTACAAACTAACCCCGACACATAGCAAGAAGTGGGAAGCAGGAGTCGATTACTGGCTCTTTCAGCCCGTTAGTGTTGTGTTCGACAAAGGCAGAACGAAGCCGTTGGGGCAACGATAAAGAAAATAAATATGAACAATAAGAAACCAATATAAGTACTTTCCTGATATCTTTGCGGGCAGGCACCTATATGTAGGTTTAGGTAGTTATAAGGGTTTATTAGCTTTAGTTAACTAACAGCTGTGGTGATGGTTATATCAAAATAAGAGAAAAATAGTAAAGAACATTATATCATAAGATGTCCATTTAAAACTGAAGTTGTTTTTTTTTGTATGTATTCCCCTCCCTGCACGGTCAGTGAAATTTTCATACTTTCCAAAGAGAAAGCATTACAAGAGATAAAAGTAAAAAGAAAATCCGTCGAGGGCTGCCATCAATATTTTAAATTATTTTAGCTGTTCCATACAAAAGTACAAAAATATTTAATCAAAATGTATGGAACAGCTGATTTTTTTTTTCGCAATTTAAGTTTTGGTCCCATAATAAAAGTTGTTTGTTTTCATGAGTAGAATAATCCCTAAAACTATCCGGGGTGATAAAAAAATTACCGTGTATGAAATAAACATAAACGTAGCAATAAAATATCTCAAAATTATTCACGTCATTATAAAACTACAAAACTTGGTTCGTTTAATGGCAGCCCCGGGCGGGTTTTCTTTTAACGTTAATTATCTCTGGTTACATAAATTATTTATGTCGGGAGTTTTTAAATTGTTTTATCCTTTTTCAATTATATTTTAACCTTCCTGGGTTTTATTTTAATTTTAATTTTGTTTTTTTTATTATGATAGCGTCGGTCGAGTTTACTACAATAAGCGGGTTAAAAATGTTAATCGAAGGAATAACAAATACCACGCGAATAAAGTTGCGGACATCAGCTAGTTATATATAAAAATCAGCCTTTAAAGTGTAACGAAAGTAGAATTACAATTCAATGAACATTGACGGTGTCTGGCGAGGGTTTGCCACGCACGGTGTTGTGTGTTGTCTGGCAATTAATGACTTGATTTTAATTATATTCTGAAGGAAATATAAAAAGTCACTCTTGATTATTTGATGAATTTGGGTTGATATTTTATACACCTTTAGTACTGTTTACCTGCCAAAACTACGATAACCCAAACTTCATGATGGTCCATCGCGTTGGGAGCATGCGCCTACTTTCAGGTTTGATAAAATAACGAAGGTCTGAGATTCACGGGCTCTTGCTTTATCAAGTGAAGTTATTTATTATTTGAATCGTCAGTTTTTGTAACTTTACTGAGTACTATAATATATTCTGTGACTTTACTGTGGTTTCAAAGCAGTCATTATCATTATCATCTTAAGCTAGCGCCCGTATTTTAGATTCTAAATTACGGAGTAAAATTCTAAAATTTAGAACGACACTCAAGTGGAGATCTCTTCTCAAGTACAAATTAGAAAGGGATGCAAAAACATGCAACGAATACATTCATCCGTTGCTAACTATAACTATGCGTCCGCGCACACTGTGATACCTCATAGTAATGTTTGTAAATACGGGTGAAGTTTACCAACCAACCTCTCTAAAGTTGCTGCCGCTTCCCCAACCAGCGATGTATCCTTTAGTGCCTGGTTTTTCCAACTCCCTACTGATGTTGTTGTAGCAAATGAGATCAGTGGCGAATTCGCAGCCTTTTTCACACACTCCTAACTTGAACGGCTTATCGACTTTGACGATAGCGATGTCGTTGGAAGACCACTTGATGCTGTCTTGGAAGTCGAATTTGTAATCTAGAAAATTGTAAATCAATGTAATTATTGTATCAAATGGTTTAGTCGCTTTTTATTGAAGCTACTGATCTCTCCATCATCACTTTCCTTGTGATCTTATGATAAGATGCAAAAGTAAGGTAACTAGTATTTCGTATTTAAAAAAATATATTATGCGTCCTTAGTATACTAGTAATAAAAATTCTGAAAAAAGATATTGTGAGACGGGTCGATTTTTTCTAAATACTTCATTTTCCATTTTTCAAAGATCACAAAACACAAATATTCAAATACAAAAAATATGAAGTTAGTATAGTTCAAATCAGGTAGTTAAGTATAGACAGACTCTATAAGATCTTAGACAATATAAGAAAACATAGACAAGCTTGTTATAAAAGGCACCAGGCAGATGCCAAAGAATAAAGATTAAAGTAATGTTTTTTTTACAAATACTTACTTTTAGGGATACATTTCCAAACGACCCTACGCCGATGTTTGCAGACGCAATCGTTGCTTTTGTAGTCGAAGCTATCCACAAATTTGGTGGTACCGGAGACGATGTAGAATCGGTCAGCATCTTCCACGCAAGCTGCCGATGTCAGCACGTAGTAAGGATCGACGATGACGCCGCCGCAGAGCCAGCCACGATACTTATGGGCTTTAGCGGACTCTTTCGTCAGTTGTAAGTAGACCTAGTAAAACGAATGTGTGAAAAATGAGATTTTTGCAACGATGATGACATTATAGAAGCGATTGATAAAGTTTTAACCGACAAAAAACAACAATTTGCTCAGATAGCACTCGAGTCCGCTAACAACCCCTGTTCTTGCAATTGAAATGTCGGTTGGTAGCTATAGGGATTGGGTTGGAATAATTGAATATTGGTGACGTGGTTACATGGAGCAAACATCTATGTCATAAATGTATTATAATATATTTTTTTACTTACCATATAAGGTCGTTTCGTCGGCGGGACCCTTTTACTGTAAAGTATTCTTCTAGTGTCAACCAGAGTTGTGTTTTCGAATTCCCAACCTTTATCGTCTATATCGTCTGCATCATCAGCAGGTACATTTCCTGATGTTTTAATAATTTCACTAACATCAGAAACTTTTTCTGTTACTTTTACTACTTCTGGTACTTGAGGCAAAGCTACAGTGAAACCTGTTAAAATAAAGTCTCCCATTGTTATTCTGTTAAATAAACACTTAGGTAAAGAACTATTAGAAATTTGGAAATCTGGATTATTACCAGGTTTGAATTTGTGTTCCGGAGTAACTAATACTGGTGATTTGTAATCATGGTACGTGCAACTGCGCCAAAATATCGGGAACTCGGAAAATTTAAACATGGTAAAACCCTAGATTTTCATAATAGGTAGGTAGTTATTTGATTGAATCAGGCGTCACTTGACGGAAGTCCCTAACCATTGTGAAAAACGAAATATATGTAGCTTACTTCCGCAAAAACCACAATATGCAAGATGCACGGCCCGTCTTTTTTTTTGGTGTTTATTTCGCACAATATCTCCTGAGGATGCCCCTGGTTGGGGCGGAAAACGTGTAGAGTAGTCTAATCGGTGAAGGTGCAAGGTATCAGCTATTGCTAAATGCAGGTATTGTGCACTGCACTGCACTGGTATTTTCGTGGCGTGCACGTGCAATTTTTGCAGGCGGGCGGGCGGTGCATCTTGCATATATTGTGTTCTTTGCGAAAGTAGGCTAGATTTTGTTTTTCACAATAATAGGTAGTTGTAGAGGGTAAATTTTCAGACCAAATTTTTTCCGTCATTGCAGTGGCGATTTTTTTTCTTATTTCATCCAAACCAAATGGGTATGTATCATAATAACTACGGTCGTTTCGACTATGGTCGAAATAACTACGGTCAAAAGACCTACTGTTCAAAATAACTATTGGTCGTTACACCTATTTTTAAAATAACTAATGTACGAAATCACTACTGGGGGCCAAGTCTGCTAACGTTAATTCACAATCGTGTCTTAATCGTGTTTCGATTGTAGTTCAGTTGTAGTGCTTTTTTCAACACTAGTTACAAGAAATATGTACTTTTTTCACAATACTATTGACACACACTACATTCACATGTCACATACTGTCATAATTCTTGTTACTAGTGTTTAAAAAAGCACTACAACTGAACTACAGTTGAAACACGATTGAGACACGATTATGACTTAACGTTAGCAGGCTTGGCCCCCTGGTCATCTCACCTACGAACAACTCACCTACGGTTATTTCACCTACGGTTGATTGAACTACTGGTCATTTCACCGACGGTCATTTCACCTACGGTCAACTCACCTACACGGTTTATTAAGTTTAAAAATAGTGACTCATGTACAGACACGAGCAATAATATTATGTATACAATACAACATAGAACTTTGTCACACTGTAGCGTTCCAAAAGAAAACAATCAGTATCACAGAAGTCATTCAATATTGTAATATGATATAGTCCTATGTTGTATACATATTATTGCTCGTGACTGTATTGCTGATAGGTGCGAGGAGCGAAGCGACGAGCATGTTAGGTTTACATGAACATACCGCGCTAGCCGAGCGAGCGAAGCGAGCGTGCCGCAGCAGCGGCCGGCGAAGCGCCAGAAACGACTATATACATATTCCAATTTCCTATTAAACTGAAGTAGGGGGTAGGGGGGGTGTATAAAGTCGATTCTGGTGCTTTGCCGGCCGCTACCGCGGCACGCTCGCTTCGCTCGCTCGGCTCGCGCGGCGTTTTGGTCACTGTACCAACCTAACCTAACCTGAAACGGCTGTTACATTTTGTTGGGTGGCGGGGGGCTTCGCCCCTCCCCCCTTCTGTTTTTCCCAAAATATATAAAAAAATTTAAAAAACAAAAATTTGTTTGAGCAATAAAAAAAAAAAAAATTGTCCATCGGATGCCTCCTAGGTATCTCCGGGGTGCCATAGGGGATCGAAAATTTTGTAAGAATTCAGCTATGACGCACCGTTATCGAGATATTTTCATTTTTATAAAATTCATTCTTGAAAATTTTACAAGTCCCCGCTCCATACCAAAACAGTTAAAAATAGCGACACCTTAACCAAAAAAACAATCCAACGCGCCCAAATCTATACATATAATAAAATCGTAGACTTTCTGTGTCTGTACATTGAAGATATTTGCAAAAAAATACCAGAACATATTAGAAATAAGCAATAGAGCGTAAAAATATCTATTTTATTTTTTTGTCTGTTTGTCGGTTTGTCTGTTTGTTTGTGCCGGCATCACGCAAAAACCACTGAACGGATCTTTATAAAATTCTGTACGAAGACAACTGGTTACTCTGGAAAAAGTATAGGATACTTTTTGAAACGTAAAAACCCCTCATTCCTACGGGAAAATAAAAAAAGTGATTCATGCTGAAATAGATGTCGCCACATGATTATGAAAATACGTTATATTTAATCGGTTTCTCAATTAATAATGAATTATGTTATTTTTTTTACCTACTTCAAAACGTAATATCAATTAAAACCCATCCAGGCCCTTAAAAACATAAAAGAATAATTTTCTGTTATGTTCGTCATTATAGCTACTACGCAATAGATGGCGCAGGAAGTCAGTAAGAACGATACTTCTCGCAAAATAACACTCGAATGATTATAATATATGTCGCAGCCAAGCTATTTTATCTTCCCATTAGGTTGACGTAGTCACTTAAAACTCACAAACGTAGTTAAAAAAAAAATAACCACGAAATTTAAGAATTAAGCCTTAAATTTCTAACCTATCACGTGTTCTACAGGACTTCCGAGGGGTACATGCTGCCATACTTAGGGCCGAATTCACCATTGAATTTAAACGCGTTCAATTCGAGATAAACTCGGTTTAGGCGCTAAACGGCGTTCCGTTCTCAACTTTGGGTTTCACTGACATAAACTAAACGGCGTTTAAGCTAAACTTGGTTCAGTTCCTGAACGGCCGATTTTCGATGTTTAAAGTATCTAAACGCCGTTTAAGAGCGCTGTCAAGTTAAATTGTCAGACAGACAGATCCTATTATTGGTGATCTTACTGTGAAGTATTTGTATAAAGAGAGAAAATCGTTTTTGTTTTATCGAAGATGAACAGAGCATTGGAGCTCGCTTTTGACGAAACCTTCGATGAGGATGAGTTTGTTGTTCGTCGCTCCATGTGGATACGCGAGAGAGAGGAACATTTTGAAACTCTTGATGATAAAGATTTTGTAACTAGATATCGACTTACAAAACCAACTGTTCTTTCAGTATGGGAATCAATTGAAGATAAACTAGAATTTCCTACTAATATGTAAGTGGCAACAGCCAGACAGCCTCAAGTTAAAAAATCCCCTAAATTTCTTTTGACAATTTACTTATATATTACCTACAAGTGATATAAGTCTTGAATTTCTTAACAAAATAGGTATCTAATATTTTTTGATTTTTAATACCCATTAAATTCTGACCATATTGATTGAAGATATCGTGTTCTGTATAAATTTATTTATTTATTTTCCCATAAATGAGCGAACAATTTCTTTAATTGCAACACTTTGTACGCAACTCGTCATGTCATTCACTCGTTCATTCTTTGTCAATGCTAAACTAAGTTTTAGTAAACGGGATCATAACGAAGCCGGTGAAACTGGTGCGACGTAAACCGCGATCAGAACTAATTTCTAATCTCGATTAAGCAGAACCAAGTTCTATTAACCCGGCTTTCATTGGGAACGGTGAAATCGGCTTTTAACCATCCGCCGGATTCAACCATTACACTTTCACCTCGGAAAAGTGACACGTCTCGCATTATTTTTTCAAATGGAATGTTAACATTTCAGAGCATGAGTGAGAAATAGTAGATTGTTATTACAAGGGAGCAAAATAATATATGTCGGCGCCTGACCGATATCAATAATTAGGTTCATAAAAACGTACAAGTTATTTTTATTTATTGCCTAAAATATTCGAGTGATACGTACTAGCTCTTGTTGGGTTTTAAGAGTCAAGTGTTAAAATATTGATTTGACGTTCTGGGAACAAACGGTGTTATAACACACTGAACGAGGTCGTGGGCCCGCAATTAATAGTGATTTATGAGACATTTATAAAAAACTAAGGGATGCGAACTTGAAGCATCTGAGCCAGGAATCTTGGCATTCGGTTTGCAGTTGTTGCACGGTTAAAGCGTGGCTCACGAACTCGTTACTCGTTTCCTAAAACCTAGTCTTAGAAAGAAAGTTAATAGGATATCTAGATCGTCACTTAAATTCAGTGTTAATCGCAGTTACATTAGATTTGATTATTATCAACCCTCTTATTAAACATTCGCTAGCGTTTCCCTTTGCCCACAATCATAAGCTCGTAATAAATAATGGTAACCCATCCTGATGCTGCAGTTCACGAGCCTCACGCTGCGACATCAGAAGTGGGATTCACGCCGCGAGTGCTAAGTGTTGCAGGTCATTTAAAATGAACACTAGAAGTCTAGAAATGATCTGCTTGGGCAAGTTAGTTTTAACCGCTCATTAGTTGATTTATTTAGGTAGTTAAAGTGTAATTTGACAATAATTGAGCGGGATGTGTGTGTGTGCTATGTTTTATGAACAATTCTCCGCGGACGAGTGAAGCAGGGTCGAGCCTCAACTTGGTGACTACGGTCAGTCGTTCCATTTTTATGTTGGAGGTGTCCAATCTTTTTTTTGCAGAGTGACTAAAAGGTAGACACAAGTACTCTATAAAATATCGTGATAAAATGATTAGTCAGATTTTGTGTTTACATTGTTAAATAACTGCCGGAGGTCCCGGGTTCGATTCCCAGTGGGCATGCTTTGGTGTTAAGTACCTACTTGATTTGGGTCCGCCGGCTATCTGTCGCCATTTGTCTGAGTTTTTGCTATTTAGTTTGTTGTTTTTAGATAGAAATAAGAAAGTTTTTTTGGACTGAATCCACTGTTTGTGGATTCCGGTAGCATCCTTGTCATTATTTTGACATGGCGAATGATGATTGCGCAGCATTTATTTACCTACCACAATAACCCTTTGAATTGTATGTTGTTGGACACTTCTTGACATGTCTTGTTTAAGAATTATTTTACCATTGTTCATTGATTGTGTATGATTTTTTTACTCTAGCTAAGATTATAAGAGTTCAATTATCATCCCAAAATTTAGGACTGATCTACAATGTTCGCGCCGCGCTGCGAGCGGGCCGTTGTCATTGTCAAGGTCACGAGACAATGCGGCCGGCCGGCCGGTGTAGGATCGCCAGTTGGCCGTAAGCAGCCGTGAGACAAGTTCGTGTGCGACGTGCCGCGCAAGTTACCTACCCATATTGGGACCGAGATTTCGTTTTGCCCCTACTAGGGCTCCGGTCGGGGTACGGACGTGTAACCCGTGTGTGTTCGCTTTGAAAAGCGCCGGGAAAGTTTTAGCGGCCTATTAGGGCATTGTGTAGTTTTAAGAGTGTTAGCTATAAGAGTTTCCCCTCGGGGTTGGGTGAAGACCTACTTGGCCAGGCGCGCGCGCGCCGGCAAGACAGCGACCAGCCCCCTGGATTACGGACAGTATCCCTTACCATAAGGTAGGACTAGTTTTAATTTACTTAATTTTGCATGAGAAACCTTCGATTCAATAAACTGTGGAACACAGTAGATGTGGTCATCACAATTGTGCGTGATCATAATTTTTGGTAGCAGAGCGTACCTAGTTGATATAATTAGTTAATTTTCATATTAAAATTAACTAGGTACATAAAATTTCATAGTAAAAATAAAAAGCGTACCTAAAAAGCGTACCTAAAAATTATTTTTTTTTTGTTGAAATCTCGAGGGTATGCCGAGACGATTGAAGTACTAAGAAATTGTTCTAGTAAATTCTCGAAGCGAATGTTTCTCACTTGGTGGATCCGATAATAGATAGACACTTATATAATTGTTGTCACATACTAGTGTTTTGATACGAGTTTACTCGCCTAGATGTGTATATTTTTTTTTGTGTGTCCGGATTTATTTGACGAATAGTTCGTTCGAAAGTGTGTTTATTAGTATCACATACTAGTGATTTGATACGAGTTTACTCGCCTAGATGTGTATATTTTTTTTTTTTGTTTGTCGGGATTTATTTGACGAATAGTTTCGTTCGAAAGTGTTGTTTATTAGTACCACATACTAGTGTTTGTTCCGAGTCCGCTTGCCTAGTTAAAAAAGTGGAACTAGTTTTAATTATTAGTAGTATTAAATTACGAGTATTATTATTAAAAATAGTTTTGTTTTCGTTTGTTGATAACGGTTTAGTAGTTGATTTGCGAGGTATGCCATACCGTTAATCCTATACGTTTTGTTTATACCGTTATATTGTTAGCCCTTGAAATTGGTAAGTTGCTAATAATTTATGAAAATAGTAGGGTCCGTCTATGTCGTCCGAATTTTAATTGTGTTTTATATTATCGTGACGCGACCTATTTCTATTGTTTTTTTTGTTGATGTTTACCACTTTTATATTTCTTTGTTTGCTTTGTTTATTAAACGGATTATAAATGGCTCCTACGAATCCGACCGCCGTATCCAGGGCTGGCATCCAAGGAGCTTTGCGTTGGCTTGCTTGTGCGGTCACATTAATCGACCGAGCCGACCGGGTAGGCGCGTTGCTAGCTCGGTATGGCGGGCTGGCAGCTCGGCTGCAAGACCTGGAGCGCCACGCCATGGAGTGTCGCGCGCATTATTTAGAGAACCCCCCAGCTGATGATGCCGTGTCGGAACAGCTGGAGCAGGATGTAGCCCAGGCCTATGAGCTGGCTGACCAGTTCACGGAGGCGGCTGAGAGGGCCCTGGCTGTTCGGAAGGGGGAGCCGGTTTTGAGCGGGGAGGTCAAACCTACCCCGACGGCGTTGCTAGGCCGATTGCCTACATTGGAGATTCCCACTTTTAATGGGGATCTGTCAGCCTGGATGGGCTTCATTAACCTGTTTGACAGCCTAGTGGATTCACGACGGGACTTATCCCCTAGTGAGAAGTTGGCCTATTTGCGCTCCTCCCTGCGAGGAGAGGCCAGCGCGGTGATCCAGCACCTGCTCATCAGTGACGACAACTACCAGGTGGCTCGCCAGCTTCTGGTTAGCAGGTACCAGAATGTCCGGTTACTGGCGGACACCCACGTGGCCACGATTTTGGCCCTCCCGCGAATCACGCGGGTACACCTGTTACGGAGGGAGTTGCTGAACCCGCTACTGTCAGCGGTCAACTCCCTAAGGCGATTGGACCTGCCGGTGGATCAGTGGTCCTTTGTACTGCTGCACATAGTCCTCGCCAAATTGCCCGCTGAAATGAAGGGGCGTTTCGAGCAGAGGTACGGAGGCGACAGCGCCTCGTATCTCCCGCCCTTCGCGGACCTCCTTCGTTTTTTGGAGGACGAATGTAGGGTGACGGACCACCTGGAGCCCGCCCCGGTTCCAGGTGTTGGTCGTATGGTGGCGGCGAGGGAACAGCCCCGTCGCCCGACCAATCGCTATGCTGCCTTCCAGCAGTCCCCTCCCCCCGCACCGAGTGAGCGGTGCAGGTATTGCAGGGGAGATAGGCATGTGGTGCACGAATGTGCCAAATTTAGAGGCCTCCGCCCAGAGGGACGGAGGGCCGTTGCGAAACAGCGCCAATGGTGCTATAGGTGTTTGGGGGGACACATGCAGTCGGCGTGTCCCCAGACCGAGGATTGTCGTCTTTGCGGAGGGAGGCATCACCCCCTCCTTTGTTTGGACCGCAAGGACGCCGGGAGCGACCGGGGTTCGAATTCCTCGCGCACGGGCGGGGGCCCGGCAGCCCGGAACCGGTCCCCTAGAGATTCGGCGGGGCTTAGCCCCCCCGTTCAGTCCCCCCCGGAGAGGGGGAACTATAGGAGAGACGCCCCCGCCACGGGCGGGGGTAGGGGGGTACCCCAAGAGTACGCCACGGTGGCGATGGGCACGGGCCCTATTTGCTACTCCCCCCCCCTAATGGAGAGGCCTCGATTGGGGTACTATGTACCGAGGCACGCCCCACACGGGTATTACCCTGCACCTAGGAGTGCTGTTGGTCGGGGCCAGTATGTACCCGATTGGGACCCGCTCGCCCGGTACGAGCGTCCCACATTTGGCGCGCCGACTCAGGCGCGAGGGGGACAAGTACCCCCCCAAAATTTTTAATGGCGCCCCTGTCGGACCCAACCACCCCTCCGGAGCTTGTGCTGTTGCCAACAGCCTCCGTGAATGTTTGGGGACCTAAGGGCAATGTTGTAACGGTGCGTGCCCTTTTGGACTCAGGTGCCCAGGGGTGCATAATGTCCAGGTGGCTTGTCCGACAGCTGGGTCTTTTGCTTGTGCCGCATCACGAAGCGGTACGGGGGGTGGGAGACTCGCGGATCCCTGATCCGATTGGTCGAGTTGAGTTCTCCTTCTCCCCCCACTTCACGCCAAGGCCGAAGATCGGTGCTTCGGCGATAGTTTTTGATAAGGTGGTTGGACCACTCCCGCAAGTGCGAGTGCCGCCATCCACGATTGAGCTGACGTCTGGACTGGCTTTGGCTGATCCTTCCTTCCACCGACCGGGCCCAATACACTTGTTGATTGGTGCGGATGTCCTCGGTCGTGTATTGTATGGAAGCAAGCGAGTTTTGCAGACAGCCGATCTTGTCGCCTTGTCCTCGTCGCTGGGTCATGTGGTGATGGGAAAGGTACCACAGACACCAGAGACCCCGTCGGTAGACCGCCAGACCATTGTCGGTTCTACTTTGTCCGACGTTCTCCAAAAGTTTTGGGAGGTGGAGGAACCCCCCACTGCCAAGCGGTTGGATCCGTTAGCGGAGGAGTGCGAATTGTTCTACCAGAACAACACTGGACGCCTCCTCTCGGGTCGCTTGATTACCCGCTTGCCCTTCTTGGCGGTTCGCCCTCCTTTAGGGAGCTCCCGGCCGATGGCCGAGAAGAGATTGTTGTCCATGGAGCGTAGGATGGCCAGGGATCCCGCATTCAAGGAGAAGTATATAGACTTCATGCGGGAGTATTTGGACCTTGGGCACATGTCCATCTCGCAGTTGGACTGGCGTAATGTGGAACATTACTTCCTGCCACACCACGCTGTTTTGAAGACTTCCAATGGGAAGATCCGCGTGGTCTTTGATGGTTCAGCGCCCACGTCAACCGGAGTGTCGTTGAATCAGTGTCTGCATGCGGGGCCGAAGTTGCATCACGATGTCTGTGATGTTTTGACCAACTTCCGCCGGCACGCTGTCGTCTTTGTGGCCGATATCCGCATGATGTTCAGACAGACCGTGATTCACCCGGAGGATAGACGATACCAGCTCATCCTTTGGCGTGAGGATCCCCAGGATCCGATGTTGGCTTACGAGCTGAACACCAACACTTATGGTTTGCGGTCGAGCCCCTTTGTGGCGATCCGTTCGCTTTTGGAGCTCGCAGAGCGCGAACGGCTACGCTATCCCCGGGCATCTGCTCTTATTGAGGGGGGGGCCTTATTTGTCGACGATATCTGCACGGGGGCCTCGAGCTTAGATGAGGCTCTCGTCTTACGTGATGAGCTGATTGCGCTCTTGAGGGCTGGTGGCTATGAGTTGCGGAAGTGGCTGTCTAACTCACCGGACCTATTGGCAGATTTGCCTAAGGACCACCAGCAAGAGCCGCTCCTCTTTGAAAATCCGGAGACTCCAGACATGCTGTCTGTTTTGGGAGTCCAGTATCGACCAGTCCCGGATTTGTTCACATATAGATTGGAACTGCCAGACCCAAAGGTCTGGACTAAACGCACGGTGCTGTCTACTGTAGCCCGTACCTTTGATCCGAACGGTTGGCTCAGCCCTGTAGTGTTTTCGATGAAGTGCTTCCTACAGGAGCTCTGGGCTGCGGAATTGTCATGGGATGAGCCCCTCTCTGGTAGCCTCCTACGAGAGTGGGTGAGGTTCGTGTCATCCCTACCCGACGTCAATCGGGTTTGTATACCGAGGCAAATGCTGCCTTCGGGAAAGTTTAAAGCCTCCCTGCACGGCTTTTGTGACGCGTCCGAAAGCGGATACGCGGCAGCCGTTTACATCCGAACGGTGGATGCAGCAGGCGTTGTCGCCGTACACTTAGTTACGGCCAAGAGTAAGGTCGCCCCCCTTCGGACTAGGCTAACCATTCCGAAGTTGGAGTTGTCCGGCGCCACTCTCTTAGTACGGCTACTCAATCATGTTGCCGACACCTTGGGAAACGGTGTCGACTTGGGGTCGATATTTGCGTGGTCTGACAGCCAGGTCGTCCTTTGTTGGCTGAAGAGTTCAGTCCACACCCTTGAGGTTTTTGTGGCCAACCGGGTCTCACAAATTCAGACTTCAAAGGCCCCGTTGATTTGGCGCCACGTACCGGGCGAATTGAACCCCGCAGATTGTGCCTCCCGCGGCTGCGAGGCGCCTGAGTTAGTGGACCACCACCTATGGTGGAGTCCATCATGGTTGTTACGGCCTGAGCGCTCATGGCCTGCCACCCCGGCTGTGGCCAGAGTCCCAGACCTAGGCATGCGTGTTCACGCCGTGGAGACGGTGGCGGCTCCGCAGATGGAGTTTTTGTTAGACCGCTACAGTTCTCTTGATAAGTTGCTCGGCGTGACTGCTTGGATGAGGCGCTTTGTGCGAAATTGTCGCCAGCCTCAGGAGAAATCGTTGTCTCCGGTCCTCGCCCCACAAGAGCGGCAAGACGCTCTGTTGCATTGGTTGCGAGTGACGCAACAGCGAGAGTTTGAACCGGAGCTGAAAGCCCTGCGCTCAAGTAAGCCCAAGTTGAAGGGACCCTTGGTGCGGTTGAATCCCTTCTTGGACAGTACCGGATTGCTGCGTGTCGGAGGTAGGCTCAGACATGCCAACCTGCCGTACGGATCACGCCACCCTTTGTTGCTCCCCAAAGATGGACCGTTAGTTAGACTGTTAATTACAGACCGACATGTAAAGAATGCTCATGCCGGTTGTAATGCTTTGACCGCGCTCCTCCAACGAGAGTTCTGGATTTTGTCAGCGCGGAGAATAATCCGATCCGTTATTTTTCGTTGTCTCCCGTGTTATCGTTTGCGCGCCGATACGATGCAGCCCCAGATGGGTGATTTGCCTGCCGATCGAGTGAACGAATCGATGCCCTTCTCAGGAGTTGGAACGGATTTTGCGGGGCCATTTACCGTTAAGACATCGCGGCTTCGTAATGCTAGAACGGAAAAGGCTTACTTGTGTGTATTTGTTTGTTTGGCCACTAAAGCGGTCCACCTGGAGGTGGTTAGTGCCCTCACCACAGAAGCCTTTGTAGCCACGTTGAATCGTTTTGTGTCTCGCCGCGGAATGCCGTCGTTAATCAGGTCCGATTGTGGAACCAATTTCAAGGGCACCGATAGGTATTTAAAGGAAGTTTGTGAATTTTTGGATAGGAATAATTTTGAGATCGGATCCACACTCTCTCGCAGAGGGGTACGATGGCAGTACTCCCCGCCATCCTGCCCCCACTGGGGAGGGATTTTTGAAGCAACTGTAAAGGCCGCTAAAACTCACCTTCGTCGCGTTATTGGGGAGACGGTCCTCACGTTTGAGGAACTCGCGACCGTATTTTGTAAGGTTGAGGCGGTCCTCAACTCGCGTCCGTTGTGTCCGTTGTCTTCGGACGCGAATGATTTAGAGGCCCTTACGCCGGGCCATTTTTTGATTGGCAGACCGCTTAACGCCTTGCCGGAATATCCTTATTCCGAAGTGCCCTCCGGACGGCTCTCGCGATTTGAATTGCTCCAGCAGCTTACGCAGAGTTTTTGGCGCCGTTGGCATCTGGAGTATTTGCACATTTTGCAGCAACGCGTTAAGTGGTCGGATAGGACGACCCCTCCCAAGACTGGAGACCTCGTGTTGGTAAAGGATCCAAACCTGCCGCCCCTCCGCTGGCGTTTAGGACGCATTGTTCAGCTTCATCCGGGGTCGGATGGTGTGCCCAGGTTTGCCGAGGTCCTGGTGGGGGACTCTGTTTTGAAGCGAGCGATCGCTACCCTCTCTCGCCTGCCCTTAGATTGAGTTGGCGGACAGTTTGCTACTGTCCGGGACGGGGGGATGTTCGCGCCGCGCTGCGAGCGGGCCGTTGTCATTGTCAAGGTCACGAGACAATGCGGCCGGCCGGCCGGTGTAGGATCGCCAGTTGGCCGTAAGCAGCCGTGAGACAAGTTCGTGTGCGACGTGCCGCGCAAGTTACCTACCCATATTGGGACCGAGATTTCGTTTTGCCCCTACTAGGGCTCCGGTCGGGGTACGGACGTGTAACCCGTGTGTGTTCGCTTTGAAAAGCGCCGGGAAAGTTTTAGCGGCCTATTAGGGCATTGTGTAGTTTTAAGAGTGTTAGCTATAAGAGTTTCCCCTCGGGGTTGGGTGAAGACCTACTTGGCCAGGCGCGCGCGCGCCGGCAAGACAGCGACCAGCCCCCTGGATTACGGACAGTATCCCTTACCATAAGGTAGGACTAGTTTTAATTTACTTAATTTTGCATGAGAAACCTTCGATTCAATAAACTGTGGAACACAGTAGATGTGGTCATCACAATTGTGCGTGATCATACAATGTGACTATGTTTACAAGAAAATATGAATGTATTTTACAATTACGTTAATTAAAATGGAAACAAAAAAATGTGTAACGTGTTGCAATAAAATATGTGATAAAACAACCTTTGACGCCTGACCGGCTGAATGGGGCCTAAGAGCAATGGAGGGTCTATTGTGTCACATTTCTGGAGCGTTGAAGGAATAAGTAACAAAACAATTTAAAATTACGTCTTAAGATGTCAGTAATTTTTTGTAGAGTTAAAAAAATCTGTCGTAAGTTTTTATTAAACTCTCTTTCCAGAAATGTGTAATCATTTGTTAGTTTGTTTTAAGTGGTGTTCTTGCGTTCACTCGAAAGCACAGCAAAAAAATCAGAGTGCACACCTCGCCCTGCGTGATAAGTAGGTAATGTTTGCCCTTTGGACATCTGTGCATAGCAAAAAAAAGGGTCGAAAAACAACAGTTCTTATAATATCCCATGCAATATCCATGCTGCTTTATGCTTCATTAGAATGTAACTTTTGAAACAGTATACTAAATAGTAGAAGTACTTTTGATTAAAACTATTTCGGTTTGCTTAAATGAATTTGTTGCTACTAAGTTATTGATAATGATAAGTAATGAGAGCACCAGTCTTATTTCAAACATTTTCTTAAAATGTAATTCACACGTCATCTTCATTGCAATAGCTGTGAAGTGTGTGCGTACTTTATTTTAAGGAAATTAATGATGACGATGCATTTAATAAACATTTTCAACTAATGTCGGTTAAAGAAAACTGGTATCATCTGTCGCACACACGGAAGCAAGCACTGCCGCCGTGTTTAGATGATGCGATAATGATCCAACTAATGCAAATTAGATTATGATAAAAAATTTGAAAAAAATATCAAGTGACATTCCTTAGTATAAATGTCAAGAATTTACTACTTTAATGCCACTTTTACGCGTTTTCAGCATTATGATTATGACAAGAAGAATAATTGCTAGTTGAAAAAATCATAGGTACAAATATTCTCCAGCAAATTCGGAGGTTTTTTTTATGCCTGAATTATTATTATTGTTTGATGATCTATTCCAGTTTGTGTGATATAGATTATCGGAATCGTAATGTTAGGTCTCAAATAAAACAAATAGAAAAAAAAATCGTTGAGATATAAGTGCCTGCGTGGTCGAGTAGCCGTAGTGGAAAGTTTATTTTGGTTTCCGGTTACGAGTTTGGTTTCCATGTAGGTCTCGTGAATCTTCGTTGATAGCACTTTTATGATGAAAAGGAGTGTTTGGTCATAATGCGTATCATTTTAATGCTAAGTTATTCCCGAAATATGAAATGGTGTCTCCTGTGTTCACGTAAAGTTGGTCGTGCTATGACATAAGAAAGACAATACTTAGTGACTGTACTAAACAATTTTGCTGTAATACTATTTAAGGCACCTGACAGGGTGTAATTTTTGTGTAATACCTAGATACTGTTCATAGAGCATTATAATGTAGGTTTTATAAAGGACCTAAGTTTAAGCAGAACTTGATAAATAAAAGTTTAGTGATTGATAATAAAAGGCTGTAAGTGAGTAATAATAATAATAATAATTCGAATTTATTTCAGACCAGGTCCATATATAGGGTTAGTAACAATATTCTTATAATCTAGGGTTAGTAACAATAGCAATAATACAATAATCTTAAAATTAAACTAACTGAGAGCATGAGGGACCGTCCACTACCCAGATTTCCGTTCTAGCAGTGCGTGACGTGCAGGCGCATCCAGTGCCGTAGCAGCGGAGAGTCCCACCTGTTCGCCAGTGTGCTTACAATGCTGTTGGCGCTCTCCCGCAAACGTTTCAACAGTGATGCAACACGTTTCCTGATAATAGCGTGGAACCCATCAGTACGTGCCTCTGTGAACATTGCGGATGCACTGCAGAAACGTGGCAGCCCCATCAGCATTCTAAACCCATTATTAAATTGGACACGCAGCGCGCCGTGTAGTTCGTGCGTGTAGTTGCTGCGTGTAGTTGACCCATAGGCTGCTCGTATAAAAGGATTGACAATACGCTTTGAAAAGTGTTTCCTTTACTGGTCTAGAGCAGCGAGCAAACCTACGGGCCAGCATGTTGCATCTGATGGCCAGCGCCCTGCGTTCCCGCTCGATATCTACATTATCACGCAAATCATCAGTGACCCAGTGACCTAGATACTTAAATTGTGATACGCGTTTGAGAGGAGTGTTATTGAGAGTTAGTGGCGGCAAACTCGGACAACATTTAGGTCCCGCCTTAAACACCATGCACTCACTTTTTTTCACATTGTATCTGAGCCCATGGGCCCCCGCATAGGTCTCACATATTTGCAGTAGTTTACGCAAAGCACCAATGGAGGGGCTCAGCAACACCATGTCGTCCGCGTAGCTGATGTTATTGATACATACGCCATCTATGTGACAACCGACATTAGTGCTGCAAAGCTCCCTTATCAATTTGTCCATATAAAAATTAAAAAGCCTGGGAGACGTAAGCCCCCCCTTGCCTTACCCCGCACTCGAGGCCGTATACATCTGAGTATGAGCCTGCCCACCTTACACAGTTGGTTTGCTGACCATACCAGGACCGTAACATTGCCACTATCTCACACGGCACCTCAGTCTCGCGCTCAAGTTTATCCCACGTAATTTCATATGAGACCATGTCGAAGGCCTTGGACAGGTCTAGAAAACAGGCGTAAATTGGGGTTTTTCTGGCGGTGTAGTATTGGACAGTTTGCTTGAGACACAATACAGCGTTCTCGGTGGATAGACCTGGTTTGAAACCAAATTGCGCGTCACTTAAACTAATGTGCTCACCCAAGCAACGGTCAAGCAAACTGTCCAGCACCTTAGCCACCACAATAGCCAGTGAAATTGGTCTGTAGTTTGACACGTCCGAAGAGTCACCCGTTTTGTTTTTTATAATTGGTACAACTATAGTGCGCATGAGATCTTCCGGCAGGTAAGAGTGACTTAAACAAAGATTGAACAGTAACGAAAGAACCCGGGGCAGATGGACGCCTGCGTACTGAAGATGCTCGATGCTGAGGTGGTCATGTCCTGGAGATTTTCCCCGCACCATACCCTTAATCACGCGCTCCACTTCCAACGCGGAAAATCTTACACTCAAATTACCAGAACGACACTCAGGATCGCGCACCACAGCCGCTGTTTTGAGAGGCGACTCCACTCTAAAGTGTGCTTGGAAGGCTTTAGCTATCTCTTTATGATCGTGCACGCCAGCAACGCTCACTGGAAGGCTAGACTTCGGGTTCAGCTTATTTGTTAATTTCCAAAAGCCCTTGAAATCCCGTCCAGAATGGTGTTGCGCAAGAATGTCCATTTTAATTTGCTGTTGGTTGTTTTGGCACCACTTGAGTCTAGCCTTGAAAGCTATTCTAGACTTTACCATGTCCCGATATAGTGGCCCAACAGTTGGTTTACCATATAGCTGCCACATTTGAAAACAATCACGTGCCGTCTGGTGAGCGTTCCTGACGTGCCGATTCCACCCAATCACATGTTTATTTTTTTTACTAAAATGATTGCACTTATTACTAGATTTTTTAGCACCTTCTGTAAGTATATCAATTACATTTTTGTACAAATTATCTATTATCAAAAAATGATTGCTATCTGAACAGGCATTATCGGCGCAGCCACTAAGTTCTCTTGGAAAGTTTATATCCCTTAGTTTCATATGACAATATTCTTTATATTTACATGATTGAGCGGGGTCCCTTTCTCCCCATACTCTTTTATTAAAGTTGTAGTCAACATTTACAACTTTAGGTCTTATAAAACTAATATTACACTCAAGTTCAATTGGGTAATGATCGGACCAATAACTATCATACAAAACAGCAACGCTAACTACTGTACGTCGAGCAGCACTCGTAACCACAGTGTGATCGAGCCACCGCTTACAGCCATGCGCGTCACTAACGAAAGTGAACGTGTCCGCCGGTAATAAGTCCATATCAACACAAGACCACAGTTGTTCTGAAGAAAAGTTTAATAGTTCACATGCAAACAGCTCACCTGGATGTGCATTAAAATCGCCGAGAATGTACACGGAGTCCACACAGCTACTCTCAATTATAGCGCTGATCTCACTGAGACACTCCGTAAAAAACGGTAAATTTTCTCTCGAATCGGTTGGCATATACACCGAAACTATAATAAACGACCTATCCGCCGCCGTAACTTTGATTGCGGCGAGACGCACACTACTACACGGTATCACTGTCACTGACGTAAATAGAGTCTTCCTCCACAAAAGCGCAACTCCACCGTAGGGTCTCCCGCGAAGTATACCAGCTGACGTATCCACGGCGGACACACCAGTGTACGCGAAATCGTTATCAATGGTTCCCAAGAAAGAAATGTCATGAGGCAAGAGCCACGTCTCTTGTAAAGCCACCACGTCTGCTGTAATACACAGCTTTCTTACACACTCTACAGATCTAATAACATTTTTGCAATTGAAGCTAACGAATTTTCCTGTTTGTATAGTATTCATGACTGAGGTTTGTTTTTCTCGGACGTTAAACAGTTTTCATATCTATTTTCACCAAGTTTTATAAAACGGCGGTATGCTATACCAACCGGCCAAAAATCGTCATTCAAAAATGTATCCACTTTGTGACAAGGTACATAGACCTTGTATGCATCATAGCTTCTCGATACTTTCATATCCATCTTGTCTAACTTCACTTTAATACTAGTCTTGTCTTCGATGTATTTTGTAATGTCATATTCGGACACCTCCTTCGACACATTATAAATGTAAATAGGAATGTTGACTTCCGCAGCCTTAAATTTCTGATCCGGTTGTATAGTAGCATTCCCTCTTTTGCCTACAAAACGGTTTTTCAACCTCTTACGCTGCACAGTAATCCAATCTTCATTGAGAACCGGTTGTTTCCATTCGCCGTCGCGCACAATATCAGCCAGCGATCGTTGATTAGATGCATTATTTTTGTTATTGGCCCTTGCGGCCGGGTGTTTAGCTTCGGTCGCTCGCTCCGAACACAACGGCGGCGGCGGTGGCAGGCCGCAAGTAGACGACGTCGGGGACGACGGCAGCGTATGAGTCATCGCCTCCGCGCCGCTCGTTCGCTCAATATGTTCGCGTCCAGCTGACTTACCGACACTAACCGCTAACATTTGAATCGGAGATTTTGGCTTTGATCTACCCTCCTCCGGTGAAATAAAAGACCCTACCAAAGGTCTATACTCCTGTTTGTCCCGAGGGGATTTTCCGAGCTCTGTGGTGGGGTCCTCATCATTTTGCATTGGATGCAGTCCCATGGGGCCGCTGTCATAATCAAAGCTGTTTAACAAATAAGCACCCCGTTTTGTTTGTACGTTGTTGGTGAAATTGTTGACTACAGATGTTTTCTTCAGAGCTTCTAAATCACTTTTTATTTCCTCAAGTTGACTCGTAGAAACAAATTGATATTTGATCACTTGCAGCTCTCTTTGAATTATTACAATGTCTTTAAGTAGCCCCGTGACGCGACATGATCAAACAGCACCGGGGGTAATTTGTGCAATTCTCGTGCGACAAAGACAGGAATTTCTTTAGGATCCGTTTCTTTTATTACACATATGATATCTTCTATGTCTCGCACAGTTTTTCCTTGCCTCTTTCTAATTTTCTTGCGCCTCGAAGTCGATAATGAATCGAACAGCAAGTTTTTAGCGTTCAAAATATCACTTTCCGCGAAAGCACTGTTACATATTTGCACAAGACTAACTTCATCCATCACATCTATTTTATTACTAACAAAAGCTAACACTTCGTTAATGACAATGTTGCAATTTGTACATTTTACCACTTTAGTCGACATTGTGATGTGCGATCACAAATAATACGCTCGACAGCTGCGCTTGACACGACCAACCGAAACGCTCGCGTCAGCGGGAATGCGTAATGATGACAATTATAAATTTTGGTCATTTTTTTTCCTTGATTGCTTTTTGAAAATTAAACGTCAGGAATAGCCATTGTCGGCGATAATTATGTAATGTAATAACGAATTAGTGTAATATTGAATGTGGAAAATGGATATGTTGGATAAGATATTTTCATAATCATAGATTATGCTGGTAAACATGACTATGAATAGATTACGAGTATACTCACTACCTATGCTTGTTGTCGATCGTAGGTCCCATTCCTAACCCAGGTTAACTGGTCGGAGACTGCGCGGCGATAATGAGTAATGGGTAGGTTGCAGTAATTGTCGGTAGATCGAAAGTATTCCTATGGTGGACTGTGTGTCCTGTGATATCGGCAGAGTTCCGATGGTGGACTGTGTGTCCTGTGATATCGGCAGAGTTCCGATGGTGGACTGTGTGTCCTGTGATATCGGCAGAGTTCCGATGGTGGACTGTGTGTCCTGTGATATCGGATGTGTTCCGATGGCGGACTGTGTGTCCGGATGGAATGGGATACTTCCCGATACTGACCGACTGATATCGATTGTTCCGATAGTTTGTAACAATGTCATGTGAACCACGTTATCTATGTGATACAAAGCGTAAAATAGAATCAATTATTATGTTTTGATCACAATTAAGACATTGCTCCGCTGAAATAGTTAATACCTAAAGAGCCTGATGATAACTGCACTCATACGATAATGCACCATAAAAATAGAAATGTGTAGTGGAAGTTGTTTAGTTATGACTTGTAGTTTTGTATTTTGGCAGGATAGCCGAACGGTAAAGTCTTTAAATTTGCCTTATTTGTAAACTTAACAGTTGTTAACTTTGGCACACGAGGACGTGTGAAAGTCAGGATCGCCGTGTCGGCGCCTGGCCGATATCAATAATTAGGTTCATAAAAACGTACAAGTTATTTTTATTTATTGCCTAAAATATTCGAGTGATACGTACTAGCTCTTGTTGGGTTTTAAGAGTCAAGTGTTAAAATATTGATTTGACGTTCTGGGAACAAACGGTGTTATAACACACTGAACGAGGTCGTGGGCCCGCAATTAATAGTGATTTATGAGACATTTATAAAAAACTAAGGGATGCGAACTTGATGCATCTGAGCCAGGAATCTTGGCATTCGGTTTGCAGACGTTGCACGGTTAAAGCGTGGCTCACGAACTCGTTACTCGTTTCCTAAAACCTAGTCTTAGAATGAAAGTTAATAGGATATCTAGATCGTCACTTAAGTTCAGTGTTAATCGCAGTTACATTAGATTTGATTATTATCAACCCTCTTATTAAGCATTCGCTAGCGTTTCCCTTTGCCCACAATCATAAGCTCGTAATAAATAATGGTAACCCATCCTGATGCTGTTCACGAGCCTCACGCTGCGACATATATTTACCTCGAGGGCACTATTTTGAATCCAGAGCGCAGTGAAGGATTCTAAAGTATATTCCTGAACGCAGCGAGGGATTTAATATACACCCCCCGAGGTGAAAATAATTTTGCGGCCGAGTAATACACTCTGCTTTTCATCCTTTCATCCGCAATAAAGACAACTCAAACTACCTACAGAGGAAAAAAAAACTGCCTATTGTTGTTGAAAAAAAATTTGAAGTTTTGAAATAACAAACAATTTTTCGAAAAACAAATTATATGTCCATCGGATTCCTTAAAAATATTTCACGGGATACCATTAGGGGGGATGAAAATGTTGTAAGAGTTTAGCTACGACGCGCCGTTTACGAGATATTCGCAATTTTATAAAATTTCTTTTTTTGAAAATTTTACAAGTCCCGGCCCCATACTCAGTCATAAACCAGTTGTTTTTACCCCTTATACTGTGCCCTACAGTTTTTGCCCAACATTGCATGCCAACATTGCATTGTGTGTGACTAAAAACCCGTCAATTTGTCGTACTATACTGATTTTGTAGCAAATAGTGTTTTAAGTTTTTATCAAGGCGGTAATGTATACGTTGCATTAGCCCCAATGTTAGCCAACGTGTAGAGCCGGTACAATAACAACCACACTTTTATTAGCTTCACTTGTAACTAAGTCACAATGTAAGGAAATCTTGGAATTCAATTTTAACCTACTTCTAATTGTCGTATTGATTTGAAACTTTGCAAGTCTATATGAATCCGATGACAATACAATAATTTGTTACCATCGAGCTGATCTGATGATGGAGTCAAGAGGTGGGCAATAGAACTCTTCAATGGCTGCTAGCAAACCCCTCGAGTTTAGGCTCATTTGTTTTGTTCTGATGAGATCTATTCGCTACACTTGATGGTGAGGGTCTGATGATGGAGCAGGGAGGAAGCCAGTCAAGTGGCAATTCTTAATGATCACTAGGAAACCACTTGAGTTTGAGCTCATTATTTCGTTCTGATGAGACCTATTCGCTGCACTTGGTGGTGAGGGTCTGATGATGGAGCTGGGAGCAAGCCAGTGGCACTCCTTAATGACCACTAGGACACCTTTTGAGTTTGGGTTCATTTGTTTCTTGAGGCCTATTCGCTACGCTTTTATTAGCTTCACCTGTGACTGTAACTAACTAAGTCACAATGTAAGAAAATATTGGAATTAAATTTTAACCTACTTCTAGTTGTCGTATCAATTTGAAACTTTGCAAGTTTGTAGGAATCTGATGACAACGACTAATGAGACGTATTCGTTATACTTGGTAGTGAGGGTCAAATGATGGAGCAGGGAGGATGTCAGTGGCATTCCTTAATTACCACTAGGAAACCCCTCGAGTTTGGGCTCATTTGTTTCGTTCTGATGAGACCTATTCGCTACACTTGGTATTGAGGGTCCGATGAAGGAGCAGGGGGGAAGTCAGTGGTACTCCTTCATGACCAATAGGACACACCTCGAGTTCTAGCTCATTTGTTTCTTTCTGATGAGACCTATTCGCTACACTTGGTGGTGAGATTCTGATGATGGAGCAGGAAGGAAGCCAGTGATACTCCTTAATGATCACTAGGAAACCCCTCGAGTTTGGGCTCATTTGTTTCGTTCTGATGAGTGAGACCTATTCGCTACTTCGTGGTGAGGGTATGATGATGCAGCAGGAAGGAAGTCAGTGGCACTTCTTAATGACCACTAGGAAACTTCTCGAGTTTGGGCTCATTTGTTTCGTTCTGATGAAACCTATTCGTTACACTTGGTGGTGAGAGTATGATGATGGAGCTGGGAGGAAGCCAGTGAAACTCCTTAATATGACCACAAGAAAACCCCCCGAGTTTGGGCTCATTTGTTTAGTTCTGATGAGACCTATTCGCTACACTTGGTGGTGAGGGTCTGATGATGGAGTCAAGAGGTGGGCATTCGAACTCTTTAATTGCTGCTAGGAAACCTCTCGCGTTTGGGCTCATTTGTTTCGTTCTGATGCGATCTATTCGCTATACTTGGTAGTGAGGGTCAGATAATGGAGCAGGGAGGAAGTCAGTGGCACTCCTTAATGCCCACTAGGAAACTCCTTTGAGTTTGGGCTCAATTGTTTCGTTCTGATGAGACCTATTCGCTTCACTTGGTGGTGAGGGTCTGATGATGCAGCAGGAAGGAAGTCAGTGGCACTTTCTAATAACCACGAGGAAACCCCTCGAGTATGGTGTCATTTGTTTCTTTCTGATGAGACCTATTAGCTACACTTGGTGGTGAGGGTCTGATAATTGAGCAGGGAGGAAGTATGGGTTTGGCTCGCGCATCCGGTGACTAAAATACTCTACTTGAATTTGTAAAACTAAATACATACAATCACGCCTTTGAGTTATAATGTTTACGGGGTAGACAGACACATGAATGGACTGTGAAATCCATTACCATCCATCCATGGCTTGCCATTTATTAAACTAAAAAGTAAAAAATAATTATGTTGTTTAAAAAACTAAAAAAACACACTTTTATAGGAACAGACTAAAAAGTACAAAATAACCGTCTATTCAAAAACTGAAATTGAAAAGCGTGGTGCGCCCTTTTAAAGCAGGCATTTCAAGAAAGTATTTAATATTGACAACGCGCACCACGATTTTTAATTTCAGTTTTTGAACAGACGGTTATTTTGTACTTTTTAGTCTGTTCCTATAAAAGTGTGTTTTTTTAGTTTTTTAAACTACATATTTATTTTAAGTACTGCACACCCTTTGCTACACTCCAACCCAAAATTATTTTCAGCTCGGGCGGGGTATATTTAAGCCTTCGCTGCGTTCAGGATTCTACTCTAGAATCCTTCACTGCGCTCTGGATTCAAAATAGCGCCCTCGAGGTAAATATATTATTTTGCTCCCTTGTAATACAATCTAGGTACTATCACAGAATATATAATAATACTAACGTACAGAAGGTTATGTGCGGGAGGACAATCAAATAATAAGCTACTCTCGCTGCACGGCAATAAAGTACAATTTCAATTGCACAGCGCTGCGTGCCTAATATTTCGCACGTGAACAGCACCAGCGAAGCGCACTCTTTCTGTCGCGGCCTGTAGGGGCGCGTCTGCATCGGTTCATTTCACCTGAGATAGCGCGCGCGCGTACACGCACACGTCATTATGGAGTGGACAAACAATCTAATATTCGAGTTTTTAAATCTCTACGAAAATGAACCAGTGCTTTGGAATAGTTCGTCACCACAGCATGAAAACAAGAAAGATTCCCATAATGCGTGGTTACGGATAAACACTAATTTAAAAGGTGGCACTATACCCCAACCACGGAGTTATAAAAGGAAGAAAGAAAATTTATCAAATGTTGACCACTTAATAAAATCATAGCGGCTGCACACCACGCAGCCATGCGCTCCGTTATATCACACATGTTGGAGTGGCGGTGACGACAGGCGGGTACAGGCCGACACAGGCCGTGGGAATGGCTCGGCACTAGACGCACAGGCCTGGTGTGCGATTCTCTAAGATTCAATCAACAAACTCGACGTTCTTTTTCGCTTGACTTTCACTTGTTTATTATGAATTTTGACATAAAGAATCGAAGTGAACGACGATGTGACGGTGAAACTTCGTTAGAGAATCGCACCCCTGCACAGGCATCCACAGGCGTGGCGCGATCCGGCCTAGCCTGTGATAACACGTGCCGTGGGAACCCACCTTTATGATGCCGATGAATATACAATGAAATTAGGTATACTAATATAAAATGAAATAAATCTACCTACAAAGTGAACTGAGCATATTAAAATAAAATTAAAAGAGTTTGGTGGTTATCATTTTATCAGGTAACCACTTTAATTGTCACTACTTTATTAACTTTATTTATTGTCTATAGGCGTTGTCACTAAATGTATGTCTATTTTAAGAAGTTCAAAAAGGAAACACTGACTCCAATTTATAACGTATAATACGAGAGCGATTACAAGGTGCCGGCCGTCATCGGACTGCAATCGGACTGGCTGAAATTACAACGGGTCTCTTATAATATATCCCGTGTATCACAGGTTCACACGCATACACACACGCATACTGTACCCATACATGTAGTTACACTATTCCGCCCCAAAAAGAAAAGTTTGGGTAATAAAAAAAACTTAATAAACAAACAAGTAGGTACAATGAAAATAACTCAACAATCAAAACAATATTACATTTAAGATAAAAACAAAGCATGATAAAGTTCTCATTGAATTGTTGAACATGGAAACCAATTAACTAATATCATAAACATAGGTAATATAGACTAACCCAGCAGTGGGGACATTAAATGGCTGATGATGATGATGATGATTACTTACAGTCACAAACTATAGTTCTATAAACAATGTCGTTTCACGCCGAGCAATAAAAGTCATGGAACTCAAGCGTCGACATAAGTGGACGACAAGAAATCTGATTGTGTGTTAAAGAATTTATAAACAAATTTTGATATAAACAAGTGTTTTTATACCTACACAAATAACTGTAACAATTATTTAAAACTATGATTACTTACTTCCTGCACTTTATATAAAATAAACATTCTTAACATTAAATTATTATAAACTGTCACTGTACTCGATACACCTAACACTTAAACCTAAAATACAATAACTTACAAAATTGAAACGAACGGGCTTTATTATCGTTCGGCCGCTAAGCGTAGTGCGGCTGAGCGGATTTGCGTTATCCGCTCCTCCTAAGACATTCTGTGTTTCACTATTACAAGTTTGCGTAGACGATGCCGTAGCCTTAATATTAGTGTTAGAGTAAGTAGAATATTCACTAGTATAAGCGGGTTTCAACCTATCTATAGATATATTAACGTTACCTCTAAGCATTTGAATTGAATAAAACTTATCATTCCTACTTAACACTTTAAAGGGACCCTCATACGGTGGTTGTAAAGACTTCCGTACGAGGTCGCTTCGGATAAAAACATGACTTAAATCAGAATGTACAAATACTGTGCCCGCATCCTTATGTGATGTAGGTTTTGGCTTTAACTCATTTATTAATTTACGTAAATGTTCGACATATTCACTATAATTCAAAATAGTCGGATTTTTTTCATCAAAAAATTCTCCCGGTAACCGTAATTTTTGACCATACGTCATTTCAGCTGCGCTGACACTAGTATCAGACTGCGGCACTGTTCGTAGTCCTAACAAAACGATAGGTAACTCTTCAACCCACGTTTTAGAATCTAACCTGGCCATGAGCGCTGCCTTTAAGGACCTGTGCCATCTCTCAACCAACCCATTACTTTGAGGGTGGTAGGGCGTGGTACGGGTCTTATGTACGCCTAAGTATTTCATCAACTGTTGATAAACATTACTTTCAAATTGCCTGCCTTGGTCGCTCGTTAGCTGAACAGGGCAGCCAAATCGTGAAACCCAACCTTCAAATATTACTTTTGACACGGTTTCAGCAAAAATATCCTTTACTGGAAATGCTTTCGGCCAACCTGTTTGTCGATCTATTATAGTAAGAAGGTATTTATAATCCTGTATGGAAATCGGAAGGGGGCCTACTATATCAACATGTATATGCGTGAAACGTTCTGCCAACGGAAAATTACCTAAAGATGACTTAACGTGTCTATGTACTTTAGCACGTTGACAAGGTATGCAAATTTTCGCCCAATTGCCAACATCTTGATTCATGTTAACCCAAAAGAATCGATCCTGTAGAAGCTTACGCGAGGAACGGATTCCGGGGTGACTAAGATTATGAATGTATTCAAAAGCTATCCGTCTAAATCATCATCATCATCATTATGTCAGCCGAACGACGCCCACTGCTGGGCATAGGCCTCCCCCAAGGATCTCCACAACGATCGGTCCTGCGCTGCCCGCATCCAGCGGCTTCCTGCGATCTTGACCAGATCGTAGGTCCACCTTGTAGGGGGCCTGCCCACGGAACGTCGTCCGGTACGCGGTCGCCATTCGAGAACCTTTCCGCCCCAACGGCCATCGGTTCTCCGCGCTATGTGTCCCGCCCACTGCCACTTCAATGATGCAATCCTTCGAGCTATGTCGGTTGTTTTAGTTCTCCTGCGGATCTCATCATTTCCGATTCGATCGAGCAGGGAGTAATGTTCCCAACATTAACTGGAGCGGGTGCAACATGGGCATTGAACATGATTTTCGTCTTATCCATGTCCATCTTAAGACCCACTCTTTGCGAAGCATTACCGAGATCTTCGAGCATTGTGTTCAGGTCTTCCAAGGTCTCAGCCATAAGAACTACATCATCGGCAAACCGTAGGTGTGTTAGGTACTCGCCATTGATGTTGATGCCGTATCCTTTCCAGTCCAGCAGCTTAAAAATATCCTCCAACGCAGCTGTGAACAGTTTGGGAGAGATGACATCTCCCTGTCTCACACCTCGCTATAGTTGGATAGGATTAGAGCTCTGGTTCTGTAATCGGACCGACATGGTGGCGTTTTGGTATAAGTACCTCAGCACCTCGATGTACCTGTAGTCTATTTGGCACCTCTGGAGAGACTGCAGCACCGCCCAAGTCTCAATCGAATCAAAGGCTTTCTCATAGTCCACGAACGCCAAGCAAAGTGGCAAGTTATACTCTTCGGTCTTCTGTATAACTTGCCGCAGCGTATGAATGTGGTCTATGGTCCTATCTATGGTCAGTCTAAATGGTTCGGGTAAATAAGGTCTAGCCTTATCAGTAGACATTTCGCACCAAACAGGTAAATCGCATCCGGGTAATAATATTTTCTTAATATTCCATTTATTACTCGGATCATTTCGCAAATTAGTTAAAATTTCATCGGTTGTCTGCGCTTTGCTTATATTTGAATAATCTAATTCCGTCGAGCAACTTACGGCCTCGACTCGTGATAACGAGTAAGCGTTACTACATTGTTGTCCCCAACTACGTGGTTAATGCTCGTAGTGAACTCGCTAATGAAAAGCAATTCTCTAACGCGTCTTGGTAATTCACTATCACTACCGATTTTCGAAAAAGCGAAAGTTAAAGGTTTGTGGTCCGTGTAAATTACTAAGTTTTGACCTTCTATCATATTGCGAAAATACTTTACGGCAAGGTAAATTGCTAATAACTCCCTATCGTAAGTACTATATTTCTGTTGGGCAGGTGTCATTTTTCTAGAAAAATATTCTAGTGGCGTCAATGCGTTGTTAACTTGCTGTTGCAAGACTGCGCCCACACTTGTATTCGACGCGTCCGTCATAAGTGCGAACGGAGTGTCGGGTTTAGGGTGTGATAAGGTAACTGCGCGCTGTAACCTATTTTTACATTGAATAAACGAATCGTTCGACTTATCAGTCCAGTTAATTTTAGTTTCATCCTTTTTCTTTGAAACTTGTAAAAACTTGTTTAATTCCATTTGATGTTCTATGGCATTAGGTACGTGTTATCTATAAAAATTAACCATACCTAAAAATCGCCTTAGTTGGTCAACAGTTTCAGGCCTAGAAAAGTTGGAAATAGCATCAACTTTTTCTTTTAAAGGACGAATACCTTCAGCCGAAACTTCGAATCCAAAAAAATCGACTTTACTCTGGCCGAACGAGCATTTATTCAAGTTTATGGTCAAACCGGATTTATTTAATCGCTCGAACACTAAATTTAAATGCTTTTTATGTGTAACACTGTCAGAACTTGAAATTAATAAATCATCAACGTAACAATAAACAAAATCTAAACCTTCTAAAACAGTGTGATTCATAAACAGTTGAAAAGTTTGCGCTGCGTTTCGCAAACCAAATGTCATACGCGGGAATTCAAACAAGCCGAAAGGTGTTATTATGGCAGTCTTCTTCACATCCTCAGGGGCGACCATTATAAAATGATACGCACGGTTAATATCTAGCCGAGTGAATACAGTTTTACCTTCTAATAAATATGTAAAGTCGTGTAGTCTCGGTATCGGATATCTATTCGGCTTAGTGATAGCATCAGGGGGTGTCAACTCTCTAGGGAGAATTTTTTATACCTACAAGGGCAGATTTCTGTCGATGTTGCTACTTCAAATAAATATTTTTTTTTAGATATAGCAATACCGTTAAATCACGTGACCCGCAGACAATATGGCGTTTTATTTGATTTCCACTTCGTTTGATGTTTTGTTGCGAATTCGTAATTTCATTGTGTTATTTGTGATTTCACTTAACTTTGACAAGAGTTTCGGTTCCTCCGTTCATGTTTTACAAAGTACAGTGAATTTTGTTTCGCATTGACTCTAACTCTACTTTGTGGTACATACTCCTTGTGAGATATTTGACCCTTGGAAGTGTTCCCCAGTTCTATATGGCTGAAAACAGGAGAAAGTTTATTATGTGCGGTCGCTCGTATGCCCAGGACAATATCAAAGTGTTCCTGTTTCCGAAACCAGCCGTAAGAAACCTTCGGTATGTATTACAAGCCGGTGGGACAATTTTGTTATTGTTATTGTTTTTGTAGATATTAATGTGTTTGTATAATGTATTTCAGGTGTGGACTATGGGTGCAATAATATATATTCCCAGAGAGAAAGTACAGCTCTATTGTTTCACAAAAAAATATGATGACGACAGAATGTTGTGCCAGAAGCACTTCAATGATGAGGCTTTTACTGATGGCTCTAAGACAAATTTACTTGGACAGCTGTTCCATCAGCTATGTAAGTTAAAAAGTATATTGCAAGCATCAAATTATGTATCTACATTGGTGAGCACTTATAATTAAATCCTCATTTTGTTTTAGGTGGAAGCTGAAGTGAACATCAACCTGAATGAACCTTTACCTGGCCCTTCGCATCGAGTAATGTGTATAGCCAATCCATGTCAAATTACTTTCTAGATAGATAAGCCGCAGAAAGACAGTCATGGCATTGTGAAATAGTGTTAGTGTTTATTACATAAACAATCAAACATGTAAGTAAGTTTTATGTTAATGTGCAAATAGACTTTTGACTGGTTCAGTTTATAAATAGGTATGATTTAAATAAAAAGTTATTTAAAAAGTTAGGCAAATATATACTTGGATATTCTTTTTTAGGCCTATGCCCAGCAGTGGGCGTCGTTCGGCTGACATGATGATTCTTTTTTTATCATAAATCATTCATACGAGTAAAATTTTATAATTATGCCTAAAATTTTGATTGTTTATTATGATAATAACATTAAATTAATATGATGATGAAAACTTTATTTTTATTTTCAATCCCTGGTTTCTCAAAGATAAAGGGACTGGAAATGAGTCTATCATCTTTGTGACTTAAATTATTTATAAGTATTTATCCAACACGAAGTGCTAGACTCATTTCAGTCGCCATTATGGCGCATCCAGATCGGGGTGAGTAGTCTCGAAGGTACTTACGAGGCTACTCTCCCGGTCTGGGTGTGCCTATCAATAAATTCAGAATCCAAGTGAATAGTAGGTGATTCAAATTTCCCGCCTCACGCAAGTTTGCTTGGGAAAAAATAAGATGGCAGCACCTCCAAACTAATTTTGTTCTAGATTTTTTTCTATGAAGTTGACATTCAAATCAAATCAAATCAAATCAAAATATTTATTTATTCACATAAACATAATAAGCATGTACTTATGAATCGTCAATATTTTCCTACCACCCATTCAAGACTTTTTTAACTGACAAGAAGAATGGGCGCAAGAAACTTGCCAGCGCGTATCTCAGGTAACGACATTTACAAAAATACATTCTTCTCCTTGGAGTAATTGTGTTCTGTGGATAGCATTAAGTGCTCTATAATCGCCACAAGGTCGTAACTGGCCGTCTTTTTTAGGCACAACGTGGAGAGGACTAGTCCAGGCACTTTTCGACGGTCTACAAATCCCTAACTGTTGCATTACCCTAAAATTCTTCCTTTACTTTTGCGTAACGATGGGGTGGAAGCGGTCTTGCTTTCGCGTGCACGGGCGCGCCACTAGTTTCAATATAGTGAAAAACAGAATGTTTAGGCGGCTCTTTAAAAGACACGGGTTTAGTAATATCAGGATACTTTGCCAAAATATCATATATATATACACACACATATATGACACTCATCTAAAGTATTAATTGAGTGTTCCTTAGTACACACAACACAACAGATGCTGACACATTTATCTGTGTAAGGTCATCAACTAATCTGCATGCATTAACATCAACTAACAACTTATAATGTGACAAAAAATCTGCACCCAATATATGTTGTTTAACATCTGCAATTATAAAAGTCCACTGAAAGTCTCTTCTTAAACCAAGATTTATATTCAAAGTCTTAATACCGAAAGTCTGAATTTGTGTGCCGTTTGCCGCGTATAAACTATAATCCGAAAACTGTTTATTATAAGTCGTTAAATGCACTTTACTACGCGACAAAACGGAAACGTTTGCACCAGTGTCCACTAGAAACTTTAAATTATTACACTTATCTGTAACACATAAGCGGTGATTGGCGACGCCTATGCAGTTTCCCACCGCTTCTTGCTGCATGGCGCTCAGTTTTCCTGAACGAGGGACGTCGCTGAAGGAGGTGCACCTTTTCACGCGCATGGTTGTACGCACTTGTGCGCGTTATCTCTGTATTTATAGTGGTAATAGCACATCAAATTTTCTTTATCACGCGGTGCAGCACGCTGGTGGGTCCCGTCGCGCAAATTTCGCGAGCGGGAACGCGTTTGGTTTTTCCATCGACCCGGTGTTCTTGATCTTCCTCTCAAGGTCAATTTATCCAGCCGTTGATTAATTTTCGCAATTTCTGCGATCAATGAGGCGTCACTGGATGATTGTCCGCTGTTTTCCACGACAGCAACTGTGATTGGCCTTATAGATTCCATCACTTTATCGGCGACGGTGGCCAGGGTATTAAGATCTTTGGTATCTGTTACTACTAGGACTGCACGCACTGAAGAAGGCAAATGGTTTTGCCACAGAATATTTAAGGTATCATTAGTTATTTTATCGCGCGCTAACTCGCGCATCCGCCGAAGAAGTTGCGATAGCTTTCGATCGCCCAAATCCATTTCTCCGATCAATTTTTGTATCTGTCGCGATTCTGACTCTTCGTATATGGCTAAAAGAGTGGATTTTAGTGCATCATAGTTACCGGTTTCCGTAGGATTTATTAAGAGGTCCGTAATCTGTTGTATCACCTGTTTCCCTAATTTGGAGACAACCAGTTGAAATTTCGCAACATCTACTAATTTTTTATTGTAAAGCACCGATTCTATTTGTATGAACCATATGCGTGGTTTGTAATATGAATTTTTGGTGGTATAGAGAAATTTGGGTACTAGTCAGAGAATTTGGGGGACTAGTGGAGATCTCACCGGAATCAACCCTAGAAAGTTATTTTCGACTCGGCTAGCTCAAATTGCAATTAGGGTCGTAGGTATGCGTAGCTCAGACATCTGGGGCAATAATCAACCTTGGGCGCCGTTGACATTAGTCACAAATGCAAGTTACTAACGCCCGAATTTTCAAACGCAAATCATCTTTGGGAGCGTCTCAAACGTCATGGCATCTCTTTCATACGTTTGACATTTAAAGTGACAGGGCGATGTTTGAGACGCTCCCAAAGATAAGTAGCGTACGAGTATTCGGGCATAAAAGTATTAAACTTATAAACAAAAGTACTAAAATGTCTAATAATTTATTTAGAAGCCCCAGATTGAAGCAAAGTGAATTCAATGAAAAACCACATGTTTGATGCATTGGTAAACATTTAATACTGATACAATTTAACACAAAACCAGCATAATAGTACTAATAATAATAAGATAGATTATATCTACTTAACCGTGACATGACACAAAATTGTCGTTGCACTTCACACATTAAACGGGTAACATAACTTTTAACAGAGGGATAATACCTCTTTCAAGCAGATAAACTAGTAGTGCCGACTTAAGACACTAAGTAAAACATGCTCACTACTCATATTTATAAATACCTCTAAGTTGAGCTAAAATATACTAATGGTTAATACATAATGATACATATGTAGGTAAACACTGCCACAGCGAACATGAACCGGTTATCAATGGTAGTTATATTAAAAAATCGGACGACGGCATGGTTTAACACCACTTAAAGAATATGCGGATTACCTCACAGACTCTTATGGCTTTACCATATGGACAGGACCAGCCAACACATTGGAAACACCAATTAACCATCACATCTCGAGCAGGTATAAAGCTGGACATTAACGATCAGTTTTGTCCTAAAACTGTGGCGTAAAACTGTGGCGTCACTCCAAATGGTTTTAGGCCAACTAGATTTCCCCACTGACTGGCGTGACGCCGGCTCTTCAGTTTTCGACCGGCCGGGCTGTTGAAAGACGTGTCTACTTATTTTTGTCGTAAAAAAATGGATTCTGATTTCGAATAAGAAATACAACTAAATACCTATTTTGTAAATATTTTTAGCATCTACATGTTGCCGTTATTAATATCGATCAAAAAACGGCAAAAAATCACGTTTACTTTATGGGAGCCCCCCTAAAATATTAATTTTATTCTGTTTTTAGTACCTATTTGTTGTTATAGCGGCAATATTCAATACATCATCATAAATCATCATCGCAAATACATCATCTGTTAAAAAATAATTTTCTAGCTATCACGGTTCGTGTGATACAGCCTGGTGACATACAGACAGACGGACAGCGGAGCGGAGCAGCTTATCGCTAGCTAATTATTTTAAATCTTCGGTACGTCACTTTCTACTTGTAAAAGCAAAAACTATACACAGCACGCTCGACCACCGCACCACCGCGGGCGGGCGCTGCGAGCGAACTGACGCGATTGCGTGGCGCGTCGTCAGTTAAAACTCTGGAGTGACGATTCGACATTCACGATCAAATTTTGGATTGACGCCGGAGTTTTACGCCACAGTTTTAGGAAAATTTGACCGTCAATGGCCAGCTTAAGGGTCTGGCCGGTTAACTTCCCACACAGCACATGGTACCCGAAGTCCCGAAGACGAACATATTACCTTCCCTTTAGCAGGCAGGGTAATGAAGCCCTAAAACAACCAAAAACATTTAGTTAAGACCAGCCGCCATTTTGTGACGAGTCAGTCACAAACACGTGAAACATTCTTATCACGGACTTACCTAAACGGGCATGCAATTATATTAATAAAATGCGCCGACGGAACCAGTCCACACTGATTTCCATCTTCATCATGAGATTTCCATCTTCACCTGATGAAATCCCACAGGATCTTATACAGCACCGCGATAAAATTAATTAAGAGATCTCCGATCGCATAGCCATCTCGGAAGACCAAGAAAAATGTCCCACAAGCGGTGACGAATCCCTTCCGCAAGCACGTTCCGTTTCACACGACACAAGTATGCTCCCAATCAAATGACGAACATCTCTCTTGCGGAACGCAACAAAGATAAAATATTAAAACGAAATTGGCTACTTACTTTATAAATAGTCAATTTCGTTCCCAAACTATGGCACGGGAGAGAATAAAAATACAATCATTAGAAAATCACCGGCCACGGGCCGGCAATCGTCCGCGGTAACGGAACACTTCTCCACAGAGCACAAAGCAGGGTGCCAGCAATTGGCTATGATGAAGCTAATACAAAAATTAAAAAAAAAATCTAGACCATTAATTTATGGGCTTCGAATTTATTGAAATGTCCTATAATAATAAAAGGAAATTAAAAGTTCCTCGTTCCTCGTCCTAGCCAGACAGAGGCACATGCGTGTGAGCGAGACACTACATCTGTCAACCGCCTGCCAAACGTCAACTGTCATCGTCACACGTCGGACAGTTGTCAAGCGTTGTGGCAAAAACAAACTCATCTCCACAACATAATCTTATCTTGGAGTTCAACATAATGGATATTGAAATCAACCAATATTGAGAGGATTTCGTGATTAACCCCTGTGACAATTAGTGCGTATACACAAGGATCGCTAGGCGAACCTAGGCGAAAAGGTAAAACTTTCATTTACAAAAAATACGGTGTTACAGGTTGATCCTCCCAAAAGTCTGGAATGCGGGACGACACAGTCACTTGTCCTAACTTAGATAAATTCGCATTTTCGCCGGCCACTGGATTCGCTACTGTCACCGGTTCATCCATTTTTAATTAACTAATATACTGAGACCGAAAATTATTGAAAAAAAAAGAAATATCAGGTAACCACTTTAATTGTCACTAGTTTATTAACTTTATTTATTGTCTATAGGCGTTGTCACTAAATGTATAGTCTATTTTAAGAAGTTCAAAAAGGAAACACTGACTCCAATTTAAAACGTATAATACGAGAGCGATTACAAGGTGCCGGCCGTCATCGGACTGCAATCGGACTGGCTGAAATTACAACGGGTCTTTTATAATATATCCCGTGTATCACAGGTTCACAGGCATGCACGCACACGCATACTGTACCCATACATGTAGTTACAAGAGCATAATAATTAGATCTAGTTACTTGTGTGAAAATAATATTTTTCGAGAGAGTAATGTAGAGAGGCCAAGTTGAAAAAACATGATTTCCGTAGGACTGAAATTTTTATACCGATAAGTGGTGTCGTTGGATTCAGCTTAGTCTACTGATTGTCAAAATGCATGTTGTCGCTTTTTAAAATGGTGGAATAAGTACTTATGACGTCACATAAATGGTGAGTCCTAGGTTTAGATTTTGCCGATTATTGCGATATCTAATTATTGAATATAAGCAAACTAGGTGTCAAATGAAAGATTGTTAAATTTCTAACAAAACATGTTAAGTAATTTTTGATGTAAGTATTGTATTTAAAAAAATATAATCCACTTTTGAGTTTTTTTGTAGTTTATTTCCCTGAACAATACGTTTGGTGCACCAATATACACAACTTGTATATAAATTAGATAAAACACTGGGCAATAAATAATTAGCTTCATTTTTGAAGAGTATCCTACACTTTAAATTTTCCAAATCCCAGTAAAAACAACAACATTATGACAAAAACAACATCATCACGCACATTCGTGGTCATAGAACTAGATGGTACTAGGTCTTGGCGAAATGTCGTCGGGAAGCTGCAATTTGTGATGAAAGAAAGCCGCTTTGCACAGTGATACAAGGGACCAAAATAAGCAATTACACCCGCAGCAGCGAAAGTTTCATCCCGTAGAAACAGAGATGGCGCCACTTCTCTAAAATATCATTTAAAAAATCTACAAGCCAAACCGCCGCAATGATTTTGATAAATTAGGTGTCAAGGGAAAGATAATAACTTAATTTATCATATAAAAAAATATTGTAAAATCATACGATTAAAAAAGGGTCCAAATATTACTTTGTTTGAAAAAAAAATCGGGTTGGTAACGAGATATTACTTATTTAAAAAAAAGTTTCTTGCGTTATCTTTTTATCAAGTAATATTGTTGACAATTAAATACAGTATTTGATAAAAAAGCTGCTTGGCGATATCTGTAATAATTATGGAGTTAAAAAAATATTAATGAGGGCAGTAATTTCTCGGGCGCACCGATTTCAATGATCCAGATATCAAAATAATCAAGTTATCACAGTTATCAAAATTCAGTTTCTGATACTATTTTAAACAAAAAATTTGGCCGCCATCTTGAATTTTTATATTTTTAACATTGAGTTGCTGTTTTCTTGTCAAAATAGAACCAGAAACTTAGTTTCATTGAAATCGGCCTGCAAACAAAACAGTTGGCCGCCATCTTGGATTTTTTAATACTTTTAACATTGTGTTGTTGTTTTCTTGTCAAAATTGTACCAGAAACTGAGTTTCATCGAAATCGGCCAGCAAACAAAAAATTTGGCCGCCATCTTGGATTTTTATATTTTTAACATTGCGTTGCTGTTTTCTTGTCAAAATAGAACCACAAACTGAGTTTTATTGAAATCGGCCTGCAAACAAAAAAGTTGGCCGCCATCTTGATTTTTATATTTTTAACATTGCGTTGCTGTTTTCTTGTCAAAATAGAACCAGAAACTGAGTTTTATCAAAATCGGCCCACAAACAAAAAAAACAAGTGTGGCACTCAGGGACTGCCGCGGTAAAGCTATTGCATAAGTAAATAGTGTAATTAAATTACACACCAAAACAATTATTCATTCAAAAAAATATGAACAAAAAGAACGATATTAAGAGCTTGATCATCGAATTTCGCGCGATGAACATTTATATAGATATAATGTGTATTACCTATACCTATACCACTATTATATTATGTGCCTATACACAAAGGTACCTACCTACTTCGATCAACAATAGTACTAGATGAAGGCTCACGAACTAAATGAAAACTTTATATGGCCAGACTGACATTTTTTTAAACGGGGAAAAAAGGTTACGAATGTTACGATCTTACATTATAAATGACAAGAAGCGTTCCAAGTTTGAAATACCTTTGTATTATTGACACTGTCAAAATAATCTACTTATAATTATACTCTCAAGTGAGCGTTCGACGCTTGGCCATGTCTGTCACTCCAACTATGTATCTAGAACTAGGTGTTATTGTTGATCGAAGGGTAAATAGTACACGTGCTTGGTTTAATGGTTTCTATTATATACATAACTAGCGGATCCTCGCGGTTTCACCCGCGTGGCACCCGTTCCCGTGGGAATATCGGGATAAAATATAGCCTACTCAGGAAGAATGTAGCTTTCTAATGGTGAAAGAATTTTCTAAATCGGTCTAGTAGTTTCGATGCAAACAAACAAACAAACAATCAAATCTTTCCTCTTAGTGTAGATGAAGAATCCATCCTAATATTACAAATGTGAAAGTGTGTTTGTTTGTTTATTTGTTTGTTTGTTTGTCCATCTTTCACGCCAAAACGGAGCAACTGATCGACGTGATTTTTGGTATGGGGATAGTTTGGAAGCTGAAGTGTAACAGAGGCTACTTTTTATTACGGAAAATTATAAAATAAAAATGGTAATTTTGTATGGATAATAGTTTTGACTGTCGTACGATACCAAACTGTCATTTATTCCATGGCCGCCTCCGCGTCTGCGCGCGGTCAAAATCGAATAGGTACTAATCTTTTCCATAAGATTAGAACAAAAAAATGTACTGTAACTAGCGCCAAAAATGCCCCAGACGCACATGCGCGCAGACTTATCTGTCACGTAAGTCTATGTATTTTACTCACTTCGTGATTATTTATTTTCATCTGTCTAATAATGGTGATACGAAGTACTCTGTCCTACTAATATTATAAATGTGAAAGTTTAGATGTTTAGATGTTTAGATGTTTGGATGTTTGTTACTCAATCACGCAAAAACGGTTGAAAGGATTTGGCTGAAACTTGGGACACATATACTTTATAGCTTGGAGAGGATCAAGGGTTCTTTTTATCCCGGCAAATTTATATGGCAAAGCAACGTTTGCCGGGTCAGCTAGTGAATATATATAGGTATACAAGGTGTTAGGGGCACCGTTGCAAAAACTTTAAACATGGCTTCAGGCTATCAGGAAATGAAAAAATATTTCGACTCCATACTAAATGTCCCGATTAGTTGCAAAATTTTTATGAAAAGTCGAATTTTTGAATGTCCGCCATCTTGTCGACAGTGCTGCTCTCTGTAAATTGGTGTCATCATAATAGCCTGTACTAAAGCCACCCAGCTGCCAGCTGGCCCTATGGCCCTATTCGCTAGCTCAAATGAAAAGTGGATGTAATTTCCACTTTCATTTGAGTTAGCGAAAAGACAGTCATCGTGTTCTACTGATTTTAAGAAGTTGGCGATAAAAATAAAACACCCAGTTTTGATTTGGATTTTTATTACCTATTGTACCTATATATAATTATATATGTTTGTATTTATTATATACATCTTCTTTCTAAGACTAAGGTTGACGGAGTGGTTGTGGTCATGGTCCGCTAAGTTGGTAGCGGCTTTTGCGGCGATGCTCCTCTATATCTCTCTATTTGTGGCACTGCGTGTGCATTCTGTAAGGGCACACTTGGTTGTGGACTTGATAAGGACTTGATCATCTTGTGGGTGATCAGCCGCGAAAACATTGACTCTTCCTTGTTTCTTCAATCGAATCGTTCCAAGAAGCTTGCATTATGGATGATAAGTCCAAACATTCTTAGAATTCGCACTTGCACAATCGTCGAAAGCCTTTGTTTGATCCGAAGCTCCTTTTTAGTGGAAACATTTGTGTGACGAGCAGTCCGTTTGATCATCATACACCACATCTCAATCTTCTTGTGGTACTTTTGTTGGAGCGTCCATGTTTCAGCTCCATATAAGAAGATAGGAAATAGTAAGCTTTTCGTGTATCGAACCTTGGTGTTATTGATTGTGCGGCGATCTGTCCATATTATTATCTTCGTTAGCTTTTCAAAGGCTGATCTGGTTAGGTTAGGCCAGCTCGTCTTTTGAGATCAACAATAACACCTAGGTCTGTGCAATTGAATTGAATCATCGTCATCAGTTAATATATGTCACTATTTGTAGGTACCTACTTAATTATTACACGGATTCACCAACACTTCTTGCCTTAACAATGTTTTCGACATATTATCGCACTGCTTTTACAAAAATATATTATTTTAGCAGCTAACTTTTTCCATACTTTTTTATAAAAATCCGAGATTGACAAGTGACATTAATTTGACATAATTTTGAGATTACTGCTTTTTCTTCTTTTTATTATTATTTCTGTTTCAGCCAGTGCTTCACGTTTTAGGCGCTAGTTACAGTACATTTTTTGTTCAAAAACTTATGGAAAAGATTAGTATTCGAATTTGACCTATATCAAAATAAACACATGTAATCAAAAAGAGAAAAATACCTTTATCTCTTTTTAACAACAGGTTTTTTGTATATTTATCTCTTTTTACCAAAACAATGTTAGTAAGAGACAAAATATATGTAAACCCCGATTGTCAAAAAGAGATAAACAATGTTTTGTTAACCTCCTAGGGTGTTAGGTTTTTTCGTTACGGAATTTCTTGGTTCGGTCGCCGCGCTCAAAGCCCGCGATAAAAGCTATGCAATAGCTTAAAAAGTCGGCCGCCGTCTTGGATTTTGATCATGTTTAACATTTCGTTGCTGTTTTCTTGTCAAAATAGTACCAGAAATTGAATTTCACCGAAATCAGCCAGCAAACAAAAAAGTTGGCCGCCATCTTGAATTTTTATATTTTTAACATTGCGTTGCTGTTTTCTTGTCAAAATAGTACCAGAAACTGCGTTTCATTGAAATCGGCGTGCTAACAAAAAAGTTGGCCGCCATCTTGGATTTTTTAATACTTTTAACATTGCGTTGCTGTTTTCTTGTCAAAATAGTACCTACCAGAAACAAATCGGCTTACAAACAAAAAAGTTGGCCGCCATCTTGGATTTCTTTATATTTTTAACATTGCGTGGATGTTTTCTTGTCAAAATAGTACCATAAATCGAGTTTTATCGAAATCGGCCCACAAACTAAAAAATTGACCGCCATCTTGGAGTTTAATTTTTTTGACATTGCGTTGCTGTTTTCTTGTCAAAATAGTACCAAAAACCGAGTTTCATCGAAATCAGCCTACAAACAAAAAAGTCGGCCGCCATTTTGAATTTTTTAATAATTTTGACATTGCATTTGCATTATTAAATTATATTATTAATTTAATATCGCAATACCAATGTACCCACCCGGGGTCGTAAAAGGTCCACGGTCACATTTTAAAGTGACAACCTTTACGTACTTACGTAAATACCTATACGACCGTCGGCATCGCCCAAATTCAAGGCCGTCGTCCAACTGTACATAGAAAGATTGCTTAAACTGTGCCTATAGTATGTTAGGATGTACACATAAACCGCATCAATCACAAATACTCATGATGTAAAACGTATCAAAATCGATTCAGCCAAACGTGAGATATTCACGGACAAACATACATAATGTACATAAAGGGTCAAACTGAGACCTTCTTTCTCCTTGAACCTCCTTTTTCAAAGTCGGTTGTAATACCAAAACCTTCTCCTAAATGTAACAAATACTTTTCTGAAAACCGCATCTCGCGGACAAACCTTCATACATACATGCGGGTCAAACTGAGAACCTCCTTTTTTGAAGTCGGTTAAAATACTAAAACCTTATCCTAAATGTAACAAATACTTTCCTGAAAACCGCATTTAAATAAATCAGTTCAGCCAAAAGCGAGATAATCGCGGACAAATATAAATACAAAAAAATGCAGGTCAAACTGAGAAGCTTCTTTTTTTTGAAGTCACTTAAAAATTATTACTATCGTTCGGTCATTGTCGATATTACATACTCGAAATAGAAGGGAGAGGTGAGGCGGAAGGAGATCCACCTCCTCTGTCCTCTCCACCAATCAACTAGCAGGCATAATCGTCGTGGAACTCACACCTAGCAAATCAAGAAACAAGCGCTACCTAGCGGTGGCTTTTAAGCTGGACATTGACGATCAGTTTTGTCCTAAAACTGTGGCGTCACTCCAAATGGTTTTAAGCCAACTAGATTTCCCTACTGACTGGCGTGACGCCGGCTCTTCAGTTTTCGACCGGCCGGGCTGTTGAAAGACGTGTACTCTTCGTGTACTACTTATTTTTGTCAAGAAAAAAAAAGGATTCTGATTCCGAATAAGAAATAGAATTAAATATTTTAAGCATCTACATATTGCCGTTATTAATATCGAGCAAAACACAGGAAAAAATCACGTTTGTTGTAGGGGAACCCTCCTTAAATATGAACTTCATTTTATTTTAATTATTTATTTTTAAAGTGAGTAGTATTTAGTACAACTAAATATTCTGAAAATACTTAAAACGTCTACCTATTGCCATCATTAATATCACGTTTACTTTATTGGAGCCCCCCTTAAATATTAATTTTATTCTGTTTTGTTTTTAGTACCTATTTGTTGTTATAGCGGCAATAGAAATACATCATCTGTTAAACAATAATTGTCTAGCTATCACGGTTCATGTTATATAGCCTGGTGACAGACAGACAGACGGACAACGGAGTCTTAGTAATAGGGTCCCGTTTTTACCCTTTATACTTAGCACCACCGCAGCACGCTCGGCTCGACCACCGCACCACCGCGGGCGGGCGCGCAGCGATCGAACTGACGCGATTGCGTGGCGCGTCGTCAGTTAAAACTCTGGAGTGACGATTCGACATTCACGATCAAATTTTGGATTGACGCCGGAGTTTTACGCCACAGTTTTAGGAAAATTTGATCGTCAATGGCCAGCTTTAGCGTAAAAATGCAGTAAATAACAGATAAACTGTTATACCCTTGGTTACTTTCGTTAATAACCGGCTTCGCATCTTCCGCACTTGTGTCGTCACCGATATCGGCACGACAGACGATATCGTTGACGGTAACGACACAATGTGAAAGCATTTAGTAGTGATTGTATGAAACTGCCAGTCCGACGATATCGTGCCGATATCGTGTCGTTACCGTTATCGTGCAATGTGAAAACGCCCTCTCTACATTTACGTAAAAACCGGCCAAGTGCGAGTCGGACTCACGCACGAAGGGTTCCGCGCCATCATAAAATCACGTTTTTTTGTATGGGAGCTTCCCTTAAATATTTATTTTATTCTGTTTTAGCGTGTCGATCGTTCGGCTTTAGATCTCGTTAGATCAAAATTGCGCTTCACGTATAGCGTTTTCAGTGGCGTCATAGAGGTCCTCGCGTGTGCAAGATGAAGGGCACGGCAACAGAAATACATCATCTGTAAAAATTCCAACTGGCTAGCTATCACGGACCACGGTTCATGAGATACAGCCTGGTGACAGACAGACAGACAGACGGACAGCGGAGCCTTAGTAATAGGGTCCCGTTTTTACACTTTGGGTACGGAACCCTAAAAAGTAGTAAAACTAAGTTTTTTTTATTATAAGGATGAAGACTTCTAATGCGTCATGCTCGTGAACGTGTGCTGCCAGTGGGAATGGGTCTGCTCTTATCTGCTTGCCTTAAAATGTGTTTTTATTTTATTTTATTAATTTTATTAAGAATTACATTTGAAACATGTATGGCGCAACTTGCAGTATATAGTAGTATTGTCTTTTGTTTTAAACTAATATTAAAGCTTTAAGTAGAGTTCCTAAGTAACTGAAAATTGTTCACCGCTATGATCATTAGTTCGCCTATACTTAACTGTATTTATCATAACCCATTGTGTAATTGTGATGGAAACTGACCTTAGTCATACCATGTTAAGGTCATTTTTCAATTTGACGACTCTGTATGAAATAAAACAGGGAGAAAAAAACAACCCTTGCCCCCTTATTACAAAACGTGGACTTAAAGATAGACCTGGTTTAAAATTCATGCTAATTCTGTCAAAATGAAAGTGACAGCACCAGTTTAGTACCAGTTTTAAACCAGGACTATTTTAGTCCACGTTTTGTAATAAGGGGGCTTGAGTTTCTTGCCGGTTCTTCTCCAAGGTCTCCCGCTGTAGGGTTTGCGAACCGATGGCGTAGCTTCTATGACGTTCACAAGTATTGTAAATAACAATCTAAATTGAATAAACAAATTTGAATCTGAATCTTGAATCTTGAATGCTTAAAGAATGTACACGGAGTGAGGTGAATAAGGCACGTCTGGCGAAAGGCGTAGGTACTTACAATAATTATAGGTAACTACTTACTTAAATTAAAATAATCGGTAATTTTTTTGAGTAGGTAAGGTAAGGAATAATGCTATACTTACAGGTTTATTTAACATCATACATTTTTTTTTACAACACGGGAATGATGTTGCAATAATGTAGAGAATATTGTTACAACAAAGTTTTAGAAAATAATACAATAAACTTTCGCAGAACGAAGCTAAACACGCAATGCACTTTCGCATTCGGCGCTTGACGCTTGACTGACTGGAGTCGACACGGAGAAGTCGTCGCTCGCATACAGCGCGCGAGTCGGCTCGGCACCCCTCGCCAATTGCTCGACTGAGTGAGACCGCGAACAGTAGTACCAGGGTGGTCTCACTCCGCGCTTAAACTTTTATATAGGCTAATACAAAAGTTTAAGCGCGGAGTGAGACCCCCCTGGTACTATTTAATTTTGACTTACTTCTCCTTTCCTCTTGAATTCCGTACACGAATTTGGTGGTCTTGATGGTGGTGGTCTCGATGGTAGTTCCACACGATTTGCATCTTTTTATACCTTGAACAAAAAGAAAGTATGACTGCTGAACAAAATTTGGTTGAATTGAATAGAATAGGTTTATTTGCATAAGACATGGTGGTACAGTCGAGTTCAATATTAGCTGTGCACTTTTGAACGTCTTTGTCGTAATAATTATTGTGTAAATTTTTACATAAAGACAAAAACGATTTCATAAAACTTAATGCGACATAGTCCAAAAATGCACAGATATTATTGAACTTGACTGTACATGATGATAAAGTAGCTTAAACATAATTATTATCTTGCTTATTTAGCATGCAAAATGTCACAAGTTTAAGTTACAATCATTTACATGAAATGAAACGGATCACAAAGCTGCGTCCAGACTTGTAACATTTTACCGAACATTACCCCGTACCGTGTCAGACACGCGTGTCAGAACGGATAATGTGGACGTCTTTTGACACTCGAACAAATGTTACAAGCCGGTTGTCCGGCTAAAATCCATTCGAAATCTGGAATAAATTGCTAGACACAGATAAATGTACGGACAATGTACGGAGTTACGAAGGTGCAGTGTGGACGCTGGTCTGTGTACTGTTACGCATCGAAGTTACGTGTTACGAGTCGATCCATCGAGCGTCGGTCGGTTTTTATCAAAGGATTTCGCAATTGTCCGCGTGTCAAGGAGACGTCCATACTTGTGTTTATGACATTTTTGATACCCTTTAATACCCCCGGAGGTATTTGAGAGACATCGAATGGTAAAAAAAAATTTTTTTTTGAGATCTGTTAAATCAACTTTTTTTTTTAACTTTATATGTTCTGAATTCATGCCTGAAGGTATTTGAGAGACATCCAATGGTAAACAAAAAATTTTTTTTTTAAATCTGTTGGCTCACAAAAATTTTTTTTTACTTTATAAGTTCTGAATTCAGTTCAAATGGATGAAAACAGAGGGGACGGGGCCGCAGCCCCCCCAACAAGAGGGCTCGGGGGGCTAAGCCCCCCGCCTCCGCCCCCCGAGCCCAAGAAATCCTAACAGTCGTTTTAGGTTAGGTTAAGTTAGAACTGTGACCAAAACGCAGCGCGAGCCGAGCGAGCGAAGGCAGCGGCCGGCGAAGCGCCAGATTTTTTTTTTTTTTTCCAAAAAAAAAAAAGATTACTTTTTGTTTTTTCGTCTTAGATCTTTTTTCAAAAGCTTTTTGATTTTATTCACTTTTTGAAAAAAAAGTTAGTGTTATTTTTATGCACCCCCTTTGCGACACCCGGACGGACGGCCTAAAGTGTATATGCAAAAGAATTAGCCTTAAAAATTTAAAATGCTGCTGAAACTCACTATTCCACGCGGACGAAGTCGGGGGCACAGCTACTAGGTATTAAATACTTATAATCTTTATTTTTTATTCCATCTTTGAACTCAGCAGTTCTGGTGCCTTGCCACGCAGTCTTGTTCGATTGACACCATGCGTCTACACTTGTAACATTATGGCGTGTCTGAACACCGTGTCTTTATAATACATTGTCTCTTTGATACAGTATTACCACAGCGCATGCCCAACAAAACTAGCGATGGATGATAAAGACACGGTGTTCGGACACGCCAAAATGTTACGAGTGTTTAACATTTCATCGTACATGGTTTGTGACCGTGTTAGCACAACCTAGGCCGTCCACATTGAGCGTAACAAGTCTTGTACGATGACACGGAGTCCGGTCCGATGTCATCATGACCCAAGTCTGGACGCAGCTTTACGAGCGAAGTACTGAATTTATGTTATTATCCGTGGGGTAGTCAATTAAAGTGTAATAACATCTATGGTGCCGTGTAGTACCGGCACATGAAAAGAATAGCACTACCCCCTCTCTTCCCGTGGGTGTCGTAAGAGCCGACAGAGGGAAAACTGCCAAAGGAGATGGGCAGCAGCGTCTCCATTTAACAGCAGGCCATACTGCGATCGCCAACCCGCCTGCCAAGCGTGGCGATTATGGCAAAACCCCCCTAAATGGTTACACAAACAAAAAATCGGCCCCCAGTCCCCGGTGGCCCCGCTATTCCTAGCTACGATAGCGGCTATGGTAACGGCGGGGCAGGGGGTGCTAAGAATCCCCGGCTAGGCTCCGGCTACCAACACCGATGACTTGACCTGGCAACCTACAACACGCGCACGTTGAGGCTCGACGAGAAGCTTATAGAGTTGGAAGAGGCAATTAGTAAGTTACATTGGGATATCATTGGGTTATCTGAAGTCCGAAGAGAGGGGGAGGACTCGATTACCCTTCAATCCAGTAACTTACTATACCACCGGGAGGGCGACCAACAGTCCCAAGGTGGTGTCGGGTTCATCGTCCATAAATCCCTTGCCAACAACGTGATCACCATCGGAAGTGTTTCGAGCAGGGTAGCGTACCTGATACTCAGAATATCGGAACGATATTCGCTGAATGTCATCCAGGTCTACGCTCCGACCTCGAATCACGACGATGTCGAAGTGGAGGCTATGTATGAGGAGATCTCTAAAGCCATGCATAGCTATTAAACCCACTACACGGTTGTGATGGGGGATTTTATTGCTAAGTTGGGGCAACGTTGCGGTGATGAGTTGAGAGTGGGGCAATTTGGATTTGGGCAACGGAACGAAAGGGGCCAGATGCTGGCAGACTTCATGGAGAGGGAGAAGCCCTCCTTCTTTAGGAAGCCCGTAAGCCGCAAATGGACCTGGATTAGTCCGTACGGTAAAGTAATAAACGAGATATTTATTATGTCAACGAGGAAGCAAATATTCAATGATGTCGTTGTGATCAACGCCGTAAAGACGGGAAGCGATCACCGCATGCTTAGAGGCACATTGAATATCAACGTCAAGCTGGAAAGATCTCGACTAATAAAATCTAAGCTCCGACCAATACCGGCTCAAATTCAAAACCCCGAGTGCTTTCAGCTCGAGCTCCAAAACTGCTTCGAAGCCCTTGAGAACAGCATCGATGTGGACGATCTATACAACATGGTGGTGGATACTGTCCGCACGGTAGGGTCCAAGCACTACAAAACCCACCGTCCTAAATTAAAGAAACTCTCCAGCCACACTATCCGACTCATGGATCAGAGAAACGAAATGAAACTACAGAACTCAGCGGATGCCCTTCGTTATCGACAGCTAAATAGGCAGATCTCCAAGTCCTTGACAAGCGACCTTCGCCAATTTAATACCGAGCGTATTAAAGAGGCCATTGAGCGGAACAAAGGCTCCAAAGTGTTCGCTAGAGATCTGGCTATAGGGCAAAGTCAACTGACGAGGCTGCAAGCTGAGGACGGTAGTATAATTTCATCAACACCTGAAATCCTGAGGGAGATTGAGAGTTTCTATGGACAGTTGTACTCCACGCAAACACCTGTTGAAAGTAAGGCTACAGAACCTAGAGCCAAGCTTACCCGACACTATACCGAAGATATCCCGGACGTCAGCCTGTACGAGATTAGAATGGCTCTCAAGCAGCTCAAAAACAACAAGGCGGCGGGTGATGACGGAATCACAACAAAACTTCTGAGAGCGGGCGGTAAGCCGATACTTAAGGTCCTCCAGAAGCTCTTCAACTCTGCCATCCTCGAGGGCAAAACGCCAAAGGCATGGGGCAGAAGCGATGTGATGCTGTTCTTCAAGAAGGGTGATAAGACTCTCTTGAAGAACTACCGACCCATCTCGCTTCTGAGCCATATCTACAAGTTGTTTTCGAGAGTCATTACGAATCGTCTCGCTCGCAGGTTTGACGACTTCCAACCTCCCGAACAAGCCGGGTTCCGAAAAGGTTATAGTACCATAGACCACATTCATACGCTGCGACAAGTTATACAGAAGACCGAAGAGTATAACTTGCCACTATGATTGGCGTTCGTGGACTATGAGAAAGCCTTTGATTCGATTGAGACCTGGGCAGTGCTGCAGTCTCTCCAGAGGTGCCAAATAGACTACAGGTACATCGATGTGCTGAGGTACTTATACCAAAACGCCACCATGTCGGTCCGATTACAGAACCAGAGCTCTCATCCTATCCAACTACAGCGAGGTGTGAGACAGGGAGACGTCATTTCTTCGAAACTGTTCACAGCTGCGTTGGAGGATATTTTTAAGCTACTGGACTGGAAAGGATTCGGCATTAACATCAATGGCGAGTACCTAACACACCTGCGGTTTGCCGATGACGTAGTTCTCATGGCTGAGACCTTGGAAGACCTGAACACAATGCTCGAAGATCTCAGCAATGCTTCCCAAAGAGTGGGTCTGAAGATGAACATGGATAAGACGAAAATCATGTCCAATGCCCATGTTGCATCCGCTCCAGTTAATGTTGGGAACATTACACTCGAAGTTGTTGACCACTATGTCTACCTAGGACAAACAATCCAATTAGGTAAGTCCAACTTTGAGAAAGAGATCTCCCGTCGAATCCAGCTCGGATGGGCAGCGTTTGGGAAGCTCCGGCATATATTTGCGTCCAAAATTCCTCAATGTCTCAGGACTAAGGTCTTTGACCAGTGTGTGTTGCCAGTTATGACTTATGGAAGCGAGACGCGGTCATTTACTATGGGTCTCATAAGAAGGCTCAAGGTCACCCAGTAATGGAGATAGCGATGCTTGGTATTTCCCTGCTCGATCGAATCAGAAATGATGAGATCCGCAGGAGAACTAAAACGACCGACATCGCTCGAAGGATTGCTCAGATGAAGTGGCAGTGGGCGGGACACATAGCGTGGAGAACCGATGGGCGTTGGGGCGGAAAGGTTCTCGAATGGCGACCGCGTACCGGACGACGTTCCGTGGGCAGACCCCCTACAAGGTGGACCGACGATCTGGTCAAGGTCGCGGGAAGCCGCTGGATGCGGGCAGCGCAGGACCGATCGTTGTGGAGATCCTTGGGGGAGGCCTATGCCCAGCAGTGGGCGTCGTACGGCTGAAATGATGATGATGATGAACATCTATAGTTAGAGCTAAAGATGGGTGTGAACATAAACTTAAGATTAGCCTGCTAAACTTAAGTTTATGTTTCACGAGTGGCTAATGTTCGATAAAACGTTTATTTGCGTCAAGTTATTTTATTTTTATTTTATTATTAAGACATAGCAACAGCGATACATAATTAGGTAATAGTTAACAATAACGACATAGGTTCTGGCTCATATATTATGTTCGCCTATTATAGGTACACACAACATTCATGTATTGAGTTCATCCATGTATTACACATCAGAGAACTTTAATACATGCAGAATTAAAATGGAATAAAATAAGACACAATGAAAATGTAATTAAATTAAAATTAAACATAATTGAAAGTGGAAAAAATTTAATAAAACCAAAATGGAACCAAAAAGCAATTACTTAAACAAAATTAAAGTGGGACAAAATTAAATAAAGTAAGTAGATTAAATTAGATTTAAATAAAAAAATCAGAACATAAATTAAGGTTTTGTTGAGTTTTTGATTGCTGACTGGTTGGAGATGTAGAAACAATTTATTTTTGAAAGCTCGGGCCGAATCGTGAAAAATATCGATATCTGTGCCCGTAGTGTAAGTTTTTATGTCAAAAAACGCAAACTATTTCGAATGCGTATTAATGTCAATTTGTATGAAAACTATATAAGCGCGCTACTCGCCGCTAGAGACACTAGGGGTACGTATAAGGAAATATGTCTCCCTAAAATAGATATTGACTACAACACAAAGTGACTTTGGCCAAGTTGTATTCAAGTTTGAAAATAAAGAGAAAATAATGACATTTTCAAACTTGAATAACTGCTTGGCCACTAATCGTACACTGTTGACGTTTAAACAAAAAAATATCGTTACACTATTTACAATAGAATTTTTGTTGGCCGCACTTTGGCCAAGCTGTATTCAAGTTTGAATATTAAGAGAAAAAAAAATACATTTTCAAACTTGAGTAACTGCTTGGCCGCTAATCGTACACTGTTGTCACCATAACAAAAAATGATCGTTATACTGTTTACAATAGTAATGTGCAATTTTTTTTCGTTGGCCGCACTTTGGCCAAGCTGTATTCAAGTTTGAAAATAAAGAGAAAAAAAATACATTTTCAAACTTGAATAACTGCTTGGCCGCTAATCGTACGCTGAAAAAAATTATAACTTTACGTATCTACGTAAAGTTATATTTTTTTTTATTTCTAAGTTTAAGTGATAGGCTCTCTGCAAAAAAATATAAATTTTAACAATTACAGTGTTTATGAAAACTATTACCAGTGATCATAAGAGCACAAAATGAATAAAATTTTCGGGCTTCGGGCTTTGTTTCAATTATATTGTGCAATAATGAATTTGACGAATAAAATAGAAGCCATCATAAAAATCGAGCCCCTGATACATTTTCATATAAACAATGCTTACTTCAGAGTTTCAAAGAGTGGAAACTATTTGCAATTCTACAATGATTTTTATCCAACTCGCTTCTGAGCCATATCTACAAGCTGTTTTCGAGATTCATTACAAATCGTCTCACTCGCAAGTGCGACGACTTCAAACCTCCCGAACAAGCCGGATTCCGAAAAGGCTATAAGTACCACAGACCACATTAATACGCTGCGGTAAGTAATACAGAAGACCGAAGAATATAACTTGCCACTATGCTTGGCGTTCGTGGACTATGAGAAAACCTTTAGTTCGATCGAGACCTGGGCAGTGCTGCAGTCTTTCCAGAGGTGCCAAATAGATTACAGGTACTTCAGGTTCTGAGGTACTTATACCAAAACACCACCAAGTCGGTCCGATTACAGAACCAGAGCTCTAATTCTATTTAACTACAGCGAGGTGTGGGACAGGGAGACGTCATTTCTCCGAAACTGTTCACAGTTGCGTTGGAGGACATTTTTAAGCTCCTGGACCGGAAAGGATACGGCATCAACATCGATAGTGAGTACCTAACACACCTGCGGTTTGCCGATGATGAAGTTCTTAGCTGAGACTGAGACCTTGGATGACCTGAACACAATGTTCGAAGATCTCAGTAATGCTTCTCAAAGAGTTGTTCTAAAGATGAACATGGATAAGACGAAAATCATGTCCAATGCCCATGTTGCATTCGCTCCAGTTAATGTTGGGAACAATAACTGGAGATGGGAAGGGCATCATTCGGGAAGCTCCGGCATATATTCTCGTCCAAAATTCCTCAATGTCTCAAGACTAAGGTCTTTGACCAGTGTGTGTTACACGTTATGGCTTATGGAAGCGAGACGTGGTCTTTTACTATGGGTCCCATAAGAAGGCTCAAGGTCACCCAGCGAGCAATGGGGAGAGCAATGCTCGGTATTTACCTGCTCAATCGAATCAGAAATGATGAGATCCGCAGGAGAAATAAAATAACTGACATCGCTCGAAAGATTGCATCGTTGAAGTGGCAATGAGTGGGACACATAGCGCGTAAAACCGATGGCCGTTGGGGCGGAATGGTTCTCGGATGGCGACCGCAAACCAGATGACGTTCCGTGGGCAGGCCTCCTACAAGGTGGACCGGCGATCTGGTCAAAGTCGCGGGAAGCCGCTGGATGCCGGTAGCGCAGGACCAATCGTTGTAAAGATCTTTGGGGGAGGCCCAGCAGTGGGCGGGCGTACGGCTGAAATGATAAAGACAAGAACAAGGAAAATTTCGCTATAAAAGAGCTTTATCCGTGCTGGAAAGGAGGAAAACTAATTGATTTTATGATTCATATAGTATTTTTACCCTATGAATCAGGCACTGATGAATCAGGATTTAGCCTAAAATCGTACATAACTCATCATACATAGATACTTAAGTATTGTCATTTTTCTACGTGAATCTTTAACTCAAAAGCATCACACGAAACACAGATTTAAGCTGTAAAACAATAAAATAAATTTTATAAAGTGAGCAATACTAATCAGTCTGTCACCTAAACCAAACACATATGAATCAGACATTTTCTAGGCAACTAACTGAATAACCACCTTCTAGCTCGTCCGTTGCCCACCTGGCTTCCCCCTACACGGGAATACAGGCTTTCATTATTAATACCTGAGCGAGTGCGATCAAGTGAAGCGTACGAATATAAGCATATGAATCAGTCATTTCATATAACGTACATTTCGTATAATCAACGAATGATATAAACTTAAAATATATAATTTTTAACCGTATAATGAACACTTGATGACAAAAACGTTTCATTTACCTAGGTACTTACATTAAACATTTTCTATAACACTTACACTGTATAATATTCAAAACACATAATGATCATATTACATAAAATCATTTCATAATTTTATTATAACGTTCATTTCGTATAAACAAACGATATCATCCGCCGAGCTTTGATCGCCGCCAACATTCCTTGCGTTTTGGAACCTCCAGGTCGCACAGACGGCAACGGCAAGAGACCAGATGGCCTTACTTTGGTGCCATGGGAGAGGGGCCGGTGTCTGCTGTGGGATGCGACCTGCGTTAGCACTTTTGCGGCCAGTCACTTAGCTTACACGTCGCGTACTGCTGGATCAGCTGCCGAGAATGCAGCTGGGCAAAAGCACATAAAGTATGAGGCTTTAAAACAAAATTACTTTTTTGTCCCTTTTGCGGTGTAGACCTCTGGCGATTGGGGCTCAGACGCTCAGAGGCGATAGCTTTTTTTAAAGAGCTCGGAAATAGGTTAGGTCAACGTGGACACGATCGCCGCAGCGGGTAATACAGTGGGTGGCCAAATTATTAGGAACAGTGCTCATATTTATGTAATTTATAGTTTGTAATATTAGTTTCTGTAAATTATGTTGTTTTTTAAAGTTTATTTTGTTTGATATTGCTACTGGTATCTTTATTATTGTTTTTAGCAAGTGGCTACACAGGATATGCGATTCATTTGTCGATAATGTGACATTTCTCCCCATATAGATATTTTTTCAAAAATAATAGTTTTCTAGTGTTTTTGTTTGTTATATTTTTTATTAGTTTTAACCGACTCTCTCGACGCGATAACTTTAATTTTCTAGTTTTTTAGAAGAGTTAAGGCTGGATTGTCTCTAAGAAAATGTAGAGAGATACAAACGTTGTCACAGCATTCTACACATTCCCAAAGAGACATAGCAGCTATTGCTGGGATTTCAAAGTCTGCCGATAATATAATAAAAACTAAAATTTACATCAGAAACCCTCTTTCTAGAGGGTTTCTGATGTAAATTTTAGTTTTAGCAAATTAGCAAATCGCGATAGCAAATGTGGCAGGAAAAGGATCACCACTCTTCATACCTCAGATCATATAATACTATACTTTCATACTGATAGAAAAATCAGAGATATCTGCCTCAAAATTCATAAAAAGAGCGTTGCTCGTTTGACTACGATGATGAACGACGATGGTGTAAATATTTCGGAAAGGACAATACGGAGGCGGTTGGTCGAACAGAATCTGATGGGTCGGCGACCTACCAAAGAACCAAGCCTAACCGATCCTATGAAAAAGAAAATACTGCACTGGGCTAGACAACATCAAAATATAACTGTTGCAGGTTGGAGTCGAATAATTAAAACTTTTTTGAGTAGTCTAAATAGGTCTATCGATGTTTTTAGTGAACACCTCTACTTTGAACCGTTAGTGCCGTAACGGGAATGCTTTAATAATATTTTAAATTCATTTTTCGAATGGCACCAATCGGTGCCGTAATGGGAATGCTTTTGGTGCCATTCAAATGGTGCGGTTCAAAGTGGTGCCGTAACTGGAATACCTCTCTTCTATAAATTCTGTAATTTTACAGGTGTGTTTATCCGACGAGTCAAAATTTCAAGTTTTGGTTGACAAAAGTTCTTTTGTGAGACGACAACGCCCTGGGAAAAAAAACCACGCAGATTGCCTAGTGGAGAGTGGAGAGGGTTAAACACCCCGTTAGTGTCATGGTGTAGTCTGGCATCTCAGCCAAAGGCATGGGGCGCCTATACATTGTTGAAAGGACCATGAACCAAGACCAGTACTAGAAATAGAACTGAACAGTACTAGAAAAGTAATAGAAACTCACCTACTGCCGTAGGTTTTTTAATGGTTACCTGATAACAGTACTACATCTTTATGCATGACTCTACATCGTGCCATAAAGTCAGAAGGGTGACGGCATTCTTGGATAATAGAAATTTCTCTGTTTTGCCACGGCCTGGGAAATTGCCAGAAATAAACCCCATAGATAACATGTGGGAACTCACCAGACGGGTGATGGCGAAAGAACTAATTTACACCAAGCGGCAGTTGATAGAAACTATCATCCGAGGATAAAAAAACAACCCCACACTACAGGAAAATGCAAAAGCGTGCATTAAGAGCATTGCAGCAAAAGGCGGCATTACAAAATACATATTAAAACTTACTTTAGTTACGTCTATCAGTATAATATATACTTATACGAAGAAACTATAACAGTTTTGTATATTTATTTTTAGTTTTTATCATCTCAACACAATACAAAATCATTTAAAAAATACATAAGAGACCTACAACCAATCATTTGTTACAGAAATTCAACTGAACTGTAAAAATAAAAAATTTCAGTACTGTCCCTAATAATTTGGCCACCTATAGTACTTGGTTCAAAAGCTTTCCCTGGCCATACAGCGCGGCAACGCAGCCGGTATCATGGGAACCTTTGAACCGGAGATGACTCGCGGCGGTCTTTTAGATTAAGTTTTTTATTTTTTATTTTTATTTTATTTTATTTTTTATCTTTAACTTTTTTGTGAATTAAATTAAGTATTATTAAGGATACTTCCATATATTATAATTTTATCCGAAAAGTTCTTTCACGTACATTCCTTATATATATCGTTAGAATTCATTATGTCATACGATTTTTATCAATAAAATCTAATAGAAAATCATCAACGAATAACTATTTCTGGCGCTTCACCGGCTGCTGCCGCGGCACGCTCGCGCTTTGTTCTGGTCACAGTTCTAACCTAACCTAACCTATCATCAATTTGTTTTGTCACCGTTGTGGCTTTTTATGGCGGGGGGCTTTGCCCCCCGAGCTCCCCATACGGGGGCCCTGTGCCCCCGTACCCCCTGCTCCTTTACCTTCCCTATAAATTTAATTGACTAATTGATGATTATATGAAACAGGACATTACATCTATGAAAATATAATTTATGTGAAAAAGTATTATAATACATTTGTAAAGCAGAGCGATATTCATCGCTTTAACACAAGAAATAAAGATAAACTTGTTGTTCCCAAGTTTAGGCTAGAAAAATCCAGAGCCTCATTTCTGGGGAAAAGCATAGCCTTTTTTAATAAAGTTCCACAGCATATAATTGAACTACCATTGCATAAATTTAAATGTTACATTAAAGAGTCGCTGATGAGCAAAGGATACTATAAAGTAGACGATTATTTGAATGACCGCAATGCATGGTCATGATGTAACACATAACATAATCACTGTTTAATATGATGTATTTTTATACTAAGCAATTGTTGTATTAGTAACGATATGTTTTTTTTTGTAAATGTCGTTACCTAACTAAGAAACGCTGGCAAGTTTCTTGCGCCCATTCTTCTTGTCAGTTAAAAAAAGTCTTGAATGGGTGGTAGGAAAATATTGACGATTCATAAGTACATATTTATTATGTCTAAGTGAATAAAGAATATTTTTATCTTACCTTATCTTATATCAAATGACCATTATAGCAAGTAAGTTTTTATATAAAATGAGCGTTATGTTAAATGATATTATATAAAATGATGAATATATGAAATAACCATTATGTAAAATGAAATTAGTTGAAGAGTTGTTATGACTAACGTTTAATATGTCATATTCATGAACTTTATTGAAATGAAATTATACCAAATTAAATTATATCATTCATCACGCACCCAAATTATTTTATGTTGTAGAAGTTAATGTAAAGGTTACAGCAAAAATAAAACGATGTCTCTAAACTTTTTCAGAAATCATTAACAAAAATGACATTAGTTCCACTATCGAACAAGAGATGGCCCTGACCTAAACTGCAATATTCTACATCGCAAATTCTCTGACGCTGCCGATAAAAACAGTTTCTCGTTTTATTTATTTAAATTTATGATGGTACGGAACCCTTGGTGCGCGAGTCCGACTCGCTCTCGACCTGGCTTTTTTTCATACATTTCCGAATATTCATTGGGGATAGTAAAATAATAACATACTTATAATTATCCTAAGAAATCAAACAAAATCTCATCTAATTTATTATAGTATATTTTATAACGAGGGACTAAACGAAGCCATTATATACCAGAAGTGGTTTGAATTGAATGTATTGACTTCCTGATGTCGGTATCGTGTTTTATTATCATGTACCATTCAAATAAAACACGATACCTTCGGCATCGGCAACGGCATCACATCGAGCCTTTTACTTGAGTGTCACTACGCCTTAAATACAGTAGGTGCACTTAATACTACTACTATCAAATGGATCAAAGGTCACAGTGGATCACGTGGAAACGATGCAGCCGACGAACTGGCCAGACGCGCATCTGGCTCGACGCCTATGGCCCAGAGCCGATCGCGCCTATCCCGACAAGCTGGTATGGAAATAAGATCCGTGAACGCACTATAGAATTACACCAACAGAACTGGAGCTCGCTGGATTCGTGCAGGCAGGCGAAACTCGCACTGAAGCGCGTGGACGCGCGTCTATCAAGGGCCCTGATACAACTGTGCAGACCGCAACTTCGCCTGCTAACAGATGCTATTACTGGTCATGGACAATTTAACAGACATCTTTTTAATTTAGGTGTCACCGATAGTCCCCTATGCAGAGGGTGCATGGAGGTAGAAGAAACAGCTGCCCACGTACTGCTGGAATGCAGGGGGGTGGCCCCCTACCGGGCGAGGTACCTCGGCTCGCCGGGCAGAGTCCAGGAAGCGATCACGAATGTGAAAGCTCTTGGAGCGTCCCTGGCTGAGCTGGGCTGGCTGGGAGTGATCTGGCCGCGCACCCTCCAGACGCAAAATAGGCGCAATAGACGTCGAGTTGCGGAAACCGCCCGTAATGTTAAGAAGAAGAAGAAACACGATACCGACATCAAGGAATACAAAGTATAAATTTTAGGTAATCAGTTTTTTATTTCCTCGCATTTCTTGAGAAAAGCACTATACAAGCCTTTTACGGTAAGTAATTACATTGCCTCGAATGATCGACAATGATCGAAACCATCCTCGACAATGTAATTTCTTACTTACCGTCCTCGTCTGTAATGTACTATTAAAGTTGACTATAGCATAAAGTGTATTATTATACGTTCAAGCATGAGTTTGTTAAGTAGGTAATTAAGTTTGCAATTTGCCATATAACTGTACTTAAATTTTCAATCTTGAAGGTCACAGAATATAAAATAGGGCTAACAGTGGGTACAAAAAAGAGGTTCAATGGTTGCTTCAAAAGGAGGGTCGAATGGGTACTTTAAATGGGTTCCAATGGGCACTTTTTGCTTTATTGTCGAATCTTGAGGGTCCAATGGGTCCGAGATCGAATTAAATCCAATTTAAATTATTTTTTGGTTTTATTCTACTGACCCCCCTAAAATATGGTCTACCTATATCACTTGACCAACATTTCGTGTAAAAGTGATGATCTTTTTGACGCCAAAAAGTACGCTCTAAAATGTACCTTAGTGATAGTGATTGTAAGTCTAAAATGTTAAAAGGTAAGCAAAAATGTTTAAAAAATCTAGAGAATTAAGATTCAGACTTACCTAAAATAATTAAAACCGAAAACAAAATAAAACTAAAGTTGGTCATTTTGTGGCCAACAGCGATCCCAAAATGATCGCGTCAAATTGTTTCTATCACAATAATTACAATTTCAAGGAACATTAATTTCTGCTCAATCAACAATGTTGTTACGCTTCGTTCAATTTAATCAAGGAACTTCCGTTACCATCAAAGTATCTATAAAAAGTTAATTATAAATTATAATATTATTGTTTTTCCATTAAAAGTTATCTTACTTTGGAACACTCTTTGATTCATGATTAAAAACAAAGAAATGAAAGTGTTTTATCTTTACAATTTCTTTTTAAATAGGTACCTACGACTTGCCTCCCAACTATTTATCTTTGTTATTTTTCATACACGAAAATACATTTTACGTACCTAATGTAAGAGCTACCATATATTTTTTATCCTTTTCATTGCTCCCACACAAAACTGCGATGCGATGTTGTCGTATTACAAAATTAATATAAGGTACTTGATACGAATAAGGCCTACCTAATTTGAAATGATTATAATAATATTTAATAAATATAGAAGTATACTAATAAAAACATGGTTAATAAGCTGCTTTCATTCTTCAATTGTAGGAACAATAAAGAAATTAAACAGTTTCTAGCTAAATCTAAGCAAAATAATGGAATTCCGAAGACATAGATTTTGGCCTTAATAAATCGGCTGATATTTATTAAGGCCTATACAAATTTCAAAGTAAAAAAGTACCTTTAAATTGTAGTTAAATATGAAATAAAATTAAACAAACACAAACATTATCAATGAAATTAAATATTTATTATAAAAAAGTAAAGACTTCTATTATAAATTCTTAAAAAAATAAAGATCTCACTCAGTCTCAAAAATTTGTATAGGCCATATTAAAATACCTTTTATTTCATTCCTTTTTTAGGGTTCCGTAGTCAACAAGGAACCCTTATAGTTTCGCCATGTCCGTCTGTCCGTCTGTCTGTCCCCAGTCTAGCTCATACAGTCTTAGTAGATACAGTATACTATGACTTATGCCCGAATACTCGTACGTTTAACTTTGGGAGCGTCTCACACATCGCCCTGTCACTTTAAATGTCAAACGTATGAAAGAGATGCCATGTTTGAGACGCTCCCAAAGATGATTAGCGTTCGAGAATTCGGGCGTTAGACTCTCAGATCATATAATACAATAGATGTGTAATGACAGCTTGATTGCTCGAGGACCGATGTCGCCTCGTCTATAAATGTGCGTGTTCCTACTCCTCCTTCCTACTGTAAGCATTAATTCTGCACACAAATAAAACCTTACAATCAACCTCTCTTGGCGCTGCAGGAATTTAAAATGAACCAATCACACTGTGCAGGAACAATCAAACTACCAATAAATAAGACTGCATTTGAAATTAATTTCTTTCTGTGATGTCATAATTACCTGTCTCGCTCGCATAGACCAAAATAATATTATGTCTGATAGGGATAGCAGAATAAAAGCGAGACAAGACTTGAAAATTATCTTCCTATTTTCATCACAAATTTCATGTTAATATTTAATTATAGCTTTACGTCAATATCAGTCATTCATATTATAAAACATGACTATTCAACTTTTGTTCTTTTAAACACATTCATACCTCACAATCATATCGCACCAACATTCACAATATATAAATCACAATATTATACGACTTCAATAACACTTCCCCGAGCTAACACTATTACGTTTTACCTTAATTTTATTAATGGCTAATTTTAAACTTAACATTTACTACCAGAATGTGAGAGGACTTCGAACCAAAGGTGATACTTTTTTGCGGAACGTTTTACAATCCGACTATGATTTAATCTACCTCACTGAAACGTGGCTTACGCCCGACTTTTCAATCAATCAATCAAAATCAATCAAAACATTTATTTAGTACAGTCGAAGGACAAATTATAACTTAAGTATACGACAAATTACTTAAATGAAGACAACACAGAAAAAAAAGACAATTTAAATACCTCTAAATAAAAAAAGAAAGATAGTCCCACGACTGTACCAAAAGGGATCTAGTTCAGCATATGTCAGTTTTTGAAAACTGACGCTGGTTTTCAACTAGATCCCTTTTTCCTTGACATCTGAATGCCAAGACAGCCCTAATAGCTAAATTAAAAAAGAAACAAACAAAAACAATGGCACTGACAACAAGGCGCCATTGTGCCGGTCAGCGGTGTTCGCGGGCTGGCTAGTCTGCTGCGAGCGGCGCGCCAGGCAGGTGCAATCGTGCAATGCAGGCGCGATACTTGCCGACTCGCAGGAAAACTATAAACTTACATACACAAACAGAAAATAAAATGATTCTAGGTATATGCAAAACTAAAACTGTTACATGGAAGAAAGATTGGAAATAAGTAAGTAAACGGAAGTGAATGCAAGTGGAACATAGAGAAGTAAGTAATTATTATTCATATAAATAGGCTATACAAAACCCATTTTATACTAGGCACTTAACTCATTACTTACACTCTTGTTTACATTGCATTGCAGATATATCTACGAGAGAATAAGCACATAGGACGTTACATGAAAATTTTTAAAAATTACATTTATCTAACTACGGACTGGATATTATTTACCTACATCAAGTTTGTAGGGCCAACAAAATTAGGTATGTACTCGCTTCGATTAACAATAACATATTGTTATGTTTTGTATCGTAAATTCTTAAAAGAAACAAAAGCAGCTAATTAAGTAGGCACCCATATAGTAAGGTATATTGTTTGTGATCATATAATTACTTTCGTTTCCTTTTCGTTTATAAATTGATATTAATTAAGTATTAGGTAAATTTAATTTCTTAGATTATAATATAACCCTACTCTAGATAATTGTATTACGTATATTATAAATTCGTTGGATTCACTAAGCAAATAAAAAATGATAATTTAAAAAAAAGAAACAAAAATATGTGGTACATAAAATAATAATAATAAATAGATACATCAGTAATTAAATACTAATGCAAATTGATAATTAAAAAGATAATTTGTAATATTTCAGGCCTTCAATTAAGTGTCGGTGATGACCAGATTGACTAGGTCGATCGTCTTCAACATCGATCGTCAACGACTGCCTACATGAAAGGAGTGTGTAGTAGTATGTACATATAATATTACAAAACAATGAAGTGACAATAGGTGGAACAATTGGGTTAGTAAATATAAGTTAAAATTTATTTGTGCATACAATAATAAGTTGCTGTCTGAGGGTATGAAAAGTGTTTGTGTACTATATGTGAGACACATCGATATTTATATTGGCTATATCTCTCTGTGCATTGGTAAGGTGAAGACGTAAGCGTTTTCTAAAAACATAGATGGAACTACTTTCCCTTAAAGGAGGTGGGAGGTTGTTCCATATCTTTGACGCTGCGTAACGGAAGCTTCCTCTAAACGAAGCAGATCGATGTGACCGTGTGGCTAACTGCTGAGAACACTGCCTTTTGCTACTGAGCCAAACCAGCCGATCGTACAAATATTTTGGTTCCTTTGTCTTAATAACTCCAAAGAGTAGACACGCGAGGTGTAATTTGCGTCTTGACTTCATTTTAAGAACATGATGCTGGTTCAGAAATGGGGTGACGTGACTACGATATGGTATCGTAAAGCAAAAACGCGCACAAGCATTTTGCACTCTTTGTAATAGTTTGTTAGTGCGTGCTAATAATCGAGGCCCATAGACAATGTCGGCATAATTAAGCTTCGACAAGATCAATGACTCCGTCAAGCGAAGCCGAAGGTCTTCCGACAGATATGGTTTAATTTTGTATAAAACTTTGAGCCTGTAAAAACAATTTTGTACTGAGTCAGCTAAATGTTTTTCGAATCTGAGCCCCGCGTCGATGTTTAAACCAAGATTACGTGCTACTTCTACCTTTTCTATGGGTTGATCTTTTAATGTAATATTCAAGGTATTGGGCAACAAACGCTTCATTTTTTCCGAACCAAAAACCATATATTTTGTTTTAGTGGGATTAAGTACTAAGCAGTTGCTGTCAGCCCACTGCGCTACAGCATGCAATTCTTCATTTAGAACTTCTACGAACGCTTCGTAATCTTTTGTAGGAAATTATATATATACCTGCACGTCGGCACTTTTTAAAACAATTAACAATGTCCGCACAATACAGTATAAAAAGTATAGGTCCCAATATCGAACCCTGCGGTACCCCCCTTGACACAGGCTCAAGTGTCGAGGTCAGATGTCTTCCATCCGTTTTAGTTAATTTAACAAGTTGCTTTCTATTTGACAAGTAACTCTGGAACCATACCAGCGCGTCTCGGTCAAATCCATAGTACTTCATTTTAGCAATTAGTAAGTCTGTATTAATTGCATCAAACGCCCGGGAAAAGTCCAGCAACACCAATAGCGTACACATACCTTTGTCCTGGTTTGCTAAGATATTATCCGTCACATCCACTAATGCAGTTGTAGTACTACGGCCTTTCCTAAAGCCGGATTGCAGTTCAGGAAGAATACCATTAGCTTCGAGATATTCCGTCAGTTGCGTGCAAACTATTCTCTCCAAGACTTTGGAAAGACAAGGCAGTATACTTACAGGCCGTAGGTCTTTGAAATCGACAGGATTAGAAGTTTTAGGCAACGGTAGGATAGTGGAGATTTTCCATAAATCAGGGAAAACAGATGACTCGATTGATTTATTAATTATTGCAGTAATAAGGTCCAGTGTGTGAGATAAAATCAGTAGTAACATTTTTAACGAAATTTTGTCAAAACCCTCAGCATTAGATTTAAGTTTCAGTATAGAACGCGAAACTACGTCACTACTGACCTGCGAGATGTTAAACGTAGCATCACCGTGGCGGGATGTTTCGAAAAGAGACTTGTATGTGTCATCAGCAACTGAACCACCCGGGACGTTTAAAAAATGCAAATTAATGACGTCCGGGTCCTCGAACTCGGATGGTAGTTCCTTGTTTTGTTTAAATGGCAAAACTGTATCCTTTAAACTCTTCCACAGCACCTTAGGATCACTGATTTTACAATTAATATTGTGACGGAAAAAGGCAATTTTTTCTTGATGCAAGGACTTATTAACTAAAGTTTTAAATTGTTTGTAATATTCTTTATCCGAGTCTGACTTCGATTGTCTGTATTTTGATAACGCATCGTCACGTAAACGCATCATTAACTTAATGGTATCGGTCATCCAAGGATGCGATGGCTTTCTTACCACACTGTTCCTCACCGGTGCATGTACGTCAAAAACAGATAGAATTTTCAGATTGAATATGAACACCATATCATTAACTGTGGGCAAGTTGTGAAAATGGGTCCAATCTAACAATGCTATGTCAGATTGAAACTGATCATATTTAATATCGTTCAGAGGCCTTGACTGGAAGATGAAAGGTTTGAATTTTTCACGTTTAATATTAAATTCACAGATCAGCACAGAATGGCCGATTTGATTCCGTAATGGCTCGACCGAGACGTATCTCACGCTTAGGTCAGCACAAGCCAGGTCTATTAAGGTCGCACTAGTATCTGTGAAATGAGTGGGCGAAGTAATTAGCTGGTTTAGACTGAGGCAGGTTAAAAACTCCCGTATTTTTTTCGTATTAGCGTCTTCAATATTTAACATGTTGACGTTAAAATCACCTAACAAAATTCGGTGATCTACGTCACCCAGGGTGGACAAAGTATCAGTTATGGCGTCAAGGAACAGATCTAAATTAAATCGCGGAGGCCGATAAGCTGTGCTGACAGCAATTTTTTTACCATTCAATGTAAGCGTCAACCACATCTGCTCGACTGCATTGAACCGAGGCTCCTCAGAATGCGCGCGAGCGCGCACCTTGACACCCTCTCTAATATAAAAACCAACCCCTCCTCCACGACCTGAATGTACGAAAGGTGGTCGCGGGGTATGGCGCAGGCGGTACCCGGGTACTATAGGAGCGCGTCCCTCTTCACCGAGCCTGATCCAAGTCTCATTCACCGCTAGTATGTCAACATCGTAACGGTCGAAGATTGAAATAAAATCGTCGTGGCCTGTACCTAAAGAACCAGCATTAAAAAAACCCAATTTCAAATGCTTTTTGTTAACCATTGCTGTTCACATACACATAGTTATAAACCTTAAGGCCAACAATGACACAAATTTTGAATGAGGACGATAGTGTATTAAGTGATATAATTACTGTATAATCATTACATAAAACATAGTAGGTATATAAAATTAAATTCCTATATAAATATATATAATATATTAACAATGTGATGCTTAGTGTATTTACATAGATAATTGATATATGGTTAATGTATTTTATACATATAATAATAGTTAAATATGAAGCGAATAGTGTTTCACAATTTAAACAAACTCCATGAAATTTACAAGTAGACAAAATCTTAAATTTAACATACTTAAAACGGCCAGTCGTGGGACATTTACAAACTAAAAAATAAAACAAGAAATATGCACCTAGAAACGACCAAAAGATACATACAGAAATGCAGTACCGAAGTAGCAATAAATTCAACATTATACAAACACACACCGAACTAAACTCAAACAAAAATTTTAGCAATGTCTTTTTCAGTGCGGATCTGTACGGCTTGCTGTCCGTCCTTCTCACGTGCGAGGATTCTACCATTCTTCGACCAGACGTACCTCCACTGAAGCCTGCTGGCCGCCTGCCGTGCTAAATAGAATAGACGCCGATTCACTCGGGTGAGACGTTCATTTATGTATAAACGACTCGGCGGGCCGGGGATGTCGACATCGCGTGACGTCAGAACGCGGCGCACACGCGCTGCGCTTAGCCATTTGTCTCGCGTTACTTGACGCGCAAAGCGTACGGCAATAACTCGCGGCCGCTGCCCTGACAGGTCATTATCGACGCCGTCGCCAGCGCCAGCGCCCTCCGTGGCGCTTACGCTGGTAGCGATCCGATTGCGGCGCGTAGATCCAACTCGCTCCGCACGCACGACATCACGCTCGTCGAATTCGACTCCCAATTTTATAGACATCACACGTACGAGGTTTATAATATTTTCGCCACTCCGCTCAGGTACTCCAGAGATGTCGATGTCATTCAAAAGCAGCTCCTGATCCTTATCATTTAACTGTGATTGAAGAACTGCGATAGAATTCTCCAATGCATTGAACTCCGATGTAGGCGCCACCATCTTACTCTCGAGCATTGAGATTCTATTTTCGAGATTGGTAAATTTTTCGTCGTAGCTATTTAATATAGATTTCAGGTCAGCAATTTCTAGCCGACAATCACGCACCTCCGCCCTAAAGGCATTGAATTCTCCCCTAAATGAGCGCAACTCCAAAGCCAGGTCCACTTTAACCTCCTCTGTAGCATTGTGTGTAGTATCGTCAAGGTCAGCGGGGCTACTAATTCCCTTAACAGGAGTTGACGTGTTATCTTCCCTGGGGATCTTAATTTTGCACCCAGGGCACATCCAATTCGTAACCGACGCTGTCGCAGGGATCGCCACGCATGCCCTATGAAAGGAACCAGAACATTTGCCACAACGCACACATTCAGCTGTTGAAATGAACTTTCCACAGGCTCCGCACTTCGCCATAGTAAAAAATGGTATTTATGTAAATCTTTAAAATTATGTGATATTATTTATAATAATAATAATAAAGTCGTCATCGTGACAGGACATTCTTTTCCCATTTTACTATTTAATATTTTATTCAGAGTTTATAATATTCATTCAGACTGCAAGACCATAATTATTAATTACTCAATATTACCTTTTACAATACCAAAGAGAAAACCTACCTACACTGAAATAGAAATACTGACAAATTCACAATGAACACTCCAATGACATTTGAAAATGTCATTACCATAGTACCAAACCAAACAAATTGAAAAGAATGCAACATAAAATATGTTGACGAGAAGCAGAGCAGCACGCTCAAGACCTCCGGGCTCGTCACCTCGCTCCGCCTCGCAGTTGTCGGCAACTATCTCAGTGCCGTGTGTCCAGCTGACATCTGCAGTTGCGTCGAGCGATAGTGACGAGTACTTCTCTCCGCCGTCGTCGCCACCACCTGTACGTCGGAGGAGGGGCCGGCCACCGAAGGGTTTGGGGCTTCTGGGGCAATCGGCTCCGGTCAGGGCCCCCGCTCCCGGTGGAGTGCAGCGCATGCGATGGACATTATCCATTAATGAAAATGTCATGCGCGCATATTTTGAGGCAACAGAGGCAGGAACTAATCTTACTGCGTATCGTGTTCGGATGCTTTCTCTGTTTCAGGCTCTCGAACCATCTATCAACGTTTCGGCTCAACGACTGTCGGATCAGGTACGAGCCATTCAACGGGGTCACTTGTTGGATGACTCCGTACTTGATCGGCTCCGTACAGAGGTGCAACGTAACCATATCAGTACTACTGCATCGCAGGCGGCAACTCAAGCTTCTGCCGCGACCACATTGCAAGCTGACGTTGCTGATGGTGGTGGTGGAGATGATATGGTTACTACTGTAAGTCCCCAATACAATGATATATTGAGGAGTACTCTTGAAGATGTAGTTCTGGAATTTCGATCGACTTCGATTCACCTTAGACCTCGGCTTCCGCGTTTTCCCATGCACAAAAAAAATAGGGCGCTGATGTGTGCTTTAGATTCACTACTATCAAATTACTTTGATAGTAGTGAAGACCTGGCTGATACTCATTCGATCTTGTATTGTGCGGCTATTACGGCTTGTCGTGTTGCTCATGTCAAATTTCCAAATACTGACACAGCAACAAGCCCTCGTCTGGCTGTACCAGCCTGGCAGTGTAGGATTGAACGTCGTATCAGTGAGGCTAGGGTACTCATCGGTAAGCTCAGCTGCTTTAGGGAGGGCAACATGCGCCCTAGGGTCATGCGCTTTGTGAAGCGTGCATTCCTGGGGACTGGTATTAGTCCTCAAAATTACATTTCATGTGTCACAGAGCGCATCGACTTCCTGAAGCAGAAAATTTGTGCATGGGCTAATCGTATTCGAAGGTATAGGGTGCGAGTCGATCGCTTTACTCAGAACCGCATGTTCGAGAGAGATCAACGATGTGTTTATGCATCCTGGGAGCGATCGAATCAGAGTGATACTGATATGCATCGGCCGGATGATGATGCCATGATTTCTTTTTGGCACAACATCTGGTCTGTGCCTGTCACTCACTCTGAAGGCGCGTGGATAAGGGATGTTGAGCGATCGTGTGAGCTTATACCTGAGATGAATGAAGTAACCATTGACTACCAAGACGTAGTTTGTGCAGTTCGTTCCTTACCCAACTGGAAATCTCCAGGCCCGGACGGACTGCACAATTTCTGGTATAAATGGTTACCTAGCTCGCACGTTTGCTTAGCATCTCAATTTCAAAGTGCTTTATTATCTCGATCGCTTCCAGAATTTATGACAACAGGCATAACCCATCTGCTCCATAAATCTGGTAGTACTGCGGACCCTAAAAACTATAGACCTATCACCTGTCTGCCAACAATTTATAAAATTCTTACGTCCATTTTGAGGTCGAAGATTAATAAACACATTGATCAAAATTCTATTATGTTCGCCTCTCAAAATGGATGTAGGAATGGGGCCCGTGGTACTAAGGAGCTACTCCTCATTGACATGGCTATTAACCAACAGGTTCGTCGAAACCGAAAGAACCTGTCGACTTCCTGGATAGATTATAAGAAGGCCTATGATTCCGTGCCGCATTCGTGGCTCATGAGGGTGCTGGAGTTGTATAAAATTAATACAACTCTACGCACTTTCTTGATGTCGTGCATGCGAAAATGGAGAACCGTCCTTTTCTATCCAGGATCTCGACGGGTTCTAGGTCAGGGCGACCCTATAAAAATAGAGCGAGGTATCTTCCAGGGTGACGGTCTGAGTCCATTGTGGTTCTGTCTGGCCTTGAACCCTCTGAGTACACTTCTCGAGAGTTCAGGATTAGGCTACCGTTTACGGAGAAATGGTCAAGTAATATCACACCTGCTATACATGGATGACCTGAAACTATTTGCCCATAGCAGTTCTCATTTGACAGCGTTACTGAAGGTTACTGAAGCTTTCAGTAATGCCATTAAAATGGAATTTGGTGTGGACAAATGTGCAGTCATGCATGTAAAGCGTGGTCAGATAATGGAATCTACGGGTATACAACTCTCGGATTCTATTCATCTTAGATCTCTCTCCGTAAACGAAACCTATAAATATTTAGGTATGTCACAGGCATTAGGCATCAACGATGCTGACATGAAACAGTCGTTGCGTGAGCGTTTCTTGGGGCGCCTCTCAAAAGTCCTTAAAAGTCTTTTGTCTGGCGGAAACAAGGTTCGCGCATACAATGGATGGGTCATGCCGGTACTAATGTATTCCTTCGGCATACTTAAATGGACTCAAACTGAACTGGATGCCCTGGATAGAAAAGTTCGTACATTGCTAACAGCACACCGCATGCATCACCCACGTTCATCGACCATGAGATTGTATATCCCGCGGAAGTGCGGTGGTCGTGGCTTCTTAAATGCTAAGACATTGCATAACCACGAGATATGCAATCTTAGGGAGTATTTTCTCCAAGTCGATATGGGGTCTCATAGAGATGTAGTTGCTGTTGACAATGGACTGACTCCTCTATTTTTAGCAAAAGAAAACTGGCGCAAACCTGTAGTACTTAGTACGTCCGATCGCAGCACTGTGTGGCAAAGCAAGGAGTTACATGGCAGATTCTACCGGGCTCTCCATGGGTCCGACGTAGATTTATTAGCCTCAGTATCCTGGCTCCGTTTCGGTGATCTTTTTGGTGAAACCGAAGGTTTTGTCTGTGCAATTATGGATGAGGTTGTGATGACGAATAACTACCGAAAGTATATCCTAAGGGATGGCACAGTGGATATTTGCCGAGCGTGCCATCGTCCGGGTGAATCCCTTAGGCATATAATCTCCGGTTGTTCTCGTCTCGCAAACGGCGAGTATTTGCATAGACATAACCAAGTGGCCAGGATAATACACCAACAACTTGCTCTAAAACATAGTCTTGTGGCATCCGAGGTGCCGTACTACAGGTATGCACCAGAACAGGTCCTTGAAAATAGCCATGCCACATTGTATTGGGATCGATCTATCATTACAGACAGGACTATTGTAGCTAATAAGCCTGATATTGTATTGGTAGATCGACACGAACGCCGCGCGATAATTGTTGATGTCACTGTTCCCCATGACGACAACCTTGTGAAAGCTGAAAAAGATAAAGAAAACAAATATCTTGATTTAGCTCACGAGATTGTTGACATGTGGGACATTGATTCAGCAATTGTTGTTCCGATAGTCATATCTGCCCATGGGCTGATAGCCAAGAGCCTCGATAAACACCTTAAGAGGCTCGCGTTAGGTGGATGGATCGGGAGTCAGATACAGAAGGCAGTACTTCTGGACACGGCCCGTATAGTGAGAAGGTTCCTGTGTCTGGATCCTTAACCATCGGTAGCCGGGACCCTGATCTTGCTGCCGTTGGGGAACTGCATTTTTGTATTTTTAAATGTTATATTTTTTAGTGTTATTCATTGTAAAAATTTAATGTTTAGAAATATAATTTTGTAAGTATTTAAAATGTAATAAAGGGAATAATAATAATAATAGTTTATTTCAGGCATCTTACAATATTAGGTGTTACAATATTAGGCCCATATAATAAATACCTTACAGACTAACATACATATTATAATATATCAACTACTTATTAACACGAATAGCAGGCGGTGTCGTGTTGCGAAGCGCAGTGTCCGGTAGCCGACCACGAAACCGGCGGAACAGGACACCCTTCGGCCAAAAGTCTTCTTTCATGAAGGTCGACAGATTTTCGGTCGGCACCCTCACCACAAAAGAATTGAAATTCACGTTGTGGCGAGACTCCAACCGCTCGACCCTCAGAGTAAATTTGGCTTTAATCCTCATGTACTCCACAATGTCATCGGTTTTTGTGGAGTAATGCAGGCGTGACACGTACACCAGCGTCGTCGGGATAGCCGGCCGCAGCAGGTGATTGTGTCCGGTCGGGGCGGTGCCGCACAGGTTGCGACGAGAGGCCTTCTTCTTCTTTTCCACCTTCTTGAATCCCTCTTCATCGCACTCTGTATCCTGTCTTCGCAGCGCTGGTTGCTCAGCTTTGGAGACCGATCGTTGTTTTTCTCCCATTTCCTTACCCGACTCGAGTTGGCGTTTGGCGGGTCGGTTAGAAGCGGTGACAGCAGCGTAATCGCGTTGTGGGGTCGACGTGCTTACGCGTGACGTCTCCGTCGGGGCGGAGGAGCGGGTGGTGGGGCGCGGTGCATCGCTAGCTGCGGCGGCGGCCGGTGACGCATCCATATGCGCCGACTCAAAACTGCCGATGGATGCATTTTGTGCCCCACGTCGAGTATTCACATATGTGGCCTCAGGTGACCTACTTACCGAAGCGGCGCTGCTTAACAACACAACTTGGGCACGTAGCTCACTGATGGTGTTGTCCGAGGCCTCCAGTTTACACTGTATTTCGGCCAGACTAGTCTTCAAGGAGGTGATATCCTTGAGAAGTCTGGTGACGTCGACGTGGTCGAACGTGACGGGGGGCAGCTTGTGCAGGTCCTTCGCCACGAATGTTGGCACGTCGTCAGGGTCGGTCTCCTTCAAGATGGTAATAATATCCTGGAGACTTTTCGCACCACCATCTCTCCGTCGAGATGGCATCTCATCGGCTTTCCCGATGCTCTGGAAAAGCAGCGCCTTGCCACTGCAAATCTCGGCTTCGTTGAAGTTCGACTTGCAGATCTGCACGATGCTGACTTCATCCATGGTGTCGATGGCATTCTGGATAAACGCCACTACTTCGTTCACTATGAGTTGTTGGGAACCCATAGCGAGGTTAAGCGAGCAGCGGCTTAAGCCGCGCTAAACGTAAATTACGAAAGTGTAATTTGACTCGTATGCAATTGTGCGCGTCCGTTTCCGAGCGCGCATCGCACTGCACTGCGACAGCGGTTAGAACAGCGACCCCTTACGAATCCAGTCGTAAGCTCTATCCCGTTACAATCGTGCGCAACAATGCTCGAGTGTAGCAGCAAATAAGCACTGAACTACTACAGGTTGTAGGTACGACTCGGTAGATGGCAGTGTTGTCAGCAAAAGCACAAAGTCGCTCGTTTATTGTTCAATAGCCATGGGGTATAAACACCATAGGGAACATTTAAAATGTTAGGGCGAGTGCACACACACACTGTACTTAAAAACTATCAGTTCACTTAGGATCAGTAATCACTAGGATTTAATGTTAGATTTAGGGTAGTTGAACACTGTTTTAAGATTGTTAATAATTGTATTTAGTTTTTAGTACCTTTGCACTTGAAGCCCACTGTAAATAACACTTGCACCAATTGACTGTAACCGTGTACAGAGAATGAGTAAGAATATTTACGAAAAGACGACTTGTTTAATTTTTAATCAAACAAAATATACAGACTTAGTACAACCGACTTGACAACCAGACGTCAAAAAACTTTTGTGATGCGGAATATTTTCATTGCAATTTTAATGCGTATCAAGGAGACAGGCAATCGCTAGGCGGCGGCGTTTTGATAGCTTCGCGCCGCGGGCTGAGCGTGCGCTGCCGGAACGACTGGCGTTCGTCGCCGGCCGCCGAGGAGATCTGGCTGAGTATAGACACTGGCGAGTCCTCGCCCGCGCCCTCCTCTCGAACCGTGCGCTCGGGCTCCGCCGCCGTGCCTCGGGGAACAATGCGCACACAACTGCATGTCGGTTGTTGCTACTTCCCACACAACAATGATCATCTTGCGTCTTTACAGGCTTTCTTTGATAACGTTTCTGAGTTGATTCTAAATAATCCACATGATAAATTTATAGTCGTTGGTGACTATAATATAAGCAACGCAGACTGGACTTATGATAGTTACGGGAAGCTAAATCTGGTCACTAACGAAGATACTAAAGCTATTTGTCTTACAAATTTCATGTCCTTTTCCGACTTGTCCCAATTCAACGGTTGTCCCAATATAAATAATCGCATGTTAGACTTAGTTTTAAGTAACGTTGCATGCAAGGTTGTCGCCTGTGACTTTCCACTCGTTCCCGAGGATAAACATCACAAGTCCTTAATTGTAACTCTTTGTTTATCTCATTCTTTTAGCCTAATTGAAAACGAACGTACGAAATACATTTATCATGCAGGTGATTACGATATAATAAAATCAGACCTTTTAGAAATTAATTGGCAAGCTACCTTTCTCCATTTAAATACGAACGACTCAGTTAAGTATTTTTACTCAGTGTTGCATAACTTAATGGACAAATATATACCCAAGAAGGTCGTAAAATCGAATACTCGTCATCCACCGTGGTACTCGCGAGCGCTTATCAAATTAAACCGGGTTAAATTAAAGGTGCATGCCAGGTGGAAAAAATACAATAACCCGCGAGATTACCAAGAGTTCAAATTTCTTCGGGCTCGAGTAAAGCTTCTAGAGACCGAGTGTTATAACAAACATATCACATATGCTGAAGAAAAAATTAACGAATGCCCACGGTATTTTTATACCTACATGAAGTCGAAACTTAGGGTAAATGACCTACCTCCCTGTATGTTATACGAAGATAAAACATCGACCGATTGTCAGGAAATAAGTGATATGTTTAATAACTACTTTAACTCGGTCTTTGTTGCAGATGGTACTGCGTCTAACATAATCGAAACTCAGTGCTCTGCCGCCTCGTTAAATTGTATAAATATACCCAATGTATATATTTCTCACAAAGAGGTTATGAAGGCCCTTATGCATGTAGATACAAATAAAAGCGCCGGTGTTGATAATGTGCACCCTTTTCTAATTTCTAAGTTGGCTAAAGAGCTATCTGTTCCGCTCACCCTTATCTTTAATAAGTCTTTGTCTGAAGGAACGTTTCCAGATATTTGGAAGCAAGCTCTTATAACACCCATATTTAAGGGTGGGGATAAACATGATGTGCGACAATACCGACCTATTTCCAAGCTCTGCGTTATGGGAAAGATCTTTGAGAAAATAGTTACTAGCTTTTTATCGTGGCAGACAAAAAATCATATTTCGCCTCAACAACATGGGTTCTTCAGTGGCCGTAGTGTGGAGACCAATTTAGTTACATATACAGATGTTATAATTAACGCCCTAGACTCTGGATACCAGGTGGACGCCGTGTATACTGATTTTTCAAAAGCATTTGATAAGATAAATCATAACATACTGTTAGAAAAAATCAAGGAAATAGGTATACACGGCGATCTTTGGCGATGGATCAAATCTTACATTTCAAACCGCAGTCAGGCTGTTGCTTTAAAGGGGTATCAATCCAGATTTCTTAATATACCATCTGGTATTCCTCAAGGGTCTCACTTGGGACCGTTTTTGTTTACACTGTATTTGAATGACGTGTGTAATTGTTTTGTAAACTCATATCATTTACTTTATGCTGATGATACAAAAATCTTTAAGGTTATTACATCTATCACTGATTGTCATGAGTTACAAGATGATATGGTAAGATTTCATGACTATTGTTTGAAAAACCAGCTTTTCCTCAACATAGAAAAATGTCACATCATCTCATTTAGTCGAAAGCATCACACAATTGAATATAGTTACAACCTAAACTATAACCCAATTGAAAGGGTCTCCACCATACGTGACCTGGGTATTGCTTTGGACTGCAAACTTCACTTTAATTTTCATATTGATAAAATTGTTTCACATGCATTCAAACAGCTTGGTCTAATTAATCGTTTAGGAAAACCATTCAAAAATGCAAATACCTTAAAATTATTATTTTACACTTATGTTCGCAGTATTTTAGAGTTTGGAAGTGTAGTTTGGAGCCCACAGTACGCCGTCCATATTGATCGCATTGAAAAGGTCCAAAACAAGTTTTTAAAGTCTTTAAACTATCGTGCTGGTATTGTTTTAAATGATTATATCGCTAGTGCCTCCCAGCACAATATTACCCCATTAAAAGCAAGACGCATTTTCTTAGACGCCATGTTTTTATATAAAACTAGCTTTCCGCCCGCGGCTTTGCCCGCGTGGTCTACACGACGTTATCCCGGGGGAATGTGATGTTTTTCCAGGATAAAAAGTAGCCTATGTTCCTCTCCAGGCTACAAAGTATCTGTGTCCCAAATTTCAGCTAAATCCGTTCAGCCGTTTTGGCGTGATTGAGTAACAAACATCCAAACATCCAAACATCTAAACTTTCACATTTATAATACTAGCTTTCCGCCCGCGGCTTCGCCCGCGTGGACTACATGACGGTATCCCGCGGGAATGTCATATTTTTCCGGGATAAAAAGTAGCCTATGTTCCTCTCCAGGTTACTAAGTATATGTGTTCCAAATTTCAGCCAAATCCGTTTAGCCGTTATGGCGTGATTGAGTAACAAACATCCAAACATCCAAACATCCAAACATCCAAACATCTAAACTTTCGCATTTATAATATTAGTAGGATTAGTAGGATAGTAGGATTGTTAATAGTAAAGTAGATTGCACCTTATTACATCAAATCAACCTTAGAGCCCCTCGTCCATCCTCTCGTTGCAAAAGTACATTTAGCATTCCCCGATGCCGTACAAACTACACAAAAAACTCATTTTTGAGGCGATCACTTGACTTTTATAATCGTAACTTGACTGATATTGACATATTTCATAATGGTTTAGCAAAATACAAGAGACTAGTTCGCGAGGTGTTATTAACACAGTAATTTAATAACTAGATATCCATACTAATATTATAATTGTGAAAGTGTGTTTGTTTGTTTGTTTATTTGTTTGTTTGTTTGTTTGTTTGTCCTTCTTTCACGCTAAAACGGAGCAACGGATCGACGTGATATTTGGTATGGGGATAGTTTGGGAGCTGGAGAGTAATATAGGCTACTTATTATTCAGGAAAATTGAGTAAAAATTGTAATTTTCTATGAAAAATCGTTTAACTGTCGTACCTTCGATACAAAACTGTCATTTCATTCATTGCCGTTTCCAAAGAGTATGTAATCACTGACGTCTGCGCGGTCAAAATCGAATACTAATCTTTTCTATAAGCTCAGAATAAAAAAATGTACTGTAACTAGCGCCAAAAATGCCCCAGTCGCGCAGAGTTATCTGACACTCACTCTACTTCACAGAGTAATTTTTTATATGTAGGAAATAGAGACCAAGCTTGGGCCCCTTTATTGGTAGTGTGTAACTAGCGCTATCTGTTGTCTGGTGTAGGCAACTTTTGATGTATAAACACACACACAAGATGTTGGTGACCGGGTCCACTATTATATGGTAAAACAACGTTTGCCGGGTCAGCTTGTAAGTTATATTATGTTTTTCAGTTAACTTTATGTAGCCCAATTTGTGTTTAACGTTATTATAGAGGCTTCATGTACTAAATGTCTGTTTAGCTGTTTCTTATGTGTACGATGCACGTACATGCGGTTTATTTTGTTAGTAGATAAAATTATAACTGACGCGGCGTAGCATTGACCGCATTTCGACTACCAGTTTTGACGGTGCACTTTAAGACAAAATGTATTCTTATTGATTAGTGTTCGATTAGATTCCTTGACAACAACTCATGCGTTTCTTTTCTTAGCACTCATCTGCATTCTGCATATCAACCTGCATCTGATACCTTGCATCACTGCATTTCATTTATTACATTTTGCATCAAACATTTTTTAGTCCTTCGCGACAGAACATTTTTGGTCCTTCGATAAAGGACTTTAGATTCAATTTTTTCGCGTTAGTTTACTATTTCGGGAAAGAGTTGTTTCGAAGTCCTGGGTATCAACCAGTGACATCGCGAGTGAACCTGACCGCGTCCGCGCATCGGCGTTGCATCCTGTTGAACCTGCGTCGACGTGAGTCCAGCGATCCAGAGCCGCACATTCAGGAAGGAAGAGGTCCAGTAGTTCAAGTAAGATCTTTCCATATTTTTCTTGCATTGCAATGGAGGCCTTAATTGAGCGTCAGAAGCATATCTTTGAGAAGATCAAGAGAATCCATGCTAATTTTAAGAAGGATTCGGCCAGTCGTAAGTCTAGAGAATATATTGAAAAGAGATTGAAGGCTTTAGATAACTTATGGGCGGAGTGTCAGCAAAACGACGGAGAACTGATGAAGGCGGAGCAGAAAACTCATCAGTATTATGTTGAAGGCATCATCGGTGTAATCCAGAAATGGTATGAAGGTACACGCTTTGACTTATTATCGTGGAAAGCGGAGCAGAAGGAGGTTCCAGTTGTGGTGGAGGAACCGAAACCACCAACCAGTTCCGGGCTTCTTGAGCAGTTACAGCAAACCAGGTTTGACAGCACACAGTTTGTAAGTCATGACGGGAAAGCTGAAGCTTTGCAGCAAAAGAGCGATTTGCAGCGTGCCTATTTTAGAGCATTTAGCAGGTTAGTGGACTCGATTAGAGTGGATGAAATAACAGAAAAGTGGGAAATTGATGACAAATTGAAGTGCCTAGAGTCTCGCTGGAAGCCGATAGATAATTTACATTTGCACATCGATGGTATTTTGCTTGGAATGGATGCTGAATACTATAGAACTTTAGATAAACTTGAAACAAAATATGAGCATGTGAAACGGCAATTAAATATTAAATTAAATGCGTCAGTATGTCAACAACAATCGGTGCCAAAATATGAAATTCCTTTGTTTGGCGGCAATTATACCGTGTGGCCTACATTCATGGATTTGTATTCGGAAGCTATACATAATAATCCAGCTCTTACAAAAACACAAAAGATGCAACATTTAAAGGGAAGGTTGCGGGGCGAGGCGGAAAAGCTCGTCCAACATTTGCATGTTGCACCAGAGAATTATGATACGTGTTGGGATTTATTATGTCATAGGTATAATAATAAGCAACTTTTATTCACTAAGAACTTTCAAATATTTATGCGACAACCTAATGTGCAAAATCAAACATCTTACGAATTAAAACGGTTATATGACACATCTATGGAGACTATTCACGCTATACATAATTTGAACGTAGACACATCGACGTGGGATCCGATGTTGGTACATATATTATGTGAAAAGCTCCATTCCGAAACCTATTCAGATTATATGCAATCTAGATCCAATACACGTGAGTTGCCTAAGTTCGACCAGTTTATGCAATTCGTGGAAAGTAAATTTATTGCATTAGAGCCATTGCAACGAAAAAGGCCTGAAAACGGTGTTAGTTCATCTCAAAAACCAATGAAACTACAATTTAATGCATCTCGTTCTTATGATAGAAATTACAACTCAAAAGCTCGACATGCTATCAGAGAACCAGGTCATGGGCGTCACCCGGCATGCAACTTTAGTTTAGGAAAAATTACGTGTCCATTATGCAAAAATGATCACGCACTGTTTAAGTGTGCCAAGTTTATTGAAATGACAAATAGAGAAAAATTGCACGTTTTAACTAAACACAACATATGCAAAAATTGTTTGTACGTGCATAACAAAGGTTTTTGTGGGTCAGACAAAAGGTGCAAAGAATGCAATTTGCCGCATAATACTTTGTTACATAGCGCTCTTAGCAACGTAGAACGGCCACCTATGACATCATCGGCAGCGCCGAAGTTGCCCTACGACAAACCAATGCAAAACAATTACGTCTCGAATACTGATGACGAAATACTATTACCGACTACATTAGTTCAGGTGGCAACGGTTAGAGGAGAATATGTGACGTTGCGTGCCCTAGTCGATCAAGGGTCACAAATTACTCTGATTACGGAGAATGCAGCCCAAAGATTAGGTTTACAGAGAGAAAAATTAGATGCAAGCGTATCAGGTGTTGGTACTTTGTCAAATAAAAGTAAAGGTAAAGTACACTTGAGTTGCAAATCAGTCTGCACCGACTATCAATTTGAAACCGATGCATTAATTATGACACGCGTCGTTAGTAATTTACCGAATGCGTCATTTGCAGTTAGCGACACGGAGTACTTTAAAAACATTACATTAGCCGATCCCGAGTATAACGTTTCGAGGCCCATAGATATTCTTTTTGATGCACACGTGTTTTCGGAAATATTGTTGTGTGGTCTGATTAAAGGACATCCAAACCAACCAATAGCGCAGCAGACACAATTAGGTTGGATCATGTCGGGCCACGTCAAAACATTTAACTGTCACGTGATCACGAATAATAGCGATGATTTTGCAAGATACTGGGAGGTAGAGGATATTCAGGATAAGCCTGGCTCCATGACGTCACAGGAACAATACTGCGAGGAATATTACATTGCAACAACGACACGGTTACCAGATGGACGATATGAGGTTCGATACCCCATGAAGTCAGGGTTCGAGAGCCAACTGGGTAAATCAAAACATCTTGCGTCAGCACAGTTTAAACAACTGGAAGGAAAATTAAATAAAAATACCCAGTTTTCAGACAGTTACAAAAAAATAATGACAGAATATTTGGAAATGGGTCACATGAAACCGAGCCCCATAGATCGTGAACCGACTTGTTATTTGCCCCATCATGGTGTTTTGAAACAGGATTCAGTGACTACGAAGTTAAGAGTAGTTTTTAATGCATCACAAAAAACTGGATCGGGTTTCAGTCTTAACGACCTCATGGAGTGTGGACCAAAACTTCACCAGGATCTGTTGACATTGTTAATACGATGGAGATTACACAAATACGTTTTTACCGCTGATTGTGAGAAGATGTATAGAATGATCAAGGTCAGCGAGGAAGATCAACAATTGCAAAAAATTCTTTGGAGGGACAATCGAGAACAACAAATACAGCAATATCATTTATGTACCGTAACGTTTGGCGTAAAGGCAGCCCCGTTCCTGGCCTTACGAACACTGAAACAGTTAGCGCTAGACGATCAGGACAAGTACCCCCTAGCCAGTGACGTCATAAACCACGCTATGTACGTTGATGATGTACTATGTGGTAGTAATAGTTTAGAAATCGCCAAAGCAATGCAGCAACAGCTTATTGACATGCTCCGGGGTGCAGGGTTGACATTACGAAAGTGGACGAGTAATAATCCAGAGTTATTACATAACATCAGTGACAATGAGTTGAGCCAGACAACGTTACACTTTAAAAGCGAAGGCACAACAAAAGCGCTGGGGTTGCAATGGAATCCACAAACAGATTACTTTGCGTTTTCGAATAAAATCAACATAAACTGCACTAAATTGACAAAACGCGTGCTGCTCTCGGAAATTTCAAAAATTTTCGATCCGCTTGGGTGGCTCACTCCCGTAACACTTAGAGCGAAATTATTATTCCAACAATGCTGGCTGTCAGAGTGCGATTGGGATGACGCGGTGTCGGAAGATATACAGACCAAATGGCGACAATTTTGCAAAGACATTGATGACATTCGACAGGTGGAAGTACCGCGACACTTGGGAGATACTTCAAGACCTGTGCAATTACATGGGTTTTGTGATGCGTCTGAAAAGGCGTATGCTTGCATTATTTATTTACGCACTTTGACGCAAGATGGTGACAGTATGATTCGAGTCATCGCGGCGAAATCGAGATTAGCGCCAGTTAATACCAAACTATCTTTGCCACGTAAGGAACTTTGCGCGGCAGTACTGCTTTCAAGACTCATGAAAACAGTATTACGTGCTAATACATGGGAGAACCTAAGTTATGACATTTTCGCGTGGACCGACTCAATGATAGTCCTTGCATGGTTAAAACGAGATCCTAATACATGGAAAACCTTTGTCAGCAATCGAGTACGACAGATTCGTGACGACATCCCGAATATGCAGTGGGGTCATGTCAAATCTGAAGAAAACGCCGCTGATTGTGCCACTCGAGGGTTGACGTGCACACAACTTCTAAATCATTCTCTTTGGTGGCAAGGTCCGGGGTGGCTAAAAACTTTTGACAAGTCTTTGAACAAAAAGGAACACATTACTGACACAGATTATGAATTAAAACAAAAGCAAACATGCATAACACAATTACAATCGTCGTCAATTGTCATTGAATTAATATATAAACATAGTAGTATGAGTCACGTTATTAGAATCGTCGCATGGCTACTACGAATGACACATCGATTTACTCACGGAGGCTATCTGACACCGCAAGAATTACATGTTGCAGAAAAATTTATCGTAAAACAAATACAACTACACGAGTTCAAGGACGAGATACTAAAAATAGAACATGACAACTGCATCAGTACCAGAAGTAACATCCGTAGTTTAAACCCCTTTCTTGATAACGACAACATTTTGCGAGTTGGGGGGAGGTTGAGAAATGCAAACTTAAAGGAAGACACCAAACAACCAATGCTTTTGCCCCATAATCACCGATTGACCGACATGCTTATCGAGCAGGCTCATCTACAACTTCTGCATGGGGGACCTAAACTTACATTAGCACATTTGCGACAAAAGTATTGGATTGTCGGAGGTTATCGTGCAGTAAAAAGGGTGATTCATAAATGTGTCACGTGCCGCCGTTTTAATGCAAAAACACAAAACCAAATCATGGCGGACCTCCCTACGCCTAGGGTAACAGTCTCTCGACCCTTCACACATACAGGGGTCGACTTTTCAGGCCACGTAGAAATCAAGGCCAACAAAGGTCGTGGGATAAAAACGCTACTAGCTTACATCGCTGTCTTTGTTTGTTTTGCAACCAAAGCTGTTCATCTAGAGCTTGTAACGGAGTTGAGTACAGCAGCGTTCTTAGCGGCATTTCAAAGATTTTGTGCAAGACGAGGAAAGCCACGTGACATGTATAGTGACAATGGCACAAATTTTTTGGGAGCCAACCGCGTGCTACGACAACAGTACAAGGCCATCTTAGACACAATTGACACCCCTTTCTTGGATAAAATCGGGGAGATGGGAATCACATGGCATTTCAACGCGCCTGCTTGGCCCAGTGCTGGCGGAATTTGGGAAAGGGCGGTCCGAAGTATGAAATTTCATGTGAAACGGGTAATAGGAGAACAGAAGCTAACCTATGAAGAGTTTTCTACGCTGCTATGCCAAGTTGAAGCATGCCTAAACTCGCGACCATTGTGCAATTTGACAGAAAGCATTGAGGACATTGAATGTTTGACGCCTGGTCACTTCCTCACCGGGACGGAACTTCTAACCATCCCCGAACCAGACGACTGCAGCATCGATTTTAGAAAGAGATGGCAACTGGTACAAAAATTGGGTAAGGATTTCTGGGATAAATGGTCTAGCGAATATTTACAACAACTACAAGCTAGATCAAAATGGCAGCAATCCAAACCAGACCCTCAATTAAATGACATTGTGTGCATCAAGGACGAACACTTACCAGCAGGAAAATGGGCACTCGGCAGAGTTATACAATTACATCCTGGAAGGGACGGCCATTCACGGGTGGTTACATTGAAAACCGCCAAGGGAGAACTTAAAAGGCCCATAACTAAATTAGTGCGTCTCCTTGAAATAGAAAAACCTGCAAATGACGAACAGACATACACGCGTAAAAGAAATCGAGGAAAAAATATGACGTGGAAAAGTTTATTTTGTTATACATTATTATTATTTATTGGAGTTTTGTCACCCTCGATGCAACAAAATCACTCTGGCTTTACTCTTACTTCAGTGAGTAACAACCAATCACTTTATTTTGATAAGGTCGGAGAACTGCAAGAGATCAAAGAAGAATGGAAATTAATATTTTACTATAATATGACAAATTATTGGCATAACATCGTAGTACTGGATCAATACGTAACGCATATCAAAGACTTTCAGAGAGAAAATTGGGTCATGCAATTCCAAGTGTTACTAAACCAATTAGATCAGAACATGAAAGAGTTACATTATTATAACAGCTTATTAACTTCTCAACATTTGATGCAGAGCAGAGTAAAAAGGGGGCTGGTAAATGGAGTCGGGTACTTAGCCAATACCTTATTTGGGGTACTCGACGAAAGATTCGCTGCAAAATATGAGACCGACATAACAACTGTTCAACAAAATGAAAACCACTTATTAACATTAATCAAGAACCAGACAAGCATTTTAGAAGCTGAACGTAACATTGTACAGAGAAACGAACAAACCATGATAAAACACCTAGATATGATACGTAAACACCTTGCAACACTTGACAGAGAATATTTAGCTAAAAAATCAAAAGATGAAACCTCATTTTACGTTTTGACATCTATTATGGCCGCCGAAAGCATACTGACAAACCTTAAATTCATGCAACAAACCTTGATAAACACACTGACTAACCTGTATCAAGGTCACATCGATGTGCATTTAATATCGCCTGGTCAATTACAACAAGAACTAGACCAAAAATAGCTCGACATTTAGCTCACAACTTAGCGCTACCTGAGACTCATGACAACATAAAAGACGTTTATAAACTTCTTAGAGTTCATAGCCGCATCACACAAAATTATTTAATAATGGAAGTCAAGATACCGTTGTTGAATGACGAGCCTTATGAACTAATTAAATTAATTAACATCCCACAACGCATTAGCCGGACTAAGGTTCTAAATATTATTCCTGCAACAAACCTTATCGCTATAAATATACACCGAGACACTTTTGTGCCGCTAGATCAAACCGATATTTATGAATGTCAAACAATTAGTCAACAGAATATGATGTGCAAGTTCAATCACCCAGTATATGACATAACTCGACAGAAGTCTATTTGCGATACACAATTAATTAATTACCGTGATAAACACGAATCATTTTGCCGCGCAGAAAGTACGCTATGCAGCGATAACTGGGTCAAGTTACATCAATTAAACACCTGGTTTTATTATTGTTGCGGCGAGTGCATTGTACGCATCATATGTCCAACGGCCTTGACGTCACAGACGCTACGTCACATGGGACTGATAACGTTAGAGAAAGGGTGTGTACTGAAAGGAAACACCTTTATGTTATATGCAAATATGCAATATAGCGATAAAATTACAATTGAAACACCAAGCCTGATAATTCCAGAACTTTCACCTCTTAACAAGATTATCAATACTTCAGTTAATGTCCAGAATTTGTCAGTATTCCCGGAGACACATGAAACTCAATTTAGGAAACTACATAGCGATATCCAAAAGTTAAAAGATCAATCCACTATAGAGCCACTAACCTCGCACGATATGCATCATTATATTATGATTTATGTGATTATAGGCATAGGCGTTTTGCTTTTAATTGTCACTGTATACTGCTGGAAGGTCAAAACCGGAAAGAGTGGTAATTCGAGAGGGGGGAAGACTCATTGTGAGGACGCGAAGCCAAGCACAAGTGAAGATATCTATAGTGTAGTGCAATATGACAACAAAAAACATAAAATAGTGAATAAGTTACCAAGTGAATGTGATAGGGCTCGGCCCTCAGTGAACACCGTGACATTTGACACTAGTGAACCTAGATAGAACCTTTAGGAACATTAAGACTATGTGTTTAAGTGTGTGACATTTTCCAGCTCTTTTATAATTTTATATTTTCTATTTTTTAGTTTTACATATCAAGTTTACTTTTACCTTTATACCTGATTATTTTTTACAATAAGTAATAAAAACAAAAAAAAGGGTGTTACGTTAAGTTATTGTTTATTGCACTAGTTCAGATTTAAATTTTATTGCATAGTTTTACTTTCATTTTGTTAAAGAAATTTTATTGCATAGTTTTACTTTCATTTTGTTTTTCTCGGTGGCAGTATGTACGATGCACGTACATGCGGTTTATTTTGTTAGTAGATAAAATTATAACTGACGCGGCGTAGCATTGACCGCATTTCGACTACCAGTTTTGACGGTGCACTTTAAGACAAAATGTATTCTTATTGATTAGTGTTCGATTAGATTCCTTGACAACAACTCATGCGTTTCTTTTCTTAGCACTCATCTGCATTCTGCATATCAACCTGCATCTGATACCTTGCATCACTGCATTTCATTTATTACATTTTGCATCAAACATTTTTTAGTCATTAATCATAATATACATGTTATTATTAGATATATTGTATGGTACTTTAGGTCTATTTGTTAACTATGCATGTTTATTATTTTTGTTAAAGACTGTTTGTTACCTTAATAAATAAATAAATAAAAAAAAAACGTTTTTGCAATTTTTGTTCGCAGTCATCAACATGGATTTCGAAGAGGCGGTTATGGTCTGTGCACTTGTCTAAAGAAGCCGAAGACAACAACGAAATAAAAAGCAATAAGGGGTGCATCTATTATGGAGTGATATGCTGACACTTGGAAAAACCTGGAAACCTGGAATAGCTGGGGGCTACCGGCTAAGAAATATGGATATGGGTATGGGCTTCAACTGTCGTTTGAATTCCTTATATCGATAGATTTTTGCTGCTTTGTTCTGTTGAACATTGCTAGCTAGTTATCGTTATACCCAACGTCACAAAACAAGGAACTGATAGCGGCTATTTTCTTTATAAAATTGACTTAAAGTTCCTAAAAACGTATGAAGTTCATACCCATAAAGTTACGCGGTAACCCCCCTGCTGGCAAACTTCTCCTCAAGCTTAAGATTTAGCATGAACATCAGAATATTCTTTTAAATTTTTATTGTATAACAGTTATCAATATCTTCATCTACTACCTGGCATTTTTAAAAGTATTTTAATAATATTACGGATATTAGCTATATTTTAGATCGATAGTAGGAAGCGTATGTGGATTGTCCGTTACTAGGTACACACTATCACCGCTATCACCCCGGGCGACGGTTGAGTAGCTACTGGTCGATCGGCAACTTATTTGTCGCCGTGCATTGAAACCAATAGAGAAGGAGACAGTTGCGTCGCGGGCTTGTCTTCGAACCGCGGCAACTTATCTTTTTTCCGTTCTAAGTTCTAGATAGATAGATAGATAGATAGATAGATAAATTCATTTATTTGCATCACAAACATAACATGCACATAAACAAAAGAAAAGGAAGGAGAAGCAAACCAACTACTTACTGACTAACAAAGCAGGTATATAATTAAGCAGGTATATGTGTGCATGTTTGTCACAGCGACGCAAAGAGGCAAAAGCTCAGCGTATATATTGCCCCGAAAGAACAAAACACTGGTTTTCAGCTTTCGCCCGTAGAAAAACGCGAGGGGACGCATTAACAAAATCGGACGCCCTTTTATTAATTTAAAAATATCATCTATTTAACAAAATTGATTAAAAAATAATAAAATATAAGTAATTAAATTTGATAAAATTGAAATTGAATTAGTGAGTAAAACTGTAAAATTTCTAAATAAAAAAATAAAAAAATCAAATAATAATAAGCCATTTAGTGTAATATAAATAAAATATATTATCATGCCTTGCATTTATTCATAAAACTTAATAAAATCATAAAATTAATATCAGTTCAAAATAAAAATTGAAATTAAAAATAAAAATAAATATAAATAAATTCAATCAAATTAAAATTAAAATCTCCAGAATCCGCAACCAAACGACTATTTGTGCGTACTTAAACTTTGTTGTTCTAATAGTGCCATTTTAAAATTATTTTTGAATGTAAATTTTGATGTCAATTGCCTCATTGGAGGGGGTATATTGTTCCAGCACTTAGTCGCCTGGTAGCGGAAACTACCTGTAAAAGCCACAGTCCTGTGCACGTGACATGCCAATAGAGGGCGAGTTGACCTGCCAACGCCTGACCCATACTGTGTGTGAAGTGTGCGAAAATTCAGCTTTTTGTACAAATACTCTGGGTTCTTAAATTTCATGAGGTCGAACATTAATATTGCAAGATGCATTCGCCTGCGTGACTCCATGTTAAGGATGGAGGCTTTATTTAAAAAGGGTGACACGTGTGTACGAGGAGGGATGTTAAAACAAAATCGGCCACAAGCATTCTGAACACGCTGTATCATCCTTTTAGATCCGGACAATAAACGGGGGCCATACACTAAATCGCCATAATTGAGTACCGATAAAATCAGCGACTCACATAAGGTGATACGTGATTTTTCGGAGAGATAATTCCGAATCCTATAGAGGATCCTCAACCTATAAAAGCAGCTTCTGACCAAATTCAAAACATGATTCTCGAATCGCAGCCTATCGTCAAATAGTATACCCAGGTTCCTGGCTTGCTTAACACACTCAACATCAGTACCAAGAATTTGAAGTTTGGGATTACAGCTGTGAACACTTTCTGTCTGTTTTTGTGAACCCAAAATCATAAATTTTGATTTTGATGGATTAAGAACGAGAGCGTTATTACTCGACCATATGGCTATAGCATCCAGATCTTCATTTACATTACGCAGAGCATCAGATATTTTATTCGGAGCAGCTGATGTGTAAAGCTGGACATCATCAGCGTAGCAATGAAACCGACAATGCCTAATTACAGAAGAAAGGTCTGCGCTGTAAATAATAAATAATAGCGGTCCTATAATGGAACCTTGTGGGACACCACGGTTGACCAGCCTAGGTTGCGACACTAAAACCGAGCCATCCGATTTCTGGAGCTTGACAGACTGATAACGTTCACTAAGGTAACTGTCAAAGAGTCGTAATGCATGAGGATCAACACCATAGAAAGCAAGTTTAGATAATAATAGCGGAACGCTCAGACTATCAAACGCACGAGAAAAATCGAGAAGTGTCAGCACAGTGGCCCGCCCCGCATCCTGATCCGCCAGTATATTATCAGTCACATCCAGTAGCGCTGTTCCAGTGCCTCGTTTCTTCCGAAAACCAGACTGAAAAGATGGTAATATATTATGAGTTTCGACATAATAACTCAACTGTTCATAAATAGCCTTTTCTAAAATTTTCGAAAGGAACGGTAAAATACTAATAGGTCTAAGGTCTTTTAGTTCATTCGGTGGCTCAACCTTAGGTATAGGTGTTACCAATGCTACTTTCCACTGACGAGGAACCACACCAGACTCGATGGACTTATTGATAATACCCGTAATAACAGATAAAGTGCGGGGAAGAGATAGCAAAATCATATCTCTGCTGATGCTGTCGCACCCAACTGCATTTGACTTTATGGATAATATATAACTTGCGATATCTTCCATAGAAACAGGAACAAGTTGGAACGGGGGCGCCATCGCGCTATGTCGATGAAATTCGAAATACGTTAATTGGGAGATGGGAACTCTTTCGTCTCCTGGGACTTTTAAAAAGTGATCGTTGATTACATCAGCATCACCCAAAGCATCCGGAAGACCCTCACTCTTGTCAGGTTTGACCAATATTTTTCTTTTACATTTTTCCAGAATTTTTTAGCATCTTTTACATTAGAGTTGATTAAATGATTATAATAAGCTCGTTTTTCACTGTCAATACTTTTAATCACTATATTCTTTAGATCTCTGTAGCACTGCCCATCCACATTCGACTTTGATTTACGAAATTTATCACGAGCCTCATCTCGCAGATCAATCATAAACTTGACCGTGTCGGTTATCCAAGGAAGATTGTAATTAGGTTTTATTTTCGTAGACACAACCGGTGCATGCTTATCCATAAGAGACAAAATGAGTGAATTAAACCTATCCACCATGCACTCTACAGACGGCTGATGGGAAACTGACTCCCAATCAAGCGCGTCAAGATCGTCATTAAAATTATCTTGGTTGATTCGTTTAATGGGTCTGTATGTAACATATCTTATTATCGGTTTAGCCTTTTTCAACAGAACAGTCAAGTTAATCATTGCGTGACCCAAGGGACCAGAATTAATATTAGAAACAGCAACGTCACAAGTTCTGCAGTTTGTGCACACAAGGTCGATTAAAGTACTTGCGTTTACGGAGTAGTGAGTAGGTTCAGTTACCACCTGTTGAAGATCCAAACTATCTAAGAATTCATTTACTTTTAAAGCATTATTGTTATTAGCGACGTCAAACATATTAATATTAAAGTCACCCATGAGTGCTATATAATCATACTGAGCGAAACTTGAAATGGACTCCGTCAGGGCATCAATAAATTTGTCAACATTAAGCCACTGTGGCCTATACGCCGTTCCTATTATTACACGAAATCCATTTATTTTCGTAGACAGCCACAGCTGCTCAATACCAACATCAGGATGTTTAATAAACCGAACACGCAGATCCTGCTTAACATAAAATGCAACTCCGCCACCCCTACCCCCACGCATGCTTCGTGGACGCGGTACATTGCGCAGTCTGTAGCCGGGTGCAAAAGGCGCACACGCCTCCCGACCCGCGGACAGCCAAGTTTCATTAACAGCTACTATGTCGGCATCAAATCGATTCATAGCTATTAGGAAATTGTCGTGACCTGTATTCTATTTATATATATTCTATTTTACTTCATATTTTTAATTTTGTGGTATAATCCCCATTGACTAAAAACGTTCCGTATATATCAATGATAATCCCGAAACCTTGCCCCGCCCGACTTCAAAAGACGTTTTTTTTAAACTCCAAAATTAAAAATTATTGTATTGCACAAACTAGTGATTTAGTAGTGAGTAGTTAATTAACTTTAGGTACCTATTTATTTGTTGCGTCCAACTTTAAAATTTAGTGTTTAGTTTAAGATAAATATCTACCTATTTACTTACTTAATAAATAATTTATTTTTCACTTTTTGTATTTCTTGTATTAAGTACAGATTTTATTTAGTTCATAATTTAATTTTTGAGCGTGTTTCGTAGATTTAAGACACTTAGAGTTAAAGTATTTCTTTTTTTTTTACTATTTTTGTACTTGCTTAAGTACTAAACTAATACATCATCTTTTTATGAACAGTTTTTGAAGTCGGCTTTTCTTTTTTTAAAAAGTTTATTATTTAATTTAACACTTTTTGGTTTTTTCTGTCTGTGTTTTGATTAACACATAATATTACCCCGATTTTTTTAAAATGGGGAGACCAACGAAACAAGCAGCACGTTTGAGGCAGGTTCGGAAAAACGAATCTGAAACTCAAAGAAAGACGCGTCTTTCAAAAAATAATAAACGCATCGCTGTATTGCGCTCTCAAGCAAGAGTCTGCAGTACGCCGTCTACCTCGATTGTCTCAAGCAAGAGATTATATTCGTGCTCGATTGTCGCAAGGGACCCCATCTGAAAGAAATATACGGCTTAGTTGTATTCGCGAGCGGTTGACTAATGAAACGGCTGATGAGCGGGAACATAGGCTTAGTTTGATTAGGGAAAGGCTGAGCCGCGAGACTCCTGAAGAGCGTGCACATCGTCTCAGTCTTATTCATGAACTTCCACATGAAAAATCGCAAAGACTGACAAGGATAAGGGAACGTGCACGAGAGGTAATATGTATGGAAAGTGATGGTGAAAGACGAGAACGATTGGAAACAGTCCACCAAATTTCTCGCAGATATCGCACGATGGATGAAGAAAATTGTTTGAGAGCCATTAACGAGTTTTGTGATGTCCCGTGTGCAGTTTGTCATAAATTGCTTTACCGTTTGTCTTATGTTCCGCATAGTGAGGTGCATATTGTCCACGAGACCTTGCGGCATGTGATCGCCCTGCTTCATTCGACATGCTACAGATACACTAGCTTTTGCTCTAAAATATTCTACTACTGATAGAGCAAATAACAAGTAGTCATTACGCTGAAATCGGGTATCACTGCCCATTACTCGAGCTTGGAAGTAGTCAAGCGCGATTATGGGTATATCTCTATGCTCCCCAAATCCATTTTTACCATCTGGATAGAGATAATACCAGCAGAGCTCCTCCATTCGTTTTTCTTTCTCGATGTTAAGAGGTGGAGCTGTTTTTCGGTGTATATTTACGATATTAACTTCTTCATTGATACCGTTTTCATTATTACCTTGAACAACATCATTTAGGTTTGGTATATTGTCGTCTATTGAATGAAGCAAACTGGTTGAAAATATAACACACCTCTGCGAATTATTGTTAACATCATTAAAATAGGCCGCGGAACATTGAATATCAGATGACACAATGCACGTTGAATTATTTTGGAATAAAATAGGTGATGGGCAACGTTCAATGTCGTCGACAACAGGAGCGCAGATATTATCTCTACTAAGTTCTGGTGATAAATTTAATGCTTGGTGTTCCAATTGTGTTGCAATATTTTATGAAATATTTTCTTGCGTACAAATTATAATAGGTGTTATGCTGTAAACGTTTAAAAAGTATTCGGCTTCTTTATTGCATTTTGAATTTTGACGTGAGTCTGCTATTCTCAAATTCCGACGTTAGCGTAAGGCCGCACAGCGATTAAAATTCGCGCGATTAAAAATCGCGATTTTGTAACTCATGGAATTGTATGTAGGTACACGCACTCGCGATTAAAAAATCGCGCGAATAAAAAATCGCTGTTTGCTGTGAAATAATCGCGCGTCTTAACCCGGCGGGAGGCGTGCCCATTTCTAGAAAATATTCTGTCGCTATCGGGTAAAAGTTATAAGCTATAATACAGGAGTGTTTTTTTTCCATTTTTAAATATTATCTGTATGTTTAAACTTTAAAGTAAATAAGTAAAAATTAAAGTATACTAACTTATTTTATTATATATTTTTTTATTATCATTTTAAAATTTTACAAAATATAAAACTCTTGCGTTACTGGCTGACTGACAGACAACGCACATCAGAAACTACTGGGCGCAAGAAACTGAAATTTGGCATGTATTTTCCTTGGGGAGTGTAGGGGAGCACTTTAAGAGGATTTTTGAAAATTCAATTACAGAATTTTGCATTTTTGCAAACTTATGGCTTAGTATCTGAGGTCGAAAAGCTTTGAAATGTCAAGCCTTGAATCTTATCGACTAGATTTTAATGGTAGGTAGGTATGTACGTGCAGTTGAAAATGTCAGTTTTCTGCATAGTTTAATTTACAAAATACTAAGAATTTTGCGAAAAACCGGATATATAGACATAGATTATGACATTTCTCAATCTTACTTAATAAAGATAGGATTTATGGTATTATATCATTGTGTAACTATCCGTGTTCTTGCAAAATCTAGTATTTTCACAAAAATCGATTAATCCATTCATCCTACGACATAATATTAAAGGCAACGACCGTTACTGACTGATCTATCGACGCAAAGCTCAAGTCACTGAATGGATAGCGTTGAAGTTTGGCATGCAGATAGTTATTATACCAAGGCATCCGCTAGGAATGTACTTCTCAAAATTCACATTCTAAGGAGATCGAGGGAAACGGGGTCAAACGTTTGTATGGAGAAATAGGAAAGAATATCCATACTAATATTATAAAGAGAAAAGATTTGTATTTTTGTTTGTAACGAATAAATTCAAATACTGGGGGGCTACCGCGTAACTTTATGGATATGAACTTCATACGTTTTTGGGAACTTGAAGTCAATTTTATAAAGAAAATAGCCGCTATCAGTTCCTTTTTTTGTGACGTCGGGTATAACGATAACTAGCTTGCAACGTTCTACGGAACAAAGCAGCAAAAATCTTTCAGAATAAGGAATTCAAATGACAGTTGAAGCCCATACCCATGTCCAGATTTCTTAGCCGGTAGCCCCCCTGGACCGATTTTGAAAATTCTTTCACCAGTAGAAAGCTACATTCTTGCCCGGTAGCATAAGCTATATTTTATCGAGATATCCCACGAGAACGAGTACTACGCGGGTAAAACCGCAATGAAGCCACTACTTGTTAATAAAAAGATCTAAAGTGTGAACTCCGTTACTCGGAGTCGAACTCGAGTAAGTGAAGCCGCGGGTGAAATATAGCTTTAAAATATGTTTTTTTACTTTCAAGTTTAATTCTTGATAGTTTGGAAACTATTTCATTCTTACATAGGTACTCCACGGTGTTTTACGTGGTACCCATTTCCGTAGGAATATCGTGTTTAAATATATTCATGTCAATCAGAAATAATAAAGCTTTGAAAATCAGTCCAGTAGGTTTATTGAGTTTAGGCATTACAAACAAACAAAAAATCTAACTCGTACTCGTAGTTTGCTCTGAAAGATTTAATCTTTCCTTTTATAGTATGCTAAAAAACTTATTAAAAAAATTGCTTAAAACGTATTAAAACACAAAAATATAATAGTAATTATTATGTTTCACTTATTATAAAATCTTATACTAAATCGTTCCGTCCGCGGCCGCTGGGTTAATTTGACGTCCCGCTCATCACACGCATGCGTACTATAGATAGTCAGATAGAACTACGAGTACCAGTATTCTATTTTCATATTAAAGGTCTGAACGCGACGGTATACCTACTTATGTTATGTTATGACTCATCTTGACGTCGGTTCAATAACGCGTATTACCTAATCGTCGTCGGTCGGTACCAGTCAGCCGCAGTGACAACTAAACGGTCAAACGCTGTTTTGACGAACAGAAAATACGTAATTTATGTACTTAATATTGTGTTTTTTGGATGTCTAAATGGATGTAAAAAAGGTACATCGAGGTGCTGAGGTACTTATACCAAAACGCCACCATGTCAGTCTGGTTACAGAACCAGAGCTCTAATCCTATCCAACTACAGTGAGGTGTGAGACAAGGAGACGTCATCTCTCCGAAACTGTTCACAGCTGCGTTGGAGGATATTAATATAGGCTTCTGGACTGGAAAGGATGCGGCATCAGCATCAATGGCGAGTACCTAACACACCTTCGGTTTGCCGATGATGTAGTTCTTATGGCTGAGACCTTGGAAGACCTGAACACAATGCTCGAAAATCTCAGTAATGCTTCTCAAAGAGTGGGTCTTAAGATGAACATGGACAAAACGAAAATCATGTTCAATGCCCATGTTGCACTCGCTCCAGTTAATGTTGGGAACATTACACTCGAAGTTGTCGACCACTATGTTTACCTGGGACAGACGGTCCAGTTAGGTAAGTCCAACTTTGAGAAAGAGATCTCTCGTCGAATCCAGCTAGGATGGCAACGAAATTCTTGATCAGTGTGTGTTGCCAGTAATGACCTATGGAAGTGAGACGTGGTCTTTTACAATGGGTCTCATAAGAAGGCTCAAAGTCACCCAGCGAGCAATGGAGAGAGCGATGCTTGGTATTTCCCTGCTCGATCGAATCAGAAATAATGAGATCCGCAGGAGAACTAAAACTGGATGTCTCAATTTTCATAAAACGCACCCAACATAACATTTTTTGAAATAACAAGAAAAAACTCCAATCAAGCTCGAAAACTAATCTACAAAAAACACAACATGTATCTTTATCTCAAGACAAAGGCAAAGGTTTTCAATCAATGTGTCTTGCCTTCTTCACCTATGGGATGGAGACAACCACCCTGACGGAGAAATCTGCCGAAAAGCTCCATGTCGCACTATGGCTATGGAGGGCTATTCTACTGCTAGAATTCTTATCCTGTGATTATATACGCACACATGCACGCATGCTACGCACACATACACACAACAGCCAGTCAGCCCAGTGATGCCAGATTGAGGAGATTCTTTCAAAATTTGGAATTTTAATATTTCTAGTGCGGAATTATTTTATCAAAAGATGTAATCTGAGAAAAAATAAGATTTAAAAAAATATTATTTTCTATCTTTGGAAAAGTATTTATTGATTGATTACTGTATTAATTGTTTGATTACTCGGGGTTTTAAATTTAAGCCGGTATTGGTCGGAGCGTGGATTTTATCATTCGCAATCTTTCAAGCTTGACGTTGATATTCAATGCAGACCATGCGGTGATCGCTTCCTGTCTTAACAGCGTTGATCACAATGTCATCATTGAATATGTGCTTCTTTGTCGACATGATAAAATCGATCTCGTTTTTTACTTTACCCTCGGGACTTATCCAGGTCCATTTGCGGCTTACGGGAGTTACGGGCTTCTTAAAGAAGGAGTTCTCTCTCTCCATAAAGTCTGCTAGCATCTGGCCCCTTTCGTTCCGTTGCCCAAATCCAAATTGCCCCACTCTCAAGTCATCACCGCAGCGTTGCTCCAACTTTTCATTAAAATCCCCCCACCATAACCGTGTAGTGGGTTTTATAGTTATGTATGGCTTTAGACATCTCCTCATACATAGCCTCCACTTCGACATCCTCGTGTATCGAATCGTAGTCGGAGCGTAGACCTGGATGACATTCAGAGAATATCGTTTTGATTTTCTGAGTATCAGGTATGCTACCCTGCTCAAGACACTTCCGATGGTGATCACGTTGTTGACAAGGAACTTGTGGACGATGAACCCGACACCACCCAGGGACTGTTGGTCACCATCCCGGTGGTATAGTAAGTTACCGGATTGCAGGATAATCGAGTCCTCCCCCTCTCTTCAGACTTCAGATAACCCAATGATATCCCAATGTAACTTACTAATTGCCTCTTCCATTAGCTTCGCGTCGAGCTTCAGTGTACGCGTGTTGTAGGTTGCCAGGTCGAGTCCTCGGTGTTGGTAGCCGGATCTTACCCCGGGGATTCTTAGCTCCCTCTGCCCGCCGATACCATAGCCCGCCGCTACCGTAGCTAGGAATAGCGGTACCGCCGGGGACTGGGGGCTGATTTACTTGTTGCGTAGCTATTTTGGGGTGGTTTGCCATAATCGCCACGCTTGGCAGGCGGGTTGGCGATCGCAGTATGGCCTGGTATTCAGGAGGCGCTGCTGCCCGTCTCCTAGAGAGTTATTGCTACTAAATGATTATACAATGGGTTATTAGTAAAAATAAGAATAGTGCTAAAGAATATTAAACCAAGGATCATTAAAGCAAATGAAATTAGGTAAGTATTACAAGGAATATTATGAAAAACAAGACAATACCTTTTTTATACTTACTAGTATTTTGGGGGATTTCAGAGAGATCTGGGGGAAAGCCAGACGTTCGTAATCTGGCAACACTGTCGTTGGTGTATTTCGCGATTTTTTTATCGCACTGCGTGGTAGCAAAAAACTCACGATTAAAAAATCGCGCGAATTTTTAATCGCGCGATTAAAAAATCGCTGTGCGGCCTTACGCTAAGACTGAGAATAAGTCATCAATATTCTCAAAGTGCATGCAACAAGATGTACCTCTGGATTTTGCTGTAAAACACTTTGGTCCTCTTGCATGCGAGTCAAATAACTAATAGTTAGCGGAAGTGCCGGTTTGATTTTTGCAAGCAATCGCTACAGATATTGAATTGGCTGTAAGAATGCCATATTCGTGGCTCCTAAAGAATTTGATTAAACCATTTCTTAAATTTTGAAACCCTCCATCGCTTTGGTCTGTATCGATATGTCCTTTAATTGACTCAGAGTTTTGAATGTTTAAATTAATCCTGCAACCATTAAATATTAAACTTGGAATTAGTTCTGTCGCTGCTAAATACTCCACATTTCTTTCTCTACTATCAGGAATATCTCGTGCTAAAATACATTCTTTGTAGTAAGCGTCACCAACTATCACAGTATAATCCACATCACTTACTGTCCAAATATTTGGATCCGATAGAGAAAAGGCACCACAAGCAACTGCTGCCACACCAGTGCATTGTCTGCCACGTGATTGGGTATCAAATCGGTCACTACCCTGGTGAAATGAACCATGTAAAATTAATACGCCATTACGTGCTGTTATAAATCTACTTAGTTGAGCAGGTTGGACTTGACTTGGTTGAGCAGGTTGGGTATGACCGTGACTTTGAATCCCACCAATGTCTTCTGAATTGGTATCAACTTGAATAAGCTGTGATATATCATAATTTCCAAGATTATTAAAGTTTGGCCGTACATCACGATATAAAAATTATTTTGTAACAGCCATTGAAGTGCCACTTTGATTCGTTCAATATTTATTTGAAATTCTTTAATTTGTTGCAAGTTTTCTCGTGATTCCGCAACAATAACTAGGCCAGCAGTAGAAAACGGAAAAGGTAATTGTTCTGCAATCTCTGCAACGTCCTGTGCAAAAAGAACTACTTGCCCTTTGAACCAGTTTTGACTAAATCTGTTTTGGACTCTAATTATATTCAAAAACGTTTTTAAAAAAAATGTAACCGCCTTCAAAAAGGATCTTCAAACAAAAATTAACAAACACTAAAAAACGAAAAAAATAATAAAAAATTTTAATTCAAAGGACGATGATACGTGACTTTTTCTAATTTATCTTGGTACTTACTGAACTGTTTGAAGTCGGTGCCGTCTAATAGGTATTGAAGTGAATACGTCCTACACCTCGCGCTTGGGACCGGGTTTTTTTTAATATGTTTGTTGTTTCACTCAGTATATTTCGTTCTTATTCTTTTTGGCTTGGCACCGACTTCAAACAGTTCAGTAAGCACCAAGATGAATTAGAAAAAGTCACGTATCATCGTCCTTTGAATTAAAAAATCTTATTTTTTTTTTCGTTTTTTAGTGTTTGTTAATTTTTGTTTGAAGATCCTTTTTGAAGGCGGTTACATTTAAAAAAAAAAATTGTTTTTCGATTTTTAGTGTAAATAATCGTAGCTTAAGAAACTACATGGTAATTAATAATCATCATGTAGTTTCTTAAGCTAGTTACATGATAAATTGTTGTAAATATCCTATCCGTTACGGAATTCAGCTTTCCATCTTTAGCTACTTAGATAACAGAATGAAAGAATACAACTGAAGGTCCATTCGTGCATATGGTATTTATAAAACATCATATAACTCCTAACTGTTGAGGAGTTTCACCTCTCATCATCAGCTTACCCTAATAACCTGAAAGAATATAACTATTGGTCCATACGTACGATTAATACTTAAAGAAATATTCTCCAGCTCCTAACCGTTAAGGAGTTGTAGCTTCCATCACCAGCTCATCACTAGGAGATGATGATTACCAGATGCAAATACCTGACTAACTTAAAAAATAAGTGGAACGCATAAGGCTTGCCTACATTTGAGAATTTCTCTCAATTTTCCTAGGATTTCATCTCCTGGTCCTGACTTGAAAATGTGAAAATAAGATTAGGTCAGAAGTACCTACCAACTTTCGAAAAAAAAAAATTATTTTGAAAATGATCCCCTTATTGATGAAAATATGAAATCGTCCATATACCCAAATAAAGTCTAAATACACATTATTCAGGATAACTCCTGAACTTCATGTCAGATCTTGATAATATTTGAATGAGACCACACGAGAAGCGTCACCTTTTAAATAAAAAAAGAATCATCTAAATCGGTTCATTAACTAAAAAGTTCTGAGGTAACACACATAAAAAATAAAAAATAAAAATATACAGGCGAATTGATAACCTCGTCCTTTTTTTGAAGTCGGTTAAAAATGGATTTATCCTACTCAGTAGGCGCTGCTCAACAATCGATAAACTAGCTAATTCTTGCGGTACAGGTCTAACATACATATTATTCCAAAAAGCTTGAGAAGGAACTTTATGTTTTCTAAGATTAGTGGCACAACGATTACATACCACGATAGTTTCTTTTGTGGTTAATCCTGGAGGCAATCTGTTGAAGTTGACGTTTTGAAATTGCAACGCTGCCTTGGGTAAAGCAATTTATGACTAACTGCACACGGGACATCACAAAACTCGTTAATGGCTCTCAAACAATTTTCTTCATCCATCGTGCGATGTCTGCGAGAAATTTGGCGGACTGTTTCCAATCGTTCTCGTCTTTCACCGTCACTTTCCATACGTATTACCTCTCGTGCACGTTCCCTTATCCTTGTCAGTCTTTGCGATTTTTCATGTGGAAGTTCATGAATAAGACTGAGACGATGTGCACGCTCTTCAGGAGTCTCGCGGTTCAGCCTTTCCCTAATCAAACTAAGCCTATGTTCCCGCTCATCAGCCGTTTCATTAGTCAACCGCTCGCGAATACAACTAAGCCGTATATTTTTTTCAGATGGGGTCCCTTGCGACAATCGAGCACGAATATAATCTCTTGCTTGAGACAATCGAGCTAGACGGCGTTCTGCAGACTCTTGCTTGAGAGCGCAATACAGCGATGCGTTTATTATTTTTTGAAAGACGCGTCTTTCTTTGAGTTTCAGATTCGCTTTTCCGAACCTGCCTCAAACGTGCTGCTTGTTTCGTTGGTCTCCCCATTTTAAAAAAATCGGGGTAATATATGTGTTAATCAAAACACAGACAGAAAAAACCAAAAAGTGTTAAATTAAATAATAAACTTTTTAAAAAAAGAAAAGCCGACTTCAAAAACTGTTCATAAAAAGATGATGTAGTAGTTTAGTACTTAAGCAAGTACAAAAATAGTAAAAAAAAAAGAAATACTTTAACTCTAAGTGTCTTAAATCTACGAAACACGCTCAAAAATTAAATTATGAACTAAATAAAATCTGTACTTAATACAAGAAATACAAAAAGTGAAAAATAAATTATTTATTAAGTAAGTAAATAGGTAGATATTTATCTTAAACTAAACACTAAATTTTAAAGTTGGACGCAACAAATAAATAGGTACCTAAAGTTAATTAACTACTCACTACTAAATCACTAGTTTGTGCAATACAATAATTTTTAATTTTGGAGTTTAAAAAAAAACGTCTTTTGAAGTCGGGCGGGGCAAGGTTTCGGGATTATCATTGATATATACGGAACGTTTTTAGTCAATGGGGATTATACCACAAAATTAAAAATATGAAGTAAAATAGAACTTAGAACGGAAAAAAGATAAGTTGCCGCGGTTCGAAGACAAGCCCGCGACGCAACTGTTTCCTTCTCTATTGGTTTCAATGCACGGCGACAAATAAGTTGCCGATCGACCAGTAGCTACTCAACCGTCGCCCGGGGTGATAGCGGTGATAGTGTGTACCTAGTAACGGACAATCCACATACGCTTCCTACTATCGATCTAAAATATAGCTAATATCCGTAATATTATTAAAATACTTTTAAAAATGCCAGGTAGTAGATGAAGATATTGATAACTGTTATACAATAAAAATTTTAAAGAATATTCTGATGTTCATGCTAAATCTTAAGCTTGAGGAGAAGTTTGCCAGCAGGGGGGTTACCGCGTAACTTTATGGGTATGAACTTCATACGTTTTTAGGAACTTTAAGTCAATTTTATAAAGAAAATAGCCGCTATCAGTTCCTTGTTTTGTGACGTTTGGTATAACGATAACTAGCTAGCAATGTTCAACAGAACAAAGCAGCAAAAATCTATCGATATAAGATCTAACGAATTAACTAAAAAGTTCTGAGGTAACACACATAAAAAATAAAAAATAAAAATATACAGTCGAATTGATAACCTCCTCCTTTTTTTGAAGTCGGTTAAAAATGGATTTATCCTACTCAGTAGGCGCTGCTCATCAATCGATAAACTAGCTAATTCTTGCGGTACAGGTCTAACATACATATTATTCCAAAAAGCTTGAGAAGGAACTTTATGTTTTCTAATATTAGTGGCACAACGATTACATACCACGATAGTTTCTTTTGTGGTTAATCCTGGAGGCATTAAATCTGTTGAAGTTGACGTTTTGAAATTGCAACGCTGCCTTGGGTAAAGCAATTTATGACAAACTGCACACGGATCCTCATCCGCCGCATATTGGAAACAGTGTTGTGCGGAACTTATTGCTATGGTTCGTAGTTTAGTCGCTCCAACTTAGTTTGTTACATTTTCATGTAATTCATTCATTTATTTCAGACAAATACAAAATAGTTATTACAATATTTATGTTATGTCCATATTATTTGTTAGTTACAATTTTATCTTACATTCTATGTTAGTAAATATTCAAGAAAAACAGAGTTAACAAGGCATATTATTTAATAAGGAGCCCTATCCAGAATCTCAGGATTGGACAATCCATCTTTGCCGCTATAGTGCTCAGAATGATGTTACTACTACCCCGTACCCTGTCAAGCAGGGACGCCACTTGTTTGCGTCGGATGGCGTAAAAGTCATCAGTGTGCTCGCTAGCGAACATACCTGAGGCGCTACAAAAACGGGGTAGCCCTAACATCACCCTGAACGCATTATTGTATTGGATACGGAGAGCATTATAGGCCCTCTGAGTGTAATTCACCCACAGACTGCTCGTGTAAAAAAACTTGGCAATATGCTTTGAAAAGAGTGATTTTCACTTGTTTGGAGCAACGAGCAAATCTGCGGGACAGCATATTATATGTAATGACCTAAACTGGCCTGATATGATAAAATCATTACTTATAGTCGATGGACGTCCTGAATTAAACAATGAAGACTTGCCTTTTGAAGAGCGACTAAAATTGGTACAAAAATACCCTGTTATTGTAGCAAGACAATTTATGATTCGGGTTAACGCCTTAATGAGATTTTTGAAAGCCAATACAAGATGTCTTGGAGGACCAATTGTCGATTTTTGGTACAGAATCGAATTTCAAAATAGAGAGAGTCCCCATTTGCATATGTTGTTGTGGTGTGACGATGTACCAAATTTCGACACACGGGAAGGACTTGCAGTTATTGACCAAATTGTGTCATGTTCAATAGAAGGTCATGATGGTGATTTAGTCAAAAGACTACAAGTTCATAAACATTCTGCAACTGTCGGTTCGGTCGGTCTGTTTTAAAGACCGAAACTCTAGCTTATGTCGTTTTGGTTTCCCAAGACCAATAAGCAATACCACAAAATGCTTAGGACCAGACGATGCCCTTAACCACCGAAGAAGCTATGGTCAATAACTATAACACTGTTCTTCTTAACATTTGGCAGGCTAATATGGACGTACAGCCTTGTGGGAATGTGACTGCAGTGGCTTATTACATGGCAAAGTACGCCGCTAAGTGTGAACCGAATGATTGTGGCGATGTGATCAGGGAAGCCGTGCAAAGAGCAAAAAGACAGAGCAGTGATGTCTGGAAGCAACTATTTTCCGTATCAATGGCAATTCTTGGTCAGAGATTAGTTTGTGCTCCAGAAGACCGCCTCTGTCACTTGCCGCTCAAGATGTGTTCCAGGAAAACAGTTTTTGTGAATAGTTGTCGACCGGACCAACGGTACAGGCTACTTCAGTTTAGCATCGGTTTACAATAATATCTTCGATCGATATTCTAAGAGACCAAATGAATTTTAAGACCTGAGCCTAGCTGAATTTGCAGTTAGATACGAAGCCGTTTCTAACTCAAATTGGACTGAAGACGACGGGGATATTGAAATGCGAGTCGAAGAAAACGAAGTATGTAGATACATTCGCTTACAAGATAATACTCGTTTGCGTATCAGAAACAAACCTGCTGTTTTACGCACTCGCTATTTTACTATAAACAGTGATCGAGAGTGATTCTTCTACAATCATATTGTGTGCCATATTCCATTTCGAAATGAGATCTCATTAATGAGGGCAAAACAGCTGAAGCATGTTTCTTACGCCGACAATCGGAGCTGCGACCGTTGTTACGTAACGTGTCTGTTGAACAATTTTCCCATACCGAGCAAGTTATTCAACTAGCTTTAGTCCAAGCCATGGCTCTTAATGCTGTGAATTATGACGAAAATGGAGAAACTAGAGAAAATCAAAATTGTGCAAATATATATGATGCAGGCCAAATTGATTTAGAGAATTATGAAGATTATAATGAAAATAATAATGAACCCAGTGTTTTGCCGGATGAAATTGCCAAGTTAGGTACCCGTGACATCATCTTAGCTACGTGACCGGTCTCGGCCGGGAACGTAAACATTGATAAGTCGGGTTCTTATTACATCCTGAATAAGTACCCGAGAACTTAACATAAAATTCATTCCCACTGTCCAAATTCTGTCGAATCGAAGCTTAGTTAAAAACATTTATTGTTTGAATGCGGAATAGTGAACTCGCTCTGATCACTTTCATACCTACTAGTAAATAGTAGGAACGTGGTGTGCGTAGTAAAAATTACAAGATTTGAGAGTAATCGTTTTTTTAAGTGCATGACTTAAGTGTTGGACCTTCTCCATTAACAAGTGAGTTTACGAACACGATAGATATACTTAACACACTCTACGTTCGCATTGACGAAAGTGTGCCGGGTTCGATTTCCCGTCAGTAACAAATGTTTGTGTGGTGAACATGGGCAGGTTTATCTCAGACTTGAATGATTATGTGTACAAAAAAGCATGTTGGTATTTACAAGTCAACTCTGTGTAGTGTATCATTGAAAAATGAAAAATTTGGGACACAGATACTTTATAATCTGGAGAGGAACATACATAGGCTACTTTTTATCCTGGTTTTTTTTTTGTATTTTTTTTAAATAAATATATTTTTTGAATGGATTTTTTATTTATCTAGGTACCTGTATTCAGTGCACGTCTGTACGATAATAACAGTCAGTGAAAAAGAAAACTATGAATAAGCGTTAAACTAAATGAACTGAGCCCGTAGTGTAAGTTTTTATGTCAAAAAACGCAAACTATTTCGACTCCGTATTTATGTCAATTTGTATGAAAACCGTATTAGCGCCTCTAGCGGCGAGTAGCGCGCTTTTATAGTTTTCATACAAATTGACATAAATACGTAATCGAAATAGTTTGCGTTTGCTTGACATAAAAACTTACACTCGGGGTACTGCTATAGAATTGCGTAAAGTCAATCGTATTCATTTGACAGTCCATATTGTATCATATTAAATGTCATTCCATACAAATTGCAGCCGATTGAATACGATATTGAACTGTCAAATTAATACGATTACCTTACGCAATTGCCCCCCAGATCTAAAAAAATCGATTAAATCGAATATAAAACGAATTGAATTTAATTGATCATTATGTGCCCAACGCTATAGTTGATTGTGACGTCTTATTTGTTTACGTTTTAAGACATGCTTAATTATATAGACTTTACCTACATTGATTCTAATATTGCGTTATATGAGTGGTTTCAAACTGGCGTTTTTTTTCTGCGCGTATACGGTCGTTTCGGCATACGCACTTTCATGCGAACCACAATACGGACTTCAAAAAACTGAACGCGCGTAAACGGTCATATTTCAGCGTGTTCGCTCGAACCTTGCGCTTGATTAGCGTATGGCTCGCGCTTATACGAGCATACAAGTACGTCAACGCCCGTACGAGTCGCGCGTGTGGCAAAAGGCGCGCCTGTACTATACGCGCCTACATTGCGCTGCGCTTCCGAAAACGAGCTTATGCGCGCGTATAAAACGCTAATCTGAAACCGCCCTAATGTTCCTTGGGAAAGTTATTCAGTTATCGATAATGAATTTCCAATTTCAGTATTTAGGGGTATTTTTGTAAGGATAGTAATTAACCGATCGACTAAAAAACATTTTAGGGTACCAAAATTACTAGGTGAGCGACTTAAAGCTGCATTCAACCAAACTTTTATTCCGAGAACATCGTTTACTGTCGGATACTAGTGTCAAACTAGTATGGCGTTTTGACATTACTATCCGAAAGTAAGCATTATTCTTGGAATAAAAGTTTGGTCGAATGCAGCCTTAGTCGCCAATCTAACCTAACCTAAACCTATTTTTCCGCTGCTCACTTAGTATTTTTAGTCGCTCAACCTAGTAATTTTTAGTCGCCTGGTTTAACACCTTGCATAAATGGATGTCCACTGCTAAACGTAGGCCTCCCCCAATGATTAGAAACAGCTCGATTAGAAAAGTACGGGACAAGGGTTGTAACAAGAAGCGGTAGTGAAAATGCTAATTATTTGGTTGTTAAAAATATTATTTTTCACATGGAATAAGTCACTTAAAAAAAATTGTATGTTTAAATCTTGTGTAGCCGCCATCTGCCTCTATGACTTCTCGGAGTCGGTCCCTTATTGAGCCCACCAGCCTCGAGCAGATGTCAGACTCCTCCCTTACCTCATTGCATTGCCCTTGCAGTGCTTCAGCAGAAGATTGCGGTTCCATCATCTCTGAACCATAAGACACATTTAATTCTCTAGAAACCTCACTAATATTGAATCCATCATTGTGAAGTGCGATTATTTGAGCTCTCTCGGCTATGGATAAATTTCGAGGCATTGTAGTAAAATAATGAATAAATTTTACTTTAGTTTAGGGAGTTTAGGAAAATACCTGTGACATTAACAGACATATTGACAGCGGCTAATATCGGGGGAAGGCTTGTCACTAGCCTATTTTTGTGTCCAAATAGGCTAGTGACAAGCCTACCTCTAGTCCGATCAACGAGGACATTCGTTGTATGGAGAGGTCCGGAAAATTCCCACGTCATTCAAATTTGGCACGATTGTAGAGTAAGTAATGCTGATTCAGGATGTGCAAGAATCCAAGAATATTTCCAACGGCAAGTTAGCGCTTCTAATTTCTTTGAGAATGGTTCCTTAGCCTCATTTCTTTCTGTATGCGTACCTATTACTAGGTAGAATAAGTAAATAAAGTTAGAAAAAAACATTTCTTGCTAGAAGTTGAGATTCTAACCTAAATGTGAAAACATAAAACTGCTTCTAATTTATCTGTTAATGTATTTTTAGCCTCAAATATTAACTACATACGTACGTATTACGAGTTAGAATGAGTATATGCAGGAATCCAATAACATTTCTTACTAGAACTTGAGATTTTTACCCAAAAGTGAAAACGTTAAATCGCTTCTAATTTCTCTGTTAATTGTTCCTTAGCTTCATTACTTTCTGTATGCGTACATATTACTAGGTAGAATAAGTTTATAAAGGAGTTAAAAAACATTTCTTGCTAGAAGTTGAGATTTTTACCTACACGCGAAAACATAAAATTGCTTCTAATTTCTCTGATAATGTTTCCTTACCCTCAAATAGTTTCTGCACAACGTATTACGAGTTAGAATGAGTATATGAAGTATATGAAAAACATTTTTTACTAGAACTTGATATTTTTACCTAAACGTGAAAACGTTAAATCGCTTCTAAAATAACTGTTAATGTTTCCTCAGCCTCAAATACTGTGTGTATACGTACGTATTAAGAATGAGAATATGAAGGAATTCAAAAACATTTCATAATAGAAGTTGAGAGTTTTACCGAAACGTGAAAACGTAAAATCGCTTAGTGTCTCTGTGAATGTGTCTTTAGTCTTACATCTGTGTTCGTACATATTATTAGTCAGAATAAGTATATAAAGAAATCAAAAACATTTCTGACTAGCAGTTGAGATTTTTACTTAAACATGAAATCGTAAAAACACTTATAATTATTTCTCTGTGAATGTTTCTTTAGCCTCAATCGCTTATTATTTATGTGTGAATGTTTCCTTAGCCTCATTTGTAATTGTAAATATTATTAGTAAGAATAAGTATTTAATAGATATTTTACCAGCAAGACCCTATGATACTTAGTAGTCACCGTCAATATGCAGACGACACGAAAATATAAAAGTCATTGATTGTGTAGAGGACTGTCTGCGATTGCAGGATTGGATGGATGGGATTTGGATTCGATCCAGGTGTACTGTAGTGAAAATCAAAATTATTCTAACTAGTATATTTATATAAAAAAACCTGACAATATTTCAGTCTAAGGAATCATTTCCATAGAGTTTCGAGGCAATTTTATGTTTTCACGGTTAGGAAAAAATCTCAACTTTAAGGACTACTTTTGTTATTTTTTTTATTTTACTAGTAAAACAACATAATAATACAAACATTCACATAGAAATAAGAAGCGATTTAACATTTTTACGTTTAGGTAAAAATCCAACTTCAAGTGAGAAATGTTTTTAAATTTCTTTACGTTCTTAATTTAACTAGAAATACGCACGTATACAGAAAGTAATTGAGGCTTAGGAAACATTCACAGATAAATTATAAGCGTTTTTACGGTTTCACGTTTAGGTAAAACTCTCAACTTCTGTTATGAAATGTTTCTGAATTCCTATGTACTCATTTTTATGATAAATACAAACGTATACACAGTATTTGAGGATGAGGAAATATTAACAGAGATTTTAGAAGCGATTTAACGTTTTCACGTGTAGGTAAGAATATCAAGTTCTAGTAAGAAATGTTTTTCGATTCCTTCATATACTCATTCTAACTCGTTATAAGTTATGCAGAAAATATTTGAGGCTAGGGAAACAAAAACGGAGAAATTAGAAGCATATTTATGTTTTCACGTTTGCGTTAAAATCTCAACTTCTGGCAAGAAATGTTTTTAATACCTTTAAAAAGTGATTCTACCTAGTAATAGGTACGCATACAGGAAGTAATGATGCTAAGGAACCATAAACAGAGAAATTAGAAGCGATTTAACGTTTTCACGTTTAGGTAAAAATCTCAAGTTCTGGTAAGAAATGTTATTGGATTCCTGCATATACTCATTCTAACTAGTAATGCGTACGTATATAGATGGTATTTGAGACCAAGGAAACATTAACAGAGAAATTAGAAGCAATTTTATGTTTTCACATTAAGGTCAAAATCTCAACTTCTAGCAAGAAATGTTATTTTCTAACTTTATTAACTTATTTTACCTAGTAATAGGTACGCATACAGAAAGTAATGAAGCTAAGGAACCATTTTCAAAGAAATTGGAAGCAATTTTCACGCGCTCACGGCACGTCAAAAATGACTAACTTGCCGTTGGAAATATTCTTGGATTCTTGCAGATCCTTAATCAGCATTACTTACTCTACAAACGTGCCAAATTTGAGCGACGGGGGAATTTATCGGGTTACATATGCCCCGTTGATCGGACTACTCGAACATTAGCCGCACTCAACAAACATGCCTTGCGTGCAGCTTACCAAGCAGACCGTTTATGGGGTAACGCTTTGAATTTAAGAGCCTCAATTCCATGTCCACCTTCTTGGGAATGGCACAAAAATTCACAAGGGGGATGGACTCCTAAATGGTTCACTGCTACGCCGATTTAGTAGGGTCAAAATTAAACCTTCTCGACTATTCCGGGTACAGAACTTCCTGCAATACTATGCGCTGGTAGCTGTTGATGCATCGGCCTACCATGTACTCTACAGTGCAGATTTTGTAATAGTGGCTGTGAAAATACAAGGTTAATGTATAAAATATGTAGTTTAAAAAACTATAAAAACACACTTTTATAGGAACAGACCATCTATGTGTGTTTTTATAGTTTTTTAAACTACATATTTATTTTTTACTTTTTAGTTTAACAAATGGCAAGCTATGGATGGGGATAGTAATAGATTTTACAGTCCATTCATGTGTCTGCCCTCCCCGTTAACATTAAAACTCAAACGCGTGATTGTATGTATTTAGTTTTACAAATTCAAGTGGAGTCTATTAGTTAACAGATGCGCGAGCCGAACCCTTACTTCCTTCCTGCTCCATCATCGGACACTCACCACCAAGTGTAGCGAATAGGTCTCATCAGAACGAAACAAATGAGCCCAAACACGAGAGGTTTCCTAGTGGTCATTAAGGAGTGCCACTGGCTACCTCCCTGCTCCATCATCAGACCCTCACCATTAAGTCTAGCGAATAGGTCTCATCAGAACAAAACAAATGAGTCTAAACTCGAGGGGTTTCCTAGCAGCCATTGAAGAGTTCTATTGCCCACCTCTTGACTCCATCATCAGATCAGCTCGATGGTACCAAATTATTGTATTGTCGTCGGATTCATATAGACTTGCAAAGTTTCAAATCAATACGAGAATTAGAAGTAGGTTAAAATTGAATTCCAAGATTTTCTTACATTGTGACTTAGTTACATACAAGTGAAGCTAATAAAAGTGTGGTAAAAAGATACACAATTCAAAATTATTTCCAATAAAATTTAACAATTACCTTTATCATTGAGTAGATACTTATCTAAATTAAGATCATTAAACTATTGCATTTTGCACTAAATAATAAGATTTTGTTTCTTTTTCAGTTCAAACAGTATTATCGTCGGTTTTAAAGAAGATTATGATTAAATAAAAGTATTTTGTTAGGTTAGGTTAGGTTAGACTTGCATTCGGTATTTCTAAAGTAAAACTTCTGACATATTTTGTTTAAACTTCACAAAAATAATCTTTCACATACTTTTTAAAATATATTTTTAAATGCATATAAGAAATCTGCAATATGCATAAAGACAAAAAAAGTCGTTTCATACATAGATCATTGAAATCGGTGCGACCGAGCAATTACTGCCCTCATTAATAATCTTATATCTCCATAATTATTAAAGATATCGACAAGCAGTTTTTCTTATCAAATACTCTATTAAATTGTCAACATCTATATATATAAAATTCAAAGTCCTGACTGACTGACTGACTGACTGACTGACTGACTGACTGACTGACTGACTGACTGACTGACTGACTGACTGAGATATCAACGCACAGCCCAAACCGCTGAACCTAGAGACTTCAAATTTTGCACATAGATACGTTATACAGTGTAGGCATCCAGTAAGAAAAGATTTTTGGAAATTCCACCCCTAAGAGGGTGAAATAGGGGATAAATGTTTGTATGAAAGTCCGTCAGTTTTGAAGTTAGGATCTTCTAATTTTGTATTTAGGCTGGCAATTGAAAAATAATATTTTCCTGTGTCAGCGTTTTTGACAATTCCACCCCCGAAGGGGTGAAAAAAGGGATGAAATGTAGTATCTGGAAAGTCCTTCATTAAATTTATTATTTAGGCTTATGGTCGGAAAGTAAAACAAATAAGCAAACAAATATTTCGTATTTTTTCGAAAATCAACCCCTTAGAGGTTAAATGGGATAAATAAACCTAAAAATCGATATGGATGTCGTTATTGAGGTTTTGTGGGATGACGATTGCAAAATTGCCATTTATTTTGATGTTTAACACCCTGAACATGATTCAACCTCTAAAAGGTTCAAATAGGGGTGAAATTTTGAATGAAAAATCAGGGGGTAAAATAGACATTTTAACTTGAAACTTTGTAGGCTTACTTCTTAAAACAAATAGGCAACCCATTCCGTAGTTTTTGGAAAATCAAACCCAGGGGGTAAATATAGGGTAGGTATAGAAACCTAAATCATCTTAAGTACCTACCCTAAAAGTTCTTGGTACCTAACAAGTTCTTGGTACCTTAAGCTACTCAGTACTAACTTTTTGATTGTGAAACAGACATTTACTATTTACTAGCTTCCGCCCGCGACTTTATCATCGAAGAAAGGCACTCTCAAAGCCTCTTTGATGAGTTGATGCAATGCAATTCTGCTACACATGACAATTCCACTTCGGAATGTGTTAACTATGTTAGTAAACCATTTGCTAATAATAAAAGTATATGTCATTTTAGTAGCGGGAAAAAAATTAAGAAATATATCAAAATTAATAGGTACATAAAGAAAACACAGAAATTACTTAAAAAACAAAATTATTATAATAAATACTGTCAATTGAGGAAAGAGCGCAAGCTATTGTTAGAACAATTAAATGTGATAAACATGGAAACATGTAATAAGAACAAAGAAAGTGAAATAATAGGAAGTCAATTAGGTAATAAGATTGACATTTTGGAACTTTCACTTAGGGAAATGTACACCAACTTGTGTGAGTTTTCTCGCAAACAATTAAGTAATCAAAAAATGGCTGCATATAATATGATTGACTTTTGCAATTTTAATTCAGATCGGTTTGAATCATTAGGAAAAAAATGCAGCTGTAGTTGTACCAAAATAAATAGTCATTCATGTCAAAATGAGACATTAGACCTGACTCCGCAGGAGGTTATTTTACCAACCAACCCTGAAGTCTCTAACACTGATACTATAGATTATATTAATAGTTTATTGCTGAATAATGAAAATAGCCCACCTACTAAAACTAATGACACTAAAACAATTATGTTCTGCGATGAGATTGGGAAAAATTTAGGCCAATTCATCCAGAAACACTCTGAAGAAAGCATTATTAATTATTGTATGCCTGGCTCAACCTTAAATGAGATAATGAAATTAATTGTCAGAAAATCTTATGATGAAAACACTAATTTGATAGTTTTAATTGGAAATAGAGGTAATATTAATAAAAGCCAATTAATATCATACTGTAACTCATTATGCTCTTTAAATGTAAAAAAAGTTGTTATGTTTACATTTCCTTATAGTCAAGGTTTTTCACAGCTAGAAAATAAAATTAGACATAACTTAAACTTAACCTTAAGCACAATAGCTTATCATAATAGTCAGCAGATGCATTTAATTGACATCAACACATTGTTATACAAATTTAACTTGACTAAAGATAAATATTATCTGCCTAATTATCTTAAGCGACAAATAGCGGTATCGCTATCATTTTATTTTAAACAATTAGCCAACAACTTGGCTAGTATAACCTCTGCTTCTATTGAGCAGTTTAACTTTGATACTTCTAATGTAACTTTGGAATCTGTTTCAAATAATTCGATTCTTTTGAATCCAAATACTGACATGGTTAATTTAAATTACCATTAGAGACAACGGAGGCATACTCTAGCCCAGTATTGACAAGAGGAAGGCCTAAATGTTTAAAAATAGTACACCAGAATATCCAAGGCTTTTCTGCTGGCAAAGACCTAGAAATAAGTTTATTTTTAAATTGTGAAAATATTGATGTGTTATGTGTTACTGAACATTGGTTAAAAGAATATGAATTATTGTTAAATTTGGATAATTATAGTGTTGTAAGTTCATTTAATAGAAAAACTACAATAAGGGGGGGTTCTTTAATAATTTTACCTAATAACACACAATATAAAGAGCGAAACGATATAGTATCCCTCTCTGTTGAACGAATTTGTGAGATATCATGCGTGGAACTTGAACAAATGATTATAATCTGTGTATATAGCCCCCCTGGAGCAAATTACACAGTCTTTGAGTCCACTATGGAGGATGTTTTGAAAATATGCTGTCGTAAGAATAAAAAAATTTTAGTTTGTGGAGATTTTAATATAGACATCTTAGATATTAAATTAGCACAACTCTCCGGTAAATTCCTTAATCTTTTTAAATCATTTAATTTGCTTCACACTTTTAATGAACCGACGCGAATTACGCCAACATCGGCCACTTGCTTAGATAACATCTTTTCCAACTGTAACTTAATTGAGAAATCGGTAATTAATATTATTAAATCCGACCACAGTGGACAACTAGCTTCTTATGAGCACTATAATGTTACTCCTAAACGCGAAGTAATTTGCAGGCCAATACCGAAACGTGGTATTAATAAATTTAGAAATAATGTACAAGATAAAGTTCAATGTTTGCCAGCTTCTGCTGACGCTAATAACTCTTATCAATCATTATTTGATATTGTTGAAAAAGAATTTAGTAACAATTTTAAACAAAAAGTTATAAAGTGTAATGATCGTAAGAAGTTCAGTGACTGGGCCACACCTGGTATTTATAATAGTAGAAGAAAGTTATTTGAACTCTATGCACAAAAAACGACCTCCTGTGATCCTAGCTTCATTGAATATGTCAAGAAATATTCAAAAACATTTAGGAAAGTATGTGCTTTGGCAAAATCTAGGTATATTTCAAATAAAATTAAATCATCTGAAAATAAAATAAAAGCTACCTGGAGTATTATAAACCAAGAAACTGGCAAAACAAAAAGCAAAATTAATTCATTTAACTTAAAAATTAGTGATCAGACTTTTGAATCGGATATTGAGGTGGCTAGTGCTTTTGAAGGTTTCTTTGCTCGAATACCGTTAGAAACTACTAGCAGACTTAATTCTTGCCCCAACACCGCTGTCTCTCTTATGGAATCTAGTGTGAACAAGTGCCAGGAAACATTTAGTTTTAGCTATGTCACTACCGAAGATATTATTAAAGCATTCAAAGCAATAAATATTAAGAAAACAGAAGATCTCTGGGGCATATCTACAAGTATCATCAAATCAATAATTGATGTGATAGCTCCATCATTAGCAATAATTTTTAACCAATGTATAAGTGAAGGGGTCTTTCCTAATTTAATGAAGAATAGTAAAATTATTCCTCTGTTTAAAGCTGGTGACAAAAGTGACCCAGCAAATTTTAGACCTATATCCATACTACCAGCAATAAGAAAAATATTTGAGAAATTAATTTATGCTCAACTTTTAGAATATTTTAAATTAAATAGTATACTGCATGAGAAACAGTTTGGTTTTTCAAAAGGTAAAAGTACCACTGATGCTGGGGTTGCATTTCTAAAACATGTACTTGATGCCTGGGAGGACAAGCAGGATGTAATCGCTATTTTTTGTGACCTTTCCAAGGCATTCGATTGTGTTGATCACCAAACACTATTAAGGAAGTTAAAACATTATGGTGTTTCTGAAATGTCAGTAAGCCTTATGCACTCATATCTGTATGAAAGAACTCAGAAGGTAGTTATTAATAAAACTGAGTCTACCGGAGCTCCCATTACTATGGGCGTACCCCAAGGATCAATATTGGGCCCGCTGTTGTTTTTAATATACATAAATGACCTTCCTTACTACGCGAAGAATTTATGTGAGACGGTGCTATTTGCCGATGATACATCTCTAGTCTTTAAAGTAGATAGAGGTGATGACTGTTCTGACGAAGTAAATAGTGCTCTTTCAAAAGTGTCACATTGGTTTAATAGTAATAATTTATCATTAAACTCAAAGAAAACTAAGTGTTTAAAATTTTCGTTACCTAATGTAAGACAAGTTGATTTTCATATTAGACTAGACGGCGATACGGTCGAATTCATTAACAATACAAAATTTCTAGGTATTATATTAGACTCGCGACTACAATGGGATCCTCATATCGAAGCCTTGGCGAGTAGACTCAGTTCAGCTGCATTCGCAGTTAAGAAAATAAGGCTCTTAACCGATATTGAAACGGCTAGAATAGTCTATTTTAGTTATTTTCATAGTGTTATGTCCTACGGCCTTTTGTTGTGGGGCTCAGCCGCTAACATCCAAAGTATATTCGTGCTCCAAAAAAGGGCTATTCGCGCCATTTACAACCTCCGATCGAGAGATTCTTTAAGAGATCTATTTAAAGAAATAAACATTTTAACTGTTGCAGGACATTACATCTATGAAAATATAATTTATGTGAAAAAGTATTATAATACATTTGTAAAGCAGAGCGATATTCATCGCTTTAACACAAGAAATAAAGATAAACTTGTCGTTCCCAAGTTTAGGCTAGAAAAATCCAGAGCCTCATTTCTGGGGAAAAGCATAGCCTTTTTTAATAAAGTTCCACAGCATATAATTGAACTACCATTGCATAAATTTAAATGTTACATTAAAGAGTCGCTGATGAGCAAAGGATACTATAAAGTAGACGATTATTTGAATGACCGCAATGCATGGTCATGATGTAACACATAACATAATCACTGTTTAATATGATGTATTTTTATACTAAGCAATTGTTGTATTAGTAACGATATGTTTTTTTTTGTAAATGTCGTTACCTAACTAAGAAACGCTGGCAAGTTTCTTGCGCCCATTCTTCTTGTCAGTTAAAAAAGTCTTGAATGGGTGGTAGGAAAATATTGACGATTCATAAGTACATATTTATTATGTCTAAGTGAATAAAGAATATTTTTATCTTTTATCTTTATCTACTTCGTCCGCGTGGACATTCGAGAAAATACTTAGGGGACCAATAACCAGGATAAAAAGTATTGTATGTTTTAATTTCATAAAAATCCGATCAGCCGTTTTTACGTGATTAGGCGGGTCCTCCCTCACCAAGCGAGCAGCCTCGTGCGAGGCCCGCCGCACGTGGCAAGCGTTCTGCCTCGCGCGAGGCTGCTCGCTTGGTGAGGGAGGACCCGCCTAATCACGTAAAAACGGCTGATCGGATTTTTATGAAATTAAAACATACAATACTTTTTATCCTGGTTATTGGTCCCCTAAGTATTTTCTCGAATGTCCACGCGGACGAAGTCGCGGGCGGAAGCTAGTTAGTGGATAAAAAGATAAAAAATAAAAAAATTCTCAATATTCTTCCAAGAAAAGCTAATATTTGGGCATTTTTAAATGTATTATTTTACAATATATTTTTTCTTTGATAGATTATGTAATTATCATTCATTTGACACCTACTTTATCAAAATCGGTGCGGTGGTTTGGCTTGTAGAATTTTTTAATTATTTTTTTATAGAAGTGGCGCCACCTATGTTCCTAAGGGATCAAACTCTCGCTGCTGCGGGTGAAATCGATTATTTTTGTCCCTGGACAAAGCGGCTTTCCTTTATCACAAAGTGCAGCTTTTTTTCCATAAGACCTAAGTAGTACTATAGCGATATTTTGTTGACACGGGAACTATTGTCAAAACTGGTAGATCACTTTCTTGGCCGGCTGTACCAGCATGCTGATTTACGAATCGTCAGAAATTCTCCTACAGCGGAATGTATGCACTATCTCTGTCACTCACTATAGAATAGACCATAAACTTATTTATACTAAGTGGAATAGACAAAGCACAGAATTCGAATCCGATTCCGTTTCCGACGTTTTGTGAACCAGCCGGCCTAGCATGAGCGGCTTATAACACGCGATATGATATGGTACGGCATGCCGTCTTGCTTACACCTTAGTGGGGTAAGCAAGACAACTTGCCGTACCATATCATATCGCGCGTTATAAGCCGCTCATGCTAGACCGGCAGGGGGCAGGGGGCAGGTGAAAGCATAGATGTATTATTCCTGGGTGAAAGGCACGAGATCTGTGTTTTTTTTATTATCACGCAAATAAATTCTGCCCGTTAAAGGGTTACGGTACTTAGTTTTAATCAGTTATACATATACCCCGGTACGATATAATAGTGCTATTAAACGCGATAATTTCGTTAGATGTTTATGGGCAGTAATATAAGAACCTAGTTTAGTTATACGAGGCGAAGGTGCCGCACTCACTACCATGTGGCTTGTCACAGCACTCGGTAAGTCAATAAAATATTTAATAAATTATCTTGATTATAATAAAACAGAAACGGAAATAAAGTCTAAACATAAAAAAATTTTTAGGAATAATGAATGCTAGGTAAGTAGGTGATGTGTACAGGACAGACCCCAAAACGATAGATATTAAAAAAATTGTCTGTTGGTATGTTCGCTTTTCACGCAAAAACTACTGATCGGATCTTTACCAAATTTTGTGCAGTGATAGCTTATAACCTGGGTCAACATATATACAGGGCGTCCCAAAACTATATCACATGGAGGGAAAGTACCTTAAATACTGAAGATATAAAATTTTACTGAAAGGAGACTTCATTTTTATTTTAAAAAGAAAACGAACTGCATTCAAAAAATTTCAAATATTCGCCTGTCTGAACTGGGAATCGAACCCGCTGAATGTAAAAAAAAATATTTCTTTTCTTTTATTATACCGATCGAAAGGCTCGATTATACCTAAACATTTCTTCTAAGTAACATAGCATCCTAAATAATAGAAAGATTACGAAATTTAACATTTAATGTTGAATAACAAGTTTGTGCATCATTACGGATAGCCTTTCTGTGACTGTCGATGTCGTGCTCAAAACTTTAACATTCCAATGTATTACTAATGAGTGAAGATAGGAGTAATTAATTATACGTAATTTCCCTATCATAAGTATTTGATAAAGTCATAATGTGTTAAATAACACCAGCTCGATTGGTTTAAAAATGTTTGAATAATTTCGTGCGGTCTATTCCACCATTCCGCATAGTCGTGGGACGCCCCAGGGCGTCCAATGACTATGCCACATGGTGGCATATACCGCACCAAATACTGTAGATAGAAAATTTTATTGAAATAGGACTTTATTTTAATTTCAACAACAATACGAACTGAATTAAAATATTTTTTAAATAATAGCACGTCCAAACCGAGAATCGAACCCGCACCAAATTATCTAAACTTTTTTAAACCAATCGAGCTGGTGTTATTTAACACATTATGACTTTATCAAATACTTATGATAGGGAAATTACGTATAATTAATTACTCCTATCTTCACTCATTAGTAATACATTGGAATGTTAAAGTTTTGAGCACGACATCGACAGTCACAGAAAAGGATATCCATAACGCTGCACAAACTTGTTATTCAATATTAAATGTTAAATTTCGCCGTCTTCCTTTAATTTAAGATACTATGTTACTTAGAAGAAATGCTTAGGTATAATCGAGCCTTTTGATTGGTACAATAAAATTTGAGAAATTTTTTTTTTACATTCAGCGGGTTCGATTCCCAGTTCAGACAGGCGATTATTTAAAATTCTTTGAATGCAGTTTGTTTTCTTTTTAAAATAAAAATGAAGTCTCCTTTCAGTAAAATTTTATATCTTCAGTATTTAAGGTACTTTCCCTCCAAGTGACATAGTTTTGGGACGCCCTGTATAGGGTACCTTTTATTGCCAGAACATTTCTTTATATTTAAAAAAAACGTTGACTAACTTGAAAAAAATAATGAAGTATTATAGAAAAATCGACCCGTCTCACTACCACAACCAGCTCCGTTGTGAGACGGGTCGATTTTTTCTAAAATACTTCATTTTCAATTTTTCAATAATAAAAATTGCATTGTGAATGCAAAATAAAGTAAAAATTTAAATAAATTAACAAACTAATATTTATATGAACTACAAATATAAGTTTGTTCTGTTTCTGTTTATTCTGTTTGTCTGTTTGTATGTTCGCTTTTCACGTAAAAACTATTTAACGGATTTTCATCAAATTTTGTGTAGTACGTATTATCTTATCACCTGGGTCAACTTAAAGGATACCTACCTTTTATTGTGGGAAAATTTCTTTATATTTAAAAAATGTTGACAAACTTATAGTTGCGGGCGATAGATTTAGGGCGGATAATATAGAAATAGAACTATTCTGATAAAAGCATTTAATTGTTCAATTAACTATAAACAAAACTATAAAGCTTCTATTTCAATAAGGTCAGGATTAATAAAAATCTCAAATCTCTAATAAACTATTTTATTCTTTTAATCGTCTTTTTATTTTTTTATCTACCACCCGTTAAGGATATCTTTTAGCTGACAAGAAAAACGTGCGAAAAAAAACTCACCAGCTTTAACAGAAACAACGACATTTATAAATAATCATGTCGTTGTTGAACATACAACACATTTAACAACATATACAACAACATTACTTGTCATGATAAAAGATTAAACAACATTTACGAATATCATCAAGCATTTTCTATAAACTGTTACTTAATATTATTTCAGTACTCACATAATTTATTCGAAACCGATAAGGACAACTTTAATTTAAAATTATCAACAAAGAAGCATTTACATTTAATAAGTTACCGAATATCCTTTGAACAAGGGCAAATCTTCAGCAATATTTACTAGACAATACATCAGCATTAACCAGCAAGAAAAAACAAGGAATGAGAAATAGGAAACAACGGAATAGTTACTTAAGGCGCTACTCGGAAAAAGTATGGGCTCTTTGATATAAAACTATAGGACGGTTAGAGTTGTTATAAATAAATAAATAATAAATTCTTAAAATCAAACAATTGAATTCTATTTTTATTTTCGCACAGACGTTATTATTAACATCATTTTTATGCTCAGCCCCGCACGTTTACTAAAGCGCCCCACAGATGGATCAGTTCGCCTGTCGGCAGCGGCCTGTCAGTACCCCTAATATCAGTTGATTTATACCGTCAACGTTTACGAAAACTCGGATGAACTGCGCATGTCGGTAAAGCAGTCAAAGGACATGAAAGAGATAGAGCGATAGTTTTCGATTACCTTTTGCAAACTGTATTAGTTTGCAAAACTCATACTAGGGTTACTGACAGGCTGTTGCCGACAGGCCGACTGATCATCTGTGGGCTCCTTAACTCTTGTATTGATACGATGATAAGGAACCACAGAATTAGATACGAAACTCCGGGTCGTTGAGAGGCCGTGGGCCGGTAGTTGGATCTATCACCCTAGTACCAGGAGCGAATGTGACTGGAAAAAATGTGCATGATGCGCATTCACACGCACACAAGGAAGTCACTCACAACTAGGGTTACCATATCTCAGGATTTGGCCTGAGATCTCAGGATTTTTGGACTCATCTCAGGATTGCGGCCGGATTTTGCAAAACTCATGAAATCTCAGGATTTTTTGAATTTCCAATAAAATTAAAATAACTGCTTAGATTAAAAGATTTTTAGAGATCTTTTAGAACAAACTAACTTCCTTTGGTAATATTAATTAATAAGTAGGTACTAATTTATATAGATACATAATTTTTTAAGTAAGGTTTTTTCTTTAATTATTGATTTATTGCACCCCCCCCCCCCCCCCCCCCGTTCTCAAACTCAGGCTTTTTCAATGGGAATCAGGCCTATTCTCAGGGCTTTTATTTTTTTCATCTGGTAACCCTACTCACAACGTCACAACACGTCCATAACCGTCAGTCGTTCACGGGAAGCACCGAAAAAGGTCGCACTTTCGGTACCTACTTGTTTAGCTTAAACAGTGAAAATTATTTACGATTAGAAGCATGTTACTATGAATGATATTCTCAGTGTTCTGCCTGGCCGTGTTGAGTTACGTTTGTGATGGAAAACCAACTGATATTCCAGCACGATGATGGTGCAGTGCACCGGCAGCACCAGCCCATTTCGAATGTGATGTTGTACCTACTTACTTACGTTAGTAGTTAAACGACAACTTCTCTCAGTGGATTCTTATTGTGGAATTAAAAAAACATTGTGTTGTGTAATCAAAATAGTGTGTGTGCAACAGAACTACAAAACGACATGAAAGTTTGCGTAGTCATATGTGGTGATATTGTGAATGTGAGTGAGTACCTACCTAGTAAGTAGTAAGTAACCTACATACTTACCTACAATTTTTGCATCGACTAAACTGTTTTGTCGAGTTGTGTGTGTGGTTCTCGTGATTTCCACACAACTATCTAAACCGTTTAATTAAGCTTTTTTACTTTTTTGTCGAGCAACTATCGAGTTGTGTGATATGCGCGCTTCAATGTACTATTCCTATAAATAAAAAAACATAATATGATACACAACAAAATAGTTGTTCAACTTAAAGTTGTATGTATGCGCTAGCTCTAGTCTTGAAATTGTGTTTTTACGTAAAAAAAAGAAAAAGAAACGACACTCCGACCGAAATTTTGCTAGGTAGGTAGGTAGGTAGGTAGGTACTTAGTTCATAGTCAAAATTGAATTAGGGTAGACAATAAAAAACTTTTTGCTATTTGCAATTTTATACATCTTTCAAGGAAATAACTAAGTAAAATCCGATTTGTGATCGATCATCACACCATCAGTGATGTGAGTAAAATGACTTCAAATGATTAGGATTTATCAGAAAAAAACGAACCATCCTCCGCCGGGAATCTAACCCGGGACCTTTTACTTTCCGGGCGAATGCTCTGACCGCTGAGCTACGGATTCGTTAGCTACTCAGCCGGCCATTTATTTAGTTCAACTTGCTGTCGTGAAACTCGTGATATTGTCGGCGCGGCGTCGCGCGCCGCCACCCGGCCAACGCTCGTCGGCAGTCTGCCGAGTACCAGGCTAACAGAAGGCCGGTAGAGATGGTATGCTATCAGCTGAATAGGGCATTTACCTCGATAGTGTGGACCAATAACAAATGTCGATAAAGAAATAATACTTGGAATAAAGAGTACTTACAAATTTCAATGTCTTAAAATTTTGCCCAACATAGATGTTCCCTACCTACACTTCACGCTCCTTTCGTATGTATACCCCCTTTCGATAACACGTTGTACTCATACATAATGTCATACCTACTACAGTAAAAAAAATAAATAAAAGTAAATTTATTCTAAACACGTAACTTGACCTACCCCTGAAGTTTGGATTGTAAAAAAAATTGCACGGTATATATATCAAATCGAGGGGACATAACACACTCATCACGAAATCTCGAAAACTACTGGACCAACGAAGATGTAATTTGGCAGGAAGGTAGAGTATGCCTAGGAGACGTTTGCTAAGAACGGATTTTAGTAAACTCCTCCCCTAAAGGGGTAAAATGGGGGGGTTAAGGTTATATGGAACTTCCTCATTTATGGATTTAGAATCATGAAAATTAGTACGTTAGATACTGGTTACGACTGAAAATGATCTGAGTAAGCAAAGTAAAAAAAACTCCCCCTTAATAGGGTAAAATAGGGAGATAAAGTTTATATGGAACTTCTTCATTTCTGAACTTAGAAGTATGAAAATTGGTATGTTGAATACTGGTCATAATTGAAAATGATTTGTGTAAGCGAAGTTAAAAAAAATCTTCCCTATAATGGGGTAAAATGGGCGGATTAAGCTTATATGGAACTTCCTCATTTTTGATCTTAGAAGTATGAAAATTAGTATGTTGGATACTGGTCACGATTGAAAATGATCTGCGTATGCAAAGTAATAAAAAACCCTTAATAGGGTAGAAAGGGGGATTAAGACTTATATAAAAACTTCCTCATTTCTTGACTTAGGAGTATGGAAATTGGTATGAAGGATACTGGTCATCATTAAAAATGATCTGCGTAGGCAAAATAAAAAAAACTAATAGGGTAGAAAGGGGGGTTAATGTTTATAAAGGGTGGGGGGTTAAAGATACGGAGTTTGGATGTTTGTGGCTCAATCACAACTAAACGGCTAAATTGATCGGGATAATTTAACTCTGGCCTGGAAAATTTCATACAGTTTTTTACTCGGGAAAAAGTACAGTTCCCGTGGGATACAGTTTTTTTTGTTCACTTTATTCAATGAAGCATAGGTCCCATGACAGCTCATTTTCGTGCAGAGCAAAAAATTCTTTATGCATTGGAATAAAACTTAGTAAGTATCAGTAAGTACTACTTATACATTTTTAGCTAAGTATTGACTTAAATTTTTGCATTTTGGTAGTTCAAGAGTAGGAGAATGTCTGAATATTAATCATATGAAAATAGCTCCTGTTTGTCTAGGTATCGTTACCTTCTTATACCTACCACAGATCTCGCTTTCATGAAATGTGGTATATAGAGCAGTGGGTAGCGTGCTCGGCCTGCGATCGCTGAGGTTATGTGACTTTTGCAATAGTCTATCACGGGATGGCTGTTAAAAAATATATGGTGCTTCGGAGGACACGATAAGCCGATGGTTCTGGTTGCATTTGGAATTTTGGATTGGTTAATTCTCCTTATACATCTATATGAGGGCCTGTGCCCAGCAGCGGGGTCATTAAAACTGTTCGGAAAAGATCGACGTTTCTGAACGCAACTCTAATGTCACGTCAAATTGACATTAGCTGTCACTTGAAGTTGACAGTGACACTTGATTGAAATTCTCGTGGCAAAAATGTCGGAATAATTTTGCTGAATTTGTTAAAAATCGCTCGCGTTGAATGTGCCTGGCATATCGAGTTTGAATACATCTTAAATTATCTATGTGATCCCGTTTTGTACGACCAAGGTTTTGATGCCATCTCTGGAGTGGCCGGTCGCGGATGCTTTGAAAGATAACCTTTTCTACCACACGCGCTTGTTGTCGAGACACTATATCGTAATAAAAAAAGCTCCCACGTGTGTGTCTTTGTGTATCTATTGTTGAAACGCCCGGTGTCTTGTGAACGCTGTTATTTGTGTTGTGAGTGAGGTGACTAATTGGTAAGGTCTGCAGAAGAAGACGGAGCCACAGGGGGGGCCCCCCTTACACCACTTCTGCCTTGGAGACGGTCGACCCACAGACCCGTATGTAACCTTACCTTACTTAAAAGTCTCTCCGCTGTGTATCGCAGTCCTATTGTTCAGTTGCATCCCGGCTGAAGCCAAGATTTGTCCGGAGTCTATACTCATGATAGCCTTCCACTGCGCCAATGCTGACTCCGCGGTCTAGGCAGGGGTGTACTGAACATTTCTTGGTAGCCAAGAGCGTAGCTTGAAGGCCTGAGAGGCCCACGCCAAAACTTTGTATTAATCAGTGCCGTTTGATGACCCAGTCTGGTCCGGACTAGATTAATTTGTACTTGTAAATGGTAATTAACTTGCATTTGAAAAGTAAAGGGCATTCCTTTGTTATTGGTTCCATGTCTTGTAATTAATTGTCATGTATTGAAGTTCCAAAATGTAAACAGATACCTTTCTTTGTTCATAATAATTATTATTTAGTTTTGTCAGCAAACTTGAGTTGTGAATATTGACAAGTTTGTTGCTAAAATAATAGCTAATAAAAGGTCAGCTAATAAGTTTGCACTCAATACTTAGTGAAACTTAAATGATTTGGGACATTGTTTACACATTGAAACTCATTGAAACTTGTGCTTTGAAATAATTGAAATTAACTTGTTGTTGTGTAACAGTATGTTGTGTTGATATCCAAGTGAATTTCAATAGTCAGTGAGTTTTGTTGTTTTCTGATAACCTCCAGATATTTAAGAGTTTGTGTCATTATAAATACTTTGTTGTTGTAATATTGGAATTTTGTGGTTAGTAATAACCTCCAAATATTGGAGATTTTGTGTTATAGTGAATATTTTGAATTTGTTGTTTTTGTTGATAAATTTGTGACGTTACAATGACGGCCTCCTCTGCTAAAGCCAAAATACGTTCTGAGTTACGGTGGTTGGCTTCTGCGGTCGCGTTGTTGGATCGACCGGATAGAACGGAGGCCTTGTTGAACAGATACGTAGATCTGCCCATACGTTTGGCTGTTGTTGATGAGCAGTATGCCTTATTTTTGGAAAGGACTGTTGAGGCCGAGGTGGAAATGCGACAAGAAGTCGGTTTGGATGTGGACCAGTGTTATGATTTTGCGGACAGAATTACCCAGGTAGCTCGACCTTTGCAAGTGGCAAGAGAGAATGAACCGAGCCCGTCCCCGGTCACATCTAAAAGTATGCCCCCTCTCTTTGCTAGATTGGCCCCCTTAGACTTAAGGCGCTTTGCTGGTCGTCTAGAGGACTGGGAGGGCTTTATTAATATTTTTGATAGTCTTGTACATGCCCGGGACGATTTGACCCAGGGCCAGAAGTTAGCTTATTTGTTATCCGTGTTGGAAGGGGAGGCCCTTGAATCGGTTCAACATTTGGCCCCCTCGGATGAAAACTACCCTATTGCTAGGGATTTGATTGCCCGTCGGTACCAGAACGTACGACGTCTGGCGGACAACCATGTTGCCGCCATTTTGAATTTACCCCGCGTTGCCAGCGTGATGCACTTGAGAGTGGCTTTGTTAAATCCGCTGTTGGTGGCATACAACGCATTAAAAAACTTAAAACTCCCAGTGGAGCAGTGGTCGTTTTTGTTACTGCACATTGTCCTGGGAAAGTTGCCGGACTCTGTTAAGGTCCGTTTTGAGCAGCAGTATGGTGGGGATAGTGCGACTTATCTGCCACCCTTCTCGGACCTCTTGACGTTCCTGGAAGGAGAAAGTAGACTGGCAGATAATTCCTCTCTGGCCGGTCCTATGGGACCCGAACGACCTGTGCCACAGAGTAGATCCCCCACCGGACCCCCCCGTAGGGGGCGTATGGCCCCTCGCGCGCCCGGCCGCTATGCCGCCGTCCAGGAGACCGCCCGCTGCTTGTACTGTCGGGAACCGGGTCACAGCACGACCCGTTGTGATAAGTTCCTCGACCAGCGCGTCCAAGGCCGTCGAGCGATCGCGCGACAACGGACATGGTGCTACTCGTGCTTGGGCCTGCACATGCAGCGCGAATGTACCCAAGCGCACCCATGCCGCTTTTGTAAGGGCAACCACCATCCCCTCCTCTGCATGAACAGCCCAGAGGGCGGCGGAGCGCCGCAGCGCGTCGCTGCAGGATCACCTCGTATGGGTGGGGGGCTCGGACCCCCCGCGGTGTTTGCATCCCGCAGCAGTTCTAGTGGCCACCAGAGTGGCCCCAGACGCTCTCCGCCACGTTTGGACCCTCAAACGGGCGGGGGTCCCAGGGACCCCCCCATGGGAAACCGATCCCCAAGGATGGGGATGAGTTATGCGGGCGTTGCCGGAGGTCGTAGAGGCCCCCCGCGACGTTTTGAGCCTCGCACGGGCGGGGGTCCCACGGACCCCCCCCATGGGAAATCGGTCCCCAACTAGGGGGTTCGATTTTGCGAGCGTTGCGGGAGGTCGTAGAAGCCCCCCGCAACGTGTTGAGCCTCGCACAGCCGGGGGTCCCCGGGACCCCCCCTCTGAAAATCGGTCACCGTGCCCCCGCGACTATGGGGCGACGTACACGGTGGATGATAGGCACCGATTCTCGCCGCCGCTCGCCGAATACCCGCGTTTGGAGCGGCGCCCGCCCCGTCTTCAAGGGGCCGGGAGATATAACCCGCCTGATACCGGGCGAATTGGACGTAGGCAGTATGTGGGAGATTGGGACCCACTGGATCGCTATGAGCGACCCCCTTACCATGGGGGGACGTCTGGGGACCCCACATACTAGCAATCAACGTGTTTACGGTCGATTGTAGCCACCCCTCCAGAGACCGTTTTGTTGCCCACGGCCTCTGTGCTTGTCAGGGGATTGAATGGCGACCTTGTGGAAGTTCGCGCCTTGTTGGATTCCGGTGCTCAGGGGTGTGTTGTGTCATCTTGGTTAGTTAGGCGGTTGGGCCTCAAGGTGCACCCCCACACGGAAGGCGTGAGAGGTGTTGGCGATGTGAAAGTCCCCGGGTTGTTAGGGCATGTTGACTTCACATTTACATCACGTAATAAGTCCACGCCAGGCATTAAGACCTCGGCGATTGTGTTGGACACAGTTGTTGGCCGTCAACCTTCAGTTGACTTGGGACCGAGTATGTTGTCTTTGGTGTCTGATTCCCCACTCGCCGATCCAAATTTCTTCCGCCCAGGCCCGATTGATGCTCTCCTTGGAGCCGATGTCCTGGGGCGAGTTTTGTTGACGGGGAAGCGAGTTTTGCAGCCAGATGGCTTGGTAGCTCTGCAGACGACACTCGGTACAGTTGTGATGGGCCCTGCTCGCCGCGTTTTGGATTCCCTTGATGAGGATCGCGGTCTTGTTTTTAATGTGTCTCTCTCCGAAGTGGTGCAGAAGTTTTGGGAGGTTGAGGAACCTCCACCAGCCCCGCGGGTTGACCCAGTAGCGGATGAATGCGAGTTGTATTACCAGAATAACACTGGTCGCCTCCGCTCTGGTCGTTTGATCACCCGTCTCCCCTTTCGTGCCGGCCGACCTCCTCTGGGCGAATCCCGACCGCTAGCGGAACGTAGGCTAGTGGCGATGGAGCGTCGCATGAGCAAGGATCCGGTCTTCCGCCAGAAGTATGTTGAATTCATGCGGGAGTATGAGGAGTTAGGGCACATGTCCGTGAGCGATTTGGATTGGCGCTCCGTTGAGCACTTCTTTTTGCCGCACCACGCCGTTTTGAAATCCGGAAAGATTCGGGTGGTCTTTGACGGTTCGGCTCCCACCTCTACTGGAGCGTCCTTGAACCAGTGTCTGCATGTAGGTCCCAAGCTGCACACGGAGATCTCAGACATTTTGACCAACTTCCGGCGGCACCAAATTGTATTTATGACTGACATCCGGATGATGTTCAGACAAACGGTCATCCATCCCGAGGATAGGAGGTACCAATTGATTTTGTGGAGAGAGAGTCCTAGGGACCCCTTGTTGATCTATGAATTGAATACGAATACGTACGGTTTGGCTTCGAGCCCGTTTGTTGCGATTCGTTCTTTGTTGGAGTTGGCCGAGAAGGAGCGCTTGAGATACCCTCGCGCCTCCGCCATTTTGGCCAGTGACGTCTATGTGGATGACATTTGCACGGGCGCCTCATCTGTCTCAGAGGCGATTGTCCTGAGAGACGAACTCACCGCCCTTTTGAAGTCGGGAGGTTACGAGTTGAGGAAATGGATATCCAACTCGCCTGATGTACTGGTAGGTTTGCCCGAAGAGCACCAGCAGGACCCCCACCTATTCGAAAATGTTGATAATCCCCATGTGGTGACCGTCCTTGGCGTACAGTACAAACCGGTCTCTGACACTTTCACGTATTGTGTGGATTTACGACCACCGAAAGTCTGGACCAAGCGTTTAGTATTGTCTACTGTCGCACGTACCTTTGACCCCAATGGGTGGATTTGCCCCGTGCTGTTTATGGCCAAGTGTTTCTTGCAACGGTTATGGGCTTCGGGTGTGTCGTGGGATGAACCCCTCTCGGACGAGTTACTCCGAGATTGGTCGAGCTTCGTTTCATCCCTCCCCGAGATTAATGAAGTGCATTTGCCGAGGCTATTCCTCCCTTCTGAAAATTGTAAAGTTACTCTTCACGGCTTTTCCGATGCCTCCGAACGTGGATTTGCTGCGGCCGTGTACCTCCGCACTGTTACTGTTGACGGAGTTGTTGCTGTGCATCTGGTGATAGCGAAAAGCAAAGTCGCTCCCCTTCGGACTCGTCATACGATCCCGAGGTTGGAATTGTGTGGAGCTGCCCTCCTAATGCGTTTGTTGAACCACGTATGGCTCACTTTAGGTCGATCTATTGCGATACAAGAGGTTTATGCTTGGACGGACAGTCAGGTCGTCCTTTGTTGGTTGAAGGCTCCGGCGCACACCTTGGACGTGTTTGTGGCCAATCGAGTGTCGCAGATTTGTAATTCCGACATCGAGTTGATTTGGAGACACGTGCCGGGAACCATGAATCCCGCGGATTGTGCGTCTCGGGGTTGTGTAGCCCCAACCCTAATTAACCACCCCCTCTGGTGGGGCCCACAGTGGTTGATGCGGCCTGAGTCGGAGTGGCCGCCTTCTCCAGCGTTGTCGAACGTAGCCGTTCCTGATATGCGGGCATGCGTCCTGGAGACTAACCCCGCCGGGGAAAAGGATTTGTTGTTGGATCGGTACAGCTCCTTACAGAAGCTGCTTGGTGTTACCGCTTGGATCAGACGTTTTGCGTACAATTGCAGGAACCCACGCGCGAGGCGTGATTCGTCGGTTCTCACTCCGGACGAGCGTAGGGACGCGCTCTTGTTTTGGGTCCGGAGAGTACAAGCTGATAGTTTTGAGTCCGAGATTGAAATTTTGCGTTTAGGCCGTCGCAAGTTGAAGGGCGCGGTATCGCGATTGAATCCCTTCCTGGACGAGAGTGGGCTTTTGCGAGTCGGCGGAAGACTTCGAAATGCGAACTTGCCGTATGGGGCTCGTCACCCCCTTTTGTTACCTAAAGCCGGACATTTGACTCAACTGATAATAACAGATCGCCATGTGAATGCACAACATGCTGGCTGTAATGCTTTGTTGGCCATTTTGCAGCGTGAATTTTGGATTTTGTCTGCTCGTCGAGCCATTCGCACTGTGGTTTTCCGTTGCCTGCCTTGTTATCGATTGAAGGCCGCGACCATGCAGCCCCAGATGGGTGATTTGCCTGCTGATCGCGTCACGGAATGTAGAGCTTTTGCCGGAGTCGCCACCGACTTCGCCGGTCCCTTTACTGTAAAGGCTTCGAGACTGCGTAATGCTAAAACCTATAAGGCGTACTTGTGCGTGTTTGTGTGTTTGTCCACCAAGGCTGTCCATTTGGAAATTGTCTCGGAATTGTCTACCGAAGCCTTTGTCGCCGCCTTGAGCAGATTTGTTTCCCGTAGAGGACTGCCGTCATTGATACGTTCCGATTGTGGTACTAATTATAAGGGAACGTGTAATTATCTTAAGGAAGTAGTTAAGTTTTTTGTTGATAATAAAATAGACATTGGAACCACCCTCTCCCGGCGTGGGATAATCTGGAAGTTTAGCCCTCCAGCTTGTCCGACCTGGGGAGGAATTTTTGAAGCTTGTGTAAAGGCTGCCAAGACACACTTGCGTCGCGTGATTGGAGAAACTATTCTCACGTTTGAGGAACTTGATACGGTATTTTGTAAAATTGAGGCCGTCCTCAACTCGCGACCCTTGTGCCCGTTGTCTTCGGACCCGAATGACCTGGAAGCGTTGACGCCAGGTCATTTCTTGATCGGACAGCCCCTTTTGGCGTTGCCTGAATATCCGATTCAGGATGTAGGATCCCATCGTTTGTCGCGATACCAACTTTTGAAACAGATGTCCCAAAACTTCTGGGCACGTTGGTCGATGGAGTATTTGCATATCCTACAACAGCGCGTGAAGTGGACAGATAAAACCACCCCACCCCAGACTGGCGACCTCGTGTTGATTAAGGATGCTAACCTGCCGCCCCTATGTTGGCGAAGGGGGCGCATTGTTAAACTCTACCCCGGAACTGACGGAGTTCCTCGTTTTGCTGAGGTTTTGGTTCGAGATTCGGTTTTGAAGAGAGCAGTTAGTGGGCTCTCCCGATTACCCGTAGATTGACGTACCGTTCTTAACGGTCCGGGGCGGGGGGATGTTCGGAAAAGATCGACGTTTCTGAACGCAACTCTAATGTCACGTCAAATTGACATTAGCTGTCACTTGAAGTTGACAGTGACACTTGATTGAAATTCTCGTGGCAAAAATGTCGGAATAATTTTGCTGAATTTGTTAAAAATCGCTCGCGTTGAATGTGCCTGGCATATCGAGTTTGAATACATCTTAAATTATCTATGTGATCCCGTTTTGTACGACCAAGGTTTTGATGCCATCTCTGGAGTGGCCGGTCGCGGATGCTTTGAAAGATAACCTTTTCTACCACACGCGCTTGTTGTCGAGACACTATATCGTAATAAAAAAAGCTCCCACGTGTGTGTCTTTGTGTATCTATTGTTGAAACGCCCGGTGTCTTGTGAACGCTGTTATTTGTGTTGTGAGTGAGGTGACTAATTGGTAAGGTCTGCAGAAGAAGACGGAGCCACAGGGGGGGCCCCCCTTACACCACTTCTGCCTTGGAGACGGTCGACCCACAGACCCGTATGTAACCTTACCTTACTTAAAAGTCTCTCCGCTGTGTATCGCAGTCCTATTGTTCAGTTGCATCCCGGCTGAAGCCAAGATTTGTCCGGAGTCTATACTCATGATAGCCTTCCACTGCGCCAATGCTGACTCCGCGGTCTAGGCAGGGGTGTACTGAACAAAAACAGATTGATAATGGTACTGATGAGACCTTAGAGAACGCCTATCTACCTACTTTTAGACACAAAATTGTGCGATGTACTCAATTAAATTACTCGAGGACGTAGTCGCGGCCGGCCATCCATATTCCTATTTCTACTAAATGAGAAATTGTATATGCTCACGGCAAAACGGCTGAACCTATTTTGATGAAATTTGAAATGGAGATTGTTTGAAACCCTATTAGTAAGGACATAGGCGACTTTTTAACGCGGGAGTAAGGCTCATTCCCATGGTAAAAGTTTTAGCTCGGGCAAAGCTGTGGAATGGAATTGGTAGGTAAGGTGACAGTTTGAGTTCATGGAAAGGATTACATTTAAAATAGAGACAGTTTCAGGCCCTGCCGGCCTAGCATGAGCGGCTTATAACGCGCGATATGATATGGTACGGCAAGTTGTCTTGCTTACCCCACTAAGGTGTAAGCAAGACGGCATGCCGTACCATATCATATCGCGCGTTATAAGCCGCTCATGCTAGGCCGGTTGGAAAGGATATATTTTACTTTTTACCGCGGGAAATCTCATTCCTATGGAAAATTCACTTTAAGCGCGGGCTAATTTGTGGGCAGAAATTGGTACTTATTTAAGTAAATAATTTGGGATCCTGAGAAGGATTGTAATAGGTTACTTTTACTTTTTACCACAGGATAGTATCATACTCCTTCGGGAAAATCATTACGTAAGTATTATTTGTTTGTTCGTCTTTAACGACGAAACGGAGCAACGGATCAATGTGGTTTTTGGTACAGGGGTAGATTGTGAGCTGGAGAGCGACATAGTTTATCCCGGAAAATATCACATTCCCTCAGGATAATGTCGTGTAGTACACGCGGGCGAAGCCGCGGACGGAAAGCTAGTAAGATATATATTTCTTCATACCTTTATCTAGAATCGTATAGTTTCAGAAACACGATTTTATGATTTTGGCTCGACACTTTTAATTTTCGAAAATACCTCTAAACAATAAGAAATATCAAGATTATTCTTAAATGGGGATACATATACTATTGAAAATTAGTTTAATTAGTGGACACCAATAATATTTAGGATCGTATAGAAGCATTTTTTTAAAATCGCTATAGTTTTTGCATACGAAGTGATTTTGTGTTTTTTTTGCGTAATCGGCAAAATCGGTCTCGCTCCCGCGCGCGTCGTTTTCCCATTGCTATCTCGCTTTAGCATAATTTTTCCGAGTATCGCCTTAACTTGTACCCCGCTCACGGCTCGAACCAGACTAGCCTGCCAAAATGGCTGCCTTGCCTTATAAATGTTAGCGTCTACCGCCAATTAAACTGATAATTTCCTTTTACGGAAATTACAGAAAATACCACAATATAAGCATAACAATTATGAAAAAGTATTCCAAAATCAAAGAATGATTTTACTTAACATTATTTATAAATACAATAATTATCTATGTTTTCTTTTCAACCGGAAGTAACGTGTACTCACGTAAAAGTACACGTTACTTAGATACTTTATATAACATTACATTTCAGTAATAAACTAATTGATATGAATATTAAAAGTAATAACATGATTTTATACACATTATTCAGTACTTATAGGCAAATTAAAGTACAATTGCTTGATCAAGCTTTGTTGACGGTTGGCCCCGCCACAAATCAAAATACTTTTTATTAGAAACAGGATACATGTTGTAAAATGTTATCTCCAAAATTAATTTAACGAATTTAGATGTAACTTTTTCCTTTGTTACTACAGAAACACATAAAATAAACAAAATAATACAAAAGTCACTTCACCAGTTACTTCACAGTAAACACAACAGTATCTTTTATACGGATTATAAAAACGTTTAGTAGTCATTGTTCGGTGCTCAAAAATCACAGAAATGATCGATCGTTTTACGCGCAACGTGGAGCGTACGAGCCGAGCGGCATCCTTCTGCCATACACCTGCCTGGCAGGCGCGCCGGCCGAACGTACCTAAACCACAGAATAATATTTGTAGCAGAAGGCTCACTTCCGAAACACAAACAATGAATTATCAATCTTTTCCACGCGACAATTAGGTCTAAAATAATTTGCACCCGCACGCCTGCCTAACAAATTTACCGTTCATTACAAGCGAAATTGAACCGCAGCTGTACGTAATACGGTTCTATTACTCGGAAACGCTTAAGCCAAATTGGTTTTGGGTGGTCTTGGTTGCCGCACTAGGGTCGACTCGACTGCAATGTTACAACGAAGTAAGTAAAAGGAATCACAAATAGCGCAAATGATTTTTAAATACAGAAAGCTTAGAATTTTTATTTTTACTTCTTTGCATTCACTGTTCAATTTTTGTTACTTACTTACTGAAAAATTTGAAAATGAAGTAGGTGGGTTGGTGGCTTTTAGAAAAAGTCGACCGTCTCACAACTAGCTCCGATGGGACTCGAACCCACGACCTTTCACTGTCCGGGCAAATGCTCTAACCACTGAGCTACGGAGTCGCTAAAAAGACGACCCGTCTCACAACTAGCCCCGATGGGACTCGAACCCACGACCTTTCACTGTCCGGGCGAATACTCTAACGGCCTGGCAACGAACGAATTGCGCATCCGTCGGTGCGTCTCATTGACCTATTTCATTAGGCGTCTGTTGCGAGCGCGCAATGATTGCGCAATTCGCTCGCGTCGCCGTGTCACCGCCGCGCATTTTCGTGGCCAGGCCAGGCCGTAACGACTCCGTAGCTCAGTGGTTATTAGAGCATTCACAATTCACAATTATTATATTATTCTAAGACAGAAAGTAGCTATATTTTGTAATTTGGTAGGTACCTACCTATTTTAAAAGTGCTACAGCTACTCGAACGAAATACTTACGTATATTAAGTAGGTAGGTACCTTAGTTTAGTGTACATATTGTTGATGTTAGCGTAGTTATTCGATAACGTCTATCGTGAAGTGAGAAAAAGCTAAGGTAAGTAAGTAGGTAGTAACAGCGCGGGCGCAGCGCGCGTCCGCGTAGTTCCTATGTGCGCCACGGTGATGAGCGCTAGCGTCACGCTGCAAAGCGAGAATCACTTTGTCGATTTTTATTTTCGTCGTAATTACCTAGGCTAAGGTGGGGCGGGGTCCTTAAATCAAATATTCGGATCATTAAGTATTATAGATACTTATAGAATAAGACAGTATACACCCACTTGCAGGAAGCTCCATTAAAGTTAATGCTTCATTAAGTCTATTGCTGTCACTTTTCGTTGTCAAGTAATAAAAAGTGACAGCAATAGATTTAATGAAGCATTAACTTTAATGGAGCTTCCTGCAATTGGGTATTAGTCACACAAAAAAACTTCTTTCAGGTTTTCTAAGATTATGAAATTTTAAATCCGGTCTCTTTCTGTCGTTGTTAAGACAACCGAAGGCCGCACAATAACAATGTTTAATATTACGCATTTTGCTATGGGTAAAACCACAAGGTAACACACTTGTGTTTTGGCGCGAAAGTGTGCCGAAAGTAAACTACTTAGGTGAATTCTTTCTCGCGTGGCGTCGCATACACAACTGAGCGCGCGTGACACCCGTGCCGTGAATTCTCTACCTCGCGGTAGACAGCGCGTAGTCGATTGAATTGCGGAGTGAGCCCCCCCTGCCTAAACTGCGAAGTGACACCCCCCTGCCCGTAGTAATAGCCGCTACACACGCTCCTATCCGACCGCCGATTTGGTGCGGGCGAACTTCACTGCAGATCTGATCCGCGCCTACACACGTTCAAACCAAATCTGCCAGACCAAATCGGTCGGCGCTACACACGTTCCGATTTGGTCTGGCCGACCTCTAGCCGTTGTTGCAGTGTTGCCAGCCACTGCTAATCTCCCAATATTATTATTATGTATAAATACTGAAAACATCAATTTGCTTGCAATAAATAAATTAAAAAGAAAACTTATCGGTTTTTAATATTTTATTACTTTAAAAAAACAATTTCATTATTTTTTAATTTTCTGTTATTTGCATTAAAATACTAAACATGCTAAATATTTACTAAAAGCAGCACTTATTGATAAGGTGTTGTCTTTTTATATAATTTAGTTTTACGACAAATTGCTAGTTTTTAAACAAAATATTCTAAAAAAAACAAATAGATAAATAGAATCTTTTTATAAATGGCCATATTTAAACCAAAGAGAAAAATAATACATATTTAAACCTTTCGTTCGTTCAGTCCTACGTAAAACTCATGAACGAGCATTAAATTGAATCCTCTGAAAATCCCTTAAACGTAATTTACCTGCTTTAAATATTTCCGCTTTTACATATGTTCTCCCTAAATCTAGGGGAAAACCTCCAAAATTGTCAACACTGCCAAGTTGGTCCGGTCGGAAGCCTACACACGTTCCGATATGGTAGGAAGTGAAGTTCGTGCGAACCAAATCCGGCCGACCGCGTCAAACACGAATAATAATAATAATGGTCGGACGACTACGCTACACACGTCCAGATTTGGTCTGGAGCAGACCAAATCGGCGGTCGGATCGGAACGTGTGTAGATGCTATAAAAGTTGTTCAGTTTGATGGTCCCTATCAAATCAACCTTATTCGGCTTTAGGGGGTTTTTAGTAACACGTTTTATAACCTAAAACCTAGTATTTTATACATAGGAGTACATGAGTCGGTCGACTGTTAGTAGTAGTAAGACTGTGCCTACGTTATCTATTGAGTGATTTGAAAAATTACGGTCGAAATAGGATTAATTAAAACGTGGCTTTACTGAATTATCTATATAATTTAAATTACTTAAATAATTATAAAAAAATTAAACCGCCTTCAAAAAAACCACATCAAAAAAGTAAGAAATAATTCCTCACCAAATAAATAACGTAGGTACTTTGAAGTCGGGCGTGAAACATGTAAGTACAATTTTTTGTTGTTTTTGTTAAAACCCGCCCGACTTCAAAGTACCTACGTTATTTATTTGGTGAGGAATTATTTCTTACTTTTTTGATGTGGTTTTTTTGAAGGCGGTTTAATTCTTTTATAAAAATAATTTTTATTTCACTCTTTTTAGTGCATCGTGCAGGCAATTTACGTGTTTTCTGGTAAATAGGTATGTGATCAAACTGAAAACCTCCTTTTTCGAAGTCGGTTAAATACCTAGAGGTATCCCCTTTTTAACAAAACAAGAATCATCTAAATCGGTTTATAAACATAGGATTTATGCCTAAAGATACGTATTGAATTCACATAAAGTGGTAACGAAAACGACAGTATTTTCAAGATTTCCTGAAAACTACTGAACCGATATCAAAATTTCAAAAAATTGGACCAACTTGGAAACCAACCTGATGTAATAACGTTTGAACCATTTCAATCGGTTCAGCCGTCTTCGAGTAATCGGTGGACATACACAAAAAAAAAAAAAAAAAAAAACATACAGACGAATAGAGAACCTCCTCCTTTTTGATTTAGAAGTCGGTTAAAAAGTGGTAACGAAAACGACAGTATTTTCAAGATTTCCTGAAAACTACTGAACCAATATCAAAATTTCAAAAAATGGGACCAACTTGGAAACCAACCTGATGTAATAACGTTTGAACCATTTCAATCGGTTTAGCCGTCTTCGAGTAATCGGTGGACATACACAAAAAAAAAAAAAAACATACATACAGACGAATAGAGAACCTCCTTTTTGATTTCGAAGTCGGTTAAAAAACATACATACAGACGAATAGAGAACCTCCTCCTTTTTGATTTAGAAGTCGGTTAAAAATGATTACACTGCACAACAAAAATGCAACTTTTGTCTGATGAATGACTTTTATCACTTGATGTTTACTAATTTGAGGTCGCTGATTCTAAAAATACCCTCATTTGTTTTGTAACAGCTCTTGTTTAAGAGTTAAAGCTTTCACTTAAAATTCGCTGTTTTATAGTGTTAATTCGCTGATAATAATTATTTTTTAGGTTTTTTTAATGAAATTTGATATGGCATTGTCAAGACGAGTTTGTGTGAATAATCCGAACCATTTTTATTTCTTTTGCGGAGAGTATTATGTGTAAGAACTTTCGTTTAAACGTGACAGAGTGCGTAAAAAAGCTCACATAAATTACTTTGGTCACCCGCTGGAAATGAAACATACATAGTTGGCTCGTATGTATGGACTTTGAAAATGATTAAGTTTCTTCTAGGCCAACAAGGTGGACGCACTAAGTATCCCTGTTTTCTTAGTTTGTGGGATAGTAGAGCTAGAAATCAACATTAAATTAAAAAAGATTGGCCAATTCGAGAAGCTCTAGTTCCAGGACAACATAACGTGATAAACCCTCTTTTAGTAATTTAAGGGATCGTATAATTTTGCCTCCGTTAAATATAAAAGTAGGCCCTGTAAAAAAAAATGTAAAAGGTCTTGACAAAAATGGAAATTGTTTTCTATCAAAAAAGTTTCAAAAACTGAGTGCTGAAGAGATAAAAGCAGGCATTTTTGACGGGCCACAGATAAGATCGTTAACAAAGGACTCAAATTTTAGAGACCTTATGACAGAGATTGAGAAAATGGCATGGGATGAGTTTGTTTGGCTTGTTCAAAATTTTTTGGGAAATAAAAAAAGTTCTGACTGTCCTTAACACGTCGAACAACTAATGAGTCACTTTCAAAGGGTTTAATGTAACATGAACATTAAGTTACACTTTCTCCTTAACCACCTGGATATTTTCCCGATCCAATCTTGGAGATCTAAATGAAGAACAGGGCGAGCGATTTCACCAGAATTTTCGTAGGATGGAGGAACGCTATCAAGGCTACTGGAATTCTCACATGATGGCTGACTATTGTTGGAGCATTCAGAACAGCTCTCTGCCTTTAGCTTCAAAAAGAAAATCAAATAAAAGTTTTTTTTCCAACTTTAGATCTAAATAAAAATATAGGATCAACTTAAAATATATAGCGTTTTATTCAAAAAGACTCGCATGTCATATTTTTTTAACTAGAGCTGACACAGAAATTTCAGTTACGGATTTGAAATCGGTATTAAAAATTGAACTGATATCATGTAACATAACCCAATCATCAGACATGCTGTTGTGCAGTGTTATGAAATTGTATTGTTTACACTATAAAGTACTTTTTACTTTTTCATTTACCAAGTAACTAAGTGCTCTTATCAAAATGATAATTTTTAAATTCGGAAATTGATTAGTTTTACAATAACCTCAAATAATAGGTAATAGAAGTACTCTTTTCTGTAGAAAATTTGTGTTTTTTTTTACAAAATAAAAAAAACCTGTCTGTTTCGACAAGTACTCAGTACGAAAAGAAAGACAAATTCTGGATTTGACAAACTGCTATTGAGACATTCATGATCACTGCAACATTTTATACGGTACTTATTCGAATTTGTATCCATCTGTCACGTATTTTTAATTTGTTGTTTTTATAGGAGTTATGTAAAAAACGTACAAATTAATCCGAGCGACAGCGGAACGGCCAAAGCGTGACTGGGCGCGGGCGGTTTTACGTACGGCGCAGTCACGACACACATGTGTGCCTCAGCCAACCACTCGAAAAATGATGTTGCAATCTCCTCTCTCCGAAAATCTCCGAGTGAACGGGCGTTTTCACATTGGACGATAACGGTAACGACACGATATTACACCGATATCGTCCCGATATCGTCCGCCGATATCGGCACGATATCGGCACGATATCGTCACGATATCGTCACGATATCGAAACGATATCGGTGTGTGAAACGATAACCAGCAGCTTGCTATGCGGTTAGTCGCGTTACGCCAGCTAAAGTAACCGCGCGGCTCCAAGTTTTATATTAGTTTTTATACTAGTATAGGTATTCGAGGTAATAATGGCAGCAGTAAACAAATTACGTTTGCTTTATCTTTTATATTTATGGCGAAAAAACGATATCGTCAAAGAACATTTTGGGTTGATCCTCTTCTTCAAGTGCGATATTTAGAGGGAATATATACCTTCTCTTCGATAAACTGTGTGCGCGAAGTAAAATGTTTTATAATTTTTTTCGAATGAGCCAGGACACTTTCGAGGACATTTTATTTATTTGGTGGATCAATAGTTAAAATACCAATTATGAAACTATTAATAGCTACAGTAAACCAATTATAGATCCACACCAATAAGGCAAATTATTTTTACATGCACATATTACTTACCTATATAAAAAAGCGCCTTTAAAAAAATGCCACCAAAAAGTAAAAAATAAATAATACCTCTATACTGAATTAACACCAAATAACGTAAGTAAGTACTTTCAAGACGTTCGGGCACTTCAAAGTACTTACCTACTTAAGTTATTTGTTGTGAATACAGTATTAGAGTTAGAGGTATTATTTCTGACTTTTTGGCGGCATTTTTTTGAAGGCACTTTTATTTTTTATAAGAATATTTTTTGTCATTCTTTTTAGTGCATCATGCAGGCAATTTTCGTGTACCTACCTATTATCTTGGTAAATAGTACCTATAGTATAAACACATCTTAGATTTCTGCGCGAACTGTCCATATAAATAAAACACTTTCACGGATTTTTTCACGCAATTTATTTAACAACAACCAACTTGGTTGTTGTTAAATAAATTGCGTGAAAAAATCCGTGAAAGTGTTTTATTTATACCTATAGCACAGAATAAGCAACTTTTCATACAGTAGGCCGACGGAGACGTCTAGACAGGTCAATCGTGCGGGGCTTGCGGGGTGAGACGGGGGAGTGGTTGTCCCGAGTTACATACAACGCCGTTCATAGTAACTCGGGACAAGTCTTCCAGGGCTATCACGACTTTATCGTTATAATTTATTTTTAAATTAATATTATGTTGCATACGACATGTAGTGTGAGTGAGTGCAAATCTTCATCTCGCTTATTAAAAAAAAGGCAAATTTCCAAAATCCAAGATGGCAGCCAACTTTTTTGTTTGTGAGCCGATTTTGATGAAACTTGGTTTTTAGTACAATTTTGACAAGAAAACAACAACGCAATGTCAAAAATAAAAATAAACCAAGATGGCGGCCAACTTTTTTTTTGTAAGCCGATTTTGATGAAACTTAGTTTCTGGTACTATTTTGACAAGAAAACAACAACGCAATGTTAAAAGTATAAAAAATCCAAGATGGCGGCCAACTTTTTTGTTTGCAGGCTGATTTTGATGAAACTCAGTTTCTGGTACTATTTTGACAAGAAAACAGCAACGCAATGTTAAAAATATTAAAAATCCAAGATGGCGGCCAACTTTTTTGTTTGTGAGCGGATTTTGATGAAACTTGGGTTTTAGTACAATTTTGACAAGAAAACAACAACACAATGTTAAAAGTATAAAAAAATACAAGATGGCGGCCGACTTTTTCGTTTGCAGTCCGACTTCAATGAAACTCAGTTTGTGGTTCTATTTTGACCAGAAAACAGCAACGCAATATTAAAAGTATAAAAAAATTCAAGATGGCGGACAAATTTTTTGTTAGCAGGCCGATTTCGATGAAACTCAGTTTCTGGAACTATTTTGACAAGAAAACAGCAACGCAATGTTAAAAATATTAAAAATCCAAGATGGCGGCCAACTTTTTTGTTTGTGAGCCGATTTTGATGAAACTTGGTTTTTAGTACAATTTTGACAAGAAAACAACAACACAATGTTAAAAGTATTAAAAAATCCAAGATGGCGGCCAACTTTTTTGTTAGCAGGCCGATTTCGATGAAACTCAGTTTCTGGTACTATTTTGACAAGAAAACAGCAACGCAATGTTAAAAATATATAATCCAAGATGGCGGACAAATTTTTTTTTTGCTGGCCAATTTCGATTAAATTCAGTTTCTGGTACTATTTTAAACAAAAAATTTGGCCGCCATCTTGAATTTTTATATTTTTAACATTGCGTTGCTGTTTTCTTGTCAAAATAGAACCAGAAACTGAGTTTCATTGAAATCGGCCTGCAAACAAAAAAGTTGGCCGCCATCTTGGATTTTTTAATACTTTTAACATTGTGTTGTTGTTTTCTTGTCAAAATTGTACTAAAAACCAAGTTTCATCAAAATCGGCTCACAAACAAAAAAGGTGGCCGCCATCTTGGATTTTTAATATTTTTACCATTGCATTGCTGTTTTCTTGTCAAAATAGTATCAGAAACTGAGTTTCATCGAAATCGGCCAGCAAACAAAAAATTTGGTCGCCATCTTGGATTTTTATATTTTTAACATTGCGTTGCTGTTTTCTTGTCAAAATAGAACCACAAACTGAGTTTTATTGAAATCGGCCTGCAAACAAAAAAGTTGGCCGCCATCTTAATTTTTATATTTCTAACATTGCGTTGCTGTTTTCTTGTCAAAATAGAACCAGAAACTGAGTTTTATCAAAATCGGCCCACAAACAAAAAAGTCGGCCGCCATCTTGGATTTTTATCATGTTTAACATTTCGTTGTTGTTTTCTTGTCAAAATAGTACCAGAAACTGAATTTCACCGAAATCAGCCAGCAAACAAAAAAGTTGGCCGCCATCTTGTTTTTTTATATTTTTAACATTGCGTTGCTGTTTTCCTGTCAAAATAGTACCAGAAACTGAGTTTCATCGAAATCGGCCTGCAAACAAAAAAGTTGGCCGCCATCTTCGATTTTTTAATATTTTTAACACTGCGTTGCTGTTTTCTTGTCAAAATAGTACCATAAATCGAGTTTTATCGAAATCGGCCCACAAACTAAAAAGTTGACCGCCATCTTGGAGTTTAATTTTTTTGACATTGCGTTGCTGTTTTCTTGTCAAAATAGTACCAAAAACCGAGTTTTATCGAAATCAGCCTACAAACAAAAAAGTCGGCCGCCGTCTTGAATTTTGTAATAATTTTGACATTGCATTTGCATTATTAAATTATATTATTAATTTAATATCGCAATACCAATGTTCCCACCCGGGGTCGTAAAAGGTCCACGGTCACATTTGAAAGTGACAACCCTTACGTACTTACGTAAATACCTATACAGGCGTCGGCATCGCCCAACTTTAAGGGCGTCGTCCAACTGTATAGAAAGATTGCTTAAACTGTGCCTATAGTATGTTAGGAATGTACACATAAACCGCATCAATCAAAAATACTCATCTGATGTAAAACGTATCAAAATCGATTCAGCCAAACGTGAGATATTCACGGACAAACATACATAATGTACAAACAATACAAAACATAATGTACAACATACATAATGTATAAAGGGTCAAACTGAGAACCTCCTTTTTCAAAGTCGGTTGTAATACCAAAACCTTCTCCTAAATGTAACAAATACTTTTCTGAAAACCGCATCTCGCGGACAAACCTTCATACATGCATACGGGTCAAACTGAGAACCTCCTTTTTTGAAGTCGGTTAAAATACTAAAACCTTATCCTAAATGTAACAAATACTTTCCTGAAAACCCGCTTTAAATCAGTTCAGCCAAAAGCGAGATAATCGCGGACAAACATACATACAAAAAAATACAGGTCAAACTGAGAAGCTTCCTTTTTTTGAAGTCACTTAAAAATTATTACTATCGTTCGGTCATTGTCGATATTACATACTCGAAATAGAAGGAAGAGGTGAGGCGGGAGGAGATCCACCTCCTCTCTCCTCTCCACCAATCAACAAGCAGGCATAATCGTCGCGGAACTCACACCTAGCAAATCAAGAAACAAGCGCTACCTAGCGGTGGCTTTTAGCGTAAAAACCCAAAAATGCAGTAAATAACAGATAAACTGTTAATTACCCTTGGTTACTTTCGTTAATAACCGGCTTCGCATCTTCCGCTCTTGTGTCGTCACCGATATCGGCACGACAGACGATATCGTTGACGGTAACGACACAGTGTGAAAGCATTTAGTAGTGATTGTATGAAACTGCCAGTCCGACGATATCGTGCCGATATCGTGTCGTTACCGTTATCGTCCAATGTGAAAACGCCCAACAGGTTAAACACATTCAGCATCTGTTACTTATTGAGCTCTTTCTTACGAGTATAATGGCATAGAATCGTCCCACACATTTGCCAACGCCAAACGGCAGCCCCAGCAGTATCCTGAATGCCTCATTGTATTGTATGCGCAGGTAGCTGTATGCCCGCTGAGTACAGCTGGTACCAAGCTTTGCAGTGGTCACAATCGGGGCTACTACCCTACATGATTATTGAAAGGTTTAAATAGCGCCCGGCGCCCATTGTTCTAGTCACCTAAAGATATCCTAAATACAACCAGTAGGAAAAAGTTAAGATTTTTAAATATTTTTATGCATTCACAATGCATTTTTTTATGTAAAGTAGAAAAAAAATTGAGATAGTAAAAGTTACTTGTAGGGGCAGCCCTACAAGGTCAATGTGGTTTTTACTATCACAATTTTTCCTTTTCCTTTAGTAGGAAAAGTGTTAGACGATTCAAGAACCTTTTAATAAGAATACTATGTCTGCCTGCGTCTCCGTCTAGGTAGGTTCGTGGAGTTCGTTTATATCCCGCTCCTAAGAGATTACTATACCTTGATACCTCTTTACTGTTCTTATTGTTACTATACCTTTTCGGAATAAATAGTTGTCCGTCCATGTCCTTCTTCGACCTCTAATCTATCTCAATGTTAAATTTTATCAAAATCGGTTTTGTGGTTTAGGCGTAAAAAGGTAATATTCCAACGGAGTATGTAACCTTCGCATTTTCAGTATTAGTTAGGATTTGAATAAAAAAAATGTCTTTGTTTCGTTCACTCATCCCAAAGGTGCGTTGATGTGCTGCTGGCTCGCTTGCTCGGAGTTTATCCAGGTCGGAGAAAAGGAGTTCGTGGGGGATGATCCGAAGCTAATGAAGATCCTGCACGAGCGGGTGACCCACGGAGGAATGAAGCTACGGCCAATAAAGCTGCCGCGCCAGTACCGACAGAACGAGCGAATCAGCAAACACAGCCACGAAGTCTACAGTAGGTACACACTCGTAGTCCGAGTCCACTGGCTGTGATATTCAATCTTTTGTCCGAAAGGTTTAATCAGGGTGTCTGTAAAAAATCAGTAGATGAGAGTGTCTCTAAATCTATATTAAAGAGTAACATGCCTTAAATTCAGAACAGTTTGGATTGGAAAAAGATTTTTAAAATCATCAGAATTTTTTAAAATCATCAGTAAAATGGAAAGCAAAAAATCATGCGGTTACAATGGCATACTTGTTACGGTGATCCAGAATAATATTGCTATTTTGGACACTGAACTCGTGCTGAATTCAGGAGTCTTTCCAGATCAACAAAAGTAATCCCTGATTACAAAAAGGGCGTTAAAACTGATCCCCATAATTATAGACCAATATCACTTTTGCCGATATTCTCAAGTTTCGAAAAAAATAGTACATCGTCTCACTCAACATCTTGTGACTGTGAGTAATAACATAGGTAATAAATAGACGGCAGTTTGGTTACCAAACAAATAAAGGCACATGAGAGGCAATAGATACTGTTTACTAATTCGATGCGTTTGTTAATGAAATATGTTGTAAAATTGTAATGGAAAGAAATGTCACCAGCCGGCCTAGCATGAGCGGCTTTTATCGCGCGATATGATATGGTACGGCAAGTTGTCTTGCTTACCCCACTAAGGTGTAAGCAAGAAGGCATGCCGTACCATATCATATCGCGTGCTATAAACCGCTCATGCTAGGCCGGCAGGACCAAAAGTGGATTTCGGATTCCTGTCGAAACGAAAATTCAAACTGATCGAATAGGTAGTAATCTATACATACCGTCCTTTAAAAGCTGTCAAAATGCTGCTGTTAATTATGTTTTTTTTATTTTATGGGCTTGCTCTTGGCTTTACACTGAAGCTTAGGCTTGAGAAGAAGCCTAAGATGGAACGAGCTTGTTTGATTGAAAAATGGAAAATGAAGTATTTAGAAAAAATCGACCCGTCTCACAACCAGCTCCGATGGGTTTGTGGATTTGTGAGACGGGTAATTTTTTTCTAAATACTTCATTTTCCATTTTTCAATCATAAAAATTGCATTGTGAATGCAAAAAAGTAAAAATTTTAATAAAAGAGCTTGTATAAATTTCAGTATTGAATTTTTGAGCATGTATTGAATTTCAGTTCCTTTTACGACCGAAAGAGGTACGCTGCTCTGGTTTTTTTACAAAATCACGACAACAACGGTTACCATAACGACAGTTTTTCGTGCTAGGGCTACTGTGCCCGTAGTGTAAGTTTTTATGTCAAAAAACGCAAACTATTTCGAATGCGTATTAATGTCAATTTGTATGAAAACTGTATTAGCGCCTCTAGCGGCGAGTAGCGCGCTTATATAGTTTTCATACAAATTGACATTAATACGCATTCGAAATAGTTTGCGTTTGCTTGACATAAAAACTTACACTCGGGGTACTGATGTAAATTTTTCAAAGTTTTGTAAACGTTTTCCATCAGTGTAGGAGATTCGTTCATTGTGTAGTAGCAATTCTACCTCCAACAAATTCTTAACAGAATGTTACAGTTCTTTCTTTACATCCATACTAAAATTATATTTATGTGAAAGTGTGTTTGTTTGTCCGTCTTTTCCATCAAAACGGAGCAACGGATCGACGTGATTTTTGAAATGGAGTTAATTCGGGGGCTAGAGAGTGACTAGGTACCTTTTTATCCCGGAAATATATTACACTCCTGCGGGATAACGTCGTTATAGTCCGTCCGTCCGTAGTCCAGGAAGGCGAAGCCGAGGGCAAAATTTTGTAAGTAAATATAGTACTGTAAGAAAATGTTTGTATACATTTTCTAACAGCAGTGTGGGAGCACCATAAAGCTCACTGACTACAAAACCACCTGCCGAAAACCTATAACGCTCCATTCTTCAAAAACAAACACAAAACAAACAATTAAATTAAAAAACAAACTGTCAATTAACCAACTAGCACGTGTACAACTACCACGGTCCGATTTCACGTGCAAATAATTTGATAGACCAGTTAAATCGAGACAATCGAGTGAACAGGGGACCGAGCTACTATGCTAATCGATTTAAACGTGACTTGTAATGAACTTGGGTTCTTTTTGATGTACCATTTACTATTTGATACCATTAACCCAATCTATATTCACACCAAACAGTGTGACTACGAAGAAAAAAATGCTTCGTAGTCACACCAGTGTGACAAAACGGTGTGACAGCGAGTCCGTTGGGAACTAGGTATATAAAACTCTTGCGTTACTGACTGACTGACAGATAACGCACAGCCGAAACTCCTGGACACATGAAGCTGAAATTTGGCATGTATGTTCCTTGGGGAAGTGAGGAGAAGCACTAAGAGAGGGTTTTGGAAATTCCCCCTCTAAGGCAGTAAGAAAGGGGGTCCACGCAAGTCGCGAGCACTAGTAAATAATAAAAATGTACTAGAAGATACCACTTGATAACCCCTTGATATCTATTGTAGCGTACCTACATTAGAACATAGCTCTGATTTAGTTATAAATAAACTACCTTGTTTAATATAGTTAAATCTATTTACGCTTTGCTTACAATGTAAAACAAATTAATTTACATTGCTTAAATGAGTCACACCAACACATCAAAATATGACTATAAAAATTATTGCATTTAATGCGCATACTCGTGCAAGTAATAACAAACGACCAGATCTTCGCAATCTGAGGATCTTTGGGTCACCAGTCATGGTCCATGTCAATAAAGAGAAGCGGGCAAAATGGGATAAAAAATCTACTGAATGTATACTAGTTGGATTTCCCGAAATCATCAAGGGCTACAGAGTGTATGATCCTGTAAAAAGAATTATAATCACTAACAGAGATGTGATTGTAATGGAAAAAGAATCAATCATGATGGAGGTTGCATCGGAAAGCAAGGATCAGGAATCTGTGAATGATGATATGCCGCAGGAAAGCCCGAATCTACAAGATTCAGTGGGGGGTGACACAGATTCAACCTTAAAAGAAGTGTCAGAAGATGATTCTCTTTCAGACTATATGCCGAGTGAGTATGAGGATTCAGTAGAAACTGTAGATGATAAATATCATCGAGTTCTACCTACAAGAGAACGCCGTGCTCCAGATAGATATGGTTTTGGTGGAATCTGCTACTCGGAGAATGATATGGTTTGCGGAGCTGATCTTACACTGAAGCAAGCGTTGAAGGGGCCTGAGGGAAACCTGTGGTTGCAGGCTATCAAGGATAAACTGAAGTGCTTTGAAGACAATGGTGCTTGGGATGTGGTAGACGTTCCTAGTAGTGGTACAATTGTGCAGTGTAAGTGGGTGCTCAAAAAGAAAATAGAACCTGATAATAAAGTACGTTATCGTGCGAGACTTGTGGCAAAGGGCTTCTCCCAACAACCGGGTATAGACTATGCAGAGTCATTTTCACCTGTGGTGCGACATAGTTCTTTAAGATTACTTTTTGCTTTGTCAGTGAAACTAGGACTTGACATTAGACATTTTGATGTGGTAACTGCATTCTTAAATGGCGAACTTCATGAAAATATTTACATGCGAATACCTGAAGGCTTTGATAGTACAGGTACTAATAAAGTCTTAAAATTAAAGAAAGCCATTTATGGATTGAAGCAGTCGTCAAGAATGTGGTATAACAAAGTAGATATTTGTTTAACAAAAAATGGTTATTTGAAATCTAAGTATGAATCTTGTTTGTATGTAAAGAATGAAGGTAAAAATATGACTATAATTGCTTTATATGTCGATGATTTTTTAAGTTTTTCAAATTGTTCTAAAGAAACTAATAAGTTAATGTGTGTATTATAGTCTGAATTTAAAATTAAAGATTTAGGCCAAATAAAACAATGCCTTGGTATGTCAGTGTGTTATGATAAAGAAAATAAAGTGTTAACATTAGATCAAAGTCATTACATAGAACAGTTATTATTGAAATTTAAAAATAAAAATTGTAAAACTATAGATACTCCTATGGAAAGTGGACTGAAGTTGGCTAAACATGATAATTGTGATAAGAGTTTACCATACCAGCAATTAATTGGTTGCTTAATGTACACTCGACAGCACATCAAGTTAAACAGTTGAACTGCGAAAACAGCTTTTATTACGTAGAGCACAAAGGCGGTCCCAAGGTCAACATGTATAGTCTGATGTGCCGCCGTGTGTACCTTGCCATACTTACACGTCCGGATATTGCATTTTCAGTAGGCTACCTAAGTCAGTTTAACAATTGCTATAGTAGAGAGCATTGGGCTCATGCTAAGCGGATCTTGAGATATTTAAAGAGAACTAAAGATTATTGTATTAAATATTGTGTTACAGGTAATAAAGATATAATTGGTTATGTAGATGCTGATTGGGGCAGTGATACTTTAGATAGAAAGTCATACACAGGATTTTGTTTCAGTCTATCAGGAGGTGTAATTTCTTGGAGTAGTAAAAAACAAAATAATATAGCTCTGTCTAGCACGGAAGCAGAATACATTGGTATCTCTGAAAGTTGTAAGGTGACGGAGGACCCGCCTAATCACGTAAAAACGGCTGATCGGATTTTTATGCAATTAAAACATAGAATACTTTTTATCCTGGTTATTGGTCCCCTAAGTATTTTCTCGAATGTCCACGCGGACGAAGTCGCGGGCGGAAGCTAGTAAATAATAAGTGTCTGTTTCACAATCAAAAAGTTAGTTCTGAGTAGCTTAGGTACCAAGAACTTTTAGGGTACTTAAGATGATTTAGGTTTCTATACCCTATTTACCCCCTGGGTTTGATTTTCGGAAAACTACGAAATGGGTTGCCTATTTGTTTTAAGAAGTAAGCCTACAAAGTTTCAGGTTGAAGTGTCTATTTTACCCCCTGATTTTTCATTCAAAATGTCACCCCTATTTCAACCTATTAGGGGTTGAATCATGTTCAGCGTGTTAAACATCAAAATAAATGCCATTTTTGCAATCGTCATCCCATAAAACCTCAATAACGACATCCATATCGATTTTTAGGTTTATTTATCCCATTTAACCTCTAAGGGGTTGATTTTCGAAAAAATACGAAATATGTGTTTGCTTATTTGTTTTACTTTCCGACCATAAGCCTAAATAATAAATTAAATGAAGGACTTTCCAGGTACAACATTTCATCCTCCTTTTCACCCCTTCGGGGGTGGAGTTGTCAAAAACACTGACACAGAAAAATAGTAATTTTCAATTGCCAGCCTAAATCCAAATTTGAAGATCCTAACTTCAAAACTGACGGACTTTCATACACATATTCATCCCCTATTTTACCCCCTGGGTTTGATTTTGGGAAAATTACGAAATGGGTTGCCTATTTGTTTTAAGAAGTAAGCCTAAAAAGTTTCAAGTTGAATTTCTATTTTACCCCTGATTTTTCATTCGAAATTTCACCCCTATTTCAACCTTTTAGGGGTTGAATCATGTTCAGCGTGTTAAACATCAAAATAAATGCCATTTTTGCAATCATCATCCCATAAAACCTCAATAACGACATCCATATCGATTTTTAGGTTTATTTATCCCATTTAACTTAGAGGTTAAATGGGATAAATAAATGATGGGGTTGATTTTCGAAAAATACGAAATATGTGTTTGCTTATTTGTTTTACTTTCCGACCATAAGCCTAGATATTAAATTTATGAAGGACTTTCCAGAGATACAACATTTCATCCACCTTTTCACCCCTTCGGGGGTGGAATTGTTAAAAACGCTGACACAGGTAAATATTAATTTTCAATTGCCAGCCTAAATACAAAATTTGAAGATCCTAACTTCAAAACTGACGGACTTTCATACAAACATTCATCCCCTTTCTAACCCCCTCAGGGGTGGAATTTCCAAAAATCCTTTCTTAGTGGATGCCTACACTGTATAACGTATCTATGTGCAAAATTTGAAGTCTCTAGGTTCAGCGGTTTGGGCTGTGCGTTGATATCTCAGTCAGTCAGTCAGTCAGTCAGTCAGTCAGTCAGTCAGGACTTTGAATTTTATATATATAGATGACAATCAAAGTGCCCATAAGTTATTACATAATACAGTTTTTCATTGTAAATCAAAACATGTAGATATTAGATATCATTTTGGAAGAGAGTGTATTAATAACAATATTGTTAAAGTAGAGTACCTGCCAACAGCTGATATGGCTGCAGATGTTCTAACAAAATCTTTAAATGGTTTAAGACATTATAAGTTTTTGGACCTGATGGGGGTGCAACATAAGTGAAATTAATATATATAATATATAAATATGTTGTAATATGTTGTACTTAGGTACTGTATAATATTTCGATATAGTGGGGGTATTAATATTATGGATATCTAAATATTGTAACTAGTTCATTTATGCTACAAGTAGCGACATCTGTGTTTATGTAGATGAAATGTGAGACTTTAATAAAACTGGACGTCAGTCTGTTGTTCCCATGCACACGGTTGTTTTATTAATACTTTCGAATGGGGCATTCGGTGGCGGCTTCACTTTCTGTGCGTTTACGCTGAATCTAAGGTTTATATTTAGGGGTTATATTACTATGGTGAATGACGGCAGTATTCGGAATTTAAATATCTTTAAGTATAACTACTAATGACAGAGCTGTTGGAATCACTTTTTCAAGCGCATTTAGTATAGAATTCTGTATCTAGGGTATATGATCGACGGTCCCGATCCAATTTGAATAAAATGTAAAGAAATAGCATCTACACACGTTCCGATCCGACCGCCGATTTGGTCTGCTCCAGACCAAATCTGGACGTGTGTAGCGTAGTCGTCCGACCATAATTATTATTATTCGTGGTTGACGCGTTCGGCCGGATTTGGTTCGCACGAACTTCACTTCCTACCAAATCGGAACGTGTGTAGCACAGATAATATAATACTATACTAGGTGTGTAGGCTTCCGATCGGACCAACTTGGCAGTGTTGACAATTTTGGAGGTTTTCCCCTAGATTTAGGGAGAAAATATGTAGAAGCGGAAATATTTAAAGCAGGTAAATTACGTTTAAGGGATTTTCAGAGGATTCAATTTAATGCTCGTTCATGAGTTTTACGTAGGACTGAACGAACGAAAGGTTTAAATATGGCCATTTATGAAAAGATTCTATTTATCTATTTGTTTTTTTAGAATATTTTGTTTAAAAACAAGCAATTTGTCGTTAAACTAAATATATATAAAAAGGGCATAACACCTTATCAATAAGTGCTGCTTTTAGTAAATATTTAGCATGTTTAGTATTTTAATGAAAATAACAGAAAATTAAAAATAATGCAATTGTTTTTTATAGTAATAAAACATTAAAAACCGATAATATTTTTTCTTTTAATTTATTTATTGCAAGCAAATTGATGTTTTCAGTATTTATAAATAATAATAATATTGGGAGATTAGCAGTGGCTGGCAACACTGCAACAACGGCTAGAGGTCGGCCAGACCAAATCGGAACGTGTGTAGCGCCGACCGATTTGGTCTGCCAGATTTGGTTTGAACGTGTGTAGGCGCGGATCAGATCTGCAGTGAAGTTCGCCCGCACCAAATCGGCGGTAGGATAGGAGCGTGTGTAGCGGCTAAAAGACGCCATTATTCCGACCATAGACTATTTAGTGATGTGATAAAAATTATACCATTTATAAATCGATAAATAATTTGATTGCTTCGATTCGATTAATTGAATGCTATTATGTTGGAGCTTCGCGTTAGTGAAGAGTTTTTAGTCTCTCTTGTGTATTCAATCTATAGACACCATTCAACAATGAAGCAGTAGCAATTAAATCTCCATATCTGTTGTGTATAAGACAACCATCCTTATTGAAATACACTCTATTTCCTTTTTCTATTAGTTTGCTCACGGAAATGAGGTTAGTTGTCAATTCCGGTACACAAAACACATCTTCGATGTTGATGTCTATTTCACTGCCATTCACTGTAGTTATTATCTTAACATCGCCAGCACACGTAACTGAAACAGTTTCTTGATTTGCAATTATTATTTCTTCTTGAACTTTACGGTAACGGTTTGCTATCCAATCTGTGTTAGCGGTTAAGTGGACGCTAGCACCGTGTTCAGTACACCCCTGCCTAGACCGCGGAGTCAGCATTGGCGCAGTGGAAGGCTATCATGAGTATAGACTCCGGACAAATCTTGGTTTCAGCCGGGATGTAACTGAACAATAGGACTGCGATACACAGCGGAGAGACTTTTAAGTAAGGTAAGGTTACATACGGGTCTGTGGGTCGACCGTCTCCAAGGCAGAAGTGGTGTAAGGGGGGCCCCCCCTGTGGCTCCGTCTTCTTCTGCAGACCTTACCAATTAGTCACCTCACTCATAACACAAATAACAGCGTTCACAAGACACCGGGCGTTTCAACAATAGATACACAAAGACACACACGTGGGAGCTTTTTTTATTACGATATAGTGTCTCGACAACAAGCGCGTGTGGTAGAAAAGGTTATCTTTCAAAGCATCCGCGACCGGCCACTCCAGAGATGGCATCAAAACCTTGGTCGTACAAAACGGGATCACATAGATAATTTAAGATGTATTCAAACTCGATATGCCAGGCACATTCAACGCGAGCGATTTTTAACAAATTCAGCAAAATTATTCCGACATTTTTCCTACAAGAATTCCAATCAAGTGTCACTGTCAACTTCAAGTGACAGCTAATGTCAATTTGACGTGACATTAGAGTTGCGTTCAGAAACGTCGATCTTTTCCGAACATCCCCCCGCCCCGGACCGTTAAGAACGGTACGTCAATCTACGGGTAATCGGGAGAGCCCACTAACTGCTCTCTTCAAAACCGAATCTCGAACCAAAACCTCAGCAAAACGAGGAACTCCGTCAGTTCCGGGGTAGAGTTTAACAATGCGCCCCCTTCGCCAACATAGGGGCGGCAGGTTAGCATCCTTAATCAACACGAGGTCGCCAGTCTGGGGTGGGGTGGTTTTATCTGTCCACTTCACGCGCTGTTGTAGGATATGCAAATACTCCATCGACCAACGTGCCCAGAAGTTTTGGGACATCTGTTTCAAAAGTTGGTATCGCGACAAACGATGGGATCCTACATCCTGAATCGGATATTCAGGCAACGCCAAAAGGGGCTGTCCGATCAAGAAATGACCTGGCGTCAACGCTTCCAGGTCATTCGGGTCCGAAGACAACGGGCACAAGGGTCGCGAGTTGAGGACGGCCTCAATTTTACAAAATACCGTATCAAGTTCCTCAAACGTGAGAATAGTTTCTCCAATCACGCGACGCAAGTGTGTCTTGGCAGCCTTTACACAAGCTTCAAAAATTCCTCCCCAGGTCGGACAAGCTGGAGGGCTAAACTTCCAGATTATCCCACGCCGGGAGAGGGTGGTTCCAATGTCTATTTTATTATCAACAAAAAACTTAACTACTTCCTTAAGATAATTACACGTTCCCTTATAATTAGTACCACAATCGGAACGTATCAATGACGGCAGTCCTCTACGGGAAACAAATCTGCTCAAGGCGGCGACAAAGGCTTCGGTAGACAATTCCGAGACAATTTCCAAGTGGACAGCCTTGGTGGACAAACACACAAACACGCACAAGTACGCCTTATAGGTTTTAGCATTACGCAGTCTCGAAGCCTTTACAGTAAAGGGACCGGCGAAGTCGGTGGCGACTCCGGCAAAAGCTCTACATTCCGTGACGCGATCAGCAGGCAAATCACCCATCTGGGGCTGCATGGTCGCGGCCTTCAATCGATAACAAGGCAGGCAACGGAAAACCACAGTGCGAATGGCTCGACGAGCAGACAAAATCCAAAATTCACGCTGCAAAATGGCCAACAAAGCATTACAGCCAGCATGTTGTGCATTCACATGGCGATCTGTTATTATCAGTTGAGTCAAATGTCCGTCTTTAGGTAACAAAAGGGGGTGACGAGCTCCATACGGCAGGTTCGCATTTCGAAGTTTTCCGCCGACTCGCAAAAGCCCACTCTCGTCCAGGAAGGGATTTAATCGCGATACCGCGCCCTTCAACTTGCGACGGCCTAAACGCAAAATTTCAATCTCGGACTCAAAACTATCAGCTTGTACTCTCCGGACCCAAAACAAGAGCGCGTCCCTACGCTCGTCCGGAGTGAGAACCGACGAATCACGCCTCGCGCGTGGGTTTCTGCAATTGTACACAAAACGTCTGATCCAAGCGGTAACACCAAGCAGCTTCTGTAAGGAGCTGTACCGATCCAACAACAAATCCTTTTCCCCGGCGGGGTTAGTCTCCAGGACGCATGCCCGCATATCAGGAACGGCTACGTTCGACAACGCGGGAGAGGGCGGCCACTCCGACTCAGGCCGCATCAACCACTGTGGGCCCCACCAGAGGGGGTGGTTAATTAGGGTTGGGGCTACACAACCCCGAGACGCACAATCCGCGGGATTCATGGTTCCCGGCACGTGTCTCCAAATCAACTCGATGTCGGAATTACAAATCTGCGACACTCGATTGGCCACAAACACGTCCAAGGTGTGCGCCGGAGCCTTCAACCAACAAAGGACGACCTGACTGTCCGTCCAAGCATAAACCTCTTGTATTGCAATAGATCGACCTAAAGTGAGCCATACGTGGTTCAACAAACGCATTAGGAGGGCAGCTCCACACAATTCCAACCTCGGGATCGTATGACGAGTCCGAAGGGGAGCGACTTTGCTTTTCGCTATCACCAGATGCACAGCAACAACTCCGTCAACAGTAACGGTGCGGAGGTACACGGCCGCAGCAAATCCACGTTCGGAGGCATCGGAAAAGCCGTGAAGAGTAACTTTACAATTTTCAGAAGGGAGGAATAGCCTCGGCAAATGCACTTCATTAATCTCGGGGAGGGATGAAACGAAGCTCGACCAATCTCGGAGTAACTCGTCCGAGAGGGGTTCATCCCACGACACACCCGAAGCCCATAACCGTTGCAAGAAACACTTGGCCATAAACAGCACGGGGCAAATCCACCCATTGGGGTCAAAGGTACGTGCGACAGTAGACAATACTAAACGCTTGGTCCAGACTTTCGGTGGTCGTAAATCCACACAATAAGTGAACGTGTCAGAGACCGGTTTGTACTGTACGCCAAGGACGGTCACCACATGGGGATTATCAACATTTTCGAATAGGTGGGGGTCCTGCTGGTGCTCTTCGGGCAAACCTACCAGTACATCAGGCGAGTTGGATATCCATTTCCTCAACTCGTAACCTCCCGACTTCAAAAGGGCGGTGAGTTCGTCTCTCAGGACAATCGCCTCTGAGACAGATGAGGCGCCCGTGCAAATGTCATCCACATAGACGTCACTGGCCAAAATGGCGGAGGCGCGAGGGTATCTCAAGCGCTCCTTCTCGGCCAACTCCAACAAAGAACGAATCGCAACAAACGGGCTCGACGCCAAACCGTACGTATTCGTATTCAATTCATAAATCAACAAGGGGTCCCTAGGACTCTCTCTCCACAAAATCAATTGGTACCTCCTATCCTCGGGATGGATGACCGTTTGTCTGAACATCATCCGGATGTCAGTCATAAATACAATTTGATGCCGCCGGAAGTTGGTCAAGATGTCTGAGATCTCCGTGTGCAGCTTGGGACCTACATGCAGACACTGGTTCAAGGACGCTCCAGTAGAGGTGGGAGCCGAACCGTCAAAGACCACCCGAATCTTTCCGGATTTCAAAACGGCGTGGTGCGGCAAAAAGAAGTGCTCAACGGAGCGCCAATCCAAATCGCTCACGGACATGTGCCCTAACTCCTCATACTCCCGCATGAATTCAACATACTTCTGGCGGAAGACCGGATCCTTGCTCATGCGACGCTCCATCGCCACTAGCCTACGTTCCGCTAGCGGTCGGGATTCGCCCAGAGGAGGTCGGCCGGCACGAAAGGGGAGACGGGTGATCAAACGACCAGAGCGGAGGCGACCAGTGTTATTCTGGTAATACAACTCGCATTCATCCGCTACTGGGTCAACCCGCGGGGCTGGTGGAGGTTCCTGAACCTCCCAAAACTTCTGCACCACTTCGGAGAGAGACACATTAAAAACAAGACCGCGATCCTCATCAAGGGAATCCAAAACGCGGCGAGCAGGGCCCATCACAACGGTACCGAGTGTCGTCTGCAGAGCTACCAAGCCATCTGGCTGCAAAACTCGCTTCCCCGTCAACAAAACTCGCCCCAGGACATCGGCTCCAAGGAGAGCATCGATCGGGCCTGGGCGGAAGAAATTTGGATCGGCGAGTGGGGAATCAGACACCAAAGACAACATACTCGGTCCCAAGTCAACTGAAGGTTGACGGCCAACAACTGTGTCCAACACAATCGCCGAGGTCTTAATGCCTGGCGTGGACTTATTACGTGAGGTAAATGTGAAGTCAACATGCCCTAACAACCCGGGGACTTTCACATCGCCAACACCTCTCACGCCTTCCGTGTGGGGGTGCACCTTGAGGCCCAACCGCCTAACTAACCAAGATGACACAACACACCCCTGAGCACCGGAATCCAACAAGGCGCGAACTTCCACAAGGTCGCCATTCAATCCCCTGACAAGCACAGAGGCCGTGGGCAACAAAACGGTCTCTGGAGGGGTGGCTACAATCGACCGTAAACACGTTGATTGCTAGTATGTGGGGTCCCCAGACGTCCCCCCATGGTAAGGGGGTCGCTCATAGCGATCCAGTGGGTCCCAATCTCCCACTTACTGCCTACGTCCAATTCGCCCGGTATCAGGCGGGTTATATCTCCCGGCCCCTTGAAGACGGGGCGGGCGCCGCTCCAAACGCGGGTATTCGGCGAGCGGCGGCGAGAATCGGTGCCTATCATCCACCGTGTACGTCGCCCCATAGTCGCGGGGGCACGGTGACCGATTTTCAGAGGGGGGGTCCCGGGGACCCCCGGCTGTGCGAGGCTCAACACGTTGCGGGGGGCTTCTACGACCTCCCGCAACGCTCGCAAAATCGAACCCCCTAGTTGGGGACCGATTTCCCATTGGGGGGTCCGTGGGACCCCCGCCCGTGCGAGGCTCAAAACGTCGCGGGGGGCCTCTACGACCTCCGGCAACGCCCGCATAACTCATCCCCATCCTTGGGGATCGGTTTCCCATTGGGGGGTCCCTGGGACCCCCGCCCGTTTGAGGCTCAAAACGTGGCGGAGAGCGTCTGGGGCCACTCTGGTGGCCACTAGAACTGCTGCGGGATGCAAACACCGCGGGGGGTCCGAGCCCCCCACCCATACGAGGTGATCCTGCAGCGACGCGCTGCGGCGCTCCGCCGCCCTCTGGGCTGTTCATGCAGAGGAGGGGATGGTGGTTGCCCTTACAAAAGCGGCATGGGTGCGCTTGGGTACATTCGCGCTGCATGTGCAGGCCCAAGCACGAGTAGCACCATGTCCGTTGTCGCGCGATCGCTCGACGGCCTTGGACGCGCTGGTCGAGGAACTTATCACAACGGGTCGTGCTGTGACCCGGTTCCCGACAGTACAAGCAGCGGGCGGTCTCCTGGACGGCGGCATAGCGGCCGGGCGCGCGAGGGGCCATACGCCCCCTACGGGGGGGTCCGGTGGGGGATCTACTCTGTGGCACAGGTCGTTCGGGTCCCATAGGACCGGCCAGAGAGGAATTATCTGCCAGTCTACTTTCTCCTTCCAGGAACGTCAAGAGGTCCGAGAAGGGTGGCAGATAAGTCGCACTATCCCCACCATACTGCTGCTCAAAACGGACCTTAACAGAGTCCGGCAACTTTCCCAGGACAATGTGCAGTAACAAAAACGACCACTGCTCCACTGGGAGTTTTAAGTTTTTTAATGCGTTGTATGCCACCAACAGCGGATTTAACAAAGCCACTCTCAAGTGCATCACGCTGGCAACGCGGGGTAAATTCAAAATGGCGGCAACATGGTTGTCCGCCAGACGTCGTACGTTCTGGTACCGACGGGCAATCAAATCCCTAGCAATAGGGTAGTTTTCATCCGAGGGGGCCAAATGTTGAACCGATTCAAGGGCCTCCCCTTCCAACACGGATAACAAATAAGCTAACTTCTGGCCCTGGGTCAAATCGTCCCGGGCATGTACAAGACTATCAAAAATATTAATAAAGCCCTCCCAGTCCTCTAGACGACCAGCAAAGCGCCTTAAGTCTAAGGGGGCCAATCTAGCAAAGAGAGGGGGCATACTTTTAGATGTGACCGGGGACGGGCTCGGTTCATTCTCTCTTGCCACTTGCAAAGGTCGAGCTACCTGGGTAATTCTGTCCGCAAAATCATAACACTGGTCCACATCCAAACCGACTTCTTGTCGCATTTCCACCTCGGCCTCAACAGTCCTTTCCAAAAATAAGGCATACTGCTCATCAACAACAGCCAAACGTATGGGCAGATCTACGTATCTGTTCAACAAGGCCTCCGTTCTATCCGGTCGATCCAACAACGCGACCGCAGAAGCCAACCACCGTAACTCAGAACGTATTTTGGCTTTAGCAGAGGAGGCCGTCATTGTAACGTCACAAATTTATCAACAAAAACAACAAATTCAAAATATTCACTATAACACAAAATCTCCAATATTTGGAGGTTATTACTAACCACAAAATTCCAATATTACAACAACAAAGTATTTATAATGACACAAACTCTTAAATATCTGGAGGTTATCAGAAAACAACAAAACTCACTGACTATTGAAATTCACTTGGATATCAACACAACATACTGTTACACAACAACAAGTTAATTTCAATTATTTCAAAGCACAAGTTTCAATGAGTTTCAATGTGTAAACAATGTCCCAAATCATTTAAGTTTCACTAAGTATTGAGTGCAAACTTATTAGCTGACCTTTTATTAGCTATTATTTTAGCAACAAACTTGTCAATATTCACAACTCAAGTTTGCTGACAAAACTAAATAATAATTATTATGAACAAAGAAAGGTATCTGTTTACATTTTGGAACTTCAATACATGACAATTAATTACAAGACATGGAACCAATAACAAAGGAATGCCCTTTACTTTTCAAATGCAAGTTAATTACCATTTACAAGTACAAATTAATCTAGTCCGGACCAGACTGGGTCATCAAACGGCACTGATTAATACAAAGTTTTGGCGTGGGCCTCTCAGGCCTTCAAACTACGCTCTGCTACCAAGAAATGTTCAGTACACCCCTGCCTAGACCGCGGAGTCAGCATTGGCGCAGTGGAAGGCTATCATGAGTATAGACTCCGGACAAATCTTGGTTTCAGCCGGGATGTAACTGAACAATAGGACTGCGATACACAGCGGAGAGACTTTTAAGTAAGGTAAGGTTACATACGGGTCTGTGGGTCGACCGTCTCCAAGGCAGAAGTGGTGTAAGGGGGGCCCCCCCTGTGGCTCCGTCTTCTTCTGCAGACCTTACCAATTAGTCACCTCACTCATAACACAAATAACAGCGTTCACAAGACACCGGGCGTTTCAACAATAGATACACAAAGACACACACGTGGGAGCTTTTTTTATTACGATATAGTGTCTCGACAACAAGCGCGTGTGGTAGAAAAGGTTATCTTTCAAAGCATCCGCGACCGGCCACTCCAGAGATGGCATCAAAACCTTGGTCGTACAAAACGGGATCACATAGATAATTTAAGATGTATTCAAACTCGATATGCCAGGCACATTCAACGCGAGCGATTTTTAACAAATTCAGCAAAATTATTCCGACATTTTTCCTACAAGAATTCCAATCAAGTGTCACTGTCAACTTCAAGTGACAGCTAATGTCAATTTGACGTGACATTAGAGTTGCGTTCAGAAACGTCGATCTTTTCCGAACACACCGGAATCAATATACCAGTCCCTTTTATTGAAACTTCCACTTAGAAATACAGCTGAAAACTGTATTTTTCTGTTTACGGTCTTCGTATTTTGGACATTGAGTTCGGTACACAAATTATATAGACTAGTACAGATAGGAATCAAGCCTTATAGCGGCCGTTTGTTAGTGAATGACGCGCCCCCATTAGATATTGACAACATAGTGCTGTCAAAACTATCGACGCCCTTGATACGTTATCGATAGTGGTATCGATATTAAATTACATACATCCCTAGTGATAGATTTTTTGGAATTCTGACAAAATAAAAATAAATCATTTATTTGATAGAACAGGCATTTATTACATTATAATTTTATATTAAATACAAAGTACTGAAGTGTAAGTTAAGATTTATACAAGGCAAAGAATGAGAGTAATGAAATTATTACTTACTAAATTGACTTTATGAATAAACCAAGAAATATAAACACTTTAACAACCAATAAAAGAAAAATTAAACTGCTTGCAAATAGTTTTTACGCACTAACGCTATTGCTAATTTTCCTAGTAGTTTTAATCAGTATAGCTGCCATTTCATTATTTACTGTTAATAGGTATCACTTTCAATGCAAAACACAATAACTAACTCCTAAAGCCCCCAGTACTGGATGGCCGATCATGTTGGCCGACCATGATGTGCCATCGTGTACAGAGCCAGTTTGCATGTGATTGCCGTCTGCGAGCAACGCAAACCGCCCCTGTACACGATAGCCCATCATGGTCGGCCAACATGATCGGCCATCCTGTACTGGGGGCTTAATAGTTAAACATTGAATACAGTATGTAATCAATATAACAACTAACAGCAGTAATTTAGACTATAAGTCTGTTTTGATAATTTATAACCGCAAGAATAGGCAGGCACAGGCATCTTCGCAGCACTCCATTGACGTCGTTGACACTCAACTTATCTGAAAAGGTTAGATTTGGTTAGTATAGATTCTACATATTGTTACTATAATCTGCCATAACATTTTATAAACAAATAAGTGATAGCTGATCAGTTTGTAAATCAAGAAAGAGTACTGGTGTGGCTAAAGCACATTGTTTATTGTGCCGGTATGTACCTACACAGGGCACACATGTTGACCTTGAGACCGCCTGTATGCCTTATGTAATAAAAGCTGTTATCGCAGTTCAACTGTTTAACTTGATGTGCTGTTGAATGTACATATAATTAAGTTATAGATATCAGCGTTTCTAGATAATAGTTAATAAGTAGATAAGCTTTGTACACACGGTGGCACATCAGACTATACATGTTGACCTTGAGACCGCCTTTATGCCCTACGTAATAAAAGCTGTTATCGCAGTTCAACTGTTTAACCTGATATGCTGTCAAGTGTACATGGACTGAGTGGATGTGTATAGTATAAATTATATACTTAATTAAGATCTAAGATAGGTAGCAGTAATAACATAGTTGTAAGACGATCACAATAAACCGTCATTCGTACCGACAACAATCATTTCTTTTCCTACTGGTTTATTTGTCATAATTCTGTTCTGCTTGTCACAAATATGAATTTGCTGATAAGTCAGTTTTAAATGTTTTGGTTTTGACAAATTTATTGAATCACTGTACCTAATTTTCTCTTGACTTGGTATTAACAACTTCACTAAATTGAAACTAGTTAAATGTAACAACTGATTGTTTGCATTTAATCCCAAGTAATCTACTGTGCTTTATCATTATCACCATATGATATCACTTCTAAATGGATATTGAAATAAGGTATTAGAATGGATTTCAACAAAACTAATCAATATTTAAATTACATAAACATAGGTACATTCATTTATAAAAAATTAACAAACATTACCTTTCATTCATAACTTTGAGAATCTTCTTACTCCGGTTAAGTTGTAAACTATATTTTCTTTTGTTTTGGTTTGTTATGAAATAGAAAGTTGCCTCTTGGAATTAACTAAAGCATCCCCACTACTTTAATCACGAAGTGTTGACCTATTCTATGGGTGATTCCAACGCCTGGTTCGGTAATAATGGCTGATTTGTTTACAACGATAGCATTTGACATTGACAGTTTTCATGTTGACATTATTACTTGTCTTTGGCAAATTCGAGGTCGAGCCGCCATCTTTATTTAGTGTTGTGGATGCCGGTTTCCTTTTGTGTTGCCATTTTCTAGACACGGCAAATGCACCATCATCATTACTGTTTCCGTTTCCCGTCTCCATGTCTAGAAGTTTGCTTTTAATGGCGTCTGTTGTCACTTGAATGCCCGAATGCTCTATCGCCATTATCATGGGAGAGAACTTCTCTGGTAATCCAGCTAGCAACAACGAACCAATCCATTCGTCATTGATTGCAAATCCTGTTCCACAAAGTTTCTGACCTGTCTCAATTATTTGGGTGACATACGAGGTCATGGAACAGCAATTATCCAGACGGATAGAAATCAAATTTCTCAGGAGACTTATTCTTCTGGTGAAACCGGAGTCGTCAAAAAGAGATTTTAATTTTTCCCACAGCTCTTTAGTAGTCTTGACTGTCTTGATGTGCACGTACAACAACGCATCTATCGTTAAAATCAGTTTCGCCTTTGTCTTAGCGTCATCCGCGGCTGATGCAATAATGGCCGCACCACCGGCGTCCAACTCTGGCTTGATGCACTTCATCATTCCTTCGAGTATAAGGAAATTTTCAGCAGCGAACACCCACTCGTCGTAATTTTCCCTTCCTCGTAACTTAGGCACGTTCACGATATAATTGGCCGCCATTACGGTGATATGCAATAGCAACCGGCTAACTGTTCGCAAACGGATTCACAGTTTAATACGTGGAAACTAGCCTGACTAACTGCGAAAAACACTAACGTGTCGAGCTGCAACCTTTTAACACAAGTTACTTCGCGAAATACAAGTCTAATAACCAAAATTCTGGTCCCATAACCTATTAATAAAACAACCGTGTGCATGGGAACAACAGACTGACGTCCAGTTTTATTAAAGTCTCACATTTCATCTACATAAACACAGATGTCGCTACTTGTAGCATAAATGAACTAGTTACAATATTTAGATATCCATAATATTAATAGAAAGGGAGCATTAGATCGCTCTCAGTAGTCATTTGACCGCCCGGCGAAACGATGCCTAAATGTGCTGAGAAGATGCGCAAAAACAATTCGAAAAAAGGAATAAAAGAGATGTAATATCATATCTTCAGTCAGTATTCAACGTAAGTATAATTGCACAATTAATTTAAAGTCAAACATGTACTGAAACTATCATAATTTCAATATTTGAACTAAAATATTGCAATATTCTTTGCCGCGCAACCGTTTCTTCTATTTGCGTGAGTAATGGCTTATTACACCTTGGCTAAATTCAGCATCTAATTCAGCATACATTGCTTTCTTTGAGCTCATTTGTAGCAAGTGATGCAATGCAATGTATGGTGAATTAGATGCTTAATTTAGCCAAGTGTAATAAGCACTTAAGACAGAGAAGCAGACATGACGTAATACGATTCGCTGTTCTAGCGTCGGCCGACCATCTGAGCTTGCCATGTAATAAGATCGTAAGTACTACCATGCCGACCGAATTTAAATCTAATTACTGTTGCTTAAGGTCGAATATCAAATGTGGTGACGGCAGTATTCGGAATCGAAATATCTATAACTATAACTACTAATGACAGCCGCTGTTCATTCACTTTTTAAGCGCATTTAGTATGGAATTGTGTATCTAGGGTTTATATGATCGAAGGTTGGACCACTCATTGCAAAATTCACGAGTATGAATATTCAAAAATAGCGATTTTAGGGATTCGCTTATGAATCTAGCGATTTCATACACGATTTGCAATTCAAATGATTCAAAAATGCGTCTCCAGGGCCCTTCCACACGACGTTTTTCGTGCGCGCGTTTATATCGATACAAACTTAAGTCAAACGCGCGTATCATATACGCGCGTAAATAAAACGTTGTGTGTAAGGGCCCTTACTTTTGGCAGAAAAAAAATATACCTATGCCAACTATAGGTAGTTTAAAAAACTAAAAACACAGCTTTAATACAAAGAGTAAAGTAATATATTAGCAAACCGAACTATAAAGTAGAAAATATAGTAGAATAACCCATCCTTTGCAGTCGGGTAAAAAAGCGTTATGTGTTTGATATTATATTTTTTACTGGTAGCTATTTACAAAATTAGAGTTATTTACGAAAATATAGTAAATTGCACCCCACGCTTAATTTTATACTATAATTGAATTTATTATAACAATTTTTTTTACTTTTTAGTTTTTTTTTTTAGATTTTTTTGAACTATATTTTTATTTGATAAAAAATTGCAGGTGGGAGACGAGGGTACTTCGCTGTTGACTATGACATGTATCATGGCCTGAACCTGAGGGAAAGGACTATGGACATGATGCAACATGCCGTCTACCTCACCCAGTACCGCATGCGCCACCTCCAGAGAATCGTAGACAAGTACTCTAACGACATAAGGCAAGAATATCAATTTAACTGTGCAATGCGTCACATATGACTCACGAGGAACTTTTAGAATAAGTCCAGGAGTCACATGTCACATGTGATTTATTGAAGTAAAAAATACTTTACCCCACGCCCATGATATTACGAGTTAATAAATAAAATAAAATATAATTAATAACTATTTTTATGAAATATAGTTATTAATTAGGTAGGTATAGTGTGAATGTTATTTAGCTTTTAAGTTTCGTTTCTGTTAAAATAATATATTATAACAGCAACGAAAAAGTAATGGACGTGTGATAGTAATATTGTAACTTGTATTGTATAGAGACAGTTAAGTTGATATAGATGTAGGGGACCGGACTGTTTTTTTTTATTATTTATTTAAAATGTTTTTAGAAATATCAGAAACACAACGCAGGTATTTATTTTCAAATATTTTACATCTTTTCGAAGATATTAGTGTAGAGCATCAAACTTCCTTTTTATACAAGGACAGCGCTAGACACATTTGACGTCAGCTGTTAGTAGCGCCATACTCCCGCCACATAAAATTTCGTTTTAGAAAGAGATAGCTAGAGTCACAGTTGGTCACTATTCAGCAGCTCATTACTAATTGCTTGTTATCAAACAGATAAAACTTTTTTTTTCACTATTGTTACTCTGCAATACCACTACCTAACGGTAAGTATATTTTTAAATGTGACGTCATATCAATAACCCCTATTGCTCCTTTTAGCCATATTACTATACCACAACTCTTAGTATCGAATCATTATCATCAGCCATTTAAAGTCCCCACTACTGGAACACAGGCCTTCCTTATGGATGGATAAGAGGAATGGGCATGACCCACCACGCGGGCCTACTGCGAATTGGTGGGTATTAACGACTGCAAATGGAGCCGGGACCCGTTGGTCCACTTAAGCCGTTGCTTAACGTGCCTTCTGAAACGCGGAGGAGCTCGAGATGAAAAGTATTTGGTCACCCATCCCGTGACCGACCAATGCGAAAGTTGCTTAACGATCACAGTCCGAGCGCACTAACCACTGCACCCCGGGTTTTTCAATCCGCGCGCTAATATTATCGAATAGTCAAATGAAAAATCTTTCTGTGTTCTGTACTTAAGTCCAATTTTAAACCTATGCTTTTTCGTTTAAGTTAAGTGGTTTTTTATATTATTTGTAAACTTAATTTTTTTTGCAGCTTTCGCGTCGGCTTCATTTATTGTAAGCTCGACACCATTATTCGCAACATGAGAGTCATCTACACGGTCACTAATGTAACATTGAAGGATGCTGACCAAAAATATAGAGGCGTAGACTCTCATGTAAGGTACTACGCTTACTTCCTCAAGCACAACCATGATGTTACTTACATAGTTGAACACATGATTAAACTTCACACTGATCATGTGGCTAAACTGAAATTCGAGAAAAAAGTTAAGAACAAGGCGTTAGGAATAACTGATGCACCTGATGAGCTCGGCGAAGGGTCAAACGAGGAGCCCGACATGGCCCCCGGTGGGGGATCCGACATGGGACCCGGTGGGAGCCCCAACGTGGGACGCGGCGGGGGGCCCAACATGGCACCCGGTGGGGGGCCTGACATGGGACCCGGCGGGCCACCACAAGCACCTCCACCAGGTGGCCGTTAATGCTAACCGTTAAAATAATGCTTATAAATAAAAATATAATACATAAATAAAGGTGACTATCATTTTCTTGGGTCAAAACGGTTCATAGACTAGTTATAAAAATCATTTATTTCAGGCCGAGGAGACCCATAAACAAACAACGAAAGATTTTAGAAATTAACTTATTGAAACATAAATATTATAATTATTAGTACTTACATTAAATAAAATCATTGAATAATAAATAATAACATAAAATCAATATATTTTGTAAGTCAGCACACGCACCATACAACAATGGCGCATATACTGACAGTCAAACCTGTTTGCAAACGCGCTTGTTACTTTAGGGAATAAGTCAAGTTATAATACTGACATTTTTGAGTGAATTGCCATATGATGATATTTTATTAGTTATCAAATACAAACTTTGATATTATCGACAGGTTTTTACAGCATTTGGCTGTGACAAAATCAATAAGTTGGTAAATGTATATCCACTTAACTAAACGTTCCTTCTTAAGAACAGGGTGCTTACCATCAACTCTTATTGCGGTTTTGTTTAGGAACCTAAACTGATCTGCTTCGCTTATTCGTACCACGACAGCTTAATATCAATGACAGCGATTCAGTGATCGATCAATGACATTTCACAGCCGCTAAGCTGTCAGGAACGCTTATTTGACCTATAACCCGGTCGATTTAACATGTCACCTGCAGGTTATACCCGTCCCTCTCACTCTCCGGGCATGACAGAATCGAGTGAAAGAGACGGGTAGAAGAAAAAGGACACAAATCGTTCGGTCATTAACATTTAGCAATTCATTTGCGATCCAGTTTTTAAAAGGTCAGAGTACGAAAGAAAGCGATTCATTTTAGGAACCTATTCTGCATCGCGCTATTTTTGAATCGCTGTCTTAAAGTTGATGGTAGGCACCCAGGAAGTGGAATTAAAACTGATAGACTGTTATTAATTATTGTTATTTATGAAGAATTTATCTTATCATTATTCTCTCTCTCTCTCTCTCTAATGTTTGTTAATAAAATAATATTTTAGCTATTTTCGAGTGGTTTTCAAATCATTTGGCTATGATAAATATTTAAAGGTTGATAAATGTTAAGAATATTTATGTCGGACTGTAACATTACTTGTTTCCAGCAAGATGAGAATTTAAAACTGATATTTCTTACAATTTACGATGTGTTTCTTGATAATAGATAGTGGTGAACCATTCTCATAAGTTTTAAAAGGTTTTGCACAATGGTTTAATAAAAGTATCATCCTTGTTAATGTTTTTTAGGAATTGTCAATAAAGATATAAAAGCTAGCTTGGCGGTAAAACGAACAGTCTTGTGGTTCGAGTCGTCAGCGCTGTTAAGTTAAGTATACCCCCCTGTAATTTTATATTCCTTTTTTACTGTTTTTCTTTGCTATCCAATGTTATTGTCTGGTAGATGTTGCTGAAGTATTCTTTTGTTAAAGGGATATTCGTTAACTTGTTTATTACTTGATAATATTAAATTAAGGTTGTCCTTAGTGGTTTTAAATAAATGATATGAGTACGGAAATAATATGAAGTAACAGTTTATAGCAAATGCTTGATGTTATTCGTAAATGTTGTTTAAGGAAAAGTAATGTGGTTGTAAATGTTAATTAACCGACTTCTAAATCAAAAAGGAGGAGGTTCTCTATTCGTCTTTTACGATAAAATGTGTTGTTTGTCCAAAAACTACATAATTATTTTGTAAATGTCGTTGTTTCTGATAACGCTCGTGAGTTTTTTTCGCCCGTTTTTCTTATCAGCTAAAAGATGTCCTTAACCTAGGTAAAAAATTGAGGACGAATCAAAATAATAAAATGCTTTTAAATTTTTACTTGTGTTTTACTTGATTCTGGCCTTATTGAAATATAAGCTTTATGGTTTTATTCCTAGTTACTTGAACAGTTTACAGCTTTTATCAGAATAGTCATATTTCCATACTTTCTCCTTAAAATCTAACACCAGAAGTGCTAACTAAGCCCACGACCAATTCATAATATATTTTTTTATGTTCTATGGATGGATGCTGCTGATCTGGCTAATCTACTACGCTTCGAACTACTGGAACATCCATCGTGACAAGCTGGCGCTGCAATGCTGCCACCTCAAATTACTGGTCATCCATCGTGTCAAGGTGACGATGTCGTTCTTCTGTCCAACCCGGTGACTGGACTGGTTCCTGGTGCAAGATTATCGAAACTTGGCCAAGGAAGTTGAGCCGCATTTCGTGCGTCATAAGATTACCGCGATCGGGGCGCTGCTTTTGGGAATGGTTTATACATAGGCTGCTCGTATAGACGTTGGTACAGTACGCCCGAAAAAGTGTTCGTTTTACCTGCTGTACTACGAGCAAACCTTCTGGCCACCCATGTTCGCCCTTCCAGACAACGCCCTACACTCACGTTCTATGTCGGCATCATCGTTCAAGTCGGAGGTAATGACATGACCCAAGTATTTAACACTAGCCTATAGATGCGCCCTTTTTTTACACGAGTACACCCTTGGCCTACTATAGTAGGGTATGGGCACTTGTGCAATACACGGAATTTTACCGTCCGGAAAAAAACGGATGATGGGCGTGTGCACTTTTTCGTCTTTTACTCGCACGTGCAGCGCAGTTTAGGGTTTGAAACATTGAAACTACACGATGACAAAATACATAAATTCTTACTATTATAAATAATTTATGAATAAAATGCAATCATCCGTTTTTTTTCGGACGGTAAAATTCCGTGTAATGCACAAGCGCACTATGAATATCAAAGTTACATTTACGGTTTTTTGAAATACTTTGTTTTTTATAGTATTTCTATGAAAGACAAAGTTATGCTTGCGGTTTTTGAAAATTTGTTACTATGTCTTGCTCGAACCAATTTTCTTTGTACTTGTTTCAGCTCTCGTCGTCGTCCTTTTCTAGGGCAAATCTGAGTGGCTTCTTGGTTTTTCCTTAATTTCTTGAGTTCATTGTTCCACCAGGGTTGTCCCCTTCCCCGACTTAACTTGTTTCAGCGGACAGGCCGATAGATAGGCTTTCGTAAGGGCCTTCTCCAGTCTGTCTGCTTCTCTTTCTATTTCTGTTGTGTTACTAATTAGCCTATCATTACCGGGTTTCCATTCATTCATTTCTTGATCGAATTTTTCCCCAGTTGGTTTTCCTATTGTTTACAGTTTCGACTTGACAAGTCAAACTATAAGTGATTCTGCGATGGTCCGAGAAGGAGTGTGAGGTGACACCCTCCAGTCCTTTATCAGATGACTTTCTTCTTTGGACACAAGTGTTATGTCTAATATTTCTTTCCTTGTTCTTGTGACGAACGTCACGTGTGTTACCTACATTCATTACTTCTAAGTGAGTACTTTCAAGTAATAAGTTACCCTTATTGTTGCAGTCTGTGCTGCCCCACACCGTGTGGTGAGAGTTTGCGTCACAGCCCGCTACAATAGGGATGATTCCTCTTCTGGTTGAATTATTTAATATTTAAAATAAACAAGCTTTTAATTTAAATAAACATTTTGCGCAGAAATCTAAGATGTGCCCAATTAATATTTGTTAATTCTTCATTAAAGGCACAATAAAAGGGTTGTTTTCAAATAGCATTGTTTATTGATAAACTTAAAATTATACAGCTGTTGTACTATTCGTCTTAACAGCAGCTATCGTTTCGTTCTCTGCACGGAGGATGAACCCGCTACCCGAGAACACCTTGTCCCCAGTAGCATCCACTGGTTCTGGGTCGTACGCCCGTTGGACTATCTCTGGGTTGGCTTCAGGACTCTTGACATCGATCTCGTTTTTGGCGGGACTGTGGGAAGAGATAATAATTTTATTGTCGATTTTTTTATTCGTACCAATTATTACTAGTCCCAATATCAACATAGCTATTTGACAGTGCAATAGGTCATCAATAAAGTTAAGGTCATCAATAATTTGAAAAAAATTAAATGAAGTATTTTAGAAAAAATCGACCCGTCTCACAACCAGCTCCGATGGGACGGGGACAAAACCAACTTGCAGTTTATTTTGTTTGTGAGAAGAGTCGATTTTTTCTAAAATACTTCATTTTAAATTTTTCAGTAATAATAATTGCATTGTGAATGCAAAAAACGTAAAATTTTTAATATTTTTGGTAAAAACATCAAATGTATCCTGACCAATTGAGTTGATTCTAAGAAACGTAACCATATTAATAGAGCTAAGTTACACCTAGTTTTAAACTAATGCTAACACTTTATTTTATTTATTTATGGGATTTGTAACTCATCAAAATGAGCTAAATCCATGATAGTCTTAGTTTCGTTTTAGATCTAAAATAAGTTTAAGTAACTTATTTTAATTTTTAGTTTTTTGCATTCACAATGCAATTTTTATTACTGAAAAATGGAAAATGAAGTATTTAGAAAAAAATAATCATATTTAATTTTTATTTCGTGGGTTCGAGTCCCATCGGAGCTAGTTGTGAGACGGGTCGATTTTTTCTAAATACTTTATTTTCCATTTTTCAGTAAGTATAAGTACCCATCTGGATGTTCCTTCCATGACATGGCCTTCTCGACGTGAGTGATGCCTGATCTAAACTGCCTTCTACACTTGGGTCTGTGAACAAAAACAATTTGCAATATAATCAATAAATTCATTGATGTATGAAACAACGTCTCAATAAAAATGGTAGGTATGACGACATGCACAATAAAATGCTTGAATATCTCCACTTGGCCTAGAAGTTTGTAGGTATGTCTTTCTTATTTAAACCAAGATTCAAGATATTTTCGTTAGTCTGTGCTGTATAAATAAAATCTAACAAATATCTAGTTTGGATGTTTGTTGATATTTAGCAAAAATATAGATTAGGTATAGGCTGGAATAGCACATAGGCTTCTTTAATAACGCGAATGAAACTATTAGGCGCAGCTAGTAACTAAATAATGATGAAACGAGAAGAGAAAATAAGACGCACTTACTCCACTTCTTTATAAATGGCGCAAGAGATAAATTGCCTATTCTTGTAGACGCTGGTGTAAAGGAAGGGCCCGTAGCACTTGTTGGTCCTCTCCTTGACGAGACAGGCAGAGATCACACCAATGACGAGGGAGTTGACGCCTGCGCCATACACTAGCGGACCTCCGTGGTCGTTCTGTATTTTACATAAATATATATTATTATTATGGAGATTTAAAAACAAAGATAATAAAAAACGTTACCAGATAACAGACTCTTTCGCTTTTTTTATTCAAATAAAGTCCGATCCTTAGCAGTAGCGAAAAAATGGCTTTGCAATGTCATGTCATGGGCAACTAAGATAAAATTAGCTGTACATTCCTAAAAAATCCTATATTATAAATGCGAAAGTGTAGATGTTTGGATGTTTAGATGTATTATGTTTGTTACTCAGTCACGCTAAAACGGCTCAACGGATTTGACTGAAATTTGGGCCACTGATACTTTGTAGCCTGGAGAGGAAAAATGTCTCATTCCTGCGGGATAACGTCGTGTAGACCACGCGGGCGAAGCCGCCGGCGGAAAATTGGTTAAGTAATAATTATTTGGCTGATACACAAGTAGGCGCGCAATTCGCGATTACTTTTGTATCAGCTAAATAATTATTAACCTACAGCGGATGTTGAAGCTAATGTTATATTGATGACGAAAGAAAGAAATAACCTCACAAAATCCTCCATCAATATGTGCCACACCTCTCCTACCGCTGATGGATTCGTTATGGTAGGCTGAATGCATCTTCAGGTTTACTGGGATTTTCTCGCTCCTCCTCATGTCGTCTTCATCAGAGTAGTTGATATCTTGACAGTCTACATACTTTTCCTGAAATATAGTGTTCAAATGAACTTTGAACATTCAAACAGTAGCTGATGCTGGCCCAGATAAGAAAAAGTGCCTGGTTGCAAGGTAATTTGGGCATCTCAGCGATCAATGATGACCCACTTAGTGAAATGCAAAGTTGCATTTCACACGGAGACCTCACTCTCACTAGTTAATAAGTATAGTAGTGTGTACCTTTAACGGGCAAAACTTTTTTGCGGTATATAAAATAAAAATACATTCAGCGCCATTGTGAATGAGATTCGCATAAAACAGCCATAAGTACTTATTACGTACGTAAATAGTACTATTAACTAATTTTATTATTAGCCATAAATTTCCCTATGTCCACTTAAATCCATTGCAAAGATCCATTGATGGATCTTTTGGCACTCTTATGTCCACTTTAATCCATGATTCAGAATTTTAAAATTACGTTTTCACAATACTCCTGTCCAAGTCTCGAATTTTAATTTTATGAATATTTTATGAATAAGGATGAAAGTTTTATTACTTCTTAAATAAACGTCGATGGTTGAAAAAAAGAGTAAAAAAATAGGTCTGTTGTTTTAGGAATGACATCAATGTAAAGGGGTAAAGGAAGACAAAATATTAATATACATTGTTGTTGTATATTAATATTTGTTATATTTGTTGTTTATTATATTTGTTGTTGTAAGGGCAAAGAAATGATGTGATCAGATAAAGAAGTGATGTCCTTTCGTACGTTACAGATCTCAGACATGGTCTGACCGATGTCCTTGGTGCAAATCATGTAGTTTTCGATGATGTTGTGGTAGCGAGAACCCCATCTCCTCTTACACTTGTTCTTGGTAATAATTTCAACTTGGGCTTCCAGAAGGTTTTGTTGATTATCCTTTCTTCTATTTACCCACTGAAATTCATAAATATAATAATTGTCATACTCCATATATCATATACTTGCACGAGCTTAAAAATGTCGGATTTCTAGTTTTAATGTAACCTAAATAATAAAAAACCGCTTCCTTCAAGCAAACGCAAACTATTTCGATTCCGTATTTATGTCAATTTGTATGAAAACTGTATAAGCGCGCTACTCGCTGCTAGAGGCGCATGATTATTACATATAAGTCTGTAGCATTTAAAGCAAGTTTTTCTTGTGCTGCGATCGTGCATTCTGCTACAAAACGCACGGCGTGCAACCCCCCCCCCCCCCTCCCCCCTTGCCTCCCCCCCACACACGAATTGGTATACTTATTTCCATATTTCACGCCACACTGAATGCGTCAAGCATCAACCAATCGGAGCTTAGCTAGAGACTCGAAGTTAAATCACGCGATTTCACGAAGTTATGAACAAAAACAATACCCCGCGTGTGTACTCTAGTGGTAACGAAAGCCGCCGTTGGTATATTGCAGTGGTTTGAGTTGGCTCTCAATACCTATCTTGATATGAAAATAAAAAAGTATTTCCAAATATTCTTACATCATTATATCTCGAGGTGGTACCCCAACCAGCGATGCTCACGACTGACCCGGGATTCTCCAAGGTCTGACTCTGGTTGTTGTAACAGATGGGCTTTGGCACGAAATCGCAACCTCTAATCCTTCTCGTGAAGTCAAAGCCATCCTCCACCTTTACTACGGCGATGTCGTTGTTCATCCATCTAATGTTATCGTTCTCGTGGCCGTCAAAGACATAATCTTGGCGAGGAAAATGATAAAATATGAATCTATTTATAATAAACAATAATCACTTGTCTATAGCGATATAAATACAACCTAGCGGCTTGCTATAAAGTATAAGAGCAAATTAAACAATAATTTTAAATGAGATGACGTTGTTGGAAGTGTATAGCACCATCTTCAAATAAAAGTTGTGCCAGATCTTTAAATAATGGTTTAAAGTATTAACGCCTCTAAACTTTAAAAATGAAACTTCATACTTACTTTTGGGTACACACTTCCAAATAGCTTTTTTAGCACCATTTTTAATGCAAGGGTTGTTATATCTATCATCATCGTCTGCGTATCTGGAAATATAACACACGAACTTAGCCCCTTCAGTTTTAAGAAATAATTACTTGCTTGTTACAGACATATCAATGCTTTCTCCTTATTCATCCCTAGATGGAGCACTAGCCTTTAGTGCTTCATCAGCGGGGACATGAAAATGGCTGATGATGATACTAATTATAACAATGCAGTCATCTGCTTACTTGTACGTCCCAGAAACTACGTAGAAATGCTCAGCGTCTTCAATACAAGCAGCGGAAGTCAATATATACTCTTCGTGTATGATAACTCCTCCACACAACCAAGTCCTGTAGTTGGGCTGTTTCTTGTTACTCCGTGGAAGTTTTAAGTATACCTAAATAAATAAAAAGTCACGACTTGGAATTTTATCATTTCATTTCGTATTTGAAACTAAGAGAAACACTATTCATTAGTATTCCATTCTGAATTATTTGTTTAGTCTTATCTGTTTCAAGCGCTTGTATGTTTTTTTATGATTGTGGATAATTTTCATTGTTATCTCGAGAAGATAAAATATAAAATGGAATCTTACCATATAAGGTCGACCATCAGTTACTTCATCCCCATTGATGATTCTTCTGGTATCATTTAACAAAGCTTCGACCTTCTTAGGAAGTTCAGTTGCTACTTCTATTCCATTGACACCTGCAAAATCTATTTTAAATTCATTAGTTTTTGTCAAACTATAATTATTGGCTATTAAATTTGTAAATCATAAAATGCTTTAAATACTACAATGCATGTTGTCATCATAAAAAATATAAAAATATAAATGATAGAAGAGTACCTATAATAGAAAAGTGAGAAAAATTTACCTGTAAAATAAATTAAACAAAAAGATATAAACAAAATATGCTTCATGACGAATCCCATGGCTTTGATAGAAGACCATAAAAAGTTACGACTTTATCAAATCAATACATAATTTCACGCAGGATGAATACGTTAATTGATAAAACTTAATTGAAATAATCCTAAATAAATCATGAAATTAAATAGGAGCCGTGACACAAACACAATTATTGCGTAATCAATAATCCGACTAAATACCCAATTAATTTAAAATTAATTTAAAAAATCAATAAATGTCTAACAACTTATACCTCGATTACATTATTACCAATTAAATGTAAAAGAATAACAAATGAATGGGGAGCCATGTCGGTTTATTAAGCAACAATAACTGAAAACCAGAGAAACCGTGGCTTATTAACATTTTCAATCAATCTGAATCGTCCCAATCCCAATGCAGGGCAAAGGCCTCTATTATTACTCAATTTTATTGTGCGTACGAAGAGTGTTAAATTGCCTACTCTACAGTCTCCACCTTTCAATCATTTTGCGCGTTTTGGATCGTATCGGTGGATATACCCGTGGGCAGAGTAGGCTGAAGCCTACAGCGGCAGTCTTTTGGGGGCGGCAAATTGTGCGAATTTTTTTATTTTACCTAAATTAGACCATACAAATACCGTTTAGTGGTGACGGCACCCTACAGGTGGCAAATGCGTAAATCCGCCACTGCCCCATTAGTCGTCTATGTCTGCCGCGAGGGACATTTAGCATAGGACGAACAAATCTAACTTTTCTATATTTTCTCGTGTTTGGGTGTGCCGTTGTTATCTATTACCATAATACAATGGTGTCCAATATAATAGATATGTGTTAGAAACAATACCATTAAGGCACGACTATTACGTTAAAGTTAGCAGAACTGCGACCCGGCTAGAATAATCTATTTTAGTTATTTTTATTATGTCCTACGGCCTTTTGTTGTGGGGCTCACCCGCTAACATCCAAAGTATATTCGTGCTCCAAAAAAGGGCTATTCGCGCCAATTACAACCTCCGATCGAGAGATTCTTTAAGAGATCTATTTAAATAAAATAAACATTTAAACTGTTGCAAGACAATACATCTATGAAAATATAATTTACCTGAAAAAGTATTATAATACATTTGTAAAGCAGAGCGATATTCATCGCTTTAACACAAGAACTAAAGATAAACTTGTCGTTCCCAAGTTTAGGCTAGAAAAATCCAGAGCCTCATTTCTGGGGAAAAGCATTTTTTAATAAAGTTCCACAGCATATAATTAAACTACTTACCATTGCATAAATTTTAATGTTACATTAAAGAGTCGCTGATGAGCACCGTTACACCGTCGCTGATGACACCGACTTCAATCAGATCAGTAAGTTCAAGATTAATTAGAAATAAATATGTAGTTTAAAAAACTATAAAAACACACTTTTATAGGAACAGACTAAAAAGTACAAAATAACCGTCTATTCAGTAACTGTACCCCGAGTGTAAGTTTTTATGTCAAGCAAACGCAAACTATTTCGAATGCGTATTAATGTCAATTTGTATGAAAACTATATAAGCGCGCTACTCGCCGCTAGAGGCGCTAATACAGTTTTCATACAAATTGACATAAATACGCATTCGAAATAGTTTGCGTTTTTTGACATAAAAACTTACACTACGGGCACTGAAATTAAAAAGCGTGGTGCGCGTTGTCAATTAAGTAAGTAGGTAGGTACTTACTTGAATGCATGCTTTGCACCGTGCGCCCTTGCGCACCACGCTTTTTAATTTCAGTTACTGAATAGACGGTTATTTTGTACTTTTTAGTCTGTTCCTATAAAAGTGTGTTTTTATAGTTTTTTAAACTACATATTTATTTTTTACTTTTTAGTTTAACAAATGGAAAACTATGGATGGGGATGGTAATCGATTTCACAGTCCACTCATGTGTCTGCCCACCCCGTAAATATTATAACTCAAAGGCGTGATTGTATGTATTTATTTTTACAAATTCAAGTGGAGTCTATTAGTTACCAGATGCGCGAGCCGAACCCTTACTTCCATCCTGCTCCACCCTCACCACCAAGTGTAGCGAATAGGTCTCATCAGAACGAAACAAATAAGCCCAAGCTCGAGGGGTTTCCTAGTGGTAATTAAGGAGTGCCACTGACTTCATCCGTCCTCCATCATCAGACCCTCACCACCAAGTGTAGCGAATAGGTCTCATCAGAACCAAAGAAATGAGCCCAAACTCGAGGGGTTTCCTAGTGGTCTTAAGGAGTGCCACTGACACCCTCTTTGCTCCATCATCAGACCCACACCACCAAGTGTAGCGAATAGGTCACATCAAAACGAAAAAAAATGAGACAGAAATCGAAGGGTTTCCTATTGGCCATTAAGGAGTGCCACTGGCTTCCTCCCAGCTTCATCATGAGAACCTCGCCACCAAGTGTAGCGAATAGGTCTCGCCTGAACGAAACAAATGAGCCCAAACTCGAGGGGTTTTCTTGAGGTCATTGAGGAGTTTCACTGGGTCCTCCCAGCTCCATCATCAGACCCTCACCACCAAGTGTAACGAATAGGTCTTATAAAAACGAACAAATGAGCCCAAACTTGAGGGGTTTCCCATTGGTCATTAAGGAATGTCACTGGCTTCCTTCTTGCTCCATCATCAGACCCTCACCACCAAGTGTAGCGAATAGGTCTCATCAGAACGAAACAAATGAGCCAGAACTCAAGGTGTTTCCTATTGGTCATTAAAGAGTGCCACTGGCTTCCTCCCTGCTCCATCATCAGACCCTCACTACCAAGTGCAGCTAATAAGTCTCGTCAGAACGAAACAACGGAGCCCAAACTCGAGGGGTTTCCTAGTGGTCATTAAGAACTGCCACTGGCTTCCTCCCTGCTCCATCATCAGACCCTCACCATTAAGTGTAGCGAATAGGTCTCAGCAGAACAAAACAAATGAGCCTAAACTCGAAGGGTTTCCTAGCAGCCATTGAAGAGTTCTATTGCCCACCTCTTGACTCCATCATCAGATCAGCTCGAAGGTAGCAAATTATTGTATTGTCATCGGATTCATATAGACTTGCAAAGTTTCAAATCGATACAACAATTAGAAAAAGGTTAAAATTGATTTCCAAGATTTTCTTACATTGTGACTTAGTTACAAGTGAAGCTAATAAAAGTGTGGTAAAAAGTCCCGCACTTTCGTACTTTGAATTGAATGATTCAATTTATTTTTCACTTTTACGTGTTTTTTGGAAAATGAACTTTTTGTTTGTAGTTTTGTTTGCAGTTTTGTTTTGAAGGCGGTTTAATATTTTTTGAAAAAAATGTTTTCTCTCACTGACATCCTTTCCGGTTGACTCTTAGAGAATGCTCACTAGCATTAAGTCCGCCATTTGTATCTTGCAATAAAGGTTAAATAAATGAGAAATTAAAGAGCTTGTTTTGTTATGGTTCCGTAGCCGAATGACAAAAAAATGAAACACTCATAGATTCGTCATGTCTGTCTGTCTGTCCATCCGTCTGTATGTCTCAGCCACTTTATTCGAAAACTATTAGACTACACAGTTGAAACTAGGTAGGTAGATATAATAGCAACTGTGAACCACTTAGGATTCTTATAGAATAGAAAATAGAATATTTATTTATTGCATTTCATCTGGTAGGTAGGTACGGTCGCCAGCACTTCGGGTTACTACAAAAAGTCAAAATTTATTAATTGAAAATGAACTCTATCTGTTGGACATAACGTTGAATTTTATTTAAAGAAATTTAGTTTGGTAAATTTAGTTTGTAGTAACCTGACGTGCTGGCGACTGTACATTTTAGATCTTACATAAAGTTTTTGGTTCATACACATGTTATGCTGTAAGGACATAACAATAACATTATTTAAGGTCAAACGATTAAGTCACAAAAAGCTGAAGGCTCGTTAGATGGCGCTACTTTCGCTATTTAGTAGTTTTTATTTTTTTGTTAATTATTCTTTGTATCTTTGTAACTCAAAATACTTTTTGCGCCTTCTATAAATAAATATTGAATTTTCGAAACCAACACTTAACTATTTGTAGTACAAAAATCATCCAAATATGTTAAATATGTTTTTCTGTCATCCAATTTTACTAATCACTCACACATGCATACCGTAAATCCGAGTTTCTAGTAACAAAACATTTCGATCCAGCTTAAAACGACAATGTGGCCTAGCGGTCTATATGCTTGACTCAGGCATCAGAGAGTTAAGGTTCAAACCTCTGGAAGCAAATTTTTTTTTATATTTATTATTGTTAAAAAAAACATTAAAATAATAATTTAGATGTATAAATTGCAACAAATGCAATTGCATTATTATTTTTTAAATTACACAAGAGTCTATCAACTAATGCTCCAAAAAATGTATACAGGGAAAATAATGCTTGGAACACCATTTCTAGTGTTCCTTAGCCGAATGGCCAGAACCGGAACCCCTATAGATTCGTCATTTGTCTGTCTGTCCGTCTGTCCGTATGTTACAGCCACTTTGATCCAAAACTATTAAGACTACACATTTGAAACTTGGTAGGTAGATGTATCCTTTTTTTTTTTTTTTGTTTATAGTGAGGGCAAATACAGTCTTTTCGTATACCGCTAACGGCATGTTGGACTCAGTCAGACAAGGTCTGTCTCTCGCCGCGCCCAGCCCTCCCGCCAAGCCTAATAGGTTTCGCGTCAGGGCTGGGCGGTTCTAACCCCTGCCCCGCCCCCTGACGACCTCGAAAGCTCGACAGGAGGCGGGGCAGGAGGAGAGAGCCTCTTCTCAATCTCCCCATAAGGTTACCCACTCCGGGTGGGCTGACCAGATGGGGCGGTTGAGAGTAGGCACCACTACCAACTAAACCCCTCACTACTTGCTCTCCGCCGTCAGTTTTAAGCACACCGACTGTGGGGGGGCCGTGGTGGTATGCACCCCCTGAGGTAGATGTATCCTGTAAACCGCTTTACAATTTTTATACGAAAATAAAAATAATAACCCCATACATAAAACTGAAACTAAAAATATTTTACCTATTCGTGTGGGGTGTCTATAGCTAGGTCTTCAAAAATAATATAAAAGTTTCTTTAACCATTTTTAGGGTTCCGTAGCCGAATGACAAAAACGGAACCCTTATAGATTCGTCATGTCTGTCTGTCTGTCTGTCTGTCCGTCTGTCCGCATGTCACAGCCACTTTTATCCAAAACTATAAAAACTACTCAGTTGAAATTTGGTAAGTAGATGTATTTTATAAACCTCTTTACGATTTTAATACAAAAATCCGGGGGCTTCCGATACATGAAGCTGAAACCGAAAAATATTTTTTTATCAACCATATTCGTGTGGGGTGTCTATAGATAGGTCTTTAAAAATGGCATAAAGGTTTCTCGAACCATTTTTTCTCATAGTCAATATTTTGAAAGATAGAGCCTTCCAAAGCGATAAAATGTGTCCCCCCCCCCACCACTCTAACTTTTGAAATAAATTAGTGAAACATCTAGAAAAAATATATACTGTACATCTTTATAATAACTTTCAACGAAAATTAGTTTGAACGAGATGTAGTAAGCACTTTTTGAGATATAACACATTTTCGAAAACCGCAAATGTAAATGAAAAACAATGTTATATTTTGCTGACGAAAAATGATAAGTACCTAATAGAATTTTGGCTTGGTATAGGCAATCGGTACGTTAAGTTGGTACGGAACCCTTCCTGGGCGAGTCCAACTCGCACTTGGCCGATTTTTCCTTATCTATACTAATATTATAAAGGAAAGATTTCCTGTATTCCCGTTTTGTATGTATTCAGGTATGTATGTAGGTATGTATGTATCAGGTATGTAGCGAATAAACTCAAAAACTACTGGACTGATTTCAAAAATTCTTTCTGCTACATTATCCCTGATTAACATAGTAGGCTATAGAATATTTTGAAAAAGTTAGGGATTCGTATGAAAACTTCGATAATGTAACTCAAGGTATGAAAAAAGATACCAAAAAAAACCTATATACCTCGCGGACCGAAGTATGATAAGGGGCGTGTGCACATCTATGAGATAGATAACTGTATGAAGAAAACGCAGACTCCAGATAACACTCATATAATTATTGATCCAACTTACAGGTACAGGCATAGTACAGGTATAACAATATAGATACACTCGACGTCTTAGTGAACTTATCCCCTCGTCGCTAGTTTGAAGAATGACCTCTCTTTGCTCGTTAATCGGGCTCAAGTCTAGCTACCTCCACCAATTTTACCACAGATTAGCCTATTAAATTTAACAAAATGGCGGCAAGAGACGGCATTACCAGTGTTGCTATTAAAAAATAAGAAAAACCTTCTAAAATCATGACAACTGCAGCACTTTCTTTCAATTGTAGACATAGGTTTCCATAATAAAATGTATTTCTAACAATCTACACAATCAACTTTCGTAATAAAATAGCATAATATTTTAGTTTTGAAAACTAACAAGGTTCGATTTCCCACCACCGAGTACCGACCCATTTCAGAGTCGTGTATGAGTTTTTTTGAAAATCATTGAATGCAGGTTTTCTAAACTCTAATATCGACGACATGGTTCCATAAAACAAATTCTATCTCTTATAGTTTCAAACTTTCCCATACTGACCCGTTGTCCGGTCCGGTCTAATGTTGTATATCTATACATATATTATAAAGAGAAAAGATTTGTTTGTTTGTTTGTTTGTTTATTTGCATCGAATAGGCTCCTAAACTACTGGACCGATTTAGAAGATTCTTTCACCATTAGAAAGCTACATTCTTCCCGAGTGATAAAGGCAAAATTTTATCCCGATATTCCCACGGGTACCGGGTACCACGCGGGTGAAACCGCGAGGATCCGCTAGTATAGAATAATATTGTATATTATAATTAGTGTATAATGTTGTATAGACAATGGTACGGAACCCTTCGTGCGCGAGCCCGACTCGCACTTGGCCGTTTTTTTTTAATACTAGCGGCAACATTTTGATAGGCAACCCTATAGATATATATTCTCCTAATCATTAATAGAAGTACGTAAAAATTTGGTTATTAGCAAAAACTCGATGAGCGCACTAATTAGCAGTGGGATCTAGTACTAACTCAAAAGAGAAATATGTAAATTATAAATTGACACAAACCACATGACACAAACGGAAGAGCGGCATCGCGCGTTGCGCGTCTTAGCCGCATGGAACGGCAACGTCGCAAATTCGCTCGCAATGTTTGTATACGTACACGACTAATGTCACACACACTTGCGTAAGTTTCATGAAAATTTTGAGTTGATTTGTGCTATAATTCTGAATGAAAGTATGTAAAATTATTCAAAGACTATAGAACACATAATTTACCATAAATGGTGAATCCTAACATAGTTAAAGGTGAACGTTTTTTGTATGGTAATCGTTTGGTCGAAAAGAAATAGGTAGGGGTAGGGTAGGGGTAGGGTAGGGGTAGGGTAGGGGTAGGGTAGGGGTAGGGTAGGGGTAGGGTAGGGGTAGGGTAGGGGTAGGGTAGGGGTAGGGTAGGGGTAGGGTAGGGGTAGGGTAGGGGTAGGGTAGGGGTAGGGTAGGGGTAGGGTAGGGGTAGGGTAGGGGTAGGGTAGGGGTAGGGTAGGGGTAGGGTAGGGGTAGGGTAGGGGTAGGGTAGGGGTAGGGTAGGGGTAGGGTAGGGGTAGGGTAGGGGTAGGGTAGGGGTAGGGTAGGGGTAGGGTAGGGGTAGGGTAGGGGTAGGGTAGGGGTAGGGTAGGGGTAGGGGTAGGGTAGGGGTAGGGTAGGGGTAGGGTAGGGGTAGGGTAGGGGTAGGGTAGGGGTAGGGTAGGGGTAGGGTAGGGGTAGGGTAGGGGTAGGGTAGGGGTAGAGTAGGGGTAGGGTAGGGGGTAGGGTAGGGGTAGGGTAGGGGTAGGGTAGGGGTAGGGTAGGGGTAGGGTAGGGGTAGGGTAGGGGTAGGGTAGGGGTAGGGTAGGGGTAGGGTAGGGGTAGGGTAGGGGTAGGGTAGGGGTAGGGTAGGGGTAGGGTAGGGTAGGGTAGGGGTAGGGTAGGGGTAGGGTAGGGGTAGGGTAGGGGGTAGGGTAGGGGTAGGGTAGGGGTAGGGTAGGGGTAGGGTAGGGTAGGGTAGGGGTAGGGTAGGGGTAGGGTAGGGGGTAGGGTAGGGGTAGGGTAGGGGTAGGGTAGGGGTAGGGTAGGGGTAGGGTAGGGGTAGGGTAGGGGTAGGGTAGGGGTAGGGTAGGGGTAGGGTAGGGGTAGGGTAGGGGTAGGGTAGGGGTAGGGTAGGGGTAGGGTAGGGGTAGGGTAGGGGTAGGGTAGGGGTAGGGTAGGGTAAATCAAAATCAAAATCAAAATAAAAAATCATTTATTCATTTTAGGCTGATACAGCACTTGTGAACGTCAATGAAGCTACGCTATCGGTTCGCAAATCCTACGGCGGGAGGCCTTGTAACGAGAAGAACCGGCAAGAAACTCGCCAAGGGCTATTTTTTTCTCCCTGTCATATTTCATACAGAGTCGTCAAATTGAAAAGTGACTTTAACATAATATAATATGTAAAGTCACTTTCCATCACAAATTTATCTTAAGTTTAAAAACAAAATAAAAAACCCGGTAATCATAGCAGTAAATAATTTTCAATAACTAAGAAATAGACATCCAAAAGGTAGTTTCTTTAAAATACACACCAACCAAAAACGTAGCAAATAAAATAATAAATATAAATGCCAAACAAGGGTAATAAAACTTTGAATAGTTTAAGAACATAAGAGAACATAAACAGTGCCATACAAGCCACGATAAAATAAAACTAATAACAATAAAACATTAAAAATCTGCATATTTTGAGACAAGAAGCCAGGAGCAGACCCATCCCACTGGTGGCACCCGTTCACGAGCATGACGCATGAACCAGCCATCGCTTCGCTCAACCATATTTTAGGGAACGTAACGACCCGCCTCACACGACACCACCGCAGAAATGTTTACAGAGAGCATGACATACTCAAACTTCTCATCTCGAAACGCAGAAACCAATATAAGAATGTACTTAGTATTCATAATTTTGTAAAACATGACTCACAATTTAACAACAGAAAAAATCCTTGTCAGCTTATGACCAAGTTGCTTTGTCATTTAAGTAATCACTTACAGTATTAGTAGCCCTTCTTGAGGAGGCAATTTTTTATATGATTCTTAAACTCTTCAAAGGGTAACTCCAAGATATAAGACAATCTCACATAGCCCAAGATAGACCCTTGAGGTACACCTGTAACTAAGATTTTTAACTATAGGATTGATGCGAAATAAAAGAAATTTAAAATACAATGAAATATGAAGTTTTATTTATATTATATGTAAAATTAGGTCCTTACAAGAAATACAGGGCGTGGGGATAATTATTCTACTTTGCAGCTCACTTGTTGCACTGTCAGAGGGACTTGAATTACAATATTCTCACTGAGTTGAAAATTACATAGACAGGTAATGAAGTTTAAGATAGACAAATAAGGTTTCAAAAGAAATTTATATGAATAAGAGTCCTAGGCTATCGCTATCCTTAAAATAGGTTTACAACGTGTCAGACTGGATATACAAATACAAACACAAATTAAAATATGGGTTGTTATTCAATATTAAACACTTTACAAGTTCACAAGTGTAGTTTAAATCAAGTTGGGAGTGTTACAAAATTGAAAGGAAGGTAGGTAATACTTATATGTATGTAGTTAAGTTAAACTTATGAGAGAGGAGAAGATTAGATACGATTAATGGGCGCCACGCTTATGAACAACTCATAAACGAAGAGAGTAGGGAGAGATGTAGTAAGAGATAAAGATATAAGAACGATTACACCTGAGATTTATATTCCGAGGAGGGGTTGCGAACGCCGGTCTCTCAAGGCCTAAGGTCAGCGAACGAGGGCTCGCCGGTATGGTATCAGCTTCGCAGGTGCTCGCTCCGGACAGGTAGTCCAGTCAAGAATAAGAACTGTCGAGGAAGAAGAAAACACAGCGTTATGCCAAAGCAGTGACATAAAGAGATGTTGGTAATTTGTTTGCCGTTTAGCAGATCGACTTACCCGGACGCTGAAGATCGAGGACCAATCAAGAAAATTGCAGTGTACACAATGATGCAGCTTAGGACGCAATTAGCGATGTTTATCAGGGATAAACTACGTAGGTAAAAAAATGTCTATGCAATAACAGTTCACAGTGACTTTGCCACAGTCAGTTAAGTAGAGGTTATCGAGAGAAAAAACACTGGGGCGAGATGGGCCCTATTTATATGTTCTGCCACGATTTTTCTAGAATCTTGTTTTTAATTCATATTGCTTTACCATCAATCTCGAATTTTCCAAAGTCAGTAGCATAGACAATGCTCACTTGTACATTTCTAGAATGATCCGAATATAGTCTATGGTTATGAAAATTAGCTAAAGATAAATGAAGAATTATATAAAATCAAATAAAGGAAGATTTGTAGATTATAAATAACTAATTACTTTCATAGTAGATTAGATATTCATAAAGTTATTGATAAAAGTTTATAGGTACCATAGATAATCTGGACTCAATATGTAGAAGTTCAATTATTAAAGCAAGAGAGCTACTCTACGCCAGATGTCAGTTTTGGTGCTGTTGCATGAACGAGATGACAGGATGGCTATGCATTTAGGTGTGAGAGAGATGACAATATATGTGCGACATACTTTGCCACTATTTGACACCAGATGGCGCTAAAGTTTGATGAAGTGTGGACTCTCAACGCAAGGTGTCTTTATAAGAAAAAGAGATGGAAATAGCTGGACATCCATGCAAGAATGAGAAGACTTATATCTCTGGATAATTGCTCGTGGAAATAGTTCTTCTATTCCTCACAAGATTGAGCCAATGGTTCAAAAATTATGATGTTTACTCTGATAAAATTAAATGTCAAACGTCAGACGTGATAGATGTTTGTTGACAAATTTAAGTGCACCTAAGATGTAAAAATTAGCAATTATTGCTTGGAATTGAGTTAATGAGAATGTATGTACTTTGCAATAAGGGATGTATAAAAACTGTGTTGTGTAAAGGTACAAAATATAGGATAAAAACAGAAATGAAGGTTGGTACTATCATAGTTTATTGTGAATGTAACATATTAAAAAATGATATGTTACAATACCTCATTAGTTGAGAAAAAGAAAGAAAAAAAAATAAAGAAAGGAACTGGGATGAGGTGAGTGAAGGACAGGTCACTATCCCCTCACAGTAAAGAAAAGAAAGCGAAAGCGTGAGGAAACATGAAGGGAATAGATAAAACAAGAATAGAGCAAGAGGAGAAAAAAAAAATGTAGAGAAAGGAAAGTTGTGTAGAAAAAGAAAAGGTTGTGTAGAGAAAGAAGGAATGGATAGCACGGTATAGTAGAGTGGGAAAGTAAAGAAAGTTGTAGGTTGGGAATCAAGTAAGGAAAGGAAAGGGCAAAAGGAAACAAAACAAAAACAAAAAAAATAATCTATATACGTATACTACATGCCAGCTGTAAACAAATAAGTTATATAAATAAACGGAATACATAAACGATACAGATAATTGATATCGACGGTGGGTCTTACTTCTGGCCTATGTACCATGCGCCCTTGCCGAAAATTTAAAGTGTGCGTATACTAGATAAATATGGATATACATAAATAAATGGAGTGCCGATGGCCTATTTTAAGAGTCGCAGCCGCTCTGATATATAGATGAGTATAATATACTAGTGTGATAAGAATAATCTGTTGTCGTTAAGGCATATTTATACAGAGTTACAATCCGCTCTGAGTAGTAAGGCTTTTGATTTTTCATTTATGGGATTACCAGCCGTCCCATAGAATAAACTAGATACTATAAAATTAATATATATATAATAAAAACCATACAAAAAAATAGAATACATAAAAGAATATAATAGGGTTTGGGAATGGGTATGAAGATGAGGAAAAATGTGGGATGGGAAACTGGGACTTTTGGTCGGCTCTTACGACGCGCAAGGGGAGAGCGATGGTACTATTCTTTCTCCGGCAACCATACGGATAAGGTAAGGGAATGGGTGTCGTGATAAAGGAAAATATGGGATGGGAAAATGGGACTTTTGGTCGGCTCTTACGACGCGCAAGGGGAGAGCGATGGTACTATTCTTTCTCCGGCAACCATACGGATAAGGTAAGGGAATGGGTGTCGTGATGAAGGAAAATATGGGATGGGAAAATGGGACTTTTGGTCGGCTCTTACGACGCGCAAGGGGAGAGCGATGGTACTATTCTTTCTCCGGCAACCATACGGATAAGGTAAGTAGGAGATAGTACCTAGATGCAGAGCAAGAGAGAGAAAAGAGAAAAATACTTATAGATAATCACATACATAAATAAAATGAAATAAGCAAAATATAGGTGTAGTTATATAGGTACAGATTTTAAAATGTCCTTAATGTGCCAAGTGCCTAAATCCTTGGATGTGTGAAAGTCCTTCAGAATGTATGTAAGAGGAGAGATCTTCTTTTTCACAATACATTTAGGAGCAAGTTTTGCAGTGAAAAATTTACTAGCATCAGAAAGTGGATATTCTTTCTTCCATACAGTCTGGCCCTCCTGGTATTCAATATCACGCCTATTTTTGTTGTAATGAATTTTATATTTGGAGTAGGCTTTGGACATGTTCAAGTTTACTTTAATAAAAATGTCTTTAAGATGAGGTAGATAGAGTAGATGAGTATGAAGTCCTGTCGGTAAACAAAATATCTTCTTCTTTAAGTGGAGAGTTAGGGTACCAGTCACCAGAGAGTACAGCTTCGCGGCCATGATTTAGAAAATATGGGCTAAAACCAGTGGATTCACTAACGGCTGTGTTGATTGCAAACTCAATTTTTGGTAATTCTTCAGCCCATTTTCTGTGGTCTGTACCTACATAGGAAGATATGGCAGTGACAATGACACGATTAGTCCTTTCAGAAGGGTTGTTTTGTGGCAGGAACCTACAGTTATAAAAAGAATTAGGAACTTTATACTTCGCAACTAAATCCTTCATGGCATTAGAGATATACTGGGGACCGTTGTCCATGACAATTGTTTGGGGAATCCCATATTTCATAAATATATTGTTTTCAATAATGGAAACTACTGTCTTGGCAAGTGAGTTCCTCATAGGAAATATGCATGTATATTTAGTGAAAACGTCAGTAACTACTAGAATGAATTTGTAGCCCTGATAAGATCGAGGTAAGGGACCCATTATGTCTGTAGATATCATTTGGAAGGGACGTTGGACCTGTTTGGGATTTTTCATGATGCCTGGGGGACCTTCATTCGTGCTCTTATACGCCAAGCAAACTTGACAATTTTTGATGTATTTCTTGACATCTCTGTGTAGAGATGGCCAATAATAAGATTGAGTGAGACGTTTCAAAGTCTTAAAGATGCCTAAATGGGCTGCACTCGGGTGGTCATGACATTTAGCTATGACGTCATGCCGCGATTCGAAAGGAACCACGAGTTTCCACTCACAGTCAGCAGAGAGAGGGTTGGAATTTTTCATCCTTTTATAGAGACGATCAGAAATTAGTTTCCAATCAGAGAACTTGTGGGGAGAAGATTTGACGTCTTGTACTTTCTTGAGGTACCAAGAGTCTTTGGTAGTAGAAGAAAAAGAAGGGGAGTTTTGAGATGGATCGTCATCAGAAGTGACATTTACGGGAAATGAACGAGAAAGAGCGTCGGCCAAGGCATTATCAGAGCCCCTACGATACTCAATTTTAAGATTAAATTGAGAAAGCCGGACTGCCCATCTCGCCAATCTTCCTGTAGGAGATTTAAGACTGACAAGCCATTTCAGACTACTATGATCTGTATAAACCGTAGTGGGGAAGGGAGAGCCTTCAATATAACCCCTAAATTTTTCTAGAGCAAAGATTAAAGCATTTAATTCCTTTTCAGTAGTGGCATGGTTTCTTTCTGGTTTGGTAAGAGAACGGCTAGCGAAGGCGACAGGATGTTCTTTACCCTCGTCGTCCTTTTGAGAGAGGACACAACCGAGACCTAAATCAGAGGCATCGGTAGAGATGATAAAAGGCATATCAAATTTAGGTATAGAAAGAATGGGTGCAGATACCAAACGTTGCTTAATCTCGTTGAAGGCAAGGAGAGCTTCCTGCGGAAAACTAAAAGCTTTGCCCTTGGGCTGTTTTTTTAATTAGGTTGTTTATAGGAGCAGTTACTAAAGAAAAGTTTTGGATAAAACGCCTATACCATGACGCCATGCCTAGAAAACGTCTGACTTCTTTTTGGTTACTAGGGACAGGGTATTCCAAAATGGCCTTAACCTTGTCACTGTCAGTGCGTAGTCCGTGTCGGTCGACGATGAACCCTAGAAACTTAAGGGAAGATCTGCAGAAAACCGATTTGTCAAAATTGATGGTGAGACCTACTTCTTTTAAACGTTGATAGACACGCTTCAATAACTCGACGTGTTCGTCATATGAATTACTGACCAGTATTACGTCATCAACGTAGGTAAACAGACGGCCAGCAAACTCTGGTCCAAAGACTTTATCCATAAGTCTCATCATTCTAGCAGATGCATTGACAAGTCCGAAAGGCATGCGGCAAAATTGGAAAGCCCCAACCCCAGGAATGGAGAAACTAGTCTTCTCCCGCGAGTCTGGGTGTAAATTAATTTGAAAAAATGAGCTTTTCAGGTCAATAGAGCTTAGAAATTTAGCATTATTAAGAGAATCAAGTATGTCTTGGATACGTAACATAGGATATGAATCTATTTTGGTGACACTATTCAGTTTTCTACTGTCTAGGCAGATCCTTAAGTCTCCGTTAGGTTTGGGAACTACTAAGAGAGGGGAATTCCAAGGTGAATTACTTTTTTCAATAATACCCATTCTTAACATATCATTAATTTCAGCCTCGACCCGCTGTTTATAGTGAACTGGTATAGGGTAGTATTTTTGTTTCACTGGGGGATGATCACCAGTGTCAATGACATGTTCTTCAAGATCAGTGAGACCTAAGTTGTTAGAATCAGCAGAAATATTTTTAAAATCAGTGATAATGTTATCAATCTGAGATTTTTGTACAACCGACAGATCCTCATAAGCATGTAAGTGTGTGTTTGTGTCAATTAAAGAGTTGAAAGCAGAAGTACACTGAGAGTCGGTCGTATATTCCAGAATATCCTGACATAGGTTAAATGCCCTAAGAAAATTTACACCTAAAATAAGAGGACTGTTGATATCTGTGCATACATTGAGAGTAATTAGTCTTAGATTGGACTTGTAAGTAATAGGTATCGTAATGGATCCCAAAATATTAAGTTTAGCGTTATTGCCAACTTTAAGAGTTTTAGAAGATGGCTGAAGATGAGTCTGTAGACCTAATTCCCTAAGCGTCCCTAGCGCATCATTGCTGAGTATGGAAGTTGATGCACCAGAATCGGCCAAGGCCAAGCACTCTGTTCCCAAAATGTTGACTTTGATAAACGCACGGTTGTCAGGCAAGTTTGACTCAAAAAGTGGAGCTATCTTCTGAGAGGAGAAAAAGTTTTTTAAGAAAATTAGATATTCCTGCCATTCCTGGTCAGTAGTATGTTTAGTTAGTTCAGAAAGTTTAGTTTTAAGAGAGAGAGAACATGCTACTGACCGCTCATTCAGTTTTTTGAACAAGTACAGTCGCGAGTAAGCACATTAGGTTTTTTACATTTAAAACATATAGGTGTATTGTATACATTACACTTTGAATAGTGATGTTTGCCACTACACTTTAAACAAGTGACACTATCTTTTTGTAGCATGGCGGAATTATAAGCATTATGGGAGATGGTAGCAACATTTCCCGATAAAGGTTTTTGTTTAATAAACGGTTGATTTACCGATTTAGTAAGATTAGATTTCACTGTGAAACCGGGAACAATAGCAGTATTGCCAGAATTTAAGGCACCTCTATTCTCACATTTGTACTTTGTTATGTCTAGCCTGGAGCACACTGATTTGAGTTCCGCAGTCGAAGAGAAATCATGGAGAGCTAATTTTGCAATATAAAAAGTGTTCATATTTGATAATATTATATCCAACTTCTCAGTTTCAGAGAGTGGTTTAGATAGTTTAGACATCTCATAAAGCATGAGATTGATATACATTTTTATGTCTTCAGATTTATCTTGCAATCTGCCTTTTATTTGCAGTAGAAGTCGTCTGTCATAATCAACAGGTATAAATTCCTCTTTTAGATAATCAAAAAGTTGAGACATAGAAGTTATATTGTCCCTGTAACCGCGGAACCACACCAATGCATCACCAGTAAGCAGATGTGAGAAGTTTGAGAGCAGTTCATGGTCTTGGGCAGAGCAGGAGGCAGCTAATTCTTTATTTTTAGTAATAAATTCTAAGACACAGGTGTGTCCGTCAAAAGTTACACCCCACTTTAATATAGGAGAATTTCTGAGAAAAGGAGAGGAGTGAGAGGGATGAGGAGGAGGGACAGGGATAGATGTTTGTTGACAAATTTAAGTGCACCTAAGATGTAAAAATTAGCAATTATTGCTTGGAATTGAGTTAATGAGAATGTATGTACTTTGCAATAAGGGATGTATAAAAACTGTGTTGTGTAAAGGTACAAAATATAGGATAAAAACAGAAATGAAGGTTGGTACTATCATAGTTTATTGTGAATGTAACATATTAAAAAATGATATGTTACACACCTAGCTTTACATCAGAACCCATTGATTTCACCCCATTTATATCAACTATCTGAGTTCTAGAACTAAGATACGAGTGTAATAGTTTTTGGGCATTATTGTTTACACCGTAATGATTTAGTTTCAACAGCAGCGTCCGATGATCTACACAGTCAAAAGCTTTGGACAAGTCGCAGAATATGCCAAGAGCATTCTGCGACCTACTCTTCGTAAAACCGAACTGTTTGATAAGCAAGAGGTTATTTAAAGTAAAATGAGTTAATAATTGCTCCAGTATTATTTTTTCAAAGATCTTTCTCAAGGCGGGTAAAATAGATATAGGTCTGTAATTACCTGGGTCTTCTTTGTTCCCAGATTTAAATAGTAGAATAATTTTGCTAAATTTCATTAAGTCAGGAAAAATTCCTTCAGCAATGCAATAATTAAATATAACAGCAAGATATGGAGCAATGGTGTAAATAATGCTTTTAAGAATAGCTACCGATATACCCCATAAATCATTGGTACCATTCATTTTAAGAGATTTGAATGCTTTAATTATATCAGTGGAATCAATGCTTTTAAAATTAAACAATGAACTACATTCGGACACATGTCTTTGGAGCATTGAGGCCGCAGACGCGGGTGAAGAATTCAAATTAGTCGTCGTTTCTATTGGTATATTTACAAAAAAGTTATTAAAAATATCAGCTAATTCCTTTTCTGTGCCCGTAGTGTAAGTTTTTATGTCAAAAAACGCAAACTATTTCGAATGCGTATTAATGTCAATTTGTATGAAAACTGTATCAGCGCCTCTAGCGGCGAGTAGCGCGCTTATGCAGTTTTCATACAAATTGACATAAATACGTACTCGAAATAGTTTGCGTTTGCTTGACATAAAAACTTACACTCGGGGTACGTAATTTATTTGGGTGTCATTAATTTTAAGCGTCAGGCTGTTGTCACGTGGTTTATATTTGCCAGTTTCACGCTTTATAATTTCCCAGGTTGTTTTGATTTTATTGTTAGAGTTCTTTATTTTTTCTTTAAAATAGTTTGACTTAGCTATAGAACATGACTGTTTAAAAATTTTTGAATATTGTTTAACATGTTCTACAAAGCCAGGACTGTGATTAGTTTCTCTTAGTTTATACAGGTCATATAGCCTGTTTTTACTTTTATAAATACCTCTCGTAGCCCATTGACAAAACTGTAATTTTTGGGTACACTTAATAGTCTTTGCTTTAAAAGAGTTATTAAATTCCTTAATCACTAACCCAAAGAAGTTACTGTAAAGTTCGTTCGGATCGTCATGTACATATGGCATTAAAGAAACTTTATCATAGATACTATTTTTAAAATTATCTAGACGTGGTTTTGTAATTGGCCTACATTGAAAAGTGACAGGTGCATCAACGACGTCCAATTGGTATGCTGCCTGTAAACCGTAAAGGTCGGATGTAATTTTTTAACAACTAATTTGTTTACCGGGTCACATTCTGAAAATATATTATCTATACAAGTAGCTGAATGATCTGTAACCCTCGTAGGTTCTAAAAACTGATTAACTAAATTGAAAGAATTAAACAAGGTTAACAGCCGAGTAGTAAGTGCACTGCTTTCAAGAATGTCAACATTAAAATCACCACATACAGCTACTGGCTTATTTTTTTGCTTTAGTTTTTTTAAAGCATCCTCCATTACCGATTCAAAGGTTTCGAAACTACCTTTAGGGGGTACTACCTTTTGTATACACAAACTATTACTAAGCTTTTTAATTCAACACACGAGAGCTCGACGTGGCGTTCTACGGAAAGGTCCACAATATCCTTTCTTTCTCTATTATACTTAATATCATTTTTAACCAAAATTAAAGAGCCGCCACAGGTCGTTGTTTTCCTAGACAATAAGCTTGACAATTGAAAATTATTCACATTACATGAAACATCACAATGTTTCAGCCAGTGTTCGGTTATACAAATTATATTAATGTTGTTACATTCAACAAATAACTCTAATTCTAAAACTTTGCCAGACAGGCCCCGAATATTCTGACACAATAAATTAATACATAAGGGCTTGGCTGTTGTCTTACGATTTAGTTTAAAGTTGAGCAAGAAACATTTACACTAGGTAATACAGTTTTACTCTTATTGTATTTATTACATATTTTCTTAGTAGATTTGCTACTAATATCAATGTCAATAGACTTTGGTTTGACACCTTCATAGGTGTCTTGTAAATTAAAAGCTAACAAATTAGCTATTTTTGTCCTAAACCTATTTGCAAGATACATAGTATCTGAGGTAAAAAGTAAAATAATTAATAAAATTATTAATGTCGAAATATAAAATATTGTCACTATGACAACTAATCAAATTAAATAAGTATGAGTTTAACTCAAAAATAAAATTGTTTTGTGCCCTACTTAAATTACTTGCATATGGAAATGAGCTGATTACCAATTTACAGCCAGTGTCCGCCTGTAATTCTAATAAAATGTTTATATTCTGCAAAATATCATTTTTCTTAACTTTGGAGCTGTCCCCACATAAAACAATTAAATTTGTTAAACTATCCACTTTATGCAAAAGTATATCATGTACAATATTTTTAAATGATTTACCTGGTTTACATATATTTATTTATTCTTTGTGAAATCTGTTCATAATCAATCCTAACCCCTGGCCTAGTTTATCTGAAAACATTATAGTTTTTACAGGTTTTATACAGGGCGTCCCAAAATTAACTCACATGGAGGGAAAGTACCTTAAATACTGAAGATATACAATTTTACTGAAAGGAGACTTCATTTTTATTTTAAAAAGAAAACGAACTGCATTCACCGAATTTTGAATAATCACTTGTCTGAACTGGGAATCGAACCCGCTGAATGTAAAAAAAATATTTCTCTAATTTAATTGTACCGATCGAAAGACTCGATTATACCTAAGCATTTCTTCTAAATAACATAGCATCTTAAATAAAAGGAAGACTACGAAATTTAACATTTAATGTTGAATAACTACAGTCAAGTAACTAAGCCACGCCCCCAGGGCTTCCAATGACTATGTCACATGGTGGCATAGACCACACCAAATACGGGTTCCCTACGCCATATCGAATACCAAATGATCGAAAATCAAAATATCGAACACTATTCATCGAACGGTCAAAAAATCGAACGTTCAAAATATCGAATTTACAAATAATCGAACGATCAAAATATCGAATGGTTAAAATATCAAACGCTCAATACATCGAATGATTAATTTATCGAATTTCAATATTTTGCATTGTTTTTGAATCCGTCCAAAATGTTTCTTTTTTGGGACAGGATAAGCTTTAGTAGGGCCCCACCCCACGGACATTATTGTCCAAGTTTATTAGTTTTTAAGCACAAAAATACTTAATTCACACATAAATAGCATTCCACATACAAAATATTACTCCGTTATTGGGTAGAGCAAGAACTATTTGACGCAATAGCTTCATTCGGAAATTAAGTTTTATGAAACTTCATTGAAATATCTACTGGTTGTTCATGATGTAAAAAACTTTTCAAAATATTGATATTCGATAAATTAATCATTCGATGTATTGAGCGTTCGATATTTTAACCATTCGATATTTTGATCGTTCGATTATTTGTAAATTCGATATTTTGAACGTTCGATTTTTTGACCGTTCGATGAATAGTGTTCGATATTTTGAATTTCGATCATTTGGTATTCGATATGGCGTAGGGAACCCACCAAATACTGTAGATAGAAAGTTTTATTGAAATAGGACTTTATTTTTATTTAAACAACAATAGAACTGCATTAAATTTTTTTTAATAATAGCATGTCCAAACCGAGAATCGAACCCGCACGAAATTATTCAAACTTTGTAAAACCAAACGAGGTGGTGTTACTTATCACATTATCAAACACTTATGATAGGGAATTTGGTATTATTACTCCAATCTTCACTCATTAGTAATACCTACATTGAAATGTTAAAGTCTGTATTGAGCACGACAGTCACAGGAAAGACTATCCATAACGCTGCACAAACTTGTTATTCAACATTAAATGTTAAATTTCGTAGTCTTCCTTTTATTTAAGATGCTATGTTATTTAGAAGAAATGCTTAGGTATAATCGAGTCTTTCGATCGGTACAATTAAGTTAGAGAAATATTTTTTTTACATTCAGCGGGTTCGATTCCCAGTTCAGACAAGTGATTATTCAAAATTTGGTGAATGCAGTTCGTTTTCTTTTTAAAATAAAAATGAAGTCTCCTTTCAGTAAAATTGTATATCTTCAGTATTTAAGGTACTTTCCCTCCATGTGAGTTAATTTTGGGACGCCCTGTATGTTCTGAGTCACATGATGTAGCTGGTTTGAAAGAGAATTTACTATAATTACAATGCAAAGTTTTTTGAGTTTCTGTGTGGGATGATGATGAATGACAGGGGCTCTGTGATATCTGAGTAAAATTTTCCACTTCTGTGTCAATATTGTCATGAACTGACGGTGCAAAATTAGTTTGACTGTTAATTAGCGAGTCATATCTCTCTGCATTGTAGTTGCAGAGTTCCACTAACTCAGTGGCAGATTTGATGTGCTCATCAATTTCTTTCTGCGCAATGGAATATTTATTTTGCATTGATTCAAGTGACTCATGCAACTTTGTTATGTTTAATTGTAATTCTTTAGTGTCCCGGTCATACATTTGCCTACTTTCAGCTAATTTACTACTATAAATTTCTAATGAGTCCATCAAACTTAATTTCTCTTTTCTCAGAACAATACTTTTATGAAAACAATTATTTTTCTTGATCAATCTACTAGTTTTCTTAATTAATTTATTGATGTTGATGTATTTCTTTAATTTGTTACTGCCTTGAATAATGGGCCTGGGTGAAACACAATGTTCTGTGGTTGCAAATGGAATAACTGACTGTGTTGCAGGTGATGACATCAGTTCCTCAAAAAGAGATTGTGTGTGATCAACCTCATACTGTTGCTGCTGCTCCGTTAGAAGAGTTATTTGCTTGTTGGCATTATTCAACTCCTGTTCCAGATCTGTTATTCGGTTTAGGGCGCTCTCGTATGTGCTAAACTGGTCATCAAATCTGCTGACAGTATTTTCAAGTTGGTCTCTCTGCAGTACTATCTCCATATGTTGTGAGTGCAACTGGGCTAGCTCAGTCTTCAAGAGTGAGTTACGTCCCACAATGTTTTTTATTTCCTCCTCACTCTCTTCACGCTCGCGTAGTAGCTCTTTGCAAGTATCTCTGGATTCCTTTAGCTCCTGAAGCGCTTGTCTCAGCTTCATCTCGGTGCTTTGAGTGGCAGCCTTACGGGTCAGCATGATGGCTCGGGTATTGTAAAATGTATAAAAGCAAAAATCAGGAACTTATAGAACAAATTTATAACTTGTACAAGTTAGACAGCTTTTCTTATTAGTTTGAGTTGCAAATTAAAAGAAGATTAAAGCAATAATTTAACTATATATGATAAAAGAAAGTCAAATTAGTTTAAGTATGACCTAAATTAAATTTTCACATAAATAACTTTATTGTAATCAAACAATAATTTTAATTTAAAGGTAGTTTTACTCTTTATTCAACCTTACTAAAGGGTTTCATTGAATACTTATATGAATGAGGTTTTAGACACCAAACAATTTAAATAGTGTTAAAAAAACAAAACTATTCCATAAGTCTGTAAGTATTTATAAATCATTTGTTTTATTAAATAAAATCTCAGCAGTAAAGGTATCCATTTATTAACACTTAATTCGTACAATCACTGTTTAACGTCCTTTCGACTCGACAACTCAAACACGACTGACTGTCCGGCGCGCGTTCGTCTAGGTTCCCCCTATATCACCCGAACACAGTGGCGCCGCGCCGGCGCTTTCTCAATTTAGAAATGAATAGTGTTGCCAGGATGATAATTACAATTCCTACTACAATTATATTTTAATTGTTTTAATCATTACATTTTGAAATACGACATTCGGCCATCCGACATAGTGCAACCTCCTGGTGCACTCAATCGATCCAAGCAGTCAATTTCTTAATTTTTACTCAAAAATTTTCAAGAATACAATTTCAATGAAATATAAATACAATACGACATTCGGCATTATAACCACAGTATCTGATTTTTAAGTTAAGATTTTTAATGAGACAAAATTATCTATTTGAGTTTAGATTTATTACGAAAGAAGTAGATTAATAATTATTTTAAAATAATGCAAAACCTACTGACTCACTACCAGTTCACAAATGGGGAGGCCCTTCGAAGAAAGAACTGGCAAGAAAACTCGCGAAGGGTGGACTGACCGACCTCCGTCTTTTAATTTCTTTTTATTTACTTATACCTACACAAAAGAACTTGCCAGAATATAATTGAAGTAAATTTAATTATGACAATAAGTAGTTTCATTATTTTTATTTTATTTGACTCTTATATGACATGTATTATTAATTACATCAATACTTTTAATGTGATTCGCATTTTTTTGTAACTATTGTGATTTTTATGATTGTATTTTATTCGATTGATTTTATATTTGAATTTCACTGAACTTATATTTTACACATTTCTTTTCAAGTTAAATACATATTTTATATAATTAGAATTCATTTTAAAAGATTTTGTAAGAATTGTTAATCTTATTGACTCTGTCGGGAATAAAGTGATTTTATTTTAGTTTAATTATTTATTAATAAAATGTGTTGATTTCTGTTTGTTGGTCGATTAGAAATTGTAGTTGCACGCCTGCAGTGCGGCGGGGCCGATCTACTTCCAGGAGCACTCGGTTTACCCGTGGTGCCACTGACCAACGCTTACCACATTACAAGCTGCCCTGTGGGCTTATTCTTACTTGCTATTATTATTATTATTCTCAGAATTTAAACAAGTATAGTGGATATGGTACACTAAATGAAATAATAATTATTGTTATCCCTACTTATTCATTAATCATTTCAAATTTAATAATTCTATTTTATTATTTTTATCCTATAAATTAATATAATGACTTTTTATTTATTTGACCTGCAACTTTATTATTACATTTAATTTATGGTACAGGCGTTCACTCTCGGTTTCAACTGATAAATCAGTAATTTGCTTGCGTGCCATGCAAGCAATATGACGCTAAGCTGCGACCCTTGAGTAGTGCTAGGGCACACACCCATCTTTTTTTTAACTTTTTGTGTCAATCCTATTTTGTGTTTTCTCTCCTTGTTCTTTATACAGTATAACCTTATCTTTTTTGTGAATCTGTTTTGTAATTAATGAATATGTGTGTCTGTAGCAAAGAAATAAAGTGATTATTTATTTATCTGTCGATAAAATAATACTTAGATTATTCTTATCTGGCGCTTTTCTTACATTTGAAAAGCGCCAGACAAACGTAGTATTGAGCTAGCTAGCTTGGATAAAGTCGGATAATCATAAAAGTGAAAAATAACAAGCTTTGATCTGTAAGTTAACTATTATAGATTGTTACAACCCAGGGACGGCCGTGGTGTTTATGCACTCGCAGTCCCCGAGGTGCATTCTACTCAGCAGCTCAGATAGGCATGAGACTCGGGAGAGGCTCGTGGGTTGTACCTTGGATGGCTGTTACACTCGGAAAGAAAAAATTGGGATTAGGTCACTGACTCTACGTTCTAAATTCTTATTTCTAAGGGCGCCACCAACACAGGAGTGTTGGGAAAATTAAACAAGAAGATGGGTTTCTATTACAAACAGTATAATCTTAAAAGTTTTGAAACAACTAATTCTCCCTTCTACATAAAGATACATTAGTTCCAAGGAACCTGTACTAATTCTTTAAAATATTGTAGATACAAAATATAAGTATTAAATGTTCTAGGCTACATTACATGTGTAGTATGTTCTGGTCATGACCTAGAATCAGGAATAAGTGGAAGCGTCCTTCCATGTAGCTTTTCTTTATGGAAAAGTATAAAAATACAAACGTTAAAACTTAAATTAAACTAAATTCTATATGAATTCTTAGCTCAGAAAAATGTGCTGACAGTCCGGCATGATGACACAAGTTTGAGGTTAAAATCACAAAAAAACATACGGAGTTTGTGTTGCTTATCCTTAATCAGCCCTCCAAGGTGTTAATGGGTATGCTTCCCTCGCGTGCATCAGGAAAGTGTCCTCAACATTTGTGAAAAACCAAGGGACGCCATGCGTCACGTGTCATAGCGTGTGCGCATCACTTCTCGAGCAAAAATTTTCTAATAAAAATATGGGAATCCTTATGAAGACCACATGTAGGTGAAATACATAAACTAAAAAGAAAAGGCGGCGCTCTGCAACAAACAAAAGAGCACCATATAACATTTGGAGTCGACTTTGAGAAGCTCGGACCAAGCAGCAAAACAGGATAAAAAATCTTACCTGCCGCCTCTTGTTTCTTACAATAAATACATATCGGCTCTAAGCCGTGTCGAAGAACACCGTCAGGTTATTAAAAACATTTCCATAGCTTTTTAAAGCTAAAAAGATATTCGCGTCTTGCACTTCGGAGCGAAAAAAGTGAAAAGTCACGCTTTTCCTATATATACAAGTTACTCTATGGTCACGCTAGTATGACCATTGACAACATAGAGCAAAACCAAAGACTATATTGCTAAATTCTAGAAAATTCTTCTACCATAAATCGATTGATTTTATTATTTTCAGACGAATTAAGAAATTTTATTAAATACTGAAGACATTCTGTAAATAAACTTCTATGATTCTAAACTTATGAGGATTTTGAATAAATATAAAAAAAAAACCGCCTTCAAAAAACCACATCAAAAAAGTAAGAAATAATTCCGCACCAAATAAATAACGTAAGTACTTTGAAGTCGGGCGTGAAACAAGTAAATTTTTTTGTTGTTTTTGTTAAAACCCGCCCGACTTCAAAGTACTTACGTTATTTATTTGGTGAGGAATTATTTCTTACTTTTTTGATGTGGTTTTTTTAAAGGCGGTTTTATTTTTTTATAAAAATAATTTTAAGCTATTGCATAGCTTTTATCGCGGGCTTTGAGCGCGGCGACCGAACCAAGAAATTCCGTAACGAAAAAACCTAACACCCTAGGAGGTTAACAAAACATTGTTTATCTCTTTTTGACAATAGGGGTTTACATATATTTTGTCTCTTACTAACATTGTTTTGGTAAAAAGAGATAAATATACAAAAAACCTGTTGTTAAAAAGAGATAAACGTATTTTTCTCTTTTTGATTACATGTGTTTATTTTTATATAAGTAGGTCAAATTCGAATACTAATCTTTTCCATAAGTTTTTGAACAATAATGTACTGTAACTAGCGCCTAAACCGTGAAGCACTGGCTGAAACAGAAATAATAATAAAAAGAAGAAAAAGCAGTAATCTCAAAATTATGTCAAATTAATGTCACTTGTCAATCTCGGATTTTTATGAAATAGTATGGAAAAAGTTAGCTGCTAAAATAATATATTTTTGTAAAAGCAGTGCGATAATATGTTGAAAACATTGTTAAGGCAAGAGTGTGTTGGTGAATCCGTGTAATAATTAAGTACCTACAAATAGTGACACATATTAACTGATGACGATGATTTGAAATCACAAATTCTGGAAGTTGCACAGACCTAGGTGTTATTGTTGATCTCAAAAGACGAGCTGGCCTAACCTAACCAGATCAGCCTTTGAAAAGCTAACGAAGATAATAATATGGAAAGATCGCCGTACAATCAATAACACCAAGGTTCGATACACGAAAAGCTTACTATTTTCTATCTTCTTAAATGGAGCTGAAACATGGACGCTCCAACAAAAGTACCACAAGAAGATTGAGATGTGGTGTATGATGATCAAACGGACTGCTCGTCACACAAATGTTTCCACTAAAAAGGAGCTTCGGATCAAACAAAGGCTTTCGACGATTGTGCAAGTGCGAATTCTAAGAATGTTTGGACTTATCATCCATAATGCAAGCTCCTTGGAACGATTCGATTGAAGAAACAAGGAAGAGTCAATGTTTTCGCGGCTGATAACCCACAATATGATAAAGTCCTTATCAAGTCCACAACCAAGTGTGCCCTTACAGAATGCACACGCAGTGCCACAAATAGAAAGATATAGAGGAGCATCGCCGCAAAAGCCGCTACCAACTTAGCGGACCATGACCACAACCACTCCGTCAACCTTAGTCTTAGAAAGAAGCTGTATATAATAAATACAAACATATATAATTATATATAGGTACAATAGGTAATAAAAATCCAAATCAAAACTGGGTGTTTTATTTTTATCGCCAACTTCTTAAAATCAGTAGAACTACGATGACTGTCTTTTCGCTAACTCGAATGAAAGTGGAAATTACATCCACTTTTCATTTGAGCTAGCGAATAGGGCCATAGGGCCAGCTGGCAGCTGGGTGGCTTTAGTACAGGCTATTATGATGACACCAATTTACAGAGAACAGCACTGTCTATAAGATGGCGGACATTCAAAAATTCGACTTTACATAAAAATTTAGCAACTAATCGGGACATTATTATACTCTTTATTGCACTTAAAAATACGTAACAGAAAATAATTTTATAAAATATGTGCGCAAAGGTGGACTTATCTCTAAAGAGATCTCTTCCAGCCAACCCAAGACATGTGTGAGATTGAGTTAAATAAACAGAAGGTGCAAAGTGCAAGAGACAAAATACTCTGAATCTAAATATAATAATATAATATATATACATACATATATAATATAAATAATATACATAAATAAACATATTACAATAATTACATATTAAATCTATACATATAATAAAACAGAAACGGAAAAAAAGTCTGTACATGAAAGATTTAAAAAAAATAATTACTGCTATGTGATGTGTACAGGATATAGACCCCAAAACGATATTTATTAAAATTTTTGTCTGTTTGTCTGTTTGTCTGTTTGTATGTTCGCTTTTCACGCAAAAACTACTGGACGGATTTTTACCAAATTTTGTGAAGTAATAGCTTATAACCCGGGTCAACATATAGGGTACTTTATATTTAATAAAAACCTCTTATTCCTACGGGAAAATACAAAGACTGATTCTTACTAAAATAGATGGCGCCACATGATTATGAAAATACGTTATATTTAATCGCTGTCTCAATCAATAATGAATCATGTTATTTTTTTTTACCTGCTTCAAAACATAATATAAATTGAAACCCATCCAGGCACATATAAAATCATAAAAATAATTTCATGTTATTTACGTCATTATATCTACTAAGCAATAGATGGCGCAGGTAGTCAGTAAGATATACCTCTCACAAAAGTACATTCGAATGATTATTTTACTTAGGGTGAAAGCCCTCTCTGTTGCCACTTTAAGATGTTTTTCACTTCTTTCGCATCATAACTACTAAGCAATAGATGGCGCAGGAAGTCAGTAAGATTACGATATACCTTTCACAAATGTACATTCGAATGATTATATTAAGTAGGATGAAAGCCCCCGCTGTTGCCACTTTAAGATGTTTTTCACTTCTTTCGCCTATGGTCTTAAGTAGGTATCTATAAAATACAAAATTTATATCTAAAATTGTCAAGAATGTATCTTATACTTTTCTTTACATTTTTAAATTCTTACAATACAAAAAAACTACTTAAAAAAATTTTACAGACTCCAAAAAGTATTTGTCAACTGAAAAGGAAAAATATAATATCTATAATTTAGCTACCTTTTTGAGGTCGGTGCCAGTCAGTTTATTTTTTTTAATTACTTTGTATTTAAGTTTTAGTGTACAATAACAATAAGTTTTAGTGAATTGTACTATAACATACCCACGGAAACTACTAAACTGATTTTGATGAATCTTAGACTGTTGCTAAAGTTAGAATACACCTAATTTAAATCAAATAGAACCATCTCGATATGCCATAAGATTTCGAGAAATTCGTGGACAAACATAGTAAAAAACATATAACTAAGTATTCATATACCTACTTACGAAATTTAGTTTTATTTTAGTAAATTAAAAACCTATTTCTTAAACTTAAAATGTGCGAAGGGTGCCGATTGATGTGTTTTTGTTAATCAAATTTTAAAAGATACATCGAGAAATCAATACTTAACTAACTTAGATAAAATAAAAGAAACATCTAATTCGATGTAAACTGAATTATTACTATTGTTATTATGACTTAAAAGTCATAGATAAAAAGTATACTATCAAGCAAAAGTTATTAACGAAATGTTTTAAGCTAAGTAAGCACTCGGGGCAGTGGCCAAAACTGAAGTTTTCACCCTATTGATGTAATATTTCTATTTCGCATTTCCACTCGACGCTAGATGTCGCTACAGTAAGTATAGTGGTGCCACAAATATATCTGACCCGGTGACAGTGGTCGTGGAGGAGCCACTAGCAATACAAAATTAACTGTCAAAATGGACTGCCGGCAGTCAACAGTATATTTAGTACCAAAAACTAACCACTGTGTGAAATAAGTTTGTCGCAATGTAGACAAAATGTCACCAATGTAATTTTGAAAAATTTGCTCATAAACGCTAAGTGGCCAGTACCTACGTAGATACCGACACGTACCTACCATTTTTTATGTCATTTAACCGGCTCTGGCTACTTAGGCCTTCAGCCGTAGGTACCATCCAATAAAATAAAGGAATATTAAAAATAGTTTTCTATCTAACTTATTTATTCATTTATTTACTAGGAAAGCTTACATAAATGATGTTAAATTAAATAATTAAATGGTAGGTATATCATTACATTTTATACCTGTTACTTAAAGAAAGTTAATTACAAGCTCTCACAAATAGGAAATGTCTCCATATCAAAATACTAGCCTTCCGCCCGCGACTTCGCAAGCTCGGACTAAACGACGACGTTATCCCGCGGGAATGTGATATTTTTCAGGGATAAAAAGTAGTCTATGGCAGCCATTACACAGTCCATCCAGATCGCGATCAATGATGGTGATCTTGATCGCGATCGAGATTTACTATGTAGATATTTTGCGATCAAGATCGCAAACCGTCAATCACCTTCGTACACAGTCAATCTGGATCGCGATCATTGATTTTGATCGCGGATCGCGATCCAGATTGACTGTCTAATGGCTGCCTAAGTATGTCACTTTTCAGCTGCCAAACTATTCCCATTCCAAAAGTCACGTCGATCCGTTGCATCAATTTTGACGTGAAAGACGGATAAACAAACAAACCCTCTTTCAAATTTATAATATTAGTATGGATACACACAATCTCTTTTTCATTTTATAGTAAAAATATGATTGGCCTGATATTATGCATTACTAAGTAAGAACATAAATTTTAGCTTGATACCTCCCACGCATACTTGAGAAAAAGTTTCTTGATAGGTAGACGGACAGATCTATGAATGAGGGCTCAACTACTTATGTTCATGCAGCATTTGATAACAACATACCATGTTCATACCCTAGCCTGCATATTCGATATTCTTTAGACCCTTTTAGTAGAGAATAGGATTTCAAGAAGAGCGTTATGAAATCTGGGCAACAAACACACATAAACTAAACTAACACAAAAGTCACTACACCGCGCGTACGAAGTCGCGGGCAACAGCTAGTATACAATAAAATATGTCATAAATATAATTATAATATGATGATTTATGTATGAGACAACTGCGTAAGTTGGTGCTTTTTAAGTTTCCACTTAAAAGAGTAAATACTCGGACTGTCCTGAATGGTCGACGGGAGTTGGTTCCAGAGCTGTGCAGCTCTGAAGGAAAAGGAGTTAAGGAGAAAGTTTGTGTTGCATCTAGGTAGCTCAAGCATCTTGGTGATACAAGGCCGCCTAGAGCGAGAGGGAGGAGGAAGCATCTGGAAACGGGAGAGGAGGTACTTGGGCGAGTTAGGGTTGTTAAGGATACGGAATAAGGTGGAAAGGATGTGCATATCATGACGGAGTCTTATGGGGAGCCATTCCAGTTGATTACGGAACGTGGAAACGTGGTCATATTTACGCAGTCCGAAAATAAAACGTATCGCCAGATTTTGAAGTCGTTCCAATTTGTTCAACTGTTCCTCTGTGGCATCCAAGAAGCAAACGTCGGCGTAGTCGAGAAGAGGGAGAAGGAGAGATTGCGCCAGCATAATCCTTCCCCTCCCGGATGTCTATCAGTTTAGACGTGTTTAAGGATACTCCGTTACATAAATTTCAGAAAATATTTAAAATAAAATCTTGTGTGTTAAATTCGTTCCGCTACCAGGATTGCAGTGCCTCTGCGGAGCTAGTTAAAGTGTGCGAAAGAGATCGTATCCCAAAGTGAGCGGGTCAAATACACGTGTGTTCAGCTCCCACCCTTACGTGCTCTACGCCTATTCGCTGAAACCATCCACGCCTAACTGCGCCGGAGCACCACAGCTGTGGGCGGAACCCCGCGGTCAGTATCCGTCCTTATCATCTTGTCACCTGTCTCATCACACCGATATACTTGCAAATCATCGGAAGCCGCACTCCCGTCGGAACAAATAGGCCTACACTTGCCGTAAAATGAGTAAAACACCGCCGCATCATGGTTCAGATCCTGGCACATTGTCAGCGAGCAAAAGCAATGACATGACAAATATTACACAACGTTCACAAAAACGAAAACACGCGTGCGATTGTAATATCGACTTTGACACTAAATTCCGATCGTTCCAAGATGAATTCCTTCAACTTATGTCGCAATTTAATATGCAACAGGAAACAAAACTTAACAATATTCAATCGTCCTTATCTAATATGTCAACAACAATTTGTGAAATTCAGAAAACAAATAAGGAAATTGAACATTCCATCGAATTTTTACACAGCCAATATGAAGATACTAATCTCCAAGTTGCGTCTTTGAATAAAAAAGTCATATCCCAAGACCAACGTATACACCAGCTCGAAACCACTGTCGAGAATTATTTACAGCGCCAATCGTGCTTAAATTTAATCGTAATACGCAATGTTCCCTTGTACCCTCAAGAAGATCTCCGTGACCTTGTACAAAAGTTAATAAAAACAATATCGGTTGATATTGCCTGCTGCGATGTGCAAGATGTTCGTCGACTGCCCTCGAAGTCGGGTACTGCACCTATCCTTGTTACCCTGAATTCGCCATACACAAAAATAAAAATCCTTAAAGCTGTAAAGGAATATAATACGAAAAATTTACCTCAAAAACTGAGTACTACTGTCATCGGTCTCAGTAACGTGTCCCAGCCGATCTACATTGCCGAATACCTAACACAACAAGCCAGAAGATTGTTTTACTTAGGACGCGAGTTGCAAAAGAAAGGATTAGTAAAATACTGCTGGATTGTAAATGGAAAAATTCTACTTCGCGAACAAGATGGAGCGAAAACTATCACTGTAACCGACGAAAAACAATTTGATCAATTTAAAAGTAACCAGTGACTAGATTTAATACTTAAAAACGTATATTTAAGATATTTGCTTTATTTTCTAATTATGTGTTTTATAAATAATATTGCCATTTATAACTTAATGATTAAAACATACCTACACACTTTTTATACAACATATACCCATAGAATGTTTGTTAAGTACTTACGCTCGAATAATATCCTATTCAAAATAATCACACATACACACTATTACACAACACTATATACATATATCTTAAAAAAACACAACACACCATCAAAATATAACGTTTTCATACATTTGGCTACCAATCAAACTTTATCTTATACACAATTTCTCTCGTCACGACGACGACACTTCTTGTCCATCGTAACATCAAATCACTACTATTTAATGCGCACTGTCATTCATAACACAGATGTCTCGATCTACGGTATATACCTACCTATTAACGCACAGTTATATTTTTACTCGCTGCACGCCCTTTGGTTAATAAATAAAAATGCTTGATTCAAATGAAATATTTAACTTAATTGATGAAGTTTCTGTATCAGAATGTATTTCAATTGACCCCGAGTATTGTCTGGCCGAAATAAAAAATCATTCCCACAATAATTCCTTAAAAATAATTGCACAAAATATTCGCAGTATTAACGCAAATATATCTTCATTTGAAACGTTGCTAGCTCGTCTAAAAGTAAAATTTGACATCATAATTTTTTCGGAGTGTTGGCTGTCGTGTAATCCGTTAATAAATAACATACAGGGCTATTCTTACTACTGTTCTTCAAACTTCCACAATCAAAATGACGGTGTAACTGTTTACGTACATAACGATCTCACCGAGATCACGGTCGAGGAGCCTACTTTCGATGACGCTAGTTGTCTACTTATAAAATTAAGTTCGCATACAGCTATTATTGCTATATATAGGCCATGGGAATTCCTTAATGTAGATAATTTTATTTATTCTTTAAATAACATTTTAATACAACTAAGGACGTTCAAAACCATTGTTCTTGCTGGTGATATTAACATCGATATTACTCCTAATAAAAATAATCCACTAGCCGATCTTTACCTAAACTGCACTGCTTCACACGGTTTGTTGCCTGCGCATACGTTACCAACTCACCGTCTTACATGCCTAGATCATGTTCTTCTGAAATCCACTACTTCAGCTCTTACGCTGGTTGTCCAGTCCTCTGTAACGGATCATGATGCCACCATTTTGTCTCTTAAAACCAGTAAGAAAACGAGCCCCGTCACACGTCGTGCAAAACTAGATAACGTTGCGGTCACAACGGCACTGTCCGAGTTTGACTTTACCCCTTTATTCAACCTGTATGACCCGGATACAGCCGCTAACTTTCTTGTGAACTCCTTAAGAGAAATAATCTCCCAATGCTCCAAAATCCAATTTGTCTCCCGTAAATACCGACCGCTTAAGCCCTGGATGACCCCAGGGCTAATAAGATGCATCAGAAACAGAGACAATATGCATAAAAGTTTAAAACAGAACCCGGACAATACAACCTTAAAATCAACCTACAAGCGTTACAGAAACTTCTGTAACATGTTACTTAAAAATGTAAAAAAGGACTATTACGGGGCTAAACTAAAAAAATCTGAGAAGGATGTCAAGCGTTTGTGGGGTAATATTATGGAAATTACTAATATGAAGAAACCCAAAGGTGCGGCATATCATCTGCTAAAAAATAAAAGTACATCCATTGAATCAGTGAACCACGTGAATTCTGTTTTTGTGAATACGGGTGTATCACTGGCTGAGGCTTCACAGGCAAATGCAGGTGCTACCCCCCACTCTAATAAGCTCCCCAACTCTTCACCAAGTTCCTTCGTTCTTTTAGAGACTGATGAAGATGAAGTTGAGCGGACTATTATATCTTTAAAGAGTGATTGTGCAGTAGGCTGGGATGGAATATCCACCAGCTTCTTGAAGGCGCACAAATCTGCCATAATTCCACCATTAACATATGTTTGCAACTTATCTATTAAACATGGCATATTTCCGAGCATTTTTAAGAAGGCTTTGGTACACCCGGTTTTTAAAGCAGGGAACAAAAACGAAGCATCTAACTATCGTCCCATTTCAGTCCTTTCGGCGCTGTCCAAGGTATTGGAACGTATTTTAAACTCACGGCTGATAAATTACCTTGAGGGCAGGGGACTCCTATCTGAGAGGCAGTATGGCTTTCGTGCAAACCGATCGACCTCTGATGCTGTACACGATCTCACCCGTCACGTTGTTGGTAGCCTGGACATGGGGATGAAAAGCCTGGCAATCTTCCTCGACCTTGCCAAGGCGTTTGATACGCTCTCCATTCCAATACTTATCAAGAAATTGTACGCTCTTGGTATAAGAGATAATCAGCTCGCCCTGCTCCAAAGTTACTTAACTGACAGACTTCAGAGTGTTGTAATTGATGGTGTCCACAGTTCTTATCTACCTATCCCCTATGGTGTTCCTCAGGGTAGTGTCCTGGGCCCTACCCTCTTCCTAGTCTTCATCAATGACCTCTGCAACCTCGTTGTCCCGAATGGCAGGATCATTGCTTTTGCAGATGATACTGCCTTAGTGTTTACATCAGATTCTTGGCCAGATGTATTTGCCGCTGCTCAGAAGGGATTCGACATGGTCACCAACTGGCTTACTTCGAACCTCCTTACATTGAATGTCACTAAAACTAAGTATTTGACTTTCTCTATACTTAAACTCCCAGAATACAAAATTGATTCTCTGTCTATCGTAGCTCACAACGCCCATGACAGTGGTATTCTTGCCTGCTCCTGTCCCCGACTTCTTAAAACGGACGTAATCAAATATCTTGGTGTACATATTGATGAGAACCTCCGTTTTACTAATCACATCCAATTCATTGCGGGAAAAGTTAGGAAGCTAATATTCGTCTTTAAGAACTTAAAAGGATTTGCTGAGCCCCATGTCATGAAAATCGTATATCTAGCTTTATGTCATCTGTTCTTTCATATTGTATTACCTCCTGGGGAGGTGCGGCTAAAACTCACATGTATAGCCTTGAAACGGCACAGAGATCAGTCCTCAAAGTTGCAACTTCCAAGTCGTTCTACTTCCCAACGAACCAACTTTACCATTACTGCGACGTTCTAACAGTCCGCCAGTTGTATATTTTATATACAGCAATGCTCCAGCACAAGACCTGTCCCCTAGCGCCTGACCTGCAAGCTAAAAGAAACAAAGTTGTCGTTCCCACCATCCCACTCAAAGCCTCCTTTAGCCAAAGATTTTTCTGTTTTCTTGGACCCTACCTTTATAACCAAATTAATAAAGACATTAAAATATACTCGCACAATAGACATAACCTTAAGATTAGTTTGGTAGCGTGGCTAAAACTTAAGTCCTATGCTGACACTGAAAGTCTACTTAAACCTGTTGGCTAGTAATCTCTGTTCTTTTCAGTAACAGTACCTATTGTTTGATTATTGAGTCACAGCACCCACTTCAATACTCATACAAACATTCACACGCACACCTGCAGACACTAACATACATTTACTCACACGAATACTCACTCACACACACACTCGCACACACTCACACTCACTCACACACTCACACACACACCACTTGTATCCACTAATGTTTTTGTTTTACTTTAGAATAATTGTATTAAAATAAGGATTAGATGTTTATTTTGTAAATTCCATCATGTTAACTACTTACTACATTGATCAAATGTTAGTAGGTAATGGTTATGATTTAATTGTATCTACCTGTACCTACCTGAATAAATGTGTACCTATTACATCCGGGATGTACATCTGGGTCACTGGTGTTCCTGAAACTCAGGCTTTTGCTTATTTCAGGCACCAGTCTCCACAAGTACAACGTTATGTGCTAACTAATTGTAATTAGTTTTTAACTCACCAAGTTTGTGGAGAAAATCAATAAATGATTTATTTATTTATTTATTTATTTATTTATAATTTTAGTTCGAAAAGGAAGGAAGTATTGAAGTCGCCTGAGAGAGTGAGAACTAAAGTGCAACCGTTTACTGACTTCACAAATATGCGGAGACCAAGACAAAGTACTGTCGATGATGAGACCAAGGTTTTTAACTTTATCAGTATATGGAATAATAACATCATTATAAGCAAGTGGTGGAACGGATTTTAAATCAAGACAGACAAGACATTTTGTATGGAGAGTCGAAATATTTTTTTCATTTCCTGATAGCCAGAAGCCATGTTTAAAGTTTTTGCAACGGTGCCCCTAACACCTTGTATACCTATATATATTAACTAGCTGACCCGGCAAACGTTGCTTTGCCATATAAATTACTAGCTTTCCGCCCGCGGCTTCGCCCGCGTGGACTACACCACGTTATCCCGAGGGAATGATATAATTTGCCGGGATAAAAAGAACTCTTGATCCTCTCCAAGCTATAAAGTGTATGTGTCCCAAGTTTCAGCCAAATCCTTTCAGCCGTTTTGGCGTGATTGAGTAACAAACATCCAAACATCTAAACATCCAAACATCTAAACATCCAAACATCTAAACTTTCACATTTATAATATTAGTAGGACAGAGTACTTCGTATCACCATTATTAGACAGATGAAAATAAATAATCACGAAGTGAGTAAAATACATAGACTTACGTGACAGATAAGTCTGCGCGCATGTGCGTCTGGGGCATTTTTGGCGCTAGTTACAGTACATTTTTTTGTTCTAATCTTATGGAAAAGATTAGTATCTATTCGATTTTGACCGCGCGCAGACGCGGAGGCGGCCATGGAATAAATGACAGTTTGGTATCGTACGACAGTCAAAACTATTATCCATACAAAATTACCATTTTTATTTTATAATTTTCCGTAATAAAAAATAGCCTCTGTTACTCTTCAGATTCCAAACTATCCCCATACCAAAAATCACGTCGATCAGTTGCTCCGTTTTGGCGTGAAAGATGGACAAAGAAACAAACAAATAAACAAACAAACACACTTTCACATTTGTAATATTAGTATGGATTCTTCGTCTATACTAAGAGGAAAGATTTGATTGTTTGTTTGTTTGTTTGCATCGAAACTACTAGACCGATTTAGAAAATTCTTTCACCATTAGAAAGCTACATTCTTCCTGAGTGACATAGGCTATATTTTATCCCGATATTCCCAAGGGAACGGGTGCCACGCGGGTGAAACCGCGAGGATCCGCTAGTTGTATATAATAGAAACCATTAAACCAAGCACGTGTACTATTTAGTGTACCCTTCGATCAACAATAACACCTAGTTCTAGATACATAGTTGGAGTGACAAACATGGCCAAGCGTCGAACGCTCACTTGAGAGTATAATTGACTTGAAATTATAAGTAGATTATTTTGACAGTGTCAATAATACTAAGGTATTTCAAACTTGGAACACTTCTTGTCATTTATAATGTAAGATCGTAACATTCGTAGCCTTTTTTCCCCGTTTAAAAAAATGTCAGTCTGGCCATATAAAGTTTTCATTTAGTTCGTGAGCCTTCATCTAGTACTATTGTTGATCGAAGTAGGTAGGTACCTTTGTTTTTTGTGTATTGGCACATAATATATAATAGTGGTATAGGTATAGGTAATACACATTAATGCCGCGCAGAGAAAGTACCTATAGGTATCTGATATTATATCTATATAAATGTTCATCGCGCGAAATTCGATGATCAAGCTCTTAAATATATAAAATCGTTCTTTTTGTTCATATTTTTTTGAATGAATAATTGTTTTGGTGTGTAATTACACTATTTACTTATGCAATAGCTTTACCGCGGCAGTCCCCGAGTGCCACACGTGTTTTTTATTTCACTCTTTTTAGTGCATCGTGCAGGCAATTTACGTAATTTCTGGTAAATAGGTATGTGATCAAACTGAAAACCTCCTTTTTAGAAGTCGGTTAAAATACCTTGAGGTATCCTTTTTTTAACAAAACAAGAATCATCTAAATCGGTTTATAAACAAAGGAGTTATGCCTAAAGATACGTATTAAATTCACATAAAGTGGTAATGAAAACTACAGTATTTTCAAGATTTCCTGAAAACTACTGAACCGATTTCAAAATTTCAAAAAATGGGACCGACTTGGAAACCAACCTGATGTAATAACGTTTGAACCATTTCAGCCGTCTTCGAGTAATCGGTGGACATACACAAAAAAAAAAAAAACATACATACAGACGAGTAGAGAACCTCCTCCTTTTTGATTTAGAAGTCGGTTAATGACGACCATCAAAGTGTGGCTGGCAGGAGTATTCCACCGCTCCACAGTGGATCGATCCCATACAAGCGATGGGACATAAGCAAATTAAAAAAATCATTTAACGAATTTTGAAAATCAAGTAGGTCCATCGTATTTTCCTAGTTAAAAGCTATTAAAAACAGTATGAGCATTTTCTCATTGGAACCTTATTTCAAGAAATATGGTACCTAACGTGATTTCTTAGTATGGAAAATGACCTTATAAATCCTGTAGCTCGAGAGTCCCTTCGTCTTTCGACTTGATTTTTTTATATGTTAATATGACATATATTTGCTACATTTTCCCCAAACAAACTAGGTGCGCGCCGCGCGCCCCTTACGAGTTATGGTGTTGACTAAGTTTTTTTTCATTAGATATTCAAATATATTCAGAAACTATTATTTTGACATATTTTACCAACGAATCACACTTGAGTGAGACTAACTGAAGGTTGTGCAGGTCATAAAATATCAGTACATTGATAACAGCTTACAGAAAAGCACATTATAAATGCAATCTTTTTCTTTGTATTTCAGAATCGTATTTTCTAATTACCTTATCAATATAAATGTTTACTTATTACTTACCAATCTTACTTATTACACATAATAACGTCATGTACTTTGCGTTCCTCATCTAACCTCACCCTTGAAATTCCACGTCATTCTTCCGACTTTTTTTCCTACTATTTCTCTGTCCATGCTGTCCGTTTGTGGAACGCGCTTCCTGATGGTATCAGAAAGGCTCAGACTCTAAAATCCTTTGGAGATCAAGTTAGAAGTCATTTCAATTTTCAAGATAATACATAAACTTTAATGAGTAAGGGAGAGCCCTTACTCATTAAAGTTTATGTATTATCTTATTTTCTCTGTTCTTTTGATTTATCTTTTTCTTTCGCCCAAGGTTACCTGGAAGAGATTGCTATTTAGCAATAAGGCCGCCTGTTGTCTGTTTTCTCATAAATATGTCTCTTTGTGTTATTGTTTCTTTCTTTGTGTGCAATAAAGCTTTTATTATTATTATTTATTAATAACTTCCCGTACAATTACAAAGTACTTACTTACTTACTCTCATTGTTATACACTTACTGCCGTACTCAGAGACGTCAATTAACTTTTAATGACAATTATATCTATATCTGTTTCTTTTTTATGTATAGTATTGAATAAAGTAGGAATGATAGTTTAATGCCAATTAAAGTTAATTGACGTCTCTGAGTGCGGGAGTTAGTAATTAAAATAAGCTTTGTTTACTTAATGTCTCATAAGGATCATTTTTGACTGTTTCTTTTTGATCTACCCTCATTAGTATGGGTTAACTTTATGAAACCATATAAACAGAAGCTTATAACATATAAAAAGAAGTCTTTCCGAGGTTTCCCTACTTATCTTGACCTTTACGTTTCTCTACGTGAAGGTGGTGATCTCCGTGGACATAATCAATTATATTTATCTTGGAAAACAAACATTAATGTTCAATTAAGCGACAATGTAGAAAAAGAACTGAAGTAGTAGGTCAGTGCCCGTAGTGTAAGTTTTTATGTCAAAAAACGCAAACTATTTCGATTGCGTATTTATGTCAATTTGTATGAAAACTGTATTAGCGCCTCTAGCGGCGAGTAGCGCGCTTATATAGTTTTCATACAAATTGACATTAATACGGAATCGAAATAGTTTGCGTTTGCTTGACATAAAAACTTACACTAGAGGTACTGTTATCCGATCTATTGTAAGTGGACAAAATCTTCAAAAACCCAAGAAAAATGTATACAGAATAATTTCTACTGATTGGTTCTTTAGGCGAGTCGTTTATTTCTTCTTCGGGTAGATTTTCTTTCAAACCTTCCGGCCACTTAATGTCTGTCTGTAACTAGTAGGAATTCTTCTGTGTAAACTTTTCCTGGCTTCTTGAAGATTTTGTCCAATTAGAATAGATCCGATAACAGAATTTACGGCACCACTCCTTTAGTTCTTTTTCTACATTGTCGCTTCATTGAATATTAATATTTGTTTTGAAAGATAAAAATAATTGAGTATGGGTCCGAAGATCACCACCATTACGTAGAGAAATGTAAAGGTCGATATAAGTAGCAAAACCTCGGAAAGACATAATGACAATACTCGGATGAGGATGAAATTACAACTAATTCAGTTTAAGAAATAGGCTTCTATTTATATGGTTTCACAAAGTTAACCATCCATACTTATGAGTTTACCTATACTATGAACGGGTAGCCCAAAAATAAACAGTCAATTATTGTTACTTATGAGACATTAAGTAAACAAAGCTTATTTTACTTACCAAGTGTATAACAATGAATAAATAAAAATTATGGGACCAACACTAAAATCGCAAAAAAATTAGCTATTCCATACAAAAGTGCAAAAATATTTAATCAAAATGTATGGAACAGCTGATATTTTTTCACGATTTCAGTGTTGGTCCTTTAATAAAAGTTGTTTGTTTTCATGATTAAAATAATCCCTAAAAATATCCGGGGTGATAAAAAATACCGTGTATATTACATAAACAGTACCTACGTATTAACACATTATAAATTTATATCACAGAGCCTTCCGCCCGCGGTTTTGCCGCGAGTACTACACGACGTTTTTCCGAGGGAATGTGATATTTTTCCGGGATAAAATTAGCCTATGGGACTCTCTAGCTCCTAAACTATCCACATACTAAAAAAAAACAGGTCGATCCGTTGCTCCGTTTTGACGTGAAAGACGGACATACAAACAAACACTCTTTCACATTTATAATATTAGTATTATTGTATGTAAAAAGAAAATACTTATCACGCTGAACAACTTCTCTTAAGATGCTGTATTTGTATCTCTTATACATAGTTAAGCTGGGCTGCAAGGGTTCCAAATCAGGAGTACCAGACCTTCGATATTTTTTCGTCAATAGAAAATGTCCATGACGTTAAACAACTTTTCTTAAGACGCTATGTTTGTATCTCATATAGTTTAATCTGGCTGCTAGGGTTCCACATCAGGTGTACCAGACCTTCAAACTTTGTACGTCAATAGAAAGTGCTCATCAGGTTTAACAATTTTCCTTAAAACTGTATTTTTATATCTCTCATAGTTTGGCTGGACTGCTATGGTTCCACATCAAAAATTGCGATCTTCAAAATAAATTATAGCTATATGTTGGCAAGGACCAATAGCTGTATAACAAAAAAACTTTCATCAAAATCCGTTCCGTAAACTTTTTTTACGACGTCATCACACGAAAAAATTCATCCCCTGTTTTCACCCTCTTTAGGGTAGTTTTTTTTACAAATTTTGAATGTCGTATTTATTTATCTAATCAAAAGCCAATAAAATAATTTTGAAGCTTCTAGCTTTAAAAATGACGTAATTTCCATACAAACTTTCATCCCCTATTTCAACCCCTTACAGCCCTTTGTTCACATAAAAAAGTAGCCTATGTCCTTTCTCAGGCTCTAGACTATCTCTGTACCAATTTTTATTCAAATCGGTTCCGTAGTTTAGGCGTGATTGTGTAACACACAGACAGACAGATCCGCATTTTCGCATTTATCCTTACTTATATTATAAATGCGTCTCTGTCTGTCTGTGTGTTACACAATCACACCTAAACTACTGAACCGATTTGAATGAGTTTTGGTACAGAGATAGTCTAGAGCCTGAGAAAGGACATAGGCTACTTTTTATTCCTGAAAAATATCACCTTCCCGCGGGATAGCGTCGTGTAGTACACGCGGGCGAAGCCGCGGGCGGAAGGCTAGTAATATATATAAGTAAGGATTTTCCATACTAAGAAATCACGTTAGGTACCATATTTCTTGAAATAAGGTTCCAATAAGAAAATGCTCATACTGTTTTTAATAGCTTTTAACTAGGCAAATAGGATGGACCTACTTGATTTTCAAAATTCGTTAAATGATTTTTAATTTGCTTATGTCCCATCGCTTGTATGGGATCGATCCACTGTGCGCTCCGGGGAGCGTATCAACACTACAAACTGAAAGGAAGAACACTGTCAGCCTGTCATTGAAACGTCAACGTCATTTGTCACCTGTCAAAATCACGTCGTTTTTCAGGTTATAACAAACTATTGAAAACAATGAAACTAATGTTTAAAATATGCACAAAAGCTGAGAAATGTCATTATAAAATGAACGGCGAGACTAATCTACATGCATGTTACATATGGTGAGTGACTAACTCCGAAAAGTGTTGCAAGACAAGGTCATAAACCAATACGTTTGGCGATGTTGTGTTCTATGATCGCTTCTTGGCTTCGCTGGTGATAATTTCAGCACACGACCTGCGTCGAGTCCTACGAACAGACCATAAGACACAACATCCCTCTGGTATAATGATAAAAACACCACTACACAACTAATTCAGTTTAAGAAATAGGCTTCTATTTATATGGTTTCACAAAGTTAACCATCCATACTTATGAGTTTACCTATACTATGAACGGGTAGCCCAAAAATAAACAGTCAATTATTGTTACTTATGAGACATTAAGTAAACAAAGCTTATTTTACTTACCAAGTGTATAACAATGAATAAATAAATTAGAAAATACGACCCTTGACATAGAGAAAGTGTGCATTTATGTGTTTTTCTCTAAGCTGTTATCAGTCTCTAAGCTGTTACTAATTGAAAGTTGGTCAGGTCATTAAATATCGGTACATTTAATGACCTGACCAACTTTTAATTAGTCTCACTCAAGTGTGATTCGTTCGTAAAATATGTCAAAATAATAGTTTCTGAATATATTTGAATATTTAATTAAAAAAAAATCGGTCAACACCATAACTCGTAAGGGGCGCGTGGCGCGCACCTAGTTTGTTTGGGGAAAATGTAGCAAATATATGTCATATTGACATATAAAAAAATCAAGTCGAAAGACGTAGGGACTCTCGAGCTTCAGGATTAATAAGGTCACTAGCTGTGCCCGCGACTTCGTTCGGGTGGAATAGTGACTTTCGGCAGCATTTTTCATTTTTTTAGCTAATAAGGTTTTTGGTTTTTTTGTGTATTTGTTTTATATATATTGGTTAGCGCTATGATACATATAAACACAATAAAAAAATATTTCACATAGCTTCCGCCCGCGGTTTCGCCCGCCTGTACTACACGATGTTATCTCGAGGGAAAGTTATATTTTCTCGGGATATCAATTAGCCTTTGTCACTCTCAAGCTCCAAAAATATCCACATACTAAAAACACGCCGATCCGTTGCTCCGTTTTGACGTGAAAGACGGATATACAAACAGTATGTCAAAAGAAAGAACTTATCACGTTGAACAACTTCTCTTAAGATGCTATCTCATATAGTTTAACCCGGCTGCTTGGGTTCCACATCAGCTGGCCTAGCATGAACGGCTTTTATCACGCGATATGATATAGCACGTCTTGCTGTCTTGCTTCCACCTTAGTGGGGTAGGTAAGCACGCGTGATATAATGATGGTAATGCTAGCCAGGCAGGTGTACCAAGACCTTCAAACTTTGTACGTCAATAAAAAATTCTCATCACATTTAACAATTTTCCATAAGACGGTATTTTTATATCTCTCATAGTTTGGCTGGACTGCTATGGTTCCACATCAGCCATTTCGATCTTCTAAATAAATTATAGCCTACCTTTAAGTTGGCGACAACTAATAGCTTTATAACAAAAAAAGTTTCATTAAAATCCGTTCAGTAGTTTTTGCCTGAAACGTGGACAACAGACAGACAGACAAAAAATTCAAAAACTATATTTTTGGTATCTGTTCCGTTTAAGAAGACCCTTGGTGGTATTTTTTTTTTTTTTTTAATGTATACAGCCCCTGTATCGGCAAAAAAATATGGATATGGACATGGGCTTCATTTGACATTTGATGCCCATATTTTGTGCTTAAGGGCATAATGTACACTACAAGTGTCAAATGAAGCCCATGTCCATACCCATAATTTTTAGCCGGTAGCCGCCTGAATAGAATCGCATACAGTTTTATAATAAGTATGAATTATTTTATTTATATTCACTTAATATACACGGTAATTTTTTTATCACCCCGGATAAAATTAAAAGGATTATTCTGCTCATGAAAACAAACAATTTTTATTATGGGACCAACACTAAAATCGCAAAAAAATTAGCTATTCCATACAAAAGTGCAAAAATATTTAATCAAAATGTATGGAACAGCTGATATTTTTTCACGATTTCAGTGTTGGTCCTTTAATAAAAGTTGTTTGTTTTCATGATTAAAATAATCCCTAAAAATATCCGGGGTGATAAAAAATACCGTGTATATTACATAAACAGTACCTACGTATTAACACATTATAAATTTATATCACAGAGCCTTCCGCCCGCGGTTTTGCCGCGAGTACTACACGACGTTTTTCCGAGGGAATGTGATATTTTTCCGGGATAAAATTAGCCTATGGGACTCTCTAGCTCCTAAACTATCCACATACTAAAAAAAAACAGGTCGATCCGTTGCTCCGTTTTGACGTGAAAGACGGACATACAAACAAACACTCTTTCACATTTATAATATTAGTATTATTGTATGTAAAAAGAAAATACTTATCACGCTGAACAACTTCTCTTAAGATGCTGTATTTGTATCTCTTATACATAGTTAAGCTGGGCTGCAAGGGTTCCAAATCAGGAGTACCAGACCTTCGATATTTTTTCGTCAATAGAAAATGTCCATGACGTTAAACAACTTTTCTTAAGACGCTATGTTTGTATCTCATATAGTTTAATCTGGCTGCTAGGGTTCCACATCAGGTGTACCAGACCTTCAAACTTTGTACGTCAATAGAAAGTGCTCATCAGGTTTAACAATTTTCCTTAAAACTGTATTTTTATATCTCTCATAGTTTGGCTGGACTGCTATGGTTCCACATCAAAAATTGCGATCTTCAAAATAAATTATAGCTATATGTTGGCAAGGACCAATAGCTGTATAACAAAAAAACTTTCATCAAAATCCGTTCCGTAAACTTTTTTTACGACGTCATCACACGAAAAAATTCATCCCCTGTTTTCACCCTCTTTAGGGTAGTTTTTTTTACAAATTTTGAATGTCGTATTTATTTATCTAATCAAAAGCCAATAAAATAATTTTGAAGCTTCTAGCTTTAAAAATGACGTAATTTCCATACAAACTTTCATCCCCTATTTCAACCCCTTACAGCCCTTTGTTCACATAAAAAAGTAGCCTATGTCCTTTCTCAGGCTCTAGACTATCTCTGTACCAATTTTTATTCAAATCGGTTCCGTAGTTTAGGCGTGATTGTGTAACACACAGACAGACAGATCCGCATTTTCGCATTTATAATATAAAATATATAAGTAAGGATTTTCCATACTAAGAAATCACGTTAGGTACCATATTTCTTGAAATAAGGTTCCAATAAGAAAATGCTCATACTGTTTTTAATAGCTTTTAACTAGGCAAATAGGATGGACCTACTTGATTTTCAAAATTCGTTAAATGATTTTTAATTTGCTTATGTCCCATCGCTTGTATGGGATCGATCCACTGTGCGCTCCGGGGAGCGTATCAACACTACAAACTGAAAGGAAGAACACTGTCAGCCTGTCATTGAAACGTCAACGTCATTTGTCACCTGTCAAAATCACGTCGTTTTTCAGGTTATAACAAACTATTGAAAACAATGAAACTAATGTTTAAAATATGCACAAAAGCTGAGAAATGTCATTATAAAATGAACGGCGAGACTAATCTACATGCATGTTACATATGGTGAGTGACTAACTCCGAAAAGTGTTGCAAGACAAGGTCATAAACCAATACGTTTGGCGATGTTGTGTTCTATGATCGCTTCTTGGCTTCGCTGGTGATAATTTCAGCACACGACCTGCGTCGAGTCCTACGAACAGACCATAAGACACAACATCCCTCTGGTATAATGATAAAAACACCACAGTTGCGAAATATACACGCAACATACCCCCCTCACAAGAGCGAAGACGGGCGTGTGAAACAAAGGCCTATTCGCTAAACAAGACAAACAGTTGACAATGCACAACCACAACTAAACAACAACAGCAACATCAACTTACATGCTAATAAAATAACTCAAATGAGCAACAGATCACCAAAGACGTCTCAATGGAATCCTACTCTTAATTTTTTTTAAACTAGGTATGTTTGTTACTAAAGAACAATAAACTATTATTTCTACAAAGTGATCTTATTTCTATCTATTCTGATTACAAATAAGGGATGAAACCTTAAAAATATTTCTTTAGCGTTAAGTATACTTCCTAACTTCTTACTTTATTCCAAAGGGATAAAACCCTAACTTCTTAAAGTATGTTGAAACACATTCTATTCTATGAGTGTACATAACAGTGTACATATTTATAACAACACGATGCTAATAAACATTATTATACCCCTTAAGGAGTGTTGAATTTAAATTCTCTGTTTTAGAATACATAACGTGAGTCACGTTCATAACCCTTTATGGGTGTTAAATAAGTTTATATCCTACCTCCCTATACAAAGAAAACAAGTGTGAAGTGGAATACAGGCCGAGAACAAGTTGACTTGTATCTACCTATCATAATAAAACTTTAATTACCAAAATAACTACGCAGCGCATAAATTTTGAAATACACACACACACATACTTTCATATTCTCATCCAAACTTAAAATAACATTCCATCTCTTTCAAAAGTCTCTAACACCCCCTCTCATTCCAGTCACCATGTTCTCGTCCCCCATTTCACTGCACCGCTTATTTATTTACTAAGCCTACCTACCTATATCTGCTTACGTATACCTAACTTTTTAATTAAGGGCTGACATGTATGATGTCTTTAATGTGGGTTAAACCTAACTTTTTGCCATTAAGGGCGCGTAAGCGATAGACAAGCTCTTTCTTCCACCACGCATTTAATATTTCTAGGGGCTAGTTTACTAGCAAAGTCTTCACTTGCTTTAGATAAAACATAGTCCCTTTTCCAGACTATTTGACCTACCTTTAGACCAAAATCTCTTTTTCTCTTGTCATAAATTCTTTTACCTTTTTCATAGGCTATTCTTAATTTTTCTTTTACCTTAATAAAAATTGTTTGCAGCTCCTTAAGAGAGTCTGCATATTCTTTACGTTCTGGAAAATTAATTTCTTCTTGAATGTCTAAAGACCTAATTTTATAATGTTCTGTGTCTAGAATTATTTCCCTACCATGAACGAGAAAGTACGGAGTGAAACTAGTAGCTTCATGTACGTTGTTATTCATGGCGGACTGGATATGTGGCAAGTGTACATCCCACTCCTTGTGATTGTCCTTTAGGAAGGACGAAATCGCGTCACCTAAGACCCTGTTGACTCGTTCTACTGGGTTCACCTGAGGGGTGTACACAGTGGTGTAAAATAGGTGGGGTACCTTATACCTATCAATGAGGTCCCTGAACTCCCTGGATGTAAATACCGTACCATTGTCACATATCACAGTTTTAGGTACACCATGCACCAAGAAAACATTCTCTTCTAACTTCTGTATAATCGTTGAGGCAGTTGCCTTTCTTATTGGGAAAAGGAACACATACTTGGAAAAGTAGTCGGCTACAACCATGACATAGACGTTGCCTTTCTTGGAACGCGGTAAAGGTCCATGAAGATCTACTGACAAGGTTTCAAACGGTCTATGTACTTTTTTGGGCTGTCCCATCAAACCGGGTCTGGCCTGGTTGGTCGACTTATTTGCCAAGCAGGTGTCACAATTCTTAATATAATTCTTAACTTCTTTTAAAAGTTTAGGCCAATAATACCTAAGTGCTATTCTTTTAACGGTTTTATTAATACCGAAATGACCAGCAGTCGGCTTGTCATGGTTTTCTGAAATAATTTCTGTTCTGTTGCATGAAGGCACCACCAGTTTCCATGAAGTATCTTGTTCCAAAGCATATTTGCTTTTAATTAATTTATAAAGTCTACCTTCTATAATCCTGAACTTTGGGTAACGGTGTGGGGTCTTAATGCAACTTTCATAGATCTTATCATACCATGGATCTTTAGATGGGTAATAAATTTCTAAAAGGTTGTCTACGTTAAGCCTACTCAGTGCATCTGGTACCACATGCAAGTGTCCTTTTCTATGTTTTATTTGAAACTGAAACTGCATCAGTCGCATGGCCCACCTGGCTAACCGGCCACTCGGTGATTTAAGGCTCAATATCCATTGCAACGATGCGTGGTCTGTGATGATAGTGAAAGGGTGGCCTTCTACGTAGCACCTAAACTTCTCTACACTGTATAGGGCGGCTAAGCATTCTTTTTCGGTCACAGAATAGTTCTTTTCGGCTCCGACTAGACTTCTGGAAGCGTACGCTATTACCTTTTCTGCGCCGTCAACTTCTTGCGTTAGCACGCTGCCTATTCCCTTATCACTAGCATCACATTGGATGTAAAATTCTCTACTAAAGTCTGGACAAGAAAGCACTGGTGACGTAACGAGACATTCTTTAAGCTTCTCAAAGGCTTCTTGAGCATCGCCGTTCCACTCAAACTTCTTCAGCTTTTTACTCGTTAAACGATTCAAGGGAGCTGCTACTGTCGAGAAGTTTGGGATGAAACGGCGGTACCATCCTACCATTCCTAAGAAACTTTTAACTTCTTTTGTCGACGTAGGTGTTGCCAAGTTAACTATAGCCTTCGTCTTCTCTGGGTTAGTTCTTAGACCATCTCGGTCAACTTTGTATCCGAGATAATCTAATTCACTTCTACAAAAATGGGACTTTTCTAAATTGATCGTCAATTTAGCATTTTCTAATTTCTTATATACGCGATCCAGCAGTTCCAGGTGCTGGGAAAAGTCGCCCCGGCTTACCAGAACTATATCGTCCAAGTACGTAAAAACGGATAAAGTTAAATCAGGGTTCTGAAATTCAGCAGTGGACAGTCGGTCCATTAATCTTTGTAAAGTTTGAGCCGCTGTACTTAAACCAAAACACATTCTTTTAAATTGGAACAATCCACGCCCAGGTACACTAAAGGCGGTCTTTTCTTTTGATGACTCATCAAGTTCTATCTGCCAGTACGCAGACTTTAAGTCTATGGAGGTCATATATTTGGCTCCTCGCAGACTATTAAGAATAAAATCTATGTTAGGTAATGGATAGCTATCAAACTTAGTTACAGAGTTTAATTTTCTACTGTCAAGACAGACTCTAGGTTCTCCATTCGCCTTCTTCACGATAACTAAGGGGCTATTCCACGGTGAGTTAGAAGGTTCTATTACTCCCATCTTCAGCATGTGATCAACCTCTCTGTGTACTACCTGAAGCATCGCAGGTGAAAATTGATGACATTTCTGCCTTACAGATGGATGGTCGCCTGTGTTGATCACATGTTGAACGAGGTCTGTCTTTTCTAAAGTGTTACTTAACGTTAATTTCTTAAATTTTTCTATCCTTAAGTTAAGCTGTGATAACTGTTTAGTATTTAAGTCTGTACTAGTCTGAAGAGTACCTGATTCTACAAAATTCTGATTAGTTAAACTATTTACTTCAATTAATTTTAAAATTTCCGTTCCAATGTTAAAGATTTTCCAAAATTCTATACCAAATATAATAGGTGTTTTAACTTCTTCAATGACTAAAAATGTAATTCTATGGGTTAAATTTTTGTACTCCACGAGCAATCGGGTATAACCAACGGCTGTGCTTCGCAAACCGTTCGCTGTAACAATTGTAGGTTGTAACAAACAAAAGTTGCTCCTGTAAAACCGACAACAATCCCGCGTTTTGAACTCTGTGGCGCATTGTTAGGGGCAAGACTCTGCAATAAGGTACTTCAATCACTCAGGGTTGAGTTGACTCGATGCGTTTTTTGGACCGACTCAACAATCGTGTTGGGTTGGCTATCCACAGCGAATAATCAGTTAAGACACTTTGTTCGAAACCGAGTCAATGAGATTCAGGATATTACTGCCGGTGGCAAGTGGAGCTACATACCAACAAAGGAGAACCCTGCGGACCTAGCTTCTAGTGGGGTCAGGGCTGATTGCAACATCTCGTCCACCCTATGGTGGTCAGGTCCTCAATTTTTACATGAAAAAGATTTATGTTTTCCAAAAATACCTAATTCTAAAACAGTATCTCTTCCAGAAACTTTATTACATACAACCACCCAGGACACTTATTTACAAAACAATAATACAAATAATAAAATCTTACAAATAATACATAATACATAAAATTTTACAAGGTTAATCAGAAAAATGGCATTTTTAAAACGATTTATTTACAATTATTTAAATCCAAATACAAAAATTTATAATCATTTATCAACAAATGAGTTAAAAGATGCAAGAAATACAATCTTAAGATTATGTCAATGTTTCCTGATGAGTATCACACTTTGCTATCAAAGAAGACTCTAAATAAGAAAAATAAGTTGCTATCTTTGTCACCCTTTGTTGATAGTGATAATATCATACGTGTTGGAGGTCGTCTCGATCACTCATTTTATTCATTATGATATAAAACACCCGATTATACTATGTAGTAAACATCATATCACAAAACTTATGTTTCATATGTATCATATTAATTTGTTACACGCTGGACCACAACTAATATTAGCAAATATAAGACATTGTTACTAGCCGATTGGAGGCACCAATTTGGCAAAATACACAGTTAAAAAATGTGTCAAATGTAATAGGCATAAATCACAAACTAACCAGCCAACAATGGGTCAGCTTCCAGCACAGAGGGTTCACTTAGAGTTCCCATTTCAAAATACGGGCATAGACTATGCGGGTCCACTGCTGCTGGTTGATAGAAAGGGGAGAGGTACTAAACTCATAAAATCTTATATTTGCGTGTTTGTTTGCTTTGCCGTGAAAGCTATTCATTTGGAACTACACTCGCGAGCAAAAGTATGGAATCACTTACTTGGAATTGACTCTGCGCGATCTTGAGTACTTAATAACTAGTTAAGAATAATAAAAATGGTACCATTTTAAAGGTTAAACTGTCAACTTTAAATTGATACCAAATTCATTTAAATCACATCAGTATTTAAGGAGATATCCCGGATAAGGTGAAGGAGTAAGGAAAACATAAGGAATATGAAAAAATAATAAATAAAGAAAACAACAAAAATTTACTAATAAAATTTTTATTTGTCCTTTTAATCAAGTTTCAATATTTAGTGTTCCCTCCTCTCGCCCTAATAACTGCTCGAAGACGGTTCTTCATTGACCTAATCAGCCTCTGTATCGATTCTTGCGGGATACCTTCCCACTCCTCTATCAAAGCAGATTTCAGCTCATTCACACTTGAAGGAGCAGGATTTCTGGAACGAACCCTCCTCTTCAGTTCATCCCACACGTGCTCAATGGGATTCAAGTCCGAGCTAAGCGCTGGCCAGTCCAATGTGGCGATAGGTACCGACTTCTTCGAGGTATTCAGTTGTGGCACGGGAAGTGTGACAACGAGCGTTATCGTGCATAAGGAGGTAGTCATCACCGATATATCCCGCATAGGGAACGACATGTTCCAGCAGAATATCGGAAATGTAGCGGTCTGAAGTTAGACCGCCTCCTCGTCCCCCGCCAGGAACGAAAACAAGCTCCGTTTTACCGTCGAAGGAAATGCCGGCCCACATCATACAAGAACCGCCCCCATAAGCCACCGTCTCAGCGAAACAGCACTGCGCAAATCGCTCCCCAGGCCGCCTGTAGACCCCTTCGGTCGCTGCCGTGCAAACACATTCTGCACTCGTCGGAGAACAGGACTCGCCTCCATTGCTCAACCTCCCAATCAAGATGGGAGCGAGCAAATTGAAGGCGAGCTTGTCGGTGACCTGCCGTCAGTTTCGGGCCTGTGGCAGGCCTTTTTGGAGTCAAATTAGCTTGCTTAAGTCTTTGACGAACTGTCCACTCGCTGGCAGCTACCCCACGAATATTTCGGAGCTCCTGTTGGACGTCGACACCAGTCAAATGCCGATTTCGGAGAGAGGTTGACACGATAAAACGGTCATCCCTCTCCGATGTGCACCGGCGCCGTCCAGATCTTGGTCTCGGGATAAAGCCACCAGTCTCCCGAAAGCGTTAATAAACTTTCGAAACACAGGACTGGCTTATGTGGAGCCGACGTGCTACAGCCCGCTGGCTGAGCCCTTCTTGCAATAGGGCGACGATTTGCGCTGCTTCTGTAGGTGTAGTATCCATTGTCGTCCAAGTTCAAGGGTCAAAATAGCGGAGATGTGTACCGGTCAACGTGTGAAAGCCGACTGATAAAGAAAATCCGATAACACGTGCTTTTATAGGGGGTCAATAGGCCGCAACTCGCGACGTATCAAACAATTAAAACATATCTTTTTCCTTACTCCTTCACTTAATCCGGGATAGCTCCTTAAATACCGATGTGATTTAAATGAATTTGGTATCAATTTAAAGTTAACAGTTTAACCTTTAAAATGGTACCATTTTTATTATTCTTAACTAGTTATTAAGTACTCAAGATCGCGCGGAGTCTATTCCAATTAAGTGATTCCATACTTTTGCTCGCGAGTGTAGTTACGGATCTCACCAAAGAGACATTTTTGGCTGCTCTTCAGCGTTTCATAGCGCGACGTTGCCTTCCGGAAACTATTCATGCTGATAACGGTACCACTTTTGTAGGTGCACATAACCAAATCGAGCGAATGCTGAAAGCTTCTTCTTATGAAATTACACAGAAAGGTATTAATTTTAAGTTTATTCCTCCATAATATGCACCCCACTTTGGGGCTTGTGGGAATCGTCAGTCAAATCTGTTAAGATTCTTTTACGACGCACTCTTTCCCTAACACACTTAACTTACGAAGAAATGTCAACATGCCTGATTCACATAGAGTCTATTTTGAATTCTCGTCTCCTCACCCCCTTATCCAGCGATCCTTGTGACCTTATGTGCCTTACTCCATCACACTTCCTCATCGGACGAACACCATCAACCATACCGTGTCCACAGGTGGCGGATGAAAACATAAGCCGACTACAGCGTTTTGACTTTTCAAGCCCTGAAAGATCATTTTTGGCAGAGGTTCATTAACGAGTACGTATCTCGTCTCCAGCAGAAGGTGAAATGGCATTTGTCCAAGGGTGAAGAACTCAAGGTTGGATCATTAGTCCTGATCAAGGACAAAACCACACCTCCTCTTCTGTGGCTGATGGGTCGCATCACCAAGTTGCACAGCGGAATCGACTCGTCGAAACGCGTGGCAGAGATCTACACAAGGAAAGGCACCCATACTTCGGGCTTACAACAATATATGCCCCTTACCTATTTATTGAAAGTATACGTTTCAACGCCCGAGAGTATGTTGTGACATCACCATAACACCAACGCGAGGGCGCTGGCATCGGCGACCGCGACGTAACGCTAGCAACACCGGAAGTAAATTACTACGATACGAGCCTCAATGGATGGACTCGCCATCTTGCCATATTATGTTTGCAACGGCCAACTCCAGACCTGAGCCTGTTTAGCGCCTTCCGTATGGGCCATGGTTCCTTGTGACCGGGAGGTAGGTTCTCAGATGGTTGCACATATGTCTCAGGCGGTGGGCATCGATTATTCCACAGCGCAACGCTCCTTGGACGGGTCGCTCAGCAGGGGATCGGTGTATCGCATGAAACTTTTTCGGCTCTTTAGGCGAACAGGTGGTGGGTCGTGGGCGCACAAAGGGTGGCGAGGGTCGTTCTCCTGCTTTTGCTTTTCGACGGCGCATGCTACTTCTCTTCGGACTTCTGGGGGCGCGATACCCGCGAGTGGATAAAGTTTGTTGAGTGGTGTCGGCTTGAGGCACCCTGTGATGATGCGACAGGAGTCACATAGAGCGACACTCACCAAACCAGAGTGTGCGGATCGGTGCCAGACCGGGCACGCGTATTCGCCCGCAGAAAAACACAACGCCAGTGCAGTTGAGCGCAGGGTGTGTGCTGAGGCTCCCCAGTTTGTTGATGTTAGTTTGCGTAGTAGATTGTTCCAGGAACTGACCTTCATTTGGGTGTTACAGCAGTGTTTCCTAAAGGTGAGAGCCCTGTCCAGCGTTATTGCCAGGTATCGAGGGTAAGGGCAGTGTTCGATTGCCGTTCCATCCCACATCACATTTAGAGTCCTCCGCACCTGTCGGTTCCGTAGGTGGAACACGCATGACTGTGTCTTGCCCGGGTTCGGCCGTAGGCAGTTGCGCTTGTAGTATTGGCTGAAGTTATCCAATGCCACCGACGGTATCTCCTCCGCCTCTTCAAAAGATTGACACTGTGCAGACAGAGCAAGGTCGTCTGCATAAATGAATTGCTGCGTCCCCGGTGGGTTGGGTTGATCATTGGTGTAGATATTGAAGAGGGTTGGGGCCAGTACGCTTTCTTGCGGTAACCCATTCTTTTGGCATCGCCAGCGACTCTTTTGCGTGTGGAGATGCACTTGGAATCGGCGGTTGTGGAGTAGCTCGCTGAGGATCCGGACGAAGCCCATATCCTTGGTAACGTTGGCATCTTTAGTAAGCAGGGTCTTGATGTTAACCGTGTCATAAGCCGCAGACAGGTCCACAAACACTACGCCGGTGACCATGCCAAGCTCGTAACCATCCTCGATGTGTTGCGTTAGCTTGAGTGTTTGACTTGTGCATGATTTTCCTGGTCGAAAACCGGCCTGTTCCGGGATAAGTTGGGGATCCACTAAAGATGTTAGGCGGTTAAGTAGCAGGCGCTCGAACAGTTTGTAGGTGTGGCACAGCAAGGAGATAGGTCTGTAGCTCCTTGGGTCAGACGGGCATTTCCCCGGTTTCAACAGTGCCACTACCTTTGATTTTCGCCACACCCTTGGTATATTGAGCGTCTTCAGGCAGTCGTTGAAAAGGGCGAGGAGCCACGCTTGTGCCTTCGGTCCGAGATGTTTCAGCTGTTCCACTGTGAGATCGTCTACGCCAGATGCCTAACCATTTTTCAGACGCTGTATCCCAGCGAGAAGTTCATTTAGTGCGAACGGTTTGCTCAATTTGCTGTTGCTTTCTTGAACTTCTGGTGTTGGTGAGGCTCGAGGTACTCGGTGGGGTGGCTTGCCATTTAGAAGCAGTTGGGCAGCAACTTGGTTAGCCGTGACCTGACCTGGGTCCACCAAAAACCTTCTAGAATCATGACAGTACCTAGTTACTTTGTCTAAATCATTCACAATCGGTTAGTAACTTTGTCTTTGAAATCTCTAAAATTATCAAGGTTAGACCTTTTATCTTTGATATCTTAACACTAACACTTGCTTTGTTAAAACTATCTAAATTACAACAATTGTCCTTAATTATATTGAAATCCGGGGAAACAACCGGTAGTGTTCGGAAAAGATCGACGTTTCTGAACGCAACTCTAATGTCACGTCAAATTGACATTAGCTGTCACTTGAAGTTGACAGTGACACTTGATTGAAATTCTCGTGAAAAAATGTCGGAATAATTTTGCTGAATTTGTTAAAAATCGCTCGCGTTGAATGTGCCTGGCATATCGAGTTTGAATAAAATCTTAAATTATCTATGTGATCCCGTTTTGTACGACCAAGGTTTTGATGCCATCTCTGGAGTGGCCGGTCGCGGATGCTTTGAAAGATAACCTTTTCTACCACACGCGCTTGTTGTCGGGACAATATATCGTAATAAAAAAAGCTCCCCCGCGTGGGTCGTGGTGTATTGTTGCCCAGTGTCTTGGGACCCTGTGTGTTATTTGTGTTGTGCGTAAGGTGACGAGTTGGTAAGGTCTGCAGAAGACGAAGAAAGGACCCCAGGGGCGCGCGCGCTCCCTTACACCACTTCTGCCTTGGAGACATTCGACACACGGACCCGTATGTAAAATCACCTTACTTCACAAATTCTATCCGCTGTGTATCGCAGTCCAATTGTTCAGTTTACATCCCCGCTGAAACCTAGTTCTTGTCCGGAGTCTACTCATGATAAATCTTCCACTGCGCCATGCCGGCTCCGCGGTATAGGCAGGGGTGTACTGAACATTTCTTGGTAGCCAAGAGCGTAGTTTGAAGGCCTGAGAGGCCCACGCCAAAACTTTGTATTAATCAGTGCCGCTTTGATGACCCAGTCTGGTCCGGACTAGATTAATTTGTACTTGTAAATGGTAATTAACTTGCATTTGAAAAGTAAAGGGCATTCCTTTGTTATTGGTTCCATGTCTTGTAATTAATTGTCATGTATTGAGGTTCCAAAATGTAAACAGATGCCTTTCTTTGTTCATAATAATTATTATTTAGTTTTGTCAGCAAATTTGAGTTGTGAATATTGACAAGTTTGTTGCTAAAATAATAGCTAATAAAAGGTTAGCTAATAAGTTTGCACTCAATACTTAGTGAAACTTAAATGATTTGGGACATTGTTTACACATTGAAACTCATTGAAACTTGTGCTTTGAAATAATTAAAATTAACTTGTTGTTGTGTAACAGTATGTTGTGTTGATATCCAAGTGAATTTCAATAGTCAGTGATTTTGAGTGAATTTCAATAGTCAGTGAGTTTTGTTGTTTTCTGATAACCTCCAGATATTTAAGAGTTTGTGTCATTATAAATACTTTGTTGTTGTAATATTGGAATTTTGTGGTTAGTAATAACCTCCAAATATTGGAGATTTTGTGTTATAGTGAATATTTTGAATTTGTTGTTTTTGTTGATAAATTTGTGACGTTACAATGACGGCCTCCTCTGCTAAAGCCAAAATACGTTCTGAGTTACGGTGGTTAGCGTCTGCAGTCGCATTGTTGGATCGACCTGATAGGACGGAGGCCTTGTTGAACAGATACGTAGATCTGCCCATACGTTTGGCTGTTGTTGATGAGCAGTATGCCTTATTTTTGGAAAGGACTGTTGAGGCCGAGGTGGAAATGCGACAAGAAGTCGGTTTGGATGTGGACCAGTGTTATGGTTTTGCGGACAGAATTACCCAGGTAGCTCGACCTTTGCAAGTGGCAAGAGAGAATGAACCGAGCCCGTCCCCGGTCACATCTAAGAGTATGCCCCCTCTCTTTGCTAGATTGGCCCCCTTAGACTTAAGGCGCTTTGCTGGTCGTCTAGAGGACTGGGAGGGCTTTATTAATATTTTTGATAGTCTTGTACATGCCCGGGACGATTTGACCCAGGGCCAGAAGTTAGCTTATTTATTATCCGTGTTGGAAGGGGAGGCCCTTGAATCGGTTCAACATTTGGCCCCCTCGGATGAAAACTACCCTATTGCTAGGGATTTGATTGCCCGTCGGTACCAGAACGTACGACGTCTGGCGGACAACCATGTTGCCGCCATTTTGAATTTACCCCGCGTTGCCAGCGTGATGCACTTGAGAGTGGCTTTGTTGAATCCGCTGTTGGTGGCATACAACGCATTAAAAAACTTAAAACTCCCAGTGGAGCAGTGGTCGTTTTTGTTACTGCACATTGTCCTGGGAAAGTTGCCGGACTCTGTTAAGGTCCGTTTTGAGCAGCAGTATGGTGGGGATAGTGCGACTTATCTGCCACCCTTCTCGGACCTCTTGACGTTCCTGGAAGGAGAAAGTAGACTGGCAGATAATTCCTCTCTGGCCGGTCCTATGGGACCCGAACGACCTGTGCCACAGAGTAGATCCCCCACCGGACCCCCCCGTAGGGGGCGTATGGCCCCTCGCGCGCCCGGCCGCTATGCCGCCGTCCAGGAGACCGCCCGCTGCTTGTACTGTCGGGAACCGGGTCACAGCACGACCCGTTGTGATAAGTTCCTCGACCAGCGCGTCCAAGGCCGTCGAGCGATCGCGCGACAACGGACATGGTGCTACTCGTGCTTGGGCCTGCACATGCAGCGCGAATGTACCCAAGCGCACCCATGCCGATTTTGTAAGGGCAACCACCATCCCCTCCTCTGCATGAACAGCCCAGAGGGCGGCGGAGCGCCGCAGCGCGTCGCTGCAGGATCACCGCGTATGGGTGGGGGTCTCGGACCCCCCGCGGTGTTTGCATCCCGCAGCAGTTCTAGTGGCCACCGGAGTGGCCCCAGACGCTCTCCGCCACGTTTGGACCCTCAAACGGGCGGGGGTCCCAGGGACCCCCCCATGGGAAACCGATCCCCAAGGATGGGGATGAGTTATGCGGGCGTTGCCGGAGGTCGTAGAGGCCCCCCGCGACGTTTTGAGCCTCGCACGGGCGGGGGTCCCACGGACCCCCCCATGGGAAATCGGTCCCCAACCAGGGGGTTCGATTTTGCGAGCGATGCGGGAGGTCGTAGAAGCCCCCCGCAACGTGTTGAGCCTCGCACAGCCGGGGGTCCCCGGGACCCCCCCTCTGAAAATCGGTCACCGTGCCCCCGCGACTATGGGGCGACGTACACGGTGGATGATAGGCACCGATTCTCGCCGCCGCTCGCCGAATACCCGCGTTTGGAGCGGCGCCCGCCCCGTCTTCAAGGGGCCGGGAGATATAACCCGCCTGATACCGGGCGATTTGGACGTAGGCAGTATGTGGGAGACTGGGACCCACTGGATCGCTATGAGCGACCCCCTTACCATGGGGGGACGTCTGGGGACCCCACATACTAGCAATCAACGTGTTTACGGTCGATTGTAGCCACCCCTCCAGAGACCGTTTTGTTGCCCACGGCCTCTGTGCTTGTCAGGGGATTGAATGGCGACCTTGTGGAAGTTCGCGCCTTGTTGGATTCCGGTGCTCAGGGGTGTGTTGTGTCATCTTGGTTAGTTAGGCGATTGGGCCTCAAGGTGCACCCCCACACGGAAGGCGTGAGAGGTGTTGGCGATGTGAAAGTCCCCGGGTTGTTAGGGCATGTTGACTTCACATTTACATCACGTAATAAGTCCACGCCAGGCATTAAGACCTCGGCGATTGTGTTGGACACAGTTGTTGGCCGTCAACCTTCAGTTGACTTGGGACCGAGTATGTTGTCTTTGGTGTCTGATTCCCCACTCGCCGATCCAAATTTCTTCCGCCCAGGCCCGATTGATGCTCTCCTTGGAGCCGATGTCCTGGGGCGAGTTTTGTTGACGGGGAAGCGAGTTCTGCAGCCAGATGGCTTGGTAGCTCTGCAGACGACACTCGGTACAGTTGTGATGGGCCCTGCTCGCCGCGTTTTGGATTCCCTTGATGAGGATCGCGGTCTTGTTTTTAATGTGTCTCTCTCCGAAGTGGTGCAGAAGTTTTGGGAGGTTGAGGAACCTCCACCAGCCCCGCGGGTTGACCCAGTAGCGGATGAATGCGAGTTGTATTACCAGAATAACACTGGTCGCCTCCGCTCTGGTCGTTTGATCACCCGTCTCCCCTTTCGTGCCGGCCGACCTCCTCTGGGCGAATCCCGACCGCTAGCGGAACGTAGGCTAGTGGCGATGGAGCGTCGCATGAGCAAGGATCCGGTCTTCCGCCAGAAGTATGTTGAATTCATGCGGGAGTATGAGGAGTTAGGGCACATGTCCGTGAGCGATTTGGATTGGCGCTCCGTTGAGCACTTCTTTTTGCCGCACCACGCCGTTTTGAAATCCGGAAAGATTCGGGTGGTCTTTGACGGTTCGGCTCCCACCTCTACTGGAGCGTCCTTGAACCAGTGTCTGCATGTAGGTCCCAAGCTGCACACGGAGATCTCAGACATTTTGACCAACTTCCGGCGGCACCAAATTGTATTTATGACTGACATCCGGATGATGTTCAGACAAACGGTCATCCATCCAGAGGATAGGAGGTACCAATTGATTTTGTGGAGAGAGAGTCCTAGGGACCCCTTGTTGATTTATGAATTGAATACGAATACGTACGGTTTGGCTTCGAGCCCGTTTGTTGCGATTCGTTCTTTGTTGGAGTTGGCCGAGAAGGAGCGCTTGAGATACCCTCGCGCCTCCGCCATTTTGGCCAGTGACGTCTATGTGGATGACATTTGCACGGGCGCCTCATCTGTCTCAGAGGCGATTGTCCTGAGAGACGAACTCACCGCCCTTTTGAAGTCGGGAGGTTACGAGTTGAGGAAATGGATATCCAACTCGCCTGATGTACTGGTAGGTTTGCCCGAAGAGCACCAGCAGGACCCCCACCTATTCGAAAATGTTGATAATCCCCATGTGGTGACCGTCCTTGGCGTACAGTACAAACCGGTCTCTGACACGTTCACTTATTGTGTGGATTTACGACCACCGAAAGTCTGGACCAAGCGTTTAGTATTGTCTACTGTCGCACGTACCTTTGACCCCAATGGGTGGATTTGCCCCGTGCTATTTATGGCCAAGTGTTTCTTGCAACGGTTATGGGCTTCGGGTGTGTCGTGGGATGAACCCCTCTCGGACGAGTTACTCCGAGATTGGTCGAGCTTCGTTTCATCCCTCCCCGAGATTAATGAAGTGCATTTGCCGAGGCTATTCCTCCCTTCTGAAAATTGTAAAGTTACTCTTCACGGCTTTTCCGATGCCTCCGAACGTGGATTTGCTGCGGCCGTGTACCTCCGCACCGTTACTGTTGACGGAGTTGTTGCTGTGCATCTGGTGATAGCGAAAAGCAAAGTCGCTCCCCTTCGGACTCGTCATACGATCCCGAGGTTGGAATTGTGTGGAGCTGCCCTCCTAATGCGTTTGTTGAACCACGTATGGCTCACATTAGGTCGATCTATTAAGATACAAGAGGTTTATGCTTGGACGGACAGTCAGGTCGTCCTTTGTTGGTTGAAGGCTCCGGCGCACACCTTGGACGTGTTTGTGGCCAATCGAGTGTCGCAGATTTGTAATTCCGACATCGAGTTGATTTGGAGACACGTGCCGGGAACCATGAATCCCGCGGATTGTGCGTCTCGGGGTTGTGTAGCCCCAACCCTACTTAACCACCCCCTCTGGTGGGGCCCACAGTGGTTGATGCGGCCTGAGTCGGAGTGGCCGCCCTCTCCAGCGTTGTCGAACGTAGCCGTTCCTGATATGCGGGCATGCGTCCTGGAGACTAACCCCGCCGGGGAAAAGGATTTGTTGTTGGATCGGTACAGCTCCTTACAGAAGCTGCTTGGTGTTACCGCTTGGATCAGACGTTTTGTGTACAATTGCAGAAACCCACGCGCGAGGCGTGATTCGTCGGTTCTCACTCCGGACGAGCGTAGGGACGCGCTCTTGTTTTGGGTCCGGAGAGTACAAGCTGATAGTTTTGAGTCCGAGATTGAAATTTTGCGTTTAGGCCGTCGCAAGTTGAAGGGCGCGGTATCGCGATTAAATCCCTTCCTGGACGAGAGTGGGCTTTTGCGAGTCGGCGGAAGACTTCGAAATGCGAACCTGCCGTATGGAGCTCGTCACCCCCTTTTGTTACCTAAAGCCGGACATTTGACTCAACTGATAATAACAGATCGCCATGTGAATGCACAACATGCTGGCTGTAATGCTTTGTTGGCCATTTTGCAGCGTGAATTTTGGATTTTGTCTGCTCGTCGAGCCATTCGCACTGTGGTTTTCCGTTGCCTGCCTTGTTATCGATTGAAGGCCGCGACCATGCAGCCCCAGATGGGTGATTTGCCTGCTGATCGCGTCACGGAATGTAGAGCTTTTGCCGGAGTCGCCACCGACTTCGCCGGTCCCTTTACTGTAAAGGCTTCGAGACTGCGTAATGCTAAAACCTATAAGGCGTACTTGTGCGTGTTTGTGTGTCTGTCCACCAAGGCTGTCCATTTGGAAATTGTCTCGGAATTGTCTACCGAAGCCTTTGTCGCCGCCTTGAGCAGATTTGTTTCCCGTAGAGGACTGCCGACATTGATACGTTCCGATTGTGGTACTAATTATAAGGGAACGTGTAATTATCTTAAGGAAGTAGTTAAGTTTTTGTTGATAATAAAATAGACATTGGAACCACCCTCTCCCGGCGTGGGATAATCTGGAAGTTTAGCCCTCCAGCTTGTCCGACCTGGGGAGGAATTTTTGAAGCTTGTGTAAAGGCTGCCAAGACACACTTGCGTCGCGTGATTGGAGAAACTATCCTCACGTTTGAGGAACTTGATACGGTATTTTGTAAAATTGAGGCCGTCCTCAACTCGCGACCCTTGTGCCCGTTGTCTTCGGACCCGAATGACCTGGAAGCGTTGACGCCAGGTCATTTCTTGATCGGACAGCCCCTTTTGGCGTTGCCTGAATATCCGATTCAGGGTGTAGGATCCCATCGTTTGTCGCGATACCAACTTTTGAAACAGATGTCCCAAAACTTCTGGGCACGTTGGTCGATGGAGTATTTGCATATCCTACAACAGCGCGTGAAGTGGACAGATAAAACCACCCCACCCCAGACTGGCGACCTCGTGTTGATTAAGGATGCTAACCTGCCGCCCCTATGTTGGCGAAGGGGGCGCATTGTTAAACTCTACCCCGGAACTGACGGAGTTCCTCGTTTTGCTGAGGTTTTGGTTCGAGATTCGGTTTTGAAGAGAGCAGTTAGTGGGCTCTCCCGATTACCCGTAGATTGACGTACCGTTCTTAACGGTCCGGGGCGGGGGGATGTTCGGAAAAGATCGACGTTTCTGAACGCAACTCTAATGTCACGTCAAATTGACATTAGCTGTCACTTGAAGTTGACAGTGACACTTGATTGAAATTCTCGTGAAAAAATGTCGGAATAATTTTGCTGAATTTGTTAAAAATCGCTCGCGTTGAATGTGCCTGGCATATCGAGTTTGAATAAAATCTTAAATTATCTATGTGATCCCGTTTTGTACGACCAAGGTTTTGATGCCATCTCTGGAGTGGCCGGTCGCGGATGCTTTGAAAGATAACCTTTTCTACCACACGCGCTTGTTGTCGGGACAATATATCGTAATAAAAAAAGCTCCCCCGCGTGGGTCGTGGTGTATTGTTGCCCAGTGTCTTGGGACCCTGTGTGTTATTTGTGTTGTGCGTAAGGTGACGAGTTGGTAAGGTCTGCAGAAGACGAAGAAAGGACCCCAGGGGCGCGCGCGCTCCCTTACACCACTTCTGCCTTGGAGACATTCGACACACGGACCCGTATGTAAAATCACCTTACTTCACAAATTCTATCCGCTGTGTATCGCAGTCCAATTGTTCAGTTTACATCCCCGCTGAAACCTAGTTCTTGTCCGGAGTCTACTCATGATAAATCTTCCACTGCGCCATGCCGGCTCCGCGGTATAGGCAGGGGTGTACTGAACAGGTAGGTACATTGAGTTTTGGGTAGAACTTAGTAACTAATTTTAAATTTTTATGGAAAGCTATACACATTTAGGTGGAATGTTAAGTAATCCCGTTCCTGATATACCTAATGGTTTCCGACTCAGTTCCGATACATTACTGTTGCATTCTATCGATAATTTCGGGGTTTTGACTGAACGAATATCCATTTATTGTTGTTCAGTCTATGCCAGATATCTATATCTCCTACGATAAATCTAACTGGACAGCCTTCAGGTAAAGAAGTCGGGGCTTGTGTGATAATCTCAATCTCACACGATGGGTTACTTAACACTGAATATACATCGGTAATTTCGCAAAGGTAAGTTTCCATAGGAATTATTTTGCAGGTTGCTAAAGTTTTTAGGTAAGTATATGTTAATTTATCTTTACTTATAGCTAGGATCTGCTCGGAAGGAGTAATCATGACGAAGGCGTTAAGTTTGCCGTCAGTATGAGGTGTTGGCAGAGGTATGTTTTTATATACCTACCTACATTATATTGTTGTAAACTAACTAAGGTAATTAGTTTGTTGTTAATGTAATAGCAGGTTAAATCGGCAATATTAATCAAAATATAAATGTTACTTATATCTAGGCTAACCGGGAAATATTTATATTTAGCTATCAACTTAAGATTGCTAAGCATATCATCATACATCTGGTTTGGTGTAAGAATAGAGGGATGTATTGTATTACTTTTGGTAAAAAGAATTGAGTTTAAAAGGTCTTCTATTTTAAAGGACATAGTAAGCAAATGGGCCTGTAAAGTATTTACAACATTATTAAATTTAGCCTTAAAACTAAGTACCTAGGTACATGAACTACTTATATCTAATACATTCTTTATGGAATAAGATAGGTTTTCAATGGCATCATACAATTTCGCTTCATGAGTATTTAGTTCATTTGCGCTTTATAGGTACTTTCTTGTTTATAAAAATAATTATACCCATGAAGTGATCCTTATTTTCATCGCCTAGGGTAGAGGCACCAATAAATGAACGATTAAGGTTTTTTGACAACTTTGAATACCTTTTTCTCGGCCTTTTCCGGTTATTGGCGCTTGCTGTATTTTTTACCACACTTTTATTAGCTTCACTTGTAACTAAGTCACAATGTAAGAAAATCTTGGAAATCAATTTTAACCTACTTCTAATTGTCGTATTGATTTGAAACTTTGCAAATCTATACCGTAAAACCTTACAAGATTGCCCAACCGATCTGAGTTTGCCCTGTAGAACATTTATTACAAATGTTGAAAAATGTGGCAACTTTTTTTAGAACTGTGGTATTACGTAATCTATAGTAGAAATTTCAATATATTTCTTGCAACACTACGGATGTAACTTTTGCTAATGTCACTTCAGTTGGGTGTCAGTCTTTGACAAAGTTGGAGGTGTGATTCGCGGGCCAAAAACAGTGTGAAAAACTTTTGCCAGAACTTGATTTAGTATTGCAGCAGGTAAGTTATTTCTTAACTACTGTTTGTTTGAAACCAATAAACAAGTCCAACCGAATAAACACCGCAAAATCTCTCTCAAATTCGAAAATATTTTGGTGGGCAATGTCAAATTACTTTTTCTGAAGCAGTATTTACAACTTTGCCCACTAAAATATTACCGTTAGGGTTGTCTCCTCCGCGTTAAAAACTGAAAGAGTGATAAATAGGTATAATCAGCAGCAAACAAGTTGAGCCCTGACTACAGTTGCAAAACTTCTGAAGTATTCGGAATAATTACGTAATACTTCTCATAAAGTTTCTTTCCATCAGAATTTTTCAAAATAAATTCGTTTGAAAATATTGGCATTTTTTTATCTTAGGTCAATCTTGCTAGAAAATATCGTGCCCGAGTCCGGCGGGCGACGACGACGACGGATGAACAAACAACTCGTGCGCGGCGCGCGGCGCCCGCCGCAGAACAAATTCTAGTGGCGCATGGCAGGCGGCGCGCGCGGCGCGCAGGGCGGGCGGGCGAGATTAGCGGGGCGGGGAGTGGGAGGCGATGCCCCCCGGGGAATTATTCGACCGCTCCCCTTCCCCGCAGAGAAGGATTCATAATGTTTCGCAATAATTCGCGGTCTAAGAAAATATTTCAATTTCGATAAAAATAAACGTCGTGAGCGTTGTTTTTAAAAACGATTTTAATTTGATGGTGAATTGGTTGTTATTATTATTGTAGCGTAATTAGCGTAAGTAAAATTTGAATGTTTATTTTATTCCTTACCTATGTAAGGCGACATTAACAACAAAATGTTATGTTTGTTTAATGTTTTTAGAAGGAAGGTAGGCGAATTGTTGTTTATGTAATGCATGATATTAGATATAAACATTTACTATATATACTTACATCTCTTCTTTTGAATTTTACAACTAATATATCAGCAATTTAATTGTAGTTTCTAAATTAGAACTTAATCTTAAACTAGTTAATCCGTCGCTTGTATGCACTATTATCACATAAATTATATAAGTTATGGTACTATAGGTTTGTTTGTAAATTTGCTTTTTTTATATTGTTTAGATATAACTGTCTGTTACCTGAATTAAATAAAATAAAAGTAGGTAGGTACCTACTTACAGCAAAACACTAATTTTTATAGGTACTAGCGACCCAGCCCGGCTTCGTTTGAACAATTTGTGGGTGCTTCGAATCTGTGATAACTTCTAAAGTGTTAATTTAAATGAAATACGGTAAAGGATAATTTTGATCTACCTCAATGATATCGTTTTACCTATATTAAATGGCCAAGGTAACTTATATAGGTACTTATTTGGATAAGGATTAATACTGATTAGGAGACATTAGCTTTGCAAATAAAGTAATATTTTTAAATAACTTAATAAATATAAAAATTACTGTGAGTCAACCTATAGAAATAAGGCGACTTCGGGTCTTTTTTGTAGGCCTCTATGATATACAATGCCGTAGTAAATTATTTTGATGTAGGTAGGTATCTCATACGGTTAAGGGTGGTATTCCACTTATCAAAGATCTTTGTCCAAGAAATTGGACGTCGAATGTATGAAATTGGACGTCAAAGTCGTCCAATATGCGTCCAATTTCTTGGATCCAATGCATACTGGACAAAGATCTTTGATGAATGGAATACCACCACCCTTAGCCAGCAGCGTTCGCAATGTACCTAAGCGCTCGAAAAATCGTTTTTTGACGGCTTCATCAAAAAACATGTAATTTTTCTCTATTATATAAATACGTAATTAGAATGTTTTGTATGTAGGTATTTATTTATAAACCTTCGAGAATAAATTTTCTAAATAACAGTGACAGCTGCATCGAAATCCGATGCGTGGTTTAAAAGAAGAAAGGTTAGAAACAGACAGACAGAGGCGGAGAGTGACTTTATTTTATACTATGTACCTACCTACTTACCTACCTAGTGATAGTGAAGTGATGACCTAAGCCTCGGCACGGCACTTGTGTTGCTAGGTTCGCTTAGATAGTGTCGCCCTTTGATCGCGCCGCCTTGGCACGAGCCGCTTCTCTTCAGAGGATGCCGCCGCATCAAGAAAAGAAGCCGCGTGCGGCGTACACCCGAAAATGGAATTGGATTTTGGGATTCGGCATTTATTAAATTATATTTTCTTAAATAATCTATGTTTATTATAAATACAGGAGGTAACGACGCTTGTGACTTGTGCCAATTCGAGCGATGATAAGTAATCATAATAATCATACAAAAAAATTATAATAATTATTATTATTTGTAAATCACTTATTTAACTTCCTTTTACATAGAAATATCCAAATTTTCATTAAAATTGTCTTTGGTACCCAACTTGAGTGTATTATTTTATATCTGCATTTTATAGCAAGAGCCACAATGACGTGCGGGTGTACCGACACTATCTAACCGAACGGACTTTATATTGTGGTTCGACGGCTATGCCGATGACGGCTATACTCCGTGACTCCGTGCCGAGTTTTGTACCTACCTAGCAGTGGCAAAACGAAAGGGTACATACCTACAAGCCGATTCTAATCGGCTTACCTTATTATAGTTTAAAACCTTTTATCATAGTTTAAAAATGTGTTTTCATCCGTTACAAGCAATTCAAAAACATTAAAAATTCGCTAAAATAATAGGTACTTAGGTAGGGTATATGTGCCTACTTTAGTACCTACTTCTACACTTAAAACTTCCACAGACATTTTATTTAAGAGGTACCTAGATAGTAAGATATCCATCCATACTTCTTTTACTATGATTGACTATTTTTCTTGCTTAGGTAGGTATTTAAAAATAAGTGTCAAAACTGCTTTCTACTGCTTTTTTACCGATTGCTGCTTTTTTATCGTTACCTACTCCCGTATTTTTCGACGATCGAAATATTCCGAATGTTTCGTAATACTTCGGAATATTTCGTAAGTATTCCACGAGAAAGATTCGGAATTATTCCCGACTGCAACTGTAGCCCTGACTACAGTTGCAAAACTTCTGAAAGATTCGGAATAATTACGGAATACTTCTCAGAAAGTTTCTTTCCATCAGAATTTTTCAAAATAGATTTGATTAAAAATATTGACAATTCTTTTTATCTTAGGTCAATCTTGCTAGAAAATATCGTATGCCCGAGTCCCGCCCGTCCGACCGAGACGAACGGGCGAACGAACGAACAACTCGTGCGCGCCGCGGCCGCAAGCCGCGGCGGGCGCCACAGACAGATGAGTGAGCCAGAATAAATTCTAGTGGAGCTCGGCGCGGCGGCGGCGGGTGGGGCGCGCAGCGGGGCGGGGAGTGGCGGGCGGGCCCCCCGGAGAAGTTTTCGCCCGCGCCCCGTCCCCGCCGAGAAAGATTCATAATGTTTCGGAATAATTCGCAATATTTCGATTAACGATTAAAATTTATAAAGTAAACGTTGTTTCTTTAAAAACGAAGTAGGTACTTATTTGCTCAGTGATGGATTGATGTTGAATAGGTTGTTATTTAGCGTAAGTAAAATTTGAATGTTTATTTTATTCCTTACCTATGTAAGGCGAAATTAACAACAAAAGTAGGTAAGTAAGTACTGTTAGCATATCACTAAAACTAATTTTTATTCTTGTTATTACTTTATTAGGTACTAGCGACCCGGCCCGGCTTCGTTTGAACAATTTGTTGGTGTTTCGACAGTTACAGTAATTTTAAATGTGATAACTTCTAAAGTATTCATTTAAATGATATACCTAGGGTAAAGGACAATTTTGATTTACCTACATTAAATGGCCAAGGTAACTTATTTGGATAAGGATTAATACCGATTATAGGAGAAATTAGCTTTGCAAATAAAGTAATATTTTTAAATTACTTAAAGATAAAAATGGTTACTGTGAGTCAACCTTAGGAGATAGACATAATGACGCTGTTGCGGACTTTTTTGCTGGCCTTTTAATGATATACAATTCCGTAGTAAATTATTTTGATGCATCTCATAAGGTTCAGCGTTCGCAATGTAAGCGCTCGAAAAATCGATTTTTTACGGCTTCACCAAAAAACATGTAATTTTCTATATAAAGTACATAAATACGTTAGTAATTAGAATGTTTTGTATGAATTTATAAACCGTTGGAATTAAATTTTCTAAATGAGAGTGAAAGCTGCATCAACATCCGTTGCGTGGTTTAAAAGAAGAAGGCTTAGAAACAGACAGACAGATGCATAGAGCGACTTTATTTTATACTATGTACCTACCTACCTAGTGATAGTGAAGTGATGATAAGCCTCGGCATTTGCTACTCTAATAGAAGACGGCTTCTCGGTGCCGAGGTTTGCACCTACCTAGCAGTGGCGTAGCGAAGGGTAAATAGGTACAAGCCGATTCTCATAGGCTTACCTTAATATCATAGATTAAAAATATGTTTTCATCCGTTTCAAGCAATTCAAGAACATTAAAAATTTGCTAAATAATACGTACCTACCGTACGTAGGGAGGTACCTACTTTCTTCAACACTTAAAACATCTACAGAAATTTTATTTAAGAGGTACCTACCTAGATAGTAAGATATCTATCCATCCATACATACTTTTACTATGGATGACTTTTTTCTAGCTAGGAAGGTGTAACAAAATAAGTGTCGACTGCTTTTTACCGATTGCTGCCTTTTTATCGTTACCTACTCCCGTATTTTTCGACGATCGAAATATTCCGAATGTTTCGTAATACTTCGGAATATTTCGTAAGTATTCCACGGGAAAGATTCGGAATTATTCGCGACTGCAACTGTAGCCCTGACGCAATGTATACTTTGTTTTAACCATAATACGTTGGAATGAGAATACGTTGAATTGTTATGAGACTTTAAAATGAAAATGTTCCTATTACCTATAATAAGAGTTGCTCGCTAGCATTAAGTATATTGTTTGTTTTAAGAGCGAAAAGCGTTTATATAATTTTTAAGAATCTTTAAAATATATGGTTCTTTAAGTTATGTAAAAGTTGCTTACCAATTATTGATCTTTAAATATTTTAATATTTGTATTTATAGCTAGGTATATCTCAGGAATACTGTTTCATCTCAACTCATCTCATTTCAACTGTTTTAGTATTTTATTTTTTACATAAATAGTGTAGTAGAAAGTGAGCGTAATTATACCTCAAACCGCGTTGGTTACCACAATAAAAAGTGACAACCCTAGCACATAGTTTCATTTGTATGAAATATTACAAAAAACTTTTTGTGACTTTGCCCACTCAATTTTGACCGTTAATATAAACTATTGAACTATAATAATAAAATCATATGTTACATTCACTATTTCTCTAAAATAACCCCTAAATCTTATAATCATAAGGTTAACAATAGCAAATTTAGAAAAGTTTCTGCACAGTGGGCAAACTTGTAAAAATTATTAATATTTGGCCCGCTCTTTAAATTAATGTTTTTATCACATTAATATACATTTTATTGGTATCATGATATGTTCTATACAAAGAGCTGATAATTTAACAATGGTTTAGCACAATCATGAATCAAAATCTTTATAATTTTTTAAAATATTCAACGCAAGATCTAAATTTGCAAGAAATTTGGGCAAAGTCGTACGGTTTTACGGTATGAATCCGATGACAATACAATAATTTGCTACCATCGAGCTGATCTGATGATGGAGTCAAGAGGTGGGCAATAGAACTCTTCAATGGCTGCTAGGAAACCCCTCGACTTTGGCCTCCATTGTTTGTTTCGTTCTGATGAGACCTATTCGTTACACTTGGTGGTGAGGGTCTGATGATGGAGCAGGAAGGAAGCCAGTGACACTCCTTTATGACCAATAGGAAACCCCTCGAGTTTCGGCTCATTTGTTTCGTTCAGACGAGACCTATTTGCTACACTTGGTCAAGGTCTGATGATGGAGCAGGGAGAAAGCCAGTGGCACTCCTTAATGGCCAATAGGAAGCCCTTCGAGTTCTGGCTCATTTGTTTCGTTCTGATGTGACCTATTCGCTACACTTGGTGGTGAGGGTCTGATGATGGAGCAGGGAGGAAGTCATTGCCACTCCTTAATGACCACTAAGAAACCCCTTGAGATGGGCACATTTGTTTCGTTCTGATGAGACCTATTCGCTACACTTGGTGGTGAGAGTCTGATGATGGAGCAGGGAGGAAGTCAGTGGCACTCCTTAATGACCACTAGGAAATCCCTCGAGTTTGGGCTAATTTGTTTCGTTCTGATGAGACCTATTTGCTTCACTAGGTGGTGAGGGCCTGATGACGGAGCAGGGAGGAAGTCAGTGGCACTCCTTAATGACCACTAGGAAACCCCTCGAGTTTGGGCTCATTTGTTTCGTTCTGATGAGACCTATTCGCTACACTTGGTGGTGAGGGTCTGATGATGGAGTAAGGATGAAGTAAGGGTTCAGCTCGCTCATCTGGTAACTAATAGACTCCACTTGAATTTGTAAAACAAATACATACAATCACGCCTTTGAGTTATAATGTTTACGGGGTGGGCAGACACATGAATGGACTGTGAAATCGATTACCATCCATCCATAGCTTGCCATTAATTAAACTAAAAAGTAAAAAATAAATATGTAGTTTAAAAAACTATAAAAACACACTTTTATAGGAACAGACTAAAAAGTACAAAATAACCGACTATTCAGAAACTGAAATTAAAAAGCGTGGTGCGCCCTTTGCAAAGCACTCATTCAAGTACTTAATATTGACAACGCGCACCACGCTTTTTAATTTCAGTTACTGAATTTTATTATTCCTGACGACCGATTTGGTGCAGGGGTAGGCTACCCACCTTCTGCGCCAGTGGTCTCGGGTTCGATTCCCGAACAAGACAAATATTTGTGTGCATGAACATGTCTATTTGTCTTGGTCTGGGTGTTTACTATGTATATTAAGTACCTATGTATTTACAAAAAAAAGTATTTAAGTATATATTTATCCGTTATCAAGTTTTCCATTAAGTCTAAGTTTCTTAATGAAATTAAAATGGGCTTAGATAATTGGTGTGAATGATGTAAGAAGTTATTTATTATTTATTATTATTCCTATAGAAAGATACTATAAGTAGGTATATCTCAGACAATAAAACATCGAGTTTCAAATAAAGTGAAACATTAATTGGTCACTCGAACGTCATCAGAAGATTATAAAAGTAAACTTATGACCCCACCTATTTAAGGAGTGGTCACTCACGTGATTCTTGCTCTGAGAAGAGAGAGAATTACATAATAAATTATTCATATTAAAATATACAATCAATATTTTAACCGCCTCTGTGGTCTAATGGGTCACATTATTATTATTATTGGTAATTTTTTTGCCTAATCTGCAAACTCGGTCTCGCTCCCGCGCGCGTCGTTTTCTCATTGCTATCTCGCTTCAGCACATTTTTTCCGAGTAAACGTTATCGCCGTTTGTATGGAGACCGTTTGCTACCACCCATCCCTCTCACTCTCCAGTCATGGCAGAATCGAGTGAAAGGGACGGGGTTAACCGAAGTTTCGGATTTGAAACGATCATTTTTGAGGCGCTAAAACTCATAAATTAGCCTACTGATGAATCCAGAATTAGTATACAGGGTAAATTTTTAATCAGTGCATTTGTCGTTAAAACATTGGTCGAAATATGACAAAAAATTTTTGACTCTTCATACAAATCGGACTGATCACGTGATCAATTTAGTATGGGGAGTCCAAAAATTTTTGTCGTATTTCGACCCATGTTTCTAGGAGAAAGTTGTTCACTTATCGATTCTGAGTCGATGCTAAAAATTTGTGCACTGATAAAAAAATTATCCTGTATATTAAATATCTATCTATATAAGTATATAAAAATGAATCCCTATTTCCCTTGGTCACGACATCACGCGTGAACGGCTAGACCGATTTGGCTAATTTTGGTCTTGAAATGTTCGTGGAAGTCCAAGGAAGGTTATAGGGGTAGGGTAGGGGTAGGGTAGGGTAGGGGTAGGGTAGGGGTAGGGTAGGGGTAGGGTAGGGGTAGGGTAGGGGTAGGGTAGGGTAGGGGTAGGGGTAGGGTAGGGGTAGGGGTAGGGTAGGGGTAGGGTAGGGGTAGGGTAGTGGTAGGGTAGGGGTAGGGTAGGGGTAGGGGTAGGGTAGGGGTAGTGTAGGGGTAGGGTAGGGTAGAGTAGGGGTAGGGTAGGGTAGGGGAAGGGTAGGGGTAGAGTACGGGTAGGGTAGGGTGGAGTAGGGGGTAGGGCCACGGGAACGAAGTCGCGCTGGGTCAGCTAGTATATATATAAAAATGAATCCCTATTTCCCTTGGTCACGGCATCACGCGTGAACGGCTGGACCGATTTGGCTAATTTTGGTCTTGAAATGTTCGTGGAAGTCCAAGGAAGGTTTTAGCGGTGAGAAAATAGGGGAAGGAGGGGTAAGTTGGGGTAGAGTAGAAGTAGGGTAGGGGTAGAGTAGGGGTAGGGTAGAATAGGGGTAGGGTAGGGTAGGGGTAGGGGTAGGGTAGAGTAGGGGTAGGGTAGGGGTAGGGGTAGGGTAGGGTAGAGTAGGGGTAGGGTAGGGGTAGGGTAGGGGTAGGGTAGGGTAGGAGTAGGGTAGGGGTAGGTAGGGTAAGGGTAGGATAGGGGTAGGGTAGGGTAGGGGTAGGGGTAGGGTAGAGGTAGGTAGGGGTAGGGTAAGGGTAGGGTAGGGTAGGGGTGGGGTAGGGTAGGGTGGAGTAGGGGGTAGGGCCACGGGAACGAAGTCGCGCTGGGTCAGCTAGTTGATATATAAACTTCAATCTGAGCATTTAAAAAAACATAGTCTTTAAGATACTATTAAAAAAAAAACATTGAAATGAAGCTGTTTTCAACTTGAAATACGCTACTGCTTCTAAACTACAAGTGATATTTTCACGTTTCTTTCAGGAAAAGATTGCTAGCTTGTTTAACTTAAAACTGAGCATTTTTCGTTTTAAAATAATACATAGTTTTGACGAAACGTGTGTTTAAGCTGTTTTGGTGCGGGTAGCGGGCGGGAAAATTAGGCCACTTTTCTCTATGCCCAAGGTCGTTGGCGATACCACGTGATTGAGTTGTTACTTATGATACTCCATGCAAACTTTCACGCTTTAATTTTATTAGGATTAGCTTCTATGAAGCGAAAATTTACAGTGAACACTGAGCGTGCCAATGTATATGTCACCGGAAAATAAATAAACCGTAAATTTATAAATTTCCTAAAAAAAATAACCGCGAAATTTAAGATCGCCAGATCGTCGGTCCACCTTGTAGGGGGCCTGCCCACGGAACGTCGTCCGGTACGCGGTCGCCATTCAAGAACCTTTCCGCCCCAACAGCCATATCGGTTCTCCACGCTATGTGTCCCGCTATATACAAATACAAATAAAAAAAATTTGAGTGTCTGTTTGTAACATTAAAATAACCGCTTTTTACTACATGCATATGATATACCAAAATGACATGTTTTACAATTTTTGTCTGTGTGTCTGTCAGTTTGTTCCGGCTAATCTCTGAAACGAACCGATTTTGATGGGACTTTCACTGGCAGGTAGCTACTGTTATAAGAAGTAACTTAAATCTTAGGCTAATTTTTATCCCGGAAAAATATCACATTCCCTCGGGATAACGTCGTGTAGTCCACGCGGGCGAAGTCGCGGTCGGAAAGCTAGTAAACCATTAATTAAGCACTTTAGATCTTACCAATCAGGACTATACAAGAATAACGGACAAAAAACGGCGAAATTACTCACGAATTAGTCACAGCTGAGGTCACAACAAACAAAATACATGTTTTTTAAGCTACATGCGTGGGAGTTGAGGTCATAGCCGATATAAGCAATAACACACAGACAAACTTTCATGCTTCTTTGTTTGTGAACTTTTAATTTAAATTTGAAAGTTGAGATGATTCTGTCTTTAAAACATTACAATCTGTGATTACAATAATTAAAATACTTTATTTTTTGTAATATATTTAAGTGGTACTTACTGTTTATTTTTCTTCCTAGACCTCTAGAATATACTTTTTTTCTTGTAAAAAATATGTAGTTTAAAAAACTAAAAAAACACACTTTTATAGGAACAGACCAAAAAGTTCAAAATAACCGTCTATTCAGTAACTGAAATTTAAAAGCGTGGTGCGCGTTGTCAATATTAAGTAGTAGTAGTAGTAGTAGGTATTTGAATGTATGCTTTGCAAAGGGCGCACCACGCTTTTAAATTTCAGTAACTGAATAGACGGTTATTTTGAACTTTTTGGTCTGTTCCTATAAAAGTGTGTTTTTTTAGTTTTTTAAACTACATATTTTTATGTTTCCGAATCATCCTCAAGATGTTATAGTTCAAGAAAATAATTCCCTTAATCTACCAGTTTTTGCTAAAATGATTTTTATTTATAAAATATATGGATTTACCCCTTTAGTTGAACGCTGTGTCCTAATTATGAACGTTTTGAACCCAATAGTTGAACTAACATTTGAATGGGAATAACTAAGTATAGAGTGTACGTTATTTTAACTCTTCAAGTGTCTATCTATTTTAGTTTGTTCAATTTGTAGTCAAAAAAGTCGAAAAAAAGTCACTACAAAATGAATGATCAAAATCACTTGCGCGTTCAACTTAAAAACCAATAGCCAAATGTTGAACGTATAAAATTTGAACATCATTATTTCGACACCTGCAAGCAAGAACATTGTAACTCAGTTTTTGGCAGTACTGAGTTAAGATCATATTCTTACTCAGCAAAAAAAGCTGATTTTTTTACACTTATCATCGTATCTAAATTCGTTATAGTTTAAAATCTACATAGCGTAAAAACATCGTAAGTGGGGGTCAACTGCAGTTACTATAATTGTATATTTAGTTACATGTAATTTTTTATGCAAACCAATAATAGTTTACTTGAATAAAATTGTAATACTAGGTACAATCTTGTTTTTAGAAATTATTATTTCACATTAACAAAGCGTTCATCTTATCTTGAACTACAACTTTTTTTCAGAAATAATTGTTTAGTTTTTAACTGGATTTCATCGTAACTTGATGAGATACAATGCCTTTATAGTATAAAATGGGACAAAATATTCGATATCACATTGTAACATGACATACAATTATTTCTTCCGCGATAGTTTGCATGTTTCGTGCACAATTATGCCTAGTAAATACATACTTACAATGTTTTCATTCCCGAACGCCAGTTGCATCGATTTAGTTGCGCGAGTTGGCGAACGGTATTGTGTGATTTCGATTGTTTAACTGTGAAAACATTATTAAACACAGTATTGACTGTTTAAAATGAGTCGTCTTAGTAAGATAATTGAATTAGCATTATTTGCTATGTATTCACATGCCGCTAAAATTTTCAAGATCAATATTTATCACCACTTCTTTGAAGTTGGCCACTCTCAATCAGAGGGTGACAGTATGCATGCATTTATAGAGCGCAGAAAGAAAAATTAAATTATTTACGTTCCTCAGCAATGGGTGACATTGATCAGATGCGCTAAATGTAATGGTGAACCTTATGTGGTACAAGAAGTTAACCAAGAAATGATATTAGACTTCAAACAGCTTCTGCCTTATTATTGCAATTGGGAACAAGACATAAATAATGTAAGAGTATCATGGAATAAAATTACGCATATCCATTTTAACAGTGACTCGCCAAATATTATTAATTATAATTAATAATTATCAAAATAATTATCAATATGATTCACTCAGTGATTGTGAAATGGCTATAGATCTGCTGCAGCAAAAAGCAATGAGAGAGAAGAGTTACCGAGCATTATTCCAAAGGCGTATAATGCGCCTCTGCCTTTATCGTTAGCCAAGTACAAAGACTTATATAGCCTTTGTAAAAGTAATGCCATTCCAGCAATGTACCATAATTATTACATAGCACTACCGCACATGAGTGCCACAAGGCGAATGAATGATTCATCTGATTCTGATTAAGTAGTAAGTTTTTACTACCCTATTCATGAAAATATTTAAACTATGTTTAACTTAAACATTGTTTTGTCTCTTTTGCTCAAATTTGAAATGACATTATTTGTGTAACAAAGACAAAACAATGTTTAAAATTAAACATATTTTTATGAATAAGGCAGTAAATGTTTAGGTTACTGGTTGATTAAAAAGTGAGGTTGAAAAATAAATAAATGATTGCTCAAATAATGTAGGTACTAAATTAGTTTGTATTTTTTAGGAAGTGTGATTGCCTAAACGTAGCAAACTAGGTTAATTACTTTTAATTACTTTTTTTGCAGAATACTTATATTTTTAGCACGGTAGTTGTCAAGGGAGTCGTTCACTTTGTGCAGATGATTATTGCCGGCTTTTTTTTTTTCTAACGTAAGGTTATTCAGTTGCATTCATTGTGTTATTTATTTAATTACATGAAAAAATATTATCTCAGATGATGCTTAAATTCATTTAATATCGCTTTAGTAGGTATGTGATTTTGTTCTGGTAAGAAGTTGTATTTGGTTGTGATTTGTCACTCAGTAAGGCCCGATTTCACCAGTGATATTTAAACGCGATTAACGCTAAACGTGTTTAAAACATAGTTCTATCGCTGTTATCTGTTTGAATGTGACAGAGACAGAACTATGTTTTAAACACATTTAGCGTTAATCACGTTTAAATATCAGTGGTGAAATCGAACCTAAGAATAATAAAGACTGTTAATTAATAAAACTTAATTTCATTTCTAATTGTAACCCTAAAAAGCATATTTAAACTATTTAAAAATTGTATCTCAGACATACAATCATTTTATTCAACGAATACAAGAATTTTATACCTTATAAGATTGTATGTCCGAGTTACAATGTCATTTTATAAAGTAAATGTGGAAAAATTTGATTGTAACTCACAAAAATATTGAATAACTCATTAAATATATATATCTATGGCATTATAACAATATATTAGTATAGGTATTTATCACATTTACTTAAATTTACAACATCGATAGCCATTCGGACTAAACCGAAATTGGTACGAATTTTTGAATCTTTGTCGCGCTCTCCTGTAAAATGGCAAAAACTGAGTTACAATGTTCTTGCTTGCAGGTGTCGATTTGGTTCAAGTTTTGGACATGAATCCTAATCCTTAACCATCTTTTGTACTGACGGTATAAGAAACTGGCCCCGTTCGCTCCTTTACTAAGCCCTCGGTCCACTTGTTACCGAACTTGTTGTAATTTAGAATAAGTACAGGTTCATTTTTATTAGCAACCCGTAGGGGTGGTTCGTGCCGCTGCTCCCCGATGAGCTGGCGCGTGCGCACGCGCTCCGCGGTGTGTCGGGGCGGGGCGCAGCAGGTCGAGTCGACCGCGGAGGCGCCGGCCCAGCATGGCTACGGCAGGCTCGCGCCCGGTGGTTCTATGCTCACTATTATGTCGTGATGAAGAATGGGTGTAAGGTTCTCCGATCACGATGTATGGATGATGAAAGAACTCACCGTTGAGGCTTCCTTCCTTTATCAATTAATGTCTACATTAGTGCTCTCGCCAATGTTAACCTGCTTCGCCTTAGTGTGTTATAAACGGTATTCTTAATTCCAGCCCCGAGGTGCTGTGTTGAGAATTTGGTTTGAGTTAATTACATCATCCTCCTGTAATTATAAATGGAGTATAATGCAACTGATATGTGCATTCTAAGTATTTAAGATGTTAAAGTAGGTTCTGGCAAATTAATCTCAATGTGACTCTCAGAAATAGTTAACATCGTTAAAGGCTCGACCATTAGCAGGGGGGTGTCACTCCGCAGTTTAGGTACGTTCGGACGGCGCGCCTGCCGGGCAGGCGTATGGCATAGAAATTAGGTCCGCAAAAGAACTAGAATATATGCGATAGAAAGAGATGCAACGACAACGAGTGGCCGTTCGTAATTTGCCTGCGCCGTGCAAGCTGAATTCTACTTTATTGCGTTATAGTTAGAGTTGCAATTTATTTAAATGACTTAGCGGAGTGAACTATCTGTTACATAGTAACTATTTAGATTCAGATTCAGATTCAGATTTATTTATTCACATGAAACACGGTATACATTGTTGTTAAAATAATAATAAATAGTTCAAACATGCTTCACTAACATTAGTATGCGAATGTCAAATAAGTAGGAATTAAATTACAATGAAATGATAAAATACAAATAAAATAAAATTAAAACAATAGTATCATTTAACCTAAGAACTAAAACTTATGGCCAATCATTTCAAATACTCTTCAAGAGAATAAAATGACTGTTCCTGAAGCCATAACTTTACGGTTCTACGGAATCGTGTTCCAGGCAGAGTTTTAAAATCATTTGGCAATTTGTTAAATATTTTGATACACATAGCCGCACAACTTTTTAAATAGAGTGATGTTTTAGGTCTTACACTGTAGGTCAGATTTTCTGGATACCTAGATCTCTGCGTAATGTCTCCGAGTCTAGTAAATAGGTGACTATTGAGTTTTACAAAACAAATTAAATTAAATATGTACATACACGGCAGAGTCAGGATACGCAGCTTTTTAAATAAAATCCTACAAGTATCATCTGGTGCTAGCCCATACATAGCGCGGATACATTTCTTTTGGGCAATAAAGGCCCTATCGGCATGTGTACTGTTTCCCCAAAGTAACAGGCCATAATCCAGCGCTGAATACACGTAAGCATAGTATGCTGTGATTAATGTGCTATGTGATGCTGTCCGTCTGAGCCTACTGAGGAGATAAGTGTAACTATTTAATTTTGTACATACTTTATCAATGTGAGCTTTCCAATTCATGTGATTGTCCAAAATAATACCTAAGAATTTGGTTTCAGTCACTTTTTGAATTGGTTGTCCGTTATAGGTAATGTTAAAATTATTTGGTGTAGCACCATAACTAATAAATTGTATAAAACATGTCTTGTCAAAATTAATACATAAATTATTATTCATCGTCCATATTGAAATATCATTAATAATATTGTTAATTTTTAATTCATAATTATGCATGTCAATATCATTCTTCGATGTCACGATTACTGATATGTCATCTGCAAACAAGACACATTTGTTTTCTATGGCGTCAGGTAAATCATTTATATACATAATAAATAGGATAGGTCCAAGTATGGTACCTTGTGGAACACCATATAAATTAAGTCTACTTTTTGATTTATAATTTGTTACTGTTTGAGTATCATCGATATTTGTGATTTCAACATACTGCGTTCTATTATTTAAATAACTAGAAATCCAGTTAAGCACAGGTCCTCTAAATCCTATATTTTCTAATTTTTCCAAGAGGACTTTGTGCGATATAAAATCAAACGCCTTCGACATATCTAAGAACACAGCAGTGACTTTTTCCTTATTATTCATACCCCTTATGATTTCGTCAGCAAGATCAAAACCAGCAAAACTGGTTGATTTCTTATTTTGAAAGCCGTATTGCTCTTTTTTAATGACATTGTATTTAGTTAGGAATTCTACTATACGTTTAACCATAGCCTTTTCAAATAATTTGGCCAGCACGGAAACCAAGGTGATCGGTCTATAGTTGTTTAAATTTTTCGTATCACCCTTTTTATGGATAGGTTTAACAACTGACGTTTTAAGTATGGTCGGAAAAGTACCTTTTTCAAAGGATAGGTTTATTAAATATGTGAGGACTTTGGCTAAAACTGTCCTACATTTCCTAAGTATGTCAGTTGAAATATTATCAAAACCTTCGGACTTTGTGCTATTCAATGTCATTATTAATTTCAAAATTTCGTCAACTGTATAAGGGTCAAGATACATACTATTTCGTAGCCTTAACTTGTTTGTATTATGACAATTCTGGCTATTGTCAATATTTGTTGAATTTATAAAATGGTCGTTGAACGATTCTGCAATTTTTTGTGGGTCTGCTATTATATTACTACCAAGCGAAATTTTTTCAATGAATTTTTTGTTTATATTATTCTTATTATCATTTATGACATTCCAAGAGGCTCGACATCGATTTTTAGATTGGGTTATATATTTATCATTACTTAATTTTTGTGCTTTATTCAGACAACCTCTTAGAATACTTGAATAGACTCTATATTTTATCTTATTTTGATTAGTTTTTGATTTATAGTACCTAAATCTAAGTCTTCTCTTGGTAGCACAGCTCTTTCTCAGGCCCTTTGAAATCCACTTAAGATGTCGAACTTTATTATCTATGCATCGTCTAACTTCAGGAAAACATAATTGATAAAATAAGACAAAGGTATCATGAAACTTTTTAAAGGCTTTATCAACATCTGTTTCCTGGTAAACATCAGAGAACGTTAAACTTGACATATATTGTTTGAATTTATTGATGTTTTCATCACAATAGTCTCGTTTGAGTACATAGTACTTTTGTGGTGGAACTGATTTTTTCGTAACTGGGATACTTAGCATTTGTGCCATGTCATGATCAGAAAGAGCTAAAGATACCACTTGAGCAGTAGCATCAGTGACGTTGCTAAAAATCAAATCCAAACACGAATTCAGTCTGGTTGGACTGTTAATATGGGACGTTAAATTAAAGTTTTTTATTAAATCCAGTAGCTTCTGCTTGTGTTTTGAATTTTCCATTAGGTTAATATTGAAATCGCCCACAATTACACACTTTGCTTTATTATTTTTAAAGATCGTATATAATAGATATTCAAATTTAGCAAAAAACAAGTCGAAGTCGTTGATTTTTGCTTTTGGGACTCTGTAAATACAAACGACTTTAAGGTTATATCTATCAATGTATGCACCACAACATTCTAAGTAATTATCTAAACCTAAATTATTTACTCCAGTAAGTGGCTGCGACTTGAGACCTGATTTTACCAAAATACATACCCCACCTCTTTTTTCTTTGTTTTTTCTACAGTATGAGGCCGCGAGTTTATAGTCATGTAAGCGAATAGTATTTTCGCATCCAACTTGTGTAAATGTTTCACTCAGACATATTATATCTGGTGCCATATTTTTAGAGTGGAGTTCAGACAGTGCTATTTCTAAAATCGGTGTTTTTCGTGACAAACTTTGAATATTTTTATGTAATATTCTAATATTTAAATGATTTAATTTATTCACGAGAAAATGTCTGAGATTGAGATGGTGTTTCAACTAAGTTTTCATTCAAAGTGAGTTCAACGCTAGGTATATGACTGTTATTAAGGCTTGGGCTGTTAGGAGCACCATTTGAAGTACATTGTAGTTTTTTATCTAATATCTGAAAATAATATGGTATCGTGCCTTTTTTATACAAAACATTTATAGATTTTTTACTAGTTACAATAACATTTTTTAAATGTTCCCTAATTTTTTTAAAGCTAAGGAACTCTTTTTCGTAATCAATATAATCTATGCATAAATTTATTTTGTCAGTTAGAAATTTCGTAAAATCACAATAATAATTATCTAATAAAATGTCAATATGCTTTAAATTCATAAAATGTTTAGTCCATAATCTTATATTATAATTCAATGTCATTTCATTCATACAAATATTTTTCATAACTGGCAATAAAATTACATTAGTCATATTTAATTTGTTAATTAATATACAGATATTAGAATTTAATTTATGCATATCAACGTCATGTCTACCTAAGCTAATAATTACCATGTCATCCTTTGTTAAATCATTAAACATATTATTATTATTATTACAATATTCCAGTATATCGGTACTGGTTGCATCAGTCATAATGTGAGCATAACATTTATAATTATTATTCCACTTTCCATTTCTCGATTTTGTTAAAGATGTAATCTGTGCCATTAGTCTGTTACACTATGTGACCACCGGAGGACCTCTCATCACTACTCTAGGGCGCACCCAAATAGTGGTCTCAGAGTACGCTATACCGCTAGCATCCTCCGGATTTTAAGTATATAAGAATTGTTACCTGTGTTCCCCTCGTGGGTGATCTAATCTCATTGTTAGGCTGTGGCTACCGGAGGATCTCTCATCACTACTTCAGGGCGCACCCAAGTAGCGGTCTCAGAGTACGCTGTACAGCTAGCATCCTCCGGATTTCATTAAGCTCTTGTCATCCAAGATTTTACTTATGCCTTACCGTCGTCTGTAATCATCAACCCATTTGAGGAACACAATATCCAAGGGGACGTTCCATCCAAGACGCATCTCATACCCCATTTACTTTAATAGAACTATCGCAATTGAGATACACCTTGGATCACATCCCAGAACTGGCCAGCTCTCTCTTAAGCCGCATAGAAACAGACATAATAATTTGTGGTTAGTCTTATCAAGTAAATTTGTTATTTCACCGTTAATACTTATTATCGTAAAGTGTCTTATCATTGAAAAATGGAAAATGAAGTATTTAGAAAAAAAATCGACCCGTCTCACAACCAGCTCCGATGGGAATCGAACCCACGACCTTTCGCTTTCCGGGCGACTGCTCTAACCACTGAGCTACGGAGTCCTGCTGTACTCCGTAGCTCAGTGGTTAGAGCAGTCGCCTTCTATCTTTTGCCGTTTCAGATTTAATGTCCTTAAAACTGATTGGAAAACCTTCATCACCCACCCTATCTAGTTGCTTCTTTGTCAATTCTAGAGAGACGTGAAAGAGCGTCTGCAAAACAATTTTTTGAAGATGTAACAAATTCAATTTTGAAGTCATAAATTGCTTACTTGACTGCGTATCGTTGAAGTCGACTCGCAGCTGTAACCGGTAATCCTTTGTTTTTACCAAATATATAACTTAAAGGACGGTGATCTCTTCGCAGTATAAAACTTCTACCGTATCGATATTGTTGGTGCTTAGACACTCCAAATACGATGGCAAGTGCTTCTTTATCTATTTGCGAATAGTTCGCTTCGGCCACATTGAGTGTGCGCGACGCGCAACATACCGGCCGTTCCGAGCCGCCCATAAGCCGTAAGCGCTGCTGTCTACTGACAAAATTAACTCCAGATTTGGATCATAATGAGCGAGAACAGGGGAACTGCTTAATTTTTTTTTATCTTGTTAAAAGCCGAATTACAATCTGTGGTCCATATCCACTTTGTATTTTTTTAATAAATCATAGTGGCTTCAAAATGTCACTCATATTAACACAAAACTTTGAATAAAAGTTTACTAAGCCCATGAAACTCTTTAGCTGGATTACATTGCTCGGAGGTGGCGCTGCTACAATGGCTTAATTTTTTTTATATCTGTATGCAATCCAAACTTGTCTATTTTATAACCTAAGTAAGTGACACTTTCTCAAAAAAATTTACATTTATCATAATTGATTCTTAGACCATTTTGTGTGTTTGTATCAAAATACTAAGTGTCTATCTTTGCCCGCGATTTGCGTTGGTTGAAACCTAACGGTGACAACGAAGCCGACGGGGCGCCCCCAGTTCGCTCTCTAGGCCTCCAGGCCTAGGAAAACCGCAGTCCCGGACCACAGAATAATATTTGTAACAGAAGGCTCAATTCCAAAACAGTTACAATGAATTATCAATCTTTTCTTCGCGACAATTAGGTTTCAAATAATTTGCACCCGCACGCCTGCCTAACTGATTTACCGTTCATTACAAGCGAAATTGAACCGTAGCTGTACGTAATACGGTTCTATTACTCGGAAACGCTTAAGCCAAATTGGTTTTGGGGGTCTTGGTTGCCGCACTAGGGTCAGCTAACCTAGGGTCGACTCGACTGCAAAGTGCAATGTAACGACGAAGTAAGTAAAAGGAATAACAAATAACACAAATGATTTTTAAATACAGAAAGCTTAAAATTTTTATTTTTACTTCTTTGCATTCACAGTTCAATTTTATTTCTTCATCATCATCATCATGTCAGCCGAACTACGCCCACTGCTGGGAATAGGCCTCCCCCAAGGATCTCCACAACGATCGATCCTGCGCTGCCCGCATCCAGCGGCTTCCCGCGACCTTGACCAGATCGTCGGTCCACCTTGTAGGGGGCCTGCCCACGGAACGTCGTCCGGCACGCGGTCGCCATTCAAGAACCTTTCCGCCCCAACGGCCATCGGTTCTCCGCGCTATGTGTCCCGCCCACTGCCACTTCAATGATGCAATCCTTCGAGAGATGTCGGTTGTTTTAGTTCTCCTGCGGATCTCATCATTTCTGATTCGATCGAGCAGGGAAATACCAAGCATCGCTCTCTCCATTGCTCGCTGGGTGTCTTTGAGCCTTCTTATGAGACCCGTAGTAAAAGACCACGTCTCACTTCCATAGGTCATTACTGGCAACACACACTGATCAAAGACTTTCGTCTTGAGACATTGAGGTATTTCGGTCGCAAATATATGCCGGAGCTTCCCAAACGCTGCCCATCCGAGCTGGATTCGACGAGAGATCTCTTTCTCGAAGTTGGACTTACCTAACTGGACCGTCTGTCCTAGGTAAACATAGTGGTCAACAACTTCGAGAGTAATGTTCCTAACATTAACTGGAGCGGGTGCAACACGGGCATTGAACATGATTTTCGTCTTGTCCATGTTCATCTTAAGACTCACTCTTTGCGAAGCATTACCGAGGTCTTCGAGCATTGTGTTCAGGTCTTCCAAGGTCTCAGCCATAAGAACTACATCATCGGCAAACCGTAGATGTGTTAGGTACTCGCCATTGATGTTAAAGCCGCATCCTTTCCAGTCCAGCAGCTTAAAAATATCCTCCAACGCAGCTGTGAACAGTTTGGGAGAGATGACAACTTTCTGTCTCACACCTCGCTGTAGTTGGATAGGATTAGAGCTCTGGTTCTGTAATCGGACCGACATGGTGGCGTTTTGGTATAAGTACTGTAGAGTTTATACTGTGCGCAGCCGAGAGATAGAATTGTAGGCTGTGGCGCGCTTAGGTTTTTAAAATGCATCGCGACTGCTTTGTACATGTATTCTTAAATCGATCTTTGGGAATTTGATTTTAAAAAGAAAAGATTGATTTGGATTGAGACGCAGTGATTGCTAGGCCCCGAATGGCAGTAGATGGCTCCAAAAAATACCAATAAGCTAGTCATCTTGGCAAGTGTTATGTAGTGATACAAAAGTGATAAAATAAACCAGTATAACGAAGCTACAGCTTTTATTAAGCTCCCTTAGAATAGCAGTGGGAACAGGTGTTCCCACAGTACCTCAGCACCTCGATGTACCTGTAGTCTATTTGCCACCTCTGGAGAGACTGCAGCACCGCCCAAGTCTCAATCGAATCAAAGGCTTTCTCATAGTCCACGAACGCCAAGCAAAGTGGCAAGTTATACTCTTCGGTCTTCTGTATAACTTGCCGCAGCGTATGAATGTGGTCTATGGTACTGTAGCCTTTCCGGAACCCGGCTTGTTCGGGAGGTTGGAAGTCGTCGAACCTACGAGCGAGACGATTCGTAATGACTCTCGAAAACAACTTATAGATATGGCTCAGAAGCGAGATGGGTCTATAGTTCTTCAAGAGAGTTTTATCACCCTTCTTGAAAAACAGCATCACATCGCTTCTGCCTTTGGCGTTTTGCCCTAAAAAATGACTGAATTGAAAAACTTCTGGAGGACTTTAAATATCGGCTTACCGCCCGCTCTCAGAAGCTCTGTTGTGATTCCGTCATCGCCCGCCGCTGCCTTGTTGTTTTTAAGCTGCTTGAGAGCCATTCTAATCTCGTACGGGCTGACGTCCGGGATATCTTCAGTATAGTGTCGGGTAAGCTTGGCTCTAGGGTCTGTAGCCTTGCTTTCAACAGGTGTTTGTGAGGAATATAGCTGTCCATAGAAACTCTCAATCTCCCTCAGGATTTCAGGTGTTGAAGAAACGATGCTACGTTCCTCAGTTTTCAGCCTCGTCAATTGACTTTGCCCGATAGACAGATCTCTCGCGATCACTTTGGAGCCTTTGTTCCTCTCAATGGTTTCTTTAATACGCTCGGTATTAAATTGGCGAAGGTCGCGCGTCAAAGACTTAGATATCTGTCTATTGAGTTGTCGATAACGATGGGCATCCGCTTGGTCTTTTCAGGTTTAATCCAGTCTCCCTTAACCTTTGGATCCCTCGTCGGACAGTAGTATGTGTCACGCCCATTATTCTGGCCGTATTTCTTTGGCTGGTCCCCAATTCCAGCATAGTGATGATTCTCGTACAATCCTCGGGTGATAGAGACATGATTTATGGGTACGAGAGCCGTAAGACTTTACAATTTAAGAACTCTTCCACAACGGCGAAAACAAGGATGAAATCAACAGCAAAACAAAAAACTTAACAAATGTATTCCGAAATTTTCAAAGCCCAAAATTTTGTTTTTCTACTTTTTTATCCATGGCTTCAAAAAGACCAGTATTTAAAAGAGTTTAAGTTTGCATAATAAAATAGATTTCATTATATTTTTTAATTTATGAAACTAGGTTCTATGTCTTAGGAGATATTAAGGTGTTTGTCGGCATTTTGTGGGTGGAACTTTTTCATTGCTCGTCAGTGTACGATCAAAAGAGGCACTGCTCTGGTTTTCATACAAAATAATACGATCTCGATATCGATAACGATAGTTTTTCATGCTACGGGTACTGATATCGATGGTGTGTACCGCTAGACCACCGAGGCTGTTAAAACTGTTACTAATAGAAATACATAAATTACGACCGACATGGAAAAAAACGTGTTTTCATCACAGAAAATATTCGCCCCGAATAGAAATAGAAATTACCACTACCTCTGGATAAATAGGAACGGTCAGTAGTAGGTACTGTATAATCGGGCCCATCGTAAAACTGATAATAACTATAATAATACTTTGTATGCAACCCTTGGGCGATTCCTGTATTCAAATCAATCCGGAGAATTTAATTTCGCTGATAAGATTCCATTAAGACGAGTATCTTAATCATGATCTTAATAACACTTTGATGATCAAACACTTACAGCAGGTCTTCATTAGCGTCTTAATTAAATTTCCTATAATGGAAACTATCACCGTTTGTATTTAAAGGGCAAACACTCGTTTATTTTCTTATTTCCAAATGTACAATTAGTGACGTGAGACTTCTAAAATGTTTTGGAAATATCTATGTTTCGTTAATTTACTACTTGCCTTAGTTAGGTGTAGACCGGCAGAAGAGGAAAAGGTTAAGGCCCTTTCAGATAGTGTTCAAGTTCCAGAAGTTGTTCCAGAAACGGGTAAAGTGATGGATGGAGGTTAGTAGACAGTTCATTAAGTAATGTAACACATCATAATCTATATAGGTATATAATGCTCTTGCGTTATTCATTGACTGATAGACAACGCACAGCCGAACTATACTGGGCGCAAGAAGTTGTGTATGTTCCTTGGGCGCTCCCCAAGGAACATAAGGGAGTACTAAGAGAGGATTTTTGGAAATTCCCTTTCTAAGCGCGTAAAAAAGGGGGTCCACGCAGAAAAAGTGTATATATTCTTTGACGCAGACGAAGTCACGAGCGGAGCACTAGTTTCTATGTACAGGGCGGTCCAGAGTTACGGGACATGAAGAAAAACTCACCTGTTCCCCGTGGAACAACCGTTGGTCTAACTGGTAGTACCATGGGGATTTTCTTTTCCCGATAGACTAACTCTTCCGTGGTACAACTAAAATCATTCCCTGTGGAACAACTAAACAAATTCAATCAGCAAAATAGACGAATGATTATCGATATTATGGAATGGACGGGAGATTTTTATTTGAAAGAAAGAAAGAAAGAAAAACATTTATTGACACACACGGGTAAAGACATAATACAAAAATTAAATAAATAAATAAAAAAAGCTTTATTGCACACAAAGAAAGAAACAATAACACAAAGAGACATAGTTATGAGAAAACAGACAACAGGCGGCCTTATTGCTAAATTAAATGGAAACAACTAAATTAAGACACAACGAATAGCACAAAAACGCACAACTTATCTTGTGAAGTGTGGGGTCATTCACAGGTGGGCAGAAAGACCCAGAGGCGCTGTTTTTCTAACAGGGGCAGAAAAGTACAGAGCCTCCTCTGTGGAGGTGAATCAAAATTACCCAAGAAACTGATTGATTACAAACAAATCACTTTATAAATACACAAAAAACATAGGAAAGACAAATGATAATTCAAAATTATTATTTCGCATATTACTAATTACTACTACCACAGAATATATAATACCGCTACTGCATAGAGGATATGCATAAACCATGTTTTCCCCGTAGACCCGCTGCATGCACAAGAAATGTCTCCCTCGACAGTTCGAATACTTAGGTATTAAAAAATATTAAAAAAATATTAGCTGAAGGTACCAGGGTTGCATAGCTAACCAGGAGTTATTCTAGATGTTTTGAGATTTTATAGGCAGCAGCATTTAAGTAGGTATACTTGTGATAACTCCTGGTTAGCTATGCAACCCTGGTTCTTTCAGTTACTATTTTTTTTATTTAATAAGTATTCGAGCGAAAGACATTTCTAGTGCAGTGGGTCTACGAGGAAAACACAGTATGCATATCCTTTTATGCAGTAGTAATATGGGAAAAAAAAATCTTCCGTCCATTCCATATTATGGATAACCTTTCGTCTATTTTGATTGACTTTGTTTAGTTTTTCCACAGGGAATGATTTTAGTTGTACCACGGAAGAGTTAGTTTAATGGGAAAAAAAATCCCTATGGTTAGTACCAATAGGGATTTTGTCAGTTAGACCAACGGTTGTACCACGGGGAACTGGTGGAAAAACTACTCTAAATAATGGAGATAGCCAATTTCACTAAAAGGCACTATTCCTTTATTTTTGACAAAAAACAAAACAGTATAATATTTTTTTATATACGCGTCCCAGTTCCGGCTAAAATTCGAAAAATAATACCCCTGTAGTACTATATACTACAAAAAATAACTCACTCAATCAATCAAATATTTATATATTCACATAGACATAATATAAGCATGTACGTACTTATGAATCGTCAATATTTTCCTACCACCCATTCAAGACTTTTTTAACTGACAAGAAGAGTGGGCGCAAGAAACTTGCCAGCGCGTTTCTCAGGTAACGACATTTACAAAAAAAACTTATCGTTACTTCACTACATAGTATAAAACAAAGTCGCTTTCTCTTTCCCTATGTCCATTTGTATGCTTAAATCTTTGAAACTACGCAACGGATTTTGATGCGGTTTTTTTTAATAGATAGAGTGATTCAAGAGGAAGGTTTATATGTACTTTTTATCCAGATATTCCCACGGGAACGGGAACCACGCGGGTGAAACCGCGGGCGGCCGCTAGTATTACAATAATTGAACAAGCATAGAGCACACATTATACAATATTATTAAATAACTAGCTGTTGCCCGCGACTTCGTACGCGCGGTGTAGTGACTTTTGTGTTAGTTTAGTGTGTTTGTTGCCTAGATTTCATAACGCCATTCTTTAAGTCCTATTCTCTACTAAAAGTGTCTAAAGAATATCGAATACGCAGGCTAGGGTATTAACATGGTATATTGTTATGATATGCTGCATGAACTTAGTCGAGTCCCCATTCATAGATCTGTCCGTCTGTCAAGAAACTTTTTCTCAAGAATGCGTGGGAGGTATCAAGCTGAAGTTTATATCAAATTAAATACTTAAGTCTGCAATCCCTTAGAGCCGAGAAAAAAAAAACCAAACTTCTCTTCTCTTCTTCATAAATCAAATCAAAAGGGCCACTTGCAGCAATACTTTGCTTCCGTTAAATCTCGATTTTATTTTAAATCCCATATAGCTACTTGTTTTTACCGATCTCGATTTAAATTTAAACCGCTATCTAGGTCGGTTTAGGCTGTTAAATTTCGATTTACAGTAAGTTGTGATTACTTATCTGGATTTTCATATTGTTTTTATACGCGAAAATGCATGTATCCCATCACAAATATCAGTGTATAATGATAATGATTATTTTGAAGAGCCGTCCATTGTTCTTCCACGTTACTTACTTGCTAGCGGGCAATTAAATAGATCTATTTTACGCGAGGTTCATAAGACTGAACCACACCAAACGATCCATCTTGGATTGGCCAACCACGATCTAAGATTGGAGATCATGGATCGCGAATCTAATTTGTTCTCTTGGATCGCACGAGGCACGTCCACGCCGACCACTACTATGGAGATCCAGTGGAGCGCACTCTTGCCGCACGCAATTGGAGCACGTATTATCGTTAAGTGTGGGTCCGGCTCAGCAGCATGCGCGCTTTCACGATTCAAACAGTACCCCGAGTGTAAGTTTTTATGTCAAGCAAACGCAAACTATTTCGATTGCGTATTTATGTCGATTTGTATGTAAACTGTATTAGCGCCTCTAGCGGCGAGTAGCGCGCTTATATAGTTTTGACATAAAAACTTACACTACCTGAAGTTCTTACTTAGTAATGCACTAGCTGTTGCCCGCGACTTCGTACGCACGGTAGAGTGACTTTTATATTTGTTTATTTTATGTGTAATCTACACATCCTTCCAGTGACCGCAAAGTATATGTGTGTGTATAGGTGTAGGTCTCGGAAGCGCGGAATTCAGTGTTGCGCTCGCGATTGCTTGTTAGCGGAGCTTCACGGTCCTCATCGATTTTAAGAGCACGAAGTAACCTCATCAAGAGGATGAGCTGACCTAGAGCCTTGCGATAAATTACTATTTTTTTCCTAGGCATTTCAAATAACAATAATCGTAATCAAATCACAATAATCAATGTCCGTTTTCCAACAACTCAAATTGAACTACAAATCAATAAATCGAAATCTAATTCAAGTATATTTTATTTATCGTATTTTTAATTCATTAAAATCACAATAACTGAGTTTTCTCAGGGTGTCAGCCGTCAATAGTAACCTTTATAATAATATAGTCCCACACTTCTGTCTGTTCCTGTGACAGCCGTGGCAGAGGAGCCACTTGCAAGTCGAGGACTGTCGTAAGAAAACTGTTTTAGTTCCAAAGATTATCACCGGAACAGAAAAGCACGTAAAGAAGCCATCATGTTAGTGGCTTTGTAATGAATACAAACTGTACTTAAAGCTCGATTCTACTTTGTAATCTGTAAGTCATCAAAAAGTGATTGAAATTGCGAAATTTTTAAATTTAATTCGATTAACTGGCATTTTTCTAATGTAATGTTTTGAAATTTTAAAACATATTTTTCGAATGAAGTTAAACGAGCTTTAAACACTGATCTTTGTTTCTTTAACTCAGATAATTTTACCGAAAAATCGAAACTAGAATCTTCTATGGGCGAACGACTACCCTCTTTTTTACTCTTCGGCAAATTAAGTTTATCATTCTCACTCATTTTGGGGAACTTAGGAAGAAAGGGTACTCACAGTTATGCAGATATCACCCTCTCCGTCTACTGAACCAAGGCCAAAACACACTTACTGGAAAAATAGCACGATATTAATACGAATGGATTAAGGTTGGGAAGGAACTGGGATGGAAAACAACCTGACTATTTTCCTTCGCCTCTGTCTTCCTCTGTTTTCTGCCTCGTATACTCGCGTGCTGAATCTCCGTTACTTCCTGGTATCGAATTTTTGCTTATTCTTATCCGGCTCGAAGGACCATGTTTCGAGCTCAGTCTTGCGAATATTTGGGAGTTTCGGGTGTTTTCAATGAAGAGTTTATTTTTTATAAGTATGACGATTTATTGTACAAGATATACAAGGTTAAATACAAAAAAAGGCGGTTGAAAGTTGAATATAAGGAACAGAGATACGGATTAGCGAGACGGCGGAAAAAAGGCGAGTGAGTCGCGATGCGATCCTAGGGTCGGCTTCGGGGTGTTCCCATTCGTTCGCTCTTCCATTCAGTCGATCCTTGCTCGTCATTCGTTCGGCAACAGAGGCAGTTTACGCGATGTTGACAAAGGTGGCGCCAACACGCGTTTAAATATCATTGGTGAAATCGGGCCTAAGAGTATAGTCCTAACATAAACCCGTTTTTCACATTGAAAAATACGTTTTCACCCGTTATGACGAGTTTTCTAGTTTCAATATTCAATCAGTAAGAATATATATTAAATAAAAGTAGTTTATCTTTGTCCATTTTTTTTTAGATACGCAAGAGCAAAAAATGACCATCTCACCATTTATCAGCACCATCACCACCAATTATGAGCATAGAGTGAGCCAATTATCAGCACTGTGATAGTGGTATTGAAATTATACGAAATATATTTTTTTTATTAAATATTTTATACTGAAACTTTTGATTTCTCTGATTTATAAGATAGTTTATGAAGATAATCTGAAAAGAAGAATTTGCGGTTATGGTGATATATTATTAAAAATGTGGTGCTGATATATGGATCCACTATTTTGCGAATTTCTACTTATTCCATCTACTTATTGCATTCCAAAATAAAAATAAAATAAATAAATTTATTTTTGCATACCGTGTCTATAGTTTTTTTTTGATAAAAGTATATTATACCTAGGTACCTTCGGAATCTAAATCTTAGCATGGTGTTGAAACTGCATTTGCCATTTGTCAGCATAGTGGTGATAATTTGATCAAAAGCATGCTGATAGTTTGGTTATCCTAGTATTTCATCATCTTTCCTTTTTTTAGACCCCCCTAGTTACCATGAAACCAAAGGAAGTAAATAAACTAAATAAAAGAAAAAAAATGCACAACGAAAATCAAGAAGAACAAAAAAGAATAGAAGAAAGAAGAAGAAAATAAATATTGAAGATGAAGAGCAAGAACTTTTCTTTTTTTTCTTATTGCTATGCTGCTATATTATATGTTCAATAATAGTTGTACATACCTATCTGCTAGTAATACCTACCTACCATATTATTAAGTAAGTCGCTTTCTAGTGAGATTTAACTAAGCCTAAACAAATGATTTAAATACTTACATAACTATAAAGATGTTAAACTTTGCCAAGTTTATAAATACTGTTAGAATATATGTAAATTATATATTTTTATGTTTATTTACCTACCTATATTAAAAATATTTAATAAAAAAAATATATTTCGTATAATTTCAATACCACTATCACAGTGCTCATAATTGGTGGTGATGGTGCTGATAAATGGTGAGATGGTCATTTTTTGCTCTTGCGTATCTAAAAAAAAATGGACAAAGATAAACTACTTTTATTAAATATATATTCTTACTGATTGAATATTGAAACTAGAAAACTCGTCATAACGGGTGAAAACGTATTTTTCAATGTGAAAAACGGGTTTATGTTAGGACTATACTCTTAGGCCCGATTTCACCAATGATATTTAAACGCGTGTTGGCGCCACCTTTGTCAACATCGCGTAAACTGCCTCTGTTGCCGAACGAATGACGAGCAAGGATCGACTGAATGGAAGAGCGAACGAATGGGAACACCCCGAAGCCGACCCTAGGATCGCATCGCGACTCACTCGCCTTTTTTCCGCCGTCTCGCTAATCCGTATCTCTGTTCCTTATATTCAACTTTCAACCGCCTTTTTTTGTATTTAACCTTGTATATCTTGTACAATAAATCGTCATACTTATAAAAAATAAACTCTTCATTGAAAACACCCGAAACTCCCAAATATTCGCAAGACTGAGCTCGAAACATGGTCCTTCGAGCCGGATAAGAATAAGCAAAAATTCGATACCAGGAAGTAACGGAGATTCAGCACGCGAGTATACGAGGCAGAAAACAGAGGAAGACAGAGGCGAAGGAAAATAGTCAGGTTGTTTTCCATCCCAGTTCCTTCCCAACCTTAATCCATTCGTATTAATATCGTGCTATTTTTCCAGTAAGTGTGTTTTGGCATTGGTTCAGTAGACGGAGAGGGTGATATCTGCATAACTGTGAGTACCCTTTCTTCCTAAGTTCCCCAAAATGAGTGAGAATGATAAACTTAATTTGCCGAAGAGTAAAAAAGAGGGTAGTCGTTCGCCCATAGAAGATTCTAGTTTCGATTTTTCGGTAAAATTATCTGAGTTAAAGAAACAAAGATCAGTGTTTAAAGCTCGTTTAACTTCATTCGAAAAATATGTTTTAAAATTTCAAAACATTACATTAGAAAAATGCCAGTTAATCGAATTAAATTTAAAAATTTCGCAATTTCAATCACTTTTTGATGACTTACAGATTACAAAGTAGAATCGAGCTTTAAGTACAGTTTGTATTCACTACAAAGCCACTAACATGATGGCTTCTTTACGTGCTTTTCTGTTCCGGTGATAATCTTTGGAACTAAAACAGTTTTCTTACGACAGTCCTCGACTTGCAAGTGGCTCCTCTACCACGGCTGTCACAGGAACAGACAGAAGTGTGGGACTATATTATTATATAGGTTACTATTGACGGCTGACACCCTGAGAAAACTCAGTTATTGTGATTTTAATGAATTAAAAATACGATAAATAAAATATACTTGAATTAGATTTCGATTTATTGATTTGTAGTTCAATTTGAATTGTTGGAAAACGGACATTGATTATTGTGATTTGATTACGATTATTGTTATTTGAAATGCCTAGGAAAAAAATAGTAATTTATCGCAAGGCTCTAGGTCAGCTCATCCTCTTGATGAGGTTACTTCGTGCTCTTAAAATCGATGAGGACCGTGAAGCTCCGCTAACAAGCAATCGCGAGCGCAACACTGAATTCCAGCCTTTTGATCGGTAGTTAAAGAAATCTTTTTTTACATACAGCGGGTTCGATTCCCAGTTTAGACAGGCGATTATTTAAAATTATTGAATGCAGTTCGTTTTTTTTTTTAAATTAAAAATGAAGTGTCGTTTCAGTAAAATTTTATATCTTTAGTATTTAGGGTACTTTCCTTTCATGTGGCATAGTTTTGGGACGCCCTGTATAATATGCCCGTTCGGGTCAAATCTTATTAGCTTTTGACCCACTTGCCAGTGTCCGATTGAGCTGAAATTTTGCATAAATTAAAGTCTTGCTGTTTAAAGCTTGTTTTTAAAATATTACACACAATCTTATTTATTTTACAGTTGCTCTTCCGCCCGATGAAAGCGATTCAAATGCGCCAGCCCCTAGTGACGAGGAAACCAGCGAAGTAGTATGGATAGGTGAGCTTTGTAGAAAACCCTAACATTTATATCATAATATGTCGTAATCCTTACTAATATTATAAATGCGAAAGTTTGAATGTTTGGGTGTTTGTTATTTAACCACAGTAAGGTGGAAGGGCAACATCATCATGTCAGCCGAACGACCCCCACTGCTGGGCATAGGCCTCCCCCAAGGATCTCGACAACGGTCGTTCCTGCGCTGCCCGCATCCAGGGCAACATATCTGAAATTTGGCACAGATATAATTACTGGTCTACCTAGAATAGCATAAGGTCCTTTTTACCCCGTAAAAAATATCTGATTCCCACTAGAAAATATCGTGTAGTTAATGTGTCAATGCCGCGGGCGGAAAGCTAGCTTTCATGCTGGCTTGGATCACGACAATGCTATACCTATACCAGGGGGGTGTCACTCCGCAGTTTAGATACGTTCGGACGGCGCGCCTGCCGGGCAGGCGTATGGCATAGAAACTAGGTCCGCAAAAGAGCTAGAATATATGCGATAGAAAGAGATGCAACGACAACGAGTGGCCGTTCGTAATTTGCCTGCGCCGTACAAGCTGAATTCTACTTTATTGCGTTTAGTTAGAGTTGCTATTTATTTAAATGACTTAGCGGAGTGATCTATCTGTTACATAGTAACTATTTAGTAATCTGTGCCTATACCCTACCTACTCCGGTTGATTCAAATCGCTAGATGACAAACGACTGCCTCTAAGCGGAAACATCCGACGGACACTAGGGGTATTTGAAGGTAAAAGCTGGCCAAAATATTAATAAATAAATATTTTTTGATCTAAAAATATTTTTTGTCTCTAATGGGCGTCTGTCTAAATGGGCCTATAGGTGTCAAACAATACAAATTTATTGTATATCATTTATTTCGTCACACATCATAAATAAAACCAAAAATGAAAACAAAATTAAAATTTATTTAAAAAACCGTTTAAATTTCGTCGTCACCATTAAAGTCCGTGTGTGTTTCTGAATCAGTGCCCCTAGTGTAAGTTTTTATGTCAAAAAACGCAAACTATTTCGACTCCGTATTTATGTCAATTTGTATGAAAACTGTATTAGCGCCTCTAGCGGCGAGTAGCGCGCTTTTATAGTTTTCATACAAATTGACATAAATACGTAATCGAAATAGTTTGCGTTTGCTTGACATAAAAACTTACACTCGGGGTACAGAATAAATTTTTACCGTGACACCAAATAGTCTTGAAAGAAAATAAAGTAAAAAAAAAACTATAGTTTGCTTTTTTTTCTCAACTTTCCCTACTAACCTACTAAAAAATTATGAAAAATACATCCGCGGTATTCCGCGGCAACTTTTGCATTGAGCGTATTACTGGATCTGTCTTCTTCAATTATATGTATATTTCATTGCATAGAAAAGCTTAGAAGTTACCTAACTAAACCTCTTAAAGATTATATTGAAAACGCCTAAATTCAGATATTTTCTATAACGTTTTGTTCTTTACAATAAATACTAAAACTTAAAGTAGTTTTAACTAGAAACGGTTAAAAATGCATCTACATACCTGGTTTTGACTGATCCATCACACATTTTTTTTATGCGGTTTCAAAACAATAAAATATAATAAGTATTGTGAGATGATACTAGAAGAATATCGAATAATCACACGCAGACTTCAATCGAACGGTAACTTCCAACTGATACCAGGCGGGGGCGGCGCGTGAGTCAAGTCAAATACAATGGATGTCACATGATGCGCGATACAATTAGCTATTTAAGCCAGCAAATTGTTTTTCAATATCAACGATTACGCGGAAATGATTTTTGGCCAGCTTTTAGGGTCAAATACCCGTTAGTGGGACGGTTAGAAAGAGAGAGAAGATCGCATTACCTTATTTGTCTCTCGCTACTAACTTCTTATCGTCCAATCATTTGATCTGCGCGGAACGGGAGTATAGCAGAACGATTACACGATTGGACGACTAGGCGTCTGTAAAGAGAGACAGATAGGGTACCGCGATCTTCTCTCTCTCTATAACCGTCGGTCGTTTCCGCTTAGAGGCAGTCGTATGTTATCCCTTAACAGTTTAGTGATTTGAATCAACCGCAGTAGGTACTGAATTCAGAAATTGCATTAGTTCGGTCAACCGGCCAAACAGCCGATCTAATAGTAGCAACAGTTCGGGGATTTAAATCAACCGGACTTCTCTAGGTACTTACTAAAAAGTTGCATTAGTTCGGTCAACCGGTCTAACAACCGAACTACTGCTACTAAAGGGATTTTTCATACATTTTGTATAGCATCGGCGCAAACCGAGCGTTCGAGTGGCCGCGTTCGAGCCACAAGCTGCGGGAGTGCGCGAGTGCGGGAGTACCCAACCCATAGGGCGTTTGTGCACTACACTGAATTTTACCGATCCGGCGGTCCGGTTTTTTACGGACCGATATGGCAGCTATGAAAAACATATGTGCGCTTGTGCACTACACTGAATTTTACCGTCCGGAAAAAAACGGATGGTTCTATTTTAATCATAAATCACTACATAGTATAAAACAAAGTCGCTTCCCGTCTGTCTGTCCCTATATATGCTTAAATCTTTAAAACTACGAAACAGATTTTCATGCGGTTTTCACTAATAGATAGCGTGGTTCTTCAGGAAGGTTCTAATATATAATTTAAGAAAGTTTTGTGTAAATTGCTAGAAATATAACGATAATTGTCGAAAGTGCCGGCAAACGGCAAGCCGCCCGGGAGCTTTCAGCAAAAATCCTGCCTAATCCTTTCGAGGTTTTAAAAAATAATGCATGTTGGGATATTTCTCTTCTATAGATCTACAAAAAAGTCCGCGATAGCATATGTCTATCTTTTAAGGATAGCATATTATAGCCACATTATCTCTTAAAAAATGGTTACGAACAATGCGGTAATTTGGAAAGCTATTTAAACGGATACAGTATTAACCCTTATCAATCTAAATACGTTAGTTGCTTTAAGCATTTCATGCACATTATTTTACTCTTTTGCACCATATAATTTAAATGAATCTCTTAGGAGTTATCGCAAATAAATGAACGCACGCCAAAATAAATTCAAGCGCCTTTCTCGATTGACGACCGATTTGGCTCAGGAGTAGGCTACCCACCTTCTGCGCCAGTGGTCTCGGGTTCGATTCCCGAACAAGACAAATATTTGTGTGCATGAACATGTCTATTTGTCTTGGTCTGGGTGTTAACTATGTATAATATGTGTGTATTTACAAACAAAAAGTATTTAAGTATATATTTATCCGTTATCAAGTTTTCCATGATACAGTTTCTTAATGAAATTAAAATGGGCTTAGATAATTGGTGTGAATGTAAGAAGTTATTTGTTTATTATTATTATTATTTCTCACCAATAACACGTAATATATCTAGCACCAAAAATATGGATTTTGAAATTTTTGTTTGTCTGTCTGTCTGTTGTCCGTGTTTCACGCAAAAACTACTAAGCGGATGTTGATGAAACTCTTGTTGTTATATAGCTAGCTGTAGACATTCGATAGTAGTTAAAAAATATTTTTTCATCCTGCCTCAATTAATTGTGATTTCGGTAAAATGACCCTGTCAGGTACCTTTAACTGATAAGAGGATGAACCCAACATTCTTTCTGTCTTCTACGTCTTCGTACATTAAGCAATACAGCAAGTAATTGCCGACGTGTTCCAAGGAACTCATTATTCCTCTCGTTTAAAACGCGTCCGTAGAGTGTAGTTTCAAAGAGATCACTGCGCTGCCCCGGCCAGTAAAAAACCGGACAAGTGCACAAGCCAATCATCCGTGTTTTTCATGCCACGCCGCCGGTCCGTAAAAAAACGGACCGCCGCCGGATCGGTAAAATTCAGTGTAGTGCACAAACGCCCATACGCTCGCTACTAGTGGCCGCGTTTGTCCGGCCGCGGCAAAGCAAGCCGGCTCCAAGTCATCCATTTCGCCAATGCGCTCGTACCCTGCCAGCTGTTGACTGAAATTAACGGAATTCAGCCAAAAGTAGTGGCTAAGCGGCGGCGGCCACTGGTGGCAACTGGCAGCCACTACGCCACAAGCGGCTGCGATTGGCAGCCGCGTCTAGTGGTTTCACTGAGCCACTAGTGGTCGCGTTTAGTGGCCGCGACTAGCGACCGCGACCCACTCTTACTGGATTATTATTATTATTTATTAAAGATAATTAAACGAGCATAAACCCTACCTACATAATCGGGGGGGGGGGGGGCACGGCAGTGCCCCACCAAGTCGAGCAAAAAAAAATCGTCACGACCGTACTATCCTTTTCTCGAAGCAGGGACCATACTCTGAAACGCAAATCCGAAACTTCGGTTAGCCCCGCCCCTTGCACTCGATTCTGTCATGACTGGGGAGTGAGAGGGACGGGCATAACGAAGTTTCGGGTTTTGCGTTTCAGAGTAGACCCTCAGTTCAGGCCATTTTCGAGCCCCCATAACTTCGTTGTTGATAAAACTAGAAGCCTGAATAGGGTATTTTACTGTTGTTGAAATGTAGATATTTAATGATGACGTTAAAAATATTGCAATTAAGAATACCAAATGTGAAAATATAATTTGAATCTGTTTTATAATAAAAGAATTATAGTCTGTTTGATTTTGACTATAGCTGTCTCTTTCTAAAACGAAATTTTCTATGGAGTGACTACTTATGACGCTACTAACGCACTGACATCACAAAGATAGCGTCCTGTCCTTGTCTAATTATAAAGTTTGAAGTCCTATATCTTTGAAAATATTCAAGATAATTAAAAAAAAAAACTTGTTTTGTGTAGCTAATATTTCGAAAAACGTTTTAAAGGAATAAAAAATAAATCAGTAAAATACCGTATTGTCAGTAGCCAAGCAGGCATAGTATAAACACGGTATATTTTTATTTTCATTCAATTTGAACCAGTAGGTAGCTTAAGAATTATAACTAGTCAAAGTATCTAAATGTCACTCACTCACTGACCGTTATCAAAATGCTAAGGCACTTCTAGCAGACATAGAAGCTTCAAATTTAGAATAAAAAGAGTGTTTAGTGTATAATTCAAGGAAAAATTAAAATATTTTTCAATTTCGGTCCAGTTTTCTAGTTACACCAACTGCATAAATAACTTTGTAATCCTATATAAATATAAAGGATTACAAAGTTACATTTGCAGTAAATTAACCAGTATACCTGAATTATATTACTTATGTATAAAACCTATATCTTCACAAAATATAAGCTGAAGCTTTCTGCAAAAAGATATGAAATCTCACCAAAATCTGATAAAATCTGAAAAAAACTGACCAACTCTCGCTTGAGCTGCTTATTTCTTGATAAAAAGTTATGGAATCTCTCAGTAAAGTCAATAGAAATAGAAAATAGAAAATACTTTATTGTGTAGGGAAACAAGGTTACAAAAAAGCAGGTCTTAATGCTAATTACAATAGAATCTCTTGATCCAACCTTTTCAGAGGTATACACATTAACAAAATAGTAAGAGATCACAATAATTATCTACTTATAATCTAAATATTCTTGTACAATATATTTTTTTTTACAAACCACTCTTTAACAGTCATTCTAAATTTATGAAAGTTATATTTTTTGAACATATCTGGTAATTTATTATATATTTTTATGCACATAATAAAAGTATTATTATTTACAAGACTCAAATTTGTCCCAGGTCTATGAAGTTTATTTTGCATAGAGCGAAGATTTCTATTTGTTACTTCACATTTTCTTTGAAACAAATTTGTATGTTGATGTACAAACAAACAAATGTCAAATATGTAGATACAAGGCAGTGTAAGCAGAGTGTATTTTCTAAAATAAGGTCGACAGGAATCAGTTTACTTCAGTCCAAAGATGGCTCTTAAACATTTTTTTTGCATGACAAATGCCTTATCTCTGTGCACAGAATTGCCCCAAATCAAAGTTCCATAACGGAGAGAGGATTGGACATAGCCATTAAAAGCAATGATGGCAGCGTCTTGCGACACAGTCTGACGAATTCGACTAAGAGCAAACACAAATTTATTCAATTTTGAACAAAGTGCCTGTATGTGCTGCTTTCAGTTACAAAAACTATCTACAGTAATACCAAAAAAATTTGTGTGTGGTACTATATTCCTTCCTTCAAATTGACTATTAAGATTAACATGTTTACTTTTATGTGTTCCAAACTGAATATATTTAGTTTTTTCGACATTAACTCGTAAATTATTTTCACTAAACCATTTCATTATTTTTGATAAAGCTGTAATAATACTATCTTCATAGCTGTTTTTATCACCCTTAAATATAATAATGGTGTCATCGGCAAATAAAATACATTCATGAGGTAGTATGCTACTTGGTAAATCATTGATATATAAGAGGAACAAAAGAGGACCCAATACGCTGCCCTGTGGTACACCAAGTTTGTTATTCATAAAGGTAGAATTATAACTTTCAAGACATTTACTTTTCGGACAAATTTTTTGGGTAAGCACACATTGTTTCCTTTTCGACAAATAGCTTTCGATCCAGTCATATCTTGGTCCTCGAATACCATATTTGTAGAGTTTAGAGAGAAGACGTTTGTGGCATACAAAATCGAACGCCTTTCTCATGTCTAAGAATAGAACTGTAACGAGAATTTTATCATTGAGGCAACTTGTTATTGTTCTAATTAATTTGAATGTAGCTAATGATGTACTTTTACACTTACGGAATCCATTTTGTTCTTCTCTTATAACATTATTACTGTCTAAAAAACTGTTCAACCTACCAAGCATTATCTTTTCAAATAATTTTGAAAATATGGGAATTAAAGTAATTGGTCTATAATTTAGTAGAGAAGTTTTGGCACCTTTCTTATGAAGTGGTTTAACAATAGATTTCTTTAAAACGTCTGGAAAAGCACCTTCAACTAAGAGTTGATTGATTACAAATGTGAGAAGTTGAACTATTGCAAGAATAAAGTTTCCGTGACCACGGCCCCTGGAAAGGTGCCGAAACGTTGGATAAACCAAAATATCTCTAAAAACAACTAAAATTTAAGCAAGGTGTTAAATAAATTACGTGAAAAAATCCGTGAAAGTGTTTTATTTATATGGACAGTTCGCGCAGAAATCTAATATGTGTTTATTGCAAGAATACTCATTTTAACAATATCAGTGCGAATTTCGTCATAGCCAAGAGATTTAGAATTTTTAAGCGATTGAACAGTTTTTAGTAATTCACTTTCAGTGACTGGTCTTAAGAATACTGTGGGTTTTACAAATTCTATGTTTTCATTAATCTTGTTCGAATTCAAAGATGAACAATTATCCTGTACACTTTCTATGAAATGTTGATTAAAAATTTCCGAAATAGACTGCGGATCACAATATTCATTCTCAGATGTACATATTTTGTGTATTGAACCTTCATTAGAATTCTTAGTATATCTATTAATGACATTCCATACTGCTTTACATTTATTATCAAATTTATTTATGTATTTGACATTATTATTTTTTGTGACGTTTTAATACGTTTCTTTAGAATTGATGTATATTTTTTATAAATATTGTTATACCCACAGCGGTCACTACGATTCATCAAGTATAGTTACGTTTTCTATTACAACTTTTTACAATACCTTTAGTTAGCCATTTCATTGACTGCCTTTTTAACCGACTTCAAAAGAAAAGTAGGAGGTTATCTATTCGTCGTGTTTTTTTATGTTTTATTTATATGTATCTACACCGATTACTCGAAGACGGCTGAACCGATTAAAATGATTCAAACGTTATAACATCAGGTTTTTCCCAACTTGGTCCCATTTTTTGAAATTTTGAAATCGGTTCAGTAGTTTTCAGGAAATCTTGAAAATACTGTCGTTTTCGTTACCACTTTATTAACCGATTGATGCGGTTTATGTGTAGGTGCAATATAATATCATACCTATTTATAAGGATACACGAACATTGCTTGCATGACGCACTAAAAAGAGTGAAATCAAAATTATTTTTATTAAAAAATAAAACCGCCTTCAAAAAAAATCCACCTAAAAGTAAGAAATAATACCTCTAATAACGTAAGTACTTTGAAGTCGGGCGGATCTAAACAAAAACACAAAAAACACGACCGACTTCAAAGTACTTACGTTATTAGAGGTATTATTTCTTACTTTTAGGTGAGTTTTTTTTTGAAGGCGATTTTATTTTTTCAAAAACCTTTTTACTTTTACAACGGTAAAACATAAATTATAAAATAATTTGTACAGATTATAAAACTCGTTAAAGGATTCAAAAGCATTATGGTCTGTGTTATAAACCATAGAAAAAGAAACACTTTGCAGGTATTCAAGGAACTTCTCTTGGTTTTCAGTTTTCACGGCAGTAATTTCTTTGAAGTTCATACCACCATCTTCTTACGGGTGTTCTTCTTTCTTTTATAGGGATCTTAATTACTTGGGCTGTATGATCAGATAAGCCTAATTCATGTACACCAGAAGTATTTTTTTTTATATTAGTCGCAATTTGATCTATACACGTTTTGGTATCCTTTGTTATTCTGGTAGGTTCTTTAAAAATAAAACGTAACTATATCAATAACGAAATCTTTACCTTTACTTTTACCTTTGACTTTACCGAGAGATTTCATAACTTTTTATCAAGAAATAAGTAGCTCCAGCGAGAGTTGGTCAGTTTTTTTATAGGATGATTTTGGTGAGATTTATCTTTAACTAGAACTAGGTACATATAATTTGCATTATGGTTCATTTATGTATATTTTTACAGAACAGTCAACTGTAAGCGGGAATATAATAACAGATATACCACAGTCAGCAGTAGACGAGGCGCTCTTTATAGAAGAGGGTGAATATTCCACAATGAAATTTAACTACGTTGATGACCAATTCGTTGGATGGCAAAATGCTTCATCGGCTTATATTTGTTACGACGACTATATCAGATGCCTCGTCTCTCAGTGAGTATACCATGTAGGGCAGGCGTACCGGTTTTGGCCACTGTACCGGTTTTGGCCACTTTTTGCTCTAAAAGTTTTCTAAACAACTTTTAGCAATTTTTGATAAAGGCAATTAAAATAAAGTATTTTAAGGTAATAATAACAACCGTTAGAATTCCTTATGCCATAAGTTTTTTTTCCAATAAATTCCATTTTCTGTTTGAAAAAATGTTTTGTATGAAAATTTTAAGAAATTTGTTTTGGATGAAATACTTTATAAACCTTTGTTTTTTACAATTAAATTGTTGTTTTGCAATTAACTGGTTTCTAGCGCATTAGAATATATTGAATTTACCTGGGTTTGGTTTTGATTTTTCGCAATACTTACAAAAGTTTAACTATCAGTAAGTGGCCAAAACCGGTACATTTGGCACCTCTCACACATTATGTGTAATATTAAAAAAACTATTTTACTTTTATAAATTTGATGCATTTGCCTTGAAAGGTAGATAAATTATCTATAATTTAAGATATAATTTGTGTCTTAAATACCTAAGACCATTTAGTACTTAGTGCTTAAAAGTCAAAAAATCCTTAAAGTGGCCACAAAGGGTACCTCTGCCCTACATACGGCGGCACATCAGACTATACATACAGACCGCTTTTATACCCTACGTCAGGGGTTCCCATACTTTTTTTACTGTGATGCCTTTGGGCATTGGCCAATCGATTGCGACGCCCCCTTTGGGCATGTTTTTTCACAGAAGATATTCATTTCACTTTTTTGGATGGCTACTAACTAATGAAAAGGATGTGCTTGCTTTTCTGCAAGAGCCTCTCAAAACGGGACTAAGTTTGAATTTGCAGTTACGATATAACACTAAATTCTTAAGAAACTGAGCTTCAAAACAGTCACAAAGTGTAGGTAGTACTAGAACGCCTCGCGGCGGGCGTCCGCGTCCCTAAGAATACGCACAGTTTGGGAAGCCCAGCCCTACGTAATAAAATATGTTATCGCATTTCAACTGTACCACTAGTGTAAGTTTTTATGTTATTTGACATAAAAACTTACACTATGGGCACGTTTAACTTGATGTACTGTCGAGCGTAACTATAATTGTTTCTTAATATGTAAAAACAATTTCACTTTTTTAAATTTGAATTATGGATGTACCTTTAAAGGTAGATAAATTTCCTATAATTTAAGATCTATTTTGTGTCTTAAATACCTAAGACCATTTAGTACTTAGTGCTTAAAAGTCAAAAAATCCTTAAAGTGGCCACAAAAGGTACCTCTGCCTACCTACATAACAAGCAGCAGTACGTCAGGTTATACAAAGCTGTCAAAACTGTATGCGACCTAGTATTTTGTCGTAAGCGACAGGTACTATATTTACGCGATATATCAGTTGATGGAGGTTAAGACAAAAACTAACGGGTTTTATTTACCTTACGATAAAAACAACATCAAAATTTAATAAAATCTGAATTATTTTCTAACTATGAACTCTAAAGTCTCACCACCGGTAGCACCAAGTTTTTTTTTTACATTATACTATTACTTTTACAGGGTTTATGGTTTAAAAATGTATGGGATTTGACAGTTTTGACAGCAAAATTCAGTTACTTTTTACGAATTCGTAAAATGAATATTTTGGTGCAACCGGCTGTCAGTGTATAGGTAACATCGTAATTCGTAACGTAACTGCCAAAGTGTTTTTATAGTATCAACTGATTTTGCACCTTATAACACTGACTTTAAAGTTCACAGTTGAATATAATTCATTTTTATTAAATTTTGAAGTTTTTATAGTAAGTTACAAGTAACAACCCATTCAGTTTTTTGTCGTAACCTTCATCGGCTAATTATAACACGTAGTGTACCTGTCGTTTACAGCAATATACTAGGTTGCTGATAAAATATAAATAGGTTTTAGGTTATACAACGTGTTACAAAAAAATACCCCTAAAGCCGAATATGGTTGATTTGATAGGATAGGGACCATCAAACTGAACAACTTTTACTACGGGAAAAATTTGAAATCGTGAAAAAAAATCGGCTGTTTCATGTTTACTGTTTCGGTTTTTTCTTTAAAGATGTTATTCTTGAAAAGGCTCTATTGACTATTTTTATTCTTTCGTTATTACAAATCAAAACTTTATGTAAAATATTTGAGTAGTTTATGTTGTGACAACCCTGACCCTTGACGAAATTTCTGTGCATATACCTAAGCAGTGGCGGCATGCGTTTATCAACAAACGAGTCGGCTCACTGTAGGTTCTTTTGGGTGTTTGTGCACTACACTGAATTTTACCGATCCGGAAAAAAACGGATGCTTGTATTTTAATAATTAATTATTTTAAATAATAGAATTTATTTATTTCGTGTAGTTTAGGGTTCGAAACATTGAAACGACACGAAATAAATAAATTCTTACTATTATAAATGAGTAAATTATAAAAATACAAGCATCTGTTTTTTTCCGGATCGGTAAAAGTCAGTGTAGTGCACAAATGCCCTATTATCTGTCCCCGACTGTATGTGCTGTGACCTTTATCCTCCTCGCTTTGTAAACTTTGCCGTGCCTGTGTTTGTGCTTGTATATGCCCGATATTTTCTATGTACTCCTTCTGTGAAGTGTGCGTATAATTTGTGTTAGACAATATACCCATAAAACAGTAAGTTTACCTTTATCCCACACGTGAAAAGGCCCATACTAGATGTCGGACGACGAAATCGGATGTACGCAAACAGTATTACAGAGACATGAAAAATGCAGTCTCGATTGCCATTAGAAATAAAAAGCGCGCTTTCTTTAATCACTGTGTCAATTCAAACACAGATAACCCGAAACTTTTTTGGAAGAACTTAAAGCAAAAAATATTGCCAAATGATGGAAAGCGCGAGTGCCTTCCCCGATTGCTTTGGAGACCCAAATTAGACTAAGCTCCCGTTGTACTAAACCCTACCTCATAAGGTGGCAGCTCAAAAATGTAATGCAGTGATAGATACTACTTAGGAACACTGGATTTTAGTAGGTTGCCGTCGAATATCCTGGAAGAACTTCTATTTTTGTTCGTCTTCAAATCGCTATTTTGATCGAAAATTACATCACAAGGTGGCAGATCGAAACGTTTACGCATCGAAAGAGACACATTTGGACATAACAACTCGCATAGGTTGCCGGCCCAAACCGTGGCAGGTTTCAAGGTCAGCCAAGTTTTATGAGCCCCAAAAATGGGATAAATTACCTCATCAGGTGGCACGCTGAAACTGATGCAGATCGATTGCCCTAGACATGCCATTCATTAATATATAGGGTTGCCTGCCTTCAGCTTGGCAGTTTTTCTGGTCAGCCACCCCGAACAATGTATTACAAAATCTTGGAATAACGAGAAATTCTTGAATAGATGCTATGGTTCCGGGTATAATTTAGTAAAAATCGTGATATCAACTTAAACTCGACGTACTAACAGACTTGCGTCTTATGGTGTTGAAATAATAGGGTAAATGTACCAGTTTTGGTCATTTCTCATAGGTACTTACCTATATCTTTAAATATTGAAAAAGAGTGATGTTGCCTTTTACGTTCAACGTGATATAAGTAGTATAACGGGCAATTTTGTGCTGTATAACAATATTTATTATGTTCACTTCAAATCACAGGTGATGATTTTTATGAGTTGAGTTTATTTTTATGTTTTACTAGCTTTCTGCCCCGCGGCTTTTTCCGTGGTAAAATGTACCTACCATATGTGCTATTCTGGTATCTAAGCTATAACACAGTAACGTTTCATTCGGATCCGTTCTCTAGTTTTTGTTTGAAGACGTAAGAAACTGATGCAGATCGATTGCCTTAGACATGCCATACAGTTTTTCTGGTCAGCCACCTCGAACAATGTATTACAAAATCTTAGAATAACGAAATTCTTGTATAGATGCTATGGTTCAGGGTATAATTTAGTAAAAATCGTGATATCAACTTAAAGTCGACGTACAGACTTGCGTCTTATGGTGTTGAAATAATAGGGTAAATATATATATATATTTATTCTTTATTGCATAAAAATAAAAAACATACAAAAGGCGGACTTAATGCCCTTAGGCATTCTCTACCAGTCAACCGGAAAGAAAGTGACAAAATGCTGTGGCGGCAATAAAAATAACAATAACAGTTTTTTTTAAAGAACCCGTATTTGTTAAATAAACACATAATGAAGCTAAATTATACATACAATCTTATAAATAAATAATACATATATACTGATACGATAATATACATATATATACTTATACATACATACAATACAATACTTAACATACCATGACATGTGTCAGAGATGACGAGACTAATGTAGAGAATTTAAGTAATGCTCTCGCACCAACCGCTTAAATACGAACTTGCTGGGGGCACTGCGAATTTTCAGGGGCAAAGCGTTCCAGAGGCGAACTGCCGAAAGGGAGAAGGAATGGGAGACGAAGCCAGAAGAATGGGAAGGAGTTTTTAGAAGAAGATTCGAACTGGAGCGAAGATCACGATGATGGGAGTCGCCCAGAAACTGAAACCTGACTTTCAGGTATTCTGGGGTAAGTGGATCGAAAAGAAGGTTGAAGAGAAAACACATAACTCTAAGGTTCCTACGCTCACGGATAGGAAGCCATTTGAGTTTCTGTCGGTAGTGAGAGATATGGTCGTATTTACGTAACCCATATATGAAGCGGATACAGTTGTTGAGAAGACGATCCAACTTACTGAGAAGATTCTCGTTAAGATCAGTGCTGCAAATATCAGCGTAATCGATTATGGGAAGGACTAGAGCCTGTATTAACGCGATCTTAGTGCTCGAAGGGAGAAAAAACTTAAACCTATACAGAGATCTAAGGGCGTTGGTTACCTTCAAGGAAACGTCATCAATATAAGCTGTCCAGGAGAGACACGAGTCAATTGTTAAGCCCAGGTCTTTGACTTGATGCGAGTAGGGTATTACATCACTATTATATTTTAAAGGAGTAACATCGCTCAAGTTAAGACTTGCTATTCGCCGTGAACTGCCAACAATGATAGCCTGGCATTTACCTGAGTTCACGGAGATACCGTAGTTGGACGACCATTTGGAAATCCGTTCAAGATCACGGTTGAGTAACGCAACTGCATCATTCAAACAGTGAGCATAGTGTTGTGCGTAAATTTGTAAGTCGTCGGCATACAAATGGAAAGAAGAGGTTAAATGGACAGTAAGAGAATTTATAAATAATGAGAAGAGAAGAGGAGAGAGAATACCGCCTTGCGGTACACCAGCCTCCAAGTCACACCACTCGGACAATGTCTGATCAACACGGACGGCTTGCTGGCGTCCGCGAAGGTAAGAGGAAATCCATGATAAAACAGTAGATGAAAGGCTTAATTGGGAGAGCATGGTGAGAAGTAACTCGTGGTCAACTGCGTTAAAAGCGTTAGAGAAATCTATCAAAACTAGCACAGTCAGTCGCGAGGCCTCACACCCGTCTCTCACGTCTTCTAATACTTTAGTGAGTGCTGAAGTGGTACTGTGACCAGGTCTAAAGCCAGACTGGAAGGGGCTGAGGAGATTATTGGATAGGACAAAGGATGAGAACTGTTTGTGTACAGCAGCTTCAAGGATCTTGGAGAGGAAGGGAAGGATTGAAATAGGTCTGTTTAGGGAATTAGGGCTTTGGGTTTTAGGTAAAGGGATAACGATAGCTTTACGCCACGGGGTTGGAAAAGTTCCTGAGGAAAGGGAGTGATTGATGATGAAAGTTAAAACGGGAATTAAGCAGTCAAGCAAGAGGGTTATCATAAGTCTACTTACATCATCACAGCCAACAGCATTAGACTTGATGGAATGGACAATCTTGCGGACCTCATCCTCAGATAAAGGTGTAAAAGAGAATTCAGGTGCAGAACATGAAGTCGCAGCAGAGATGTTGGAAAGAGTAGCAAGTCTAACGTTGCTTGCGAGGGGGTTGACGAATGAGAAATGTTTGTTCAGTTCACTTGAAGTGAACGAGGGCTTGTGTGGAGCACGAGATTTTCCAATCCCAAGCGTGCGCAAAAACTTCCAAATATTGGCAGGAGTAGATTCGTGGACGTTATTGTGTATGTATCGGCGTTTGGCCCTTCGAACCATCTGGTTGCACTTGTTTCGGGCAGATTTGAAAGATTCCCAAAAGTCGTCAGTACGGTGCTTTTTATAAGTACGGAAAGCTCGGTCGCGCCTTCTCATTGCCATACGCACGGCAGGAGTTATCCACGGCGCAGGGGGCCGTTTGACCTTAACATTCTTGAGCGGCGCATGTGTGTCATACAGTAAGAGAACAGCAGAGTTGAAATGGTCAACCATTTCGTCAATCGAAGTGGAGTTAAGAATGGGAGACCAGTCGACGGAGCACGCATCTGATGTTAATTTTTCCACGTCCAGTCTAGCAAAGTTGCGCATACAGACTATAGATGGCTTTGGCTTGGGAGGTTTTACCTTATAAGCTAAGAATAAAAGGTCATGTTTAGAGAAGCAGGGAGCAGGCACTTGGCCATGTTTAAGAACGAGATCAGGAGAAGAAGTAAGAATATGGTCAATCCAAGAATCATCAGTGTAGAGATTGTGGTGAGTGGGACCAAGAGGTAGAAGGGAAAGATCAGCTGAAGTTACAAGGGACAGAAGCTTTCGTGAGGCAGGTGATTGTTTGAGGAGATCGGTATTCAGGTCACCCATGATTATCAGGTGTTTGTAATCAGTGGAGAAAGTATGGAGTAGGGAGTCTAAATCAGAAAAATAGTTAACAGTTGGGGGGCAGTACACGACTCCAAGAACAACCTTAACACCCTTGAGATCAACCTCAATAAATAAGTACTCCATACATCCAATATTGGACGATGTCGATAGTATGCGGCACTGAAACTGACTGGCAAGGTAAATGGCTACACCACCACCGCCCATACCAACACGGTCATTCCTAATTAAGGTGTAACCGGGAATAGAATAGCAAGTACTGTTAAGGCAAGGCTTAAGCCAGCTTTCTGAAATCAGGATTGCATGAATGGGACCTGAAGAAAAGGTGTCAAGCAGGTCGGTATGGTGGCAGGGTATGCTTTGAGCATTAATATGGCACACACTAAGACAATTGGAGAGGCCTCCAAACTCACGATCCAGGGTTGTCTTTACTGAGTCGTCAATGGAACTATCAAGAGATCGGAACGAGGAACAAGTACTATCCGCAGAGAAAAATTCTTCGGAATCTGACATATCACAATAATGCTATTAAAATAAAATATAATATTAATAATACAATATTATAGACTATAAATATAAAAATAAACTATAAATACAAATTAATTTCTAAGATATGACTATGATTATTTTCTTGAAAAGCACACCTTGCCGTTTCACTGGTAAAGTTAACAGAAAAAAAAAATAAAGAGTTAAACTAAAACTAAAACACACAGGCAAACACAGAAGAGCATCTAAAAAAGAAAAAAAAAATTAAAAAAAAAGCTATGAAACAAAACAAAACTACATTAACGTTTTGTTCACACGGGATCCGTCATCAGTGACGATTAGTCAAAGAAGACGAGACAAAGTAGAAAAGACGTATGCGTAATTTCTCATGATTCATCGAAGTGTGAACACGTACGAATCGCAAAAAAAAAAAAAAAAAAAGATTTAACGTAAAACGTCGTCGTGTGAACGAACCGTGAAAACAGACTTAATAATTTTAACGCAAAGTACAGCAGTTATAAAACAAAACAAAGGTCTGCATAAAATATAAACACAAAAATGAGATTAATAATCTAAAAGGAAATTTCTGAACGCAGCCTTTGATTTTATTGAGGTTAAGGCTGTATGATTAACTATGCTCAATACAAAAAAAGGCATGGTGCCAATGCCAGTAAATTTATTTATTTTAACCTAATCTAATCTGTGTAGTTGCTGCCAAAGTCACTGTCAGCTGTCAATCAACTGACATTGTCATTCTTTCAGTTGTCAACTTGCCAAACAAAAAGAAATTTACCGCACCGGTTTTAATAAAATTTTATCGTAAATATAATAAAGAAAGAAGGTACCTAACACAGCACAGCAATTTAAAATAAATAGTACTGACTACCTGAAATAATACTAGTTAAGCAATTAAGCTGGCTATGGAATGATATCTACATCTATAACAGGACAGGACAGAACTGAAACAGAGTTCAGTTTATGACATTAATACAAACTATAAAGTACCTAGATTACAAAGCAAATTAACAGGCGCAAATCGCATACACCTCAGAACAAAAGCAAGAATGGTTATTGTAGGTACCTATTTGGTGGTTTTGTTTACTCCACGTCTTGACCGGGCAGGAGCCATGTCAGATTGTACGGGTGCAGGTTTAGAAGCTATTTCGGTATCAGGAGCTGTTGATGGAACGGGATGTTGGCTGATTAGCTTGTCCAAGTCATCGAAAGAGACAATACGCCGCCGCAGCCCATCAGGGGTTTTTATATTTATGACACCATCCGACGTCCACGTACTTCTTACTCCAAAGTGTTTGCGTGCGCCTAAAAAGATTGCCTGTCGTGTCTTCGTCAGGAACTCGGAGATAACAAATGTAGTAGGTACCCTTTAGCTTGGTCTTGCTCCTCCAAATGTTAAGACGAGTCGACCGCTCTGAGAAGCGTACAATAACAGGACGGGTACGGCTTTCAGCAGGTTGACCTAATCTATGGCAATCCTTAATCAAGGCAGAGGTCACGGTAATACCCAGATTATCATGAAAGACAGCAGCTACTTTAAACGGCAGATCTTCATTCAGCTCTTCGGGAACGCCGCTGAGAAGAAGAGATTTTTGACGATGTCTCATCTCAATGCTGTCGACTGACTGCACAACCAAAGACATTTGTTGCCGCAGTAAAGAAAGGATATCGCCCACCTGATCTCGGAAGGTATTGAAGTCTTCCTGTAGCAGATATAATTAAGAAAGAAATATTTTTTTTATTGTCACAATTTTTTTACATGTTAGTGATGAAGTCCCTGACCCCTATATTAGGTTTATCACCTGAGTGACAGAGGCCAGTGCCCTCTTCGTTACAAAGGTACTTCAAATAATAAATTAAATTAAATCAACAATAAAAGCATACAAAATTCTAATTTGGAACTTATAGTAACAAACAACTAATTACCAGAAAGAAATGTGTGTGTGTATGTGTGAGTGTGTGTGCACGCGCGCGCGTGTGTGTGTGTGTGTGTATGTGTGTGTAATTAATTTATAATAAAGACTCAGTTTGCTCATAGGTAAGGGTCAGCAACCAATTTCTTATTTTAACTTTGGCTTCCGTAAGTGTTAATGGGTAGAAATCTACTTTTTTATTAACTTTGTTGTATAGATACCTAGAGAAGAATGCATGCTGCCGTTTAGCAAACGCAGTACGGAATTTAGGAAGGTTACAAACACCTACAATAGTTCGTTTGTTTCGGTATTTTTTGTCGTATGGGGTAACTTTGTGTTGTTTTAAAAGTATTTGGAGAATGTATATTTGTCTTACAGTAAGATATTTGTGGAGATCCTTGGGGGAGGCCTATGCCCAGCAGTGGGCGTCGTACGGCTGAAATGATGATGATGATGAAGGACTTCACATTTTTCATATAGCAGTTTAGTAGGGAATCTGTATGGGCTGAAGGTCATGACTTTTAAAAGTGACCTTTGAGCTCTTTCCAGGTTAATCATAAAAGTTTTGCAAGCGCCACCCCATATACAAATACAATATCCAAGAATTGATCGAGAAAGTGAAAAATAGATGTTTTGTAAGAGGTTAAAATCTGCTACATGCCGTAATCTCTTTAATGCCCATATAAGTTTTCGCTGACAAGACGCTGTGAGGTTAATATGACTCTTCCAATTTATGTTTTCGTCCAAAATCACTCCGAGGTATTTGATTTGATTACTTTTTTCTATTATGGGACATGAACATTTAGCAGTATCTGAGAAGTTACAAGAATGAAATTTTAAAGTTAAATTAGCTAGGTTAATTTTAGTCAAATGAAATTGTACATATTTAGTTTTAGAGCTGTTTAAGGTCAAAAGATTTTCTCTAAGCCAGGAACCAACATTATGAAGTCCATCTTCAGCTACTTGCCTAACTTCGTCCCAAGTCTCTCCATGAAATATAAGAGCCGTGTCATCAGCATAAATGAAAATCTTACAGTTTGCTAAAAGTTGTTGACATAAATCATCAATATATATCAGGAAGAGACTCGGACCAAGAATGCTACCCTGGGGTACACCAAAGGCAACCGATACACCAGGACTGAGATGATCCCCAATTCTGACTTGTTGTATGCGGTCCGTAAGAAAGTCCGAAAAGAGTTTAAGGGCATTATCTCTAATACCAACTTTCTCTAGCTTGGTCACAAGTGTGGGGATCGAAACCGTGTCAAATGCCTTGGCCAAGTCAAGGAAAATTGTCGCCCTTGTCTTTTCTCTGGGAAATGGACTTCAGCTGCGCTTCGAAGTCAGTCATCTTAGCCATCAGTGTCGCCTCCAAGCTTTTTTGGGAATCCAGCAGTGTAGATACAGTGGCCATAGTGCAAGTGTGTGAACACAAATGGGAATATTAAAGTGACAAGTGCAGGAACAATGTGAGGTGGCAGGTTAGTGCAGTTTTTCAATTAGATACACATTGGATCGATTGAACCACAATGTATGATGATAGTTATACAAAAAACTAAGGAATTAAATTAAAATTTGGAATAAAAAACTATGTTTTCTATTTAATTTAAATAAAGCTGAACAGAGATACGTATTTACGTTTTAAGCAACTACCGCCAAAAAAAAAGTACCGGTTTTGGTTATTTCTCCGCATATCTTCAAATATTGAAAAAAGTGATGTTGCCTTTTAAGTTCAACGTGATATAGTTATCCTCCTGTTAATGATCGAGAGAAATATTTTTTTTTACATTCGGCGGGTTCGATTCCCAGTTCAGACAGTTGATTACTTAAAATTCTTTGAATGCAGTTCGTTTTCTTTTTTAAATAAAAATGAAGTCTCCTTTCAGTAAAATTTTATATCTTCAGTATTTAAGGTACTTTCCCTCCATGTGAGTTAATTTTGGGACGCCCTGTATATTAAACTCTTGCGTTACTGACTGACTGATAGACAACGCACAGCCAAAATTACTGGGCGCAAGAAGCTGAAATTCGGCATGTATGTTCCTTGGGGAGTGAAAGGTAAGGAGTGGAAGGTGAGGAAGGAAAGCACTAAAAGAGGATTTTTAGAAATTCCTCCTTTAAGGGGGTAAAAATGGGGGTCCAAACTGTTGTATGTGACTGGCTAATCAAAATTTGAATTTATATTTCTTTTACTTATATTGTATTCTGATTGACACTTCAATAAATGAAGTCAAATACAACACACACAGACGAAGTCGCGAGCGGAGCGATAGTTATATAGGTATATACAAGAAGATGAATAGAATTGCATATTCACTTCATTTTTTTCAAAGTACACGTACAAACATAAAAGAAATACAAAGTTACTTACACACTATTTTAGGGTTCCGTGCCCAAAGGGTGTAAACGGGACCTTAGTTCTAAGACTCCGCTGTCCGTCTGCTCCAACATCGTCTGAGGGACTCCTCATCACCAAGTGAAGCGAATTTGTCTCACCAGAACAAAACAAATGAGCCCAAACTTGAGGGGTTTCATAGTGGTCATTAGAAGTATCATTGGCTTCCTCCCTGCTCCAACATCAGACCCTCACCACCAAGTGCAGCGAATAGGTCTCATCAGAACGAAACAAATGAGCCCAAACTCAAGGGGTTTCCTAGTGGTCATTAGAAGTACCATTGGAGAGCAATGGAGCAATGGCTCTTCAATTTGTTTTTAAACAGTTGTATGAAAGCCCTGAGAGAACGTGACTGTGGAATTATGATGAAGGCGACCCAATTCAAGTGCTTCCTCTATGCTGACGACCAGGTAATACTTGCGTCTTCTGTGGGGGAGTTGTAGGAGATGTTGTCCGTTATGAATGATGATTTTGTGAGAAAAGGGATGAAAGTAAATGTATGTAAGACGAAAGTGATGGTTTTTGAGTGAGATGAAGAAATGTCTGACTGTACGGTAATGATAAGTGGTCAGAAAGTGGAACATGTGCGTGAGTTTGTATATTTGAGCAGTTTATTTACAAGGGATGGAAAGTGTGAGGAAGACATAGAAAGTCGAGTGAAGAAAGGGAATTCAGTGAACGGCGCTATACACTCAGTTATGAGTAGCCAAATCGTATCTGGAAAGGCGCGTATGGCTATTGATAACGGAGTGCTGGTGCCGACACTGATGTATGGAAGTGAGTCTTGAGTATGGCAGAAGAAGAATGAAATCAGGATAAATGCAGTATAGATGCGATCGTTGAGGAAAATATGTGGAGTTAAATTGAGTGATAGAGTGAGCAATGATGTGATTCGTGAAAGGTGTGAGCTGAAAGATGATATAGTGACAAGAATTGAGAAAGGAATGCTACGGTGGTTTGGTCACTTAGAGAGGATAAATGAAAGGCAAATTACGAAAGAGATATATTGCGCGAATGTGGAAGGACTGGTTGCGCAAAGGCGTCCCTGAAAAACCTACACGGACCAAATAGGAGGTGTACTAAAAAAGACTGGTGTACGCAGTGACAAAAACCGCCGGGCATGTATGAAAAGATTGGTGGATGTGAATGAAGCGAAAGAAGTGTGCAAGGATCGTAGCAGGTGGCGATCCATAGTCTCTGCCTACCCTCGTGGGAAATAGGCGTAAGTATTATGTATGTATGTATTGCAAATAATATTGTGTACATTTTATTGAAATTAATACACATTTTTCAAAATAGTGAAAACTGCTACAGTTTTATTAGTGTATACATATGAAAGAAAAAATCAAAGTAATCATTGTTAAAATTGTAATGAAACTATATTGTTTACATTGTTTGAAATCACATCGTTTACTAATTATTGTAATTCATTATGGCTTCATATTTTTGATTTTGAAAAATGTGTACTTTATTGCGAGAAACTCCGATAGTTATAAAGTATGTATTGATAAGATGACTATTTGTTACTGAAATTTTCAGAGTGTACATTTATTCGAAATTCTGTCCATGTATACCTTTCATTGCACGTGACTGTACGTGTGGGTTGACACTTAGGAATGATTTTTTTGTTGAATGTGTCTCATAAAATATAATTGCGAAACTGTGTTTGTTTGTCTGTTTCTTACGTCTTGAAGCAAAAACTAGAGAACGGATCTGGATGAAAAGTTACTGTGTTATAGCTTAGATACCAGAATAGTACATATGGTAGGTAAATTTTACCACGGAAAAAGTCACGGGGCAGAAAGCTAGTAAAAACATAAAAATAAACTCAACTCATAAAAATCATCACCTGTGATTTGAAGTGAACATAATAAATATTGTTATACAGCACAAAATTGCCCGTTATACTTTCTATATCACGTTGACCGTAAAAGGCAACATCACTTTTTCAATATTTAAATATATAGGTACCTATGAGAAATGACCAAAACTGGTACATTTACCCTATTATTTCAACACCATAAGACGCAAGTCTGTTGGTACGTCGAGTTTAAGTTGATATCACGATTTTTACTAAATTATACCCTGAACCATATCATATATTCAAGAATTTGACTCCATTCAGCGCCGTGCGGTTCGTATTGTCGACGATCCGAGACTCACGGACGGTTTAGAACCACTAAGTCACCGCAGAGATATAAGCTCTCTGTGTGTGTTCTACCGTCTATACAATGGGGAATGTTCTGAGGAGCTTTTTGAACTGGTGCCACCGTCACACTTCCGCCACCGCACCGCACGCCAAGTGAGTAGAACTCATCCTAAACACCCCCACATTCTTGACACCTGGAAATCAACAACTGTTCGGGCATCACGTTCGTTCCTTCCTCGAACTTGTAAGATGTGGAATGAGCTTCCTCCAGAGGTGTTCCCTTTGTGCTATGACATGGAGTTCTTCAAAAAGCGTGTAATTGGACCCTTAAACACAAAGGCTGGCAACGCATATGCAACCCTTCTGGTGTTGTAGATGTCCATGGGCGACGATGACTACTTCCCATCACGTGGCTCGTCTGCTCGTTTGCCCCTTTTTAATATATAAAAAAAAAAAAAAAAAAACTCGTTATTCTAAGTTTTTGTAATACATTGTTCGAGGTGGCTGACCAGAAAAACTGCCAAGCTGAAGGCAGGCAACCCTATATATTAATGAATGGCATGTCTAGGGCAATAGATCTGCATCAGTTTCAGCGTGCCACCTGATGAGGTAATTTATCCCATTTTTGGGGCTCATAAAACTTGGCTGACCTTGAAACCTGCCAGGGTTTGGGCCGGCAACCTATGCGGGTTGTTATGTCCAAATGTGTCTCTTTCGATGCGTAAACGTTTCGATCTGCCACCTTATGATGTAATTTTCGATCAAAATAGCGATTTCAAGACGAACAAAAATAGAAGTTCTTCCAGGATATTCGACGGCAACCTACTAAAATCCAGTGTTCCTAAGTAGTATCTATTACTGCATTACATTTTTGAGCTGCCACCTTATGAGGTAGGGTTTCGTACAACGGGAGCTTAGTCTAAATGTAATAAACAAACACTTCTAAATTTATTGTTTTTGTAATGTCATATTGTGAGACTGAATAAAGTTATTTGTATTTGTATTTGTATTTGTATTTGTACTTCTTAGATTTACCAGGTTCGGGGACGGTTCCTATTTCGCGGCTCTCCTATTACGAACACCACCGGCATCATTCTTTTTCAACACCTTTTAAGCTACAACCAGTTACTGAGTCTGACGTCTCGAAGTATATACTGTCTGTGAAATCCAATGCTACCGGTTGTGATAACATCAGTAGGGGCATGGTTCTGATGACATTGCCACGCACGCTTGCTGTTATCACTCAAATTATAAATAGGTCTATTGCTAGCTGTACAGTTTCTTCTCAGTGGAAGACATCACTCATTACACCACTGCCGAAAGTTGAATGTTTTTAAAAATTAATTATGCTATATAAAGTTATGCGTTTTAAAGTATGCTTTACGAAATTATGACAAACGGAAATATGAATTTCGAAGATTATGCTTTTTAATATTATACCTTTCAACTATTATGCATTGTTATCATTATGCGTTATGAAATGTATGCCAAGGAATAAAATGCTTTTCAATATTTATGCCTTATGATGTATGCCAAATGAAATTATGACAATCGACTGTATGCGTTTCAATGTGTCACCATCCTGGACCTACACAAAAGTCTGAAATATTACTTTGTTTGGTTAGGGCCTTAGAACATTGTAATGATATTTTTAATGTTTTCCTATTCCTACAATAGGATTATTTTTAATTAATTAGAACTAGGTAATTTAATAAAACGGTATACATATTTACAATTATGTATTTTCTCTACTGTACAATAAGTAAGAATGTCATGATTTTTTTAATTCGACAGGCAATAAAATGGTATACAGTTTTACAATAATGTATTTTCTCTTCTACTACGTACTATTTCTCAAACATGCATGGAAATAATCAAATAAATAATAAGGGAAGACCAGTTAGGAAATCAAATCCATTGCAGGAGCGTTTGAATTTGGAACATTGGAACGCTCCAGAAATGTTGTATGAACAGCGTGCTGGAGTTATTGATTGATTGAATCTCTTTTATCATTTTCGGCATACCAAAGTGCTTCTTTGCTTAGTATAAATTGCGTTCACGTGGCTGTATAGCCATAAATGTATGGCACAGACGATACTTAAATAAAAACTTGGCGGCAAAACTGAAAACTCGCCTTGATTTTGTTATTTACATACTTACTCATACAATAATAACATTTTCATAAAAAATGTCAATAAAAAAATTCACAGTCTGGTCTAATTTTTAGCTATGAGTAATAAATTTATTGTAATAAATAATAATTATAATGAGGGGAAAAAAAGGAGGGAGGTTTTTTGGAAGTCGGTAAAAAATGGTTAAGTAGTCTATTGCTGGTCGAGTATGAGTTTGAAGGCCGAGCCGTAGGCAAACTCACTAATACGAGACAGGCAATTGCCATTCCCACCAAGGCATATAATTATACTTAGTGCTTTTCTGAAAAGAATGCAGGGAAATAAAACAGACTTTTTATATAATTATACATTTAATTTAATTAATAAAAGTTACATTTTAGTTATATTGGGGCAATCACTAAAAGATAATGTTATTGATTTCCCCGGTACATTTGTTTGTTAGTTGAACTTCTGATGAGGTTTGCAGGTGGGCATTGGATGTAGTGTTAGATGGCTTACCTTTATCTCGTTTTTTTCAACTCATAAAATTTTCATATACTTATATGTATTTTTCTTTTAACTTCGCTGGAAGCAGGTTTTCCATTTTTGATTTGGCTACTGAGGGCCTAGACAAGCAGCTTTCTAATAGATATCGCCAGTAGAATAGAAAGAAAATGTATGGGATTGATATTAATTTAGTGGTCACGTGACATTTCAATCGCTAATGTCAATCCCATACATTTTCTTGGAGGGCTGATCTTAATTCTGGTGGAGTACATACAATCAATCTCCATTTCACCCTCTGAATCGTTTGAACTCATTTTAATTATTAAATTTATATTTATTACGATAAATTGATTACTCATAGCTGAAAATTAGACCAGACTGTGAATTTTTTTATTGTCATTTTTTATGAAAATGTTATTATTGTATGAGTAAGTATGTAAATAACAAAATCAAGGCGAGTTTTCAGTTTTGCCGCCAAGTTTTTATTTAAGTATCATCTGTGCCAATAGGCAAACGCATTTGTGGCTATACAGCCACGTGAACGCAATTTATACTAAGCAAAGAGGCACCTTAGTATGCCGAAAATGATAAAAGAGATTCAATCAATTAATAACTCCAGCACGCTGTTCATACAACATTTCTGGAGCGTTCCAATGTTCCAAATTCAAACGCTCCTGCAATGGATTTGATTTCCTAACTGGTCTTCCCTTATTATTTATTTGATTATTTCCATGCATGTTTGAGAAATAGTACGTAGTAGAAGAGAAAATACATTATTGTAAAACTGTATACCATTTTATTGCCTGTCGAATTAAAACTTTCTAAAATCATGACATTCTTACTTATTGTACAGTAGAGAAAATACATAATTGTAAATATGTATACCGTTTTATTAAATTACCTAGTTCTAATTAATTAAAAATAATCCTATTGTAGGAATAGGAAAACATTAAAAATATCATTACAATGTTCTAAGGCCCTAACCAAACAAAGTAATATTTCAGACTTTTGTGTAGGTCCAGGATGGTGACACATTGAAACGCATACAGTTGATTGTCATAATTTCATTTGGCATACATCATAAGTTCTGAATTTCGTTTAAATGGAAGAAAACAGAGGAGCAGGGGGACGGGGGGGCGCAGCCCCCCACCAAGGGGGCTCGGGGGGCGAGGCCCCCCGCCACCCAGAAAATCCTAACAGTCGTTTTAGGTTAGGTTAGAACAGTGACCAAAACGCCAAGCGAAGCGAGTGTGCTGCGGCAGCGGCCGGCGAAGCGCCAGAAAAGACTTTTTTAATTTCACAGACCTAGCTTCAACATAAATAAACACAAGATAATACCCCGTTAAATTTATGCATTTTGAATATTATGCCTTTTAAGTATTATGACATTTAAATGTTATGCCTTTAGATAATTATGCTTATTGAAATTATGCCTTTCGATGATTATGCCTTTCAACACGATGCGTTTCATGTTTATGGCGAAAAAATGTTATGCGTTTCATTAGGTAACCAGGATATTAAAATCAAAAACAATTTCAATCGAAAAACCTACATCCTATACTTACATGCACCAAAATATTGTTATTTCCCAAAAAATTGCAACAATACTGCCAAACAATACTGTTTCAAATTAAAATTATTTGGTAAACGCAACGTTGAGTTTTGATTAATTTAATTACTACCAGTATTACAGTCATCTTTTGTGCATAGTGTTAGTTGCAATAAAATAAGGTATAAATTTCAAGTAGGTAGCGAAAATCATTTTTTTTTTGCCCTTATTTGGAACAAAAGTAAATCACATAATACGCCTACAAGTCTCTTTGATTTCGGGTCACGTCACGTAGACCCGAATTCAAACAGGCGTGTAGGCAGCTAAACGAGTACTTACCGCATCTGCACGCATTTTTGTAACTACCGGGGGAGATGCGCGGGCGCGCGGTGTGCGGGCGCATAGCAAGCCTATGCTTCGCCCAATACTCAAGGTCGTTGGCGATTCATATCACCGTAAAATAATAATTTAGTGGCTTGGTACGAGTCAAACATAAAAAGCATACTAAAAATACACTTTTACAGTAACTAAAACTACACATCCACCGAAACTCAGATACGTTTCTCTCAACAATCTCCAACAGAAACTTATTTCTCCAAAAAAGTTTACCTACATCTATAAAAACACCCCTAATTTATGAGGAATCACCACAACCTGGCGGCACTGAGTTACTGAACCGAATTCGATAACTAACGATCGTTATCGCGGAAGAGATTTCCACCCCAAAGGTCTTGGCTCGTTAACTTTTCTACCGCAATTAAACACGTGAAAACAGGCTTTGTGTCAAAATATTTTTTATTAGTAGCGATTGTCTTACAACCAGATGTCTATACTCTGTATAACATTTTATTAGTAAGACTGATAGATTATAAGTTATCAAAGTAGCCCCATTTTTTCCTAAAGTAACCCCGATCTACGGTACCTACTTTACTCAAAGGTATGGTAATAACAATCAAGCATCTTGCATGTTGTGTTTTTTGTGGAAGTAAACTACATATTTTTTGTTTTTCCACAATGGTTAGGGACTCCCGCCACGCCCGATTCAATCAATTAAATTATAAATTATTTTTCAGGATATTTCGAGAGCCAATATGTGCGAACAATTCACCAGTTAAAGAAACTACACCACAGGTATTTAAGACCCTACAAAGCATGTGTTCGTTGTACATGGAAAACTGTCGTCGAAGAAAAAGTTAGTATTCAGTTTTGTTGTTTACATTTTGAGTCACCTCACTCCACAGACTTTTTATTCTGACTTGCATAATATGCAAGTCTGCTGTGAGCCGACTCTAAGCGATTTTTAAGGTAGGGTATGGTGGGCTTAAAGCTGGACATTGACGATCAGTTTTGTCCTAAAACTGTGGCGTAAAACTGTGGCGTCACTCCAAATGGCTTTAAGCCAACTAGATTTCCCCACTGACTGGCGTGACGCCGGCTCTTCAGTTTTCGACCGGCCGGGCTGTGTGACAGACGTGTACTCATCGTGTACTACTTATTTTTGTCAAGAAAAAAAAAGGATTCTGATTCCGAATAAGTAATAGAACTAAATATTTTAAGCATCTACATGTTGCCGTTATTAATATCGAGCAAAAAACGGCAAAAATCACGTTTGTTGTATGGGAGCCCTCCTTAAATATGAATTTTAGTTCCAAAATGTAAACAGATGCCTTTCTTTGTTCATAATAATTATTATTTAGTTTTGTTAGCAAATTTGAGTTGTGAATATTGACAAGTTGTTGCTAAATAATAGCTAATAAAAAGTTGTCCTAAAAAGGCTTGGGTACCTAATAAGTTAGCACTCAATACTTAGTGAAACTTAAATGATTTAAGACATTATTTACACATTGAAACTTATTGAAACTTGTGCTTTGAAATAATTAAAATTAACTTGTTGTGTTGATATCCAAGTGAATTTCAATAGTCAGTGATTTGTTTGAACTGAATAACTTTGACTTATAAGGTCAAAGTTAGTTTGTGTCTAAGTTAGAACCTCTTGAGAGTTAGAGTTATAATTATATACTTGAGCTTTGTTGTTTTCTGATAACCTCCAAATATTTAAGAGTTTGTGTCATTATAAATACTTTGTTGTTGTAATATTGGAATTTTGTGGTTATTAATAACCTCCAAATATTGGAGATTTTGTGTTATAGTGAATATTTTGAATTTGTTGTTTTTGTTGATAAATTTGTGACGTTACAATGACGGCCTCCTCTGCTAAAGCCAAAATACGTTCTGAGTTACGGTGGTTAGCTTCTGCGGTTGCATTGTTGGATCGACCGGATAGGACGGAGGCCTTGTTGAACAGATACGTAGATCTGCCCGTACGTTTGGCTGTTGTTGATGAACAGTATGCCTTATTTTTGGAAAAGACTGGTAAACTTAGTTCTGCTTCCTACGCTATTAGAAAAGTACGACAGCTAACAGATGTTGATACTGCTAGAACTGTATACTTCAGTTATTTCCATAGCATCATGTCATATGGCATTCTTTTGTGGGGATTAGCGGCTGGCATTAATGCTATATTCATCTTGCAAAAACGAGCAATCAGGGCCATCTATAAACTAGGCTCCAAAACTTCGCTTAGAGACAAGTTCAAGGAAATAGGTATACTGACAGCTGCATCTCAATTTATATTAAATGCATTCTTTTTGTACGTCGCAATATTAACTTGTATACCAAACATGGTGATTTACACAATCGTAATACTAGAAATAGAAACAAGCTCGTAATGCCACGGTACCGTTTAGAATAGGTGCACGGATCTTTCGTTGGTCAAGGTATACACATATATAACAAAATCCCAAGTGATATCTTGGATTTACCATATCTAGAGTTTAAGAATCATATAAAGAGTGGCCTCCTCAAAAAAGGCTATTACACTGTGAATGATTATTTGAACGACAAAACACCTTGGTCGTAACACTCGTAACAAATGTTCCTAGTATAATATTGTGAGTCGTGTCCTATATTTTATATTATTAGCGTTTATATTAGTTAAGCTTTTAATTCGGTCATTTAAGGTAGGCAGTTTGAGTATGTCATGCTCACTAAAACATTTCTACGGTGGTGGCGTGTGAGGCGGGTCATTGCGTTCCCTAAAATATGGTTGAGCGAAGCGATGGCTGGTTCATGCGTCATGCTCGTGAACGGGTGCTGCCAGTGGGAATGGGTCTGCTCTTATCTGCTTGCCTTAAAATGTGTTTTCTTTTGTTTTTATCCATTTTATTAAGAATTACATTAAAATTTGAAACATGTATGGCGCAACTTACAGTATATAGTAGAATTGTCTTTTGTTTTTAACTAATATTAAAGCTTTAAGTAGAGTTCCTAAGTAATTGAAAATTGTTCACCGCTATGATCATTAGTTCGCCTATACTTAACTGTTTTTATCATAACCCATTGTGTAATTGTGATGGAAACTGACCTTAGTCATACCATGTTAAGGTCATTTTTCAATTTGACGACTCTGTATGAAATAAAACAGGGAGAAAAAAACAACCCTTGGAGTTTCTTGCCGGTTCTTCTCCAAGGCCTCCCGCTGTAGCGTTTGCGAACCGATGGCGTAGCTTCTATGACGTTCACAAGTATTGTAAATAACAATCTAAATTGAATAAACAAATTTGAATCTTGAATCTTGAAAGGGAGTCAATACACCAACGCTTTCAGCAGGACGTGGTGGTAAAGGCTAGGGTGGATTTTCCCCCCGCCAGCATTAATCCATCAAGTGCTACGTCACTTGAAAACATCTGAGGGCCAATACCTCCTGGTAACTCCTGTTTGGACACGTGCATTCTGGGAGCCGGAAGTAAGGAGACGTGCCTTGTGTCCTTTACTAAGAATCCCAAATCTCAGAATCTGATCGACTTACGAACCAACCGGTCACCCCCCCAGAGGTGGAGAATCTTGATTTAGTGGTCTGGAAGATTCAGGCTGGATCAGTCAAGTGAACGGTTGGTCTGAAAGGGAAATACAGCTACTAGAAAGCTCATGGCGCTCGTCAACTTTAAGAACATACAAACCGATTTGGTCAAGATAGCGAAGTTGGGCCTTGTCGCAAGGTTTTTCAGTGGACAATCCAAATCCTCAATCGCTTGCCAAGTACTTATGTCATCTTTTCCTTAATGAAAACCTAGCTCCAAGAACTGTGGCATGTGTGAACATAAATCGGTTGTCGCTACTGTTGCTAACCCCAATGGGTCTAAAACACTGAGTTCACCTACGGAGCTTACATGTATGGGCTTAAAAAGTTATTAGGTCCCCTTTTGACCATTTCAGAAAAGGACGGTCCAGTAACAATTTTAGAGGATTCCTTGATACTAGCTTTCAGGTCTTGCAATTGCTGTGACAAATCACAACGATCTTTTAGAGTTTGGATGGCAGAGTTTGCTTTCACGAGCCTAATTTTCAGGGTCTGATAATGGTTTCCCATTGAAGAAGTTCCATTTCCTATATACTATACTATACTTTACTATACTTTACTATACTTTACTATACTTTACTATACTTTACTATACTTTACTATACTTTACTATACTTTACTATACTTTACTATACTTTACTATACTTTACTATACTTTACTATACTTTACTATACTTTACTATACTTTACTATACTTTACTATACTTTACCATACTTTACTATACTTTACTATAGGTAGGTACTACTTCTGTGAAAGACTTATAATGAACCATCAACAATATTTTTGTTAATGACACCGTAACTGATAACGTTAAAGCCACAACCAAACCATTTAACTAAGATTATGGAATAATAATGATATAACTCATCAATCAACCAATTCCTTTTTAGATGGATAAGTTATGCCTCGAGTTTGTTTGTGTTCAATACTTTGCCTTGAGTTGTATGAAACAATGTTATTTTCTTTTGTTTAATATTTCTAGTTGTTCGGAAAAGATCGACGTTTCTGAACGCATCTCTAATGTCACGTCAAATTGACATTTCGCTGTCACTTGAAGTTGACAGTTCTCTCTTGATTGGAATTCTTGTAGAAAAAAAAAAGATGTCGGATTAATTTTGCTGAATTGTTAAAAACCGCTCGCGTTGAATATGCCTGGCATATCGAGTTTGAATTGAATCCTGAATTATCCTTGTGATCCCGTTTTGTACGACCAAGATTTTGACGCCATCCAACATCGGGCCGGTCGCGGTGCTTTGAAAGATAACCTTTTCCACCACGCGTTGTTGTCGGGACAATATATCTTAATAAGCAAGCCCCGCGCGTGTTATTGTGTATTTGGGACGCCCAGTGTCTTGGGACCGCTGTGTAGTATTTGTTTTGTGAGTAAGGTGACGAATTGGTAAGGTCTGCAGAAGAAGAAGGAGCATCAGATGGGGGCGCGCCCTCATACCACTTCTGCCCCGGAGACTTTCGACACCACAGACCGTATGTAAAATTCACCTTACTTCACATTAAGTCGCTGTGTATCGCAGTTCAATTGTTCAGTTACATCCCGGCTGAAACCAAGTTTTGTCCGGAGTCTATACTCATGATAACCTTCCACTGCGCCATGCCGATTCCGCGGGTCTAGGCAGGGGTGTACTGAACATAGTTTGGTAGCAGAGCGTAGTTTGAAGGCCTGAGAGGCCCACGCCAAAACTTTGTCTATTAATCAGTGCCGTTTTGATGACCATCTGGTCCGGACTGGATTAATTTGTACTTGTAAATGGTAATTAACTTGCATTTGAAAAGTAAAAGGCATTCCTTTTGTTATTGGTTCCATGTCTTGTAATTAATTGTCATGTATTGAAGTTCCAAAATGTAAACAGATGCCTTTCTTTGTTCATAATAATTATTATTTAGTTTTGTTAGCAAATTTGAGTTGTGAATATTGACAAGTTGTTGCTAAATAATAGCTAATAAAAAGTTGTCCTAAAAAGGCTTGGGTACCTAATAAGTTTGCACTCAATACTTAGTGAAACTTAAATGATTTAAGACATTATTTACACATTGAAACTTATTGAAACTTGTGCTTTGAAATAATTAAAATTAACTTGTTGTGTTGATATCCAAGTGAATTTCAATAGTCAGTGATTTGTTTGAACTGAATAACTTTGACTTATAAGGTCAAAGTTAGTTTGTGTCTAAGTTAGAACCTCTTGAGAGTTAGAGTTATAATTATATACTTGAGTTTTGTTGTTTTCTGATAACCTCCAAATATTTAAGAGTTTGTGTCATTATAAATACTTTGTTGTTGTAATATTGGAATTTTGTGGTTATTAATAACCTCCAAATATTGGAGATTTTGTGTTATAGTGAATATTTTGAATTTGTTGTTTTTGTTGATAAATTTGTGACGTTACAATGACGGCCTCCTCTGCTAAAGCCAAAATACGTTCTGAGTTACGGTGGTTAGCTTCTGCGGTTGCATTGTTGGATCGACCGGATAGGACGGAGGCCTTGTTGAACAGATACGTAGATCTGCCCGTACGTTTGGCTGTTGTTGATGAACAGTATGCCTTATTTTTGGAAAAGACTGTTGAGGCCGATGTGGAAATGCGACAAGAAGTCGGTTTGGATGTGGACCAGTGTTATGATTTTGCGGACAGAATTACCCAGGTGGCTCGACCTTTGCAAGTGGCAAGAGAGAATGAACCGAGCCCGTCCCCGGTCACATCTAAGAGTATGCCCCCTCTATTTGCCAGATTGGCCCCCTTAGATTTAAGGCGTTTTGCTGGTCGTCTAGAGGACTGGGAGGGCTTTATTAATATTTTTGATAGTCTCGTACATGCCCGGGATGATTTGACCCAGGGCCAGAAGTTGGCTTATTTGTTATCCGTGTTGGAAGGGGAGGCCCTTGAATCGGTTCAACATTTGGCCCCCTCGGATGAAAACTACCCTATTGCTAGGGATTTGATTGCCCGTCGGTACCAGAACGTACGACGTCTGGCGGACAACCATGTTGCCGCCATTTTGAATTTACCCCGCGTTGCCAGCGTGATGCACTTGAGAGTGGCTTTGTTGAATCCGCTGTTGGTTGCCTACAACGCATTAAAAAACTTAAAACTCCCAGTGGAGCAGTGGTCGTTTTTGTTACTGCACATTGTCCTGGGAAAGTTGCCGGACTCTGTTAAGGTCCGTTTTGAGCAGCAGTATGGTGGGGATAGTGCGACTTATCTGCCACCCTTCTCGGACCTCTTGACGTTCCTGGAAGGAGAGAGTAGACTGGCAGATAATTCCTCTCTGGCCGGTCCTATGGGACCCGAACGACCTGTGCCACAGAGTAGATCCCCCACCGGACCCCCCCGTAGGGGGCGTATGGCCCCTCGCGCGCCCGGCCGCTATGCCGCCGTCCAGGAGACCGCCCGCTGCTTGTACTGTCGGGAACCGGGTCACAGCACGACCCGTTGTGATAAGTTCCTCGACCAGCGCGTCCAAGGCCGTCGAGCGATCGCACGACAACGGACATGGTGCTACTCGTGCTTGGGCCTGCACATGCAGCGCGAATGTACCCAAGCGCACCCATGCCGCTTTTGTAAGGGCAACCACCATCCCCTCCTCTGCATGAACAGCCCAGAGGGCGGCGGAGCGCCGCAGCGCGTCGCTGCAGGATCACCTCGTATGGGTGGGGGTCTCGGACCCCCCGCGGTGTTTGCATCCCGCAGCAGTTCTAGTGGCCACCAGAGTGGCCCCAGACGCTCTCCGCCACGTTTGGAGCCTCAAACGGGCGGGGGTCCCATGGACCCCCCCATGGGAAACCGATCCCCAAGGATGGGGATGAGTTATGCGAGCGTTGGAGGTCGTAGAGGCCCCCCGCGACGTTTTGAGCCTCGCACGGGCGGGGGTCCCACGGACCCCCCCATGGGAAATCGGTCCCCAACTAGGGGGTTCGATTTTGCGAGCAATGCGGGAGGTCGTAGAAGCCCCCCGCAACGTGTTGAGCCTCGCACAGCCGGGGGTCCCCGGGACCCCCCTTCTGAAAATCGGTCACCGTGCCCCCGCGACTATGGGGCGACGTACACGGTGGATGCTAGGCACCGATTCTCGCCGCCGCTCGCCGAATACCCGCGTTTGGAGCGGCGCCCGCCCCGTCTTCAAGGGGCCGGGAGATATAACCCGCCTGATACCGGGCGAATTGGACGTAGGCAGTATGTGGGAGAATGGGACCCACTGGATCGCTATGAGCGACCCCCTTACCATGGGGGGACGTCTGGGGACCCCACATACTAGCAATCAACGTGTTTACGGTCGATTGTAGCCACCCCTCCAGAGACCGTTTTGTTGCCCACGGCCTCTGTGCTTGTCAGGGGATTGAATGGCGACCTTGTGGAAGTTCGCGCCTTGTTGGATTCCGGTGCTCAGGGGTGTGTTGTGTCATCTTGGTTAGTTAGGCGGTTGGGCCTCAAGGTGCACCCCCACACGGAAGGCGTGAGAGGTGTTGGCGATGTGAAAGTCCCCGGGTTGTTAGGGCATGTTGACTTCACATTTACATCACGTAATAAGTCCACGCCAGGCATTAAGACCTCGGCGATTGTGTTGGACACAGTTGTTGGCCGTCAACCTTCAGTTGACTTGGGACCGAGTATGTTGTCTTTGGTGTCTGATTCCCCACTCGCCGATCCAAATTTCTTCCGCCCAGGCCCGATTGATGCTCTCCTTGGAGCCGATGTCCTGGGGCGAGTTTTGTTGACGGGGAAGCGAGTTTTGCAGCCAGATGGCTTGGTAGCTCTGCAGACGACACTCGGTACAGTTGTGATGGGCCCTGCTCGCCGCGTTTTGGATTCCCTTGATGAGGATCGCGGTCTTGTTTTTAATGTGTCTCTCTCCGAAGTGGTGCAGAAGTTTTGGGAGGTTGAGGAACCTCCACCAGCCCCGCGGGTCGACCCAGTAGCGGATGAATGCGAGTTGTATTACCAGAATAACACTGGTCGCCTCCGCTCTGGTCGTTTGATCACCCGTCTCCCCTTTCGTGCCGGCCGACCTCCTCTGGGCGAATCCCGACCGCTAGCGGAACGTAGGCTAGTGGCGATGGAGCGTCGCATGAGCAAGGATCCGGTCTTCCGCCAGAAGTATGTTGAATTCATGCGGGAGTATGAGGAGTTAGGGCACATGTCCGTGAGCGATTTGGATTGGCGCTCCGTTGAGCACTTCTTTTTGCCGCACCACGCCGTTTTGAAATCCGGAAAGATTTGGGTGGTCTTTGACGGTTCGGCTCCCACCTCTACTGGAGCGTCCTTGAACCAGTGTCTGCATGTAGGTCCCAAGCTGCACACGGAGATCTCAGACATTTTGACCAACTTCCGGCGGCACCAAATTGTATTTATGACTGACATCCGGATGATGTTCAGACAAACGGTCATCCATCCAGAGGATAGGAGGTACCAATTGATTTTGTGGAGAGAGAGTCCTAGGGACCCCTTGTTGATTTATGAATTGAATACGAATACGTACGGTTTGGCTTCGAGCCCGTTTGTTGCGATTCGTTCTTTGTTGGAGTTGGCCGAGAAGGAGCGCTTGAGATACCCTCGCGCCTCCGCCATTTTGGCCAGTGACGTCTATGTGGATGACATTTGCACGGGCGCCTCATCTGTCTCAGAGGCGATTGTCCTGAGAGACGAACTCACCGCCCTTTTGAAGTCGGGAGGTTACGAGTTGAGGAAATGGATATCCAACTCGCCTGATGTACTGGTAGGTTTGCCCGAAGAGCACCAGCAGGACCCCCACCTATTCGAAAATGTTGATAATCCCCATGTGGTGACCGTCCTTGGCGTACAGTACAAACCGGTCTCTGACACGTTCACTTATTGTGTGGATTTACGACCACCGAAAGTCTGGACCAAGCGTTTAGTATTGTCTACTGTCGCACGTACCTTTGACCCCAATGTGTGGATTTGCCCCGTGCTGTTTATGGCCAAGTGTTTCTTGCAACGGTTATGGGCTTCGGGGGTGTCGTGGGATGAACCCCTCTCGGACGAGTTACTCCGAGATTGGTCGAGCTTCGTTTAATCCCTCCCCGAGATTAATGAAGTGCATTTGCCGAGGCTATTCCTCCCTTCTGAAAATTGTAAAGTTACTCTTCACGGCTTTTCCGATGCCTCCGAACGTGGATTTGCTGCGGCTGTGTACCTCCGCACCGTTACTGTTGACGGAGTTGTTGCTGTGCATCTGGTGATAGCGAAAAGCAAAGTCGCTCCCCTTCGGACTCGTCATACGATCCCGAGGTTGGAATTGTGTGGAGCTGCCCTCCTAATGCGTTTGTTGAACCACGTATGGCTCACATTAGGTCGATCTATTAAGATACAAGAGGTTTATGCTTGGACGGACAGTCAGGTCGTCCTTTGTTGGTTGAAGGCTCCGGCGCACACCTTGGACGTGTTTGTGGCCAATCGAGTGTCGCAGATTTGTAATTCCGACATCGAGTTGATTTGGAGACACGTGCCGGGAACCATGAATCCCGCGGATTGTGCGTCTCGGGGTTGTATAGCCCCAACCCTAATTAACCACCCCCTCTGGTGGGGCCCACAGTGGTTGATGCGGCCTGAGTCGGAGTGGCCGCCCTCTCCAGCGTTGTCGAACGTAGCCGTTCCTGATATGCGGGCATGCGTCCTGGAGACTAACCCCGCCGGGGAAAAGGATTTGTTGTTGGATCGGTACAGCTCCTTACAGAAGCTGCTTGGTGTTACCGCTTGGATCAGACGTTTTGTGTACAATTGCAGAAACCCACGCGCGAGGCGTGATTCGTCGGTTCTCACTCCGGACGAGCGTAGGGACGCGCTCTTGTTTTGGGTCCGGAGAGTACAAGCTGATAGTTTTGAGTCCGAGATTGAAATTTTGCGTTTAGGCCGTCGCAAGTTGAAGGGCGCGGTATCGCGATTAAATCCCTTCCTGGACGAGAGTGGGCTTTTGCGAGTCGGCGGAAGACTTCGAAATGCGAACCTGCCGTATGGAGCTCGTCACCCCCTTTTGTTACCTAAAGTCGGACATTTGACTCAACTGATAATAACAGATCGCCATGTGAATGCACAACATGCTGGCTGTAATGCTTTGTTGGCCATTTTGCAGCGTGAATTTTGGATTTTGTCTGCTCGTCGAGCCATTCGCACTGTGGTTTTCCGTTGCCTGCCTTGTTATCGATTGAAGGCCGCGACCATGCAGCCCCAGATGGGTGATTTGCCTGCTGATCGCGTCACGGAATGTAGAGCTTTTGCCGGAGTCGCCACCGACTTCGCCGGTCCCTTTACTGTAAAGGCTTCGAGACTGCGTAATGCTAAAACCTATAAGGCGTACTTGTGCGTGTTTGTGTGTTTGTCCACCAAGGCTGTCCATTTGGAAATTGTCTCGGAATTGTCTACCGAAGCCTTTGTCGCCGCCTTGAGCAGATTTGTTTCCCGTAGAGGACTGCCGACATTGATACGTTCCGATTGTGGTACTAATTATAAGGGAACGTGTAATTATCTTAAGGAAGTAGTTAAGTTTTTTGTTGATAATAAAATAGACATTGGAACCACCCTCTCTCGGCGTGGGATAATCTGGAAGTTTAGCCCTCCAGCTTGTCCGACCTGGGGAGGAATTTTTGAAGCTTGTGTAAAGGCTGCCAAGACACACTTGCGTCGCGTGATTGGAGAAACTATTCTCACGTTTGAGGAACTTGATACGGTATTTTGTAAAATTGAGGCCGTCCTCAACTCGCGACCCTTGTGCCCGTTGTCTTCGGACCCGAATGACCTGGAAGCGTTGAGACCCCAGGTCATTTCTTGATCGGACAGCCCCTTTTGGCCTTGCCTGAATATCCGATTCAGGATGTAGGATCCCATCGTTTGTCGCGATACCAACTTTTGAAACAGATGTCCCAAAACTTTTGGGCACGTTGGTCGATGGAGTATTTGCATATCCTACAACAGCGCGTGAAGTGGACAGATAAAACCACCCCACCCCAGACTGGCGACCTCGTGTTGATTAAGGATGCTAACCTGCCGCCCCTATGTTGGCGAAGGGGGCGCATTGTTAAACTCTACCCCGGAACTGACGGAGTTCCTCGTTTTGCTGAGGTTTTGGTTCGAGATTCGGTTTTGAAGAGAGCAGTTAGTGGGCTCTCCCGATTACCCGTAGATTGACGTACCGTTCTTAACGGTCCGGGGCGGGGGGATGTTCGGAAAAGATCGACGTTTCTGAACGCATCTCTAATGTCACGTCAAATTGACATTTCGCTGTCACTTGAAGTTGACAGTTCTCTCTTGATTGGAATTCTTGTAGAAAAAAAAAAGATGTCGGATTAATTTTGCTGAATTGTTAAAAACCGCTCGCGTTGAATATGCCTGGCATATCGAGTTTGAATTGAATCCTGAATTATCCTTGTGATCCCGTTTTGTACGACCAAGATTTTGACGCCATCCAACATCGGGCCGGTCGCGGTGCTTTGAAAGATAACCTTTTGCACCACGCGTTGTTGTCGGGACAATATATCTTAATAAGCAAGCCCCGCGTGTGTTATTGTGTATTTGGGACGCCCAGTGTCTTGGGACCGCTGTGTAGTATTTGTTTTGTGAGTAAGGTGACGAATTGGTAAGGTCTGCAGAAGAAGAAGGAGCATCAGATGGGGGCGCGCTCTCATACCACTTCTGCCCCGGAGACTTTCGACACCACAGACCGTATGTAAAATTCACCTTACTTCACATTAAGTCGCTGTGTATCGCAGTTCAATTGTTCAGTTACATCCCGGCTGAAACCAAGTTTTGTCCGGAGTCTATACTCATGATAACCTTCCACTGCGCCATGCCGATTCCGCGGGTCTAGGCAGGGGTGTACTGAACACTAGTGTATGTATTGTTTCTCGTTTCTATGTGTGTAAATCTGTGATTGGCTTTCATGTTTCCATATTGTTACTTATTTTAGGATTATTTTAATAAGCTGTTGATTCACCGAAAAGTTAAAATAAAGACACAAATAATGCCAATAAAGAAACTATAAGGCAAAATGTCGTAAATTTTATTTCTGTCGTAATAACTTTATTTTATGTTATCAAATTTTATTCAATATGTCCATATCCATCATTATTTTACTTCTGCTAAAATGAAGCAAAACTATCTGAAATTCTTATCATTACACTTTTTCTTGTTTTATTGGTTTTGAAAACTTTTATAAGAAAATCTAACTAATGAGCTATCTGACAAAATATTTAATGGGCCCCCAGTAAATATCCCGATGATAACGTGTTACATATAAGTAGTTAAAAGTATTTCTAGAACTTGTAAAATAAAAATAGAACAATAAACCTCAGAACTGTCTGAAACTGTAGAAAATAGTATTTATTAAAAGCCCGCAGCTACAGACGAGTTGATAAAAAACTTGCAAAGTTAAAACGGAAGAATAATAGCGGTGACTATGGTATGGAGATATCCCTAGCTGATCATTAAGAAATCCCTCATTTCGATATGTAAAATGTTGTAAGAATATCTCATAATCAGGAAATAAACATAATTATTAGTTATAAAAATGATACGGACGGATCCAACTATAAACAGTAACATAAACAGTAAATATTACGAAAAAACTGGATTTTTACAATGTTTTGATTGGTTGTCGAGCCCCCGATATTTTGGCGCAGTTGCACACGCCATGATCACGGAGTAACTGAAGAAAGTTAATGCGGGTTGGATGTTAGGAGCGGACAAATCTGTCTACCCTCTTTCTTGTTCGTTTTCTATGCTCAATCGGGTAACATAAACACCGGAACAGTGGTTTGATAAAATGGTATTAAAGTGTAATATTATTTGCCCACTACTATCAAGCTTGATCAGTCAGTTGGTCAGTTATTTAGACTAAATATAAATTTAAATTGATTCTTAAACGTTAAATAAATTGTTGATACTAAATTTGTTCTTAAAACCATTAAAGAAAACGGGGTTTTTACTATGTTTAAATTACAATAAAAGTTAGTGACGTTAAATTAGAAGTATTTAAATACATAATAGTTTTACTCATTATGACCATGTAAGCTTAAAATGTTATTAATGTTCTTTCTTTCCAACTTGCTTAACAGTTGTAAATGATACTGATTCTGTTCTGTCTGATGATCTGTCTTACATTTAAAACTGAGAGTTCGTCTTCTCAACTAGCCATTTACAGAACCCAACAGCTCCATTTTGTTGAGCAAAATGCAACAAAGTGCAAGGGATTTTAAAGGTAAAAAAAAATCTAAATACTTCATCAGGCGAAGTAGTCACGTTTTAACATAATAAGGAACATTCTTACCTTGCAAGCCCTTACTCTCAAGGCTTTCATCTTCACTATCCATTGTAGAGTGACCAAAAGCAGAAACCTGGCCTTTCCAAGGTCGCCCTCTTCTTTGATAGTTGTTCAGCTCTCCAACCAACTGGAACATTGTAGCTGTCGATCCCACTTCTGAAATTGTTAAGATTATGGGTCAGGTATTACAATAAATAACTCAATAATTAATATTCATTTTCATTTATTCAAGTTATTATTAAGCCTTTGTGATTGTCAAGGATGCTACGCTATTGGTTCAGAAAACCCTACGGCGGGAGACCTTGTAACGAGAAGAGCCAGCAAGAAACTCGCCAAGGGGTGCAATTCTCCCTTCATCAAACACTTTTATTTTCATAAAACACGTCAGACAAATTACATTTTTAAGTGTGAAATGCACAATGTGTATTTGAATTATAACCATACTGATAATAGTTTTAATACATTTACAACAATAGAATATTGTGACAAAGAATAACAAATTCCAACAGAAACTATTTGATGCTAATTCAAGTTTGTTTCGTATTCGTATATCTAACACTTTACAACACCAATAATCTCACATCGATGTAGGTAATAGAATACTTAGCTTTGCTTTGAATTCCCGATGCAGAATGAGAGCCGCTCAGGGACCATACTACCGTATTTATACATCACTTAAACCAAAATGGCGCGGTAACACAACCGCTTTCTGCCTGTGTTTCCGCCCAGTTAGTAATAATTCTTATTTACCTAAACTAATTTAAATTATGTATACAAATGTTTAAATATGATTATAACTTTATAAAGAATGCATTTTAATTTTAATAACGACATTTGTTTAATTTTCAATAAAAAGTACGACTACAGATTGTGGACTTTGACTAGCATAGACAATACACTGTTCTATTAAATTTAGATTCCTTTTATTACCTATTAGATAACTTTAATTCTCAATAATTATAACAGTACATGAAATATTTTTTAAAAATAATTACTGCTATGTGGTGTGTACAAGATGTAGACCCCAAAACGATATATAATAAAATTTTTGTCTGTTTGTCTGTTTGTCTGTGTGTCTGTTTTTATGTTCGCTTTTCACGCAAAAACTACTAGACGGATTCTTACCAAATTTTGTGTAGTAATTGTCGAAATAGGTTTATAATATGTATATAAAATAAGACTGGCACAATAATATTATAGAACGCGTTTGTCATTGTTTCAAAATTGACTTTCATCCATGCTTTCGTGATGTAAACATTACAAATAAAATAAACGACTTTTTGCTAAATCTATTTTTATTCAACACACGTTGGAGCACTGCATACTGCCCCAACAAGGGTTATGGGCCCAGGATGAATAACTAAAGATTAGTGGATATTGAGGATATTGTGAGTATTGAAAACAATATTAAAATATCTGTCGTGAAAATTGAGCAACTCACTCAAGATAATTATGAGACGTGAAAAATCCAAGTCGAAGCGATTCTTGTAAAGAACGATGCCTGGGGTTATGTGAATGGAAGCCTCGTGAAGCCGGCAGAACCGTCTGAAGAGATCGAATGGACAAAAGGAGACGCAAAAGCTAAGTCAGATTTAGTTCTATCAATCTGTCCCAGTGAACTAAGGCATTTGCGAGGATGTATAACGTCGCGTGACGTTTGGTTAAAACTTGAGGGCATACATGCCTCAAAGGGACCTGCAAAAAAGGCAACGCTTTTAAAAGAATTGTTACTTCATAAAATGGAGGAAGGTGGTGACATTCGAGAACATGTCATGAGATTCTTCGATGTCAAGTGTAAATTGACCGACATGGGAATTGAAATGAATAATGATTTGATCTCAATAATGCTACTGTACAGTTTACCATCTAGTTTCGAGAACTTTAGATGTGCTATAGAATCTAGAGATACATTGCCAGATCCTGAGAAGCTTAAGGTAAAGATATTGGAGGAAGGAAGTTCCCGTTACCAGAAAGGAAGTGAAGATAGAGCACTACTTGTAAAAGGGAAGAAAACTTTTAAACCAAAGAGTGGTACAGTTCAGCCGGATTTGAAATTCAAATACAAATGTTATAAATGTCATGAGTACGGTCATAAGGCTTCTGAATGTACTATGAAGAAAAATAAGGAACGTAACCTGGAAACTTCTAAGTTCGTGTCGGTAAATTGTGATGAATCTATAGTTGATACCAATTTTGTAACATTTCATTGTTTTTCAGATGATAAAACTGCATACAACGAGAATGGAAATTGGATTATTGATAGCGGATGTACGTCACATTTATGCAACGATGCAAGAAAATTTGGTGATACGTTGTTACCTTTGTCGGGAAAGCTAAATTTAGCTACAAACTCGAATACAAACGTTCGAGGAAAAGGTACCGTAAGATTATTTACATGTAATAATGGTTCTAAGACTACAGTTCAGTTGCCTAATACATTGTTTGTACCGGGTTTGCGATGTAACCTGATTTCAGTTTCAAAGATTACGGATCAGGGTTATAGTGTTACGTTTAAAGGTAGTATAGCTTGTGTTAAAGATAGCTATGGTGATACTAAATTAGTTGCAAATCGTAAAAATAATTTATATTACGTTGAGGAATATAAGGAGGCAGCGTCGACGATTTCTGAAAAGGATGTCGATGTATTGATGTGGCATGAAAATTGGCTTTTAAATAAATCTGGTATGAATGTCAAGATGTCAGATGTTGGTAAGTTGTACGATTGTGATGTTTGTAGCAGTGGAAAAATGAGTTCGCAGCCATTTTTAAAATCAGATGGTCCTTGCGATGAAAAGTTACATATTGTTTACTCTGATGTTGTTGGACCCATGCAACATGAAGCCATAGGCGGTGCGAAGTATTTCGTTACATTCATCGACGATCATACAAGATGGTGTGAAGTATATTTACTTAGTAAGAAAAGTGAAGTTTTTACTGTTTTTAAAATATACAAAAATCATGTCGAAAATCTAACCGGGAAGAAAATTAAATATTTTCAGACAGATGGTGGTGGTGAATATTGTAACCGAGATTTCGACGAGTTCTTGAAGAGCGAAGGAATATCGCGAAGATTGACATGTCCTCGTACACCGCAGCAGAACGGGATCGCGGAGAGGAAAAATCGTACGTTAGTGGAGATGGCAAGATGTATGTTAATTTCATCAGGACTTCCGTCGAGTTTTTGGGCAGATGCTGTTGTAACAGCATGCCATGTCCGAAATCGATGCCCAACGCGTAGCCTTGGAGGCCAAATACCTTTTGAAAAATGGTTCGAACGACCTGTCAAGTTAAATTATTTAAAACGGTTTGGATCAAAAGTATACGCATTGGACAAGGAGCTGGGAAAGGATAAGTTTGCTCCACGAAGTACGGAAGGAATATTTGTCGGATATCCAAGAGATAGAAAAGGCTACAGAATATGGTTGCCGCAGCAACGAAAAATAATTATATCCCGAGATGTCAAATTTCACGAAACTAAGAGCGGAAGAAAAGAAAATAACAATTTGAAGATAGATCCTTTTGAAGTTAAAATGGTAAAGTTGGATTCCAACGTGAGACGGCCAAATACGGTTGAAATATATTTCCAGTCTAAGAAAATAGATGAAAAACCTCAACAGCCTATCGTAGATTCCGAGATCATAGAGGAACAACTGCATCATGACAATCAAGAAATGGATGTACATGATGATCAAAATGGGGGAATGGTAATGAAGAGAGGTCCTGGCCGACCGAGAATAATAAGAGGTCATGTTGGACGTCCAAGAAAAAATTATCAGATGGTGGATGTAGAACCAGAGACAGTTACAACTGAAGAAACAAGCACTGAAGCCATGGAAGAATTTACAGACTGTCATGACTTTGCTGGTGTTGCAGAAGTGACTTTAAAGCAAGCCTTATCCAGCAGTGAAAGTAAAGAATGGAGAGAAGCTATTTTATCAGAAGTACGGAGCCTAGTCAAAAATGACACATGGGAGATAGTAAATAAACCCATGAATCGTGATATTGTAGGCTGTCGCTATGTATTAACAACTAAACTGAATGTTGATAAAACCCAAAAGAAAAAGGCGAGACTTGTTGCGAGAGGTTTTAGTCAGCGTTATGGCGTTGATTATCACGATACTTTTGCTCCTGTCGTCAGGCTTGATACAGTAAGACTGTTAGCTGCACTTGCAGTTGAGCTTAACCTGGAGGTTCATCAGTTGGACATTAATACAGCGTACTTAAATGGTTTCCTAGATGAACATATTTATATGAAGGTACCAGAACTTTTAGAAGAATGTTTATTGGAGATTATAAACACAGAAACACGAGGTTCTAATATTCATGAACGAGCCAAGAAAATGTTAGGCGATTTGAAGGCTGGAGGCGACGTGTGTGAACTGAAAAGGTCGTTGTATGGGCTCAAGCAAGCTGGTCGTCAGTGGAATATAAGGCTCGATGAGCAATTAAAACGTATGGGTTTGAAGCCATCGTTAAATGAGCCGTGTCTTTATTTTAAAGACATAAATTCTGATATAAAACTCTTTGTACTGATCTATGTCGACGATATTCTGATAGCATGTCATAAAAGAGAATTTATTCTAGAGTTTAAAAGAAAACTGGCCACCGAGTTTGAATTAAAAGACTATGGAATAGTCATGGAATAGTAAAACATATGCTGGGAATAGAGTTTGACATAAGTGACAATGGCATTAAGCTGTCACAACAAAAGTATCATCATCATCATCATCATCAGCCATTTAATGTCCCCACTGCTGGGGCACTGGCCTTCCTTATGGATGAATAAGGAGAATGAGCCATGACCCACCACGCGGGCTCAGTGCGGATTGGTGGGTATTAACGACTGCAAGTGCAGCCGGGACCAACGGTTTAACGTGCCTTCCGAAGCACGGAGGAGCTCGAGATGAAAAGTTTTTGGTCACCCATCCCGTGACCGACCATTTCGAACGTTGCTTAACCTCAACGATCGCAGGCAGAGCGCGCTATCCACTGCGCCACGGGCTCCTCCGAAACAACAAAAGTATATATCAGATTTATTGAACAAATTTGGAATGGAAAAATGTAAATATAGTGTTTCCACTCCAATGGAGGTAAATAATAAATTGCTTGAAACAATGGAGAAAAACAAAGAGAATGAAAAATACCCATATCGTGAATTGATCGGTAGTTTGATGTACTTGTCTACGGGGACTAGGCCCGATATCACAAATACTGTTTCGAAATTGGCACAATTCCTCGATTGTCCCAATAAGCAATGCTGGAATGCCGCGAAACGGGTATTACGCTATTTGAAGAGAACGAAAGAATATGGACTTGTATTTAAGAAAACAGGTAAGTCATTACAAGGGTATTCGGACTCTGATTGGGGAGGATGTTTATTGGATAGACGTTCTTATTCTGGTTATGTTTTTATGTTAGGTGGCGGATGCATATCATGGAAGTCTCAAAAACAGAAGTGTGTTGCGACATCCACGTGCGAGGCTGAGTATGTGAGCTTATCGTCATCAATGAAAGAAGCTGTTTATCTCAATAGCCTTTTAACTGAAATTGGGTTACGTAAGTTTGCACCATTAACCTTACATGTAGATAATCAGGGGGCGATATGTCTCGCGAATGATCCAATGTTCCATTCTCGGAGTAAACACATTGATATAAGATATCACTTTATAAGAAGCGTTCTAAAGGACAACAAGGATATAGAATTGATGTATCTTCCTACTGATTCTATGCTTGCAGATATTTTAACAAAGGCTTTACCTAAGGCCAAGCACTAAGTGTATGCTTGGTTTAGGCATTACTTGTTAAATATTGATTTTGTAGAAGTTATTGTTGTTCTTTTGTAGTATTTTTGTGTCTTGTTGTTTAGTTATATAGCTTTATGGATATACATATTAAGAGGGCGTGTCGAAATAGGTTTATAATATGTATATAAAATAAGACTGGCACAATAATATTATAGAACGCGTTTGTCATTGTTTCAAAATTGACTTTCATCCATGCTTTCGTGATGTAAACATTACAAATAAAATAAACGACTTTTTGCTAAATCTATTTTTATTAAACACACGTTGGAGCACTGCATACTGCCCCAACAGTAATAACTTATAATCTGGGTCAACATATAGGGTACCTTTTATTGCGGGAAAATTTCTTTATATTAAAAAAAACGTTGACAAACTTATATTTGCGGGCGTCTGTTTGTATGTTTGCTTTTCATGCAAAAACTACTGGACGGATTTTTACCAAATTTTGTGTAGTAATAACTTATAACCTGGTTCAACATATATGGTACCTAAAAGGTAGCTCTTGCAGATAAACATTGTGTCAACGAACTATTTTAGACTCACTAGATATGGACACGACGGAGTAAGGGCCTAAACTGAGTAAAGCGGGCGACCGAGACGGGCATACGTCGCGGGTCGCGTGTCCACGCGCGCGGGCCGCGTGGACACGCGCGCGGGCCGCGTGGACACGCGCGCGGGCTCCGTGGAACCGCATCACATAGCGCTATTGACTGAACAAGCCCGTGCGTGCTACCGCTGGACCGCTGGCGGGCCCCGTCGCGGGCACCCGCGCGGGCGACCGTCGCGGGGAAACGGGCCACAAGGCGCGGGCGCGGGGCCCGCCTCCCCGCGACGGGTGCCCGCGACGGGGCCCGCGACGGAGCACTTTTATATGGAACCGCGCGGGCGTCCACGTGACGCAGTTTAGGCCGTAAGCGTGCACTTACGAATGCTGCCGAACGGCGACTGATATGCAAGTGATTAATTAAATATTATAAACAATAATAATAAACGGCACGTCTGTTTATTTCAACGAGTGCGTTATTACTGGTACCTACTGGGCGCAAGAAGCTGAAAGGAGAATGGGCAGATTGACCCAACTGGTGTAGCACTTAGCTACCACCATCTTATCTAAGTCTGACGCCATAACAATGATGTTTTCAGCATTATTGTGTTCCGGCAGGTTAGAGATAAGATAGCCAGTTCCTCAGTGATTGAGGATTCCGGGAGTAGTGCGCTTCCACCTTCAGCCTTATCACCACTTATCATCAGGTGTGATGAAGGCTAAGTGCTACCCCGTTGATGATAAAAAAAAAAAAAAAAAAAAAAATATCATTGGAAAGCTACTGTTTAGAGGAACATTTCTTTGTATGACGACCATGAAGTTTGACTTAATACTCTGAGGTAGTTTGACTTAATACCTCTGAGTACTGAATCCTATGGAGATGGCATATTGATCTATATGAACTATCGGTTATACAAATATGAGCTAAATCGACATTGTACTCATAAACCTGTAGCCATCTCGTTCTATCTTACCTCCAATACTTCATGTAAAAAGAGACAGCAATATATTTATTCGACCTATTTTTTGGCAACATTGAAACGTGACGTCATCGTAATGCATGATTGAAGCCGGTCGCCATTTAGGTTTCTCGGTATGTGAGCTGTCAACGCGAGTTGTATTTGCAGTGTTTTGTGATAAAAGTCTTTTAATTTGAGACTTTCATGTGAATAAAAGGTATTAATAAGTGAGAGAAAGCAACAAGGAACATGTCTAATTGCAGTGTGGTAGTTTGTGGCATCAAAAACAGTGAAAATCGTCCAAACATTACATTACACCGGTACGTACTATTTATTTTGCAAAAACACCAAAACAATACAATAAATGCCTTGTGTTTTGGTTTTCCTGTGAATAGTTTACTTAGAATTCATACCAAATGTAGCTTACTACTTATTTTGGTGAGTTTTGTTGGTGTATTTCAAGAAAATATAAATTTGTTTGTTTTGCGCTAGGGTTGCCCTTATAGCATTTTTCTTATCGAATTATCGATGTTTTTAAATTTCAAGTGTAAATTGAGTGTATTAATTTTAAACTGTTTTTATTGTTTTAGGTTGCCTAAAAATAACAAAAAAAGAAAAATATGGCTGGAACAATGCAAAAGGAAAATTTAAAGACTCGTACGAAAACTATTTTTATGTGCTCTTTTCATTTTGAAGAACAGTTTCAAACGTCAACGACAGTTTAAGTTTTGAAAAAGACGTTAATTAGGCCACTGGCAAAATCGAAATTATAGTGCGACAACGTTTTCTGTTCCGGTTGCCAAAAACTGGATACTTATATATAACGTGTTTTTTTAATGTCATTTTGCTGTAAAGTTGTTGTCCAACTTTCATTCATTCTAGCACATTAAAAGTAAGTATATTTTTAACCACTAGATGTCGCTTCGCTATATTCTAAATATATAAAAAATATGATTGCTAGTAAAGATCTCGATTCAAACTGTTTATTATTTTATTACTTAATAATGCTTGTTTTTTTTTTGAGACATTTCTTTTTTCTATGGTAGGTAGGTACCTAGTAGGCATTCTCCTTTGTGATTTATATTGTAATGTGTGTTATGTAAAAAAAACCAATCCTTGTTGTATAAACATAATAGGTTTTTACAATATGGAGCTTTTTGTTTTATTTCATTACCTTTTTTTACTTAAACTGGTTCTCGCGACCTTTGATCTGGAATTCTATGGAGGTCTCGCATGTGTATAGACGCGTGACTCGGAAAACATAAAAAATTTGATCATAAAATTGCAGTTTCTAAGTAAAGGCGAGTAGAGCCGACAAGTGGGGCGCCCTCAATCAAATTTATTGCTCGCTAAGTATTAATGTATCTACAATCGTACAGATTGAAGCTAAGGTCGTGTAGTTTGTTTACAAACTATAACCTCAGTAAAATATAGTAGGTTGGTCTTTTATCTACTACTACTGCAACATGAACTATATTTTACTAATGTTAGTTTGTAAATAAACTACAGGACCTTATTTTTAATCTGTATCTGCGTTTGAATTTTTGATACATTATGTACTTAACAAGCAATAAATTTTATAATAAATTGAATAACATGCGGATCCTCGCGGTTTTACCCGCATGGTACTCGTTCTCATGGGAATATCACGATAAAATATAGCTTATGTCACTCGGAAAGAATGTAGCTTTCTAATGGTCAAAGAAATTTCTAAATTAGTCAAGTAGTTTTGGAACCTATTAAATTCAAACAACAACCAATCAAATCTTTCCTGTTTACGATATTACTATAGATGAGGAAGCACTTGGCGGCTCTTCTCACCTTGAAGCCCCCAGTACAGGATGGCTACTCATGATCGTCGACCATGATGGGCCATCATGTACAGGGGCGGTTTGCGTTGCTCGCAGGCGGCAATCACACGCAAACTCTCACACCGGGGGCTTTAAGCCCCCAGTACAGGCCATCATGGTCGGCCAACATGATCGGCCTTCCTGTACTGGGGGCTTAGCCCCTCAGTACAGGATGGCGTTACTCGCAGACGGCAATCACACGCAAGCCGCCCACGATGGCCCATCATGGTCGGCCAACATGATCGGCCATCCTGTACTGGGGGCTTTACAGCTGTTGTTGCGTCTCACGCGCGCGGTCGGGCCAATGATTGTGTGCGTACATGCACAAACACATACACATTGTGTCATTGTCATAAAGAAAGCACATTATTAAGATTTATTTTTCAAAAAAACTAGGTATATAATTATACACTATAATTCCGTTTTAAATTATCGAGGTGATTACGAAACTGCTTTTATAAAATATAGGGTAATATAGGTAGGTAGTCACAAAAATACTTGATCTATAACTTCATCAATAAATATATCGATGTACAAATAGGGCAGCACTACGGAAAGGTGCCATTTTGGTTTCTCGGTATGTGTGCTTGTGTGTGTGTGTATGCTTCAATTTTTCGTAGGTATGCCATCTCCATAGGATTCAGTACTCAGAGCTTAATACTCTGAGGTAACTGGAGCTCTCACCCTGAATAAAAAAGTGTCGCCAGCAAATTTGACATTTATGTATGTAGTGGCTGTCAGCTGTCTCATATGACCATACGTATTTTTTTAAAGTGTAGGTGAGACGGAAGACAGCCACTGTGTTATTTGTGGTATTCAAAAAATTGTTCGTACTGCACTCTCCAGTTACCTCAGTATTAAGTCGAGCTTCATGATGACGACGATGCTGAAATCCATGTCACGTTTCGTTTTCACATTATCGTGTTCGCATTGTTTTGGATCTAATTATAAAATTCATTTTTTTTTTAAATAAGTATGTCTTTAATAAATAAATAAATATTTGTTTTTTATTGCAAAGTTGCCTATTCTGTTAGGGATTTTTTTTTCCTGTGTTGGTAGACATGGTGGCCAATTTTCTTCAAATTACTCCTTAAATGGAATTATTTTGCCACAAATTTCTTGTTGGTATAATTTCTGATGGGTTTCAACACCCATTTCAGTTATAAAAACAAGGAAATGTCCTTTTTATCCCTAAATTGGAATGCGTTGGCATCGCCTTGACGCGCATTGCATGTACGGTGTTGCCAGAAATGCGTCATTCGCCGGGTAACGCGGGGAATTTTCTGTCTTATGGCAAGCGAGTTATTTTGACGTTTTGCTGAAAGGAATTGAACAAAATTTGGTTTCAGATAAATGTCATGTTAATTTCGAAGTCTCGCGTTGTTTTTTGTATATTTTAGTAAATAGCTACAGTTCCCCGAGTGAATTACGTCTAAAATAACATTTGGGCTGTGAAGGTTTTCTCGGATTTATGGCGAATTGTCTGTAGAAGTGGTCGCAACGAATTTTTTATGATGCTGACTCATGTTAGAATGAAGATTTTGTTGGGGTTCGTGGTCTTTTGCTACGAGGACTGTTGGTCAGATCAGACATGCAATTTGACTAAATTTTTGTTTACCTATAAGTAAAGAATTGTCGACCCGTGTGTTGTGTTGTTGAGGAAGAGATTCTCCACACGGGTGAGAACTTCTCGGGGAGGCGGGAGCAGTTTCTCTGTATAAATAGTTTGTTTTGGAGCGAGCTGCGAGGGAAATCAAATCAAATCAAATGAAATCAAAATAAATCAATTGTAATCAAAAACCACATCCAAGCAAATCACGAGTAGAGGTCCCTGTGAACTCCTCGGCCCTCCACAAGTATAACATATGCCGATGTGAGGAGATTTGTCAAATTGTGAGTCGAATTCAGGTTTAGCCTATTCCTCAGGTACCAACTACTTATTTTTTTTCCTCCCTTATGTCACAATAACCGTGGACCTTGTTCGAGCACATGGTTTTTGCAGTGATGGACCACTCGGGGTCGGTCTAGAGATTTTAAGTTAATTTATTATATTGATGGTGGTATGTGGTATGTCAAAAGGTGTTAGTTTAGTTTTAAATATCCAAATAATATAATATATAATTGTCAAAATTTAAAGTTAAAACCTAAAGACAGGTTGAGTTAAATTATCTGTTAAGTAGTAGTACTGTTTGGGTTAGTACGCTGGCAAAACTTAATCAGCTAATTTAGAATCCACGGAACCCGACTGAGCTTATATGGTGAAATTTCTATTGTCAGCGACTACCTGTTCCGGATTGTAATTTGTACCTAATAATTAGTGTTGTTTATGAGTGTGACTAAATATTTTTTTTAATATAAAAGAAGGAAACTCAATTTTATTTTGTTTTATTGGTACAAATCCCATATATATGTTAATAAATTTTGTACATGTTTTTTTCTATTTTCCCACAACGGTGAGTCCAACAACAGAGTTCGTGTCCCCCGGACAAAGCAGGAGTTCATAGATTAGTTTACCATCAGTCCTGGGGTGAAGGAACAATAAGGATAGTAATTACTTATAGAAAGAGTTGTTGGACGCCATCTTGTTGTGGGAAGAAAGAAAAATATAACATGACAAATGGCGCCCACTTTTTGTGTTTTTAGTTGATTGTTTTTTGTGTTTTGTCATACCACCATACCTAATATAACCTTTTGGGTAAATTTGCTTGAATTATTGTTGGATTTTTAAGGTGTTTGATATATATTTACTTGTTGGAATTGTGTTTGAAACCGGGTCGACAAGGTGTAAAGAACAAAACAATTATTTCTTTGTTTATACTTTTAATGTTATACTTTATGATTACTTTTGTAATCTGTGGTTTAAATAACTATTTGTTTACAATTTATAGACACCTGTACCCCGAGTGTAAGTTTTTATGTCAAAAAACGCAAACTATTTCGAATGCGTATTAATGTCAATTTGTATGAAAACTATATAAGCGCGCTACTCGCCGCTAGAGGCGCTTAGACATTAATACGCATTCGAAATAGTTTGCGTTTTTTGACATAAAAACTTACACTACGGGCACTGAACCAACATTTAACTTGTAAAATTAAACATAAAATATTTGTGTTACAATTTTCAAACATAAGGAATTCTACCTTATATTAATTTTACATGTAAAGGAACTTTGTTATTAAGATAATTAACTTAACGTTATTGACTTAACAATAGCATTAAAACACTTTAAAGTTTAAAACGGTTTAGTTTAACAACAATCATTGTTGTTGTTTTGCATAAAAGTTTATGATATATTTTTACTTTGTTGTTGTTGTTTTTACCTTAAGGAGCTTACAAACTTAATATTTTTCTGTTGTATCAATTGATATAAAATATTTCCAATTGAACAATTGTTGTTGTTGTTTGTCAACTTATGGTTTGATATGAGTTTTTGTTTTGTTGTTGGTGAAGTTGACATACAATAATAATAATACTGTAAGATAGTGACGGAATATTATTATTGATACTGTATTTTGTTGTGTAAAGTTATATTTATTTTTCTAGGAAAACGTATACCACCATTAATACTTAACTATTTACATAGGTACCGATTTATTTACAAAAAATTTTAAGTTTACAAATTTATATTTTATTTTGTTTGATAAATACTTAACATTTAAAGATGGAATCTGAACAATTTTATTTTCATTCGCTTTTGAAAGATGAGTTGGTTTATGAAGTAACGGTTCGGTCGGAGACACCTTCAGCTACAGTTCGAGAACTTAGGTCACAACTGCGTTTGTTGTTGGTACAGTGTCCTGCAGAAGCCATTATTGACTCAGAATTTCCTGCAGATGCTGAACTTAAAGTTGTATCAAGTAAGCTCGAGGACTTGGAACAAAACATAAGTAAACTTGAAAAGTCCAAAGATAAGTATGCGTTCTATAGGGCTAAGGCTTTGAGTCTTCACATTCAGCATAGGATGGCACGTATACTAACTGAGGACCCGGCTCTTCTTTTATTAAAAACTGACTATGCAAAAAGATTTGATATTTTGTTATATAGATTTACTACCTAACCTAACCTACTGTTGTTGAGTGTACCGGTGATAGGAATGTGACAAAATGGAGTGTCAAATTCAATGGGGTAACGGATCCTAGAACTTTTGTTGAACGGGTGGAAGAATTACAGCATGCTAGCGGTGTATCCGATGCTAAACTTTTTAATTCCTAATTAAATAAATAAGTTTATTCGGGAGTTTTATGCACGCGCGGCCATTGATAACTTTGCACTGAGGTTAAGGTAGGGAAGGAGAATGTTGCCATTTAAAAATGTGTATAGGATGCGTTTTGTGTGTAGGTGCGTATTTATTTAAATAAATAAATAAATAATTGATAGAATTAAATATATGACAACATTGGCCAGCCAATATTTATCAAGCTTGATATCTTGTTAGCTCACGAGTGTGATTGAAATATATTTTATGGCGGCGGCGCAGTGACGTTATTTTGGTTTTAATTATTACTAACATGGTTTATTTGTGCCGTGTAGTGCCAGCACATAAAAAGAATAGCACTACCCCCTCTCTTCCCGTGGGTGTCGTAAGAGCCGACAGAGGGAAAACTGCCAAAGGAGATGGGCAGCAGCGTCTCCATTTAACAGCAGGCCATACTGCGATCGCCAACCCGCCTGCCAAGCGTGGCGATTATGGCAAAACCCCCCGATATGGTTACACAAAATAAAAATCGGCACCCAGTCCCCGGCGGCCCCGCTATTCCTAGCTACGGTAGCGGCTATGGTAACGGCGGGGCAGGGAGTGCTAAGAATCCCCGGGTAGACTCCGGCTACCAACACCGACGACTTGATCTGGCAACCTACAACACGCGCACGTTGAGGCTCGACGCGAAGCTTATAGAGTTGGAAGAGGCAATTAGTAAGTTGCATTGGGATATTATTGGGTTATCTGAAGTCCGAAGAGAGGGGGAGGACTCGATTACCCTTCAATCCGGTAACTTATTATACCACCGGGAGGGCGACCAACAGTCCCAAGGTGGTGTCGGGTTCATCGTCCATAAATCCCTTATCAACAACGTGATCACCATCGGAAGTGTTTCGAGCAGGGTAGCGTACCTGATACTCAGAATATCGGAACGATATTCGCTGAATGTCATTCAGGTCTACGCTCCGACCTCGAAACACGACGATGTCGAAGTGGAGGCTATGTATGAGGAGATCTCTAAAGCCATGCATAGCTATAAAACCCACTACACGGTTGTGATGGGGGATTTTAATGCTAAGTTGGGGCAACGCTGTGGTGATGAGTTGAGAGTGGGGCAATTTGGATTTGGGCAACGGAACGAAAGGGGCCAGATGCTGGCAGACTTCATGGAGAGGGAGAACCTCTATATGATGAACTCCTTCTTTAAGAAGCCCGTAAGCCGCAAATGGACCTGGATTAGTCCGGACGGTAAAGTCAAAAACGAGATAGATTTTATTATGTCTACGAGGAAGCAAATATTCAATGATGTCATTGTGATCAACGCCGTAAAGACGGGAAGCGATCACCGCATGCTTAGAGGCACATTGAATATCAACGTCAAGCTGGAAAGATCTCGACTAATAAAATCTACGCTCCGACCAATACCGGCTCAAATTCAAAACCCCGAGTGCTTTCAGCTCGAGCTCCAAAACCGCTTCAAAGCCCTTGAGAACAGCATCGATATGGACTATCTATACAACATGGTGGTGGATACTGTCCGCACGGTAGGGTCCAAGCACTACAAAACCCACCGTCCTAAATTAAAGAAACTCTCCAGTCACACTATCCGACTCATGGATCAGAGAAACGAAATGAAACTACAGAACTCAGCGGATGCTCTTCGTTATCGACAGCTAAATAGGCAGATCTCCAAGTCCTTGACAAGCGACCTTCGCAAATTTAATACCGACTGTATTAAAGAGGCCATTGAGCGGAACAAAGGCTCCAAAGTGTTCGCTAGAGACCTGGCTATAGGGCAAAGTCAACTGACGAGGCTGCAAGCTGAGGACGGTAATATCATTTCATCAACACCTGAAATCCTGAGGGAGATTGAGAGTTTCTATGGACAGTTGTACTCCACGCAAACACCTGTTGAAAGTAAGGCTACAGAACCTAGAGCCAAGCTTACCCGACACTATACCGAAGATATCCCGGACGTCAGCCTGTACGAGATTAGAATGGCTCTCAAGCAGCTCAAAAACAACAAGGCGGCGGGCGATGACGGAATCACAACAGAACTTCTGAGAGCGGGCGGTAAGCCGATACTTAAGATCCTTCAGAAGCTCTTCAACTCTGTCATCCTCGAGGGCAAAACGCCAAAGGCATGGGGAAGAAGCGATGTGATGCTGTTCTACAAGAAGGGTGATAAGACTCTCTTAAAGAACTACCGACCCATCTCGCTTCTGAGCCATATCTACAAGTTGTTTTCGAGAGTCATTACGAATCGTCTCGCTCGCAGGTTCGACGACTTCCAACCTCCCGAACAAGCCGGGTTCCGAAAAGGTTATAGTACCATAGACCACATTCATACGCTGCGGCAAGTTATACAGAAGACCGAAGAGTATAACTTGCCACTATGATTGGCGTTCGTGGACTATGAGAAAGCCTTTGATTCGATCGAGACCTGGGCAGTGCTGCAGTCTCTCCAGAGGTGCCAAATAGACTACAGGTACATCGAGGTGCTGAGGTACTTATACCAAAACGCCACCATGTTGGTCCGATTACAGGACCAGAGCTCTAATCCTATCCAACTACAGCGAGGTGTGAGACAGGGAGACGTCATTTCTCCGAAACTGTTCACAGCTGCGTTGTAGGATATTTTTAAGCTACTGGACTGGAAAGGATTCGGCATTAACATCAATGGCGAGTACCTAACACACCTGCGGTTTGCCGATGATGTAGTTCTCATGGCTGAGACCTTGGAAGACCTGAACACAATGCTCGAAGATCTCAGCAATGCTTCCCAAAGAGTGGGTCTGAAGATGAACATGGATAAGACGAAAATCATGTCCAATGCCCATGTTGCATCCGCTCCAGTTAATGTTGGGAACATTACACTCGAAGTTGTTGACCACTGTGTCTACCTAAGACAGACAATCCAATTAGGTAAGTCCAACTTCGAGAAAGAGATCTCTCGTCGAATCCAGCTCGGATGGGCAGCGTTTGGGAAGCTCCGGCATATATTTGCGTCCAAAATTCCTCAATGTCTCAAGACTAAGGTCTTTGACCAGTGTGTGTTGCCAGTTATGACTTATGGAAGCGAGACGTGGTCTTTTACTATGGGTCTCATAAGAAGGCTGAAGGTCATCCAGCGAGCAATGGAGAAAGCGATGCTTGGTATTTCCCTGCTCGATCGAATCAGAAATGATGAGATCCGCAGGAGAACTAAAACGACCGGCATCGCTCGAAGGATTGCTCAGTTGAAGTGGCAGTGGGCGGGACACATAGCGCGGAGAACCGATGGCCGTTGGGGCGGAAAGGTTCTCGAATGGCGACCGCGAACCGGACGACGTTCCGTGGGCAGCCCCCTACAAGGTGGACCGACGATCTGGTCAAGGTCGCGGGAAGCCGCTGGATGCGGGCAGCGCAGGACCGATCGTTGTGGAGATCTTTGGGGGAGGCCTATGCCCAGCAGTGGGCGTCGTACGGCTAAAATGATGATGATGAACATCCTACTAATATTATAAATGTGAAAGTTTGGATGTTTGGATGTTTGGATGTTTGGATGTTTGTTACTCAATCACGCCAAAACGGCTGAACGGATTTGGCTGAAATTTGGAACACAGATACTTTGTAGCCTGGAGAGGAACATAGGCTACTTTTTATCCCGGAAAAATGTCACATTCCTGCGGGATAACGTCGTTTAGTCCACGCGGGCGAAGCCGCGGGCGGAAAACTAGTGGTTTATAAATTTACATGGTACTTCATTTTTACCCAGTTTTCTAAATATTTCTGACAATATACGAAAAGTAACAATATTAGTTTTATATGAAAAAAATGAACTTTGAAGTCCTATATCTTTTTTTCCTAGTGAATGTCATGTTAATTTTTCTTTCTTCCCACAACAAGATGGCTTCCAACAACTCTTTCTATACAGTAATCACAAACCTTATTGTTCCTTCACCCCAGGACTGATGTTAACCAATCTATAAACTCCTGCTTTGTCCGGGGGACACAAACTCTGTTGTTGGACTCACCGTTGTAGGATAATAGAAAAAAACATATACAAAATTTATTAAAATATATATGGGATTTGTACCAATAAAACAAAAAAATAATTGATTTCCCTGTTTTATATTAAAAAAAAAATTCAGTCACACTCATAAACAGCACTAATTATTAGGTACAAATTACAATCCGGAACAGGTAGTCGCTGACAATAGAAATTTCACCATATAAGCTCAGTCGGGTTCCGTGGATTCTAAAACCCAAACAGTACTACTACTTAACAGATAATTTAACTCAACCTGTCTTTAGGTTTTAACCTTAAATTTGGACAAATATTTAAAACTAAACTAACACCTTTTGACATACCACATACCACCATCAATATAATAAAAAAAAAAAACAAAATCATTTATTTTCAGATGTCAAGATCCAGATTTGTTAGTAAAAAAAATACTTAAATACTATGTTAGCACAAATGATGAATTAATTCAATAAAGTAATAATAAATTAACTTAAAATCTCTAGACCGACCCCGAGTGGTCCATCACTGCAAAAACCATGTGCTCGAACAAGGTCCACGGTTATTGTGACATAAGGGAGGAAAAAAAATAAGTAGTTGGTACCTGAGGAATAGGCTAAACCTGAATTCGACTCACAATTTGACAAATCTCCTCACATCGGCATATGTTATACTTGTGGAGGGCCGAGGAGTTCACAGGGACCTCTACTCGTGATTTGCTTGGATGTGGTTTTTGATTACAATTGATTTATTTTGATTTCATTTGATTTGATTTGATTTCCCTCGCAGCTCGCTCCAAAACAAACTATTTATACAGAGAAACTGCTCCCGCCTCCCCGAGGAGTTCTCACCCGTGTGGAGAATCTCTTCCTCAACAACACAACACACGGGTCGACAATTCTTTACTTATAGGTAAACAAAAATTCAGTCAAATTGCATGTCTGATCTGACCAACAGTCCTCGTAGCAAAAGACCACGAACCCCAACAAAATCTTCATTCTAACATGAGTCAGCATCATAAAAAATTCGTTGCGACCACTTCTACAGACAATTCGCCATAAATCCGAGAAAACCTTCACAGCCCAAATGTTATTTTAGGCGTAATTCACTCGGGGAACTGTAGCTATTTACTAAAATATACAAAAAACAACGCGAGAATTCGAAATTAACATGACATTTATCTGAAACCAAATTTTGTTTAATTCCTTTCAGCAAAACGTCAAAATAACTCGCTTGCCATAAGACAGAAAATTCCCCGCGTTACCCGGCGAATGACGCGTTTCTGGCAACACCGTACATGCAATGCGCGTCAAGGCGATGCCAACGCATTCCAATTTAGGGATAAAAAGGACATTTCCTTGTTTTTATAACTGAAATGGGTGTTGAAACCCATCAGAAATTATACCAACAAGAAATTTGTGGCAAAATAATTCCATTTAAGGAGTAATTTGAAGAAAATTGGCCACCATGTCTACCAACACAGGAAAAAAAATCCCTAACAGAATAGGCAACTTTGCAATAAAAAACAAATATTTATTTATTTATTAAAGACATACCTATTTAAAAAAATTGAATTTTATAATTATATCCAAAACAATGCGAACACGATAATGTGAAAACGAAACGTGACAATACCCCCCTTCCAAAAAAAGAACTATAAATAAAACCAAAACCTACTCTCATTAAATAAAAGAATGAAACCTCAAAACTCATGCACATTTAGGTACATGTTAACCAACATAAATATAAAAGTGACCAATTAGAAGGAAACATTACTCCTCTAATGTTCACCTCACAACAACAACGAAAACCACAACTAAACCTCAACACAACAACTACACTACACCACAACAACCACCTACCGAAACCTTGGGAAAAAAAAACACAATACAGCAAACAAACCATATCAAAATGACCCAGAAATGGTCGGTAATGGTCACTCTATGCGAATACACATAAGCAAAAAAAAAAATTATTGTTGACATCCAGTATGTCGAACCTATACCACAAAAAGGGCAAAACATCCGCAAAACAACTCACACATAATGAGTATAAAACAACAGAAAAGGAAAATCCTTTTCAGCTCACCCGTAGTAAGTAAAAAAAAACACAAACCAAAGAAAAAAATCACCTACTCTCCTGCAGCGAGCCGGAAAACAAAAAGAGGGAAAAAATCCTCACCAACTCACCTCCAGTGAGTAGAATAATAAAAGGAAGGAACAAATCCTCCCCAGTTCACATGCAGTGAGCAGGACAACAAAAAGAGGGAAAAATCCTCACCCACCTCACATGCAGTGAGTAACAAAATAAATCAAAAGAGAAGAAAAGAATTCTTCACCCATGTAAATTTTCAACTTTTATTCATCAATGTTTCACTCCTCTCATACATTCTTCCACATACAGAACTTAGTGATGTTTTTCTATCAGCGAACCACATCACATTCCTTATGCACTAATGTGTAAGTAAACTATTATTTTTTTTCATCCGCTATCAGGGTAGATCTTACAAAATGTGCAACCGCACAGAAGCAGCAATTTTCTTCCCACTAAACTAAAACAAAACAAATACAACAAGCAAAATTGTTAATGTTGAAACAAAATAAATAAAATACTATTTGAAATCCTTTATGTGCCAAGAGCCTATTGGACGGTTGTCACTCAAACGAACTAATTCGTACACCAAAGGAGATAAAACTTTTGTAACCATACATTTCTTGTACTTCGGAGCCAGTTCGGACATTTTAAATTTTTCCGCGTCACTCTGTATGTGCGTTCTCTTCCACGCGATATCTCCTACCGAATACTTGGCGACTCTGCGCCTAAGGTTGTATCGAGTGGAGTTTTCCGCATGTGCCTGGAGAAGTTTCTGGCGAACCTTGGCAAAGATGTCCTTAAGATGTCCGAACCCGCCCGCGTACTCTTCACGGGGCATTCAGACTTCATACTCCTTATCGGTATCTTTATAAAAGTTACCGTAAACTCGCTCTCGCCCATAAACCAAAAAAATGGGGTGAAACCGGTGGACTCGTTGACAGCGCTATTAATGGCGAACTGTATTTGTAGCAGGTGGTCATCCCATGATCGATGATCATCTTCCACATAAGACGCAACCGCTGCCATCACGGTCTTGTTGTAACGTTCCACCAGGTAAGCGCGGTGGAGGTGTACTTATAGCCGTTTCAAATACTTTAAGCTCCAAGAGAATAGATCACTTCGAGAGTACTATTGAAGACTTATGGGTTTCTGTACAACTAGTAATAAATAACAAACCAGTTGAATATGTATTCTGTGCAGTTTACTTGCCGCCACCGGTAAAGGCTAATGAGATGGATGAATTTCTTGACAATTGTAGTCGTGTCATGAAATCATGTCACTGTAATACTGTGATTCTCGGTGATTTTAATTTAGGTTTCATAAATTGGGCTTGTGATACAGATGATATAAAATTGATTCCTTCTAATTGTGCCTGTAATTTGGGATATTGTTTAATTGACTTCCTATCCCTTAACGATTTATATCAATGTAATAGTGTAAAAAATAGTAACGGAAAAGTTCTCGACCTTGTTTTAAGTAATTTGTCTAATGTAAATGTAACAGAATGTCAATTTCCAATTAGTAGACTTGATCAACATCACAATGCATTGAAAATAAATATTGATCTACCGTCCCAAAATCAATTAAAGAGTAAAATGTTCGCTACACACAGTTTTAGAAAAGCTGATTATTCAAAAGTTAATTCAAAGTTGAGTAAAGTTGACTGGTCTTCCGAACTCGATCATGAGCGAGATGTCGCTGCTGCTGTATCTAAATTTTACAAAATTATTAGTTCTATTATAAACAAAACCATACCCAAGTCACATGCACGTAATTCTAAATATCCTGTTTGGTTTACTCGTAGTTTCATAAAAATGATTAATGAAAAAGAAAGGATTCATCAGAAACATAAAATTTACAGAAACCCCAGGGATGCCTTGGAACTTAGACTTTGCAACCGCCGCATCAAATCTTTAATCGCAACATGTTACTCTAATTACATTGCGGGCGTAGAAAAATCATTGCAACAATGTCCTAAAAAGTTTTGGTCGTCCGGCAGAATAAGGGAGGTTCTTCTGATATTCCCGAGAAAATGCATTTAAATAGTACAAAGGCAGAGGGTGGTAAGGGAATCAACAAGTAATCTTTTCGCCACGCACTTCTCTTCTGTTTTTTCTCAGCCAGATATGTCTCAGGTCCGTGATCTTGGCGATAGTTATCCACAGCACTCCCTTCATAATGTTACATTTACGGAACATGAGATTGAAAAGATTATCAAATCTATAGATGATAGCAAAGGAGCCGGCCCAGACGGCATTCTATCCATATTTATTAAAAAGACATCGAAATATGCAACATTGCCTTTAAAGTTAATATTTGAAAAATCTCTCAAAACTGGCACATTTCCCACGGATTGGAAGCGATCCAATGTCATACCAATATTTAAAAAAGGTAAAAAAGATAATATTGAAAACTATAGACCAGTATCAATTTTGAGTCAGTTTGCAAAAATATTTGAAAGTATCGTTTATCCCGTATTGACAACTTACCTGAAGAATATTGTAATTGAGGTTCAGCACGGTTTCTGTAAATGTCAATCAACAGTCAGTAACTTAATGGCCTTAACTAAATCGGTGGACAGTGATCTTCAGGTGGATTCGATATATACGGATTTTTCGAGCGCATTCGACAAAGTTCATCATGATATTTTCCTTTCAAAGCTGAAAGCACTTGGAATCCGCGGGGATCTTTTGCGTTGGTTTAGTTCATATTTAAGTGAAAGAATTCAAAGTGTGATTGTGCATGGATACAAGTCGATTGACTACATATCTCTCTCGGGTGTACCTCAGGGTTCTCATCTTGGGCCTATTCTCTTTTTGGCATTTATCAATGATATCTCAGCACCTCTTCGATTTAAAATATAAAGTGGTCCCGCATAATCAACACCAGTGTTCATGAAAGGCAAATCAACAGTTATTCGTTCCTGTGGCAAGTTACCCATTATTGGTTGCACGGTTTCACCTTTCATGCGAGTACACATTTGACACTGTTTTATAACTTTCTTAGCTAGGTTCCTACCGCACAAGGGCCACCAGGTCTCTCTCATGTACGCTAGCAACTGTTGAGGCCCAGCATGTAATAACCTTAAATGCCCTTCCTTGAAGATAAGTTGAGCTACATAATGCTTACCACATAATAACATGGGATGTTTCTTATTATATGAGAATTCAGATGAATTACATAATTGACCTCCCACTCGCATAATGCCTGTGTCATCTAAAAATAAATTTAAACTTAGTAAATTACGAGTTGACTTAATTGGCAGGTTATTTACTAAAGCGTTATGTTCGTCTGGAAATGAATGTACTTGAATTCTTTTAGTGATAAAATCCAAAGAATTATTTAAATTTTTTTACTGACAACGGACCTGTTAAACGGTCAAGCTTATTTGTTATTTTGAGGTTATGAATAAATCTCAAAACAAATGCATATGCACGTTGAAGTTTGCTAAATGAAGAGAACCTTTTAAAATCAAAGTTATCACAATAATCATTACAAGCCATGACAGTTGTATGTTTTGCTTTTATTTCTGGCAAACTAACCTGCAAATTATGTGTATCGGATGGCTGGAAATCCGTTACCTTTCCCGATAAAAAGGAGGGTCCATTCCACCACATTTTGTTTAACATCAAATCGTTCAAGCTAGTACCTCGAGACAACAAATCAGCTAGACTACACTTGCCGTCTATGTGTAGCCATTTTGTATTATCACCACATAAATCACTGATTTGTACTACACGATTCTGCGCAAAGGTTTTTAATAAGTGAGGCGACGTTCTTAACCAGCCCAACACGATTGTTGAGTCCGTCCAGCAAATCATTAAATCAAAGTCAAGTTTTACTGATTTTTTAATTCGTTCGAGTAATAACGCGCCGGCCAAACTTCCGGACAATTCTAACCGTGAAATGCTCAGTGGCTTGACAGGTGCGACGCGCGTTTTGGAAAAAATCAATTTGACAGTGACGTCACTGCTTTCACTAAAACTACGGGCGTATGCACACGCGCCGTATGCGGTTTCGCTGGCATCTACGAATATATGCAACTCGATTCGAATCGGGTGAGTACAAATTATATGACGAGAGACTCGAATGTCATGTAACGCGGATAACGAAGTAACAAATTTTTCCCACTTATTTTTAATGTCAAGTGGTACTTCGTCGTCCCAGTCTAACTTGCACAACCACAGACTCTGTAACAATACCTTTGCCCTAATTATAACTGGACTGAGTAAACCTAAAGGATCATATACTTGCAATACAACCGATAAAATTAAGCGCTTAGATACCGGAGTTGAGATTTCTTTTATTTTAGAAGTAAAATGGAAATCATCGCTATTATTTAACCATCCCAATTCTAGAGTTTTACTAGAACAATTCTCATTTAATGCAAAATGTTTCGACTGACTATCATAATTTTTAACGATTTCTTATCTTATAAATACCCATTTTCTCATGGGTAAACAACCTGACTTGCAAACATAAATAACACCTTTACAAATGCGTATTATTTCCGTTTTATCGTCATTACCGAAAATGCAATCATCGACGTAAATATCGTTTAAAATAATTTGTGAAATGGCCGCGTCATTGCATTCATGCCCTAACTGTCTAACGCATCTCATGCTAAGGTAGGGTGCAGATGCGAATTCAAAAGTCACTGTGGTAAGCTGGTATACCGAAAGTGGTTCAGAAGGGTTTTCCCGCCATTTATTCATTTGTAAATGTCTTTGATCCTCCTAACTAACACTAACTACTACCTGTCTAAACATTTTCTCTATGTTTCCACATGCAACGTAGTTATATTGACGAAAGCGTAACAGAATTGCAAATAAATCATTTTGTAAAGGTGGCCCCGTCATCTGAAGGTCGTTAAGCGACACTCCCGAAGACGTAGGTTGACTCGCATTAAATACCACGCGTAACTTTGTTGTGACACTATCTTCTCGAAAGACACCATGGTGAGGCAAAAAATAATTAACTGGTGGGCAAGTTTCAACGCGAGTCATGTGTCCTAACCTTAAGTATTCTTTCATAAAACCATGATACATTTGTTTGTACTGACTATTGCGTTCAAGTTTTCTTTCAAGTGACAGGAACCGGCTTTTAGCAACTTCATAACTATCACCAAGCTTATGCATCGAATCTTTAAAGGGTATACGCACAGAAAATCGACCATCGACTAAACGTTTAGTTGTATCTATAAATAATTTCTCCCAAGCTCGATCTTCCTGCAAAAAAAGTTATTATTTTGGCAGGACGTTTCCTCTATCTCCCAAAATTTTCTTAACTGTTCCCCAATTTCTAAAGTTTGAGTAAAATTACATTGAACAAGAATAATGCGCCTATGTTTAAAATGAAGGGAACCAGCGACTATCCATCCTAGCTTTGTATTTTGGAGATAGGGTCCGTTACTTATGCGAATTCTGCCTTCGACTAACAAATCCCAAAAGTGGTCAACTCCTAATAATAAATCTATTTTAGACGGAGTGCAATAGTCAGGGTCTGCTAAGCATATCCCGTTAGGTATATTTAACAGATTCGAATTAATTTTAAAGGTAGGTATCATGTTTGTTATAGAAGGTAGAACTAAACATTTTATATTCGTATGATAATTATCGTTTAAGGATCTGAATTTAATTTCACATAACTTAGCTGAATGTGAGACCGATTGTCCCACTCCTACGATTTGATAAGCAGAATGTATCGATTTCGAATTTAATTTGTTACGTAATGATTCAGAAATTATACTATGCTAACTGCCATTGTCAAGTAAAGCCCTAGCCTTATAATATTTGTTGTCGCTGCCCGCAACCTCGATAATTGCAGTCGACAATAAAGCAGTATCTAGAAACTCTGACTGTACAACAGGATCCCCGTTATTACGATCAAAACACAAATAAGTTTGTGTGTGCAAAACTGAAGCCGCGTCGGAAGGCTCAGATATTAATGCGCTTTCCTTACTACCCTCACCGTGCAATAAACTATTATGCTTGACCTTGCATTGCTTACACTGGCCAAAATAACATTCACTCGCGGTGTGTCCCTTACGTAAACTATTTGCACACAAACTATTCTTGTTTACAATTTCTAACCTATCTTTCACCGATAATTTTAAGAACTGAGTGCACGTATATAATGAATAATTACCGTTACACACAACACAATCACGAATGCGCTTAACCTTATGAGTACTCTGATTAGACTGATGAGTTGATGCAAAACTGTGAACCTTTTGCGACTTTGACTTATTATCAGTGACTGACTTAGCCATATTATTCACTTGGGACTGAATAGGATGATTAGCCTGCACTTTCTCCAACATATTAGCTTTGTCCGTTAAAAAATCTAATAACTGAGTTAACTTTGCTGATTTCCCAGAACCTAATATAGTTTTATGATGCTCCCATTCTTTTTCTGTAGCTAAGTCGAGTTTAGAAATAATTATAAAAATAATGAGGGTGCCCCAACATTCTGTGGGTTCCCCGAGCGACTTAAACGCTCGTAAATTCTTAAGTACCGCATCGATTAACTTTCTAATAAAATGAGGAGATTCTTTAGACATTGACTGCAAAGAAAATAACGCTTTAACGTGATTATGCACTTATAAGTTACTGTTGTTAAACCTACGGTTAAGCAAATCCCATGCTATTATGTAATTTTCAGATGAAAATTCTAATGATTTAATTACTTGACTGGCACTGCCCGTTAGAGCGGATCTTAAATAATGAAACTTTTGAATATCGTCAAGCTGAGTTGATTTATGGATCAAGGAAAGGTAGGTATCTCTAAACTCGATCCATGTATTATACGACCCGCCATAGGAAGGCAAAGAAATTGTAGGAAGCTTTACAAACGCGTTTGAATTGCATTTAGATTTGTCACTTATAACAGAATTAGGATTACCAATACTTTGTTATAAACAATCAACTTCTGTAAAAACTGCATAATAGGAATTTTCAAAGGATTCACGAATATCTATTTGCTGAGATAATTCTTTTTCTGAAACCAATTCCTCTATAGAACTCTGAATTTTGTTAAAATCTTGCATTAACGATTTTGCAATATCAGATCTTAATTTCAATCCGGTAATTATTTTATCGTTTAACGGTTCACTGCTCAATGACGTGACAAATTTAGTGAAAAGAGTCAATCTGCCCCTTATTGTACCCCGTTTTCTATTTAAATCTTGAATCCTATCGTTAACATTAATTTGTAACACTGGAATAGGAGATTTACTGCGACTAGGCGTTGAATCTTTATCTAAATCTTCAGAACCTAAACCCATTTTGGCAATCTATAGAAAAGAGGGTACTCGCGGTTTTTCCTGCAAAACCTTGGCGTAAATACGCGAACCAAAGACGAATTCATTCAGAGCCCGTGGTCCTACTGCGTGGTCCTATTAGTAGTACCACGGGCAAATTTTTGTGTCCCTAGTTCTATCAGTAGGACTATGGGCACCTAGCATTACCCGTAGTCCTATTAGTAGTACCACGGGCATTTTTACTTGTACATGGTTCTATCGATAGGACTATGGACAAGTAACAGTGTTCGTAGTTCAACTAGGAGTAGGAGTAGTAAGAACTCCTTTTTCTGGTTAGAGTTTTTTTTAATCATTGTGTCACGTTGACATTGATTATTTTCCGTGTAATTCTTGATGCTAAATCAAGGGAAAAGGGAAGTCTCGCAATGGATTTTATTAAACGGAAGTGCGGTACTGTGCTGCTATATGGTGGACACCAGTATTATAAGTTGAGGCCTTATAAAAAAGAAGGGGCAGTTTAGAGGTGCCCTAATTATAAAAAAGAAAAATGTACGGGTACAGTCACGATAAAGGTAACTCATGTTCATATTGGCTTCTCTACGAGATTATGCAAACAATGACTTCTGAACTTTAGACCATGACCAGAAAATACTAGACCATGGGCCCTAAAATTCCCTGTAAAGTTTTATAAATATCCTTTTCTATTAGCAACTTATTAAATAAGAACCTCTGAGGGCGCCACTTTTGGTCAGGGTACCGCCTTAAGTCATAGGACCTCAGAACCAGTAACATTTTATAATATTGACGTTGATTTCATGAGTAGGACTATTGCCCATAAAAATAATTATGTTTTTATTACAGTCCTACTGATAGAACTACGAACAAAAAAAATTGCCTGTGGTACTACCAGTAGGACCATTGCCCATACATAATAATCATGTTTTTGTTATAGTCCTACTGATAGAACTACGGGCAAAAAAAATTGCCCGTGGTACTACTAATAGGACCACGCAGTAGGACCACGGGCTCTGAATGGACGAATTACCTGTAATAAGTCACAGTTTTAGCACAAAATAAAGGGGTTATGAAAGGAACGATACGACCAAACCTCTGGTTCTTCTTTCTTCTATTCGGCTCGAAGGTCCAATGTAGATTTTCGGGATCTTCAGGGAAATAAAGCGATTTTTCCTGGTTTACCCATGGGTTTCATACTGAATCTCAACAGTCATAATATCAACAATTAAAACATCAATACCGTAAGACCAACGATTCAAAATCTCAACGCTTCAGAATCTCAACAGCTTAGTAAGTCAACAGTTCACAAGACCAAAGTTTAAAATCTCAACATGGTGATACTGACATACATATTTTACTGTAAGTAAACATTATTTGACGAGGGGTGCTTACCTTTTATTTTTAACCGACTTCAAAAAAAGGAGGAGGTTCTCAAGTCGACGAAACTTTTTAAATTATTTTTTTATATATGTTTTACCATAACTTTACCAGTTGTTCGCCGATTTTCATAATTCTTTTTTTATCTGAAATAAAATTGTTTATGTATGGTCCCATGAAAAATTTACAGTAGTCAGTTCAGTATTTTTTTCACAATTCTGAAAAACATTAAGCTGTCGACTGGTAGTTCTTTCTTTACACGTCAATATATTCGCGAAGTATTGACCAATTTCAATGATTATTTTTTTAATCGAAATAATAAACTCCTAATGTGGTTACGTTGTTACCAAGGTAGAATTTGATAGTAAAATTAATGAAAAATCAAGGAAAACCCACAACCCGATCAGTAAGTTGATTAAATTAATAGTTAATAAATAAATAAATAAATATTTTCTTACAATCACACCAATTATCTAAGTTACTCTATTGTATTGGGTTAATCCTGTAATTATAGATGTAAGTGTGGAAATAAATAAATAAAAGATTAATTAGATAAAGTCCCACCATTTCGTCCATGATTCAATGTATTTTTCAATTTTACGTTTTTTGGAAATAGAGTTTTTGTTTGAAGGCGGTTAAACTTTTTTGAAAAAAAATTGTAAATTTTTCCAGTTTTTGTGTGAGAAATCTAATGAGCAAGCGTCGCACAATGTGCAAAGTTGAAAACTTGTAGCCCAATCTAAATTAGAACACTCATATAAGCACGACCCTCTTGTTATGCAGTTTTTTAACTTTCCACCATCAGCTAACCTAAATTACTTAAAAGAATACAACTAAAGGTCTATTCGTGCATATGGTACTTAAAAACATGCTTTGACTCCTAAGTGTTAGGGAGTTTTACCTTCCATCACCAGCTCATCAGCATGAGATGATGACTTCCAGATGCAAATATTTGAAAAACTTTAGAAAATGTATAAAACACGTAAACTACGTATAGTTTGCGGGTTTTCCTCGATTTACCATGGATTTTACCATCAGATCCTAACTTGGTACCAACGTGACCACCTCAGTGGTTTATTCTTGCGAATAAAAAAAGAATCATTGAAATTGGTCAATACTTCGAAAATATATTGACGTGTAAAGAAAGAACTACCAGTCGACAACTAAGTGTTTTTCAGGATCGTGAAAAAACTACTGAACTGACTACTGTAAATTTTTCATGGGACCACACATAAACAATTTTATTTCAGATAAAAAAAGAATTATGAAAATCAGTTCATTAACTAAAAAGTTCTGAGGTAACACACATAAAAAAAAAATATATACAGTCGAATTGATAACCTCCTCCTTTTTAGTTTTCCAATGTTAGAGAAGTAGGTAGTAATCATTTTATTTATTATTTATTTATGTTTTGCACGGTAAGTAATATAGCTTCATATAATCTAAAAAAGCGCTAGATTTAGCGCTAGGCGCTAAAACGCGCTTCGATACAAAAAAAGCGCTAGATCTGGCGCGAAAAGCGCTAAGTTGGCAGCACTGCCTATACTTAACTGTATTTATCATAACCCATTGTGTAATTGTGATGGAAACTGACCTTAGTCATACCATGTTAAGGTCATTTTTCAATTTGACGACTCTGTATGAAATAAAACAGGGAGAAAAAAACAACCCTTGGAGTTTCTTGCCGGTTCTTCTCCAAGGCCTCCCGCTGTAGGGTTTGCGAACCGATGGCGTAGCTTCTATGACGTTCACAAGTATTGTAAATAACAATCTAAATTGAATAAACAAATTTGAATCTTTGAATCTTGATGAATCTTGAATCCCTGAGAGAGCGATTGAAAATTATGGTTAATGGCAATGCCAAAACAGAACTACAGCGCTTTATGAATACTGCGGGGATATCATCAGGGCCAGCACTTTTAAAAATATCTAACGACCTTAGTTTTTTTAAAACATCTCGTTCAGAAAACTGTATGTTATTAATACTATTATGAGACGGAGATATGTTTTCATTGAGAACAGAGCTACTTGAACTATCTTCCTGATCGCTGTAAACAGAGGCAAATTGAGATGCGAAGAGGTTAGCTATTCCAGGACCACTATCGGCTGTAAGGTTATCCTTGTGCATATTAAGAGGAATTGTTGATACACCGCTCCGTTTATTTTTAACAAATTTCCAAAAATATTTAGGATGTTTTTTGATATTATCCTTACTACGCGAAGAATTTATGTGAGACGGTGCTATTTGCCGATGATACATCTCTAGTCTTTAAAGTAGATAGAGGTGATGACTGTTCTGACGAAGTAAATAGTGCTCTTTCAAAAGTGTCACATTGGTTTAATAGTAATAATTTATCATTTAACTCAAAGAAAACTAAGTGTTTAAAATTTTCGTTACCTAATGTAAGACAAGTTGATTTTCATATTAGACTAGACGGCGATACGGTCGAATTCATTAACAATACAAAATTTCTAGGTATTATATTAGACTCGCGACTACAATGGGATCCTCATATCGAAGCCTTGGCGAGTAGACTCAGTTCGGCTGCATTCGCAGTTAAGAAAATAAGGCTCTTAACCGATATTGAAACGGCTAGAATAGTCTATTTTAGTTACTTTCATAGTGTTATGTCCTACGGCCTTTTGTTGTGGGGCTCAGCCGCTAACATCCAAAGTATATTCGTGCTCCAAAAAAGGGCTATTCGCGCCATTTACAACCTCCGATCGAGAGATTCTTTAAGAGATCTATTTAAAGAAATAAACATTTTAACTGTTGCAGGACATTACATCTATGAAAATATAATTTATGTGAAAAAGCATTATAATACATTTGTAAAGCAGAGCGATATTCATCGCTTTAACACAAGAAATAAAGATAAACTTGTCGTTCCCAAGTTTAGGCTAGAAAAATCCAGAGCCTCATTTCTGGGGAAAAGCATAGCCTTTTTTAATAAAGTTCCACAGCATATAATTGAACTACCATTGCATAAATTTAAATGTTACATTAAAGAGTCGCTGATGAGCAAAGGATACTATAAAGTAGACGATTATTTGAATGACCGCAATGCATGGTCATGATGTAACACATAACATAATCACTGTTTAATATGATGTATTTTTATACTAAGCAATTGTTGTATTAGTAACGATATGTTTTTTTTTTGTAAATGTCGTTACCTAACTAAGAAACGCTGGCAAGTTTCTTGCGCCCATTCTTCTTGTCAGTTAAAAAAGTCTTGAATGGGTGGTAGGAAAATATTGACGATTCATAAGTACATATTTATTATGTCTAAGTGAATAAAGAATATTTTTATCTTTATCTTTATCTTTATTATCCTCTATATGTTGTAAGTACTGAGAATAACACGCATTATAGACTTTTCTACAATGATCCCTAAGGGCCCTGTAAGATATGAGATCACGGGGATTCTTATACATGCGGTATTTTAGTCTCACTCTATCCTTCTCCGCCAAACGTTTGATTAAGGCATTGCTGAACCAAGATGGGTATTTACTTTTAATCGACTTTCGTCTTGGAACAAACTCTTTAATATAAACCGAGAGGACGTTGTAAAATACTGAAACCATATTGTTCACATCACTACATGAATAAAGTTCGGACTTCCAATCAACGCTCTGCAATCCGGTTATAATTTGTTGATAATCTGCCTTGAAATAGTTAAGGCTATCACATCTCAAAGGACGAAGAAACTGGTCGGATTTAACACTACAAACAGTTACCAACAGCCCCGGGTGCTTCACATCTAATTTACTGAGAAGATCTACTGATTTTTCAATGCAAATAGCTTCGTTTAGGTTACTAAATACAAGATCTAATATGCGTTCATCCGAATTCAAAACATGATTAAACTGACATAAATTATTAATTGACATAAAATCAACAAGTGAGTGACCTAAGGAGTTTTCATAATTTTCGGGTGCCATAGTATAACCATTACTAGATTTTGACCACTTGAGAAAAGGAAGATTAAAATCACCTAAGATAATAACTTCATCACATAAACTCATCATATCACTCACATTATCCAAATATTTATTAAGCAAATCCAACCGCAGGGGTGGGGGTAGATATACGGCACCGATCGCGACTTTCCTTGGCAGACTATCTACATTGACATCAACGACCACCCATAAGTCCTCACATTCACTTTCCCAAGTATTCATGCGTCTGGACGAATAATTGCATGAGACTGCTACAAGTACACCACCCCCGTCGCTCTTGGCACCACTTACAGTGCAGTCACGATCCCTGCGATAGACTTTGTATCTCGAGTCAATAACTTCATTGTCAGCGATGCCACAATTAAGCCACGTCTCGGTTAGTACAATAATACTATAATTATTTTGCAAAACGTTTCCGTAAACAATATTCGTTTTCGTTCGAAGACCGCGTACGTTCTGATAATATATATCTAACGAATCGAATATTAAAATAACACAATACGTAACATTGATGGACGTTTTTTAGGATAACTAAGACATTAGCTTTAAACTGTCAGTGTTTCGAATAAGTAGTGCCTTACATGACTCACTCTTGCGTGTATAAATGCGTCCGTTACGCACCCAGACATATTTATAGTCCTTCTCTTTGGCCTTGATGCGCGTAGCTGCATGCAGCGCTTTGTTGGTTGGAGTCAAGTGCTCGGCTACAAAGACTGGAACAGGAGAGCCTGCGATCCCAAGGTGTTTGGAGTTTAACTTTTCATTCGGATTGCTCTTATTGTGATTGATCACTGATGCCAAGATGGAATCCCGTTGACGCTGGTTACGTAGTTTAACAATAACTGCACGAGGTTTATCATCTTTACCTTTAGTCAGTTTGGCTACTCTGGTCACATTCATTATGTCAGCATCTGAGATGGTACTTTTCACAACCCTGGCCAGTTGAATAACCGTAGTCACAAGGTTTTCTGAGCGATGCTCAGGAATGCCATTAACTTCAAGGTTGCTCTCACGCATGATTTGTTCAGCCATACCTAGTCTCCAAGAGAGATCCTTCACACTGGATGAAAGGTGATCATTATCAGACTGAAGTTTTGATATTTTAGCCGACTTTTCTTCAATAGCTGTCTTTAAATCATCATACTGTCCACTGATAAATGTTATTGAATCTCGAAATTCACTCATTTGCTGCCTAATTACCTGAAGTCCGTCAGTGACTTGAGATTTAACCACCGACATTACCTCTTCCCTGATCACGGCTCTAATATTTTCCAGTGTCAGGCTAGACTGCGTTTGCCGCTGATTTGGCCTAAAAGTTACGTTGTCGGAGGTAGTTTGGCTCGGCAACTCAGTTGTATCACCGACTGGAGTATCAACACGCGATCCTGAACGAATGGGAGTATTAGTATTATCAACTTTGGGTTCCTTATTTCGACATTCCGGACATTTCCACTGTCGTTTCTGATCCTTCCCCATGGCGGTGTACTGCCTTTCAGAAACGTTTGCACATAGGAAATCATAGCGCAGCTTACAATTACAGCAAGACAAAAAAAAATTGTCGCTTATGACACCCCTGCATCCCGCACATTTAATAGTTGTCGATGATATTTTATTCCAATTATGAAATATTCCTACTCAAATGGTAGTAAAATTCTTGCTATGGCAACACAATTGTCTATGATGCCAATTTGTGAAGTTGTCTGATACAAAGTTATGAGGGTAGTTAAAAATGTTTATAAATTCTTTGCACTTATCTTTGTAGTATTTTGCACTTAATCACTGATAATTTTCCAAGATACCATTGGCACTAAAGGTTTGCAACTTATACTTCACTTGGGTTATAATTACACCAAACAAAACACACTGTTTTTACAATAAATACGAAAAATTCCGAGAGCGCTTCTGACTTAAACACAGATTAGAGTTCACTAGGTATTCACTCACATTCACAATATGACCACATATGACTACGCAAACTTTCATGTCGTTTTGTAGTTCTGTTGCACACACATTATTTTGAATACACAACACAATGTTTTTTTTTATTTCCACAATAATAATCCACTGAGAGAAGTTGTCGTTTAACTACTAACGTAAGTAAGTAGGTACAACATCACATTCGAAATGGGCCGGTGCTGCCGGTGCACTGCACCATCATCGTGCTGGAATATCAGTTGGTTTTCCATCACAAACGTAACTCAACACGGGCAGGCAGTACACTGAGAATATCATTCATAGTAACTTGCTTCTAATCGTAAATAATTTTCACCGTTTAAGCTAAACAAGTAGGTACCGAAAGTGCGACCTTTTTCGGTGCTTCCCGTGAACGACTGACGATGATGGACGTGTGAGTGACTTCCTTGTGTGCGTGTGAATGCGCATCATGTAAATTTTTTCCAGTCACATTCGCTCCTGGTACTAGGGTGATAGATCCAACTACCGGCCCACGGCCTCTCAACGACCCAGGGTTTCGTATCTAATTCTGTGGTTCCTTATCATCGTATCAATACAAGAGTTAAGGAGCCCACAGATGATCAGTCGGCCTGTCGGCAACAGCCTGTCAGTACCCCTAGTATGAGTTTGGCAAACCGTATTCGTAATCGAAAACTATCGCTCAATCTCTTTTATGTCCTTTGACTGCTTTACCGACATGCGCAGTTCATCCGAGTTTTCGTAAACGTTGACGGTATAAATCAACTGATATTAGGGGTACTGACAGGCCGCTGCCGACAGGCGAACTGATCCATCTGTGGGGCACTTTAGTAAACGTGCGGGGCTGAGCATAAAAATGATGTTAATAATAATGGCTGTGCGAAAAAAACAATAGAATTCAATTGTTGTATTTTAGGATGCGAGCATAAGGTTATAACTGTACCTAAGTGTAAATGAAACAGAGTAAAAACTGTAAATGATGATAAGATAATAATGTAAGTTTTCGATACTAAACATGGTTTTGTGTCTGTTCCTCGAATAATTGAAGATTTTTCAACACACAACCAAATTTTTAATTTCCATTCGGTACTATAATAACGGAACTAATACTACGATTACCCTAATCGGGCGGATCGTCTAATGACATTTAGCGAAATGCTTGCGTCAATGGCCAAGTGCCGGACGGGCGGCCAACACCCACACAAGGCACGTCGTGTTCCCGTTGGCGCAAGGATTTTGTTAAATTGTTATTAAATATTTGCCCTCTCCCTCACTCGCGCTAAAATCGCGGCGACGACGACGACGCCGCAAGCACAGAATAATTGTTATCAAATATTTGGCGTTTCTTTCACTCGCGGTAGCGTCGCGCTGAGACGGCAGACTAAGTGTTGCCACTTTAGAACTTTTTGTGCCAAAATTGCCACATTTTTACGCCAATGAGAGATTTTCTACCAGCAAATTAAAAAAAAAAGTTTATTTATTAGCTCGATAGATGGCGCTGACCTGACATGAATCCACTCACCTCTATTGTTTATTACTACACAGAGATGGGCCTATTTCTCCAAAGATACAAGTTTACAAGTTCACAGGCTTCGAAATGTAACATGGACTTGTAAATTCTGTTTCACGAAGTAAATAAGTGTTTTTTACGGTAACAAAAAAGAGTGTCATTGGAATACCTAATGACATATAAATGCATTGGCTGAAAAATATTTTTCATCTCTCATATTCGAAAAGTGATGTATATTTAAGGCCTAATCAGACGAAGGACTTTTGTCCCCGTGGGACAAAAAGTCCCTGTACGTCCAAAATATTTCCTCCGGGTACTTGTCGCGGACTCAACGCATATAGTGTGCGGTCATTTGTTGCCCGAAGACGTACTTCACTATCGGGCGCTCAATGTAGACTAAAGTTCGTTGTGTGCGTTGTTACGCCTATTTACGTTTGTTTCAGGGACTACCGCGAACTTTTGTCCAGTCCAGTCTCTCGGTGTCCGGCCGTAATTTCGGGGACTTTTAGCTTAAGAAACTACATGGTAATTGATAATCACCATGTAGTTTCTTAAGCTAGTTACATGATAAATTGTTGTAAATATCCTATCCGTTACGGAATTCAACTTTCCATCTTTAGCTACTTAAATAACTTGAAAGAATACAAATGAAGGTCCATTCGTGCGTATGGTATTTATAAAACATCATATAACTCCTAACTGTTGAGGAGTTTCACCTCCCATCATCAGCTTACCCTAATAACATGAAAGAATATAACTATTGGTCTATACGTACGATTAATACTTAAGGAAATATTCTCCAGCTCCTAACCGTTAAGGAGTTGTAGCTTCCATCACCAGCTCATCACTATGAGATGATGACTACCAGATGCAAATACTTGACTAACTTAAAAAATAAGTGGAACGCATAAGGCTTGCCTACATTTGAGAATTTCTCTCAATTTTCCTAGGATTTCATCTGCTGGTCCTGACTTGGTGAAAATAAGATCAGGTCAGAAGTACCTACCAACTTTCGAAAAAAAAATGATTTTGAAAATGATCCCCTTTTTGATGAAAATATGAAATCGTCCATATACCCAAATACAATCTAAATACACATTATTCAGGATAACTCCTGAACTTCTTATCAGATCTTGATTGATCATTCAAATACCTACATTGTTTCTATATTAGGTAGGTACGTCAATTCTAAATTCGATGGGCGATTTTGAAATTCGGTGATTCATTTTCTCAATTTGGTGCATTCTCAATTAGGTGCTTAACTTTCCTCATAAACCACTTCACAATATTTAGTCCCATTGTTATTTTGAGATTCAGGATGGAATAAACTTAAATTTTTATTATTCAAACTAAACCCTTTTGTAGAAATGCTCATCTATACTCTATACATCTATACAAATAAATAAAATTGCAGTGTCTGTATTAAAATAACCGCTTTATACTACATGCATATGATTATATATACCCCTCCGGACCATCTAACCACCAAATTTTACCACCGGTGGTCAGTTGAGACTATACCAAAATAACAGTGTTTACAATTTTTGTCTGTCTGTCTGTTTGTTCCGGCTAATCTCTGAAACGGCTGGACCGATCTTGACAGGACTTTCACTGGCAGGTAGCTGATGTAATAAGGAGTAACTTAGGCTACTTTTTATCCCGATATTCCCACGGGAACGAGAACCACGCGGGTGAAACCGCGGGCGGCCGCTAGTAATATACAAAGGACATTTTTCATTTTCGGCTAGGACTTTGTACACTATTCGTACTTATAGTAAAAAATATAATAAAGTCATATAAAATATTCAAATTCTCATTGTCTTTCTGGATAAATAGTACAAAAATAAACTTAAAAATAAAAATTCTTTGCCATCCATTGTCACACTGGCAACCATATTTAAATCACGTTCGGAAACATTGATGTTTCTGTACGAAAAAACGATGACATTGACGACTGATGATAATCTGTCAATGTTAACCTTTTTTTTAATGTGAGTGTGACGTTTTACCGCCATATTGAATCGGGGTTGCATATAGTTAAGACTAGATAATGCTTTTGTACCATCAAATGCGTTAGCTTATAGCGATATAATTAGTTTTCAGTTATTATATTAATCTTTTGCTTGCCTATGGTATAGTGTACAAAGTCCTAGCCGAGGCTCCATACAAAACTGAAAAATATCCTTTGGATACTGTTTTAAAAATGTTGGATTCAAAAGTATTTCATTTTGCAAATCTATTTGAATAAAAAGTTTTTGACTTCGGGCACAGCGGTGACACTCCGTGTCCGTGAGAGTTCGAGCGCCGGTGACGTTTAGCCGACGCTAGGGTTGATACCGAAATTGAATATAGACTTAGGGTTCCTGCACACGATGCCGTCACCGCGCCGTCGCCACGCCGACGCCGCGCAATTACTCTGTAGATACGAGTCGCGCGAAGCCCGCCACCGCGCCGCTCCCGCGCCGCCACCGCGCGCGTTCGCCTCCTTCCCTGCTGGATTCATTCCATTACCGGCCGCGTACGAACGTGCACGCCGCGAGATCGCACGTGACGCAAACATGTCTTATATAATGAAAAAAAAGAAATTTGTGCTTGCCTACTATATGTATAGAAAATGGCAAAAAGAACGTCGAGTTAGAAAGTTGTGGGTTCATCCTATGCTGTCGGCACGGGAGCAATTTGGTGAATTTCATACACTTTACGAAGATCTCCGAAAAGACGAGGCCAAGTTTTGTGATTATTTTCGAATGAATTACAAGACATTTGATAAATTATTAGATTTATTAAAGAATAAACTGCAACACACAAATACAAATATGCGAGCAAGTATATCTGCTAAGGAGAGATTGGTTGTTACATTGAGGTAAATAAAATAAATAAAATATATATTTAATTATTCTGATGTAACGTAGAAAAATCAAAATCAATCAAGCTTGAAGTAGATGGACTTGGAATGCTTTGTAATGAATCGTTTTCAATGCTATAATTCGAAGCCTGTGATTGAACTCTCGTACTGGGTCCAGCAGTAGTATTGTAACCGTAGTGTGCCGGGGTGTCCATTGCGCCTGCTGTGCGTGAATGATGTGGAGCGGTATAACTATTTTTATATTGGATATTTCTTATAATATTCAATACTTGGTACTGGAATTCAACAATATCTTCGTCTTTGAAGCGTTCCACGGTAGGAGCTATACCTTTAAAAAAAGACATCATTCTACTATCGTCATCTTTTTCTAACGTTTCCATAAACTTAATCATTTTCTTATCTACAGGATTTAATTCTTCGTTTTTCTTTCTTTTGTTGACATTAGTAACTTCAGATTTGTTTTCTTCCGGCATGTTTGATCCAGATTGGGTTGGCTGTGGGGTAATTTTTTTCAAAAATTGTAAATTATCATAATATTGATATTTATGTACTGGTTTTGCACCTGATCCAGATTTCGATTCACGTATCTTTTTGTCGCATTTCATCCACGCATCCCTTATATTCTTCCATTTCTGAGATATTGTTTTACCTGAAATAATTAATATTAATAATCCATTTTATTATTGTAATGTTTTTTTCAATTGCAGGTATTTAGCAACCGGAACTTCATTAGCCGATCTTGAATATCGTTTTAGAATGGGAAAATCAACTTTAAGCGTAATCATACGAGAAGTGTGTTCTCTAATATGGTCTGAACTTTACCCAAAATATATGAAAATGCCATGTATGAACGATTGGCTAGAAATAGCAAATAAATTTGAAGTGTCTGCTAATTTCCCTCATTGTGTCGGTGCTGTAGATGGAAAGCACATCAGAGTAATAAAACCAAATAAAAGTGGATCTATGTTTTTGAACTACAAACATTACTTCTCGATTGTATTAATGGCAGTCGCCGATAGTGACTACAACTTTATTTATATCAGTGTCGGTGCTTATGGAAAGGATTGTGATTCAGGTGTTTTTAAAGACACAGCTTTCTGGCACAACATGATTAACAATACTTTGAACTTGCCAGGACCTACTTCCTTACCTAATACCAACATTGCCTTGCCATATGTATTCGTAGGTGATGAAGCATTTGCATTACATCAGAATTTACTGCGCCCATATAATAGTCAAATGCTTGATGCAGAAAAATCCGTTTTTAATTATCGGTTAACAAGAGCGAGACGATATGTAGAATGCACCTTTGGGATACTGGCCAATAAGTGGCGAATTTTTCATAGACCTTTAAATGTGTCATTGGATTTGGCTGTTGATGTTGTGAAAGCTTGTTGTTTACTGCAAAATTTTATTCACAAAGAGGAGGGCGTAAAAGGGGTCCAAGAATCTCTAAGCGGGTGTGAATTAGAGGAGTTTTTGCCATTTGATTCAACAGAAATGGTTCCTACAACAGCTAATGAAATACGTGACAAATATAAGGAGTATTTTAATTCTGAATATGGCAGTGTACCATGGCAAAATAATTATTGTTAATATGTATGCGAAACGTGTTTCTATCTAGCGGGAATACTCAAGCTACTACTACTAGTGATGGGACTCGAGTGACTTTTTTCACTCGAGTCACTCGCCAGTGAAAACCGATTTACTCGAGTGTCACTCGAGTAAAGATGAGACTCGAGTGTTTTTTTTTCGAGTGAATCATTCGAGTCACTCGTAATCCGAGTCATCAAAAATATGACTCGAGTGGGAGTAAAAACAAAACTACTCGAGTAACTCGAGTGAAACACGGCTCGAGTCCCATCACTAACTACTAGTAGCAAGTGATTGCTTGTTTAATGTAGGAACCTACCACACGAAATTGCTTACGAGATATACTATCCACACACTATATAATACACTGTTGCATTAGGATTTAAATAAAAAACATACTGATCGTGTCTTGTCCCAAACTTCCTTTAAGTCAGCTACTTATATATTTTTTCGTTTGGCCCCACTAGATAGAAATACATTAACAAGAATAAATAAAATTTTGTAAAAAGATACTTACCGTATTTATTTTTTTCCGTATCGGGTAGGTCTGCAAAGTTCTCATTCATTATATGGCAGATCTCAAACCAAGCTTTTAAACTTTTACGCTTGTCTTTATATATTTCCAAAGTTTTGTCCCATAACACTTCTCTGTCCTCCACTAAACTTATAAACGTTTCGTAATCAAAACTATCCATGGTAATTAATTAACAAGTTCACACACGTGCACGTTCGTACGCGGCCGGTAATGGAATGTATCAAACAAACAAGGAGGGAGGGGAACGCGCGCGGTGGCGGCGCGGCGGCGACGCGGTGGCGGGCTTCGTGCGACTCGTATCTACAGTGTAAATGCGCGGCGTCGGCGCGGCGACGGCGCGGCGACGGCATCGTGTGCAGGAACGCTTATGCCAAAGAAGGTTACGTGTAGGATGTTATATAATTTTCACACTTATGCTCTGAAATGTTAATATTATATTTGAGAAAAGAATGCAGTACGTGGCACTTTTCCGAGGTAAACATTCTAAATTTGAAAATCGCTGCAGTAATGAATTTCAGTACTTACTTACTGCACTGATTTTAGTGCAGTAAGTAAGTACTGAAATTCATTACTGCAGTGATTTTCTATGATACTACCAACTTTTTTCTTTATTTTTTCTTTAGTTATTCCTGTGTATAAAAACAGAAAAAGCAAAGGGACATTTGCACCATACAGCCACATTATTATTATATCATAATTAGGTAAACTTTTTTTAAATACGGTGCACAGAGTATATTACTTCGTATTGTACCACAAGCGCTATGTACCCTTAGCACCATGAAGCTCGACTTAATACGCTTAATACTGAGTTAACTGGAGAGTGCAGTACGAACAATTTGTTGTGACCACAAATTACATAGTGGCTGTCTTCCGTCTCACCTACACTTAAAAAAATACGTATGGTCATATGAGACAACTGACAGCCACTACATACTAAATGTCAAATTTGCTGGTGTTCACTATTTTATTCAGGGTGAGAACTCCAGTTACCTCAGTATTAAGTCGAACTTCATGCTTAGCACGAACATCAATCCAAAAAACAAAATGAGATTTATCATAGACAAAATATCCTTTACGAGTAATTTTGTATGGGAAATATATACAGCGCCATCTACCGCCCAGAAGCGAGTATTGAAGTTGCGCATTTTAGTAGCAAGTAGTAAGTATCACTAGGCTGTATGACCGTTCGACATGGTCTCACAAACCAATATTAAAAAAACGGCGGGAATGATTTTCAGCGGTTCATTAGATATCAATACAGTTTATATTGTGTAATAAATTATCAAAATGAGTTCTGCCAATGAAACATATACAGACATTGTATGTACCTACTCCACCAAATTTGAGAGCAGAAGCAAAATTAATAACAGAAAACTTACTGCCAGCAAAATCAAAAGAAAGATATATGAAAACCTACGATCTGATTTGGAAAAGTGAAAAAAAGGCGCATACGTTTTCGGAATCTGTGTTGTTGGCGTATTTTAATGATACATCATTAAAATAATATTATTATGGGCGATTTTCTACATAAGTGTGCCCGGGAAAATAATAACATTTACATTTAATAATTGCCCGAACCTGTGTGGTATAAATTTTAATAAATATTATTTAGTTAAACAGTTTTTTTATTTCCTCGCATTTCTTGAGAAAAGCACTATACAAGCCTTGTACGGTAAGCAAATTACCTTGCCTCGAATGATTAAAGCCCTCGCCTGCGGCTCGTGCTTCAAACCATCCTCGACAATGTAATTTCTTACTTACCTGGCCTCGGCTGTAATGTACTATTTCACACTTATGCTCTGAAGTGTTAATATTATATTTGAGAAAAGAATGCAGTACGTGGCACTTTTCCGAGGTAAACATTCTAAATTTGAAAATCACTGCAGTAATGAATTTCAGTACTTACTTTACTGCACTGATTTTAGTGCAGTAAGTAAGTACTGAAATTCATTACTGCAGTGATCTGCAATGGTACTGCCAACATTTTTTCTTTATTTTTTCTTTCGTTATTCCTGTGTACAAAAACAGAAAAAGCAAAGGGACATTTGCACCATACAGCCACATTATTATTATTATTATCCAAGTAAGTAATTATTTTATCATAATTAGTTAAGTAACTTTTTTTTAAATACGGTGCGCACAGAGTATATTACTTCGTATTGTACCCTAGCGCTATGTACCCTTAGCACGAACATCAATCGAAAAAACAAAATGAGATTTATCATAGACAAAATATCCTTTACGAGTAATTTTGTATGGGGCATATGTACAGCGCCATCTACCGCCCAGAAGCGGGTAATGAAGTTGCGCATTTTAGTAGCAAGTAGTAAGTATCAATAGGCTGTATGACCGTTCCACATGGCCTCCATCACAAGCCAATATTAAAAAAAAACGGCGGGAATGATTTTCAGCGGTTGATTTGATATCAATACAGTTTATATTGTGTAATAAATTATCAAAATGAATCCTGCCAATGAAACATTATACAGACATTGTATGTACCTACTCCACCAAATTTGAGAGCAGAAGCAAAATTTATAACAGAAAACTTACTGCCAGCAAAATCAAAAGAAATATACTTATATGAAAACCTACGATCTGATTTGGAAAGGTGAAAAAAAGGCGCATACGTTTTCGGAATCTGTGTTGTTGGCGTATTTTAATGATACATCATTAAAATAATATTATTATGGGCGATTTATACATAAGTGTGCCCGGGAAAACAATAACATTTACATTTAACAATTGCCCGAACGAACATGTGTGATATAAATTTTAGTAAATATTATTTAGTTAAACAGTTTTTTTATTTCCTCGCATTTCTTGAGAAAAGCACTATACAAGCCTTGTACGGTAAGCAAATTACCTTGCCTCGAATGATTAAAGCCCTCGCCTGCGGCTCGTGCTTCAAACCATCCTCGACAATGTAATTTCTTACTTACCTGTCCTCGGCTGTAATGTACTATTGTGTAAGAATATTTTCATCTCTCATATTCTGAAAGTAACTCATATCTTGCCTAAAATGCGGGTTGAAAGTGGTATGTGGCGGCCCTAGGGCCGTTATGAAATTTAAAAAAGGAATAGGAGGAGTCATGTCAAAATCTGTAATAGCATCTACACACGTTCCGATCCGACAGCCGATTTGGTCTGCTCCCAGACCAAATCTACGCTACACACGTTCCGATTTGGTCAAGGAGCACTGAACAGACCGAATCGGAGGTCGGATAGGAACGTGTGTAGAGTCTTTAAGTTTCTCTTTGGACATTTATTTTCCATAGGTATGCAGGCAAAGGCACAGAAGCCTATACAGCTATGTTTTGCTATTATATAATATGCCCGCGGTTTCACCCGCGTGGTTCCCGTTCCCGTGGGAATATCGGGATAAAAAGTACATATAAACCTTCCTCTTGAATCACTCTATCTATTAAAAAAAAACGCATCAAAATCCGTTGCGTAGTTTCAAAGACTTAAGCATACAAAGGGACATAGGGACAGAGAAAGCGACTTTGTTTTGGGTCAGGCCGTAGATTTTGCCACATTCGAGGGTACAAAAGTCTCCGCCTCATATAATTTTAAATATAGTACTCTTAGAAATGTATCAATCTTATCATCGTGTTTCCTAAGAAATAGCAAACCAAGGCAGATATAGATATTTGGATAAGTTTATATATTTGGAAAACTATTTGACATTTCCTTCCCAAAAGTGACGGATTTTTTATAAAAACCGCGAATCCGCAGTGGTAGGTGTACAGCTTAAACATCGATAAAATTATCATTTTTTAACTTATTGATGAGCTGTTTGATTTGACGTTATAAAATAATAATAAGGTTGCCATTCCTTTAATATCTTTGCGTCTTTCCTAAGAAAAAAGATAAATTTTCGGCAATAAGATTTTTTTTTTGAAAAACCATTTCTTTGCGCTACTTATATTGCGCAACCATTTTCACCCATTTTATGGTTTTAAAACATTTATTAAGATTTTGTTTGAGTGCTGGCATCACCAAAGTATCATATTCTATGGTCAATGCAGCGTTGACGACCATATTTTTTGACATTTCGGTGTCAACTCCGATCAAAGTGAAAAGTGTCACCTACTTTGCAGAGTGCATTTTTTGAGATTTCAAGGTAAGCTTTTGATTAAAACTTATAATTGTTGTTGCGCATGGTTTAATTAGATGTGTGTGATCTGTATATGTTAAACTAGCCTTGTTAAATAGTATATTTTAAGAGTTATAATCGATTTCATTTGCGCCTCGGTTCCGCAAAACTGTCTTTATGTCACTTTGCGATACCGGTTGCGTAGAAATTGCGCCACTTATTTTACGCTATTGAATAATAGTGCATGCACACAAGGTTTTCAAGTTTTTTATTATTTTGAAATTACTTTTAGCTGTAATTCCGCTAAAAAACATGACTAGCATTACTATTAATTGATTTGTTAGATTTTATTAATATTCTATAAGTACAGGGTGTTCGGCAGAACGTTAAACATACGAAAATAGGGGTAAGTGCGGTGGTCTGCTACCTAACCAGCCTCAAAGATTTTACCTAGTTCCAAAGTTTTTTTATTTTGTATTTTATAAGTTTTGGAATTTCGTCACTTTCATACTAACTTTTAAACCCATGTAACTTTTTTTTATTGACAGATCTATTTTTTTTTTTTATTTTTGGCATCCTAATGGTTGGCAGGTCCTTTTAAAAGTGATACTTCAAGCAGGTTGTTGCTAGAGTCAAAGTAATGGACTCTCAAACATTGAAAAGAGTTGAAATAAATTTTAAAGTTGTATTATATTTATATAATTAATAATGAATAATACCAAATACCTCCATCTAACAAATTAAATGTATTTTTTTTTTGTAAATTGAACAAATCATACATAGGTACTTACTAGTTTTGTCATCCTGTTTAACTTTTCATTGTGCGCAATATATAAAAAAGAATTACTCATAGGTACATTATTGTTAATTATTAATAAAACATACTTACATACCAACATCGTGTTTCTTTTTCTAGTTTGATGCAATACCTCTTGTTAGTACATGTTTGTCAAATAAAATCACATTAATGTACGTGCTCCTTAATAATTTTGCGCTACCATTTTGCACCACTTTGTGCGACCGACTCGTAGAAAATTTTGCGTCACCATTGCGCTATTTGTGGCAAAATCTACGGCCTGACCCTTATACTATGTGTAGTGATAATTAATATCGTAGAATTATTATTTTAAATCTAAAACATTGTTTTTAAAAATAATGCGTTTTTAGAAACAGATTAAACCAAATAAGTTATTTGTAACATAAAAAATCAGGCTATTAATTTCATGGAATTGCATAAAGTACGGGTCAAACACCAAACAAGACTGTATGGACTTAGTTTCCCTTGCCCCTCCCTAAAACAGAGAAAATGAACAAAAAAGTTATAGTCTTTCGAAAATTCCGCGGCCATAGAAAAAATATTTCTTATATTATTTCTATTTATTTTTACTTTCCTCTTATTCAAAATGAAAAGTAGAGTGTTTACTTCGGGCGTATGGACCCATAACAGTCTCGAACTATCGGCGCCCTCACTTCGTTCGTGCGCCAAAACACTCGACTGTTATGGGTGCCATACAGCCCTTGCTAAACAATCTACTATTAGGTAATGAAAAACACGTTAATTTTCAATCAACTTTTATAGATATTTTTATTAAATATCTTTACAAATGGGAAATAATAAAATTTCCGACAAAATAAAATATGAACGACATTGAATAAAATAATCAAATAAGAAACCGAGCAGCGTTATATTTTGGTTGCGAAAAATTAACTAAGCTAGCGACTATTTACGAATGACTAATTTCGAGTCGAAAATACTTTATTAGAATATGTTCAGGAATACGTAGGTATATCTCGGTAAACAAGTATCATTTTGGTGAAACTGCAGGTTTTGTCTGTGCAGTTATGGATAAGGTTGTGATGAGATGACGAATAACTACCGAAAGTATATCCTAAGGGATGGCACAGTGGATATATTTTGCCTGGCGTGCCATCGTCCGGGTGAATCCCTTAGACATATAATCTCCGGTTGTTCTCGTCTCGCAAACGGCGAGTATTTGCATAGACATAACCAAGGATAATATACCAACAACTTGCTCTGAAACATAATCTTGCGGCATCCGAGGTGCCGTACTACAAGTATGCACCAGAACAGGTTCTTGAAAATAGCCATGATACATTGTATTGGGATCGATCTATCATAACAGACAGGCAGGACTATTGTAGCATTAGCTACAATACAACAATATCAGGCTTATTAAAAGCCTGATATTGTATTGATAGATCAACATGAACGCCACGCAATAATTGTTTATGTCGCTGTTCCCCATGACATGACAAGTTGACGACAACCTTGGGAAAGCTGAAAAAGATAAAGAAAACAAATATCTTGATTTAGCTCACGAGATTGTTGACATGTGGGACATTGATTCAGCAATTGTTGTTCCGATAGTCATATCTGCCCATGGTCTGATAGCCAAGAGCCTCGATAAACACCTTAAGAGGCTTGCGTTAGGTGGATGGATCGGGAGTCAGATGCAGAAGGCAGTACCTACTTCTGTACACGGCCCGTGTCTGTCTCTGGATCCTTAACCATCGGTAGCCGGGACCCTGATCTTGCTACCGTTGGGGAACTGCATTTTTGTATTTTTAAATGTTATATTTTTTAATGTTTTATAATGTAAAAAAAATATGTTTAGAAATATAATTTTGTAAGTATTTTAAATGTAATAAAAGGAATAATAATAATAATATATGTACGTAAAATAAGCTACTAACAGTGGGACACAGTTAATGTGTCCGAATAAAATACTAAATCGTCCAAAGAAAATACTAAGTTAGCGACAAAAATACTGAGTAAGTGAATCAATAATTGCCCAAATAAAAGTTAGTCCTCTCAATAATATAACAATATTATCGACTGAATTTTAACAACTTTCGCATTTTTTGGCTTCCTAGTAGTTCCTATTTGAATGTATGAAGATTGCGCCAGCCCTCGGCCAAGGCATTCACCCGACTGCCCGTTCCCCGCCCCGCGCGCCTCTCATAGCCGCTACACACGTTCCGATCCGACCGCCGATTTGGTCTGCTCCAGACCAAATCTGGACGTGTGTAGCGTAGTCGTCCGACCATATTCGTGTTTGACGCGGTCGGCCGGATTTGGTTCGCACGAACTTCACTTCCTACCAAATCGGAACGTGTGTAGGCTTCCGACCGGACCAACTTGGCAGTGTTGACAATTTTGGAGGTTTTCCCCTAGATTTAGGGAGAAAATATGTAAAAGCGGAAATATTTAAAGCAGGTAAATTACGTTTAAGGGATTTTCAGAGGATTCAATTTAATGCTCGTTCATGAGTTTTACGTAGGACTGAACGAACGAAAGGTTTAAATATGGCTATTTATGAAAAGATTCTATTTATCTAATTGTTTTTTTAGAATATTTTGTTTAAAAACTAGCAATTTGTCGTAAAACTAAATATATATAAAAAGGGCATAACACCTCATCAATAAGTGCTGCTTTTAGTAAATATTTAGCATGTTTAGTATTTTAATGAAAATAACAAAAAATTAATAAATAATGAAATTGTTTTTTTTTGTAGTAATAAAACATTAAAAACCGATAATATTTTTCTTTTTAATTTATTTATTGCAAGCAAATTGATGTTTTCAGTATTTATAAATAATAATAATATTAGGAGATTAGCAGTGGCTGGCAACACTGCAACAACGGCTAGAGGTCGGCCAGACCAAATCGGAACGTGTGTAGCGCCGACCGATTTGGTCTGGCAGATTTGGTTTGAACGTGTGTAGGCGCGGATCAGATCTGCAGTGAAGTTCGCCCGCACCAAATCGGTGGTCGGATAGGAGCGTGTGTAGCGGCTATCACGGCACCCGCTCACATCCAGACACCCACACATAGCCGCAAGCGATTTTACGTGCACACATGCTTAAGTGTCGTTTCTTTTCGCGTAAGTGTATATATTCTTTGCTTCGGGCCCGATTCTCAGGCATTCGAACTTTTTCAGTGTGGTAATTCGTATGTCGAACATTTTGTTTGTGGTTTCTATTGAAAAGTTAGAACGTTTCAAACAAACTAAGCTGTCACACATGTCAACAAATTCATTTTGCCAGCTAAGTTCGTATACGAACATCTATTGGTTTTTACCACTCGTAGCGTTCGACTGGTTTTCGATCGAACTTTTTCGATTGTGAAATTCTGACAATACAAAAACTGGGTTATATTTGAATTTCGAGCTATAAATGTGAACTTTTCTCGATTGCCTGAGAATCGGCCCCCAGGACTTTGAAAGACCTATACAGGGTCTTTCAAAGTCCAAGTCAAAAACTCTTATGGGTTACCTATGCCTATCAAAGTATCAAAAATACCACTACCATTTTTCGCCAGCAAAAAATAACTTTGTTATCCAGCAAAAACTCGATGAGCGCACTAATTTGCGGTTGGATCTTAGTCTATAATGACAATGACCATGAAAATATTTTAGTCCTTAATTTTTTGTTTCAGGGTTTTGGTACCTGATGAAGCAAGGGCCGTGCGCTTTCTATCATCGTGCTAACCTGGAATTTACTGTGTATGTTAAAGGAAAAAAATAAACATATAATAAACTAAATATTGTATTAGGGACACGTTTTTCAAGCGGCATCGCTTATAAATAATGGAAATCCATAAGTCAGCAAGCCATTTATTTTTTTGCGCAAACCTTAAAACCTCTATTAACTGGGTAACTGATTATTATTCAATTATTGTTATAAATTAATATAATTAAAAAATAAAATACCCCCATTCTTTGATTTTCGTGGAGTGTCCCAAGCCCCGATCTGGTCACTTCGTAAATTATATATTTTAAACTAAACGCTACATGCTTACCAAAAAAATAACACTAAGTCCTAAGAAGTTTACAATGTTATAAAAAATCAGACTATAGTTCTAAAAAAACTACATTTCCTAAAAAAAATAAAAATGTAACTGTCCGCTGGTAGTTGGTGATTTGCGTGGATCATTATAAATTCACTAATACATCTCTAAATTCGCGGCCCTATGTTGCGTCATTCTAATTCAAGTTACAACTAGAGTGTGTGTCAGATAACTCTGCACGTGCCTGGCGCGTTTTTGGCGCTAGTTACAGTGCATTTTTTGTTCTAATGTTATAGAAAAGATTAGTATTCAAATGTTTACCGCGCGCAGACTTATCTGACGAGCACTCTAGTCGCGTTCCGGCGGCCAGGCAGAGAGTTTGTGTGACAGTGCGTCGAGTTTTCGAAAAATAGAGGTAAGAACCTCGTTGCGTGGGTTTGGTTTCTCAAAACTTGATTTGCGTGGTTCAATTTTCTCCAGTCTCTGTAGATTTATTTATTTAATAAAATATTGTAGTGAACAAATATAAGGTAACAAAACCTATATTCAAAACACAGTTTATTTGCTTAAAAGGTTTTTGTATATGTCGGCGCCTGGCCGATATCAATAATTAGGTTCATAATAACTTAAAAGTTATTTTGATTTATTGCCTAAAATATTTGAGTGCTACAAAAATAGCACTTGTTGGGTTTTCAAGAGTCAAGTGTTAAAATATTGATTTGACGTTCTGGGAACAAACGGTGTTATTACACACTGAATGTGGTCGTGGGCCCGCAATTAATAGTGATTTATGAGACATTTATAAAAACTAAGGGATGCAAACTTGATGCATTCTGAGCCATGAAGCTGGGCATTCGGTCTAGAGACGTTAAACGGTTAAAACGTGGCCCACGAACTCATTATTCGTTTCCTAAAACCTAGTCTTAGAGAGAATGTTAATAGGATATCTAGATCGTCACTTAAATTCAGTGTTAATCGCAGTTACATTAGATTTGATTATTATCAACCCTCTTATTAAGCATTCGCTAGCGTTACCCTTTGCCCACAATCATAAGCTCGTAATAAATAATGGTAACCCATCCTGATGCCATTCTAGAGCCTCACGCTGCGACATATATTTTTAGCATAAAGGATTAATTTTGATTTACGTGGTCGTGATATGCGTAGTTAACGTGGTAGTTTTGACCTACGCACATTAGTTTTTGACCATGCAAATGAAATAACTTTGAATTTTGTACTAGTTTATGTATATTATTTATTTAAACGAATTTGAATTTAACTAATAAATGCAAATTCGTTTAAATCAAACTTAAAATGTTATATTCAATAGGTTTAGGTATAATCGCACAGGTCACATTGAATAGGTAGGTTTTTTGGACTGAGTAATTGGTAATCTACCTATTTTTTTACCTTATGATAATACAATAACTTTTTTCAATATTAGGTAACATGAAGTTACTCATTTGAGAATGTTAAATTACAATTTTCTTTTTCGTGGGGGTATTTTGTGATTTGCGTGGCCTCCACTTTTTAAACTCGATTATCTCTGTAAGTATATCGCTCTCCCAGGTGCCTCTTCTATAAAAATATTACTTTTACGTATATTTTAAGAGTCTGATGTCAAATTAGAAAATATATTGGATTTGAAAATTGCCACGAAAGTCACCAAAGAATGACTTACTCGAAGAAGCACCCATTAATAGATTAAAGATTAAATAATATTTGGTAACTCGTAAGAAAATCTTTCCTCTTTATACAGGGTGAGGCGTGCAACACGATCAAAAAAATAAAACATGCATTCCATAAAGTATCCACAGTTAATAGAAAGTGATCCTAAAGTTTCAAAGTTTTTAAGTTATTAAAGTAATTTAAAGTTAATATTTACAATCGGTGAATTTTCATGGTGCGAAATTGTCGCTTAATGGTCGTAAGCTGCCTTTTTAAAATTAAAACAAATGCTGCTGTAAAAAATTATAACGATTTGCCCAATGACTTGAAAAATTTACAGCTGACAAAATTTAGATTTTATTATAACTTTTAGTTTTTTTGCATTCACAATTCAATTTTTATTATTGAAAAATGGTAAAATGAAGTAAGTATTTAGAAAAAAAATCGACCCGTCTCACAACCAGCTCTGATGTGTTGAAGTATGTAAACTTAACTTAATCTGTGGTTATATCTGTCACTTGTGTGACATAAAATATTGCATTCGTTTCTCTCTCTCTTTCGATCTATGGCCGACGCTGTGAACTATTTTGCTCTGTTGATATCTGACGCTGATGCTGACTACGTATGTGTCTCGCTAAGCTTGGTTCGAAAAGGGGCGAGTCTCAACGCTAGCCTTAAGCGCATGGCCCAGACCATTATCGACCTTTTGATCACCACCACAACAATAGTTCAAGGTATAGTCGCGCTCTTATCTGCCCCATATTAACAATACTACTACGAACTGCTTAAATCTGAGTGAAAATTCTAAAAAAGTTACTGTATAAAGAACACAGTGAGTGACTAAATTGGTTGAAATCAAATAGTGAAAAATAATGTGCCCAGCGTTATAAGCAAAGCAATGCATTGGTCAAGAGTTTAAACGATTATTTTTCAAGTCTTATGTCTCAGAAGTTATTAAAATGTAACGTTCTAATTGATGTTGAAACGATGATAATATTGTGTTTTTCATAAAAAGATATTTAAGATTTTTGTAAGGAAAATACTTTTCGAAATCATTAACTTTATAACGACAGTTTACTAGTTTAGAGCAATATCGCGTAGTATTATCGCGTAATTTAACCAATAAGTGACATCTATTATAAAGATTGTTATTTTTTGTGTTTAATTTTTTGACCTAAACTATACCATTAACTGTACCATATTAGAGTTACGAGTTGTAGTAAGGAGGGCTATGTACATAGGTCCAGTATTTGCCTTAAAACTTAAGAATTAATTGATCGAAGTATGTTAAAAAAACTACGACTTTTATCATAACCTACCTTGCTTCAAAACAATTTTAATGTCATGAAGTTCCAATGATTACAACGATTTAAAAAGAGTCCATATAACAGCCTACTAACTACCATCCAAAAGTCACATTAAAAAAGCTTAGCCGAGTCATTCGAATCATCGACACCAAATGTTTGAGTATGTCATGCTCTCTGTAAACATTTCTGCAGTGGTGTCGTGTGAGGCGGGTCGTTAAATGCTTAGAATTACTCTAGGAACATATGCATATCTAGTCCGGGAGGCAATAAAAAAGGTGAAGCTACGACGTTGAGGGCGAGGTACAAAGATGGCCGCCACCCGTTATCTTTAAAAAACGAGTTGAGTTGACGAGTTTTAATGATATTGATTTGTGGAGTTACACCCTTGAATTAGTCTCACTGATTTCAAAATTCAAAATTATGTGATGAAGCACATTAGCCTATAAATTTTTTTTTTTGGTTATGGTATGGGACCGATGCATAACTGCCTCCACTAAATATATTATCCTAAGTTTTAAGAAAAAATTATATTGCTTTCCATCACTCGCGCATGCTCCAAAATTTTTTCGTATAACGATAAATCTGCCATTATTGTTTATCAATACATATAATAAAACAGTAAAACCAATCTGTCTGTACATTGATTATATTTACGAAAAACCAATGTAGAGCGATGTAAAAATAGCAATAGAAGATGAATCGATGATTTTTAGAATTTTTGTTTGTCTGTTTGTCTGTCTATTTGTACAGGCTAATCTCTTGAATTACTGGACGAATTTGAATGAAACATTTTTTGTTGTATATTTATTGAGCCTGGACAGATGCCCAGATAGCCCAAAATAAAACATAGCCTAGCGATGCTAGCGATGCTAGGCTATGTTTTATTTTGAAGACCGGAATACCAGACCTGGAACCTTAAAAGTACAGCAAAACTATGAGAGATATGAAAATAGCGCCTTAAGAAAAGTTGTTCAGCATGATAAGCATTTTCTGTTGACGTACAAAAATCGAAGATCTGGAACACCTGGCGTGGAACCTTAACAGTACCTACAGCTAAACTATAAGAGATATGAAAAGAGCGATTTAAAAAAAGTTGTTCAGCATGATAAGCATTTTATGTTGCCGTACAATAATCGAAGATACGGAACACCTGGCGTGGAACCGTAGTAGTATACCTAAACTATGGTGAGATACTGAAAAATGGAAAATGAAGTATTTAGAAAAAATCGACCCGTCTCACAATCAGCTCCGATAAAAACGTCCCTTACGAAAAAAATTTCAGCCTGTTAAGCATTTGCTTTTCTACTAAGTAATACAATTTTAACGTAATATGAGAACATGTTTCTAACTAAAAACAAATTTACACGTACCTATATAATAACATAAGCTGGCAGTACCTCCACGCGGTGAAGGCGGAAACAGTTAATCGCCGTGTCGTGGTCAAGTTGAGGGATTTCCAGGAATTTTTAAAGACTCTGCTCTAGGCAGAGTATACACCGTGCATCCTAACAATGGAGAATGTTATTACTTGCGCCTGTTGCTCCATATTGTTCGAGGACCGACATCTTTTACTTTCTTGAAGACAGTTGATGATGTCAAACATCCTACGTTTCAAGCAACCTGCAGAGCACTTTACCTTTTTGACGATGATCAACACTGGGACAACACCCTCAAGGAGGTCTGTGTGAGCGACAGCCCCCGGAGATCACGTCATTTGTTTGCCATGATGTTAGTGTTTTGTGCTCTTTCGGACCCTTTAAGACTGTGGGAAAAGTACAAGAAATTTTTGTGCGAAAATTTTTTACGCACTTTGAAGAACAACTCGGACGGCGAAATCAGTTCAACCGATGACAGAGTGTTAAATAGTTCCCTTTGTTCTATACAAGATACTGTCTTTTCAATGAGTCACACCAACACATCAAAATGTGACTATAAAAATTACTGCATTTAATGCGCGTACTCGTGCAAGTACTAATAGTTTTTGTTTCATCGAAATCTGGTCAGAATTTCCAAAGATACAGCGTTGTAAAGTTTCACCAGCTTTTGAAAATTTGCTTTCCTTGCGCGCTATTGCGATGACGTCATGTCGCACTGACATCTCCGTTTGCGGCTGTTGCGGGTGAATTCCGTCTAACTGTACCTACATAGAGTTCGTCTGTGCGCAATCTTCGCGCAATTCGTGCGTTTTTGACGCTAGTTACAGTACATTTTCTTCGTTCTAAGGTTATGGTAAATTATTAGTATTCAATTTCGACCGCGCGCAGGCGCACTCTAAAACTGTCACCTACTGTCGATAGCGAAAGACATTTATCCCACAAACTTATCTTACCCAGTGGTGGAGGCGCCACTAGCAGTATAAGATTATCGAAATGGCTGTCAGTTTTTAGGGTGCATATTTAACTACCAAATCAGTTAAGGTTGTAAGTACATTTTGTTTTGACGGTTGCTATATGTGTTGACAGAATCCCGCCCGCCATTACGAAAGTTGATTTAATTTATTATTCACGAAAATAAAACATTATTTGAAGGTGTTTTTTCACATGGGCTCAATACAAAATTTCTTAAACATTTCATTGATCGACTATAAGAAAAATAAATAAATTTATTACGAAACCGTGAGAGCGCAACTAACTATATAGCCAAAGGATTCTATGTAGGTATACGGAAGTGCGACGTGACGTCACACGTTAATGCCATTGGTTCACCCAAATTTTCCTCGGAGGCCGTACTTTAACGTTTAATATCTCAGTCATTTTTGAAGATAGGAAAAAAATAAAAACAGATTCTTTTTTCTCGAGTTACATATTTTTTTAATATGCTGATAACAAAAATCATTGGTGTGACTCATTGGTGGCAACTCCCTCAGTGACTACGGCCTACCTGTCCCCCACGCAGAATCCAATCAATCACGCGTCAATAGAGAATACGTCGCTGAAACAAACTACTGCTCCACGGAATTGACTACCGTAGTTGACTACAGCATTTCAAATTTCACAACCGAACAGAAGGAAGTATTTAATACAGTTGTTTGAAGTGTTCTAAGCATCGAAGGGAAGCTGTTCTTCCTTTATGCCCCAGGTGGCACTGAAAAAACTTATCTGACGAGAGCAATCCTTGCTGAAGTCAGGCGACGGAATAAGATCGCTCTTGCAGTAGCATCGTCAGGGATTGCTGCCACATTGCTTCCGGGCGGAAAGACGGCACGTACAATGTTTAAAATCCCAATTGATTTAGATAGAACTAAAACACCAACATGCTCTGTATCACGAAACTGTGACAAAGCAAAAGTGTTTCAGGATTGTTGCTTAATTGGACGAATGCAGAATGTCAAATAAAAAAGCCATAGGAGCCATTGGATAGAAGTTAGAACATTGCGTGACATTCGTCGAGATGACAGGCCAATGGGTAACGTTATAGTTTTGTTCTCTGGAGATTTTCCACAAACCCTTCCAGTTATTAGTTCGGGGGACCAGAGCAGATAAGATTAACGCCTCATCAAAACATTATTTTCTATGGCCCTGGATACAAAAGCTCGGATTAACCGTTAATATGAGAGCCCAGCTTGGCGGTAGTTCACATGCCCAAGAATTTTCCGGGATTTTATTAAAAATTGGTGAACGATTCCTTCCTGAAGAAAATGGTCAGGTGAGTCTTCCTGAAATACTTGGAAAAGTTGTTGCTTCCGAAAATGAATTATGTGTTCAAATTTTGGAGACCTCCACAGTGTACCGAGCCAGGAAAATTCTTGGGTATGTGAACGCGCCATATTAAACCCCAAAAAATGACCAAACCGCAACAATCAACGAGAAAGTTTTGCAGAAATTGTCGGAGATGAAGTGGTTTATACTTCCTTTAATAATGTAGTTGAACTGGACGACGCCACAAATTACCCAGTTGAGTTTTTGAACTCACTTACAGCGAATGGTCTCCCATGCTCATAAGATCAGACTTAGGTCGGTGTTCCAATAATGCTATTGCGAAATCTTACTCCGCCGAAACTATGTAACGGAACCCGACTTAAAGTAAGTGCTTTGCAGAGAAACATAATCGAAGCTAAAATTTTTACCGGGTGTAGTGCAGGTGAAACTGTATTTATACCACGTATTCCACTCGTCCCCAACAATTTCCCATTTGAGCTCAAACGCACACAGTTCCCTGTGACTACTTGCTTTGCGATGACTATAAATAAGTCGCAGGGACAGACGCTGAAAGCCGCTGGTGTTGACTTGAGAACTGGTTGCTTTTCACATGGCCAACTTTATGTTGCTTTCTCGCGGGTCAGTAACGCTTCGGGACTTTATATATTGGTCCCCCGAAGGATTAACAAACAATGTAGTTTATAAAGAAATTCTACGATGGTCGTAAGTCGTGAAAGTCGTACAATCTACGTGAGCGAAGTCGCGGGCGCCAGCTAGTTTTAAATAAATTATTAACTATAAGGGTTCCTTGTTGACTACGAAACCCTAAAAAGGATAAAAAAATTGAAAAGAGGCAACTTTGGATTTTTTTTATACAGAAAACTTGATAAAATTGTATTGCTGAGGGTAGTTGGACCTCGAATAGATCATCAACTAACATTATATATTTTTTGAGACGTTCACGACTGCACACTATTTGTATAAAATAGGTTGAAAAAACCTTCCGGTCGAATTACCTGTGCAACAAAGGAGTGAATCCATTGACTTACAAAACAACAAACTTACAAAAACTACGAAAAGACGAATAAAAGGTTAATAAAATCGTATCAGGGTAATTCTCATTTTCACGATTCTCATCGTCACCTTCGTGGACATTTCGAGTTTATGCTTATTTGATCTTTTTGTAAAAATAACTTATAGCGCTTAATAAGACGACTGAATTCATACGTAAATCAGTCAAATCGAGAGTATCTTTTCGAAGATATAACGTTTTAAAGTTCTTGATCCCACGAAAATGACGCGATGATCCACGAAAGTGACTCAGTAACTGTACAGCTGTTATTATTTCACAATTAGCTCCTGTTCATGAGACTAAATGTTTGTGAAATAACAATTTCAATCCTATTTTCATAATCAAACTCCAAAAACAGGAAATCAGTCAACGAAATAACAAATAACCAGGGGGTAATTGTCTAACTCAACATCAATCGCTTTCAGTTTGACATCCATCATGCATCCATCACTTGTTGTTGAATAAAGTTGACAAAAGTTCAGTTGACAAAAGCAGCAATGGCCGTGCAATATCTTTCAAACTGAATGCGATTGCGATTGATGTTGAGTTAGACAATTACCCCCCGGTTCGGTCTTAGTAGGTCCAGTCATGTCAACATTCTGCGAAATAGGTTCTTAAGTATACTGAATACACTTTGTCAATGAAAACTACACAATTTTACTGAAAAGTTTTTCTTATATATGTTACAGCAAATAGCCAAAGTGCGGCTACACCTAGTTCTAGCCGGCTACAACTAGGTGCAGCCGGCCACATGCGGTTAAACTTAGATGTATCCTACTTATCATCAGTTAAAGCTAGGTTTAGCCTTCATTATAACGCCTAGAACTAGGTACAGCCGCACTCCGGTGGTTATAAACTTAGGTGTATCCTATTTATCATCGGCTAGAACTAGGTTTTCAGTTCAGTTAAATAAAATAAAAAAATAAAATAAATTTATTTCAGGTGATAGTAACCCATATTCTGACATTTAAACATTTAAATTACATAATTAGTTATACAAATAAAATATAATAAATTCATCAAAATCAATAAAATTACATTACAAATTAAATTACAAAATAATCATTAAAATAGTCTCTCCCTCCGACATTGTGGGGTGTGTCTTTCACAGCAATGTCGGATGTAGGGACAGTCCAGCCTACTAGCAATCATAGCTAGGACGGTATTGGAGCTGGCTTGAACCCTGCTCACCAAGGAGGCTCCTCTTTTGCGCATATTTGCGTGAAAGCAGTCGGTGTTCGCTGCTGCAAACATGCCCGATGCGCTACAAAAACGAGACAGCCCCAATACCGCCCTAAACGCGTTATTAAATTGGACTCGGAGGGAATTACGGAATTAGGGAATTATTTTACGAGCCGGCGAAGAGGCTCGAGCGCCCGCGCCCCCAGGCTACCGGCTACGTCACATACCGCGCCCGCCTGGTGCTCGTTCGCGTGGCGGTGGAGTTGGTTTTTTCATCAAGCGCGGTATTTACATGCGACTTCTTGAACACGTGTCTTCACCCCCCGTAGAACAGATGTGGTTGAGCTTGAATCTAAATGGTTATAAATTAGCCATAGGAACGGCGTATCGACCCCACTGGGTAAGTGTTGATACTTTTTTGGATGTGATATCAGAGGCTGTAAGCGGCTTGTCGACGTTTGATCACGTTGTGCTGATGGGCGATTTCAACATTAATCTTCTAAAGCCTGAGGAATCCAATTCAAAAAAAATACTGGAGTTTTGCCATTCTATGAACCTCAAGCAATATATTAACGAGCCGACACACTTTACTGACCACTCTGAAACATTGCTTGATCTTGTGTGCAGCAGTATTAAAGTGGAAAAAGTTAATGTTGATCACATTCCTGACCTTGGTAATCATGCATTTGTCTCATTTGAAATCAATGTCAAAAGACCTAAACCGATCCCTCGATGGATAACATACAGACCTCTTAAGGACATCGATTTAGGGGCTTTTAATAAAACTGTTGATGCTGTGCACTGGGAGCAGCTGTTATGTGAAAATTTACACGATACACTAGATGCCTTTAATACACATATTAAAGCATTGTTTGACATGTATGCTCCTCTAAAAACATCATTTGTCAAAGAACAAAGTTATCCTTGGATAACTCACACTGTTAAAGACATGATGAAGCTGAGGGACAATGCACATGTGAGGTATAGAAACACTAAAGTTGATAGTCATAAGCAATACTATAAGGACCTAAAAAACATAGTACGCGTCGCCATACATAATGAAAAAGCTGCATATTTTCGACAGTGTGTGAATGATCATTATCGAAATCCGCATGTGCTATGGAAAAACGTCAAACGCCATGTTGATTTCAAAAAGAAAGCTATTGAACTACCAGATAGTATTTCAGATCCCGATGAAATCAACAGCCACTTTCTTAATCTGCCTACTAGCAATCAAGCAAACCGCAAGGAGACATTAGCTTATTTTAACTGTAATAGATTTAGCAATAGTGTATTTACTTTAAAGCCCGTAGATGAATTAACGGTGTTAAATATTATTAAAAATATTGGAACAAATGCCCAAGGCGTTGATGACATATCGCTTGACATGATCTTATTAACTTTACCGCGAACTCTGGCTACAATTACAGCAATTATTAACAAGTCCATTACAGATTGTACCTTCCCCGACCTATGGAAACTATCTATTGTAAAGCCCGTTCCTAAAGTTAATAATCCAGCTGAGATAAAAGATCTTCGACCGATAAGCATTTTGCCATTTATGTCGAAAATATTGGAGAAAGTTATCTGTATTCAATTAACAGAATATTTAGATCAGTGTGATATTCTACCAAAAAAGCAGTCAGGTTTCAGAGCAGGCCTGAGTACGACAACTGCACTTATGGATGTCGTTGATGATATCTTGACTGGTCGAGATGCTGGTGAGAGTGCAGCTATGGTCCTACTGGATTACTCTCGTGCATTTGATACCGTTGACCACTCACTACTTCTGGCGAAACTTAGGTATTATGGCTTTGATGATGCTGCTGTCAAGTGGTTTTTTAGTTATCTGACAGGTCGTTATCAAAAGGTAGAGGTTACGCAGCAGGATGGCTCAAAAAAATATTCCGCAACTTTACCTGTAAATCGTGGGGTACCCCAAGGGTCGATTCTAGGGCCTGTCATTTTCATTTTGTACACTGCTGACCTTCCCAAATGCATCACAAACTGTAAATATCATTTATACGCAGACGACTTACAAATATATAAAACATTTAAACCACACGATGCTGCAGCAACTGCTACACTAATAAATGAGGATTTGGAACGTATTGTGGACTGGTCTGAAAGGAATGGTTTATTGTTAAACTCGGCAAAAACTAAATTCATTGTCACTGGTACTAAAACACAGATCGCTAAGACCAACAGCCAAGCACTTCTTGATATCAAAATTAAAGCTGATAAAGTTGAGCGCGTAGACGAAGCTCGAAACCTAGGAGTTCTGTTTGATAGTAACTTAAGGTTTGAGAAGTACGTAACGGATACAGCCAGACAGTGTTTTTACAGGTTGAAAGTATTGTACCAGATCCAAAAGTATTTAAGTGTTGAAGTGCGAATTCACCTCTGCGAGACTTTAATCTTGTCCAAATTAAACTACGCTGACACAGTAATCGGAGGATGTCTACTTGGTCGTACTAAAAATCTTATACAGCGAGTACAAAATGCCTGTGCAAGATATTGCTTCTCCATTCCCTGGCGAGCTCACGTGACTCCTTACCTTAATAAAGGTGACTTATTAAATATGGCGAATCGACGAGAAATGCACTTTGCAAGTTTGCTCTTTGGAGTAATAAAAAATAAGAGTCCGTCTTATTTGTACGAAAAACTAGATTTTTCTGGCTGTCCTCAGCGTTTTGCTACTCGATTGAAATGCTGCTCACATAACACTAGTGCGTTTCGAGGTAGCTTTCGGTATTTGGCTACAAAGTGTTGGAATAACATCCCTCCACCTTTTAGGAATTCCAAAACGATGTACACATTTAAAGCTAATTATAAAATACATTTACTTAATCTACAAAAGAATACCGCAGTGTGAAAGTCTTCTTGATTGCTGATAACTACTTTTTGGGGCTAATATAATATCCAGAGTGTGTATTAATACCTAATTTGTCGTTAATATGATTGTATTAATTTGTAAGCTTCGGAAATAATAATACTGTAACTATAACAATAACCGTAGAAAAATTTTATTTTGATTTATTTTAGGTAAGCTAAATTGGTTGTTTGCACAGTGGCACGCGTCTTTTTTTTCAGCAAAGGTATCTGCAGAATACCAGTGCCATGACAACACGCGTTGTCACGGCTCAAACTGAGCAGAGGCCTATTTGGTGTACCTGCCAAAGTTGGTGTGTATTTTTTTTTAGTTTTTTAGTTTTATTTTTAGTACATTTTTTCATTGTTTAAGTATATTTCATTCTTTTTAATAATTTTGTATGTGCTGGTACCTAATAAACGTTTTTCTATTCTATTCTATTCTATTCTAATTATATACCTTCTGCGAATATTTAGCCCACAAACTGCACGTATACAAAGACGTACAGTATGCCCGGAAAAGAGAAATCTTTACAGCAGTGGAACATCGTGTAAATCGGCGGGCCAACATGTTGGCTCTCCTAGACAATGCCCTCCGTTCCCGCTCTATATCGGCATGGTCTTTGAGGTCGACGGTAACTATATGCCCTAGATAAGTAAATTGATTTACTCTCTTTAAAGGGACACCATTGAGTCGGACAGTGGTATGGTCAGCGGACATTTGGCACCGGAATCCTCAAACACCATGTATTGGCTTTTGGTGACATTGTATTTAAGCCCATGGCTTAACGCGTAATCCTCGCAAATCTTTAAAAGTTTTCTCAAACCACAGACTGACGCGCTCAGCAGGACCATATCATCGGCGTAACTTAGATTGTTGACACACACGCCATCCACATGACATCCTATATATTCGCTGCTGAGCGCGACAATCAAATCAGTTAAGCGTTTTAGTTCTGTTTTGCGATTCTTATCTTGCGTTTTCCAAATGATTCGATTTCGTATTACCCCCGTAGACTAGACATCTTACCCCAGACAAGCCATGCCAGTTTAAAACAAGATTTATAATATGAACTGAAATGAAATAATGAAATTTCGTAGGTACTTAATGAAATGGTGTACCTAATGAAATGTCCTTTAATTTTAGGAGATCCTCTGTAGTAAAAATTAAATGTACGCTACAAGTACCTAGGTAATACTACTTAAAGAGTTCGTCATGTTTAAATAAGTGATAGATATTCTTGCTATTACATGCCGCGTGGACTATTCAACGTTATCCCGCGGGAACCTCATATTTTTCGGAATTAAAAGTAACCTTTCAAATTATCTTCATACCAAAAATCACGTCGATCTGTTGCTTCGTTTTGACGTGAAAGACATACAAACGATTTACGTCAAAAGTTTGACAGCTGGTTTGTATTGCAAAAAAAATGTTTTTTTATTAATACTAACTAACTAACACAAATTTTTTCATGTTTTTCCTCTCCATAAAAAAAAATTCATGAGCCTTAAGGAGCATATGAAAAAAATAGCCGAATTGGTCCAGCCATTCTCGAGTTTTGCGCTTAGCAACATTAATTTTATTTATTTAGATAAAGCTGATTTTTAGGAAAAAGATATGTATTTGCAAGAGATAATATTATGTAAAATATTTTCCAATACCTACTTTTCTAAAATTTGTCAACTACCCAATTATAAATGTCACTTCAACATCCCTGTCTTTTATTTTTTCAATATAATCGAATCAATCGTGAAACGCAAGATAAGAATCTCAAAACAAAACTAAAATGCTTAACTGAACTAAAGACGAAACTGAACGAAAAAACCTAGTTCTAGCCGATGATAAATAGAATACACTTAAGTTTAACCATCTGCGTGCGGCTGCACCTAGTTCTAGGCGTTATAATGGAGGATAAACCTAGCTTTAACTGAAGATAAGTTGGATACATCTAAGTTTAATCGCATGTGGCCGGCTGCACCTAGTTGTAGCCGGCTAAAAGTTAGTCGCTAGTCGCTACTCTAGTCTAGCACTCATTATGGAGTCTCGCGTCATCCGCGAATAAAGCAACACATTCAACCGAACATGCATTTTATTCCCTCCGGGGTCAACACCACCATCGCCAAAGTGGTGACCCCGACGCGCAATAATTATTGGATTCGCACAATCCAGTTTCGCGAGTGAACGAATAGACAATTGTTAAGTGGTGAACTTTTGTAATTTCGGAAGTGACAATCACCAAAGTACCTAATCGCCAAAGTAATCATAACAAATACAAATCACCTTCGCGGTCACGCTCGCGCTCGCGTTATCTTAACAACCAAGAGAAATTCCGCGAGCAGACGGCTAGACCAGGAACAGGCTTACAGGAACTATAAGTGTTACTACCATTTCATTTATGGTGACGCCGCTTACAAGTGCGGCGATGAGAAATCTTTTAAGAAACAGAACAGCTCGTTAAACTGAAACCGACATCAACGGTGGCGAACGTAGGTGTCGATTTCACATATCGCCTCTGTGTTAGTGATTTCAAAACCGGCACACGTTTTTTAATAGATACCGGTGCCGATGTGTCGGTTCTCGCGCACAAAAGCCGAAACAAACAAGCATGCGATCACGCTTTGTACGCCGCCAATGGCTCACCCATATCAACTTATGGTCAAAAACATTAACCTTAGACCTTGGTCTAAGACGCCCATTTCGCATGACGTTCATACTCGCAGACATTCAAAAATTAATTATCGGAGCTGACTTCCTGGCCGAAAACCATTTAACCCTTAATTTTGTAACGCCATGAGGTAAATATTATAAAGTATCTACCTACTATCCTTATCTTTAGAAGTTTCTTTATAGTAGAGGTGCATTTGCAAATATGTTAAGGGGGCCATAAATTACCAAACAGTGACACGGTTCACCCATTAAATTGGTCTCCAATAGAAAAAGTGTGACTATTGAACAGGAAACTAAATGTGTTGCCACTTATGGGACAAACTCTTACTAGAAATGACATAATAAATAAAAACGCTATGTCTTTACCATGCCTGTTATCTAGTAACAAGACCCTTGTACAAAAACGACTGACCTAACACGTGCAAACTTAAAAGGGCTTAATAGCTGGGGAGTCGGGCCGGGACGGCGTTCGTGAGCAGACGTACGGAAAAATAGAGCAAAAACTTTAAAGAGTTAAAACCTGAAATAGTGTCAGTGGCGTTAGATAAAATGGGTGCTAAGGGCAAGTTCCGGAGTCTAGTGCACAGTAAGGCGGAGGTCTTCGACCTGTTTGTTTTTACTAGAAACCCGGTGAGTTAATTATGAATATTATTATTTGTCTTAATGCTTTGCCTGATGTGTAGACGAGCTCCAGGATTTGTCGGCTGCGTGTACTATGCGTACATTCAGTGGGAGATATACTTTATTGTTTATTGGGGGGGTTACACTTACAATACAAAGTACTTACATACATTCAACAACACATACAATATACACTTACAAAGACATATTTTGGAGAGTTCGGCAGGTTGGAGAGAGCATTATGACAGTAGTGTCCTACCGCAAACCGTTTCCGGTTAAATGATTTAAATTAAATATTTCTTTTCCTTTTACTGTACTGTTGTATTTGCATTGTTTTCCCTTGAAGTAGTAAAGGGTGATAGGTACGTACACAATGAGAAGTCCTTTTTTCAGTAACAGCACAGAAGAAACATTTAATTCACGTACACAGTTCACACATACACTACAGCGAAATAGAAGGAGTAATAGGTAGAAGAGTAACAGTTTATAGAACGGAAGAGAAGCACAATTAAATTAACTACGTATAACTATGAGTAAAGCTGGTAAAGCGGTAAGCATAAATATGTGCGCAGGCGCAAGGCATCGGAGCCAGGCGTTGGAATCACCCATAGAATAGGTCAATAGTTAGTGGCCGGTAGCCCCGATACCCATTCATTGGCTATAATTAAGACCGCCATTTTGTTGGGGTGCCCCCATTGGCTAAAATTAAGGCTGTCACTTTTTTCAAGAAGACGTTTATTTAGTTTGTGTTTTTTTTACTCATTTCGGTTTTCTCGTATTCTTTAGATGTTTTTCCACTTTTTCTCAGATATTTCTTTACAGAAATATGGATACATTATTCGAAGATGCCTTCGGTACACGTAAGTAAATCTATTTACGTAGTTTTATGTCAAAATTATTTATTACATTAACCTAAATTTGAGTTTTGTTGTTTTAGGTAATTCCAAGAGGCAACTTTATATTTCTTAAAACTAACCAAAACAAAAGAAAATACAGTTCACAACTTAACCGGAGTAAAGAAGATTCGGTTTCTCAGAAATTTATGAAATTTATCAAAGGCTAAAAGGTCGCAATAGTTTTTACAAGTGCGTCATGCCTGGCACGGAGGCCTCTTCAACCAAAGTTAAACTGTGGGAAAACTCTGCTACCCTTCCACACCCATATGTGCTCATCCAGGAAAAGCCCTCTTCTGGCCTTGAACTTCCCAGATCATTATGGAGATCTTTAAATAGACTCCGTACCCAAGTTGGTCGAAGTAAAGACAACCTGTCCAGGTGGGGCTTCACCAGTAACACGGATCTCGCGTGCAGGTGTGGTTACACTCCACAGACCATGGCCCACCTCATTGATTGCTCTGCATGCATGCCCGGACACCTGCACGCGTGAGGACCTCATGTTGGCTGCAGATAATGCGGTGAGAGTGGCACAGTTTTGGGCCAACAACATATGATTTTGTACTTGTCATTGACATGTTGAAGAAGAAGTTATGAATGAAAGATAGGTAATGTTTGTTTATTCTTTTTATATGAATGTAAGTAGGTATGTGTAATTAATTATTGATTAGTTTTCTTAAAAAAAACCTTTCTAATACCTTATTTCAACATATATTTAGAAGTGATATCATATGGTGATAATGGTAAAGCACAGTAGATTACTTGGGATTAAATTTAAATAATCAGTTGTCACATTTAACAAGTTTCAATTTAGTGAAGTTGTTAATACCAAGTCAAGAGAAAATAACAGTGTAAGTAATTCAATAACTTTGTCAAAACATTTAAAATGCCTTATCATTAAATTCATATTTCTGATTCTGACAAACAGAACAGAATTATAACAAATGTACCGGTGGGATAATATATGATTGTTGTCGGTACGAATGATGGTTTATTGTGATTGTCTTATGACTATGATATAACTGTTACTGCTACCTACTATCTTAGATTTTACTTAATTATATATACTACCTCTCATCAGTCTATGTACAAAGCTTATCTACTTAATAACAGTTATTAACTATAAACATTGATTATCTATAACTTGTGCATAGCGGCACAACAAACAAAATGTGCTTTATACACACTACTCTTTCTTGATTTACAAACTTTTCAGTTCAACTATCACTTATTTGTTTATAAAATGTTATGGCAGATTATAGTAACAATATGTAGAATCTATACTAACCAAATCTAATCTTTTCAGATAACTTGAGTCTCAACGAGGTTCGTGGAGTGCTGCGAAGATGCCCGTGTCTGCCTATTCTTGCGGTAATAAGTTATCAAATCAGAAATATGGTGCAAATTACTGCTGTTAGTTGCTATATTGATTACTTACTGCATTAAATGTTTAACTATTAGAATTAGGTTATTGCGTCTTGCATTGAAAGTGATATTAACAGTAAATAATGAAATGGCAGATACTAAATAAAACTACTAGGAAAAATAGCATTAGCATTTGTGCGTAATAAAAATTTGCAAGCAGTTTAATTTTTCTTATGGCTGATAAAGTATTTATATTTCTTAGTTAATTTAGTAAGTAATTTCATTACTCTCATTCTTTGTCTTGTATAAATCTCAACTTATACTTATGTACTTTGTATTTAATAAAATTATAATTTCAAGTAATAAATGCCTTCTTTCATCAAATGTGTTTTTATTTGAGCAGAATTTAATTAAAATAATATATTACTAGGGTTGTACCAATCGTCGATAATTTGCACAACTATCGATAACGAATCAAGGGTGTCGATAGTTCTGGCAGCACTATGTTGTCAAACTCTAATCGGGGTCCGTCATTCACTAACAAACGGCCGCTATAAGGCTTGATTCCTATCTGTACTAGTCTATATAATTTGTGATCGGAGCTAGCTCACGACTGGAGTCCGCGGGCAACCGCGGGGTGTCAGGAATGTGATGTGAGACGCGGGGCGGGCGACCGGGCGTCGAAACAATAGACTCCGGCCGGCCGCACGGCGTAGCTGACCGAACCTGTTATCTATATATAAAATATTGAAAACTGTCCGCGTGTGCACAATTTTTAATTATTAAAAATATTTATTTTTAATATAACATAACGATACTGTATTACAATAGTACATGCTGTGAAAATAACATATTACTAATAAAAAATACTTAACATTTTTTCTACAAAAGTTTAACAAAATACACAATACAAATATACAATGAAACAATGTTAGAATAACAATGTGGTACGTCACAGTTTTCCCTTTGTGTACCAAATTAAGTAGAAACATAATGTAAGTGGCCGATGTTATAGGTTGACGCGGATAACGTTGTAATTCTAGAAATGTCTAGGATTATAAACAGGTGGGGCGTCAACCCCTCCCCCCTTGGAGGGGGGGAGGCTTATTTTGGTACAAAAATTGGAACTTGGACCGATAAATTCGTTTAGATTAGTAGCGTTGAGTCACAATTTGATTATGTCCGGACGAACAATGTTTAAAAAAAATCCTTAGATAAAAAGAAACTTAAATGATTAAGTTATTTGAATTTTTAGTTTTTTTGCAGTCACAATGCAATTTTTATCACTGAAAAATGGAAAATGAAGTATTTAGAAAAAATCGACCCGTCTCACAATCAAGTCCCATCGGAGCTGATTGTGAGACGGGTCGATTTTTTCTAAATACTTCATTTTCCATTTTTCAACTTAAATGATATTTTAGTTTTTTCTTTGCTGGTATTTATAGGCTTATATATTAGCTATTTGATAGAAATTAAAATCTCACATTGGCATCACTGTATCTGTCACTCGAAAACAAAATGTCGTTGAATCGGCGTTTATCTGTTATTGTTAGGGTAAATAAATCATTATTTAATTGTTTTAAGCAATTCTTCTTCTATTTCTTTTGCTATTTTGTTAGGATATATAAGAGTGATGTTGTTTTTAGGAATTATAAATATTTTACACGTGTTTGGTTATTGTTTTCGCATGATAACCACTTTGTCTGTCACAGCGGACATCGCCAAAGACCTACAGATGTAATTTTGTCCGCTGTGACGGACATTTACAAATTCTTATGGTTTGCGGTCTTAGGTCATTTATTTCAGTTTTTTTGTTTTTCGCTTGTTAACAGCATACCCGTGCAGCAAGAATATTAGCGTAAGTTCCAAATGAGTATGCCCCTTCAAATGCAAGTGACACTTCAGATTCTGAGCTTGAAACGAGCGAAGACTGTGTTTCTACTCTTCTCCGGCACCATCTATTCCTTTCGCGCTTGCTGACCTGATTTCTGATGATGAAGTGAACCAACAACCCGAAAACGAAACTATGGCTTTTACTGATTCTATGCCTCTTACCCCACTTCTACAAGATATTCAAAGTGTCACTTTCTAGGGTCAATTTCAGAAGGGCGTTGTAGGTATTTAAAAAAAAAGAAACAATGGTGTTTTGTACAAAATGTCAGACACGACTATGTTTAGTAACTGTAAAAAATGCTAGAAATATTTTTTTTAGATTTCCAAACCAAATAACTTTAAAGTTACCTAATAAATTATAGATATTAAACGTTTTTAATATTTACCCTAATTTGGTATTGTCCGTCACACCGGACAGATAAACCTGTTAGTTAGTTACTGGGTATTTGGCAATATCCGGTGGGACGGACATGTTTTTTTTCGAAAAAGTAAACAATGTAGATTTTATTTATTATAATTTTTTACCTCTATTCATATACTAGTTTTGATATCGACGGTAGAAAACGTAATTGCTGTAAGTAGCAAAAATGGCGTAAGTGGACTAAATCTAACACAATTGAAATCAGAAAAAAAATCTGCGTCGAATGATCCGGGTCTCGTGTCGCTACGAGACGACAAAAATTTCACAAACACGTATAATTTTTGTAAAATTTCCTTGTTCCAATTGTCGTAAGTCTGCCCAAAAATGATGTTTTTGATACTACTATACTTAAATCAAAACTCAAACCGATGATTGTAATGTGTTTTTATTTACGTGGTTCATAATTTTAAAAACCCTAACACACTTACAGCATTATTTTCGAAGCCAAAGCTAAAACTTAGGATTACGACATTCTTTAAGGATGAATATTGAATGCCAGTTTACTTACCCTTCCCAGGTTTGTAAATAATAGTAGCAGTTAAGGTACAGCATTCTTATACTTGATTGCTTTAAAAACATTATAATAGTTACTACATTTAAACAATTAATTAAAAACAAAGTTTAAGGGAATATGGCCTTATTTAAGATGGGAGTAATATTTATTGTACTATTTAAATCACTCTTTTTGTGATATTTTCATATAAACGATAGGTTTTACGTTGTCTTAATTAGTTTTAGCCCGCGATTACGGTCGCACCCTACTTACCACAAATTGAAACGGCAATTTCGTCAATTTGGACTGTATTGGTGCTGTGGCCCGTTGACTGTTGGCTGCCAGGACTTGCAAGAGGATAATACAAAAAGCGAGATTCGACAGCATATTAGCCGAATTAGGATAAAACTGGCGTTCTACTCACAAGGTTCTGGTCCCTATCAAAATCGGTCGAATCTAACTTCTGCCGTCGCAGAAACCAGATGGATTGCTGGCACACTCCGCAGCAGAGAAAGCTAATTTTATTTGCTTTTCTTTTTGCGAGCAACTCGCGTCTAGACACTGGCTCTCACCACCACCACCTACCCTACCTCGCTGTGATTCCTCGATGCCGAAGCTCACAATTCACAATAAAGAAGTCCGCAGAGCTCTACGTTGTCAGAATGTGAATAAAGCTATACCAGGAAGGGCGCTAAAACTCGCTTTTACTCGGTTTTAACTCGCCTGTGCCGTCATTCACTCGAAACCAAAACCGTACTAAAAAGTTGGAAGCTAGCCAATATGCATCCAATACTTAAGAAACGAAATCGTGCTGACCCCAGTAATTACCTACCGATCGTCATCATCGGCAACATTAAACTAGTTTTAAAAAGTAAAAATTATGTACTTCCGGTCTTCTTTCTCTCTGCTCTGCCCCCTCGACAGCAATAAACTGTGTCCGCTGATTTTGCTATATAATTAATGAGTGTGCAAATAAAATCGTTCCTATTTTATTCAGTGTTTTGTTTATCTACCAACCAAGAATCTACAGTCCACAAAACGAAGAGCCTAACATTGGTCCTCATCGCCGTCATCGCTGGAAAGAACGAGGTACGCAATTCGCACTTAAGGATAGTGGCGCGTCAGCACAGTTTGCGTCAGTGAGCCACGAAAGGCAGCAAGACTGCAAATAGCGCAAACTGCAAATAGCACAGACTGCAAATATTAATTTATTTATGAGATTTAAATTCCAAGAAAAAAATCTCATACGAATTTATATCCACCTAAGAAAGGGCTTCGCATTCCTAGTTAGAGCGAGACAACGAATTTTTCTGATACAACAGACGAGGACAGCGCATTTCAGTGTCGAGATTTGCCGCGCGCGCCAAGCACCGCAAGCAGCAAACATCGCGCGGAACATTCAAACAACGGCTCCTCATTGGTCGACGCAAGCGGTACTGCATCATGCGTACGAGCATCCAATCAGCGCTTCGTGTGGCGACGCTTCGATCGGGACCTGCAAAGTCGAACAACAAGAAGGGCAGCAAGTAAACTCTGCCATTTTGATACCACTTTATTTTGTCATAGTCATACCAAAATTGCCTCCCTCCGAAAAAAATTCATTTTATGTTCTGTGAGCACAATTTACTAGTTTGTTTTATAGTCATCGTCTTAACAAGACTGTTAAAAGTTGTGTACAAGATAAAACGTTCTGTAGTGTATTATAGACAAGTGTGTTGCAGCAGTGTACTACGAAATAAACTGTCCAAAAATGTCAGAGGCACAGCTAAAGAAACTTAATATCGACAGAGGATATTGTAAAGGTACTATCACCAGATTGTTTACTTTTCTCTCGGTAGAAAGTGATGAAAAATCGAGCTCCTTAGAGGGTCTGATCACGAAACGTGATAGATTATTGTCAGTCTATAAAAATTACGAGGATTGTCACAAAGAAATTTTGCCACTTAGTACTACAGACACCGAGGATGTTGCCGAAATAGAAAGTAAATATTTTCACTGCTTAACAGTTTTAAATGAAAACATTAAAATGCGGAATGAGACTGTTCCTCGGGAAAAGCTGGAGTCTGGTAGCTGTAGCAGTAACATGTCTAGTTCCAAAACAAAGTTACCTAGTATTAACATACCTGTATTCACAGGAAAATACTCTGAATATGTAAATTTTATTGAAATATATAAATCTGTAATTCATACCGACAAAGGTTTTTTTTATTTTTTTTTTATTGGTTGATAGGCAATCTCTTGTCCGCTATCACGCCTGATGTTAAGCGTTGATGCGATCTACGATGAATAACATACAACATAACATAACATAACATTCAAAAACTTTATTATTTACGGTCGTACCTAAGAGACGAACCTTATGATTTAATAAAAAATCTTCCACTAACTAGCCAAAGCTACGAGGAAGCAATGGTATTATTGAATAAAATATATTATAACAGATTTAAAATTGTGACAGAACATGTAAATTCATTATTGGACTTAGAAAAACTACCGAAGTTTCCCAAGGCTAATGATTTGCGATTATTTATTTCAGCAGTAAGCCAAACATTGGCTGCACTCAAAAATTTAGATGCCGCCGTGACTACATGGGACCCTATTCTGCTAAGCGTCCTCACACGTAAGATGGATGGTTACAGTGCTCGTGCATACCACCTGGAACGAGATCAAGAACGAGACCCCACAGTAAAGGATTTCCTCGACTACCTTAGCAGGCGAGCTGTCGCTATGGAAAATACAGGGCCCGAGCAACCAGAGTCATACAAGCGTCCACCAACAATGGCTTCAAATAGGAAGGTAGCGCTGGCAGCCACAAAGATAACACCTGAGTGCCTATACTGTAAGTTGAACAATCATAAATTATTTTCATGTCCCAAATTCAAATAATTGCCAGCGATAGATAGGGTTAACTTTGCAAAAGATAACAGTTTGTGCAACATATGTTTAAATAAACATGTTGGAAAGTGTAAATTCTATTTTAGACGTGAACAGTGCAAGAATAATCACAATTCATTGTTACATCTCGATGAAAATAAATCAAGCCCCGTAGTCCTTTTATCAGGTGACTGCGCAAATAATGTTTTAATCCCTACAGCACGAGTCAAACTCTTTGCAAAGGATGGAAGAGAGGTGCATGTTAAATGTATCCTAGATTCTGGCTCGCAAGTGTCACTTATTACTTCAAAGGCTATTGCAGTCTTGGGTTTTACACCTAAGCGCAACGATATCAGTCTCATAGGTGTGACTGAAACCAAAAATAAGGTTTATTGCATTATTGCATTCTTTTAAAAGTTCATTCTCTAGTATCTTCCTTTAATACTCTAATAGATTGCCATGTAGTAGAAAAAATAACCTGCAACTTACCACAGACACAAATTAACATTAAAGATATAGATATTCCCCCTGGTGTCAAGTTGGCCGACAAAACTTTTAACCAACCATCGGAGATTAATATGCTAATCGGTGTTGATGTCTTTTTTCAGGCGCTCCTGCCGCTTGAGGAAACACGAGGCGTATGCAGTAACCTAGATAAGCGACCACCATCAGCATCACCCTGCATCATCAACACCAGGTTCGGCCACATTGTTGCTGGAGTTTGGGAATCTAACCTCTTAAAAAATCAGGTTGTATCACTACTTTGTACAAAATGTGACTCGGATATTAACAATAGTATTACAAAATTTTGGGAAGTGGAGAGTGTACCGGAATTGCTAATAGAAAAAGATTCAGAGCAGGAATTAGCTGAAAATATTTTTAAAAACTCTGTTAAGTTACAAAACAACAAATTTCAGGTTGACTTGCCATTGTACATATTTATTATGTCTAAGTCATAAGTCAGTCATAAGTACATATTTATTATGTCTAAGTGAATAAAGAATATTTTTATCTTTTATCTTATTGAAGTTAGAAACCTGCAACATAAATGAAACTTTAGGAAATTCTTTTGATTTAGCTTTACATAGATTTCTCAGTCTAGAAAAAAGACTGCAAAGAAATATTCATTTATTAAAAGATTATCAAACATTTATGAATGAGTATCTAGAACTTGGTCATGGACACTATGTAGATATTAGCTTATATGATTTCACTAAAGACCCTATCTATTTCATGCCGCATCCATCTTACGTGTGAGGACGCTTAGCAGAATAGGGTCCCATGTAGTCACGGCGGCATCTAAATTTTTGAGTGCAGCCAATGTTTGGCTTACTGCTGAAATAAATAATCGCAAATCATTAGCCTTGGGAAACTTCGGTAGTTTTTCTAAGTCCAATAATGAATTTACATGTTCTGTCACAATTTTAAATCTGTTATAATATATTTATTCAATAATACCATTGCTTCCTCGTAGCTTTGGCTAGTTAGTGGAAGATTTTTTATTAAATCATAAGGTTCGTCTCTTAGGTACGACCGTAAAATGAAAACAAATAAAAAAGTTTCATTGAACGATATTTTATTAAATGGGCCCACAGTGCAAAAAGAATTATTTGATATTATTTCGCTGTTCATGTTTGGAGAGTATACAATAAGCTCAGATATTAGGAAAATGTTCCGCAATATATTAGTAAATCCGGAACACACTTTACTTCAAAATATACTGTGGCGCGAAAACCCAGATCAACCTATTGGTTGTATCCGTTTGGATACAGTCATATATGGTATGAAATCTTCAAGCTATTTAGCCACACGTTGCTTATTCGAACTTGCACAAAAGCATGAGCGTGAATTACCACTGGCGTCTTTTATTTTAAAAAACTGTTGCTATGTTGATGATATTTTATGTTCATGCTCAGACTTGCACAACATGCCTGAAGCTAAAAGTCAATTGCGTGAATTATTAAATTATGGCAGCTTTGGTTTACATAAATGGGCTTCAAATACGCCTCAGATTTTGTCGGATATACCAAAAAGTGAACAACAATTTAGTGAACCTTATCTTCAAAAAGATAATTACAATATGAAAGCTTTAAGTCTCATGCTAGATATAAAAAAAAGATTGTTTTATTATTAAGACCCCAGATAATTTTAATATCAACAAAATTACGAAAAGAGAGGTTCTTAATAAAATATCCAACTTCTATGACCCTATGGGATTTATAAGCCCTATCATAATAGGAGCTAAATGTATTATGCAAAAAATCTGGTTAAGTAATATAAATTGGGATGAACCCTTACCTAAACAATTAGCAGATGAATGGCTACAATTTGCTAAAAGCTTAGTTGCAATGCATCCTATAGAGTTAAGGCGGCACATACCAACCGAACAGGCAACAACTTTGCAACTTATAGGTTTCGCTGACGCTTCTAGTACTGCTGGATACGGGTGCTGTATATATCTACGCGTGGTCGACAACTCAGGTAAGGCTGAATTACACTTACTCTGCTCCAAGTCACGAATTAACTCACGTGCAAATCCACTAACTATACCCAGACTAGAGCTCAACGCAGCGTTGCTTTTATCAATCTTAAAGGAAAGAATATGGACCTAAGTCACTTTTAGCTAATATAAACCAAAAGTATTGGTTAGTAAATGGAATACGACAGGTCAAAAAAGTAATACATAAATGCATGGTATGTTTCAGGCTTAAGGCTCGTGCAGCGGAGCAGCTGATGGGTTCCTTGCCTCAGCATCGCGTTACAGCGTGTAGGCCATTTCAAAAGTTCGGCATTGACTTCGCTGGGCCAGTACAAGTAAAAAACTCGAGAATTAGAAAGTCTGTAGTTAGTAAAGGATATGTATGTATATTCGTTTGTTTTCTAACGAAAGCGATCCATCTGGAGATAACTTCTGATCTTACAACAGAAGCGTTTTTGGTTTCTTTTAAGCGATTCATAAGCAGACGAGGCTTGCCCAGCGAAGTCTTTTGCGACAACGTTTGTTTTCGCGGGGCAAGGAACCAGTTAGCTGAGTTGTATAAGCATAATGTTTCTAACGACCACCAGACGCTTGTGCAAGCTTGTGCTTCTAAAGAAGGTATAAACTTTCACTTAACACCGAGCTATGCGCCGGTTTTTGCAGGGCTTGCAGAAGCAGCTGTCAAGAGTATGAAATTGCATTTAAAAAGAATAGTATTTAATGCCTTGTTAACTTATGAATAGTTAAATACAGTTTTATGTCAAATAGAGGGCGTGCTTAATTCACGACCCATTTTACCTCTTTCTCAAGATGTCAATGATTACTGTCACCTTACTCCAGGGTGCCTACCATCAACTTTATGACAGCGATTCAAAAATAGCGCGATTCAGAATAGGTTCCTAAAATGAATCGCTTTCTTTCGTACTCTGACCTTCTAAAAACTGGATCGCAAATGAATTGCTAAATGTTAATGACCGAACGATTTGTGTCCTTTTTCTTCTACCCGTCTCTTTCACTCGATTCTGTCATGCCCGGAGAGTGAGAGGGACGGGTATAACCTGCAGGTGACATGTTAAATCGACCGGGTTATAAGTCAAATAAGAGTTTCTGACAGCTTAGCGGCTGTGAAATGTCATTGATCGATCACTGAATCGCTGTCATTGATATTAAGCTGTCGTGGTACGAATAAGCGAAGCAGATCAGTTTAGGTTCCTAAACAAAACCGTAATAAGAGTTGATGGTAAGCACCCAGGTCATTTCTTGGTAGGAACAGCTCTAACGATGTATCCTGAAAGAGACTTTTCTGAAACTAGCACTAATAGATTAGATTTTTGGCAACAATGTACCCAGTTGAAACAAAGATTTTGGAATGCTTGGTATAAGTATTACTTAAATACATTACAAACTAGAAATAAGTGGTCTAAGTCTAAGCCTAATGTCACTGTAGGTACAATAGTGCTAATGAGAGACTGTAATAATCCTCCCTTTGTGTGGCCCATGGCACGTATAGTTAACGTGTACCCTAGAAATGACGGCAAGGTCAGGGCTATACAGTTAAAAACAGCTGATGGTAAATTGTATAATAGGTCATTGCAGACTATAAGTGTGTTGCCGATTGAATAGTTATTTTTTGTGTTTTAATGGTGTTGGGATTTTCCTAATTTTAAGTTTAACTTGTAATGTATAAGTAAGCAATAAAACAAGCCTTTCCTTGTTTATTACATACAAGTATATTTTGTAATAGGTATTATAGTCATATGCCGAATAGAAGTAGGTATTTGCATAGTTACTTTGTGTCATTTATTGATAAGATTTAGGGTTGGCACCTAACTAATTTTTGCCTTGTTTTTTTATAAGCAATAAACTGTGTCCGCTGATTTTGCTATATAATTAATGAGTGTGCAAATAAAATCGTACCTATTTTATTCAGTGTTTTGTTTATCTACCAACCAAGAATCTACAGTCCACAAAACGAAGAGCCTAACAATCACCTCATAAGGTAAGCAAACTTCTCGCGTACGGTATCTCCACTGCCTTATGTGACTGGGTAGCTGATTTCCTGAGCAAGCGGTCGATCAGAGTAGACGTCGATGGCTGATCCTCCGATTTGATGGCTATTAACGCCGAAGTTCATCAGGGGGTCTGTTCTCTCTGCTGCACATCAATGACCTACTAACTTCAGCAATGTTGCCTATGCAGACGACGGTACAGTCATGAAGAGAGGATAATCAGTCAGATATCTACCCGGTGCGGCAACCTACGGGGATCACATCATGGTATTTAGGGAGGCCATGGTTGAGCGTATGGACTTGGCGTTGAATTATGTATCCCAGTTGGGAGACAAAAACCTCGTCAATTTCAACACTTACAAGACACAGACTAGACGTGCCTATTCACCGTTAAAAGAAGTCCTTTCCATCTGACAACTACTTTCCGGAGTGCATCTGTCCCAGTCACCGACACTCGCGAGCTTCTTGGTGCAAAGTTGTTCTCAGATCTTAATTTCGCCACATCCATAGAATCCAAAGCTCTAACTGCAGCCAAAAAGCTGGGCATCCGTAATAGCGTCAAGCGATATTTCTCGCCTGGTCAGCTTTTAAACTTCTATAAAGCCTTGGTTCGATCCTGCATAGAATATTGTAGTCACCTTTGGGACGGCTCAGCGATAAACCAACATGCTGCGTTGGATACGGTCGAGCGTAGGGCAATGAGGCTCATTGGCGTCAAAAAGTTGGTGTCGAGTAGGCTTCACAGCCTGGCACATCGCCGTAGAGTCGCCTGTCTGTCGGATTTTTGTAGACTGTACTTGTGGGAGTGTGCTCATGACTTACATGAGCTCATACCGCCTTCCCCTAGTTACCAATGAACATCCAGACGCACTGCGGGCTACCACCATTCCTTAGTTCCTACTCCTAGATCCCGCACTAAACGCTTCTCAAATTCGTTTATCATGCAGACCGCAAAAGAGTGCAAAACACTTTTGCAAAAAATGTAGATGTAGATCTACTTTGCTGACATCGATATTTTTCCATACGAAATGTACAGGATAATATTATTTTTACACAAACTGTAATTTTTCAATTACAGTTTGAAATTTATAGATTCGAAACACTCATTCCATTCTTATCATGGGGGTCCCTTTTAATGCCAAATTAGAATAAAAGGTGAAGTTTTGCAAACTGTACCAAACATCATATCATATCCCTATAATTTGTTTATTTAATATATTTTACTTGTACCTTTTTAAAAAAGATTATTTGGTTATTTTATTAAATAAATAATTAATAATAATAATAATTTGTAAACCTCTGAAATAATAAAAAACAAGATTCGTCACATAAATTATTCTAACTGTAAACATTTCTGCGGTGGTGTCGTGTGAGGCGGGTCGTTACGGTAAAATACCCTAAAATATGGTTGAGCGAAGCGATGGCTGGTTCATGCGTCATGCTCGTGAACGGGTGCCACCAGTGGAATGGGTCTGCTCCTGGCTTCTTGTCTCAAACCTCTGGTATGTCCGGCCATTTTGAAAAAATGGCGGTTATCTGTCATGGGAAAATGGCGCGGGGTGACGTAAGGTCAACTTGACGTTAAGAAAAGTCGCAAAGAATGGTGATTGGTTAAAACTGTGATGTTTTATCGCTTCAGTGTCAAATCCCACAGACAATAAACAAGTAAAACACAGATAGGAGTAGCAGAATAGAGTACAAACGTACCAAAATGTTCCATCGCCCCGAAGCCTTATCGCCCCGAAGCCTTATAAGGCTTTTTTATGTTTTATTTATTTCTTACAATCACACCAATTATCTAAGCCCGTAGTTAATTTCTTAAGAAACTGTGTCTACGTGAACTTGATAACGGATAAATATATACTAAGAAGCCCTACACTGGGATTCTATTAAATAATAAATGTAATTTCGATATAAATCTTTACTGCGGCACCATGGCCGATATATTCTATATCTACTACAACACGCGCACGCGGAATCGTCTGGACTAAAACAAACTGCTCGCGTAATGATGACAATGCATTCGATATTTTTGAATACTGATTTAAACATAAATCAACCATAGACAATGCAAGGAGGTATCATATCCTAACAATATGATACCACATGCCGCTGCCGCAACAAAAAAACCTTTCTTACTAAAGAAATGTTTTTTCCTACATGGATTACCCTAAAGCGAAGGCCCTGCCTACCTTGGAACGATATCACATCAATAAGACTGGTCCTCACTAACGGACAGCCAGGACAATGGTTGATATAATTATTAATTTCTTGAAATCAAAACAAACCAACCATTGCATTGGCTCGACATACCAAAACCAAGGGAAAAGGTCTGCCCAGCCTTAAACCTAACCTTAATACATCATATGTAGTTACAATCAAAGCTAACCCTAGCTCATTTAAGCATTAACTAAGTCGAAATTCCAAGATCAAACATGTCGGACAAGCACCAATAATATATTGACTACGAAATTACCCAAAAATAACCCTCATCTCAAAAGGTGCCCGACAACAAGCTTGGAACTTCACAAACCTGTGGTAACCTCAAGCAGACTGTCTACTAGGGGCTACCACAGTTTATGCAGCGTGGCGTCGACAACATTGCCAGTCAGGGTTAGAGAGATCCTGCAACAAACAGGATATGACCCTGGTCCTTATTGGACCATCAGGGTTTCCTCCCCCCTCACCAACAAATATTGACGTCACCTCGTTCCTTAAGTGACATCGAAACAACTTACAAACTAACTAAAACGGAAATAAAATGAAACACAGAAGTGTTACTTTTGTGGTCCAGATCATTAACGAAACGTGATGTCAATATCAACATAAGTTAAGGTCAGAGGATTCTCACACCTAATTAGATAATAGGTCATCCTCCTGCCCCATCCCATGAAGGTAAAGAGACACGACACGATGTCTACTTATTAGTAAAAATGCAAAAAAATAATTGTTTTATTAAATTAAACATTAAAAAAAAAATTAAGTAAATACATCATATTATAAGTGGACCACAGGACACTTCGTGGGCTTCAGGTGCAGTATTTCCATACATGAAAAAGAAACACATATTAATACAAATCACACAATTATACATTTCAACTATCTAACAATCACTATTATAAAACATCCTAAAATCCTATCCTATTTCTATCCCTATTATAAAATGAATCTATGAAAGAATATTTATTTTTACATTTAATTTTATATGTTACAAATTTCAAACGTTTCTTATTTCGTAAAGAACTAATATTACATAACGAACTTATATTGGATTTCGAAATCCTATTCATATTCGACTTTTCAAACTTTTCCGCGCCTTTCTTCATTTTACTGTCATTCCTATTTTTATTCATAAAAAAACTTTTTAATCTAGGAATGACATGCGAACTTTTTTCTGACATATTACTTTTTCGAAAATTACTTAGACATCCGTCATTCGAGACATCTATCACTTGTGACTGTTGTGACTCATTGTCATCAATGTCAATCGATGTCAACATAAAATTCATGTCAACATTAAATTCAAAATTAAATTTTTTGTAAATTATACAAAAATTTTCAAAATTCAAAATTATGCTATTCCTGCTAATAAAATCACAACCCAACACTATGTTTGGTACAATGTCCCTTACAACAACGAATCGCTGTGTAAACAACACGTTATCTATCAAGAAACATACATTAGTTTTCCCTACTATTGAAAGTTTTCCACCACTCACATTTCGTAGTTCAGCGTTCACCATGTCCACACTGAGACCTAGACTGTCTACTACCGTCTGTGATATTACCGACACACTCGCACCGGTGTCCACCAAGGCGTCTATTTTCTGACCACGACACTCAATAGGTAAAAACGGCGTACGCTTACTTGTGTTGTGATTGTCCTGCACCAACGTCAGCTGCATACAATCCTCTTCTTTACTTACAACAATATTATCAACAGATTGTGGGGACGTCTCGGTCGTCCTCCAAGATGATGTCGTGATGGGCATCATCGGGGCTTGAGCTTTAAAATAATTATATTCATTTTTATCATAAAAATCATGGGGTTTTTCGTTTGGCGTGCGAGAGGCAGATTGATTGGGAGTTGGCACATTCTCTAACTCCGGCACAAAATAAACACATTGATTAGATTTATCACCACTGCTAGAATCACACATATTAGGGGCACATTCCTCGAAGCTCTCAAGGTTATACAACTGTCTCACTACTTTTTTTAAATGCGTTTTGTCGACGTAGATTTGCGACATCAATTTGCTACGTGTGACAACGTCGGTTGTCCGCAGGAATTGTTGTATGAACAACTGTTCTGTAATTGCGTTCCCAGCACGAGCGGCTAATATCTCCAACGCATACAGATATTCCAACGAATTTTCGTTGAAATACTGCTTTCTCGCAAAAAATTCAGCAAGTGGGTCCGATACAAGACCAAACTCCCTGATAAACTCCTTCTTCATTTCGTCGTAGTCTTTCACCATATCGACGATCTTATCGTAGAAATAGCGGGCTGCGCCCGTGCAGAAAGCTCCGACGACGATTTTCTTGGCCTCGCCTTCGTAGCCTTGCAGAGCCGTCATTATTTCGTAGCTCCGAAAAAAAACTTCGACATCTCCGTGGATGCCGTCGAACAATAAGACCTCCATGGTCTTCCTAGTTTATCTTGGGAATCTGCAACACATAAACACCGTATAATTGCGTTCTACGTAATTCGTTCGCGCCTAACACCATAAGAAGCCCTACACTGGGATTCTATTAAATAATAAATGTAATTTCGATATAAATCTTTACTGCGGCACCATGGCCGATATATTCTATATCTACTACAACACGCGCACGCGGAATCGTCTGGACTAAAACAAACTGCTCGCGTAATGATGACAATGCATTCGATATTTTTGAATACTGATTTAAACATAAATCAACCATAGACAATGCAAGGAGGTATCATATCCTAACAATATGATACCACAATACTTAAATACTTTTTGTTTGTAAATACATACTTAATATACATAGAAAACACCAAGACCAAGACAAATAGACATGTTCATGCACACAAATATTTGTCTTGTTCGGGAATCGAGCCCGAGACCTCTGGCGCAGAAGGCAGGTAGTTTACCCCTGCGCCAAATCGGTCGTCAAAATTATTATTAGTTATTATTATTAGTTTTATTTTATTGTGGCTTGGGCACTGTTTATTATTGACTCTTATGTTCTTAAGCTATTCAAAGTTTTATTACCCTTGTTTGGCATTTATATTTATTATTTAATTTGCTACGTTTTTGGTTGGTGTGTATTTTAAAGAAATTACCTTTTGGATGTATATTTCTTAGTTATTGAAAATTATTTACTGCTATGATTACCGGGTTTCTTTATTTTGTTTTTAAATTTAAGATTAATTTGTGATGGAAAGTGACTTTACATATTATATTATGTTTAAGTAATCGGGCATCGGGTAAACCTATCGGGCGGGTTTTAACAAAAACAACAAAAAATTGTACATGTTTCACGCCCGACTTCAAAGTACTTACGTTATTTGGTGAGGAATTATTTCCTACTTTTTGATGTCATTTTTTTGAAGGCGGTTTTAGTTTTTTATAAAAATATTTTTTTATCTCAAAATAGTTATGTCTATGGAGCTAAATAAAAAAAAAAGAAACAATTAATAAATTACAAAAATAATATATTTTTCATCCTAAAGTCACGGACTTATCATCACCCTCGTATAAAGAAATAAATATGTAGTTTAAAAAACTAAAAAACACACTTTTATAGGAACAGACTAAAAAGTACAAAATAACCGTCTATTCAGTAACTGAAATTAAAAAGCGTGGTGCGCCCTTTGTAAAGCATGCATTTCAAGTACTTAATATTGACAACGCGCACCACGCTTTTTAATTTCAGTTACTGAATAGACGGTTATTTTGTACTTTTTAGTCTGTTCCTATAAAAGTGTGTTTTTTAGTTTTTTGAACTACCTTCATATTTACTTTTTACGTTTTAGTTTAATAAATGGCGGATAGTAATGAATTTCACAGTCTATTCATGTGTCTGCCCACCCCGTAAACATTACAACTCAAAGGTGTGATTGTATGTATTTAGTTTTACAAATTCAAGTGGAGTCTATTAGTTACCGGATGCGCAAGCCGAACCCTTACTTCCTAGTAGTCATTAAGAAGTGCCACTGGCTTCCTCCCTGCTCCATCATCAGACCCTCACCAACAAGTGTAACGAATAGGTCTCATTAGAACAAAACAAATAAGCCAGGACTCGAAGGGTTTGCTATTGGTGATTAAGGAGTATCACTGGATTTCTCCCTGCTCCATCATCAGATCCTCACTACCAAGTGTAGCGAATAGGTCTCATCAGAACGATTAAATGAGCCCAAACTCAAAACGTTTCCTAGTGGTCATTAAAAAGTGCCACTGGATTCCTCCCAGCTCCATCATCAGACCCTCACCACCAAGTGTAGCGAATAGGTCACATCTGAACAAAACAGATGAGCCCAAACTCGAGGGGTTTCTTAGTGGTCATTAAGAAGTGCCACTGGCTTCCTCCCTGCTCCATCATCAGACCCTCACCACCAAGTGCATCGAAAAGGTCTCATCAGAACGAAACAAATGAGCCCAAACTAGAGGGCTTTCCTAGTGGTCATTAAGAAGTGCCACTGGCTTTCTCCCTGCCCCATCATCAGACACTCACCACCAAGTGTAGCGAATAGGTCTCATCTAAACGAAACAAATGAGCCCAAAATCGAGGGGTTTTCTTGTGGTCATTAAGGAGTTTCACTGGCTTCCTTCCAGTTCCATCATCAGACCCTCACTACCAAGCGTTATAAATAGGTCTTACCAAAACGAAACAAATGAGCCAAAACTTGAGGGGTTTCCTATTTGTCATTAAGGAGTGTCACTGGCTTCCTTCCTGCTCAATCATCAGACCCTTACCATCAAGTGTAGCGAATAGGTCTCATTAGAATGAAACAAATAAGCCAGAACTCGAGCTGTTTCCTACTGGTCATTAAGAAGTGCCACTGGCTTCCTCCTTGCTCCATCATCGGACCTTCACCATCAAGTGTAGCGAAAAGGTCTCATCAAAACAAAACAAATGAGCCTAAACTCGAGGGGTTTCCTAGCAGACATTGAAGAGTTCTATTGCCCACCTCTTGACTCCATCATCAGATCAGTTCGATGGTAGCAAATTATTGTATTGTCATCGGATTCATATAGACTTGCATAGTTTCAAATCAATACGACATTTAGAAGTAGGTTAAAATTGAACTCCAAGATTTTCTTACATTGTGACTTAGTTACAAGTGAAGCTAATAAAAGTGTGGTAATAAATGAAACCCCACTTTATTTCTTCATATTTTATTCTTATTATTACTTATATTGACTTCATTTTGAAGTATTTATTTATCATGTTGCTGCAGTAGCTTGTCCTTTTATTGCCCTCACAATGATACCATCATGTTCTTTCGCGTTGTCAGTTGTGTCCTTATTTTCAGAAGCCTGTTTGTCGACATCAGCAATTTTTGTGGCATTCTCGCTTAACCGCCTTGCTTTACCTAGTTCGTTTTTAGCTGGGCTAAAACAATAAAATATAATTATCAGAATTAGACCTACCTAAGTCTTGCCTCACACGGGCAGACACGGGCCACCGACCACAACCACAAAACGCCGCCACCGAGCAATTTCCTGTAATTTTCATACATTATTATCGGGTATTACCCGTGGCCCCACCGTTTTGCCCCACTGGTGGGTCTACAGTTAATTTTTTTTCCCCGTAGACCCACTGCAATAGAGTTTTAAATTATGCTTTTCAATGTGTCAGTTTCCGTGGGACCACGGGTGCATAATATTTTTATCCTTTTTTGACAACGCTCCCACCGCAACGCCCCACTTGACATAAAATTTAATAAAAGCAAAAATATAAAACTTACGTTATTGAATAAAATATAGGTTCTCTTTACCTCAAAGAAAAAATAAAAAGTAAATTTTTAAAATTTTTACTTTTTTGCATTCACAGTGCAAGTTTTATTATTGAAAAATGGAAAATGAGCTGGTTGTGAGACGGGTTGATTCTTTCTAAATATTTCATTATCCATTTTTCAAAGTAAAATATTATATAAATACAAATTAAAATATATTATATAAAAATTATTATTATTATTCCTACTTTTCCAAACATAAAAGCAGTGGGACCACGGTTAAAGTCAGTTTTGTTTCAATTCCCCGTAGTCCCACTGTAAAGCAGTGGGTCTACGGGGAATAAAAATTACCTATGAACCCACCAGTGGGTCATAGCGGTGGGGCCACGGGTAATACCCGATTATTATATGAACTCGCCGCACACGGTTGACGGCCGGTAGTCGTCACTTGTTTCTTTTTCTAACTTCAAGTGGCGTGGCGGCGTTTGTGGCTGTCGCGTGTGGCTCGTGTGCGGCGCCGGTCATGGTCGGGATGTGTGACAAAAACATATCGAGCTGTAGTTGAATTTGGATGGAAATTGGTAGACAGTTGATGACACAGCAGAGGAAAACAGAGTGTTTATCTCGCATGGATACCTTTCCTGTAGGAATATCGAGATAAAAAGAAACCTATGTGCTATAAGAGACTACCATCTACTTCTGGACCACATATAGATTCGTTCAGCCGTTCAGGTGTGATTGAACGACAAAAATAACCCTTGAAGAGTTGCTTGCCGGTTGCGAACCGATGGCGTAGCTTCTATGACGTTCACGAGTATTGTAAATCAAAATTGAATGAACTTTAACTTTGACTATGAAAATCCATCCGAAGTTTGAAGTTTATAAAAGCAATAGATTTAAAACATAATTGTTTACCCGTCAGGATGATCTATCCAACTCATTTCAACTTCAGTGTGAGTAATACTCGAACGAAACAGCTTGTTACAATCTTGTCTGGAAAAACATTAAGGATATTATATCAAAAGTTCAAAGACATGCAATGCACTAATTAATAAAAATAAGTTTTTTTAAATCCACAAATGGGGTAGCCTTCATCGCACCTGATGTTCAGTGAAGATAGGGCTAGAGATGGTAACGCACTACTACCGGAATCCCCAACGCCGTGAAATTGGGTATCTTATCTCTAACTGTCGGAATACAACAATGCTAAAAACATCGTTGTTATGGCCTCAGACTTAGTTAAGGCGGTGGTAACTGCCAGGCGGACTTACAACAAGTCCTAGGTACCACCAACTAAACCGAATACAATAATAATATGTAAGGACTCCCACGCACACTGTAAGTGGTGTGTATTATTGGACCACAGCGGGTGTAGCCGTTTAGCATGTGAGAGATTTTTAAGATTTTAGTATTGATTCCATAGAAAATTATATTTGAGCAGCAGAATCTAGGTGTCCCGAAAATCTAATTGGGCATTTTAGTTACACCATGTATTATGAAACTACATTAGTGTAGTCAGTCAGTCAGTAAATGTTACATCATATATTAATTTCATTAATTTTTTGACATGCCATGAGCCAATCAGAAAAATAATTTTTAATTTGTTAGGGCTAATTATTAAAGTCTGCAGAAAATGAGTCTGAAACTCAGTAGCTCTAGCACGAAAAAACTGTCGTTATGGTAATATTTGTATAAAAAACAGAGCAGCGCCTCTTTCGGTCGTGTAAGGAACTGAATTTCAAAACATTGTTGACAGCAGCACTTTGAAAACTTTTGAAGGACGTTAGGATTCGACGGTTGATATATATTTCATTACCATAACGATCGTTTTTCTTTCATGCATGCAAGGTGCACGTGTACAGATCTAAAAAGTTACACGGTAGCAGTTCGAATCAGCTAAGGCGGTACCCTGATTGAAAGTGGCGCCCTTAGAGGTTTTTATTTAATACTAACGGCCGCCCACGGCTTCGCCCGCGTGGACTACATGACGTCATCCCGGGTTATTAAATAACTTGGTAGGATAAAAACAGTTATTTCGATCTTCAAAATAAATTACAGCCTATATATTGCTGAGGACCAATAGTTATATAAAATAAAAGTATCACCAAGTAGCAGAAAGACACTTCATGCCAACTTTTAAACTTTTGAGTTTTAGCAAGTACCCTACTTATACTGTTTCCGCATTCACCACGTGGAGGTACGCAAATCATCAGCTGGTTGTAACCAGCTTCTGTTTTTACGAATTTTTATTTTTCCTTGCATCTACCATGTACTTCAATAAATTCTTAAGAAATCTTTTATTTGAATGCTCAAAATATTATTTTAAGAAGTTTGTAAAAAGTAACCGTTGTGATACCTTCTTTAAGGCGCTATATTCGTATATCTTAAGCTTTATCTGGGCTCTTGAGGGATATCAGATTACCAGACTTGAGATTATTGTATGTCAATAGAAAATACTTATCACGCTGAACAACTTCTCTTAAGACGCTATGTTTAATTTGTATCTCTTATATTTTGCTGGGCTGCTAAGGTTCCACATCAGGTGTACCAGACCTTCGTTATTTTTGCGTTAGTAGAAAATGTTCATCACGTTGTACAACGTTTCTTAAGACGCTTTGTTTTTATCTCTTATAGTTTAACCTGGCTGCTAGGGTTCCACAGCAGGTGTACCAGACCTTCAAAATTTGTACGTCAGTAGAAAACGTTTATTCACGTTTAACAATTTACCGTAAGACGGTATTTTTATGTCTGTTATGGTTTAGCTGGGTTGCTAGGGTTTCACATCAGGTGTACCAGACCCTAATTATTCTTACGACAATGGAAAATGTTCATTGCATTAGGAAACTTTTCATAAGTCGCTTTGTTTGTATCTCTTATAGTTTAACCTGGCTGCTTGGGTTCCACATCAGGTGTACCAGACCTTCAAAATGTGTACGTCAACAGAAATTGCTCATCACATTTAACAGATTCACTTAAGACGGTATTTTTATATCTCACGGTTTGGCTGGACTGCTATGGTTACACATCAGCTATTTCGATCTTCAAAATAAAATATAGCCTATATGTTGGCGAGGATCAATAACTATATAACAAAAAAAGTTTCATTAAAATCCGCTCAGTAGTTTTTGCGTGACACGCGGACAACAGACAGACAGACAAAAAATTGAAAACCATATTTTTAGTATCTGTTTCGTTAAAGAAGACCCCTGGAGGTATTTTTTTTTATTTCTTTTCAATGTACAGAATTGGCTCATTTACTTTAACTAAATAATTACGATATAAGTAACGTAAACGAATAAATGTTATAATATTTTTTCTTCATAAAATCATTCACTTCAACCTGACTAGATCCTTCACTTGTCTCTGCCACCCCTGAAGAGCGCCGAAACACCCTCATAGTCATTCGTAGAAATACATAGCAAATGTGTCAAAAACGGCCACTTTTAGCAGTTTTGCTATCTACTTCTAGCAGTGACTACCTACGAGGGAATATAATGATAACGTAGTAACTCCCCGTAAAGTTTTATTAAAATTGTTTATTACAGTTACAATATTACATAAAATTCAACGCGGTGCCACTTTCGGTCAAGGTACCGCCTAGAGGAAACCTCAGGCCAAGACCAAGAGAATGAAAAACTAGGTATTTGTAAAATCTATTGCTCTCTCGCTCTATCTATTGCTCCCCTCACAGAGAGTGATAGAGACAACTGCAGCTCGAACCGCAAATACCTATTAAAAGTACACAAAATCAACGTATCGTTACACTAATTATTACAAGCTTTTTATTAACTTGCCATGTTAGGTAGTTAGTAAGTTATGCCCGAATACTCGTACGCTACTTATCTTTGGGACAAACGTATGAAAGAGATGCCATGATGTTTGAGACGCTCCCAAAGATGATTTGCGTTCGAGAATTCGGGCGTTAGTTAGTTAGTGGGGGACAAATCTTGCAAGCTTAACTTGACCCACTTCCCAGTGTCCGATGGAGCTGAAATTTAGTACCTATACAGGTTTGGTTCAGATGACAATACAATATTAAAGTACAGTCAGCAAAAAAGCTTGTCATAAAAATGAATTTTTTTAAAACTTATTATTTTCCAAAACATGACCGATTTACTTTTTTTTTACTAAAAATAAAAGAAAGAATTTGACCTTCGCTTTCTTTTTATATTTATAATCAAGTCAAATTTGTTTTCTGGATGTTTGTACACAGCAGAAAATTTGTTTTCTTTTTTGCATATTGAAGGTCTATCTCTTGTAAGTCATAAATAATTTACGAAAAAAATAGATAATATAGTAACTCTTTCTCGATGGAAGACATTCGTTACTAGGAAAGCAAATCTCGACAAAAATCTTACGCCGCGTCTTTATAGATGGCGCAGTTGATGAGCACCCTGTTCTTATAGATACTGGTGTAAAGGAAAGGCCCATAGCACTTGTTGGTTCTCTCTTTGACAAGACAAGCTGAAATGATCCCTATGACTATGGCATTAACGCCATCTCCGAAAACAAGCGGGCCGCCGTGATCATTCTGAAAGAAAAATAACACATTGTCAAATTAAGAATGAAGAAATATTTATTGTACAATAAATATTTCTTCATTCTACAGTACAACAATACTTGTTCTCTATGATCATGGTGAATACAATAGGCTACTTGACTCATACTTAATTTCATACATCGAATGAATATTTCCTTTAGTACTTGGCATAGGAAAACGTAATAAAGCGATATCATAAAATAAAAGTACATTATGGATAGGTAAAATTAATTTGAAAAATACATATTCTTATTTTTTATTTGAACTGATGATAATGTGACGTCATTGGATTTGTTTACAAATAAACTTCAATGTACTCGCCCACAGCCATCTCTATCGTCTTCTACAAGCCATGCGCATAAAGTTGGCAACGTAGTTTTAAGTGAACCGATTTGACACCGTTTGCACCGTTTGACAGGTAAACAGCGAGTAAACCTCGAGTACTGAATCCTATGGAGATGGCATATCTTCTATACATCTATACAAATAAATAAAATTGGAGTGTCTGTTTGTAACATTAAATAACCGCTTTTTACTACGTGCATATGATTAAATATACGGTACATATACTAAAATGACACGTTTTACAATTTTTGTCTATCTGTGTGTTTGTTCCGGTTAATCTCTGAAACGGCTGGACCGATTTTGACGGACCGATTAATACGACAATTAGAAGTAGTTTAAAATTGAATTCCAAGATTTTCTTACATTGTGACTTAGTTACACTTTTTCGTAGGTATGCCACCTCCATAGGATTTAGTACTCAGAGGAGTAAACCGGTTCACAGCAATGTTGCCGTTCCGTATCATAGCATGGCTTGTAGAAGACGATAGAGACGGCTGTGACTCGCCACATAACTTGGCACGTGTCAAGATCTGGAACTAAAATTATACGTAACATGGTAATAAGGCTCATTTTTCTTACCGACCACTACGATCAGCGCCCTCTGACAAATGTCAAGTTATGTGGCGCGGACTCTACTGACATAGTTGTCATCCACAGATCGACAATCTTTTCTGTTCCGGCGACAGCGGCGCTATGGTTGGACAGCAGCTTGATAGCAAAATGACAATATAAACAAAACACGTTCCAGTTTTGGCCACCGGAACAGAAAACGTTGTGGAGTAACTGTCAGGTGTTTGTTTACATATAGGTGACGTCAGAGTCAGAGCACCGATGACCTATCGACCAACATGGCGGACAGCGTATTTGCCGTTTTTCAAATAGAGTTTTGTAGGTTTTAATGTTTTAAAATAATATTGTATAGTTTTTTGGTGTAATAGAACAATTATTAATCGTTTAGGATATAAATAAAAAAAGGGTCAAATAGCCTATTGTGCTAAAATATCTTTATTTCAGCACAATTGCATGCACCATGATCCTCCTCTAGAAAACTAATTTTTGAGAGCATCAGGATTAGGAGAAAATGTGTTGATGACAGGCAGCAGCGTTATTGGTGCAAATAACTTCGCCCTGCGAAAAAATGGCCCCCAGTCCCCGGCGGCTCCATTATTCCTGTTAGTGGTAGCCTATCAGGTAACGGTGGAGCAGGGGATGCTAAGAATCTCCGCCAGAAGCCACCGACGACTGGATCTGGCAACTTATAGCACGCGCACGCTCCTGGAAGACCATAAACTTATCGAGCTGAAAGAAGAATTGAGCAAAGTGTAGTGTAGTGTGCAATACATATAGCAACCGTCAAAACAAAATGTACTTACAACCTTAACTGAGTGGTTAAATATGCACCCTAATAACTGACAGCCATAACGATAATTTTGTACTGCTGGTGGCGCCTCCAGCACTGGGTCAGATAAGTTTGTGGGATAAATGTCTTTCGGTATTGACAGTAGGTGACAGTTTTAGAGTGCGCCTGCGCGCGTTCGAAATCGAATACTAATCATTTACCATAACCTTAGAACGAAGAAAATGTACTGTAACTAGCGTCAAAAACGCACGGGTTGCGCGCAAATTGCGCACAGACGGACTCTATGTAGGTACAGTTAGACGGAAATCACCCGCAACAGCCGCAATCGGAGATGTCAGTGCGACATGACGTCGTCGCAATAGCGCGCAAGGAAAGCAAATTTACAAAAGCTGGTAAATCTTTACAACGCTGTAACTTTGGAAATCCTGGCCAGATTTCGATCAAACAAAAACTATTAGTACTTGCAAGATACGCGCATTAAATGCAGTAATTTTTATAGTCATATTTTGATGTGTTGGTGTGACTGCCTATAGATAGTTATAATTCCACTATCATTTTCTTTGTTTTTCATAGTGTTTGTATGAATGACAAAGTTACATTTGCGGTTTTTGAAAATGTGTTATACCTCAAAAAGTAATTTCCTTGAAAGTTTTTATTAAGATCTACAACATATATTTTTTCTAGATTTTTCGCTCTTTTATTTCAAAAGTTAGAGGGGGGATATTCTTCCGATAGCTTTACACCTCATCACACAAGCCCGCCAGGCAAGCAGCTCAGGACACCAGAACAAAGCTCACCCGACATTGCACCGAGGACATCCCGGACATTAGCCTGTACGAGATAAGAGTGGCTCTGAAACAACTCAAAAACAATAAGGCACCAGGTGAGGACGGAATAACAACAGAACTTCTGCGAGCGGGTGGCAAACCGATACTTATTATCCTCCAGAAGTATCTTGCAGGATGACGGGGTGTTCAACCCCGTCATCCTTCGCCTGAACCAAGTCACAAGAGTATTGTAGTTCTCTTCTTCAAAAAAGGGGATAAAGCCTTATTGAAGAATTACAGACCTATATCACTCTTGAGCCACGTGTATAAATTGTTCTCTAGAGTCATTGCGAATCGTCTCACGCCAGGTTCGATGACTTTCAGCCTCCCGAACAAGCCCGTTTCCGAAAAGGCTTCAGCACAATTGATATGTTCTATTGTGCTGAAGCCATTTCGGCCACACACTACGACAGATTATACAGAAGACAGAGGAGTATAATCGGTCGCTGTGTCTAGAGACATTTCATAATTATGAAAAACTAGCTTTCCGCCCGCGGCTTCGCCCACGTGGACTACACGACGTTATCCCGCGGGAATCTGATGTTTTTCCGGGATAAAAAGTAGCCTATGTTCCTCTTCAGGCTACAAAGTATATGTGTCCCAAATTTCAGCCAAATCCGTTCAGCCGTTTTGGCGTGATTGAGTAACAAACATCCAAACATCCAAACATCTAAACTTTCACATTTATAATATTAGTAGGATAAGTAGGAAGTAGGATATTTGTTCCTTTGGTTCAATCGAGACCTGGGAGGCTACCGGCTAAGAAATATGGATATGGGTATGGGATTCAACTGTCATTTGAATTCCTTATCTTGATAGGTTTTTGCTGCTTTGTTGTGTTGAACGTTGCTAGCTAGTTATCGTAATACCCGACGTCACAAAACAAGGAACTGAGAGCGGCAATTTTTTTTATTAAATTGACTTAAAGTTCCCAAAAACGTATGAAGTTCATTCCCATAAAGTTACGCGGTAGCCCCCCAGGGTGGTACTACATTCATACAGCGTTGCCAGATTGACTTTAGGTACATCGAAGTGTTGAAGTGTTTCCGTATACGAGACCAGCACGGGTAGCATGACGACCTCGAGAGCGGTTTTGTCTACGTTGAAATGTCAAAAATGACATCCCAACGTAGACAAACTCTTTGTTTAACTGTCAAAAATGACATTAAGGGGTAGACAAAATCTTTGTCGGGTTCGTCATGCTACGCGCGCTGAGTACGAATCCTATCTCATTGCAGCGTGGAGTCAGGCAGGGGGACGTTATATTTTCGAAACTGTTTACCAACGCTCTGGAAGATGCTTTCAAGCTCTTGGATAGAAACGGACGTGGCATCAACTTAAACGGTGAATACATCAGTCACCTCCGATTTGCCGACAAAATAGTCATCCTGGCGGAGTCCCTGGAAAACCTTAGTATCATGCTCAACGACCTCTGTAGAGTCTCTCAATCAGTGGGTCTCTCTTAATATGAACATGACCAAGACGAAAGTCATGTCGAATGACCATGTTAGACCCCTGCCTGTCACTGCTGAGAACGAAACAATCGAAATTGTCGACGAGTATTAACTACCTACATAATCCGGTTAGGTAAGTCCAACCTCGATAAAGGGTGTCACGATAGTCACGAAGAATCTAACTCGGTTGGGCAGCGTTCGGGAAATTGCGCGATATTTTCTCGTCCCGTCTCCCGCAGAGCCTAACGACCAAAGTCTTCGAGCAATGTGTTTTGCCAGTGATGACATACGGCACTGAAACGTGGTCTCTGACAGTTGGTCTCTTAAACAAACTCAGAGTGAACCAACGAGCTATGGAGAGAACTATACTTGGTATGTCCCTGCGTGATAAGGTTCGCAACGAAGAGGTCCGCAGAAGAACAAAGGCTACCGACATACCTAGCTCTCAGAGTAGCGAAGTTGAGGTGGCGATCGACAGGCCACATCGCCCGCAGAAATAACAAACATTGGGGAAGAAAGGTTCTGGGTTGGCGACCACGAACTGGACGACGCAGCGTAGGACGGCCCCGCACAAGGTGGACCGATGACCTGGTGGAGGTTGCGGGAAGCCGTTGGTTGCAAATAGCCCACAGCCGCTCTTTGTGGCGCTCAAGGGAAGAGGACTATGTTCAACAGTGGACTCAGAACGGCTGATGATGATGATGATGTGTGATATAGTAATTGGAAACAACGACGGTATCCTACACCCAGAAATAATAAAAATAGATAAGTTAGTATTTGCACATTTATCCGACCGGGACCTCAAACATATCGGCAACTTGAAAACCGATGCGGTACGCCTCTCGACCACGTGGGTCGTAAATGAGAAAAATCTTACTGTGTTCTGTGGTCGTGAATTTAAACATGATTTGTAGATAATTATCTGTTAGAGGAATCGAAAGAGAACTTAAACAGTAGACCGTACCTCACAAAATCCACCGGTGGGGTTGTAGCCGAGTTGTTTTCTTGCAGAGTCATTATGATTCGCTGAATGTAAAATTAATTTATCTGGATCAATCACTCTTCTAGTTTTCATTTCTACGTCTATTGATTCGAAGTCTGAATACAGTATGTCTGTACAGTCTACATATTTTTCCTGAAAATTATGAATACTTAAGTATTTAATTGAAATTTCTTTAGCCAGGAAATCGTAATTACAGTATTTTGTTCTCTCTAAGGAATTTTGGATACTTGTTGTGGGAATAACTCGCCATTTCCCAATCAACTTAGAAATGAACCTGCTTTATTTAAATTAACTTTATTATTGCGCCAAATAAATCTGAAAGATTTAGATCGGTCAGATAGGTAGGTACAAAAATGTTATTAAACTTTCATGGTCATTAAGGCTGCTGCTCAAGTAAATAATACAAAAAGCGGGAGCGGGTCAGTTACAGCGGGAGCGGGGCCGGCCGTGACGTGACCATGACGTGTGCAACTGCGCCGAAATATCGGGGACTCGACAACAAATCAAAACATGGTAAAAATTCCGCTTTTCGTAATATTTGTATAAAAATCTGTTCTTAGGAACCATAATGTCGATTTTGGTGACAAGAAAAAATGCATTTATAGGGTATGATGATGAGGGTACTTACCGAACACACTTCGCTGGGGTCTTGCACTAGGTCTTTAGTACATATCATATAGTTTTCGATGATGTGGTGGTACCTTTTGCCCCAACGAGCCTTACATCTGTTTTTAGTGATGATTTTGACGTCAGCTTCTAGAAGATCTTGTGCATTTACTTCCTGTTAATGATAAAATTTAATTAGGCATCAACGTTGACATCAGTGATTCTTCAACGTTCAGTGAATGATATATGCATGAGTCGTCAGATATGGACTAACACTACATAACATCATACAATACTAGATAGATAGATATAAATCGATTACTTGGTTTATTTTATTTTATTTATTTATTACTTATTGATATTTGAATGGTTCTCCCTTGTTTGACATAACAACGTTTGGTCTAATCTCACTTTTTCTAACAACGTTTAACATAATAATCGTTTAGTATAAAATTGGTTAATATAATTTTTGTTTGACCTAATATTCATTTGTTATTAACACGTTTGCGCTATTACTTAAGTACTTGACATATTATTCATTTGGTATAATAATCGTTTGGTATATAAACTTTTGGTAGAAAAGTCCTGTACTCCTCGGAAGTCCTGTAGAACACGTCATAGGTTAGAAATTTAAGGCGAACGTGAAGTGCAGCGAGGCGATTGCCTAAAATAATATCTGGAAATAAAAGATATTTCTATCGAATGTGAGAGTATTAATATATTCATATTGACATAATAAACGCTGGCTACACAGCGCGTAAGAAATATTGGATAAATTCGACGCTTCTCCTAACGACTCCATAGCTCAATGGTTAGAGCAACGCCCGGACAAGAAAAGCTCGTGGGTTTGAAGGGCATCGGAGCTAGTTGTGGGACGGGTCGATTTTTTCTAACACTTCATTTTCAATAGTTAGCGATAGGTACTTATTCAGCGCTCTTAAAAACAGTTTTTCCAAACAAAAAAGCGGTTGAAAAAGCTTAGGACTTGCGTGGAATGGAAACTTTGCACAACACACTTTTTCTATTGCACCAACGATTTTAATGGACTGGATTTGAGCAAGGTTGTTTTGGATTCCACATCAGTGCTAAATACGTGACAAGATCCTTCGCTTTCTTGTGTTCTGTTATTTTCCCAAAACCAAAAATCTATTCGTCCAAAGGCCTTAGAAGCCAGAGGGTCTACTCCGAATCACAAAACCCGAAACTTCGTTATACCCGTCCCTCTTACTTTCCTCCTGTCATGGCAGAATCGAGTAAAAAGAGCGGGGCTTACAGAGTTTCGGATATTGCGTTTCGGAATACGGTCCCAAAATCCTCCAAAAAAATATCTTGTCTTACCTCGTTGTATTTCTCTAGACTTCCCCAACCGGCTATCGAAGCTACAGTTCCTGGGTTCTCGTACTTAGCACTCTGGTTATTGTAACAGATAGGACGTGGGATGAAATCGCATCCTCTGATACGTCGAGTGAACTCAAACTCGTCTTCAACTTTAACTACTGCTATGTCGTTGTTCATCCATCGAATGTTGTCGTTTTCGTGGCCATCGAAAATATAATCTAGGAGAAAAATTTTGCTTTTAAAGATTTTATTATCTTCTTTTATGATTTTTGTTCTTTTTGGGGACTTTCAATTAACTGTGATGTAGTAGTACCTATACTTATCCGAATTACATGGACCAAAAAAATACTGATTTACTATTTAATCTGAATTTTATCCATTTATTTAGTTGCTCAACCCACAACGCATTGTATTTGCATCAATAATTCTAAAGATTCTCACACCTGGGGCCTTACTGCGAGCTGACAAACAATGTTATAGTAATGTTGATTGCAGGACGGAGCTATACACTGCGTATAGCGCCATCTCGCTTACAATATTACTTTACATAATACAATATACAGTATTACTGACAGTTCGCAGTAAGGCCCCAGGCTCGATTATACCTAAGCATTTCTTCTAAGTAGCATAGCATCTTAAATAAAAGGAAGACGACGAAATTTTACATTTAATGATGAATAACAATTTTGTGCAGCGTTATGGATAGCCTTTAAGGTACTTTCCCTCGATGTGGCATAGTTTTGGGACGCCCTGTATATATTTTACCGGCCAAACCCGATTTCAGTAGTTTTTCCTAGGCCAAACTAGTTTTTCCTAGGCCAAACTAGTTCATCGCGTAAATAGTGCATATAAATACGTGATCATTGTTGGAAATTACTTATGAAACCTTGGATCTCGAAAGATTTGGATTCCCGAAGGAGGAACACTGCGTCAGCGATGGATTCGTGCGATACCTCGAGCCGACTGGCAGCTTACACGATCAGTAGGAGTGTTTAATAAACATTTTCGTGACTGTGATATAGTTAAAATAAAACAACTCTTAGTTATGTACACGTATTATTTGATTTTAAGGCGCTATAATCAGAAATTCATCTTATCTCATGCATAAAAGAAATTAGGAGCAGCCCCACTTCAGTAACGTTTATGACGTTGCCAATCCGAGCAGCATGGCCTGTAGGAGCGCAAGCAGCCGAGAAATAATAGCGGGCCATGCCCCAGGCCAATAAATATAATAAGGTATTAATGATACCAATATCATTAGTAGTAGCGGTACCTACGAACAGTTTTGGTTGTGGTATCTATTAGAATATTACTGATACTTACTTCTCGGTATACATTTCCAAACAGCTTTTTTCGCACCGTTTTTAATGCATGGGTTATTATAATGGTCATCTTCTACTCTATGCCTACAGACACAAACAAATATTTAGAATAAAATCAACAGAAAATGTACTTCTTACCATAATATAATATTGTCTTACTTAAATGTTCCGGATACAACGTAGAAATGCTTAGCGTCTTCTATACAAGCGGCAGATGTAAGAATGTATTCTTCGTGTACAATAACTCCACCACAGAGCCAGGTCCGATAATCCTTATACTTGGGATTGTTAGCAGGCAGTTTTAGATACACCTGATCCATAGAAAAGTGGTACATGAAATAGTAATTTCGAAAAAACTTGTTTTTTAATTACTACTTAAGTTGCCGTCACATGCAAGTTTATTTAATACTTATTTGTTTTAAGATCTACCTCTTTTGGAAGTTAATAGGTTACTGTTGTTTAGATGTAAAAATTGCTTTGCGGGCCTCTCCCAAATTGGTGAAAATTTTGCAATCGTAGTAGCCAAATTTTAGAGAACGTTATCAATTTTCTTTAAGAAAGGCTAGTACAAGTAGGCAAAGACATAGCGCTTATTCCTCCGTCATCAGCCATTTTCACCATTGTCCCCATGGCTGGGGCAGCAACGGTCTGCCTTATGGATAAGCAGAATAGAAATTATCCTTTTTAAGCTTTCATGGTCATTAACACTGTAAATATTACGAAAAGCGGGATTTTTACCATATTTAATAGTCATCTACACCGTTACTCCATGTTCATAGCGTGTGCAACTGCACCGAATTATCGGGGACTCGACAACAAATCAAAACATGGTAAAAATTCCGCTTTTCGTATTATGTACTTACAGAAATTATCCTTATTTACTTGGAGTTTTGCAAAATGTTAGATTCCTAATTTTTTTATGAACATTTTTCTTAGTCACCTAGTAGCATAGTCACTAACTTCCTTCAAATTGATAACATTAAAAACAATCTATCCATATCCATATAATATCCATAGTGCTTCGCAGTTTGCACTTAAAAATATCAACTTCTTCACTTACCATATAAGGTCTATTTGCATGTGCATCCATGCCATTAATAATTCTCCTACTATTATTGAGTATGTCTTTGACCTCAGTTACATTTGTTTTCTTCAATATATCGTGTAGTTTTGTGGGTATTTCTGTTGCTACATGCATAGCTAGAGCCTCTGAAAATACAAAAGTAATTAGAAAATCATTTGCGTTTGTTTTAAATTAATGGGCTTGAAATAAAGGTAAGTATTTTTTTTATTAGTACAATTAAATAATCACACCTGTTATTAGACATGTTAGATAAACTAGTTTTATTAATAAAACAGATTTGACTAAAACAGTAATCATTGTAACATCGGAACCCACAAAACCTGTTGATTGTAAATGAAAGAATTTCAATTCCAATTACACGGTGGCGGCAAATATTTGATTGAAACTCGGTAACATTTCCTGTTGCTTTTGAAATGTATAAAAACAATACGATTGGCTTATTGTTTTCTTGTCAATAAAACTTAGTAACCAAGTCCAATCTCCAATTCCTTTCATGAAGAGGCAAAAATTCCTGTATCGCAAGTTGAAACAATGTTTTTAAAGTACCCCAGAAAAAAGGGAGGATGGATATTTGCAGGGCTGGTGGTGGTTCTGTTTCTTATTTATTTAACACATTATGAAGAACTTTCAACCGTCTTAGCTTACTTTAGGGTAAATTTGCTGAGATACTCTGTAGCCTGGAGAGGAATATAGGTTACTTTTTATCCCGGAAAAATATCACATTCCCGCGGGATAATGTCGTGTAGTCCACGCGGGCATGCCGCGGGCGGATAGCTGGTAATACTGTACAATCATATATTTTTGTCTCCTGCTCTTGATCCCAATCAAGCCCAGGGGCTAAGACAGGATCCATGATGGAGCGAGCAGACCTAGAAGTTGCCTATTCACTCTTGCTTTGAAGGTGGTCGGGTTTTAGGTACCTACTCGGGAATACATATGCAGGGATTGAGTTCCAATCCTTTGCTGTGCGCAATATAAAGTATGTTGAGTAGCGTTTGGTGCGACATTTCGGAATATCAACCAAGAAAGGGTGGTAGCCCGCTGTGCGTCTCGATGTCCGATGGAAGAAGGGGGATGGCGGTATGAGCTTGTAGGGATGGCGCACCTTGTAAAGAAAGACTTCTTCCTTCCGGTCTAGGTGTTGTTGACCCTGGGACAACTGTCTAACAGATGTAAATCGCAATTCGTCTATATGCTAAGTGGCGTGATGAATTTCGTGAGCGCGATGTAGGTTCTTCACATAAGTCGTCATCTCTGTTGTCATTGATTGCTAGCGCCATCTATCGTCGGCTGAAGCGTTGACTATGTGCGCGTCGTCTAGATGTCGCCACAAGCTCTTGCAGCTCCTGAGCACTCTTCAAAGTATAGTCTATAAAAGACCAACAGACAGGCAACTTTGCGGCGCGGCGGTGAGCTAGGGTGTGAAACTGGCTCTTCACCAGTTCATGACATTCATGATGACGTATGTAAAATAGAGTACGACTACAGTTTTTGTAATTTATCTTACCTATCTTGAATATCAACTTTACTAGCCCCTTGTTGACGTCTTGCTATCAATGCTAAGTTTAATCGATTACCTTCTTAGAACCTCAGAATTGAAGTAATAATCCGTATAAATGTGCTTTATTTTATCTTAGAACTTAAGTAGATGTGATTGAACCAATTATTTTGAAAACAGAATACTGGAGTAGGTATCTCAGTAAGTGAGTTAGGTATTAATGACGCTGCAACAACGCCTAAATATTGGGAACCCGAAAAAGTAAAAATATGGTAATATTCCCATTTTTCGTAATGATAAAGATAGAACAAAGTAGTGTAACTATAATTTTACACAGAAGAGCGGGAAACCCAATTTAACTTATCACCAGCGTTTTAAAATGCGTCTACCATTGTAAAATTTAACATTTACTGCTAAAGGCTCTAAAGGCTGTGGCACAGGCTTTTTTCATTCTTTCAGGAATTGAAGTTTGGAAAACTTTCTTTTACTTAGATGCAAAGTCTCAAATGGAAATATGTTTAAAATTTTATATATTACTTAACTATTTAAATAAATAAAACGTATAGGTATGTAATTAAAACATTTAATATAAAATTTTACTAATTGTGACGTACGACGTGCTTGGCGGGGGTTGCTTGGGCTGTTGGTTTGGGTTTTGGAGGATCAGAAGTCTTGTTTGTGGTTTTTGTTGTAGTTTCAGTAGTTTCAGTCAATTCTCCAGTTCGCAGCACCTTGGTTTTTGGAGGGCTGCAAAATAAATAGTTTTGTTGAGCTGCAGTTTCTCAATCATTTAAAAAAATGTTGTTGTTCCACAGCTCTTCAGTCAAGAGTCAATTGAGTTGACTTTTATTTAAGATCAGAATGATGAATATTATTAGTATAGGAATGAAAATTTATTAGTATTGGAAAAGATTATGTAAATAAATTTTAATACCCTTCTGGCCAGTTGAAGAAAGTCTCAGTCACTTGAGTTTTCGTGGACCTCAGCAATCTTCTGCATGTAGGCCTGTTAAAACATATAAAGATGGAAACATATAACTTAATAAGATCTCACCTAAAACGTCAATATTCTGCGGTACTACTGTGCCACCCGCGACATCGTCCGGATGAGATCGGTTTGAAGTGTTCCTTAGGCATCACTCCGAATGAAAAAAGAAGCCTATGTCTTTTTAAATTCTATTCATCATCACCGTCATCATCCACCAGCCGTACAAAGCCTATTGTTGAAAATGGGCGTCCCCCAAGGATCTCTCTTTGGGAAAAGTTCTAGTAGGTACAAGTAGGTAATTTATGTCAAGATTAGTTGCATTTAAAATATAACAGACAGATAGATAGAATTAATATGTACTATTAATTTCCCTAGGCACTTTTTTGAGTACAGTATAACGAACAAAACTAATTATTATGATAAAAGTTTTTTGAGCTTAATATTTTTACCATCAGTATTATTTAAACCATCTGGCATAAATATGGTTGTTAAGTGCCGTTGTTAACTCACGTCCCCATCTCTTTAGTGATAGCACAGTTGATTAAATGTCGATTCTTGTAAACGCTGGTGTAAAGAAAGGGGCCGTGGCACTTCAGGGAGACGTCAAACGTTTGACAGGCTGACACGATGCCGACGACCGTGGCGCTCTTGCCGTGGCCTACCACCAGTGGGCCTCCGTGATCATTCTGAAAGGTATTAACATTAGAAAGCCAAAAGAAATATTAATGAATCTAATCCGTAGTGAAATCAAAATAACTGTCTCTGACTATACTCAATAAAAAAAACTGGCGTCCGTATAAGGTTCCATGACCTGGCGTGCGCACCTGCATCTTCTTAGAGTCTGGTACGAAACGCCTGGTCAAGGAAGTTCTAATCACATTACTTCACAATACCCTCCTCCCGCCATCGTTCTTCTGGCGTCATTTACGGCCCAATGTCCTGGTGTGTGCACCTGTATCTTCGAAGGGTCTGGTACTAAGCGCCTGGTCTCTCCGTCATCCTCAAAAACATCTGAATCAGGCCAAGGTAGTTTTGCTCACATTACCTCACAAAACCCTCCTCCCGCTATCGTTCTCCTTGTGTCTGTTATGGCCCCATGTCCTGGTGTGTGCACCTGCATCTTCGAAGGGTCTGGCACAAAGCGCCTGGTCTCTCCTTCGTTTTCCTCCATGGAGTACACGAGCTCTGTGCAGTTCACCTCCTGAGTCTGTTTAATAATAAAAAAAAAAAGATATAGCAACCCGCCCAGCCCAGTAAACCTCAGGCTGCAGGCGGAGGTTTACAAACCCACTAGTTAAGCTTTGTTCTAGAACACCACCAGTCTGGCGCAACTTCCATACAAAAAAGTGTTGTATGAAGTTTGTACCAGAAATATCGCTGTCTTGCTTTCACCTATTTGACTCTCACTCACTCTGACTGACAGTCAGCCGCCAGCCGCCAAATTTGACATTCTTGTCTTGTTGACTGTTTGTAAACGAAGCTTGATTTTAGTAATAATTGTGTGAATTTGTGCATTTTGTGAATTACTCGCAAAATTTCGCCTTATTTGTACGTTTTCGTGGTCCCGTGTGATCTGTTGAGAGATGTATTACAAAACTTGTGAAATATATTATGTGGTTTACGAGCCGGCCGGTCAGAAGGCCAAAAGCGAATATTCATGGCCAAATTTCCATTTAATGAAGAAAGGTAAGCATACATTCACATTTTGTTATAGCCATTACATTAAGGATTACGTGATTTAAAAGTTTTCTATTAAAATTTAAAAAATTGAGAAGATAACCTGATAAATAGTGCTTGACATTTTTTTATCGACAATCGATAATTTTTTAACCGACTTCAAGAATTGAAAAGGAGGAGGTTATCTATTCGTCGCGTTTTTTTTAAGTATGTACACTAATTACTCGAAGTCGGCTGAACCGATTTAAATGATTCAAACGTTATAACATCAGGTTTTTTCCCAAGTTGGTCCAATTTTGAAATGCCTATTGCATAATGAAGTAAAGTCCGTTCGGTTAGATAGTGTCGGTACACCCGCACGGCATTGTGGCTCTTTTTTAGTGCATTCGTGCATGCAGTCGGGCGGGTCTAAACAAAAACACAAAAAATTGTAAATACATGTTTCACGCCTGTCTTCAAAGTACTTACTTAAGTACGTATACTTAAATACGTATTAATTACGTACCTAAGTGAATTTTTTAAGGCGATTTGTATGATTTACATTATTTATTTATTTACATGCTATGCTATATTAACATGTTTCTTGTGAATATTTCAGAACCTTCAACTACAACTGCAAAAATAGCACCTGCAGCCCCTCGGGAAAGAAAACAGGTTTTTTTATAGTATCTTTATTGCCAAATGCATGTATATATATTATAAGTTCGATTAAATTAGACTTTGACTTTAATAATGGAGTTTACTTTTAGCCCCATTTGCGCCAACGTGAAATTCTTGTTAAAGTTTAACTTTTTGAATGAAAATTTTATTGTCACATAACTCTTGATTAATTTAAACCGAGAATTAACGTTAGCGTAAGTAAGGCATCAATTAGACCCTAAAGTTTGCAAAATGATAGAAATGGAATCTTGATATTTTTTAATATCGCCATCGATAAAAAATCCCACGACTGGTACATCACTATTTCGGTTATTATGTTGGGAACCCTGTACGTCATGTACGTCATAATAATTTCAGCTATGTGGTTGGTATTCCGTTTTAGTATAACTTCCATACAAAACGATAATTTACTTTTTTTCTATGAGAGACCCGTCTCTTAAACGTAGTGATTACATGCTCTTTGAACACCACAATTACTCTGAACTTGCTCTGAACTAAATGAGAAAAATGGCGTCACGTAACTGACCACAGAACAGTAAGTAATCGACATCAACTTTTTTTTCTTAAATCTTTAAAGACGTGCGAAGTTGCCAGTAGGTTAAAGGGACTACTCTGTAAATATTATATCTTCGAATGAAACGACTCATATAATAGCGATCGAACTTCACAGTAGTTCGTTTGATCATCTATTTTAAACTTATGTATTTTACTATTTATATAACAAACCTAAAAAGCGGACCCATTCAGAGACAATTTCATATAATGTATATGTCGCAGGCGGATGGTTGAATCCGCCGGATGGTTAAGTATAGCAGCATGTACCTCTCGAAGGTCCTGTAGAACACGTGATAAGTTAGAAATTTAAGGATATAGCATAGGTAAAAAAAATATCGTCGATGGCCGTTGCTTACACAAGCGAGGGGGTGCTGGGATCGGTAAGACTCCGGCCGCGGCACTCTCGTAGACTGAGAAATACGTGTAGACGCGGCATGCAGCACGCATTCTATTTACATCTAAAATATCACCTATGTGCGCTTTTACTAAGGAAATTATATTATGTAGAATACAAGAAGAATTATTATGAATATTTATTGTAAACGTCGGTTTGTAGGAAGAGTAGATCTTAGATATTATTCGTACCTATGTAGTAATAAAAGCTTTTTTTAACAAAGATAGTCACTTCAAACGATTCTTCAAAATGCAGAACACAGCAGCAGCTATTTATATTTATTTTCTATCTCTAGATCATTTCGATAATATATCCATTATCGAAATGATCTTCGCAGACAAAACTACAACATTTGCTACAAACTACACTGAAAAAAAAAATATGTATACTGCTCTAAACAGTAGGTACATTTTCAGATTTATTCCAATCAAATTAATAAATCTTATAATTTAAAATGAAAAAATATAAATAACTCATACTAGCCCATCATCCAATACTTTTAGATTTACAACATAAATCTACTTAGTTAATCAATATTTGAATAAGTATACCGTTTATATAAAATCACGCTATCAATCTCTAATATAAATCAATATATAAAAAAACACCTAAATAAAAATATTGTTTAAGTACAAAAAAAATAAAATAAAATACATATTATTCCAATACCAAAAATGATAATATCAAATAATACAATAACTTGTGTCATTGAAAATTGGAAGCAACGATCACATACACCCAGATACAAGAAAATATCTAAAAGTTAGTTTTCGACATTTACCCGTCCGAGAATCGAACCCGGGACCTCAGAGATAGTGGCACCTAGAAAACCGGTGCGTACACCAATCGGCCACGGAGATCGTCGAATTTGTTTAAACACAATGTAGCGCAACTGAAATAATTGATACTTTGTTTACTTATGTAAACTTGCCAGTTTTATAGTGGTTGGTTATAGTACTTGAATAAAATTTTGTGTGAATAGATTCACCCAGAAGATGCCTATTCACTTGCGACTTTAAGAGGTTTGGGTTGTAGGTACTCGGGCAAACAGAAGCCGGCAGGGTATTCCAGGCATGATGAAGGAGTACTTAATTCTCTGAGCGTGAGTTTAAAGGAGAGGGCGGAATGAGGTTATGCAACTCAGATGCACACTCGTTAAAGCATACTTAATGACAAGTGACTCAGGGGATGAAACTCATAGCTGAAGTCCCCCATCGACAGTATGGGAGTGCTTATTCGCCAGGCCAGATAAAGAGGTACGCACTGTGTATCAGACTAACACCAGTAACATAGAGATCCTTACTACCGACCTTAGTAACTGTACGGTCACTTCAGTCTACAAACCTCCCAACGCACCGTATTACTTCAGCTGTCCGCCGAACTTTAACGCCCATCCGGTTAGATTCGTCCTTGGTAATTTTAATAGCCATAGCGAGAACTGGGGATACAGAACCAGTGATGACAACGGAGTGAAGGTTGAAGAATGGGTTGATGGACACATACCTACTATCTTTGATCCATGATCCAAAACTTCCGTCATCATTCAACAGCGGTCGCTGGAAAAGGGGTTAAAACCCTGATCTAATCTTTGCCAGTAATCACATAGATCACCAGTGCGTGAAGACAGTAAGTAGTGCAATACGGAGGACCTAATTATGTGCCAGGCCTTACGACCTGAAGGATAAAATAATAAAATAAAATAAAAAATATCTTTATTCAACTTGACTTAAGAAATAAGCTCTTTTGAATCGTCAATATTTTCGTTCAAGACTTTTTTAACTGATAAGAAGAATAGGCGCAATAAACTTATCAGCTTTAATAATTGGAGTAACGATATTTCCAAAGAATTATATCGTTAACTTTTACAACTTTTTCATTATAATATTACATTAGTTCAGCTAAGGTTATGTGTTACATCAAATCCATGCATTACGGTCTTTCAAATAGTCGTCTACTTTATAATATCCTTTGCCCATGAGCGATTTTTTGCCATGACTTTTGAATTTGTGCAAAGGCAGCTCTACTAAATTCTGTGGAACTTTATTAAAACTAGCTACGCTTTTCCCCAAAATCGAACTTCTTGTTTTTTCAAGTCGAATCCTTGGAACGGCAATCTTATTTTTATTTCTTGTTTTGAATTGATGTATATTGCTACGTTTTACAAATGTATTGAGATACTTCTTCATATATACCATATTCTCATATATGTTTTGTCCTGCAACAGTTAATATGTTGATTTGTTTTAAAGAATCTCTTGGCCGGAGTTTGTATATGGCGCGAATAGCTCTTTTCTGAAGCACAAAAATGCTTTTGATGTTAGCTGCTGAACCCCAAAGTAACAGGCCGTAGGACAATGTACTCTGAAAATAGCTAAAATAGATTAACCTTGCCGTTTCAATATCGGTTAAGAGCCTTATTTCTTTAACAGCAAATGCCGCAGAACTGAGTCTACCGGCCAAGGCTTCAATATGAGGGTCCCATTGAAGTCGATAATCTAATGTTATATCTAAAAATTTAGTACTGTTAATTAATTCTACTACATTGTCATCCAATTTTATGTGAATATCAACCTGTCTTACATTTGGCAGGGATTTTTTTTTTCACATTTTGTTTTTTTCGAGTTTAATAATAGATTAATTGATGGTACCACGGCAAAAAGAAATTGCCACAGTACCATCAATGGTACTGTGTAATGGTACCATGGTAAAGGAATGGATTATTGCTATGAAAACAATGCGCAACTTTCGATAAAGTACTATTTACTTCGTCAGAACTATTATTACCTCTGTCAACTTTAAAGACTAGAGGAAGTGTCATCAGCAAATAGCACTGTCTCGCATAAATTCTTTGCTTAAAAAGGAAGGTCATTTATATCTTCTGATATGTCCGGCCATTTTTTCAAATCAGCGGGTATCTGTCACGGGAATGGCGCGGGGTGACATAAGGTCAGCTTGAGACAAATAAAAAAGCCCCAAAGAATGGTGATTGGTTAAAACTGTGACGTTTTATCGCTTCAGTGTCAAATCCCACAGATAATAACAGACAATAAACAATCCATATTTAGCTTTTATTTTTAATAAGTGTATTGACGAAGGAGTCTTCCCCGATTTAATGAAATATAGTAAGTTAATTCCGCTTTTTAAATCTGGAGACAAGAGTGACCCCACTAACTTTAGGCCGATATCAATTTTACCAGCACTTAGTAAAATTTTTGAAAAGATAATATACGCTCAATTAGTAGATTATTTGGTATTAAATCAAATCTTTCATAAGAATCAGTTCGGATTCTCTAAAGGTAAAAATACCACAGATGCTGGAATTGCACTTCTTAAACATATCCTTGACGCTTGGGAGGGTAGGCAGGACGTAATTGGTGTATTCTGTGACCTTTCCAAAGCTTTCGATTGCGTTGATCACCAAACTCTTTTAATGAAGTTAGAACATTATGGTGTCTCGAAAAAATCAGTTAACCTTTTGCGTTCATATTTGAGTAATAGAAATCAAAAAGTGATTGTTAATAATACTGCGTCCTCTGGAGCCCCCATTATAATGGGCGTGCCCCAAGGCTCAATATTGGGTCCTTTACTATTTTTAATCTACATTAACGATCTACCTTACTACGTGCATAATTTATGTGAGACAGTACTATTTGCAGATGATACTTCTCTAATTTTTAAAATTGAGCGAGGGAATAATTGCTCTCACGAAGTAAATAGTGCTCTCTCAAAGGTCGCACATTGGTTTAACATTAATAACTTGTCTTTAAACCCTAAAAAAACAAATTGTGTCAAATTCTCACTACCAAATGTAAGGAAGGTTGATTTAAGTATTAGTTTGAATGCAGATGCAGTCGAATTAGTTGACAGCACGAAATTTCTTGGTATTACCTTAGATTCACGACTACAATGGGATCCACATATTGAGGCCTTGTCGAGTAGACTCAGTTCAGCTGCTTTTGCAGTAAAAAAGATAAGGCTATTAACTGATATTGAAACGGCAAGACTTGTTTACTTTAGTTACTTTCATAGTGTAATGTCCTATGGCGTGTTGTTGTGGGGCTCAGCAGCCAATATTGGAAATATTTTTGTACTTCAAAAAAGAGCGGTACGCGCCATTTACAGCCTCCGCCGCCGCGATTCATTAAAGGTTTTGTTTAAAGAAATTAATATACTAACCTTAGCAGGGCAATACATCTACGAGAATATATTATATGTTAGGAAACATCTTGACTCATTCACTAAGAATAGTGATATTCATAATTTTAACACAAGAAATAAAAATAAGCTTGCCGTTCCAAGATTTAGACTTGAAAAAAGTAGAGGCTCTTTTTTGGGAAAAGGCATAGCATTCTTTAATAAAGTTCCACAAGAAGTAATCGAGCTGCCTTTGAATAAATTTAAAAAACATGTTAAAAAGACGCTCTTAAGCAAAGGCTATTACAAAGTAGAAGATTATTTAAATGATCATAACGCATGGTTGTAATAATTATAGTAAGTAACACTAACAATGTATAAAAGGAAAATATTCCTATACTTAAGTATGTGAAAACTTTCCTTCAGCATTAGCTTTTTGTATAAATTTTATTATTGTACCATTTTGTCTAGCAACGACATAATTATTTTGTAAATGCGTTGCTTCTGTTAAAGCTGATGAGTTTTTTTCGCCTGTTTTTCTTGTCAGTTAAAAGATGTCCATAACAGGTGGTAGGTAAAAAAATGTTGGACGATTCATAAGCATTAATTTTATTTAATCTATATGAATAAAAATTTATTGACTTTGACTTTGACAAGTAAAACACAGATAGGAGAAGCAGAGTAGAGTACAAACGTACCAAAATGTTCCATCGCCCCGAAGCCTTATAAGGCTTTTGACAGATGCGGCCTGTTAAGAAAAAGCCTTATAAGGCTTTGGGACATATGAGAAGCTAAAAATTAGAAACAGCAAAAGGGACCAGTATTGACCCCTGGGGTACGCCCATGTTGATAAGGGCTCCAGTAGACTCAGTTTTGTTGATAACTACTTTCTGTGTTCTTTCACATAGATATGATTGCATAAGGCTAACCAATTTATCATAGACACCATAATGTTTTAATTTCCTTAAAAGCGTTTGGTGATTAACACAATCGAAAGCTTTGGAGAGGTCACAATAAATACCAACTACATCTCGCTTGCTCTCCCAAGCATCAAATATATGTTTTTAAATATAATATGATAGGATGACATACCAAGACCAGTATGAATTAGATCCCATCTCACAGGACACCATCGATTTTGGGAATGAATTGCTAGAAGCCATATCCGAAACAACGAGAGAAAAGTGGAACAAGCTAATCGAAGGCGTGGATATGACGCATAAAAGCAAGAAGGCATGGTGTTTTATAAGGAAACTAAATAATGATCCTAAAATCGCTGATCGTCATTCCAATGTGACCACAAACCAGATCGCTCACCACTTACTCCAAAATGGGAAAGCTTCCACGAAAAGTCTCCAGAAGAAATTTACACGAGACCCTGGTAAAGAGGTTAACCACTTGGACGAGGCTTTTACAGAAACAGAGCTCGAGTTTGCCCTTGATAAGCTCAAAGAAGGTAAAGCCGCTGGCTTTGACAACATCAGGATCGAGCAGCTGAAACGGTTTGGTTTCGTACTACTTATACAAAACTGTCCTTTCTTCCATGGCCGCTTCCAAAGGGTATGTAATCTAATCACTGACGTTTTAGCCACCTACTTTTAATAAATGACATTTGTGGCAGAGAGTGTATATAAAACTTCTTCGAGATTATTTATTTTTATGAGTTTATTATCTTTGATATAATATGTTAGTCAGTTTAAAGTTAGCCCGCCATTTGTTTATACTTTGTGCAATGAAATTTAAATAATGAAATAAATATTCCTCCTTCGGAAGTACTTGTACCTATGCAATATTTCATTAGAGTATCAAAAATTTTACTCCGACTATGCAAGTCTCCTTACAGAACTCCGCAAACTTATCTGACGCGGTGGTTAAATTTGAGAGTTAAAACTGTCAATACAGCTGACAGACTTTTCATTCTTTTTTATTGCTACTGGCGCCTCAACCATCGGTTTTAGATATTGTTGTGGGGATTTCGAATTTCGAATTTCAAAACCGCGAGAGCATTTCTTGCAAGAAATTGTATGCATGCTCTATTTTGTACTAATAATGGATAAGAGAATCAGTAATAAAAATGTTTTGAACCTGAAATTTTCACAAAATGGTGCGGTTTATGTTCCTCACTCAAAGGAAAGAAGCTGGACTTCTCACAGTCTCAAAAAAGTGTAATGGTGATATTAGATCAACTAGGTATATAAAATTCTTACATCGGTTTTATTTCAAGAATTGCTTTTACATTATGTCTCTGTAAAAAACTTTTTCAACAAGCGAATTTCTTATTTGTTGATGCAATTTTTTACACCTACCTATCTTAACTTTCTCACATTTTCAATTTTGAGGAACCTAAAACGAACATAAATTTAATATACAGTAGTAGAAGTTAAAAACTTAGACTAATTATGTACCTACAACACAACAAAATATTGGTACTCAAATAGGTATAACTTTTATGGGCTCTTAAGTATCTTAGGCAATATTATCCGTCAATTTTATTTCAAACTATTGATGTTTGCTTTAGGTAATGAGTAAAATAACTTGTCCTGGGTACATAGGTCTATGGTTATGCAATAAATGGCAAAGCACTCAACTATACCCAATCCTGAAGCGCTATTTCAATATTTCCTAGCAAAATAAGCATCATTGAAAAAAATTTGGATCCTAGTGTAAGATTTTTTTTTAAATTTTGACGCAATCGGAGCGATACAGTCTCCACGTTCAAACGCCGCCAATACCAGGCGGAGACTGAACAATTATGCTGCGAAACGGTGCACGATGCATTTTGGGATACTAGTTATTGACTATAAATATAACAAAAAAAAATTTTAGTAACTTCCCTAGATATGACTAAGAACTACTTACACAAAAAAAATTAGCTTGATTACTCAACTAGTTATTGAGATAATTGAGTTTAAGACGGAAAAAAGGGGTCTTGAAAATAATTTTTTTTAGTACATTGTATTTATTTGATTCAAATAAATTTTAGTAACTTCCCTTCATAAAGAAAATATCTATCACATATAATATTTTGAAAGGCCTAGCAATGATCCTTTGTCAGGAAATTTAATTTAAAAACATTGAAAATTCTGAGTTTGATCGCCGCAATAGCCTTAAGGCGATCGCGAAGCGCAGCGAAGCGATCGTCTTAAATTTCGCGGTTATTTTATTTTATGACTGCGTCAACTTATGGGAAGATAAAATAGCTTACGGAAAAAATGATCGGCCTGGTAGGCGTTTAATTGAATGGCGAATTCAACCATTTGGCTGCGATATATATAATTGTAATAATAATTAAGTAAGATAATTAATATGATGATATGATGATGAGAAGATGTAAATTTGTTTTAAACATAAAAGTAAAAATAAACTGATGTATGATGAATTTTCTTTCCATTACTAGAGTTTCCATTAGTAAAGTATTTATATTATGAAAACAAACGGTACAGTTCAGTACATTTTTTTTTAATTATTTTCTTTTTCCTCTACATCTCATATAATAAGCAGATACACAAATTCACTTTTGCATTGTTATTTTTATCCAAAAAAATGTTTTAGATTGTAGAAAACTAGCTGCCCTTCCGCTTGTAATTCCCGAGGAAACTCTTGAAATTTCCGGGATAAAAGGCAGTCTAAGGAAGGACTAACTATCTATGAGGTGTTCATTTTTTTAACTGATAAAATGAAGTTATCGATACTTTTCATCGCGATTGGTGCATCACTATAGCTCTATATCATAATAAATAAGTATGTATAGACAAAACGGCGACACTTCGATATTTAGTAGCAACAAAGCTACTATGTTTGTCTCTTTTTTCAAATGACTTCCATAGTGAATTTAAAAGAGATGCAACCTGCATTGAACATATCACTTTCTACTATCCATCTACGTTTATTAGTACATCTTTGAAGCGAACTCTGTCCGTCTATTACTAGAGTATAATAAGTTTATGGTACTTACATACATACAGCGTAAATTTTTTAACACCATCCAAAACCCAAAACGATATACATCACTGTCTTTACACAGTGTAACTTCAATTGGTGACGTATTAAGTAAGCAATGTATATATTTAATGACATTTCGAAATATTTTTGAATTTAGAACCAAGTAGCTTTTCGTCCACTCTAAGTAGATCCCCGTCTCGTAGGAAGGTCTACAGGTCTTGTAAATTTGCTTTCTGTCGATGATCGGCGCATCGTCCATTCAAAGCTGACCTCCTCACAACCAGCTCTTTTTTATAAAATTTCTTACAATATTACTGCTTGAAAGTCCGCGACTGACTGAAAGACGTCAAATCAAATCGGAGTGTTTACGCCATGAAGCTCGACTTAATACTGGTTACCTCAGTATTAAGTCGAGCTTCATGGTTTACGCAAAAGCTTGATTCCGCTGCCCCGCCCACATGCGACTTCTATTACTTTCCATGTTCTGTGCCTGTTACAATGTCATTAGAATACGAAGGCAAATTTCGCCTCCGTTTCCAAAGTTATAATAGCTCAGGTAGAAAGCGGGCGGCATTGAAGCCAGAAGACCTCGGTTCAAATCCAGTCCGTATTTTTCTTTTATTTGTAAAATTCTTTTTTTTTGTGAAAATGTCTAAGGAGCCCTTTTCACTTCTGCCGGCGCGCCCAAAGTGCAACCCGTTGTTATTTTTTCGCAAGGATTAAACAGCGTTTTCGCTGAAAAATCACGGGCGGCTTGACTAAAACCTTCCTCAAGAACCACGTTACCTATTAGTGAAAACCGCATGAAAATCCATTGCGTAGTTTTAAAGATCAACGCATACATAGAGACAGACAGACGGAAAGCGACTTTGTTTGATAGTAGTGATAGTGAATAAAAATAAAAACTGTTACCTAATAATTTGTTTGTTTTATTTATCCAGTAAATAAAAGATCCAATAATAACTATTTATTTGTTATGATGGCCATCCATGGTCCACCCACCTAAATACTTCATACAAAACGGCAATAATAGGTAAAGAACTAATAATACTTACCGAACATAGAAGGCTCATAGAATCACCACCCATATCTTTAACACAGATCATATGCTCATCAATGATGTGGTGGTATCTGGAATCCCATCTGTTCTTGCAGTTCTTATTGGACATTATTTCTACATCAGCTTCCAATAGCTCAGGGGAATTCAATGCTGCTCGCCCTACCTGAGTATCCTTTTCACCAATAATAATAGGTATTATTAATTTTGAAGATATGTATATCGTAAATTTTAATGTCAATACATTCAATGTAGTATAATATATTTTGTAGGTTGATAAAAAATCACTTACTTGTAGTGGCTGTAAAAACAAAAATAGTTTAAAAGTAAATATAAATCTCATTTGCCATCTCTGCCATTTGCCATCTCACTACACTTTAAGAGAGGCAAAACGAAAGGTCACGAACTGGCTATGTTCTCTATCTTATGATAAAACAGAATGTCTTTTTAATAAAATAGTGTAAAATTAGTGTTTGTTCAGCTATACAGGTTTTTTTTTTTATCAGTGCACAAATTTTTAAGATCGACTCAGAATCGGTAAGTGAACAACTTTCTCCTAGAAACATGGGTCGAAATACGACACAAATTTTTGGACTTCCCATACTAAATCGATCACGTGATCAGTCCGATTTGAATGAAGAGTTAAAATTTTTGTTATATTTCGACCTATGTTTCTAAGAGAAAGTTGTTCGCTTACCGATTCCGATTCGATCGTAAAAATTTGTGCACTGATAAAAAAAATATCCTGTATATAGGAAATACATGTAATTAAACTCAGACAACAAAATTGCTAGGTAATGTATATTTTAATTTATTCGTAAAGATTAACTTGTTGTACATATTACATATAATATATAACGTGTATTTAAAAAATAAAATAAAAAACAATAATTATGTATATTTAAGCCACTTGCATCATGATGTCGACCGAGCATACAGTAACAAGTACATATTGTAAACCGAAACAGGTACCCACCACAGTGGCTGTGCCTATTGTGGGACCATTAGATATAACGTACTGTTTTGTATATCTTCTTGGCAATAAATTTTATTTTATTTTTATCCATACTATCCATACTAATATTATAAATGTTAAAGTGTGTTTGTTTGACCATCTTTCACGTCAAAAGGGAGCAACTGATCGACTTGATTTTTGGAATGGGGGATAGTTACATCCACAGTAAAATTGAAAGCATTTCTAATAAACACGTGTGGAATTTTCTAAGGACACTAGGAGTGGGCAAGACCACAGACACTTGTCAAAATACCGTGGATCTTAATATTTTAAATAATCATTTTTCTTCTCCTCCCGCTACTTTGGATGATATCACGAAATCTTCTTCTCTTCACTACTTGTCAAATCTTGTCCCTCCTGTCCAACTATCTTTTTATTTCGCTGCAGTTTCCGAGGATGAGGTGAAGAAGAGTATTACCTCCATAAACTCCAAAGCCATTGGCAGTGATGATCTCAGTCTTGACATGATTCTTCCCGTGCTGGATGACGTGGTGCATATTATCACCCACATCTTTAACTTTTCCTTGGCACATAATGTTTTTCCAGCATCGTGGAGGAAAGCTAATGTCATTCCACTGCCAAAAAAACCTAATCCTACTTCTCCTTCTGAATATCGGCCAATATCCATTCTCCCTGTCCTATCCAAAGCCCTAGAATCCATTGTCCACAAACAATTGTTCTCTTTCCTGGTTTCCAACTCACTGTTATGCTCCTTCCAATCCGGTTTCCGTCCCTCACACAGCACTGTTGGGGCACTGCTGAATATTACGGAGGATATTAGGTATGCGATGGATAACACCAAACTCACGGCTATTGTCCTCCTGGATTTCAGCAGTGCATTCAACAGTGTTGACTTTGATTTGCTCCTCGCAACTCTTCGTTCGCTTAATGTTTCGGACTCTGTAGTGGAATGGTTTCGCACCTATCTCTTTGATCGCCAACAGCGTGTTATTAATAAGGTGGATTCCTCTGATTGGTATAATTTGTCATTCTTCTTCCTTAGCATCTTTTAAAACAAAGTTGAAAGATCACTTTCTCGCATTAACATGATCATTTGTATTTATATGTATATCTATGTAGGTATTTATTTTTAATTATATATGTAAGTATATTTTATATATTTCGGTATTAATGTGTTTTTTTATTTAAGTTGAATCTAAAATATGTTTATAATTTTCTTTTTCTGTTGCACTTTGTGTCACCCTTTTTACGATTTTCTCAACAACATTTAGGTTGACTGGAAGAGATCTCTTTCAGGGATAAGTCCACCTTTGCCGAACATACTTATACATTGTAAACTGTTATATATAATTTGTGCAATAAAGAATATAATAGTTTGGAAGCTGGAGAGTAACATAGGCTACTTTTTATTCCGGAAAATTATAACATAAAATTGGTAATTTTATATGAAAAATACTATTGACTGTCGTACGATACAAAACTGTCATTTCTTCCATGGCCGCTTCAAGATTTTTTTCAGTGTGGTAATTCGTATACGAACATTTTGTTTGTGGTTTCTAATGATTGAACAGTTAGAACGTTTCTCAAACTCAACTGTCCCACATGTCAACAAATTCATTTTGACAGAAGTTCGTATACGAACATCTATTGGTCTGTACCTCGTGTACTCGTGTACTCGTTGCGTTCGACTGGTTTTCAATCGAACTTTTTCGATTGTGAAATTCTAACAATACAAAAAGTGTGTTATATTTGAATTTCGAGCTTATACTTGATTGCCTGAGAATCGGCCCCTGGGCGCGGTCAAAATCGAATTCTAATATTCATTAGACCAAAAATAATGTACTTTAACTAGCACCAAAAATGCCCCAGTATGTTATCTGGCACGTACCTATAAAACATCTTCGTGATAATTTACTAAAATATACTATAATTTATATGGCAAAACAACTTTTGCCGGGTCAGCTAGTTTTTACAATAGTTGTCATACCTAGTTGGAAATTGCATTACTATACTACTAGAAGTTACCCTATTTCATGTTGTTAAGTTCTGTGTCAAAGCCAGATACATAGGTATTATATGGTAAAGTTAGTTATACATAAGAAATTTAGGATATGCTACGCACCAAAATGGATATCAGCACAGCAGTGGCTCTTGTTTCCTCGGCTTATAAAAATGATATTTATCTTTTACTATGTAGACGACCTACTACTTTCGACTGACATAAATTAAGACAACCTGCATCTTACGCCCGCAAATCGAACGGTCTCAAATTTGGGAACGTCTTAAACGGAACGCAGTCTTTTTTATACCTTTGATATTTAAAGCAACAACAGTAGCACTAGCAAGAAAAACTGTCGTTATGGTAGGTAACCGTTATCGTTGATCGTATTATTTTGTATGAAAACCAAAACCCTTGCGCTAAATTGGTCGTCAAGTATATACTTGACGACCAATTATGTCGCAGGGATTTTGTCAAAGTCGTGATATTATAATTTCTCGTGATATGTTATTTAAATTTTTACTTTTCCATTTTTCTCGTGATATTATAATTGCACTAGTTATATTATGAAAAGACAGTACGAGACAGTATGCACACGGCTGCGAGCTCACGAATTTGCCTCGTAAAAGTCCTGTACTTCTCAGAAGTACTTTTTTTTTTATAGTGCGGGGAATGCGAGCGCAGCGAAGCTTTTGCCTTAAATTTCGTGGTTATTTTTTTTTGTGAAACAATCCATAAGTTGTATTGATACAAAAAAAAAACACAAAATTTCTATTCTAATTTCTAACCTAACACGTGTTCTATATGACTTCGAGGCTCGCAGCCGTGTGCATACTGTCTATTCATAATATCACGAGAAATTATAATTTCACTAGTGGAATTATAATATCACGACTTTGACAAAATCCCTGCGGCATATATAAGTATAATTTACTATTCGATTACAATAACGATAGTTTTTTATTCTAGGAGTACAGGATGATGTTTGATATGCTTCTAAAGTTGAGTATTATAGCGTTCGAGTAATCAGGCACTGATAGTTACATGTTATGATAAGGTTGATTGCAACCATACATACATCAGCAAAGCTATCGGTAGAACCCCACCCAGCTACGGAGCCATGGGTCCCCGTCTTTTCCAACTCCTCACTGATGTTGTTGTACGCTATCATGCTGGGGATGAAGTCGCAGCCGCGGACCCGCCTCTTGAAGTTGAAGTCATCTTCCACTTTCACCACTGCTACGTCTCTGATCATCCAGCGGATGTTGTCGAACTGATCACCGTCGTAGTAGTAGGCTGGAGGGTTTACATAAATTGATGATTAAAGGGTACTGAACAATATACAGGGTTATTTTGAAACCACTGGCCAAATTTTTCAGTTCGACTCAGAATCGGTAAGTGAACAACTTTCTCCTCGAAACAAAATAAATTATGTAAAGAGAGTGTATTTATTCCTTTCTCTTTCTCTCTATAAAGCTATAAGAAATCAGACATTCACTATCAGAACTAGGAGTGGGCGTTGAATCAACGAACAGCTTTTTTAAACTGTTTTTCTACTGTTAACGAATCAACCGTTTTCTCTTTACTGTAAAACTAGTTGAATTCATCAACCTGTTTCATTCAACGACATACGCGAACGAAACGACGACCGAACGGTTCACGGTACCTCGCGAGCGAGAGTCGTCAACGAACGAAACGTCAACGAGACGGTAGTTAAAACAAAACGAGTGAGCGAGACGCCGCCAGCCTCAAGTTGTTTGAGTGTGAGAGAGATATATTTATGTTTGTCCGATCCGTCCGGAAATCAGCGCTCGCTGCCCGGCAAACGACCGAACCCGAGCCTATTGACCAAGAAAAACAGGTTTTGTTTGACTCGTTCGCGTTTGTTAATTAGTTTGTTTGAGTGTCACGTTGAGGTCAACGCATTTTTTTATCGCGGAAGTCTTTCTTTACCGGTGTTGAAGTGAAATTTAGTAAATATTTAGAATCTTTTCTTGTGTTACTACTGTAACTTATAGTTCTTCTATTTTATTAAATGTAAATCGCGGGTGTAAATAAAACTTTAAACTTTAAAAGTACCTACGTGAAAAAATAACTTTAAAATGTCGGCAGCGGCACGTAAAAACTGTAGTCTTTTGTGGCGTCATTTTGAAAAGGAGAGTGACAGTGGAAAAGCCGTGTGTAACATTTGTAAAGACAAGATAAGTTTTAAATCGACTACTGCAAATTTACGCAGTCATTTAAAAAGAAAACATATTTCTGTTTATGCGTCTCTTACATCCGAGGAGAATGGAGTATCTGAGTTGCCAAGAGTTGCTGCACATGGAGGTGAGGGTGACCATATCCCCGCCATTCCAAGTACTAGTACCGACAATTCACGTATACCACCCCCACCATCAGCACCAGCCCCTGCTTCTAAGCGTCAAAAGGTTATTGACACCTATGTTCATAAAAAAATTAGTTCGGAACAAAAAAAACAAATTGATCGAGACTTATTGGATCTCTGCATCGATGGGTTTCATCCCTTTTCGTTAGTAGAAGAACGATCTTTTATAAAATTCTCACGGTGGATACCGGGGTACACAATGCCGACTAGGAAAACCTTGTCGAATTCTATGTTACAAGAGGCTTATACCCGGACTGAACATATCATTAAACAACAAGTTGCTGAAGAAGTATTAAGCATGTGCATAACTACCGATTTATGGACGTCACGAGTGACGGAAAGTTACATAGCCGTGACAGGCCATTACTTAACTAAAGACCTGGAATTTAAGACGATATTACTGGGATGTTACCATTTTTCTGGTAACCATACTGCGGTGAATATTGCGTCTGAGATTAGTGCCCTGATTGATAGTTATGGACTGAAAGGCAAAGTCAACTTAGCAGTCAGTGACAACGCGACAAATATGACCAAAGCAATTAAAGAAGGTTTAGGGTGGAAGCATTTTGGTTGCTTCGCACATACACTCAATTTGATAGTTGAAGATGCGCTGAAACTGGTCAAGGTACATATCGACAAAGTTAAAACGATCGTTGGCCATTATAAAAGAAGTACTGTGTCTTCAGAGAGACTCGCAAAGTATCAAGTGCAACAACAACAAACACCAAAGCACTTAATACAAGATGTCGAAACTAGATGGAATTCCACTTTCTATATGTTACAGAGATTTATAGAATTGCAGGAGGCCGTACGTTCTACGCTAGCTTTGGTGAACAAAGACATGCCAGCCTTCAGCAATGATGAATGGTCCACCTTAACACAGCTTTGTCAGATTTTACGGCCGTTCGAAGAAGTGACGAGCATGATGAGCGCACAAAATTATTTAACAGGAAGTTACGTGATTGTTATGAAACGATGTCTTATTGAATCATGTAATAAAATATTGGCAAAAACCGATTTAACAAATGACGTGTCAGATGTTGCGATTTCGTTAAAATTAGGCCTCCAAGAAAGGTTCAAAAATATAGAGCAAAGCGGGACTTTATCAATAGCCACTTTCATGGACCCTAGGTTCAAGATGCAAGCATTTTCTGATAGAAACGAAGCTGTTAGAACAAAAGAAAGAGTAAGAAATCTTGTGGCGACATTGATATCTCAAAAAAACACAAATACTTCACAAACCGCTACAGAAACAAGCGACGTCGTCCAGAAAGATGAACTAAGTCCTTGGGCAATATTTGACACAATTATTGGTCAGAATAATAACGAGGGCACGCCACTTTCTATGGCAATAAAAGAAGTGGATATGTATTTATCGGATGAAGTACTACCGAGAAAAAGTGTAACGGGCACATGGAACTGTCCCTTGAAATGGTGGCAAAATCATCCGTACGTGTATCCGAATTTGACGGAATTGTTTATAAAACATTGCAACATCGTCGCAACTTCAGTCCCTTGCGAGCGTATGTTCTCGAAGTCCGGGCTTATTATAAATCAACGAAGATGTAGGTTGACTACAAACAAAGTCGAAAAACTTATGTATTTAAATGTAAATATGAACCCCGATAGATTTACTTAAATAAAATAAAACAAATAATGTGTAAAGTGTAAATATGTTGTAAGTACAATAATCAGAAGTACTTATGTATATAAGCAAAAAAAAAACAAAAACTAAAAAAACGCTAAAAAAACAAAAAAATATAAAAACAAAAAATAAATAAAAAATAAATGATAAAATGTATATAAAATGATTGTGTATATATACAATGTACATAGAATGATTATGTACATAAAATGAAGTAAACTTTTGAGTACGCCTGGTTTATCATATATCAAGTCACCAAACCAGCCAGTCCTAAGCCTGGAAAAGTATGAAGGGAAGTTTATTTCATTCTATTGTCCAGATTCATTATTCAATTCAACCGTTTACTCAAACAGACTAAGTTAAAAGCAATGAACAATGATTTAGACTTTAAACGTCAACTACTTAGTTTAACTTACCGTTACTTCTATTAACTATAACGTCTCAACAGACCTGTTGACGTTTTAGCAAACCAGTTAATAACGTCAACTGGTTTTTCAACTAGTTGACCGTTTACAGAAAACCGTTTCGTTTCGTTAACTCAAAAACCGTCAACGACCCACCTCTAATCAGAACCATCAATAACAATCGAAATAACTGGTACGTACTCACACTTAGGGACGCATTTCCATACTGCTTTTTTGGCTCCGTTGGTAATGCATTCATGGCTGTGGCTATTTGGAATCCATCTGCGGAAAGTTTAAAAACGATAAATCATTCGAGATTTTTTGATGTTTTAAATTGTACGTTTTTGCACTCACAATGCAATTTTTTCATTGAAATGAAGTAAAGTCCGTTCGGTTAGATAGTGTCGGTACACCCGCTCGGCACTGTGGCTCTTGCTATACCTAATATGCAGATATAAAATAATATACTCAAGTTGGGTACCAAAGTCAATTTTAATGAAAATTTGGATATTTTTATACAGGAAGTATTTAAAATCACTCTCCAAATTTGAATATGGTAATCTCTAGGCAGAATGATGAAATACGAATATTTTCTTTTAGTGTCGCCTAGTACAAACATTTTAAGTTGAGTCATCACAAAGTTATCCCTAAACGACCTACGTTTTTGGTCACTGCGCAACGCCCCACCCGCTTGCGCTAAGTAAACATACACCCGCAGTAAGTTCATTGATAGCCTGGCCTGTACCCCTAGTGTAAGTTTTTATGTCAAGCAAACGCAAACTATTTCGATTCCGTATTTATGTCAATTTGTATGAAAACTGTATAAGCGCGCTACTCGCCGCTAGAGGCGCTGATACAGTTTTCATACAAATTGACATAAATACTGAATCGAAATAGTTTGCGTTTGCTTGACATAAAAACTTACACTAGGGGTTCTGGTATATTCCCCGCGCCCCGCACGCACCCGACCGACCAACCCGCCGACGACGACGGCCGAGCGAGCTCGAGCGACAGACCGCATACCCTCCCCGCGCCCACCCCGCGCCCTGGTGGCCGAGACGGGTCATAAAAGGTCACAAGAGTTCGCTTTAACCACCTCTGTGGTGTAGTGGTGGTACACACCACCGGCATCAGACCCAGAGGTCTCGGGTTCACTTCCTAGTGGTGGTACATTATATTCGATTTGGTTGGTGGTAGGGCTTGTTCAAAGTCCGCCTGGCTAGCTAGTTAGCTACCACCATCTAAGTCTGATGCACTGACAATGATGTTTTTAGCATTATTGTGTTCAGGCAGTTAGAGATAAGATAGCCAGTTCCTCAGTGATTGAAGATTTCGGGAGTATTGCTTCCATCTTCACTTCAGCCTTATCACCATATTATCACCATCATATTTTCTAGCAAGATTGACCTAAGATAAAAAAATGCAAATATTTTCAAACAAATTTATTTTGAAATATTCTGATGGAAAGAAACTTTATGAGAAGTATTACGTAATTATTCCGAATATTTCAGAAGTTTTGCAACTGTAGTCGTTACTCAGTTGCTCAGTGGTAAGAGCATTCGCCCGGATAGTGAAAGGTCGTAGGTTCGAGTCACATCGGAGCTAGTTGTGATTGTGAGACGGATCGTTTTTTTTTCTAATAGTTCATTTTAAAATTTTTAATAATAAAGATTGCATTGTGAATGTGAAAAGTAAACGTAATAAGAAAACTTAGATTTTTTGGGATTCCTGCTTAGATGGAATGTTAATTACTATCAAATTGATTAAAAGGATATGCAATTGTTTTGTATTGATCACCTAGTAAAAAATAATACGAAGTAACCTAGGTATGTAGCGATTACATAAATTAAAGAAACGAAATTGTTAAAAAAAACGCATTCCTAATTTAATCCATTAGGATCTAATGTTAGTACCACAATACAATATCTTGAATTACTCGTAAATTTAACGGTGCCTATTTAAACTGAGCGGTGGTTGACTGGAACAGCTGATCATGTGTACTTGTGCTGCGCTCGCTGCCGCGCGAATGTACCTACGGGTTTGTGAACATTTGAAGTTCATTGCGGCTGGTCAATTTCATATGCATTTTTCGTTAGGAATTCTAAGAAAAATCATTTATCAAACAGCGTAATTTACCATACCTAACCTTTAACACCTGCTTACTGCGAATAGCTTTAAGAATTGTTCAAAGTGCATACCGTTTCTCGCCAAGCAGACTTGCACGTTTTTTTACATTTTCCTTTAACTTTTCGCGCACTACAGTAGGTACCCACAGTGTCACTTTTCACTTTTTCAAATGCTGCTATGTTTTCTGCTTCCTCGACATAAACACGACTTTTATTTCACTCCACATGTAAATTATAAGAACAACGCACCATTTCATACTACCTTTTCACTCACAACCGAACCGAATTGAATACATCGCGAAACATACCATAGCGGGTGGCACTACGGCCACAGAATAATATTTGTCTACGGCCGGGGCGGCTGGGGCGGCGGCGGCGGCGGCGCGGCACCGGCGCTGGCGCGGCCGGGGCGGCGCGCGCGCAATTCGGAAGTAAACACGGAAATGTATGTAACGCAAAGGAAAGGAGTTGCGCGGCCGACTGATGGATGTTGCCTGCCGGTTGCCGGGGGCACCCGGGGAGGCGCGTGGCCGCGTAGGGGGGTGGCGGGGTGGGCCACTGGCGCGGCGCGGGCGCGGTTCCGCACGTCCCCCCTGCACTGCACCCGCGCCTTACCGGCGGCTGTTTCATTCATTGTATTGCGCGCGGGAGGCGTTTGTCCTAACGTGACTAGATGTCTATGCGATCGTGGTAATTATTTAATAGTTATCATTTTAATGTGCAAATTTTACCTATTTTTTTTTCATAAATGTGGTCTATTAATGATACCTAAAACCTGGAAAAAATTTGGAGAGTGGTTAAAAATGCACCCTGTATAAAAGGAAGTTAAATAAGTGATTTACAAATAATAATTATTATTATTACTCATCATCGCTCGAATTGTCACAAGTCACAACCGTCATTACCACCTGTATTTATAATAAACATAGATTATTTAAGAAAATATAATTTAATAAATGCCGAATCCCAAAATCCAATTCCATTTGCGGGTGTATGTACGCCGCACGCGGCTTCTTTTGTTTATGCGGCGGCATCCTTTGACAAGAAGCGGCACGTGCCAAGGCGGCGCGATAAAAGGGCGACAACATCTAAGCGAATGGACTTTCCCTACCTACTTACTACAAACCTCAGACGGGTCAACTTTTTCTAATAAGTACGTACTTCATTTTCAATAATTTTGATTATTTCAACATGATTTAATTAAGACATTGTAATCATCCATTGAGGCCTGCCTATGCCTCAAAAACCTTTTCCTTAATAGAAAAGATTTCATACTCTTTCGGATTATTATAAGCAGCTCCATCTTCCATCCATCTTGTAAATTGGTTGAAATATAACGATAATTGTCGAAAGTGCCGGCAAACGGCAAGCCGCCCGGGAGCTTTCAGCAAAAACACTGCCTAATCCTTTCGAGGTTTAAAAAAATAATGCATGTTGGGATATTCCTCTTCTATAGATCTACAAAAAAGTCCGCGATAGCGTATGTCTATCTTTTAAGGATAGCATATTATATCCATTATTATCTCTTAAAAAATGGTTACGAACAATGCGGTAATTTGGAAAGCTATTTAAACGGATACAGTATTAACACTTATCAATCTAAATACCTTACTTGCTTTAAGCATTTCATGCACATTATTTTACTCTTTTACACCATATAATTTAAATTAATATCTTAGCAGTTATCGCAAATAAATTAACGCAAGCAATTGCAGACGTTCCAAGGAACTCATTCCTCTCGTTTAAAACGCGTCCGTAGAGTGTAGTTTCAAAGAGATCACTGCGCTGCCCCGGCCAGTAAAAAACCGGACAAGTGCACAAGCCAATCATCCGTGATTTTCATGCCACGCCGGCCGGTCCGTAAAAAAACGGACCGCCGGATCGGTAAAATTCAGTGTAGTGCACAAACGCCCTACCTGCGTGAAACTTGGTTATATTGTGCTCTCGCTTATATCCTGCCCCGTCTCGGATCACTATAATACACCGTATTATAGTGATCCGAGACGGGGCAGGATATAAGCGAGAGCACATTACCGAATAAGTTGCATAAGAGTACCTAAATAATGTCTTTATCTAAGGTATATGATACATTTTACAAGAATTGGCGTGGAAACAGAAAACAGACATAATAATTATAAACAAGAGTAACGGGACTCACTCAACGCGACATCACTACATAGTATAAAACAAAGTCGCTTTCTCTGTCCCTATGTCCCTTTGTATGCTTAAATCTTTGAAACTACGCAACGGATTTTGATGCGTTTTTTTTAATAGATAGAGTGATTCAAGAGGAAGGTTTATATGTACTTTTTATCCCGATATTCCCACGGGAACGGGAACCACGCGGGTGAAACCGCGGGCGGCCGCTAGTTTATTATGAAGTACATATTATTATGTACTTACAGCTTGACGTTTCGGCTGTGTTGCTACAGCCGTGGTCACAAGCAGACTGTCGCGTTGAGTCCCGTTACTCTTGTTTATAATTATAATGGAACGCGAAAGTTTAAAATCTTATAACAGACATAATATAGTAAGTACCTATACAGACATAGTCATTTTTGTATTTAATGTATTTAGTATGGATAATATAGACGGATCAACTTACTTGTGCATCCCAGAGACGACGAAGAACTGCTTAGCGTTCTCGATGCATGCAGCAGACGTTAGGATGTACCGCTCATGGGCGATGACGCCGCCGCAGAGCCAGTTGGTGCCCTCAATGCCGGGGTTGGCGCCAGGAGCCGCTCTTAAGTAAACCTGGGAGTACGGGAAAAAGAAAGAAGAAAGAAAGAAAATATATATATTGACACACAAACACACACACACACATACTATGCGATTATTATAAGAATAGGACTGTCAAACGGCATTTTTGATCTTTGTTCCTTTTCTTGCACATCCTACACCCTGAAGTGGAAGCGAAACGCAAACAAATATGGCCGTTTTGACAGTCCTATTCTTATAATAATCGCATAGTACTTAACATTAAACAAAAAGGAACAGGGTGCCTACCATCAACTTTAAGACAGCGATTCAAAAATAGCGCGATGCAGATAGGGTTCCTAAAATGAATTGCTTTCTTTCGTACTAGACCTTCTAAAAACTGGATCGCAAATGAATTGCTAAATGTGAGTGACCGAACGATTTGTGTCCTTATTTCTTTTGACCGTCTCTTTCACTCGATTCTGTCATGCCCGGAGAGTAAGAGGGACGGGTATAACCTGCAGGTGTCATGTTAGCTTGGCCGAGTTATAAGTCAAATAAGATTACATGACATCTTAGCGGCTGTGTGTGTCATTGAATGATCACTGAATCGCTGTCATTGATATTAAGCTGTCGTGGTACGAATAAGCGAAGCAGATCAGTTTAGGTCCTAAACAAAACCGCAATAAGAGTTGATGGTAGGCACCCAGGAATAAACACATGATGACAACAATAACAAAAGGGCACTATGTCAGAAAATAAGTAAACATGGAACAAAAAATAAGGTCTTCTGGTAAATAAATACCTTGATACTTAAATTGGTAATCCGTGACTTTCAAAACAAACGCACAACTATCTTAATCACGCGAACGAAGTCGCGGGCATAAGCTAGATTTTTATAGAAAAGGTTATTTGATAAATTAGTTCAGTAATCCTCTTGTTTAATTTTTTTGCTAATCTTATATTTCGAATTATCATCTTAATTTAATACTAGCTTTCCGCCCGCGGCTTCGCACGCGTGGACTACATTTCGTTATCCCGCGGGAATGTGATATATATAGCCTATGTTTCTCTCCAGGCTACAAAGTATCTGTGTCCCAAATTTCAGCCAAATCCGTTCAGCCGTTGTGGCGTGCATGGGAACAATGGGAATACAGGTGATTGAGTAACAAACATACAAACATCCAAATATCTAAACTTTCACATATGCTAAAATGTTCGTAAAAACACCACACCAGACACCAGACTGGTGTCTGGTGTCTGGTGACAAACCTGGCGATGACTAAGTTACGACGTAGTCTGTCAGTGCAAACAAAAATTTTAGCTCGCCTGTTTAAGGCTGTTCCTAAGCTAAGATGTATCTTATTATCTACTAGCTGTGCCCGCGACTTCGTTGGCGTGGAATAGTGACTTTCGGCAGCATTTTTCATTTTTTTAGCTAAAGGGCCTTCCGCCCTCGGTTCGCCCGCCTGTACTACACGACGTTATCTCGTCGAGGTAAAGTTATATTTTCCCGGGATATCAATGAGTCTTTGTCACTCTCTAGCTCCTAAAATATCCACATACTAAGAAAACATGCCGATCCGTTGCCCCGTTTTGACGTGAAAGACGGATATACAAACAATACAAACAGTATGTCAAAAGAAAGAACTTATCACGCTGAACAACTTCTCTTAAGATGCTATCTCATATAGTTTAACCTGGCTGCTAGGGTTCCACATCAGCTGGCTTAGCATGAACGGCTTTTATCATGCGATATGATATAGCACGTCATGCTGTCTTGCTTACCTACCCCACTAAGGTGGAAGCAAGACAGCAAGACGTGCTATATCATATCGCGTGATATAATGATGGTAATGCTAGCCCGGCAGGTGTACCAAGACCTCCAAACTTTGTACGTCAATAGAAAATGCTCATCACATTTAACAATTTTCCATAAGACGGTATTTTTATATCTCTCATAGTTTGGCTGGACTGCTATGGTTCCACATCGGCCATTTCGATCTTCTAAATAAATTATAATAAAAGTTGTTTTCATGAGTAAAATAATCCCTAAAAATATATGGGGTGATAAAAAAATAACCGTGTATATAACATAAACAGTACCTACGTATTAACACATTAAATATTTATATCACATAGCCTTCCGCCCGCGGTTTTGCCGCGTGTACTACACGACGTTTTTCCGAGGGAATGTGATATTTTTCCGGGATAAAATTAGCCTATGGAACTGTCTAGCTCCTAAACTATCCACATACTAAAAAAAACAGGTCGATCCGTTGCTCCGTTTTGATGTGAAAACGGACATACAAACAAACACACTTTCACATTTATAATATTAGTGTATATTGTATGTCAAAAGAAAATACTTATCACGCTAAACAACTTCTCATAAGATGCTGTATTTGTATCTCTTATAGTTAAGCTGGGCTGCAAGGGTTCCAAATCAGGAGTACCAGACCTTCGATATTTTTCCGTCAATAGAAAATGTCCATGACGTTAAACAACTTTTCTTTAGACGCTATGTTTGTATCTCATATAGTTTAATCTGGCTGCTAGGGTTCCACATCAGGTGTACCAGACCTTCAAACTTTGTACGTCAATAGAAAGTGCTCATCACGTTTAACAATTTTCCTTAAAACGATATTTTTATATCTCTCATAGTTTGGCTGGACTGCTATGGTGCCACATCAGAAATTGCGATCTTCAAAATAAATTATAGCTATATGTTGGCAAGGACCAATAGCTGTATAACAAAAAAAAATTCCCCCAAAATCCGTTCCGTAAACTTTTCTGCCGACGTCATCACACGAAAAAATTCATCCCCTGTTTTCACCCTCTTTAGGGTAGTTTTTTTTACAAACTTTGAATGTCGTATTTATTTATCTAATCAAAAGCCTATAAAATGATTTTGAAGCTTCTAGCTTTAAAAATGACGTAATTTCCATACAAACTTTCATCCCCTATTTCAACCCCTTACATCCCTTTGTTCACATAAAAAAGTAGCCTATGACCTTTCTCAGGCTCTAGACTATCTCTGTACCAATTTTTATTCGAATCGGTTCCGTAGTTTAGGCGTGATTGTGTAACACACAGACAGACAGATTCGCATTTTCGCATTTATAATATACTAGCGGCCGCCCGCGGTTTCACCCGCGTGGTTCCCGTTCCCGTGGGAATATCGGGATAAAAAGTACATATAAACCTTCCTCTTGAATCACTCTATCTATTAAAAAAAAACGCATCAAAATCCGTTGCGTAGTTTCAAAGATTTAAGCATACAAAGGGACATAGGGACAGAGAAAGCGACTTTGTTTTATACTATGTAGTGATAAGTAAGGATAAGTAAGGATAAGTAAGGATGACAAGCTCAACCCGAGTTTAGTGCAAACGGGCATTAGTTTATTAGACTTTAGGAACAGCCTAAAACAGCCGACGCCGAGCTAAAATTTTTGTTTGCACTGACAGACTACGTCGTAACTTAGTCATCGCCTTGATAAGAGAATGAATGAATAAATTCAAATATTAATTGTTTATGGATTTTAAAACTGGCGAGGTAAGTTTGGTAGGGGTAATTCACCGAGAAAAGAAAAAGTCAACTGAGCTCAACTGTCAAGAAAAACATAATACAGTTTTTTTTAATAAATGATGAATGACGTATGTCACATGTGTTGTGTCTCTATCTAACAAACAAGAATACAAAAGCCACAAGCTTTTCTGTTCCGGTGACAGCCGTGACAAAGGAGTCACTTGCAATACGAAATTAGCTGTCAAAATGGACTGTCGTATGAAAACTGTTTTAGTTCCAAAGATAATCACCGGAACAGAAAAGCTTGTCGCACTACTCTTTGCTCACAATGCCACAGACAATAACCACTGATATAGGTATTTCTTAAGCCTTAGGTGCTCGATATTGGGCCCGTAAGTTAAGAATAGCCTAAAGTGCATTTAAGAATGTCCTAAGGTTAGTGCAAAGCATTTTTTTGTTAAGAATGTCTTAAGTTAGCTAGGAAAAGACTTAGGCGATTCTTAAGTTTAGTGCAAACGGGTGTTATTAACCTATTTTTGACATTCCCACGTCGTCCGTGGGATTTTTAAAAGAAAATGAGAGAACAATGAGTATGAACTAAGCTTCCAATAGGGGTCACCTTCACCTTGGTTAGGCTTGTGGAGCCCACGGTTGGTGTTTGCGGCCACACTGCTTACAACAAGGCTTCCACCTCAGTGTATTGTCGACTCTTTGTTTGAAAGCACGCATTGCGATAAAGCTCCTTACCTACATAAACTGCAGAAAGTTGGTGTGGCTAAGTTAATGCCACGTCAACTTTTTGGTAATGCGAAGAAAACAAGAAAAAAAGTCGTTAGCCTATGGAAAATTGGAAAGAATAAATCTTGTCATCTAAATTTTATGAATTCACTTAATTTTGATGACCTGCGCAACTTCCTCAGATTGAAAAAGAAAACATTCTATGAATTATTAGAATTTTCTATCGTTTTGGGGTCTATATCCTGTACACATCACATAGCAGTAATTATTTTTAAAAAATATTTCATGAACAAACCTTTTTTCCGTTTCTGTTTTATTATATGAATAGATTAAAAAAAACTAATTATTAAGACTGTTAAATATAAGATTAAAATAATAGACTTACTTAAAACTATTGCGAGTTAATATTATAAAGTTCACTATTAACTACATAATAATTGTTTCATACGTTAATTTCATTGTAAGTGTTGTTTAATACTTTTTCTTAATTTAAAACAGAGACGTATGAAAATTTCAATTTTTTTCACTAAACCCAACAGAGTGTCAACCCTAACCGACTGTTTCGGTTTGTATGAAAAAGTGGCTGGCGTGGAGTTTATCTTTGCCCACCTCAATAAAACTCAAAATATAGTTATTCGACCATAATGGGATTGCCTACGATAACATTAAATGTTAATTATAGATAATGATGAAATTTTCATCATTATCTATAATATATCTTTTTACTATTGCAGTAGGACTGATAGTTGCAGAGAAATTAAAGATGCGCAATGTTGGACGCTTGTAAGGTAATTTTGTCCGGCTCTTCAACAGCGATTTTCTCCGATTCTATTAAACTTTGAGGCTCTATACTTTATAATTTAAAGAATTAGACAGTATAACACCTCATCATCAACTTTTTTTAAGTTCCGCCAGTTAGGATTTCTAAAATTTGAAATATCAACAAAAAAGCGGGCAAAGTTGGCCGGTTTCACGGTACTACATTAATAATAATGTACTTAGTAGTAAAGAAATTCGCCCTTTTGTAGGACAGGCAAAGACATTTAGCCATACTGACTGCCAATTCTTGAGTAGGTATTATTAAATTATTATAGTTTCTTCTGTTTTTATAAGAATGTAGGTGTGTTACATTCGAATGCTTCTTCGAGTATTTGGCGTCAAGTGTGTCAAGCCAGCCTTCTCAATAATTCTTGCTTAGGTAGTCACCACTACAATAAAACACTCGGCATCACTTTACCGAGATAGCGCATATTTTAATCATTTCATTCCACATATCGTCCAGTTGCGTAGACACTTGGGGCACAAAACCACACCTATCTTGAGTCACAAAGTTCACTATGAAACAAATTGCGATTAATTAAAATATCCACTTTACCTAACCCGCCAAAATGGCGCCAAAACTCCTTTTCGCGGTCAGTTTTTTCATATAAACCAGTCACAGATTATCAATTTAAAACACATGGCGCCACCTACCTTGCGGAAAAACCATGGAACTAAAACTCTTAACATTTTCGCAATGAAGATGGTCCACACTACACAGATAATTTGTATATTTACTGTCTGTTTGAGTTTGTCTATGTCACATGAAGGAAATTAAAAAACTAATTACTTTTCACTCCCTAGAGGTCACTTTAGTCCCGCTTCGTAGAGCTATAATATTGGCGTACTTTTAGAGCATGAGAAGAGAAAATAGTAGATTATACAACGAGTAGATTATACAGGGATAAGCACTGTTTTATGTCACGGGCGCAATATTGAATCCTGAGCAAATGAAGGACCCCAGATTTAACTCCCGTGCGTAGCGAGGCTCGGCGCTCGTACTCTCACGTACACGGAGTGTCACCGCTGTGCTTTCGGTGGGGTTTGCATGATACCTATAGGTACCTATTATGTGGCAAATTCGAGCATGTGGTGTGATTGTGAAAATATAATTATTTCATTTGTTCGCATGGAATAGATGTCGCAGGCGGATGGTTGAATCCGTCGGATCGTTAAGTATGGCAGCACGTAGCCCTCGGAAGTCCTGTAGAACACGTGATAGGTGAGAAGTTTAAGGCGATCGCGAAGCGCAGCAAAGCGATCGTCTTAAATTTCGAAGGGTTTTTTTTGTGACTCCGCCAACTTATGGAAAGATAAAATAGCTTACGGAAAAAATTATCGGCCTAGGCGTTTAATTGAATGGCGGATTCAACCATTTGGCTGCGACATAGATACTTCTTTTATAACCTGAAAGATTCGGTAGTTCAAAATTTAGGGTACACTATATAAAAGGCAACCGTACTGACAGATCTATCAACACTCGGCTCAAGAGGTACTGAACAGATTGCGCTGAAATTTGCAACGTAAGAAAGATTTTTCCAAAATTCATTCCCTAAACGTATGAAACGGTAAAACGGTGTGACAGTAATGTAGGTTGTATGTTTAACTGTTAATTCTGTGAAACAATTAAATTGTTACCATATAAGGTCTAGTTTCGCCGACCTCGTGACCTCCAAGAATTCTTCTTGATCTTACGAAAGTATCATTTCGTTTAAGTAGTTCATCAGTCACTCTTATTGGATCTGTGAATTCAAATATTTCTTTATGTACGCGAATAAGGTTAAACAAAACTGTGGCCAGGTTGTAAAAAACCTAATTACCTATATATTATGTAGATATTTTACTGTTGTTAGGTATCACATCATCTATATCTTACTAAGCAATATCAATTAAATTATGTGGTAAAATCAAAATAAATGGTGTAATCACATACTTACCCGTTTTTACATAAACCAAACATAAAATCAGTAAAAATATTTTCATTTTAACATTTTTTAAGCACAGCAACAAGAAAATTATAATTTATGACTAGCATCAATAGGTAGATTTACAATTACTCGCTTCATTGACTTGTTTGATAAGCCACTCTTTTATTGTCCACAATGACGCGTGTTTCTGAATTTATTATGGATAGAAAAAATAAAATAATTGTGTCAAAAAGTGCCTACTAAGTGCAAAATTTTAATGCGCGAAATCACAGCCGTCTCTATCGTTAGAGATGGCTGTGGCGAAATGCGTTTACAAATTAAATTATCTGTCATGCACGGCACACGGTGCGGTGGTCAGTTTTGGAACTAAAAAAATTTTTCATATTGCTGTGGACCATTTTATTGGACAGCTAATTTTTATTCCAAGTGACTCCTCCGTCACGGTTATCACTGCATGATGTATTAATAAATGTGGGATATTACTTTTATTAATAAGAAAGCTAGCTGAAATAGACTCTGAGTGCCTGTACACACTGGGCGCTAGCGTTGGCGTTGCATTTTTTGATTTTGTATGCAAATCTGTACAGCGTCTCTAGTGGGCAGTAGCAGAACTACAGATTCTCATACAAAATATCTCCCATACGCTCACAAAACGCTCACCTCACCGTGCGCCCAGTGTGTACAGGGGGTTATACTCCGTGTTTGATGTCGGTAATACAAGATATTAATTACAAAAACCGGTCAAGAGCGAGTCGGCCTCGCACACCGAGGGTTTTGTACCATCTTAAATTTAAATAAATATAACGTAAAAATGATTTCATTGGCGAGGCTAGATTCGTCAGAGCAGTTGCGGTGTAGAATATTGCAGTTTTCGGTCAACGCTAGCTTTTGACCGATAGTGGAACTACTTACCCCCTGTACACACTGGGTGCTCGGCGAGCGTTTGGTGAGCGTACGCGAGATATTTTGTATGAGAATCTGTAGTGCCCGTGCAGTAACTGCCCGCTAGAGGCGCTGTACAGATTTGCATACAAAATGCAACGCCAACGCTAACTGCCCAGTGTGTACCAGCTCTTAATATAATTTTTGTTGATGATTTCTGAAAAAGTTTACTATTTAGAGACATCGTTTTATTTTTTCTGTAATCTTTACATAAAACGGTATTTTTTTTTACATTTTTCATCAGTAGTCGAAAACTATGCAGTATAAGAAAAAAGAAAATATGATTAAGAATGTGCAAGCAGCACTCTTTCATATGATACCCCATATGGCCTAGTAGCCCTACTTCGAATTTTTAAGACCCCCTTTCAGTCTCTGTTGCAAAAAAATATAAATATATTTATTTCTCTCTTATTTACAAAATAGTTGGGCAAACGTCATCTAAAACTATTTCAAGTTGATAGCATTAGTAGTTCTCGAGATGTCCAGTTGTGACAGACAGACAGTCTCACCATAAGGGTTTCTTTTTACCATTTTGGTACGGAAACCCTAAAAAGCACAAATTTCATTAGTGTGTACAGGCAGTGAGTAGGTAAATATGCAATTCCGACACACATTGGGCGCTTGTAGCGTGTTAGCGTTATATTATTTTTGTATGCAAATCTGTACAGCGGCTCTAGTGGGCAGTAGCAGAACTACAGATTCTCATACAAAATATCTCCCATTATAAAAGGCTCTAGGCTCGCTCGGCTTACTCACCAAACGCTCACCTCACCGAGCGCCCAGTATGTACAGTGGGCTATACTCCGTGTTTGATGTCGGTAATAGAAGTTAATAACAAAAAGCACAAATTTCATTTTTATAAATGAAAAGTATTATGGAAATCACTTCAAAGCTCGTACAATAATATTTTCGTACTTACACTAGCTTTTTGTGCGTTAACATAAGTATTTCTATTCACTACAAGATGGCGTTAAATATTATTGTAATTGCACGCTAGATGTCGCTACAAGTCCGAGAATTACAAATTGTTTTGTTTGATATTCCTTTTGCACATATTTTTTAAGTCCATATTATTGTTATAAATATAAGATACAAATCTGACATATTTTATATTGGAAAAATGTGATAGTAAAAAAAACCACGAACCCTATAAGTAGCTTTCAGGCGGGAGCTACTTATAGGGCTCGTGGTTTTTTACTATCACATTTTTCCTATACCTACTTACAAAAATTGCATTGTGAATGCATAAAAATAATTTATAATCTTATATTTTATATTAATATTATCAGACACAATTTGTCTGTCAACTCGAATGGGGATGTGTGGTATAGGCTGGGTGCACGACGACAGCGCCAACTAGCGGTTGTAAATACGATGGACTTTGCAATTTTAGTTTAATAAGGTTATTCAATAAATCATAACTTTTGTCTGAAGAATAACTTATTCTTATGGTACTGCTTTTTTAAATAATTAGAAAGTAGGCATTCTACTACAGTAGGTATTTAATAAAACCCTAGAGCTGATCAGTTATTTTTAATACTTTTAATGACAATTTAAAGTTTAATATGAAATGAAACCCCTTTTTACACCCTTTTTCTTATTTGTTTATGGACAAATAGTTAAGCGGATTAAATTTTAATATTAAAATATCATAGAAAGCCTTAAATAAATATACATTTTGTCTCACTTAAAAGTAGTCACTCACGGCAATAATTGTGGATTAATTTGAAATTAATAAAAAAAATTGGAACCTTGGAAAAACCGTATCAGCCTATTTTTTTTTTTTTTTAAAGAAGAACTATCAGCATGTTTATTCACAAATCGTCCGAAAGTTTCCGTGTCCGATTGCTTCCGAAGTCGAATGTCACGACTTTCCGTCAGGATGCCAAATTGCTATTCACAAATCCTATCGGAAGCCCGTCGGCAGGCTTATAACCGATAATAGGGTATTTTACTGTTGTTGAAATGTAGATATTTAATGATGACGTTAAAAAATATTGCAATTAAGAATACCAAATGTGAAAAAATAATTTGAATCTGTTTTATAATAAAAGAATTATAGTCTGTTTGATTTTGACTATAGCTGTCTCTTTCTAAAACGAAATCTTCTATGGCGTGACTATGACGCTACTAACCCACTGACGTTACTAAGATAGCGTCCTGTCCTTGTTTAATTAAAAAGTTTGAAGTCCTATATCTTTGAAAATATTCAAGATAATTCAAAATGAAAACTTGTTTTGTGTAGCTAATATTTCGAAAAACATTTTTAAGAAATAAAAAAAAATCAGTAAAATACCGTATTGTTGCGATTCGCTCCCAAAACACTTATAGACTAAGCTCCCGTTGTACGAAACCCTACCTCATAAGGTGGCAGCTCAAAAATGTAATGCAGTGATAGATACTACTTAGGAACACTGGATTTTAGGAGGTTGCCGTCGAATATCCTGGAAGAACTTCTATTTTTGTTGATCTTCAAATCGCTATTTTGATCGAAAATTACATCATAAGGTGGCAGATCGAAACGTTTACGCATCGAAAGAGACACATTTTGACATAACAACCCGCATAGGTTGCCGGCCCAAACCCTGGCAGGTTTCAAGCTCAGCCAAGTTTTACGAGCCCCAAAAATGGGATAAATTACCTCATCAGGTGGCACGCTGAAACTGATGCAGATCGATTGCCCTAGACATGCCATTTATTAATATAAAGGGTTGCCTGCCTTCAGCTTGGCAGTTTTTCTGGTCAGCCACCTCGAACAAAGTATTACAAAATCTTGGAATAACGAGAAATTCTTGAATAGATGCTATGGTTCAGGGTATAATTTAGTAAAAATCGTGATATTAACTTAAACTCGACGTACCAACAGACTTGCGTCTTATGGTGTTGAAATAATAGGGTAAATTTACCAGTTTTGGTCATTCCTCATTGGTAACTATATCTTTAAATATTGAAAAAAGTGATGTTGCCTTTTACGGTCAACGTGATATAGGAAGTATAACGGGCAATTTTGTGCTGTATAACAATATTTATTATGTTCACTTCAAATCACAGGTGATGATTTTATGAGCTGAGTTTATTTTTATGTTTTTACTAGCTTTCTGCCCCGTGACTTTTTCTGTGGTAAAATGTACCTACCATATGTACTATTCTGGTATTTAAGCTATAACACAGTAACGTTTCATCCAGATCCGTTCTCTAGTTTTTGCTTGAAGACGTAAGAAACAGACAAACAAACACAGTTTCGCAATTATATTTTATGAGACACATTCAACAAAAAATCATTCCTATGTGTCAACCCACACGTACAGTCACGTGCAATGAAATGTATACATTTGACGACCGATTTGGCGCAGGGGTAGGCTACCCACCTTCTGCGCCAGTGGTCTTGGGTTCGATTCCCGAACAAGACAAATATTTGTGTGCATGAACATGTCTATTTGTCTTGGTCTGGGTGTAAACTATTTATATTAAGTATGTATTTACAAACAAAAAGTATTTAAGTATATATTTATCCGTTATCAAGTTTTCCATGATACAGTTTTTTAATGAAATTAACATGGGCTTAGATAATTGGTGTGAATGTAAGAAGTTATTTATTTATTATTTATTTATTTATTATAAATCCGTTTCATTTGACGCAGTAGTCATGTAAAACAAGGTCATTTTATTATTTACATAATTATTATTAGATAAGGATCACACCAATTATCTAAGCTCATGTTAATTTCGTTAAGAAACTGTATCATGGAAAACTTGATAACGGATAAATATATATCCTATATACTTTTTGTTTGTAAATACATACTTAATATACATAGTAAACACCCAGACCAAGACAAATAGACATGTTCATGCACACAAATATTTGTCTTGTTCGGGAATCGAACCCGAGACCTCTGGCGCAGAAGGTGGGTAGCCTACCCCTGCGCCAAATCGGTCGTCATTTATGAAGTGTTTCAATGTTAGTTTGTTTGGTTCAGTCAATTATTTGCGATTTGAAAGTTATTTATCTTTTTAACCGACTTCTAAAGACCGACTTTTAAATCGGTTCAGTAGTTTTCAGGAAATCTTGAAAATACTGTCGTTTTCGTTACCACTTTATGTGAATTTAATACGTACCTTTAGGCATAACTCCTTTGTTTATAAACCGATTTAGATGATTCTTGTTTTGTTAAAAAAGGGATACCTCAAGGTATTTTAACCGACTTCGAAAAAGGAGGTTTTCAGTTTGATCACATACCTATTTACCAGAAAACACGTTAATTGCCTGCACGATGCACTAAAAAGAGTGAAATAAAAATTATTTTTATAAAAAAATAAAACTCATTCAAAAAAAATCACATCAAAAAGTAAGAAATAATTCCTCACCAAATAAATAACGTAAGTACTTTGAAGTCGGGCGGGTTTTAAATTTTAGAAGTTTTTAGAAGAGGTACGTAAAGGTACACAGAAGGTACCAAATATCTGCAATAAATTTAGGCTAATCTGAGAAGTATACCCGCCATCCTGATGCTCACGATATTTCGTACCTGCTTTATACCAGTTTTTTTTTAAGTTTTATATTGAGTTAATTTTGTAAAGATACGAGTATTCCGCCGTCACTCTACATTCACCTCGCATTTGAACACGAAACAATGTGAAACTTGTGAAAGTCAACAGCGAAGTGAATTTTAGAGAACCGACGATGGTTTTAGTAAAACGCTACAAAAATGGTTTTAGTAAAACGCTACAAAATTGTGTAAACAACATCCAATCATTTTATGAGATCTCGTGTTAGGAAAATAAGGCTCCATATACCTCAAGGTGCTGTAGTTTCAGAGTTATCGCTACCACACGATGAAATGAGTTTATAGTCAGTTCTAATAAAGTGCCAAATAGTTGGCACTAGCTCACTGCTCGCGTGAAGCCAAATTCAATAGTACCTACATGCACTTATTGAATTTTATGCTCTCAGAAGTTTATACTAAAACGTTTACATCGTAGGACGTTTCTATCTTGAAATTCATATATATGTACATGTCGCAGAGATATGAAGATATCAGAGATTTCACGAAATCCCTAGGGATAAATCCCTTTCAATAACAAATAGTCATCTTATCAATACATACTTTATAACCATCGGAATTTCTCGCAATAAAGTACACATTTTTCAAAATCAAAAATATGATCACAATAGGTTTTCAGACATTTGGTTACACGTTCATGTGCAAAAATATGAAGCCACTATGAATTACAATAATTAGTAAACGATGTGATTTCTCAAAAATGTAAATAATATAGTTTCATTACAATTTTAACAATGATTACTTTGATTTTTTCTTTCATATGTATACACGTATAAAACTGTAGCAGTTTTCACTATTTTGAAAAATGTGTATTAATTTCAATAAATGTACACAATGTTATTTGCAATACATACATACATACATACATACATATACTCACGCCTATTTCCCACGGGGGTAGGCAGAGACTATGGATCGCCACCTGCTACGATCCTTGCACACTTCTTTCGCTTCATTCACATCCATAAATCTTTTCATACATGCCAGGCGATTTTTTCACTGCTTACACCAGTCTTTTTTAGTACACCTCCTATTTGGTCCGTGTAGGTTTTTCATGGACGCCCTTGCGCAACCAGTCCTTCCACATTCGCACAATATATCTCTTACGTAATTTGCCTTTCATTCATCCTCTCTAAGTTACCAAACCACCGTAGCATTCCTTTCTCAATTCTTGTCACTATATCATCTTTCAGCTCGCACCTTTCACGAATCACATCATTGCTCACTCTATCACTCAATTTAACTCCACATATTTTCCTCAACGATCGCATCTCTACTGCATTTATTCTGATTTCATTCTTCTTCTGCCATACCCAAGACTCACTTCCATACATCAGTGTCGGCACCAGCACTCCGTTATGAATAGCCATTCACGCCTTTTCAGATACGATTTGGCTACTCATAACTGAGTGTATAGCGCCGTTCACTGAATTCCCTTTCTTCACTCGCCTTCCTTTTTTTTGATTAACGATTAATTATTTCATATTATTTCTGCATAATAAATTGCAAACTAAAATTGCTTGCTTACTATATCACGTTGAACTTAAAAGGCAACATCACTTTCTTCAATATTTGAAGATATGCTGACCAAAACTGGTACATTTACCCTATTATTTCAACACCATAAGACGCAAGTCTGTACGGCGACGTTAAGTTGATATCACGATTTTTACTAAATTATACCCTGAACCATAGCATCTGTACAAGAATTTCGTTATTCTAAGATTTTGTAATAAATTGTTCGACGTGGCTGACCAGAAAAACTGCATGGCATGTCTAAGGCAATCGATCTGCATCAGTTTCTTACGGCTTCAAGCAAAACTAGAGAACAGATCCGGATGAAACGTTACTGTGTTATAGCTTAAATACCAGAATAGTACATATGGTAGGTACCTTTTACCACGGAACAAGCCGCGGGGCAGAAAGCTAGTAAAACATAAAAATAAACTCAACTCCTAAAAATCATCACCTGTGATTTGAAGTGAACATAATAAATATTGTTATACAGCATAAAATTGCCCGTTATACTACCTATATCACGTTGAACGTAAAAGGCAACATCACTTTTTTCAATATTTAAAGATATAGGTACCTATGAGAAATGACCAAAACTGGTACATTTACCCTATTATTTCAACACATAAGACGCAAGTCTGTCAGTACGTCGAGTTTAAGTTGATATCACGATTTTTACTAAATTATACCCTGAACCATAGCATCTTTCTCAGAATTTCTCGTTATTCCAAGATTTTGTAATACTTTGTTCGAGGTGGCTGACCAGAAAAACTGCCAAGCTGAAGGCATGCAACCCTTTATATTAATAAATGGCATGTCTAGGGCAATCAATCTGCATCAGTTTCAGCGTGCCACCTGATGAGGTAATTTATCCCATTTTTGGGGCTCGTAAAACTTGGCTGAGCTTGAAACCTGCCAGGGTTTGGGCCGGCAACCTATGCGGGTTGTTATGTCCAAATGTGTTTCTTTCGATGCGTAAACGTTTCGATCTGCCACCTTATGATGTAATTTTCGATCAAAATAGCGATTTGAAGACGAACAAAAATAGAAGTTCTTCCAGGATATTTGACGGCAACCTCCTAAAATCCAGTGTTCCTAAGTAGTATCTATCACTGCATTACATTTTTGAGCTGCCACCTTATGAGGTAGGGTTTAGTACAACGGGAGCTTAGTCTATTACCTATTCGTATTACGGAACGTAGATCGCTACGACAGCGCCACAAGCGAGCGATTGATGAACTAAAATTGCATGAAAGCGCTCGTACGGTACCGATTGCAAACTGCAAGTTAGCAACCGCAACTAGTAGCTTGCTTGTTTTTGGCAATTAGTGTCTATACACGTTCCGATCCGACAGCCGATCTGCCGCCTGATTCACAAACCGTCGGATCGGATTCGAATATTCTATAGTGAGTGACAGAGACAGAGCATACATTCTGCTGTCGGGAGCGTTTCCGACGGTTCGTGAATCAGGGGGCAGGTCTGCTCCCAGACCAAATCTGCGCTACACACGTTCCGATTTGGTCTGGGAGCAGACCGAATCGGAGGTCGGATAGGAACATGTGTAAATACTATAATAAGCCTGCTGATCACAGACTAGTAATAAACGGGAGACATTTTGTACAAGAATCTGTAGTTCTGGTACTGCCCACTAGAGGCGCTGTACAGGTTTGCATACAAAATATCTCCAGTTTACAGTAAACGAAAAGAAAAACTCATGGTAGGCCCCACTGTTTTTAGGAACCATGTCATCGACGGTGACAAGAAAAACTGCATTCTTAAATAAATAAATAATAACAATACGATCACGATAACGGTGACCTTAACGACAGTTTTTCGTGCTATGCTAGAGCTACAGAGTTCGATCAACAATAGTACTAGATGAAGGCTCACGAACTAAATGAAAACTTTATATGGACAGACTGACTTCTTTTTAAACAGAGAAAAAAGGTTACGAATCTTACGATCTTACATTAAAAATGACAGGAAACGTTCCAAGTTTGAAATACCTTAGTATTATTGACGCTGTCAAAATAATCTACTTCAAGTGGGTTTATCTGTCACTCCAAGTATGTATCTAGAACTATAAGGTGTTATTGTTGATCGAAGGCTACAGATTTTTTATTTGTATAAACCTTGGCGGAATTTCTGTAAAAAACGGAAGAAGCCATTATTTAAAAAAAAAATACTTGTATAAACACGTCAAACTCCGATACATACAATACTTACCAGCCAATGACGTTACATCATAGAGTACCCTATAAAATTGCGTTACATCATTGCTAACAGCCTGATTTTTGGAGTTACTTTTACTTGTACTTTTTTGCATTCACAATGCAATTTTTATTATTGAAAATGAAACATTAGGAGAAAAACGACCTATCCTCCAAGTAGCTCCGCCGGGAATCGAACCCGGGACCTTTCACTGTCCGGGCGAAAGCTCTGACCGCTGACGACTCCTTAGCTCTGCGGAGCTCTAGCTAGCTCTCTCTTAAGGCGGAGCTACTCGGAGGATGGGTCGTTTTTTCTAATATTCCATTTTCAATAGTAGGTAATAGAAAATTTGCTTTAATATCTTTTTGTATTACCACGTGGTTCCAGTTCCCAAAGAAATATCAGTATAAATATCTGAACTATTCCAGACTTAAAAAAAGTTTTAATAAAGGCAAAGAGCTAACTTATCAATGCTGTGACCTAGAGATATTTCACTGTCTTTACTCGTAAGATCGATTCATTTTCTTTTGTCGCAAAATGGAAGTAAAGGAAAAGGACATAGTAATTTTTCAGAAATGTAATTATTTTTTCTCCCAAATGTGTTATAAATTATAATATTCTGAATCTTTCTTAAGCGCCCTCAACAAGTAAGAAATTTCAGGCTTTGGTCTCACTTTTTTATTTAGTCTAGAATTCCATGATTCACTGACATTGTTTGTTATTAATTTTGACATCATGAAAACACCATTTGTCCGATAGGGGTCCACTTTTAATGCAGGTACTTTCAAAATATTTATTAAATGCGTGTACCTTCGAGTCTTGGACGCTTTCTCCTAATATAAATAGCCAACCATCTGCTACCACTTATTTTGGAAGGTAAGACAAATCAATACATCGCCAGTCGCCTAATATGTGGTTTAAACGTTCCCCTTAGTAATGCCGTTTAGTTTGACTTTCTTCCAAACAGCTTGCAAAATGGCAAAATTAAACAAGGAGCCTCTGGTTACCGAGTTTGGATAGATTTTACTGACTGCATTCATAGCACTTAATTCAAAGTCAGTTGTAACCACTTGGGGTGTGAATTCTCGCACCTGACATTGAATCATAATTATCGAAAAAAGTCTCATCTGTAATTTGTTTGTTGTCCGTTAAAGTCCATATGCGACTGGGACAACATTCAAATCTTCATTGTTTGAACTACCCAGATTAGCATGAATACTGTATAGTTGTTTAATGGTGGAGGTGCACATTCAAACGTACGTCAGGGACAAATTCGGTGAACCACTTCTTACTTCCTTTCGTGTAGCTGGTACCTAGCCATTATCATGAAGACCCTTATAATATTTGGTTATGTATTAAACTAGGGTAGTACAATGCATACACAGTTACGGATAGGGACTGCAAGTTATCTGTGAGATACCAGCCACACGAAAAGAAGTAAGAGGTGGTTCAACGAATTTGTCCCTGGTTGTACCATCACAATATATGTCAGTGGGTTTTCTTTATATTTCCCTTCCCTGGTTCGTACTAAAAATCATTAATCTCTGCTGTGTTTTAAAATTATCATTAAAATCGACCAACAAAAATCTTTAAAAAAGTTTGGCAAAATTATATCTTTAAGTCTAGAAAACAAGAGCAATATTCTTTCTAGGAGTTTAAACGTGTGACATAACAATGAAATCGAGTGAAAGCTTTTTGGATCTTTGGGGCATAATTGCCAGGCTTCAGAATAGCTAAAGTCTTAGCTCGTTTCCATAACTTAGGGATTCTGAAGCTAGCCAGGGTGGTGTTGAAAAGTTCTAAAACCCATGATACCGCCAGGGGGCCCAGATGTTTGAGTTGCTCATTGGTTATGTCATGTCAACTGCTTGCCCGTTCTCCGCTTTCCTTATGCACTCTTCGAGTTCGAGCCAGAGATATGGGAGTAATGACGGAGGATGAGTCATTGGTCCTTGTGCTATTTTTTATTGTGCGCGGCAAACGATGTGTTGGTTTGCCGTTAGTTAAAAGTTGGTGGGCAACTTGATTTGCAGTCACAGTCACAGCGGGAGTTGCGGGGCTGAGTGTGTCGCTAGTTAATTTTCTCACTGTAGACCACGCTTACTATTGTTTTAGTATTATGCGTCTTGTCCACACTTGAGACTAGGTTCATCCATTTTTCTCTTTGACTTTCACTGACGAAACGCAGGAGTTCCTCACCGGTGGATAGTTTTTCTTTTGAGCAAGGATCGTTCTCATACATATCTCTGTAACGTGTCAGGTAGGTATGACGATTCTTTATTTAGACCAGGGTGCCTACCATCAACTTTCAGACAGCGATTCAAAAATAGCGCGATGCAGAATAGGTTCCTAAAATGAATTGCTTTCTTTCGTACTATGACCTTCTAAAAACTGGATCGCAAATGAATTGCTAAATGTTAATGACCGAACGATTTGTGTCCTTTTTCTTCTACCCGTCTCTTTCACTTTCACAAGTTTTATGACTTTTTGAGCCGACTATACAGTCGGCTCAAAAAGTCATAAAACTTGTAAAATATCTCATTTAGATTTACAATCTCTTCAATTTCAAAACACATAAAACTAACGCGTCAAAAGGGACATGGCATAAAAACGGTCATAAGTCAGAAATTTCCATTTTTGTTTACCACACCCGGTAACAACAATAAACCATTGTCATACTGGATTCGATTACGTCCGACCATTAAATGTAAGTTCGGTCTTACTCATTTCATTTTATCAAACAGAACCATTGGCTAACACCCGTTACCACTCCGACTGTCAGAGGCAATACCATAAAGAAGCTATCTTCAACAATACATTATCCCCACTTATCTATGCCCATAACACGAAACTTGGGATCTATTTTATTATAAAGTGCATTGTCTACTATGGAGGAGTTCGGTCTACCACCGAACGTAAATAATTTAACTGTCTTAAAAGATTCAAAAATAGTTTCCTAACATTGCCCCCCTTAATATGTACACCATTTGTCAGGCCATAACTGGATTTAAACGGCGCGTTACAACACAAAAAGACACGCCTTCGTTTTAAATATAGTTGTCCTTTTCTTACAAACGCCAACCTCCATAGCGTTATGATATAGTCATCTCCTTTCAACAAATGATCTTTTGGATGTTTACTTCGTCGGCCTCCGTTCGGAAAAGTTCTAACTGTATCATAATGTTACTGAAGTTTGTACTTTATGTTGAAAACATTAAGGATGAAATTCTAATGGTAACAGAAATGAAGGGGGGGACTCTATTGAAGCGAGAAGTATACAATGAAAGGGATGGACTGAATCGTTTCCTTTAAGTTAGTGACTCCAAACGAGTTTTATGTTTGGAAATCGTATTAAGCTTTTGTTGGAAACTGTTCCGCTCAACGGGCATAGTTGAGGCGTTTGTGCGGTCAAACTATCGGGTTCGTATTTCGAACAGCGGTGGGGGAAGCTGATTGGCTCGTTTGAACTGATATTGTGTGTAAAGAAACGGGTGCGCGCGGTTGATCGTGGCGCGTAAAGCTTTTTTCAAATAAGAATCGCGAGTTCGAATGGTGTTCATTTAATTCGAATTAAATTTAAGTAAATAGTGTTTTATTTAAAAAAAATATGTAAGACTGTTTACGTTTACCACCAAGAACTTAATAGTGCCAGTGTAAAAAAAAAACTAAAATGTCATCAGTGCATTCAGATGACGATCAGGAAGAGATCAACGTGGATTCTGACAGTAGACTATCAGGTCACTGCGACAGAAGCATCGGTTCCGATGATCGTGACTCCGAACATAGTTACCACGATAGATACCGCGATTCCCCCAACGACCACATGACAGATACACAGCCAAGAGTGAATTTACCTTTCAGCATATCTCGGTTATTAGGGAAACAGTTCGAAGAGATAGAGAAGCGTAGGCATTCTGGGGAGAGTGACGATAGGAGTGACCAGGACACTGAATCTGAATCTGTTAAAGATGATGGGAAGGACAGTGGTAGTTTGCCTTTAAATTTCTCTCATAATCATGGGTTGTATCCTAATTCTGGGTTGTTGTTGAGGCCTGGGTTAGGTTTAGGGGCTGGGTATGGGTTCTCTGGGAACCCGGGCGTGGTTAGAGTCCCGGCGCATAGGGCCTTAGGTGCTTTAGGGGCGTGGGGGGTCGCGTTGGACCCTATGCGGCAGGCGGCTGCGGCGGCTTTCGCTCATCAGGTTGTTAAGGACAGATTAAATGGTGAGTTTATCTTCTTTTATTTGTTTTGAATCACTAAATCCCGCATGCTAACTGTTCGCCTGCAGTTTGCATGCACTCCTCGATCAAACAGAACTGCCGTTTTGTTTTTGTATGTAAGACTGTGAGTTTGTAATCTGTTGCGGCTAACTGACAGGCTGTCGGCTGCCGGCGGACAGTTAGTTTGTGGGACCCCTAAGGGCATTTGTGCACTACACTGAATTTTAACCGATCCGGAAAAAAACGGATGCTTGTATTTTAATAATAATAATTAAGCATTTATAATAGTAAGAATTTATTTATTTCGTGTAGTTTAGGGTTTGAAACTACACGAAATATCATCCGTTTTTTTCCGGATCGGTTAAATTCAGTGTAGTGCACAAACGCCCTAATGGTGAAGTGGAGAAATAGATCATCTTTCTTATAAACAAATAAGTACCTATAACATTCGTGAGTTTTCACAGATTTTCCCAACATTCCCACATTTATTTTTTAAATAAGTGAAATCGTTACACTTGTTGTATATGAAAACTTTTGCTCTATGCTCTAAGCTAACATATTTTTTGCAACTTTTTAAAATTAATGCTTATTAGAAGTAAAGCTATACTTAGGTATTTCAATGTTGATCCACTTCCCATAAATTTTTAAAACTTTCGGGCATTATAGGTAATTGACTTTCATACTTATACCTATCACAGCCTAAGATCAGCCTAGTGACCAATCCTTATCTTTATCATCATTGAACATTAAACTAGTACCTGCCTACAATATAAAATTGGCAATTCTCTCTCAATGGTAACAACTTTTTACTCTATTATTATACGAGCTTGTAAAGCAGAAAACCTACCTATAAGTAATGGCGTCAATAAATTTATCTTTTTTTGAGCAGAACTTTACTAAACTTTTTTGTACAGCTTATAAAATATTTTTTCATACTTTACCTGTCGCATCTGACGCCGCTCGTATGAATTGACCCAACCGTCAATTAAGGGTGGTATATTTATTTATCAGGGAAAATATCATCATCAAGTCGAGTTTGGCGGAAAAAATAATGACTTCAAAATTTTACCATTACAAAAAATTACAACTACAAATTAAATGATTTTTTTAAGAAAAAAAATCCATATTACATTATTTTTTCTAAGGTAGGTATCATGTTATTTTATACGCCTACGGCAGAATACAAAAGACAAAATATATTTTTCTAATTTAACGTATTTTAATACTTCTTAAAACAATTTTTAGCCTAATAAATACAAAACCTTATACACTATGACACCTCTACAAAATTAGGTAGGTATACAAGTCCATTTCAATCGTTTTCAATTAACAAAACACAATCATCATTGTTGCCCAAACTCCCCAACTAAACTCTTGCGTGCGATGACACACACGACAAACTATTTTTTTTTTGGGTTCTTTTCCTGTTGATGTCGTGGCTAAGTGAGATTGGAGGCGCCGGGTGAACCAGCCTCTGTAATTTGTAGAGACCGACAGTTTTTGTCACCGAACTGTTGACATAAAACCGTATTGTTAGTTGTTTTTTTTTGGGTTCTGTTTGAGGTGTAATTGGAACAATTACGGTTGAAGTAGCCAAAGGGCTTTTTGTGTTGAAAAACATGCGGACAAACGCGCGTGTAGGCAAAAAAATAACTGTAGGTAATTGGTTAAAAAATAATGTGGCTTAAGTATAAATTACGCAACACGCAATAGTTATTAATAGTTAATATTCTACAATTATTGTAGAATATGTTAAAATTGCGCTTTCCCGTAATTTTCTAAATCAGTTTAAAAAACTACAATTAACTAACAATTTTAATGACCAAGATATGAACTGGCTGTTTGCTTCTGAATAAAAAAAATCAAAAGTTAAAAAAGAACTATTGAAATAATATTTTTTCTCACCCGATATCATTCTTAATATTTGCTATGTAGACTTCAACATAATAATGAAATTTTGTACAGTTTACTTTACCGGAACAAATTAAAGAATGATTCATCAATATCACAAATTAGGGTCCATACACCGTCACCTGAACGCGTGGATCCGCTTTTTTGAGCGGTTTTTTTACTAATTTTGTGCGACCACCGACGGAGAGGAAGTTGCGATGTCCAGTCTATAATTGAGACAATAGTCAAGATCCTGGCCTGGCATGCATCGGAAATAGTTTGGCAATGACAAAAAATATTTTGGCGCCATAATTTAACTGTATTGTATTAGAGGTAGCTCAAAATATTTTCATTCAAAAATTTACGCAATTTGTACCCTTTAACGGACAGGACGGACAGGCCTATGCCCAGCAGTGGGCGTCGTTTGGCTGACATGATGAACGGACAGATTTATTTGCGTGATAATAAAAAAAAATATTTTTCATTTTGTCCTGTGGTTACGTTTGCGCATTACGTCCGTTTAGGGACTAATCAAGAAATACATAAGAGCTAAGGGCAACAGTTTCAATAAAATTGACCTTAAGGTTAGATATGTCATGTGGTTACAACCGCTTTACTAATTTTGCTTTGCCCTATAAAGGGTTAAGAAAAAGAGTTTGTAAAATCATATTTCACTACGCATAGAAAAAGTATGACGCTTAGTAGATTTTTAAAAAAAGCTTCTGCCCGTGGCTTCGCCCGCGTGGACTACACGACGCGACGTTATCCCGCGGGAATGTGATATTTTTCCGGGATAAAAGTAGCCTTTGTTCCTCTCCAGGCTACAAAGTAACTGTGTCCCTAATTTCAGCCAAATACAAACATCCAAACATTTAAACTTTCACATTTATGGTATTAGTAGGATAGTAGGATTATTCTGAAATACTGGTAACATAAGAATCAAACCATATTTTTACATAATTTATTTTTATTTTTGCACTTCAGTCGAATTAAAATATCTCAACATTAATCTATTATACTCTTACCATTAGAGAAAAAGTGTTATTTTTTTGCAATGATCAGTGGATACTGCATAACACTGACAAACCTCCGTTTTGTTTATATTGTGGTTATTACATTTTTACTACCAGTGACTGATTACAATTATAATCATTATAATGGATTTAATTTCTTCATGATTTTATGACTGCGGACTCTTTTTAACTTTAGTTCTTACCATTTTTCATGATCTCTATTGCAAATAAAATTTAGTCATGTGTCAAACTTTTAGTTTAGTAAATTGCAAAGTGATAGTTAAACATAGCGGATCAGTTCTTGAAATTAATAAACTTTCAAAAACGCTTATAATAAGATTGACTATGCAACTATAAGCTTTGTAACGCACATAAGATAGGTATGATGTTATTAACTGTTACTACGTAGGTAAGGACACACGGCGGCACATCAGACTATAGGTACATGTTGACCTTGAAACTTGAAACCGCCTTTATGCCCTACGTAATAAAAGCTGTTATCGCAATTCAACTGTTTAACTTGATGCACTGTGGAGTGTGCCTTCATATTATAAATTTTCTGAAGCTAGACTTTTCTGTCTAAAAACTGTACTTTGTAGTTTTAAAGACAAAAATACTATTAATTTAAAAAGATAACATTATTCTTACAAAATTCATGACAACCAACAAAATGTGGTAACACACTTTAAAAACGCGTTTTAGATCAATAGCCAGGGTAATGATTCGCTTTTCCAGTGGTCATTTCCGCCATGGATGGATGTAATGGACCCATTAAAATGACCGCAGATTTTACCTAACAACGACTAGCTTCAATTACTGACAATAAGATGGCAGTTTTAGTGTTTTATTGCTCTTTCACAAACGCCACGAGCCGTGAAAGTTTGTTGGTGTAGAAATGTCTATAATTTTGTCAGGTTGGGATGGAAAGTTGAATTTTATTGTGATTACGACAGTTTTAATGAGATGGCCAAAAATCACCGATCAGGGGGGCCTACCGGCTAAAAAATCTGGGTATGGATATGGGCTTCAACTGTCATTTGAATTCCTTATTTTGATAGATTTTTGCTGCTTTGTTCTGTTGAACGTTGCTAGCTAGCTATCATTAAACCCGACGTCACAAAACAAGGAACTGATAGTGGCTATTTTTTTTTATAAAACTAGCTTTAAGTTCCGAAAAACGTATGAACTTCATACACATAAAGTTACGCGGTAGCCCCCCCGATCCGGCCAAGAATCAACACGTGACCGTTTGTACTATTATATATTCTGTGACGTGACGGAGGAGCTCCGTGCGTTGCTTGCCTCTGCGACAGGCGTAGCGTAGGATACCAGTCGGCTGTATGTTTCGTAAGGTAAGAACGGGCTTAGTATTTTTCTATGTAGGTTTAAACAATTAATTTCAATCTTGTGAAAATGTTAAAGTTTGGATATTTATTACTCAAAAACAGCTGAACGGATATAGATAAAATTTTGCACTGAGATTGATAAGTATTATTATATAAGGTGATTTTTTTTTATTTAAAGAAATTTAAGTGGATGGTCAGGTCAAGTGTTTAGAACATAACAGAAGCAAAAAAAAAATATTTTTTTTTATTTATTTCAAAATTTATTTTTAAAATTGTAATTGGATATTTGTTGAGCATCTCAATTATTTTTAAGCTTATACATAAAAAAACAATAATTTAATTAAAAATATTTTTTATTTACGCGCAATGTGCGGGGCGCGGCGCGCGGCGGGCGGGCTGCGGCCGGGCGTCGACCCGTCCTCGACAGCGGAGAGCAAGCAATGGCTACCTTACCTACTATCTACGTTACCATTTAATGAATGTGGGTCTGTTTCCTGTGGCCGTGTGTGTAAGTTTGTTAATGTGCAAACGTTGCAGTCCAATCGTTCGCGTTAAGAATTCAATTCTAGATCTTATTGCTTTGCAGTAAGATAGAATTTATCTGTTAAAATTTAAGGCTAACTAGATAGTATCTGTATTCATTAACTTAAACGCAGCCCTCTGTTTGTTTGAAGAGAGCACCCGCGAAAACTTAAACTTAAGCGCTGGACGTGCGTTTAACGTACGCTTAAGCTCACTTGCCCAAAATGCTTCAGAACTTTCAAAGCCAAAATTGGCTACAACAGTCACATGCGAGCACACCACCGCGCGGAGCAAGTACCTACTATATGCTATACTAGACAAAAATTTATCTCTGTGCCGAATTTTATTTTTTTATTATTTTTCTGGGGTAAAAAGTATCCTATCTGCCATAGAGGTCACTTTTTACCCCATGAAAATATCTCATTCCCACGGAAAACATCGTCTAGTTCAAGCAGGCAAAGCCGCGGGCAAAAAGCTAGTTAGAAATAATTTAGTTCATGCTACGGTGGTTACTACATTTATCTATTCTTTAATTATTCAAATAGCTTCGCCAAACACTGAAATGTGTTTAGCCCAATTCCTACGAACGTTCATTACGCGAAATAATAGTTTTAATGGCGGCTTCTGAGCTTCTAAGCGAATTGCACAGATTATGGAGCGATTAACAAACCACAGATGTGACTCACGGGTTCAGGCAAGGTCAGGCAATTCTATCAAGAAGGACGGATGACGAATGCCTTGGGATGGAATCTCATAATATTTGTCTTGGCTACGGCACAGAATAAGTAGTATCATATCAATATCATTCAAGATATGTATAAAGACGTCACCACACAGGTCACAAGTCCGTCAGGTAAGAGCGAAACGTTTGAGATCGAGGTGGGAGTTCATCAGGGTTCTACTCTCAGTCCGCTGCTCTTTAACACTGTCATGGATCATCTTACAAGACAGTGTCTATAGCCTATGCCTTGGAACATTCTGTACGCTGATGACGTTGTTCTGATTTCTGACAACATAGCTAAGACCTCCAGCTAAATTTTAATTCCTGGATTGAGGCACTTTTGATCTTGACTCGACATTGAGGAACAGGTTTGGAACAGCGAATCGGCCATTACTAGACTACCTACCTACAAATCTGGTCGATCTAATTTGACTTGGCTTTTGTTTAACAATACTCAATTTCATTATACATCACTATTTTACTTTTACTTGTGTTCAGTACACCCCTGCCTAGACCCGCGGAACCGGCATAGCGCAGTGGAAGCGTTTCACTAATATAGACTCCGGACAAAAACTTGGTTTCAGCCGGGATGTAACTGAACAATTGAACTGCGATACACAGCGACTTAATTTACATTAAGGTGAATTTTACATACGGGTCGGTGGTGTCGAAGGTCTCCGGGGCAGAAGTGGTGTGAGGGCGCGCCCCCATCCGATGTTCCTTCTTCTTCTGCAGACCTTACCAATTCGTCACCTTACTCACAAAACAAATATCACACAGCGGTCCCAAGACACTGGGCGCTTCAACAATACACAATAACACACGCGGGGCTTGCTTATTAAGATATCGTCCCGACAACAACGCGTGGTGGAAAGTTATCTTTCAAAGCACCGCGACCGGGCCACTCGTCAAGATGGCGTCAAAATCTTGGTCGTACAAAACGGGATCAAATCGATAATTTAAGATTCAATTCAAGCTCGATATGCCAGGCACATTCAACGCGAGCGTTTTTTTTAACCATTCAGCAAAATTTTATCCGACATTTTTCTTACAAGAATTCCAATCAAGAAGAACTGTCAACTTCAAGTGACAGCTAATGTCAATTTGACGTGACATTAGAGATGCGTTCAGAAACGTCGATCTTTTCCGAACAACTTGCTTTTACTACGTTGTGCGTTGTATTGTGAAGCGACTTCGCTATTTCGCTACGCCAACGCGAGCCCTCGCTGGGCCCAGTGTTACTTTTCCTCCCCACCTCGTTTGGAGCTCGCTGAATGCCACATCGTTGGTCGTGGGTGCTACTGTTGAGGGGATCCCTTTCGTTAACATAATAATGTATTCCTAAAATGTTTTGGCACAATGAATTTGGCATATTTTTTTGGCATAAATTATACTTGGTCATAATTGATTTTTAGCAGCATATGTACTGTGGAATAATTATATTTAGCCCTAATATATTTATGCATAGTTATAATTTCCACAATGTTTTTAGGCATAGTGTACAGTCGCCTAATAGTATATTTTACTAAAATTGAATAGGTATAAATTAATGAAAAACGCTAACGCTTGGGGTAATAATTACAATAATATACATACTATATTTCTACCTAACTGAGTATACTGTCGGCAAACGAAACAAGGTAACAAAAAACGAGTTTGCCATAAAGTCCTGTAGGACATGTGATAGGTTAGAAATTTAAGGCGATCGCGAAGCGCAGCGAAGCGATCGCCTTAAATTTCGTGGTTATTTTTTTTCACACCACAGTACTACTTGTTGTTTATAGAAACGTCTCTACTGAAATTACATTATCCCTGCGATAATACAACATACCTACATACATAAATTTTATTACTTTAGGAGTATTAACAATTTTACTTTAGGAGTTACTTATTCTGCGTAAGATGATTATGACTATATCTATTCATTATAGTTTGATACTTTTATGCATTTATAAAGCTATTGCTTATAAATTTCATGCTTAAATATGATTATGCTAATTTTATTTATGATTAAGACAATTAAGTACTTATACTTAATTTGTTATGAAAAAACAAATATTCATAAATATCATTAGTCTAAATTACCATATGCCAAAATATGTTATGGTTATTTTTTTTATGCAAATGGATGGTGATCAACTGGTCACTCCAACTCCTCACCAGCGTTCCCCTGGCCCGTAGCACACTAGTGTGCGTCGATTTACGCATCGCCATCCACCGTTCCAGACGCTTCCAGGTTCCTTTTATATAACTTTGTAAATAGTTTTTAAATATTTTAGTTTTCTAATTTTAATTGTATATATGTCGCAGCCAACTGGTTAAATCTGCCATTCAACTAAACGCCTAGGCCGATAATTTATCCGTAAGATATTTTATCTTCCCATTAGGTTGACGGAGTCACAAAAAAAAACCACGAAATTTAAGACGATCGCTCCGCTGCGCTTCGCGATCGCCTTAAATTTCTAACATATCACGTGTTCTACAGGACTTCCGAGGGGTACATGCTGCCTTATTTAACCATCCGCCGGATTCAACCATCCGCCTGCGACATATATACGAATACATGCCCTTTTTATTGTTCTATACTTTACTTTATTAAATCTTATTATTTTTTTTCCACCAACTCTTTTCTTTCAACTCTCTTCTCTAAATTCTAATTTAATTAAGATTTTAAACTTACATGGTCATTATCACTATAACTATTATGAAAAACGGGATTTCACCATGTTTATTTCGTTTTTCGAGTTCCCGATATTTCGGCGCAGTTACTCCGTGATCATGGCGTGAGCAACTGCGCCGAAATATCGGGAACTCGAAAAACGAAATAAACATGGTAAAAATCCCGTTTTTCATAATAGTTATAGTTCTTATTTAATTGTCCGTTATCTCCAATAACCTAATAAGCATCGCTCTCTCCATTGCTCGCTGGGTGACCTTGAGCCTTCTTATGAGACCAATAATAAAAGACCACGTTTCTCTTCCATAAGTCATAACATAACACAACACACACTGGTCAAAGACCTTAGTCTTGAGACATTGAGGAATTTTGACCGCGAATATATGCCGGAGCTTCCCGAACGCGGCACATCGAAGCTGGATTCGACAAGAGATCACTTTCTCGAAGTTAGTAGACTTACTTACCTAATTGGACTGTCTGTCCCAGGTAGGTAGACATGTGTTCAACAGCTTCGAGTGTAATGTCATATTATATTATTAGCTGTTGCCCGCGACTTCGTACGCACTGTAAAGTGACTTTTGTATTTGTTTATTTTATGTGTAATCTACATTTCCTTCCAGTGACCGCAAGGTATATGTGTGTGTATAGGTGTAGGTCTTGGAAGCGCGGGATTCAGTGTTGCGCTCGCGATTGCTTGTTAACCGAGCTTCACGGTCCTCATCGGTTTCAAGAGCACGAAGTAACCTCATCCTCTTAGCTGACCTTGCGATAAATTACTATTTTTTTCCTAGGCATTTCAAATAAGTAACAATCATTGTAATCAAATCACAATAATCAATGTCCGTTTTCCAACAATTAAAATTGAACTACAAACCAATAAATCGAAATCTAATTCAAGTATAGTTTACTTATCGTATTTTTAATTCATTAAAATCACAATAACTGAGTTTTCTCAGGGTGTTAGCCGTCAAGAGGTACACAAGCAATATAATATAGTCCCACACTTCTGTCTGTTCCGGTGACAGCCGTGGCAGAGGAGCCACTTGCTATACGAAATTAGCTGTCAAAATGGACTGTCGTATGAAAACTATGTTAGTTCCAAAGATTATCACCGTAACAGAAAAGCACGTAAGAAGCCATCATAATAGTGGCTTTGTAATGATTACAAACTGTAAAGTATTTTATTTTTTATTGATTGATAGGCAAGCGCTTGTCCGCTATCACGACTCTAAGCATTGATACGATCTACGGTGAATCGCGCTTGCCTAATGCTGCGTACACAACGGACCAACGAAGGCTAACGAACGCCATCCAAGGGGTTCTGTTTTCCCCTCTCAATCAGATGATCAGAAACTCCGAATGTGAACTGGAATCGCTCCCAGTGATCCTTTACCTAGCTTTAGATTCATCTTCGAAGGCCAGAAACGTGAAGCGAGCAATGCCTGATATCGTTCGTTGTCGTTCGTGGGGCCGGTCTGTACGCAGTCCAAAAGGTACCGGTATAAAATATACTAAGAAAAAAATCATCATAATCATTAATTCATTATTTGTCTTAAACATGGTATTAGGTACATTATTGAATTATACAAATAATGGTAAATATCCTGAAATTGGTTATAATATGTCTAAGTAATATCACAGAAAAAAACTTTTACAAACTTTTGACCTAGAATCATATATAATTCTGATTTGGCAAAACTTCAGATCTTACAGTAAAAATAAAGGTTAAAAAAATAATGGTATTTTATAGTTTAATCACTAACAAAACTACCTAATACAAACTTATATTTGTAGTTAATTTCATACAAAATGTGTAACTACATAGGTCCGCAAATATAAGTTTTTCTACGTTTTATAAGATGTCAAGAAATCTTTCCGCAATAAAAGGTACCCTATATGTTGACCCAGGTTATAAGTTATTACTACACAAAAGTTGATAAAGTTCCACCCAGTAGTTTTTGCGTGAAAAGTGAACATAAAAACAGACGCCCACAAATATAAGTTTGTCAACGTTGTTTTAAATATACAGAAATATTCCCGCAATAAAAGGTACCTTATATGTTTACCCAGGTTATAAGTTATTACTACACAAAATTTGATAAAAATCTGTCCAGTAGTTTTTGAGTGAAAAGCAAACATACAAACAGACGCACGCAAATATAAGGTTGTCAACGTTTTTTTAAATATAAAGAAATTTTCCCGCAATAAAAGGTAACCTATAAGTTGACCCAGGTTATAAGTTATTACTACACAAAATTTGGTACAAATCCATCTAGTAGTTTTTGCGTGAAAAGCAAACATACAAACAGACGCCCGCAAATATAAGTTTGTCAACGTTTTTTTAAATTTAATGAAATTTTCCCGCAATAAAAGGTACCCTATATGTTGACCCGGGTTATAAGTTATTACTACACAAAATTTGGTAAAAATCCGTCCAGTAGTTTTTGCGTGAAAAGCGAACATACAAACAGACAAACAGATAAACAGACAAACAGACAAAAATTTTAATATCCATTTTTGGGGTCTATATCCTGTACACATCACATAGAAGTGATTATTTTTAAAAATTATTTCATGTACAGACTTTTTGTCCGTTTCTGTTTTATTATATGTATAGATAAAAAATAATATTTTTCATAATAAGAAAGCATCAGGTATTTATTTTCAAATATCTTGAATATTTTCTAATTAGACAAGGAGAGCGTTATAGACATCTGACGTCATCTGTCACCAGTCTCACGATAGAAAATTTCGTGTTAGAAAGAGACGGCTAGAGTCACAAACAAAACATATAATAATAAGACGCTTGTTAAAAAAACAGTAAGTACTTATAATTTTTTTCACTTTTTAGTATCCATATAAAAAATGTTACTTTTTTAATGTCATTATTAATTATCTACATTTTAACAACGGTAATAGTACATTACAGCCGAGGACAGGTAAGTAAGAAATTACATTGTCGAGGATGGTTTGAAGCACGAGCCGCAGGCGAGGGCTTTAATCATTCGAGGCAAGGTAATTTGCTTACCGTACAAGGCTTGTATAGTGCTTTTCTCAAGAAATGCGAGGAAATAAAAAAAACTGTTTAACTAAATAATATTTTATTGAAATTTATATCACACATGTTCGGGCAATTATAAAATGTAAATGTTATTGTTTTCCCGGGCACACTTATGTATAAATCGCCCATGATAATATTATTTTAATGATGTATCATTAAAATACGCCAACAACACAGATTCCGAAAACGTATGCGCCTTTTTTTCACTTTTCCAAATCAGATCAAAGGTTTTCATATATCTTTCTTTTGATTTTGCTGGCAGTAAGTTTTCTGTTATTAATTTTGCTTCTGCTCTCAAATTTGGTGGAGTAGGTACATACAATGTCTGTATATGTTTCATTGGCAGAACTCATTTTGATTATTTAATACACAATAAAAACTGTATTGATATCAAATCAACCGCTGAAAATCATTCCCGCCGTTTTTTTAAATATTGGTTTGTGAGCCCATGTGAAACGGTCATACAGCCTATTGATACTTACTACTTGCTACTAAAATGCGCAACTCCAATACCCGCTTCTGGGCGGTAGATGGCGCTGTACATATTTCCCATACAAAATTACTCGTAAAGGATATTTTGTCTATGATAAATCTCATTTTGTTTTTTCGATTGATGTTCGTGCTATGGGTACATAGCGCTTGTGGTACAATACGAAGTAATATATTCTGTGCGCACCGTATTTAAAAAAAAGTTAACCTAATTTTGATATAATAATTACCTATATAATTATAATAATAATGTGGCTGTATGGTGCAAATGTCCCTTTGCTTTTTCTGTTTACTTTTTATACACAGGAATAACGAAAGAAAAAATAAAGAAAAAAAGTTTGTAGTACCATTGCAGATCACTGCAGTAATGAATTTCAGTACTTACTTACTGCACTAAAATCAGTGCAGTAAGTAAGTACTGAAATTCATTACTGCAGTGATTTTCAAATTTAGAATGTTTACCTCGGAAAAGTGCCACGTACGTGCCACGTGAAACCATGGAACCAAATATCACGGGCGCTGCCTAGTCAAAATATATCTTGCGGAATACAATTTTTTAAATAGGGTATTTTTCACACTTATGCTCTGAAATGTTAATATTATATTTGAGAAAAGAATGCAGTCATTCTTTTCTCAAATATAATGTTAATATTATATTTGAGAAAAGAATGCAGTCATTCTTTTCTCAAATATAATAATAGGTCTTTACATATGAAATTGCCGTTTTTTTCTTTAGTACATATAACTTAACAACTTTTATAATATTATAAATATATAATTTCTTTAATATTGCGTTACATTAAGACCGTATCGAGCAACTTTTGATAATTTAATAACCACGATATTTGATTATTTACATAGAAAAAACTTATTCCGAAAGTTACGACTATTTTTGTTTCCAGAATTTCGTACTTTATTAGTTGTAACTTAGTGAAAAAATTTTTTTTTCTCTTAACGAATGTGTCATTTAGTAGTTAAAATATCCATAAATACGTGTGTAAAATTTTGTAAATTTACATAATATTAGTCGTTAAATAATAACAAAAACGTTAGTATGGAAAAAAAATAATTACAGAAATCTCCATACAAAACGGCAATTTCATAGGTAAAGACCTATTATTAACATTTCAGAGCATAAGTGTGAAAAATACCCTATTTAAAAAATTGTATTCCGCAAGATATATTTTGACTAGGCACCGCCCGTGATATTTGGTTCCATGGTTTCACCAAATAAAAATCTCCAATAAACGCCGCTAATATCTTTATGAGAGCAGGAAATAATTTTCCGTAATTCACATAGAAAGTCAATAAAGTACAAAATAAACTTAACCAAATAAAACAAACTTTTATTGAGTACCAATCCTATCCAATTAAGCCTATTTTAAGGGTAAACTATACAACTCATTTGGTCTACATTCGCATTTAACTGTCGGCTATTTATATCGGTTTATTAGTACAAATAACCGGTGGAGTCAATTACAAAACAAACCGTAGTAAAACACCAATCAAATGCAACTATTAATTATGTCATTACGATTCGGCGGCGAGATCAAAGTGATGAAGAGATTCTTTCAAGTAGTGTCAGAATGCCTTTCAAATTGTTGTAGGGATTCCATCATTTCGGTTTTCCGTAAGTTTTGTTAACGTGGCTGCGAAAAACAACACCTACTAAAACGACCTCGTGGTCAAGTGGTGTACGCATCGGTTATCAAGGTGTCGCTATCTATGAGGTTTCGAGTTCGATTCCGGTTAAATGTCGAATACAATTTTTTTGATATTGTCTCGTGTCTGGGTGTATGTAACAAACGTCGTTGTTTCCAATTGTCAGGTGCTTAAGCTACTTAATTAGGTCATACTATTACTTATTCTGTGATTAGGTGATGGTGTCAATTATTTAAAAAAAACTTAGAATAAAGACTGTTAGCTCCAATGGTAAGAAAATCTATAAGTAAGTTTAAGTAGTTCCGTGTAAAATATAGTAACAAATTCCAGCTGTGTCTATAACATTTCTAATTCCCTTATTCTTTGAAGACCTTACTGAAAATTTTAATCTATATTATTATTTATTAATCACAAAATTAAGTACCTAATAGCTAAGATAAAAAAATATTTTAAAAAACTGAGATCAAGATAAAAAGAAGTTTAAATAGTTTATACTACTAAATACCTTTTCCTCGTTAATGATTTTAATCATGGTTAACCTATTTAAATATATCTTATTAAGTTGTTCTTGCCCTTGATTACAGTAAAATTAAATAATCATATAAATTACATTATCAACGAAGATATTATAAAATCTGTTTAAATTATGGTAATAAAAAGTAAGCGCTTTATGAAATTAATAATTTCTTAACCTTTTCTTGTCACATTGCGTAAGTTAATTATTTCAACGTTTAAAGCAACTAGAGGCAACCCACAACTTCGTTCGTTTATGCATTTTTCTTCAACCAGCAATGAATAGTGCAAAATTGGCTAAACACTTCTTCGATTAGACATGTTAAAACAGTGCATGCCCCATACCACCGTCCGTTATCGTAATAAAGCGCATTTCAGACGACGCTATATATCCTATCCTATTAATATTATGAATGTGAAAGTTTAGATATTTAGATGTTTGGATGTTTGGATGTTTGGATGTTTGAATGGTTGGATGTTTGTTACTCAATCACGCCAAAACGGCTGCACGGATTTGGCTGAAATTTGGGCCACAGATACTTTGTAGCCTGGAGAGGAACATAGGCTACTTTTTATCCCGGAAAAATATCACATTCCCGCGGGATAACGTCGTGTAGTCCACGCGGGAGAAGCCGCGTGCGGAAAGCTATCTCTAAATAAATTAAAGGACTATAATGCTATATTATAGTCTGAAATGCGCTGTTGATTAAAAGACGGAGCTATACACTGCTATATTTTATCTATACCGCCATCTCTTTCACAATCTTACTTTGACATTGCTCTTAAGCTCATAGTTAAAACTCCAGGCCACAGAATATATAATAGAACCCCAGGCTTTGGTATAAGTTGGGTTCTGTAACTTTTTTTATCTATTTCCCAAATATTACAAACTTCATTAACTGCTAAAGCAGTTTGTAGGTGCACGCTTATTTTAACTAATTAACTTTATTTAAAACTTAAATGCTAATAATAATAAATTAATTTCTCTACAAAAATGTGCACAATTGTAATTTGAACACAGGCATAGCACTTATGTTATATTTTAGTTTTTCTTTAATGTAAGTAAGTAATTTGTCTAATGTCTGATAATGTGCCGTTCTAAATAAAAAAAAAACAAAAAACACACAAACTTAATATTAGGTATTCCAAATAAGGCACCAAAGGGACTTAAATCATGAATTAAATTTTTTTCAAAACTGTAAGTGCAAGCGGTTCATCAAAATCGTTCCAGCAAGCGTTAAAACTAAACAAGCAGTTTTACTTTGTAACAAATAACATCAGTAGACACCGCTTAGTTTATCTCAATTTAATTAATCCTACTAATATTATAAATGTGAAAGTTTGTGAGTATGGATGTATGCATGTTTGTTACGTACTCTTTCACGCAAAAACTAATAAACGGTTTTGGTTTAAATTTGGCAAACTACTAAACGGATTTGGTAGATAGCCTGTATTAAAACATACGATACTTTTGATCCCGATATTCCCACAGGAACGGGAACCACGTGGATGAAACCGCGGGCAGCTGTTAGTCTTCTATATCTATACCAAAATCCATAAAGACTAACTAGACGTTAAAAGTTAAACAAACTTAAGATGTCTTATATTTACAACTAGCGGCCGCCCGCGGTTCCACCCACGTGGTTCCCGTTCCCGTGGGAATATCGGGATAAAATTATTATATTTGTTTTTTTCAGCCTATAATCTATCTCTGGTGCAAATTTCATCTAGATCCGTTCAGTAGTTTTTGCGTGAAAGAATAAAAAACATCTATCAACATCAACTTACAAACTTTCGCATTTATAATATATTCGTAGGATATCAGTATAGACGCGACATATCCTTATTTCATTCCATCCGCTAAGTAGAATAATACCTGAAAGGGGAGACAGGGATACATATGGAGGCTCTCCCCCGAGCATATCATCGCATATTGGGCTGCGTGAAATTTTCATAACGCGCCTCCCGCGGGTAGGCTGGGCTCCATCGGTACAGTATCGATGATTTTGTGGCGTGTAGGGTGTTTAATGGTGAATTGGGGGTTAAGTGCGTGTTTGTTGCTGGTGTTTAGTGCTTTTGTTTTTAGAAGTAAGGGAAGGGGATAAAAAAAAGTGTACGTTACGACGTGACTTGTTTGTCAAGATTGTTTTTCTTGAATTAGAGGGATTAGGTATTAGGTTTGAAATTTTGACTAACTAGCTGTCTAATGCTTGGTTCCCGTTCCCGTGGTAATATCGGGGTAAATAATGGTATATGCTGTGTCACTCACGGATAATAAATAAATAAATAAATATGGTGGGGGTTAGAATTGTCATAATCGGTTATCATCCTACTATCCTACTAATATTTATAAATATGAAAGTTTAGATGTTTGGATGTTTGTTACTCAATCACGCCAAATCGGCTGAACAGATTTGGCTGAATTTGGGACACAGATACTTTGTAGCCTGGAGAGGAACATAGACTACTTTTTACCCCGGAAAAAGTCACATTCCTGCGGGCTAACGTCGTGTAGTCCTCGCAGGCGAAGCCGCGGGCGGAAAGCTGGTATTCAATATTTTCTAAATACAAACTTACAACTTTACCTGTTTTATTATTAATGTAGATTAGTGATGATAATTACTTCTGGCCGATTTTGGCTACGGCGATTCAATGGCAGTATTGATGTCTCTGGTCGGCTCTTATGTGGCCTTCTTTGAGAAGGTCCTCGCGTATTACAACAAATTTCTAACGTTCAATTCAATGCTTGTACGCTGTGTTAGTAGTTCGTAAAATATTATAAAGAGGAAGGATTTGATTGTTTGTTTGTTTGCATCGAATAAGCTCCGAAACTACTGGATCGATTTAGAAAATTCTTTGATCATTAGAAAGCTAATACATTCTTCCCGAGTGACATTGGCTATATTTTATCCCGATATTCCCACGGGAACGGGTACCACGCGGGTAAAACCGCGAGGATCCGCTAGTAAATAATAATAATGTAAATTTTTTTCAAGGAAATATAATAATATCCTCTTCCGGACCCATGGCGGCTTATGCCGCGGATCTGAAGAAAAAAATGAGTAGGGGACTCTTTTTTTTCTAACTATTGCAGTTTTTTGATTTTTTTAATGCGGTTTTCGATGTTCAAAAGAGAGATAAACTCGTCGTGCTGTAAAAATAAACTATAATATGTGATCCGGAAAAAAATAAATAAATAAAAACTTTTGAATTTTGAGTTTTTTTCAAAACGGAAGTAATTAAATTTTTGAAAATTTCGAAAAAAACCAAAAACATTGTATATCCTTTTATTATATTTTTATTCGATAGGTTTTTTTATGTAGATTCTAAATATATATACTTTTTATATGTTATTTCATCGATAACTATGTGAAAAAAATTGATTTCGAATGTACCGCACTATTGTCATTTGTTTACACAAAGGTAGAGTTTGAACGACGATTATAAAAACAAAACATGTCGTAAAACTGTCCATTAGCTTAACTTTATTGCTTTTGCTAATCAGCTACTCATAAATGTAACCAAAGACCTCGTAAGTATAACCAGATGTTCGGGAGTGCGATAGCGCGCTCTTAAGTGCTTTGTTTACATAAAAAAATGGGCCATATAAAAAAACCCAGGTCCTCCCAAGGATATGGAGTCTCTACACCGAGCATAGGTATCGCAATTCGGCTGCGCAAATCTTCATAACGCACCTCCCGCGGGTAGGCGGGTAGGCTGGGCTATATCGGTAATCATCAGCATCGATGATTTTGTGGCGTGTAGGATGTTTAATAATAGTGAATTGTGGGTCAAAGAAAGGTATCGAATATTTTTTTCAAAATTATTATCTAACTAACGTACTGTTTAATTACTAACTGCCATTATTCAATGATTTATAAGCCGGTAGCTTCAAACCATAAACTTATTTATACTAATAAGTTTATGCTTCAAACATAAGTGGATAAAGTCCTATGTAGGTAGGTATGTTATAATTAGATTGTTATTCGGCCGAAGAGTCTGGTTGTATTATGTTCACATTAATATTTCTATTGCGGATATATTGTTTTATGAAAAGTCAGCGCCTCTCTACCTAAATGAATGTTATGATAATGCAAGCTTCAATAAAAAGGTAATAATTAAAAAAACACTGTTGGTTAACAAAAGTAAAACAAATAAATACAACATTTTTTTTTTTCAGATAACAGCTTAGGTAACTCGTTATTTATATTTAAGTATAATAATTCAAAAATGTCATTGTTTTTGGTTTTGCTTTTTTTTCAACATTTTTCTAAGTACCTATTGTATTTTCGATTTAAAACCCTAAATGGTAAATTAAAATATTAACAACAGTCATCATACTGTTGTTAACTATTTTAATTAGCCATATAAACTTTTCTAGCGTATAGTTGGAAACGATGATTATTATTAGCTATTATATAGCTGATACTATCAGCTAATGGCATAATCATCGTTTCACGTATTACGTGAAAAATAAAAGTGGTCACACCCTTAAGTTTCCCTTTCTTAACCTCAACTTCGCGTGTAAAATACCCAATACCACTTTACGTATTCTGTGAATCTTCTAATCTTTCTGAAGCGATGCAAAATAGCAATATAATATTTTACGTACCCGCCGTCCGCCCTTAAGCTCGTAAATTTACACTTTTGAAATATGGCCCTTTTTATAACCTCTCAAGTTATGTATTTCCGATAAAGTGTATCAGCGTATTTAGGTCCGTTTTTATGTATTTTCGTACTGAATGTGACGGCTTTATGTATTGGGTGAATAAAAATATTTACGTTGATGAGGTAGACGCATAAGGTTGATTATGGAGAGTATTTTGTAGCAGTTGATAACAAAATAAATAGTTTTTCATACTTACATAATATTTTAGTAGTTCATACTATACGGTTTTAGGAGTTCATTTGTTTCTGCCATCTGAGACAAAATATTAAAATTTTGTGGATCCGCATTTTCACATTATCATCTATTTTTTAAACAAAATTGTGTGTTTGTGTCGGATTACATTACGAACACAAAAATTACTTTTAAACTTGGTACATCTTTGTAAAATATTAAAATGATTATGATAATTTTAAATAAAGATTAAAAAGAACAAATCCAAAGCTCAAAGCACAATAATCATAATGTTCAAAGTGTTCGTTTACTGACTCAATTTATCTTTACGTAACAAGAAAAGTAAATTATTAGAAGTTATTTTAATTTTTAGTTTTTTTGCATTCACAATAACGCTGACTATACAGCGAGTAAGAAGTATTGGATAAATTCGACGCTTCTCGTAACGACTCCGTAGCTCAGTGGTTAGAGCAGTCGGTCGCCCGGAAAGCGAAAGGTCATGGGTTCGTGTCCCATCGGAGCTGGTTGTGAGACGGGTCGATTTTTTCTAAATACTTCATTTTCCATTTTTCTAAATTATTAGAAGTTGATAAAATTAATTAGGTATAGATAATAAATATTATAACATGATTCATTTATATTATTTGTTCTTTTTGACTAATATTGAAGTAGGTTTAATATCGGTTACATCTCTTCAACCCTTCCTATTTTCGAGTATAGGTACTTAGACCGGATTGGGGCGCTTTTGGCGCTAGTTACATACAGTACCTACATTTTTTGTTCTAAAGTTATATTGAAATCTTAGTTTTCGTTTACGATCGCGCGAAGTCTTATCTGGCGCGATAAGACTTTCAACACCGATCCCAGAGGTCCTAGACTAGTGGCTTTATATTATCGATATCGCCAGTAAAATAGAAAGAAAATGTCTGAGATTGACATTAGCGGTCACGTGACATTTCGATCGCTAATGTCAATCCCATACATTAGTCTTTCTATTCTTCTGGCGATATCGATAATAGAAAGCCACATGTCTACAGGGGCCAAAAAGCTTAGACTAAATACTGAGGTAACTGGAGAGTGCAGTACTAACACTTTTTTGTGGCACTGAGGTTATGGTTGTCTTCCGTCTCACCTACACTTTGAAAAAATACGTATGGTCATATGAGACAACTGACAGCCGTTGTACTGACAGTTGTTTTAACGACCGATTTGGCGCAGAGGTAGGCTTACCCACCGTCTGCGCCAGTGATCTCGGGTTCGATTCCCGAACAAGACAAATATTTGTGTGCATGAACATGTATATTTGTCTTGGTCTGGGTGTTAACTATGTATCATCATCATCATCATCATCAGCCATTTAATGTCCCCACTGCTGGGGCACTGGCCTTCCTTATGGATGAATAAGGCGAATGAGCCATGACTATATAATAACTATGTATAATATGTATGTATTTACAAACAAAAAGTATTTAAGTATATATTTATCCGTTATCAAGTTTTCCATGATACAGTTTCTTAATGAAATTAACATGGGCTTAGATAATTAGTGTGAATGTAAGAAACTATTTATTTATTATTATTTACCACATACTAAATGTCAAATTTGCTGGGCACCAGTTACCTCAGTATTTAGTCTAAACTTTTCGACAGGGGCAGTTCCACAGATTAACGACAATTTATACGTCACGTGACGTCACGTCAGTGGGCAAAACGATGACAACACTATGGGACAAAATGAAGGACCAAATCTAATGACCAATCACGCACGCAATCGTCTCTTGTTTATCCCACGATGCAATCAACCTGTTGAGTAGGCATTATAACGAGATTCCTTTGCTTTTTTGTTTCGTCATATGCGTGTTTTGTGCGCGTTTGTTTTCCGTTTGGTGTTTTAATAAGAAAATTTTGTCGTGACTGAAATAGAGAATTTTCAATTGAAAATGGAAAAATTAAAACCGCCTTCAAAATAAATGCCACCAAAAAGTAAGAAATAATCCCTCTTATACTGTATTCACACCAAATAAAGTAAGTAGGTACCTACTTTGCAGTCGAGCGGGCGGGTTTTAACAAAAACAAAAAAAATGTACCTACATGTTTCACCCGCCCGCCTTCAAAGAACTTACGTTATTTTGTGTGAATCCTTACTTATATATATTATAAATGCGTCTCTGTCTGTCTGTGTGTTACACAATCACACCTAAACTACTGAACCGATTTGAATGAATTTTGGTACAGAGATAGTCTAGAGCCTGAGAAAGGACATAGGCTACTTTTTATTCCTGAAATATATCACCTTCCCGCGGGATAACGTCGTGTAGTACACGCGGGCGAAGCCGCGGGCGGAAGGCTAGTACAGTATAAGAGGGATTATTTCTTACTTTTTTGTGGCATTTTTTTGAAGGCGGTTTTAATTTTTTATAACAATAAATTTTATTTCACTTTTTTTAGAACATCATGCAGGCAATTTTAGTGTATCCAGTAGGGCTAACATGACGGCAACGAGATAACACGAGATAGTTTGTCGCGCGCCTTCCAACCAATCAGCAGTCACGCGCGCTATCTACGAGCGATCTGAATGGTCGAAAGTAATGCGACAAACTATCTCGTGCTATCTCGTTGCTGGCATGTTAGCCCTACTGGTAAATAGATAGATAGTAAGGATGTACACATAAACCGCATCAATCAAAAATACTTGTCTGATGAAAACTGCATCAAAGTCGGTTCAGCCAAACGTGTGATAATCGCGGACAAACATACATACATACATACGGAACAAACTGAGAACCTCTTTTGTTGAAGTCGGTTATAATACCAAAACCTTCCACTAAATGTAACAAAATACTTTTCTGAAAACCGCATCTCGAAAACAAACATACATATATGAATCTGGATCTGGGTTGGTCTGGGTGTTTACTATGTATATTAAGTATGTATTTACAAACAAAAAGTATTTAAGTATATATCTATCCGTTATCAAGTTTTCCATGATACAGTTTCTTAATGAAATTAAAATGGGCTTAGATAATTGGTGTGAATATAAGAAGTTATTTATTTATTTTATTTCTTTATTTTATGAATCAAACAGAGAACCTCTTTTTTTAAGTCGGTTATAATACCTTAGGGTATACCCTTATCAACAAAACAAGAATCATCTAAATCGGCTTATAAACAAAGGAGTTATGCCTAAAGGTACGTAAAAACTCGTGCAATGGTTACCTAACAAAGTACAGTATTTTCAGGATAACTTGAAAACTATTAAACCGATTTCAAAATTTAAAAAATGGGACTAATTTGGTAACTAGCCTATAACCCTTTGAATCATTTCAATCAATCCCTCGCTCCTGCTTACTTTGAATGATAAAAGTAAACTTAAAAAATTATAAATTAAGTGTAGCATTTTGAAAGAAAGTAGGTAATAAAAAATAACTTTGAAGTTGTTACTTTGCTTTGAAAATGATAATATCACCTAAAATGCCATGGTGTCAATCGCATCAATTTACTACTTAACTTTTTAACGTAAAAAATAAAATAACCAGGAAGTTCTCGAAAATGAGATTACTGTTTTAAGCGCTACAATACCTACAACTGTATTTAAATAAAAAAGAAGTAAATTTTCTCATCTTCCTTTTAATACACTATAATATGGTACCTATTCACTGCGGTCCTTTATACCTAAGTATATTTAAAACAGCAAAAAAAACTATAGGCGAAAGCCCCTCTGAAGTATTGTAACATAATGAAACTTTTTTCTTATTTTTTGGATATCTACACCTAAATGCACATCACGGAATGAAACTTACTCCCTATATATATGTATATTTAAACCCAAAGAAAATAGGGTAAAAGCCCTTCTGCCTCACCCCTCTGAACTATTTTCAGTGTAACCGAATAAAACCGATTAGTTTCACGAATATTTTAGGCGTTTTCATGTCACACTGCATCATGGCGGAAAAGGGTGTGTAACGAGATTCCGCAGCCCTAATCCAGTTATATCTGGTATGATTCATGAGCTGAATTTTCACCTGGTTATTTGCGACTTTATTGCTGAAAGAATAGAGACGAAAGTTCATTGTAATATGTGATATGTTTAGGCTGTGTGCTATTGGAATAAAGGTAGTTTTGTTGGTTTATAGTTTGTAAAAACGGGGAAAAGCATTTCTTTACAGGCAAATATATCATACTTTGTTTTTAAATAAAAATTGTATTAGGAAATTAACGTAAAAATAACAAATTCTTTGATGATACCATTTTCTTAAAATTTTTACTTTTTTGCATTCACAATGCAAATTTTATGATAGAAAAATGGAAAATGAAGTATTTAGAAAAAATCGACCCGTCTCACAATGGATCTCACGTGGGTTCGAGTCCCATCGGAGCTGATTGTGAGACGGGTCGATTTTTTCTAAATACTTCATTTTCCATTTTGATACCATTTTCGTTATTATTTGATTGTAATATTGCTTGGTTTCGTTAAAGTCATGTTGTTATTCAAATTCTGAAATGTCTGAATACAATAACAGATTCATACCGAGAATTCAAATACTTAAACCGAATATAAAAGTCACAAAGACGTAGAAAGCAAAGAAAATTAACAATAATAAGCGAAGTAATCTCATTCATCATCATCTCCCTAATTTGAATCTCCAAAATAATTACTGGAAGAAAAATTAACAATTTAACTCGAATCGAAGGGGTTCGCGGAGGTAATCCCTTTATGATATTACCCCACTGGGCATTCAACCCTACTCTTGGCTGGACCAGAGAATATCATAAATTTATCCCCTCATAATAGTGTATTTATCCTTTATGGCAAATTGTTTTAAAAGGTGTTTTCACCTCTCCAGCTCGAAAAGGGCGCTTTTGGCGCCTAAAAACTCGCAGCAAAATCGACTTTTGCTGCGAGCGTGAGGCAAAGTGTTTTTTTAATTTCTTACACCAATTTTTTAAATAATTAAGAAAAAAGAAATAGAGTGACAAGGATGAGACTTTTAAAATTAGTATGAGCAAAAAGGATAGATAGATAGCTTTATGTCGATGGACATGAAATATAAAGCTTAAAAAATAAATACACGGATACCAAAGGTTCGAAATAAAGAGTATGGACGAAATGAGGTCGCATGCATGATATAAATAATAATAATATAATAATAATAAATGCATTTATTTCAAACAATGTAAATATAAAAAAAGAAAAATTTATGAATTCTAATAACAAATTATATAAATAAGATTGTACTACTATTGATTTTTATTAAACACGCAATATTTAAAATAAATAATAATATGAAGTGAACATTAAGCCACTTACTAATATCAGTTTTTGAACGCAATGCAAACAGTTATTATTAATTTTGTAATTTTGATGTTTTCTTTATTGTTAAATGTTGCCTTCAATGTTGTTTTTCTGACCTGTAGGACACTTTTCTCGCTGGTAGAGGTGAAAAGTTGTATGTTTAACACGAGAGCAAAATTTTCTGATGTCTCGTGCCTTTAAATCACTCACTGAGCTCAGTAGTCTATATTTGAATCACTCGCTACGCTCGTGATTCAATTTTAGACTACTTCGCTAGTTCGTGATTTAAATTCAGCACTCGCAGCGAAAAATGATTTTGCTCACTTGTATAACAAATAACTATTTCTCCTTTTGTAATAATTTCCTTCCTTTTATTCTTTTTTTATTTATATTGTTATACACAACGGTGAAGCACTAAGCCTTCATCACTTCGACTCGACTCGACTGATAGGTATGGAACAGCTGATTTTTTTTCTGGGGGTTCCGTGATTGGCCCCATAGTAAAAATTTATCGTATTGATGAATACTATCATCCCCTAAAATCTTTGTAATTAAAATTTAGTGGAGTATAATGCTGAAAACGTCTTTGTTATGTCAGACTTAGATAAAATTGTACCCCCACGAGGAATCGAACTCCGGACCTCTGAGTCTGTAACCGGTGGTGGTTTGAACCTCTAGATCACAGAGGCGGTTCTTTTGAAAATATAAAATTGACTGGTAGAAAACGCCTTATGGCATTAAGTCCGCCTTTTGTATCCTTTTGCAATAAAGTTTAAATAAATAAAAATGAAGTAGGTATTTAGGAAAAATCGACCCGTCTCACAACCAGCTCCGATGGGACTCGAACCCACGACCTTTTGCTATCCGGGCGACTGACTGCTCTAACCACTGAGCTACGGAGTCGTTACGTAACGACTTTTTCTAAATACTATTTTCAATTTTTCAATTATAAAAATTGTATTGTAAATGCAAAAAACGTAAAAAATTTAATAACATGATTTGTAGCTTTTATATGTTTTGCGAGTGTGTGTGTTGTAATGTAACTACAATTTACAAAATACGGAATCTTATCTTGCGTAGGTACTAATATTATAAATGCGAAAGTTTGGATGTTTGTGGCATTCATGGCGAAACGGCAGAACGGATCTGAATAAAATTTGGTAAAGAGTTGATTTAATCTGGTATAGCATATAGGCTACTTTTTACCCGGGAAAATATCTCATTCCTACGGGAATATTGTGTGCACAGAACACGGAAAGATTTTTTTCTCTTACTTTCCATGTTCTGTGATTGTGTGCTTACCACCGGCAAAGCCACGGACGTAAAACTAGTGAGTATAATTAGGTATATAATATAGGTAGGTAATGGTATAAGAGGAAGTCAGAAAGAAGCTCCAGTGTCAGAGTTCATGAGAGGAAACCGGCTGTCATGTTATGGTGAGGGATGAATGAAGTTATGATTCCCGACCGAAATAGGCACGCTAACGCTTGCTTGGCCGCGCGCGATACACTTCACGCGGACGCAGCGCCAGCCGGCAGTGAACTGTGAACTCGCGAGCGCCCGCGTATGTCGGCCGGAATCCCTCGGCTATTCAAAGACAATTATTTTCGTATATTTTCCATTAACTAAAACCAAGAATAAGTACCTACTGCAAGTAAAAGGATATTTGGATTACGATTAGACGGATGTTTAGGATTTTATTTGACACAGTAAAATATCACCAATCGGAAAAAAACGGCCGGAAGCACTAGATAAGTACCTGTAAAATAACATATATTTTTTTTTCAAATTTTAAGTAAGTACTTACTTCTGATTTGCGAATACCTACTCCATAATTCAAAATACCCTATTTTGGGGAATCCCAGTCTTAATGTTGTGAAGAATGTCCAGTACCTACTGTATTTGAATGTGATGAGATCGTGAAAGATGATGTGTGCCAGCAGAAAGGGAGCACAGCCGAGGTGACGGCTGGCAGAGATAAAAGAAAATTAGATACTGTGCCGAACTAAATTTTATTAATCCACGAACTTGGGGATGCGTGTAGCCTTAATCTCACCTGATGTTAAGGCGCATGGAGTCGTGAAACGATCATTTTTGAGGCCCTAAAACTCATAAATTAGCCTACTGAGGAATCCAGAATGAATATATATTAAATATTGATATATAAACTTCAATCTGAGCATTTAAAAAAACATAGTCTTTTAGATACTATTAAAAAAAACATTGAAATGAAGCTGTTTTCAACTTGAAATACGCTACTGCTTTTAGAAGATTTCCAGTAGATCGATCCAGCGTCACTGGATTGCCGCGCTGGATTGGCACTGGATCAATGTAAACATGCTTTACTGGACGCTGTACTGGATTGAAACATGTTTACATTGATCCAGTGCCAGTCCAGTGCCGACACTGGATCGATCTACTGGATCAATGTAAATCAGCCTTAAGGGCGTGTTCGAACGACACGCGTCGATCACGCACAGAACCCGCACACGCGTTCTGCTCGCCTTTCACCAGCGCAAAATCAGCGCACGCCTCGCGCCCGCTTATGGCTGCGTTCAGACGACACGCACCCGCTAAGTGTACACTAGTGACTGGACTAGTTCGTTCAGTAGACATAGATGTAGCGCGGGCACAAGGCGTGTGCTGGGTGGGTGCAGGGCGGCTGTAGGGCGGACGCGAGGCGGGCGCGAGGCGGGCGCTTGGCGTGTTCGGGTGGACTTCGATAAATGCAATTTGAGATCTATTGATGTGTCATAAGACTTAAAATATATACAATGAATTTCAAGGCGGGTTAGACGCGGGTGCTCAGCGCGTGGCGTGCGCTTAGCCCTGACAAACATCGTTGTTATGGCGTCAGACTTATATAAGATGGTGGTAGCCAAGAGAAAAAAACTTTCCGTGGTCTGTGGTGTTAGCTGACCAGGCGGACTTATAACAAGTCCTACCACCAACCAAACCGAATACAATAGGTACCCCCACTGGAAATCGAACCCAGGACCTCTTGGTCTGATACTGGTGGAGACCACAGAGGCGGTAAATTTTTTTAAAATTTAGAAAGGAACATGTCGTTAAAAAAATTATGAATAGAGAGGTTAAAATTACTTATAATGTAACTGATAACTACTTACTTCAACATCATCATTTTGTAATGCTGTAACAACAATTTTATTCAAAATTCATTTTGCGATTTTATCGTGATTTTAATTTCAGTAATTACAAATAAACAGTTAGCTTCTACCAACATTCGAGCTATATCTTTTTAATTGAAATCACGACTATGAACAATAAAACAGTCTTAAATTGCGGGAACTTATGAATAAATAAAATCTCATTAAAATTTTACCATTTCAAATTGCTCATACAGGGTATGGGATTATAATACATAATAAACCATTAAAGTGAGCAATAATCAAAGTTTTCCGACCATAATAATCTGCAATTACCTACAACAGTTGATTACATGGAAATTCGATTTAAGAGCAGCCATATTTGAATCCGACCGCAAGATTTTAAACTTAAAAAATGGAACATCAAAAGCGTTACAAGGTAGCAGTTACACGTTTCTCTTTTCAAAATTACATTCAAGATGGCGGCATGGTTATTTAAAATTCGAAACTCAATTACGTTTGGAGGCTCAGGATTGGACGTTCAGTAATAGACGATAATAATCAGTATTTATTATAATAGATCGATTTGTATTAAATGGGCCGTGAGATGAGATCATATGTATATCCCGGTGGTTGATTCGAAATTCATAATCGACATAATTATCGTAAATCGTAGTTTATTTTGCTGCGGTAATTTCAAATACATTACAAATTCATTTAAAATTGTTCGACCGTGAAGTAGATAGTAGGTAAATGATATTAGGTAGCTTATATGACATATAAGCTACCTAATATCATTTACCTACTATCTATTTACACACATTGTGTGCTCTTGAAATTAGTTTCATAATCAAGATTTTCCTTTACTTGACTTTTTCTCTCTTGTTATTTTGTTTATGAGAAGAAGCCTAAGATGGAGCGAGCTTACCCAGAAGCAGCCTATTCACTCTAGCTTTCAAAATTTTAGGGTTGTAGTCATTCGGGAATATAGACGCAGGCAGGGTATTCCATTCCTTGGCGGTGCGCATCACAAAGGATGAAGAAAAGCGCTTGGTACGCATTCGCGGGATGTTGACCAAGTAAGGATGATAGCCCGTTGTGCGTCTAGACTCTCGGTGGTAGATCGGGGATGGTGGAATGAGCTCATGCAGCTCAGAAGCACACTCACCGAAGTACAGCCTGTAAAATACCGACAAGCAAGCTACTTTACGTCGATGGGTTAGACTATGGAGTTTGGTTTGAACCAGCTTATCGTCTCCGATTAGTTTCTTCGCTCTGCGTTCCACTGAGTCAAGTGCTGCTAACTGGTATTTCGCTGAACCATCCCAGAGGTGAGAGCAATACTCCATGCATGACCGGACTTGCGCTTTGTAAAGAGTTAAAAGCTGTCCCGGCGTGAAGTATCGCTTAACCTTATTCAGGATTCCCAGCTTTTTGGCAGCAGTTTGAGCTTTGCACTCAATGTTGTCGCCGAAGTTAAGGTCCGATGTTAACTTCATGCTAAGAAGATCTAAGTTGTCGGTAACTGATACAGTTGTACCACGGAAAGAAGGAGTCAGGGTAAAAGGACTCCTTTTTGCGGTAAAAAGACACGCCTGTGTTTTGGTGGCATTAAAATTGACCATATTATCGTCACCCCATTGAGCAACATGGCTTAAAGTCAAGTTTGTTCGCTCTACCATGGCCTCTCTCAAAGAACGGACTTCCTCACTGCTGGCTTTTGCGCTTGAATAATATCTTTCTGTGACGGTGCTGTCGTCAGCATACCCAACAATTCCGGGCAGAAGCAGATCGTTGATGTGCAGCAAAAAGAGGGTCGCAGAGAGAACGGATCCCTGAGGAACTCCGGCATCGATAGCCATCAGGTCAGAACAACAGCCGTCGATGACGACTCTGATCGACCGCTCACTCAGGAAATCTGAAATCCAGCCACAAAAGTCAGCAGAAATACCGTATGCTGAGCATACCAGCGTGCCAGACCTGGTCGAAGGCTTTCGAAATGTCAAGCGAAACAGCAAGTGCCTCACCATGTTTTTCAATTGCCTCGCCCCAGCAATGCGTAACGTACACCAGAAGATCCCCAGTTGACCGACCACGGCGGAAACCATATTGGTGGTCACTGAGTAGGTCGTTGGTTTCAAGGTACGATAGCAGCTTATTATTAAGAACCCTTTCCATTACCTTACAGAGTATGGAGGTGATAGCTATCGGTCTGTAGTTGGAGGGGTCGGCACGGTCACCCTTCTTGGGCACAGGTTGGACATTCGCAACTTTCCACGACTTGGGAACCGATTTTTTATGCAGGGAAAGGCGGTACAGGCGTGTCAAAACAGGAGACAACTCAGGCGCACTGAGTTTCAGCACTCTAGCTGGAATTCCATCGGGGCCGCTGGCCTTATTCACGTCCAAGTTTAGCAGGGCTCTTCTGCTTTGACGCCAAGAAATCGGTTCTGACCTCTTTCGTGTGAATGGTGATCCTCGGCATGGAGGCGTCACAGTGAGGGATATTAGGTGGATTTTTAGAGCCAGCATCAAGGCGTGAGTTGCTCGCGAAATGAGAGGCAAATAAATTTGCCTTTTCTGCCGCGGTATGGGCCAGCGTGTCGTCAGGTCGCAGCATGGGAGGCAAAGAGGAGCGGCAGAAATTTGATTCGACCGATTTAGACAGGGACCAGAACTGCTTACTACCAGCTGGATACGATGCTAGTTTGGTTCCTATGCGGCTTACGTGGTCGAATCGAGCTTTACGAATCACTCGTTTGCATAACCTGGCTGCGGAATTGAAAGCTTTCTTCTTCGCACGAACCCTCCGTGCATGTGCTTTTTGGTCGCGAACTTGTACCCATGCTTGATATGCGGACTCTTTACGCGCTTCTGCGCGAGCACTGTAATAAATCAGTTCGATTCGTTTAATATTAAACATTTAGACATTGAGCTTTTGTGTTATTTAGTATATCTTTTGTTTTCCCGACGCTCGCTGTGACACCTTTGAACAGCCTGCGGTAACCGAATGACTCATTTATCCCGTCTTCATATTTTATCAATAATATTTCTATGATATTACATATAATATTTTTAATGGCATTCACCTTTATCTTTAGTACCTATTTCAAACCAAATGAATGAAATAAAAAGTGTCCTAGGTGAGCGGAGTAAAACACATGGCACTTTAGTAACATATTGGGCAGGAGACCCCTTTGTGGCCACTTTAAGGATTTTTTCACTTTGAAGCACTTACTGCTAAATGGTCTTAGGTTCACCTTTATCTTTAGTACCTATTTTAAACCAAAATGAATGAAATAAAAAGTGTCTTATGTGAGCGGAGTAAAACACATGGCACTTTAGTTACATATTGGGCAGGAGACCCCTTTGTGGCCACTTTAAGGATTTTTTCACTTTGAAGCACTTACTGCTAAATGGTCTTAGGTTCACCTTTATCTTTAGTACCTATTTTAAACCAAAATGAATGAAATAAAAAGTGTCTAAGGTGAGCGGAGTAAAACACACGGCACTTTAGTTACATATTGGGCAGGAGACCCCTTTGTGGCCACTTTAAGGATTTTTTCACTTTGAAGCACTTACTGCTAAATGGTCTTAGGTATTTAAGACAAAAATGCTATCAAAATTTATTGAGAATTTATCTACCTTTAAAGGTCGTCTTTCAAATCTAAAACAATAAACTAGTTTTATGTATATAACACAAAATGTGCGAAAGGCACCAAATGCCCAAAGGTACCAATTAATTTTATTCTAAAAACCAAAGATTTATAATAACTTTTATCATTAACAAATTTCTTATAATTTTAGTACCTACATTTGTAGAAAATAGCACATCTTGTAAAGGAAGACTACGGTACTTAATGGTGTGTCTTCCTTTCGGGCTAAGTTTTGTTAGTCCCTGGACTACTGTCCAACATATGTAAGAAGGAAGTTCTATAAACAACAAAAAAAATGGCGTGTATTGAAAAAATATTCGTGTCACATAAGGATTTCTAACAATAATTATACCTTAAAATTCCTTCTTTTAATTACCATTGGCAAAATTAACTAAAAGTTATTTAAGTATAAAAGTTTAATAGCAAAAAGTGGCCAGAACCGTGACAGTGGCCAAAACCGGGGCTTTTGTCCTATTTCTTGAAATCGTTTTCTCATAAATATTTAACAAAACAAACATGTTTCTTGTAAATACAAAAGCCTCGGTTACATAAACCCTCAATTATTCAACATTCAAATTACAAATTCAAGTGCCGCATTTTTGTTTTTAAACATGGAACGTATTAAAGGGCGCGCTCCCATTGGCCAGCCAGCGTAATGGCCGATTTACGTGACCACAAATTGCTGCAATTGTGAGGGTGTTACTTTGTTTCTAGGCCGCAATGTCTCGCTTAATTTCTTTTTGATCGGTCTAACCGGTCAGTCTTACGTTATGTAAAGGAAACTTTTTGTAGTTGGTACTATTTTGTGTAGGTAGTATTGTAGTTCGTGGTGTGGCTTCTTTTATACATGATATTATTGCATTTTTTTTCTTAGCGAAATCAAGACATTTTATTCTATGTCTACTAATTTTAAAATTATGTACCAGTGTGCACTCGCCGCCGGAACGACGCGACGAGACAATGTGCCGTCATTGTGTGCACATAGAATCTTTATAGTCTACTAGATATGGTAAAACAAAGTTATCTAACACATCTAATTTTATATCTTGACAATAAGATTAAATACAGAATTTGACACAATGCTGAAATTTATACTATTTAGTCGTTTACGGAGTATTTAGACCGACCAATGAAATGCCGTAGCAGTAGGCGTACCTAGAAGCTCGAAATATAAACTACATCTAGGTAAATTCCGGTGAAGCTAGTATTCAATCTTGGTAAACAGCGAATGCGGTAGTTACAGTCGAACCAATTGAATCATAGCTTAATTAATTTTTTTTTATAACTATGTAAAAGTATTATATACTTATAAAAAAACTATATGTGGAAACTTTTAAAATAGCTTTTGATTACTGAATTATAAAATATTATGTAAAATAATAAATAATAATGAATTTCAATCAAATCACACCAATGAGCGATTTTCTGAGAGGCCATTTAAAAAAAAAAAGCTTCCAATTGCTTCACTAGATGGCGTTGAATAAGTATGTACATGTCTATGGTATATTTTGGTATGAAACATATTTAAATTAATTACTTTTTAAAAACCCAAAGGAAACTAATACTATATTAAATAAGTACTACTGTGAGGAACAGAAACGAAATAGGTAAATTTAAAGATTTAGGTAAATAAATAACTTCTGTCTGACGTTCCGTTTTACGTAAAAAAGTCGCGTCAAAGTAAAATTTATAACGTTCCGTTCCTTCTAACTGCATAGGTGGGACAGCGCCATCTAGTGACTGAGCTTTCAGAAAATCGCCCATTATCTAGCTCATAAGTAGTTACCATTAAACTGTGTTACGGAAACTAGACAACGGATAAATATATACTTATATACTTTTTTTTTGTAAATACATACTTAATATATGAATATTATCTTAATATATAACACCCAGACCAAGACAAATAGACATGTTCATGCACACAAATATTTGTCTTGTTCGGGAATCGAACCCGAGACCTCCGGCGCAGAAGGCAGGTATACTACCCCTGTCGTCTAATAGAAGTGTAAGCAGTAAGTTTCCCATAACAAATAAAATAAAATAAGTTAGCCACCACAAGTTTATTTTCCACCAGATATAAAAACTCAATAAATTTAAAATTCAAACATGTTGACTTAGATACTGTTTTTATACTTTTGATGCTTTCAAACAATTTTTTTGCAAAATGGGCCATGAATTTAAGGACTAAAGGACTAAAGGATTTCAGTAACAGATGAAAAAACCAAAAGTATATACGCCTACTATTTGAAAATACTGTCAATATGTGCACGTGATTGATGCAGTAAAGTTTTTGAAACGAGCTATAGTTTGAGCAAACTTTCAGTCATATGAAAATGGAAGTACCATTTCTACCAGAATGATTTCCCAACAGCTTACCTACACTGCTAAATTTAAAAATTCCTTTGAACACAGCGGAGCTAGCAATAGGACCGTTAAAACCGTGAACATTATGAAAGCGCCTTTGTCCAACGAAATACTTTGTACAGTTAACGGCACATAAATATTGACAGTTGCTCTACAAAAAGAAGTCTTATTTCGTACGCGATAAAGTCGCATAAGGTTCAAGATAAGATAAGATACATTTAGTGTAGTAATAAAAAGTTATTTATTTATTTACAGGGAGCCAATAGGTACTCGAGACAATCCTCTAAGCCAGTCCAGTTTGACAATAAATGTTACTATTGATCACTTGCTTGAGGACAAGCCAATGATGTGCACTGTATTTCATTATCATCATGTCAGCCAAACGACGCCCACTGCTGGGCATAGGCCTCCCCCAAGGATCAAGGATCAAGGATGACCATTTTTTTTATTTAAGTAAATACCTACAATGATCTCGCAAAGATAGAAACATTGGTAAAAGAATTATTTTTCTATCATGAAAACTCCCCTAGATATCACACACAGTTTGAAATACACACACATTGGACTCGCCCAAAAACGCTCCATACTAACGGCTACTCTATTGTGACGTCACGCTAGATTAGTTTGTATGCAATGCAACGCGTAAGAAAGTTCGGCGGCTATATTAAATATTGTGTTTATCAAAATGATTGCGTAGACTAATTTGCCAAACATTTTACGGACTAATTAAAGGTAATAGTTATTTTAATAAGTTTTATACTTTTTAAATGGACTTGCCCAGTAACTTTGAAGGGTCATAAAACTAATAAAACGCAATATATAAAACCAAGAGGTCTACAAGCGACTCTAAAAGTTTAATATTTTTACGTTTTTTATTAGTATTTCGTTATTTTATTTATCAGTCATCATCCCTATTACACGATTACTCTATTTACACGATGCCAATATTGGACTGGTTTAGTGGATTGTCTCAAGTAGTGGCTCTGTGTAATTATGCTGCATTATGAATGTCAAACAAGCTAGAGCGTCGGTTTTCGGTAAAAGTCAACAATAGGAGACGTTGTATTGTCAAACTCGTCAACGACTGTTTTTTTCTCGTTATTTCATTTCGTACTGAGTCGTCAAACTGAAAAATGTCCTTAAAATATTATAATTTAGGTAGGTGGTATCCATTTTATATACCTCTACACTGCATTCTCGTTTGTCATAAAAGCCGATTCAGGTTTTCAATGTATAGCTCCACTCCACATACATATTATCTGACCCGGTGACAGCTGTGACGCAGGAGTCACTTGCATACAATACAAAATTAAATGTCAAAATGGTCAGCAGTATGAAAATTTATTAAGTTCCAAAACTAACCACCGGTTCGAGTTTGATGCACTAAAAAGCCTGTTGTGTTGTTGATTGTACCAAAATGCAGCGTAAGCCCGCTCCGATTGCATTCCGCTTTCAACCGCTGAATTTTCCATGAGGCTTCCCGTTTCCCCGTACCGTAAGTAGTGGGAATCGTTGTTCGCTTGTTGCGTGCAAAATGTATGAGATTATGTCCGTTGTTTTTTTTTTGGACCACTGTCCGGTCCGGTGTAATTGAAAAATGTTGGCTGTCTGTGCCTGCTTTATTGAGTGCCACAGGGCGATAAATTTTGAAAATTTTCGTTATTGGAAAAAATTGCTGACCCTTTTAGTGGAGTGCAGTGATTGTTGTGAATAATTCAGTGGTGCAGTATGTAGCGTGCAGTTGCGGCTCTACTAACTCATTTATTTTTCTGGTAAATAATGAAATTTTATTCGATTGTGTTATCTTCCTACAAATCAAATGCTCTACAAAATATTATATTTGTTCCAATTTCAAACAAAAGGCATAAGTACTTGATTTAAAAATAGGCAATATAATATTCAAAAAAGGCAGTATCTTAAATTTTAACCCCATCTGTGGTCTAGTGGTACTCAGCACCTGTATCAGACCCAGAGCGCCCGGGTCCGATTCCCAGTGGGGGTACATATTTCATTCAGATTGTTTGGTAGTAGACTTGTTTTAAGTCCGCCTGGCTAGCTATCGCCATCTTATCTAAGTCTTACGCCATAGAAACGATGTTTTCAGCATAGTTATGGCGTCTGACTGGCGAAAAGACGGTAACAATGCGCAAAAAGATCGCACTACAAAATTAAAAAGGAGGTAGTATTCATACGCGAGCGGGCGTGAACGAATCCCTCTATCGCAGCTATGGAGCGGCTCCGACAAACCGCAGGTGACGGCTTTCCTATTAGACGTCAGATCAAGTCATAATGATTTTATTTTATTTATTCAGAAAATTCACAGACATTATTTTAATTAGATTACTAACTAGGCAGTACGATGAATAATCTAAGTCTAACATCTTTCCACACATAGAAATATATATTATGTAATGCATTACCTTCGGCACTATACTACAGCTATAAGAATCGGTATATACTTACGTCACCGGAAAATAACAAGAACCGCAAATTTATGAATTTCCTAGGAATTTTATAAATTTACGGAAGTCCTGTAGAACACGTGATAGGTTAGAAATTTAAGGCGATCGCGAAGCGCAGCGTAGTGATCAGAAGCGATTGCCTTAAATGTATAAATTTACGGTTTTTATAATTTTCCGGTGACATATACACAACATATATTTTGTAAGTAATTGTAATTGACTAACTTTACATGTTATTTTTAACTAATGAAGGCAATGATCAATTAATTTCCTTTTTACTTTAGAAGTAGGTACTATTGCAGAAGAGGTCTATATCATTAGCAAACCTATTACCTAAAGCTAACAGCTTTAGCCCAGGGGCCCGATTCTCAGGCATTCGAACTTTTTCAGTGTGGTAATTCGTATGTCGAACATTTTGTTTGTGGTTTCTATTGAAAAGTTAGAACGTTTCAAATAAACTAAGCTGTCCGATGTTCGTATACGAACTCAGCTGTCAAAATGAATTTGTTGACACACAGCCTTCTCTATCGAAGGCGATAGAGATGGCTGTGGTTGACATGTGGGACAGTTTAGTTTGTTTGAAACATGAAGCTCGACTTAATACTGAGGTAACTGGAGAGTGCAGTACGAACAATTTTTTGAATACCACAAATAACACAGTGGCTGTCTACCGTCTCACCTACACTTTAAAAAAATACGTATGGTCATATGAGACAGCTGACAGCCACTACATACATAAATGTCAAATTTGCTGGCGACACTTTTTTCTTCAGGGTGAGAGCTCCAGTTACCTCAGAGTATTAAGTCAAACTTCATGGTTTGAAACGTTCTAACTTTTTAATAGAAACCACAAACAAAATGTTCGACATACGAATTACCACACTGAAAAAGGTCGAATGCCTGAGAATCGGGCCCGATATTGAAAGTATTTAGGCGAAAGTTCGTTCGGGCCATCGGAGCACATAAAATAGGTCTTCGTCTTAATGATAAATTAGTTCGCAATGATAGAGCTCAGGACAGTCAATAGAACCATTCGCAATTTTAACAATATTCAAAATTCATGTATGCGTCTCAGTGTTAACGGCAAAAAGTGAAAGTGTTTACAACGGTGATCATAGTCGATAGAAGGACGATGCGATTTGTAGTCTAAATATTTTAAAAATCTCCTCTGAATAAATTTGATACGAGATTTGTACTGACCATTACGGGATTCCATATTTGACTAGCGAATTCTATCTAGGTGACTCCTTACATAAGCGCAGTACAGGATTTTGATTGATTTCAAATTAAAGAAGTCGGAGGATGTCCTTAAAATAAAACCAAGCATTTTATAGGCTTTACCAACTATGTAATCGACGTGTTTATCAAGCTGTCATGGATGACACCTAGATCTTTTATCTCATTAACAGTAGAAATTGGACAGTTTTTGAGGTGTAATAAATGCGGATTTCCAAATATCAGGGACAATGCCTTCGTTTAGCGAGGGTTTGAATAAAATACAATTTGGAGTGACAAGACTAGACGCGCAATCAACAATAAAAATTGCGGGTATATGGTCAGGACCAGCAGATTTTCATAAATCAAGTACTTTAAGTAATCCTAATACAACACTTGGAGATACCGCAATTAAAGATATACTGCTAGGGCTTAAGATTTCTGTACTAGGCGGAGGAAAAACGGTGTAAAAGTCACGAGGTGAGAAAGTTGATTGAAAATAACTAGCAAACAAATCACTAATATCGTCACCACATGCAGTCCGCCTGGCTGTCTTTCAGCTTCATAACCTTAGGTATACTACCTGACTTATTTTTACTATTTACAATAAATGACCAAAATGATTGGGGATTTTCAACTATAGCGACTCAATTCGAGCAAAGTATGTAGCATAGCACTGTTTTTCTAAGCGTACGGCTATTTGACTTAAAATACTGAAGGAGTTGTAATCTGAAAGGTTGCCTTAAATATTAAACTTTTGTGTAGATTTTTCTTTAATTACTCCATTGATAGCACCGGCATACCATGGTAGATAATGATATGATCTAACAGTTTTTTTAGGTACGTATCTATCTATTAATTCATGTAACTGGTCGTAAAAAGTCTTAACGGCTTGGTCTAGTGTAACTATATCTAAACATCCCAGTAATGCTAAGTATGCCAGTCGACAGCATCCCATTTCGAACAGATCTGTGAATAATCACCCTTGTGATATAGATATTTATGTACAAACATAGTTTCTAGCCCCTGTACTATTTTGACACAATCAACGAAAATATCTAAAGATCTGTAATGAGTATTCTCAGGTACTAATGAAGATGTCGAGCCGAAGACGGAAAGATTCCTCTTCGACATAGCCAAATCCAGAATGCGCTTATTTAAGTTAAGTTGGCCATTGAATTGATTTAACCCACAAGAGCTCATTATATCTAATAATTCGATGATATATGCTCACTATGTGAAGTAGTCTGAGGTATGAAATAACTTCAGTTACTGTGTTTATTTTCAACCCAAGTGATACTATCCCCGAGGTTTAAATCACCTAAAATAGTTATTTAAATTTTTACTTTTTTGCATTCACAATGCAATTTTTATTATTGAAAAATTGAAAATGAAGTATTTTAGAAAGCTTTGGATTTTTATAAAGTATCACATAGGTACTGGTATAAATACCTAACTCATTTGGTAAAATTGGACTGAGATATTACTCGGTTCAATATAAACAGATTTGTATAAGTATTTAGGATTAAATACCTAACTTCAATGTGGGTTTTTTTAATCCTTACTTTTTATATTATAAATGCGAAAATGCGAATATTTATGTCTGTCTGTGTGTTACACAATCACGCCTAAACTACGGAACCGATTTGAATAAAAATTGGTACAGAGATAGTCTAGAGCCTGAGAAAGGACAAAGGCTACTTTTTTATGTGAACAAAGGGCTGTAAGGGGTTGAAATAGGGGATGTAAGTTTGTATGGAAATTACGTCATTTTTAAAGCTAGAAGCTTCAAAATTATTTTATAGGCTTTTGATTAGATAAATTAATACGACATTCAAAGTTTGTAAAAAAACTACCCTAAAGAAGGTGAAAACAGGGGTGAATTTTTTCGTGTGATGACGTCGGCAAAAAAGTTTACGAAAGGGATTTTGATGAAAGTTTTTTTGTTATACAGCTATTGGTCCTTGCCAACATATAGCTATAATTTATTTTGAAAAATGTGATGAGCATTTTCTATTGACGTACAAAGTTTGTAGGTCTTGGTACACCTGCCTGGCTAGCATTACCATCATTATATCACGCGATATGATATAGCACGTCTTGCTGTCTTGCTTCCACCTTAGTGGGATAGGTAAGCAAGACAGCATGACGTGCTATATCATATCGCATGATAAAAGCCGTTCATGCTAGGCCAGCTGATGTAGAACCCTAGCAGCCAGGTTAAACTATATGAGATAGCATTGTTCAGCGTGATAAGTTCTTTCTTTTGACATACTGTTTGTATTGTTTGTATATCCGTCTTTCACGTCAAAACGGAGCAACGGATCGGCGTGTTTTTTTAGTTAGGATATTTTAGGAGCTAGAGAGTGACAAAGACTAATTGATATCCCGGGAAAATATAACTTTCCCTCGAGATAACGTCGTGTAGTACAGGCGGGCGAAACCGCGGGCGGAAGGCTATGTGAAATATTTTTTTAATGTGTTAATATGTATCATAGCGCTAAACTAATATACTTATATAAAATAAATACTTACACAAAAAACGAAAAACCTTATTAGCTAAAATAATGAAAAATGCTGCCGAAAGTCACTATTCCACGCGAACGAAGTCGCGGGCACAGTTAGTAGTAATATAAACTTTTATGGCTCATACTACTTTAAAACCCAGCAAAGTTTCATCAACTGAGGAACTAATGTATGGGTCTCCATACAAAGAATCGGTTCATTGCCTACAACACTAACATAGCGCCTAGCGGGCATGGATCAGTTCCGTCTAACCCCAGATGACGGCTTTCCCAAACTGTTGTGGACTAACTCTTGTGGGTGGTTGTGACATTGTTACTATGTAACTTAAAAAAAAATTGTCATTTTAATTTATTATGGAAATTGAATTGAAATTATTTTCATTTATGTACATTAAATCCTGATAAAAAATTAAAAACACATTAAGTATTTGCACATCGAATTTAGGATAGGGTATGTTGGAAACTGTATATTTAAGATCGTAATGTTATTCTGGCATATATATATAAACGATCATTTACTTACATACAACTTCAGATCATGTCCCAATGACACTGGTACAAAATAGACTAAGGAGTACCTATTTCGAGTGATTCATATTTAAATTTAGGTTTGTTTAACAACACTTATGAACGTCAATGAAGCTACGCCATCGTTGCGAATCGATGGCGTAGCTTATTTTCTAATAAATAATAAGTAAAACAATAATTAGAAAAATTGCTGTTTCTGTAAAACACGGATACCAACATTTCTATAAGACACACCAGCTCACTCACAAAATTATATAATACTAATATAAACCATATCCCAAACACCTTAAACACAAGTAGACATGAGCAGACTCACCCCACTGGCAGCACCCATTCACGAGCATGACGCATGAGCCAGCCATCGCTTCGCTCAACCATAATTTAGGGAACGTAACGACCCGACTCGCGCGACACCACCGCATTATCACCGAACTCGAACAAAAGACGATATAAAAGAAGCAACCTGCAAAAATATGGCAAAAATACTTAATTCGCGCAAAAAGTTGCCAATTCAAAATTCAAAGGAGGTAGCACGAGGTAGATATTTCACGCAAATTAGCTTGCGCAAAATTCAAAAGGAGGCAGTGTATCATATCATACGCGAACTGGCGTTAACAAATACCTCTATCGCAGTGATGGAACGGCTCCGTCTAACCCCAGGTGACGGCTTTCCCAATTAGACGTCAGGCATTCGTCTTGTTGTCCTTACTTTTTCACCTTTGGGGGGGATTTTGGCGCCCGATTAATGTGTAGCAGTTGGCAGCACATAATATATAAGCTTACGAGTGTTTTTTTTTGATTGAATGAGGAAGGAGGTTTTGTTTGAATCATGACTTCTTGTTTATCTTATATAATTTGTGTACCTACTGAATTGGAACTTTTAAATTATTACGATGTTTTCAAGGCTTTTATTAACTACTAGCGCTCCGCCCACGACTTCGTTTGCGTGGTATTACGGATTTCACGAGACTTTTAATTTAAAAAAGTATTTAAATTTTTGGTAATGTAGACATTATTTAAGCTTGCAAAATAATATTTTTTGGCAAGGGTTGCAAAAAAATATTATTTTACAGGAAGCAGAAATATCCATTTTACAACTAATTACAGAGTGGTTTTTTATATATAACTTTGAATTAAATTTTCAATCTGGCATAAAGAATATTTTTCAGTTTTGTATGGAGCCTCGGCTAGGACTTTGTACACTATACCATAGGCAAGCAAAAGATAAATATAATAACTGAAAACTAATTATATCGCTATAAGCTAACGCGTTTGATGGTGCAAAAGCATTATCTAGTCTTAATTTTATGCAACCCCGATTCAATATGGCTGTAAAACATCACACTCACATTAAAAAAAAAGGTTAACATTGACAGATTATCATCAGTCGTCAATATCATCGTTTTTTCGTACAGAAACATCAATGTTTCCGAACGTGATTTAAATATGGTTGCCAGTGTGACCATGGATGGCAAAAAAAAATTATTTTAAAGTTTATTTTTGTACCATTTATCCAGAAAGACAATGAAAATTTATATATTTTATATAACTTTACTATATTTTTTACTATTAGTACGAATAGTGTACAAAGTCCTAGCCGAAAATGAAAAATGTCCTTTTACCAAATAATGACATTTAATTGTTTTAGAAAACTTTGTGTAAATCTGAAAAAAAGCTACAAACGTTGTTTTTGCAGTGACAAAGGTTGTTTTTGCAGGAAGTTGAAAGATTACAAATGATTAAATAAACTTTTACTAATGTAAAACTCTTACTCTTATTTGTAACGACATTGTAATTAAAATAAACATGCCTAAACACTATTCTTCTCCACTACTTTTATCTGAGCCATCAATGTCTACAGGATTTCCATCAGAAGTACAATAATAGAAAGTAAATTAAATTGCGGATGTGATAATGTATGTTGAAATAACCAATATGAATGTGATATGTATGTTTAAGGACTTTCAGACGAGCCATGGTTGATAATGGTCAAGGGCGAGACTCTCGAATAGACCTTAGTGACGAGTTGGGTGTGCTTTCCAGCTAAAGCTGGTGTCTCACCTGAGGGCCTACTCTGAAACCCAAAACCCGAAACTTTGGTAATACCCGTCCCTCTCACTCCTCTAGTCGGGACAGAATCGAGTGAAAGGGGCGGGGCTAACCGAAGTTTCGGATAAGCGTTTCAGAGTACGGTCCCTCCCTGGGACGGGATGGTTCTCCAGCGATGGGCTGCATGCTTCCAAGAAAACTTTGTCAACTTTTAAGCCACGCGACAGTTAAGATATTTCCATACATTGGATGCGATTATTTTTTTCGCGATTAAGTGGTTGGCCCCATAGTAAAAGTATTTCGATGGACACTACCATTCTCTAAAATCTTTGTACAGTCGAGTTACTTAATATCTGAGCACATTCATGAATCAAAAATATCTATGCAATGTCAAATTTCATAGATATCTGATAGCTTTGTGCTATCATAAAATTGTAAAAAATCTTCGACATCATAAGTATGTGATGACGGCATATATTGTCAATAATATCACTTAGTACAGATACAGACTCAAAAAATTGTGCGCAGTTCGTTGTTTATATTATTGAGTGCAAAGTAAAGTTCATAAATATCTATACATTTAGGTACGGAACAGATACATATTATAACTCGGTCGAGGTAACATGACACCTGCAGGTTATACCCATCCCTCTCACTCTCCGGGCATGACAGAATCGAATGAAAGAGATGGGTAGAAGAAATAAGGACATGAATCGTTGGTTCACTGACATTCAGCAATTAATTTGCGATTCAGTTTTTAGAAAGTCATGGTATGAACTATAGCAATTCATTTTAGAAACCTATTTTGGAACGCACCATTTTTGAATCGCTTTCTTAAAGTTGATGGTAGGCACCCTGATGTTTAAATACACATGTTTATGTACTTACAATAATTGATCTCAGTAAAAAGACATTGTCAAAAACTGTTGGTAGTTTACAAGTATTTTTTTCTTTTTGATTTAGGTGTTTACATTTCTTTTTTTTTCTTTCCAGCCTCCTTTCCGATCACGAGGCGAATAGGCCACCCTTACCAGAACCGGACCCCTCCAAAGAGGAAGAAACCTCGGACCTCATTCACGAGACTCCAGATAGCTGAGTTAGAGAAGAGGTTCCACAAGCAGAAGTATTTGGCGTCCGCCGAGAGAGCGTCGTTGGCGAAAACGTTGAAGATGACTGACGCGCAGGTCAAAACGTGGTTCCAGAACAGACGGACGAAGTGGAGGTGAGATTTTGGTTTTTATTACCCACCAATCCGCATTGGTCCTTCGCAGGTAGGTCATGCCAATTCCCCTTCCTTGTCCATTCATAAGGAAGGCCTGAGCCCCAGCAGTGGGTACATTGAACGACTGATGATGATGAATTGCCTCTAGCTTTACCCGGAATTTGTTGTAATGCCACAATAAGTAAAAAAAAAATGGTATCAACAAATTGGTATTTGGTATTTCGGCTAGATGTATGTACATCTAGCCAAAATACCACTAACAAATTTTTGCCAGCAAAAATTACTTTGTTCTTCATAGTGTTTGTATGAATTAACTACTAATTACATTTGCGGTTTTTGAATTAACTCTAATAGTTTTAGTTCCATGTATAGGGAGGGCTACCCCCTTTTTTTATTTTCGTATGAAAATAATAATTGTAAAGCGGTTTACAGAATAGGTACATCTACCTACCAAGTTGCAAGTACCTATGTAGTCTTAATACTTTTGGAACAAAGTGGCTGTGACATACGGACGGACAGCCGACAGACAGACATGACAAATCTATAAGGGATCCGTTTTTCCCATTCAGCTACGGAACCCTAAAAATGTACTATATAGTATAACATCAATGTAATCTTATTCAAATGCAAATAAACATTTTTCTTTTCTATTCTAAAATTCGTTTCGTTCTGGTCGTTCGATGCGTGCTTCTCGGAGTAGTGCGTGAGTTCGCCTTTATACTGTTCAATTTAAAGTTCTGTCCCACACTGAAAATTGATGAAAAGCGACCGGGGCTCTATGACTTTATATAATTTTCGTTCAGAAATTGTTTCAGAAAATATATCGAACTGAGAAACTATCAGTGCCCGTAGTGTAAGTTTTTATGTCAAAAAACGTAAACTATTTCGATGCCCCTAGTGTAAGTTTTTATGTCAAAAAACGCAAACTATTTCGATTCCGTATATATGTCAATTTTTATGAAAACTGTATCAGCGCCTCTAGCGGCGAGTAGCGCGCTTATACAGTTTTCATACAAATTGACATAAATACGGAATCGAAATAGTTAGCGTTTGCTTGACATAAAAACTTACACTAGGGGTACTGTACCCCTAGTGTAAGTTTTTATGCCCCCACCAAGGGGGCTGGGGGGGCGAAGCTCCCCGCCACCCAACAAAATGTAACAGACGTTTCAGGTTAGGTTAGGTTAGAACAGTGACCAAAACGCCGCGCGAGCCGAGCGAGCGAAGCGCTAGAATCGACTTTATACACCCCCCCTACCCCCTACTTCAGTTTAATAGGAAATGGGAATATGTATAAACTCGTTTCTGGCGCTTCGCCGGCCGCTACCGCGGCACGCTCGCTTCGCTCGCTCGGCTCTCGCGGTATGTTCATGTAAACCTAACATGCTCGTCGCTTCGCTCCTCGCACCTATCAGCAGTACAGTCACGAGCAATAATATGTATACAACATAGGACTATGTCATATTACAATATTGAATGACTTCTGTGACACTGATCGTTTTCTTTTGGAACGCTACAGTGTGACAAAGTTCTATGTTGTATTGTATTCATAATATTATTGCTCGTGTCTGTACATGAGTCACTTCACTATTTTTAAACTTAATAAATCGTGTAGTTGAGTTGACCGTAGGTGAAATGACCAGTAGTTCAATCAACCGTAGGTGAAATAACCGTAGGTGAGTTGATCGTAGGTGAGATGACCAGTAGTGATTTCGTACATTAGTTATTTTAAAAATAGGTGTAATGACCAATAGTTATTTTGAACAGTAGGTCTTTTGACCGTAGTTATTTGGACCATAGTCGAAACGACCGTAGTTATTATGATACATACCCTCCACCACTGGGTCAGATAAGTTTGAGGGATAAATGTCTTTCGGTATCGACAGTAGGTGACAGTTTTAGAGTGCGGCTGCCCGCGGTCGAAATCGAATACTAATCATTTACCTTAGAACGAAGAAAATGTACTGTAACTAGCGTCAAAAACGCACGAGTTGCGCGCATATTGCGCACAGACGGACTCTATGTAGGTAGACGGAAATCACCCGCAACAGCCGCAATCGGAGAGGTCAGTGCGACATGACGTCATCGCAATAGCGCGCAAGGAGCGAGCAAATTTACAAAAACTGGTGAAACTTTACAACGCTGTATTTTTGGAAATCCTGGCCAGATTTCGATGAAACAAAAACTATTACTAGGTATTTGCACGAGTACCTACGCGTATTAAATGCAGTAATTTTTATAGTCATATATTGATGTGTTGGGTGACTCATTACAGTCATTACCTACTTATAATTCAAAACACCTATTAGGACAATTTTTCTTGAATTTACGTTTCAAAATTCAATAACTTAAACCTTTAGCAAAATAGAAAAGATCTCCTTTGTTTCCAAAAGAGACATAACTTTCACTAATATATTACACTAGGACCAGTTTTTTTTTATATAATAAAACACTTAAAATCATATATCATTCAAACCACTAACGTGATATTGTGCTTACATATACAAATGAAACGATAGCCAATAGCTCAATAAATCATTATTAAAAGCTTCGAGTTAATTAACATTTCAATCAAATTGTACACGTGTTTTTAAAAGGCTTGAACCAGATCTACGTTTAACAGGCAACACTGCTTTTTAACGTAAATAGCCACAGTTGATGTTGCAACAGTATCTTATGTTCAATTTAAAAACTTCAACTTCTTATTTTGAAAATTTCATATTTAATTTTAGTAACAAAGAGGGCAGTGACTGAATTCTTTGGTATTTAAAAGTAGTGATAAGTAATGTTAATTTATGCAAAAACTATTAGCAAATTAGGAATTTCAACTGAAATTACTAAAAGATTTTTCAAATTATAACATTTTCTGGTTTTTGGATATAATATTATGAACTTCGATGTTAAGAGTAAGTTATGGTATGGGCTGTATGGGCAATGCTATACTTTTTAATTAGATTGATCACATAACAAACTTTTGTAAACAAAAACTCATATAAAACTATTGGTGAATAAAAATACATTAATGTAAACACTTACCTATACTTAGTCTTATTTCAGCAATGGAGCCCTGTAAATCCAATAAGATCATCATCATCATTTTATTGCACTCCATAAGTATACAAAAGGTCTTAAAGTTAGGCACATAGAGCATTATGGGTCCGGATTGGAATTAACACGAATTCGATCAACTTTTGAAAAATTAAGTACATTTTTCCTCAAAGAGTTGGTAAAAATACCTACATCACGCTCAATTTGTTTTTAATCTATATCTATACTAATATTATAAAGATGAAAGATTTGATTGTGCTTATATTATAAACATGAAAGATTTGATTGTTTGTTTGTTTGCATCGAAGAGGCTCTGAAACTACTGGACCGATTTAGAAAATTCTTTCACCATTAGAAAGATACATTCTTCCCGAGTGACATAGGCTATATTTTATCCCGATATTCCCACGGGAACGGGTACCACGCGGGTGAAACCGCGAGGATCCGCTAGTATGAAATAAACAAAAATGTGAAACGTAGGTAAAACTTGACTATCTGACGTATTCTACACAATACTTACCTTTTGAAACAGTTAATAAATTTAAAGCAATGCTATAAAACTAGATAAATACCCATTTTACTATCAAAACGTGTCTCTTTTATATTGCCTTTTAAAGTATCTTAAAAAGCATTTTATATTCAACCCGTAGTTATATAACTAGTCATTTATTTTAAGTTTGATATGTTTAAGAATGTCTAAGATAACTTTTATCAGTATTTTTATGGATATCCATTTTTTTTTATCAGGTTTGTTTTCATGAAAAAAAGATTTGAAAATCGGCCAATTTATTTGCAAATTACTTTAAAATTTTTTATATGTTTGAATTATTATAAAGTTTAAGTTAAAGTTTTATATTATTATACTGGTTAGACATTGCTTCTTTACAATGTGTTAAGTAAATTATCTTATATTTTGTTTATAAGCCCAGCTGTTCTGAGTTTTTCAAGATATTCATTTTGGGCGAGAATTCCCGAAAATAGGATATTTAAAATTATAGATTACTCGCAAACCACAAGTACTCAAAATTTGGAAAAAATATATGTTATTTAACAGTCTTTTATCTAGTGCTTCCGGTCTGTATATTTTCCATTAGTGATACTTTACTGTATCAAATACAATTCCAAACATCCGTCTCCTAATAACTCAAATATCATATTACGGGCGCGTTAGCAGTATACTTAGGGCGACTTTCATCACTGATATTTAAATGTGATTAACGCTAAACGTGTTTAATACATAGTTCTGTCTCTGACATCTGTTTGAATGTGACAGGGCCAGAAATACGTTTTAAACACGTTTAGCGTTAATCGCGTTTAAATATCATTGGTGAAATCGGGCCTTAATTAAGGATATTGCATAGGTAAAAAAAATATCGTCGATGGCCGTTGCTTACACAAGCGAGGGGGTGCTGGGATCGGTAAGACTCCGGCCGCGGCACTCTCGTAGACTGAGAAATACGTGTAGACGCGGCATGCAATAATAATAAAAGATACTTTATTGCACACAAACAGAAGCATACATAAACAAAAACAGTAGCAATACAGAAAGGTACAAAAAAGGCGGCCTTATTGCTAAGCAGCAATCTCTTCCAGGCAACCTTGGGGGAAAGAATAAAAAAGATAAGGGAGAGAAGGGGAGTGGGTGCGCTTTTAAAATGTAAATATAGTATATGTATAAAATAAAGGTATAATATTAACAACGTAAGACAAGGATAGGAAACATTATAAAATAAAAAATAAAATAAAATAAATAAGTAGTTAACGTAAGTCAGAAGAAAGGAAATAACTACGTACTTTCTCACTAAAGGACCTCAAAGTTTGAGCCTTCCTGATGCTCTCGGGTAGGGAGTTCCACAAACGGACAGCGTGAACAGAGAAGGAGTATGAATAGAAGTCAGTAGAATGCTGTGGAACTTCTAGGGAAAGGTTACTCGCAGAACGTAAAATACACTGCGAAGACGAGGAATGAAAGGAGAAACAGGTTTTAAGATAAGGTGGAGAAGTTGGAAGGAACAGTATGGAGTAGAGGAGCGTAAGAGTATGTAAGTCCCTGCGCCGGCGAATAGGGAGCCAGTTGAGTTTAGAACGGAATTGAGACACATGGTCATATTTACGGAGGTTAAAAATAAATCGAATGCAGACATTATAAAGATAAGATAAAAGATAAAAATATTCTTTATTCACTTAGACATAATAAATATGTACTTATGAATCGTCAATATTTTCCTACCACCCATTCAAGACTTTTTTAACTGACAAGAAGAATGGGCGCAAGAAACTTGCCAGCGTTTCTTAGTTAGGTAACGACATTTACAAAAAAAACATATCGTTTCTAATACAACAATTGCTTAGTATAAAAATACATCATATTAAACAGTGATTATGTTATGTGTTACATCATGACCATGCATTGCGGTCATTCAAATAATCGTCTACTTTATAGTATCCTTTGCTCATCAGCGACTCTTTAATGTAACATTTAAATTTATGCAATGGTAGTTCAATAATATGCTGTGGAACTTTATTAAAAAAGGATATGCTTTTCCCCAGAAATGAGGCTCTGGATTTTTCTAGCCTAAACTTGGGAACGACAAGTTTATCTTTATTTCTTGTGTTAAAGCGATGAATATCGCTCTGCTTTACAAATGTATTATAATATTTTTTCACATAAATAATATTTTCATAGATGTATTGTCCTGCAACAGTTAAAATGTTTATTTCTTTAAATAGATCTCTTAAAGAATCTCTCGATCGGAGGTTGTACATGGCGCGAATAGCCCTTTTTTGGAGCACGAATATACTTTGGATGTTAGCGGCTGAGCCCCACAACAAAAGGCCGTAGGACATAACACTATGAAAATAACTAAAATAGACTATTCTAGCCGTTTCAATATCGGTTAAGAGCCTTATTTTCTTTACTGCGAATGCGGCCGAACTGAGTCTACTCGCCAAGGCTTCGATATGAGGATCCCATTGTAGTCGCGAGTCTAATATAATACCTAGAAACTTTGTATTGTTAATGAATTCGACCATATCGCCGTCTAGTCTTATATGAAAATCAACTTGTCTTACATTAGGTAACGAAAATTTTAAACACTTAGTTTTCTTTGAGTTTAATGATAAATTATTACTATTAAACCAATGTGACACTTTTGAAAGAGCACTATTTACTTCGTCAGAACAGTCATCACCTCTATCTACTTTAAAGACTAGAGATGTATCATCTGCAAATAGCACTGTCTCACATAAATTCTTCGCGTAGTAAGGAAGGTCATTTATGTATATTAAAAACAACAGCGGGCCCAATATTGATCCTTGGGGTACGCCCATAGTAATGGGAGCTCCGGTAGACTCAGTTTTATTAATAACTACCTTCTGAGTTCTTTCATACAGATATGAATGCATAAGGCTTACTGACATTTCAGAAACACCATAATGTTTTAACTTCCTTAATAGTGTTTGGTGATCAACACAATCGAATGCCTTGGAAAGGTCACAAAAAATAGCGATTACATCCTGCTTGTCCTCCCAGGCATCAAGTACATGTTTTAGAAATGCAACCCCAGCATCAGTTGTACTTTTACCTTTTGAAAAACCAAACTGTTTCTCATGCAGTATACTATTTAATTTAAAATATTCTAAAAGTTGAGCATAAATTAATTTCTCAAATATTTTACTTATTGCTGGTAGTATGGATATAGGTCTAAAATTTGCTGGGTCACTTTTGTCACCAGCTTTAAACAGAGGAATTATTTTACTATTTTTCATTAAATTAGGAAAGACCCCTTCACTTATACATTGGTTAAAAATTATTGCTAATGATGGAGCTATCACATCAATTATTGATTTGATGATACTTGTAGATATGCCCCAGAGATCTTCTGTTTTCTTAATATTTATTGCTTTGAATGCTTTAATAATATCTTCGGTAGTGACATAGCTAAAACTAAATGTTTCCTGGCACTTGTTCACACTAGATTCCATAAGAGAGACAGCGGTGTTGGGGCAAGAGTTAAGTCTGCTAGTAGTTTCTAACGGAATTCGAGCAAAGTAACCTTCAAAAGCACTAGCCACCTCAATATCTGATTCAAAAGTCTGATCACTAATTTTTAAGTTAAATGAATTAATTTTGCTTTTTATTTTGCCAGTTTCTTGGTTTATAATACTCCAGGTAGCTTTTATTTTATTTTCAGATGATTTAATTTTATTTGAAATATACCTAGATTTTGCCAGAGCACATACTTTCCTAAATGTTTTTGAATATTTCTTGACATATTCAATGAAGCTAGGATCACAGGAAGTCGTTTTTTGGGCATAGAGTTCAAATAACTTTCTTCTGCTATTATAAATACCAGGTGTGGCCCAGTCACTGAACTTCTTACGATCATTACACTTTATAACTTTTTGTTTAAAATTGTTACTAAATTCTTTTTCAACAATATCAAATAATGATTGATAAGAGTTATTAGCGTCAGCAGAAGCTGGCAAACATTGAATTTTATCTTGTACATTATTTCTAAATTTAGTAATACCACGTTTCGGTATTGGCCTGCAAATTACTTCGCGTTTAGGAGTAACATTATAGTGCTCAAAAGAAGCTAGTTGTCCACTGTGGTCGGATTTAATAATATTAATTACCGAATTCTCAATTAAGTTACAGTTGGAAAAGATGTTATCTAAGCAAGTAGCCGATGTTGGCGTAATTCGCGTTGGTTCATTAAAAGTGTGAAGCAAATTAAATGATTTAAAAAGATTAAGGAATTTACTGGAGAGTTGTGCTAATTTAATATCTAAGATGTCTATATTAAAATCTCCACAAACTACAATTTTTTTATTCTTACGACAGCATATTTTCAAAACATCCTCCATAGTGGACTCAAAGACTGTGTAATTTGCTCCAGGGGGGCTATATACACAGATTATAATCATTTGTTCAAGTTCCACGCATGATATCTCACAAATTCGTTCAACAGAGAGGGATACTATATCCTTTCGCTCTTTATATTGTGTGTTATTAGGTAAAATTATTAAAGAACCCCCCCTTACTGCAGTTTTTCTATTGAATGAACTTACAACACTATAATTATCCAAATTTAACAATAATTCATATTCTTTTAACCAATGTTCAGTAACACATAACACATCAATATTTTCACAATTTAAAAATAAACTTATTTCTAGGTCTTTGCCAGCAGAAAAGCCTTGGATATTCTGGTGTACTATTTTTAAACATTTAGGCCTTCCTCTTGTCAATACTGGGCTAGAGTATGCCTCCGTTGTCTCTAATGGTAATTTAAATTAACCATGTCAGTATTTGGATTCATTCTGCAGTCGCTCGAGTTTATCGAGCAATTCCTCAGACAGATCCGTATAACAGACATCAGCGTAGTCAATTATGGACAACATGAGGGATTGCGCTAGCATTGTTTTGGTCGCAAAAATTGCGGAATCTGTTAAGCGAACCGTATGCAGCAAAAACTTTCTTTCTCATGGCGTCAATTTGTGGTCTCCAAGACAAGTTCTGATCGAGTATTAAACCCAGGTTCTTGACGGTTTTCCAACTTCTCCACCTTATCTTAAAACCTGTTTCTCCTTTCATTCCTCGTCTTCGCAGTGTATTTTACGTTCTGCGAGTAACCTTTCCCTAGAAGTTCCACAGCATTCTACTGACTTCTATTCATACTCCTTCTCTGTTCACGCTGTCCGTTTGTGGAACTCCCTACCCGAGAGCATCAGGAAGGCTCAAACTTTGAGGTCCTTTAGTGAGAAAGTACGTAGTTATTTCCTTTCTTCTGACTTACGTTAACTACTTATTTATTTTATTTTATTTTTTATTTTATAATGTTTCCTATCCTTGTCTTACGTTGTTAATATTATACCTTTATTTTATACATATACTATATTTACATTTTAAAAGCGCACCCACTCCCCTTCTCTCCCTTATCTTTTTTATTCTTTCCCCCAAGGTTGCCTGGAAGAGATTGCTGCTTAGCAATAAGGCCGCCTTTTTTGTACCTTTCTGTATTGCTACTGTTTTTGTTTATGTATGCTTCTGTTTGTGTGCAATAAAGTATCTTTTATTATTCCCTTTATTACATTTTAAATACTTACAAAATTATATTTCTAAACATTAAATTTTTACAATGTATAACACTAAAAAATATAACATTTAAAAATACGAAAATGCAGTTCCCCAACGGCAGCAAGATCAAGGTCCCGGCTACCGATGGTTAAGGATCCAGAGACAGGAACCTTCTCACTATACGGGCCGTGTCCAGAAGTACTGCCTTCTGCATCTGACTCCCGATCCATCCACCTAACGCAAGCCTCTTAAGGTGTTTATCGAGGCTCTTGGCTATCAGACCATGGGCAGATATGACTATCGGAACAATAATTGCTGAATCAATGTCCCACATGTCAACAATCTCGTGAGCTAAATCAAGATATTTGTTTTCTTTATCTTTTTCAGCTTTCACAAGGTTGTCGTCATGGGGAACAGTGACATCAACAATTATCGCGCGGCGTTCGTGTCGATCTATCAATACAATATCAGGCTTATTAGCTACAATAGTCCTGTCTGTAATGATAGATCGATCCCAATACAATGTGGCATGGCTATTTTCAAGGACCTGTTCTGGTGCATACCTGTAGTACGGCACCTCGGATGCCACAAGACTATGTTTCAGAGCAAGTTGTTGGTGTATTATCCTGGCCACTTGGTTATGTCTATGCAAATACTCGCCGTTTGCGAGACGAGAACAACCGGAGATTATATGCCTAAGGGATTCACCCGGACGATGACACGCTCGGCAAATATCCACTGTGCCATCCCTTAGGATATACTTTCGGTAGTTATTCGTCATCACAACCTCATCCATAATTGCACAGACAAAACCTTCGGTTTCGCCAAAAAGATCACCGAAGCGGAGCCAGGATACTGAGGCTAATAAATCTACGTCGGGCCCATGGAGAGCCCGGTAGAATCTGCCATGTAACTCCTTGCTTTGCCACACAGTGCTGCGGTCGGAAGTACTAAGTACTACAGGTTTGCGCCAGTTTTCTTTTGCTAAAAATAGAGGAGTCAGTCCATTGTCAACAGCAACTACATCTCTATGAGACCCCATATCGACTTGGAGAAAATACTCCCTAAGATTGCATATCTCGCGGTTATGCAATGTCTTAGCATTTAAGAAGCCACGACCACCGCACTTCCGCGGGATATACAATCTCATGGTCGATGAACGTGGGTGATGTATGCGGTGTGCTGTTAGCAATGTACGAACTTTTCTATCCAGGGCATCCAGTTCAGTTTGAGTCCATTTAAGTATGCCGAAGGAATACATTAGTACCGGCATGACCCATCCATTGTATGCGCGAACCTTGTTTCCGCCAGACAAAAGACTTTTAAGGACTTTTGAAAGGCGCCCCAAGAAACGCTCACGCAACGACTGTTTCATGTCAGCATCGTTGATGCCTAATGCCTGTGACATACCTAAATATTTATAGGTTTCGTTTACGGAGAGAGATCTAAGATGAATAGAATCCGAGAGTTGTATACCCGTAGATTCCATTATCTGACCACGCTTTACATGCATGACTGCACATTTGTCCACACCAAATTCCATTTTAATGGCATTACTGAAAGCTTCAGTAACCTTCAGTAACGCTGTCAAATGAGAACTGCTATGGGCAAATAGTTTCAGGTCATCCATGTACAGCAGGTGTGATATTACTTGACCATTTCTCCGTAAACGATAGCCTAACCCTGAACTCTCGAGAAGTGTACTCAGAGGGTTCAAGGCGAGACAGAACCACAATGGACTCAAACCGTCACCCTGGAAGATACCTCGCTCTATTTTTATAGGATCGCCCTGACCTAGAATCCGTCGAGATCCTGGATAGAAGAGGACCGTTCTCCATTTTCGCATGCACGATATCAAGAAAGTGCGTAGAGTTGTATTTATTTTATACAACTCCAGCACCCTCATGAGCCACGAATGCGGCACGGAATCATAGGCCTTCTTATAATCTATCCAGGAAGTCGACAGGTTCTTTCGGTTTCGACGAACCTGTTGGTTAATAGCCATGTCAATGAGGAGTAGCTCCTTAGTACCACGGGCCCCATTCCTACATCCATTTTGAGAGGCGAACATAATAGAATTTTGATCAATGTGTTTATTAATCTTCGACCTCAAAATGGACGTAAGAATTTTATAAATTGTTGGTAGACAGGTGATAGGTCTATAGTTTTTGGGGTCCGCAGTACTACCAGATTTGTGGAGCAGATGGGTTATGCCTGTTGTCATGAATTCTGGAAGCGATCGAGATAATAAAGCACATTGAAATTGAGATGCTAAGCAAACGTGCGAGCTAGGTAACCATTTATACCAGAAATTGTGCAGTCCATCCGGGCCTGGAGATTTCCAGTTGGGTAAGGAACGAACTGCACAAACTACGTCTTGGTAGTCAATGGTTACTTCATTCATATCAGGTATAAGCTCACACGAACGCTCAACATCCTCCATCCACGCGCCTTCAGAGTGAGTGACAGGCACGGACCAGATGTTGTGCCAAAAAGAAATCATGGCTTCATCATCCGGCCGATGCATATCAGTATCACTCTGATACGATCGCTCCCAGGATGCATAAACACGTCGTTGATCTCTCTCGAACATGCGGTTCTGAGTAAAGCGATCGACACGCACCCTATACCTTCGAATACGATTAGCCCATGCACAAATTTTCTGCTTCAGGAAGTCGATGCGCTCTGTGACACATGAAATATAATTTTGAGGACTAATACCAGTCCCCAAGAATGCACGTTTCACAAAGCGCATGACCCTAGGGCGCATGTTGCCCTCCCTAAAGCAGCTGAGCTTACCGATGAGTACCCTAGCCTCTCTGATACGACGCTCAATCCTACACTGCCAGGCTGGTACAGCCAGGCGAGGGCGTGTTGCTGTGTCAGTATTTGGAAATTTGACATGAGCAACACGACAAGCTGTAATAGCCGCACAGTACAGGATCGAATGAGTATCAGCCAGGTCTTCACTACTATCAAAGTAATTTGGTAGTAGCAAATCTAAAGCACACATCAGCGCCCTATTTTTTTTGTGCATGGGAAAACGTGGAAGCCGAGGTCTAAGGTGAACCAAAGTCGATCGAAATTCCCGAACTACATCTTCAAGAGTACTCCTCAATATATCATTGTATTGGGGACTTACAGTAGTAACCATATCATCTCCACGATCACTATCAGCAACGCCAGCTTGCAATGTGGCCGCGGCAGAAGCTTGAGTTGCCGCCTGCGATGCAGTAGTAATAATACGGTTACGTTGCACCTCTGTACGGAGCCGATCAAGTACCGAGTCATCCAACAAGTGACCCCGTTGAATGGCTCGCACCTGATCCGACAATAATTATAATAATAATTATTACTCAAATTACTTAAACAAATCAAAATATTAAATTAATAAATCATTTTTGTTATAATCTTTCTATACATTCTATACAAATAAATAAAATTGGAGTGTCTGTTTGTAATATTAAAATAACCGCTTTTTACTACATGCATATGATTATATATAAGTACGGTACATATACCAAAATAACATTTTTTACAATTTTTGTCTGTCTGTCTGTCTATCAGTCTGTCTGTCTGTCTGTTTGTTCCGGCTAATCTCTGAAACGGCTGGACCGATTTTGACGGGACTTTCACTGGCAGGTAGCTGATGTAATAAGGAGTAACTTAGGCTACTTTTTATCCCGATATTCCCACGGGAACGAGAACCACGCGGGTGAAACCGCGGGCGGCCGCTAGTTAAATATAAAGTTAAAATAAACAATACCTAACCGTATCCTGTTTCCGACCGAAAAACAAAGACAATTAGAGTGGGTAAGTGTATTCTTTTATTAAAATCAAAAACTAGTGGGTAGTTTTCCGTGACCACGGCCCCTGGAAAGGTGCCGAAACGTCGGATAAACCAAAATATCTCTAAAAACAACTAAAATTTAACCATGTTGTTAAATAAATTACGTGAAAAATTCCGTGAAAGTGTTTTATTTATATGGACAGTTCGCGCAGAAATCTAAGATATTGTGTTTAAAATAATTATTTAATGCAAAGTTGATAAATGAAAAACACAATTATATTTTTTGTATTCTCAATCACATATTTATGTAATTTTATTAACTAATTAGTTTTTACATGAATAATTAATTTCTTTCTTCTGCGCACAATCTACAGAAGAAAGTGTCTTAAAAATAATTCCACAATAATATTGACTGGAATTAGATATTTTCTATGAAGATGGAATACTTAATTTATTCTGTGACCCGACTTTTTAATAATGATACAAAACAAACAAGGTGCCTCTGATAAGATGATCTTTAATGCGTTTGGTCGGGTTATGTGAAGAGACGGGTAGGAAATTGACCGTAACTAAAACGGGCAAAGGTTTTTAGAAAAAGGTCTTTTATTAATTTGATAGCGATTAAAGCTTTGCTATTGATGTTGTTGTTTTGAAAGCGATAGTGTCTCTTTGATGGTAAATGTGAAGTGTAATTCATTGATTGATTCATTCTTTATTTGCTGTGCTTTCAACGTCTGGAAAACGAACATATAGCCAAAATTCAAGGTAATGTTGGTAATATCCAACATTACGTAACGATTACGACCAATAGTTAAATATTGTTATATTACATTACGCTAATAGTTAGTATGTACACCTACACCATAGTAAAATAGTATAAGTATTTGATAATATAACATTCTGCGTAATTTTGGTCTCAAAAGATGATTTTTCATGTGCGTCAAGTTAGCAGCCTCACAACAGAATTAGATGGTTTTGATTATGTCAAAAAATACTGTATAAATAGTGTTAAATAGTGATGTATATTAAATAAATAGTGTAACTTTGATTCAAAAGATATTTGAGTATCTTAGTGAGGCTGCTAACTTAACGTCAAGTTAGCAGTCACCTCAAGAAATACAGTTCGTATCAATGTGATTTATATGTCAAAAAATACTGTATAAATAGTGTATCGTAAACGCAAAATTTTAAAAGTAGTGCTTTAATACAAGCCGAGATATTAGGGTCTCTAAGTGGGCTGCTAACTTGACGTTTCTTGCGATGGAGATTCCAGGGAAACAGGTACAAGTTTTAAATAAATAAATACTTGAAAAATTACTGTGTGAAATAGTGAATCTTATGATATAAATAAAAAAAGAATTCTTCTTTGCTATTTTCAAAAAATCTAATGTTAACTTCTACCATACATTCGAATTTAGGTACAGTCGTGTACAGTTTTCTTTAGACGTACTGATATTGTCAAATTTTTTATTCCAGTCATTTTAAATGATACATAATCTATAGTATCATCATCATTTCAGCCGTACGACGCCCACTGCTGGGCATAGGCCTCCCCCAAGGATCTCCACAACGATCGGTCCTGCGCTGCCCGCATCCAGCGGCTTCCCGCGACCTTGACCAGTAGCCCGATTCTCGTAATATAAACCGTGACGATATCGTAGCGATTTAGTCGTTGAAACCATATTCGTATTCACAACTGTCGATAGAACTTGAGCGGCAGCGATTCTATCGAAGTGTCGTCGAAGTGTATTCTGGTACATTAATCGTCCTTCAATCGTTTCAAAACGATAACTCGAAGGTATTCTCTACTATTTAGATGACCTTTGTTTCGATCGGATTTCAACGACTAAACGTCAAAATAAGCGATCCAAGTGTCGTTGGACAAAAGTTCAATTAGCTGGAACTTTTGTATGTGAAAAATAAGCTTGGGGCTAGCATATTTGTTATTATTTCTTTTTTATTTTATTTAATAAACTTTTGTACATAATACATAGGTAATGTAATATACAAGGCGGACTTAATACTAAAAGTATTTTTTGCCAGTCAACCGTTGGGAAACAGAAAACAATTAAAGCGGTACAAATTATACAGGATAAATTTTTCATCAGTGCACAAATTTTTAGGATCGACTCAGAATCGGTAAGTGAACAACTTTCTCCTAGGAACATGGGTCGAAATACGACAAAATTTTTTTGACTTCCCATACTAAATCGATCACGTGATCAGTCCGATTTGTATGAAGAGTCAAAAATTTTTTGTCATATTTCGACCTATGTTTCTAGGAGAAAGTTTTTCAATTACCGATTCTGAGTCGATCCTAAAAATTTGTGCACTGATAAAAAAATTATCCTGTATAATTATCTATAAGTAAGTACTAATATTATAAAGAGGTAAGATTTGATTGTTTGTTTGTTAAATTGTTTTCATGGAATAGGCTCCGAAACTACTGGACCGATTTAGAAAATTCTTTGATCATTAGAAAGCTACATTCGTTCAGGTACCACGCGGATGAAACCGCGAGAATCCGCTAGTATATTATAAACAAACAAAATATACAAGCTACATAATCGATGCAAACAGCGTAAACGGAGAAATAAATTGAGAGCTGCAAGATGGGACGCTTCCGAAATGCCGGAGAGACTTCAAAATTTTGGTACAAACACTCATTTATTATTTATTATTTATTATTTATTATTTATTATTTATTATTTATTATTTATTATTTATTATTTATTATTTATTATTTATTATTTATTATTTATTATTTATTATTTATTATTTATTATTTATTATTTATTATTTATTATTTATTATTTATTATTTATTATTTATTATTTATTATTTATTATTTATTATTTATTATTTATTATTTATTATTTATTATTTATTATTTATTATTTATTATTTATTATTTATTATTTATTATTTATTATTTATTATTTATTATTTATTATTTATTATTTATTATTTATTATTTATTATTTATTATTTATGAAAGAACGATCTAATCTAAATAACCTGAAAGAATACAACTAAAAATCTTTACATATCAACGACATTTGAGGAGTTGTACCTTCCATCACCAGCTCATCAGCATGTGATGATTACTACCAGATGCAAATACTTAAAAAACTTTAGAAAATCTTTAAAATACGTAAAATACCATAAAATTTACGGGTTTTCCTCGATTTCCCCTGGATTCCACCATCAGATCCTAACTTGGTAACAATGTGACTACCTCAGGAGTTTAGAGTTTTTACTCTTTCGAATAAAAAAATAATCATTGAAATTGGTCAATAGTTCGCGAAGATATTGACGTGTAAAGCAGGAACTACCAGTCAAAAACTATGTGTTTTTTCAGGATTGTGAAAAAACTACTGAACTGACTACTTTAACTTTTTCATGATACCACACATAAACTACCTACCTATTTTCTTTCAGATAAAAAAAGAATTATTAAAATCGGTTAACAACTGGCGAAGTTATGGTAAAACATACATAAAAAAATACTGTCGACTTGAGAACCTCCTCTTTTTTTGAAGTCGGTTAAAAAGTGGGTAGAAATATATTTGTTTAAATACCTAATCAATAGCATTAAACCGATTATACGTATGTATTGACACAATCAAAAATATATATTTCACTTTTTTGCTCGCTAGTACGCACTTCACGATTGAAATAAAGTTTGAACCTTATTACTAAGGAGCAAAGTTCAACATTGATCGTCAGCATATATTCAGATTATTATGTAGAAGTTTACATTAGATTTTTTGAAAATAGCAAAGAAGAATTCTTTTTTTATTTATATCCTAAGATTCACTATTTCACACAGTATTTTTTCAAGTATTTATTTATTTAAAACTTGTACCTGTTTCCCTGGAATCTCCATCGCAAGAAACGTCAAGTTAGCAGCCCACTTAGAGACCCTAATATCTCGGCTTGTATTAAAGCACTACTTTTGAAATTTTGCGTTTACGATACACTATTTATACAGTATTTTTTGACATATAAATCACATTGATACGAACTGTATTTCTTGAGGTGACTGCTAACTTGACGTTAAGTTAGCAGCCTCACTAAGATACTCAAATATCTTTTGAATCAAAGTTACACTATTTATTTAATATACATCACTATTTAACACTATTTATACAGTATTTTTTGACATAATCAAAACCATCTAATTCTGTTGTGAGGCTGCTAACTTGACGCACATGATTTTTCTCATTTTGGATATGTTTAGCCATTTTATTTTTTATCCACAACGGGGTAGAACTAAACCTTTATCACACGATGTTATGTAATGATATAACTCGGTCAGATTAAGTAATGGATTGAAAATGGCGGCTCTCCTATTTGCCTAATTTTTCCGTCTATAGGTCTCTCGCAAAGTCCCACACGCAAAGTAAAAAAAGTACTTATTTTTTTGGTTTAATAAAATAATAAAATTTGTATTTTTTTTAATGACAATGTTTTTTTTTTTAACCCAGTGTTTTTTTATTGTTGTTCATATTTAGTACCTACTGAGTTCATTATTGTAAACTAACAAGATACGTTCAATTTCAATATTTACTAAGTAATAAGAATAGTACTGAAAAATAAAGACTACGTTTATTATAGGTAGTACCTGCCTACTTTTTGGATATTTTTTGGTACTTAATTCTAAAATGCCTTATTTTATTATGCATTTATTTCAAGGAAAAATTACACTTTAGTATTTTCTTTAATTTTTGTTTCATTCAAACACAATTCAGCACAAATATACAGAATGTGTGTATTTATTAAATAAAATACAGTAATACCCCGCTTTACGCGACCTCGTATAACGCGGATTCGCTATAACGCGGTTTTCAAATTCTCGCGCTAATTTGCCCCGTTTTACGCGAGTGCACTGATTGGTCACCGAATTGATATTTGATTTGCTATTTACTTACGAGCGGCAGAACACGCCACCTCGGATATTGTTAATCTTCCTTCTAGCTTTAAGGCGAGGCTTCCCGACCGCAGAAACAATTGAAAAACGTCATAATTTCGGTGGAACCCCCACGCGTCACAGTATAGGTAAGTACCTTAACTTAGCAAATTAGGTAATTTTGAAAATAAAAGAACCCGTTATAGGTAGGTACGCAAAATTCGCTTTACGCGATTTTCCCTGGAACGCATCTCTCGCGTAAAGCGGGTTAAGCGGGGTATTACTGTAAATAAAAAGCACTATGTAATTTGCATGCTAACAGCTCGGTAAGTACCTGTTTGACGGCTGAGCGACGCCATTTTCAATCCCTTTCTTTAACTGACTGGGTTATAAGTCTGAAGGCGCACTACTCCCGGAATCCTCAATTACTGACGAACTGGCTATCTTATCTCTAATTGCCGGAACACAGAAATGCCTGAAAATTTCGTTTTATTTAGCGTCGGACCTAGATAAAATGGTGGTAGCTGGCCAGGTGGACCTAGGACAAGTCCTACCACCAACCAAACCGAATACAATATGTACCCCCACAGGGAATCGGACCCGGGACCTCTTGGTTCTGATACCGGTGCCAGTGGTGTGTAACACAAGAGCACAGAGGCTGCTAAATGCCCACAGGATAGGTCAGAATGTCGTATCTATAACTAAAAAATCATATTCTGGCATTAGTAGTTAGATATACTTACTTAGATTATTACAATGCATTACTAATTCAAATCAATTATTCATGTTAAGGTTGTGCAGTCAGCACACTAGCGCCGCCTTTGAAAAAATAATCATAGTGCTTAAATTGTAAATTATCTCTCCGCAGTGCACTCCGTAGAAGCTTTGTGGTACTTTCTATTGCTTTATCTATATTTTCTAGCTTGTCGTTTAATTTAATGGAGTTTTATTGCTATAAGTGGCCACTTTTCGCAAAAATACTGAATTAAACTAAACGACACGCTAATAAATATCCTTTAAGCGATAAAAAATACCACAAAGCTTCTTTGGAGTGGACTGCAGAGAGATAATTTACAATTTCGTCTTTATTTAAGCACTATGATATTTTTTTTCAATGGCGGCGCTAGTGTGCAGACTGCACAGCCCTAAGCTGATACAGCACTTGTGAACGTCAATGAAGCTACGCCATAGGTTCGCAAATACTACGGCGGGAGGCACTGTAACGAGAATAACCGGCAAGAAACTCGCCAAGGGCTATTTGTTTCTCCCTGTCATATTTCACACAGAGTCGTCAAATTGAAAAGTGACTTTAACATAATGTATAAGGGCACTAATAGGCTGCCGCATGCCGCAAATGTTGGGTATGTAGCATACCACAAGATGTCAAACGCCACAATTTATGTAGCATGCGGCGTAAAAGTGCTGCTGTACACGGGGTAGAGTAAACGGTAGAGTAGCTTGCCCGCGGTGCTAGCTACTCTACTCTACCAAATTTCAGTACCTACTCTACTCTACCAATGATGTCTACATTACTATAGTTAGTAGGATAGTTAGTACTCTACCACCCTACTCTACCGTTTACACTACCCGTGTACAGCAGCCTTTAGAAATGTAGAAATTATTAAAATATTTAGAATACTTTAATTGAAACTCAACTACGAGTTGTAAGAATAATGTAAAATAAATGAAAAGTGTTAAATAAGTTAAGCATACTGAATTTAATTTTCTGTCTTCTTTACTTTATTTTTTGCTTATAACTTCCTCTAAGAATCTCTATCGTAGTTTTTGTTGGCAATCCTTCAACACAGACCGGAGTTTTTAACGCCAAGTTCAGTTCGATGGCTATTTTAATTAATCGCAAATTGCTTCATAAAGGACTTTGTGACTCAACTGGGCAATGTATTGATTGGTAAAAATATGTGCGTTATTTCTGGAAAAGTGAAGCCGAGTGTTTTATTGATGTTGTATTACTAACTTAGCAGGATCTACCGAGAAAGCTGAATACTAAATACTCTACAGGGTGTTAGCGGCACCCTTGCAAAAAATTTAACCATGACTTCAGACCATCATGCTGAACAAGGTACAGCAAGAATTTTTTGTCGGAAATGGAAAAAAAAATTGGGCTTCTCATACAAATTTAGCAACTTATCGGGACATTTTGTATGGAGAGTCGAAATATTTTTTCATTTCCGACAAAAAATCTTGCTGTGCGTTGTTCAGCATGAAGGTTTGAAGCCATGGTTAAAGTTTTTGCACATTCTAATGAAAACTTATAATTATATAATTATTATAAAGACTCGGCTGAAGGCCTTAGTAACCATGGATGGTAAAATTGATAACAAAAAAACGAAACCAGCACAAGCCGCATAAACCATAAACAGAAACGAGGCTTTAAATTCAAAACTGCAAGACAATGCACAGCCTCCCGGTCCGAATCGCGTCGTGTTGGTGGCATCACAACCGATTACGTTCTAATGCACAAGCGATGTTTGTGTTCGGAACAGATAACGCGTACTCGATACGCGCGGCGCCATGCCACTGCTTTTGTTGGAAAAGAAAAAAAAGCAAAAAACAACACAACTTCTTGGCGGGAGATTCGTGATCTACCGTCTGATAGTAGATGTTTCTCGTTTTAAAATGGTTGTTGTAGAAAGGTTGTCAGTATGTTGGTGATAAGGTTTTACTATAAAAGTAAAGTGTATTTTAATCTTAAAAACCAATACAACAAATTCATCTATTATTTAGTTAATTTTACGCAGAGGCAACATCGTGCCAATTTGGAAGTTGCGACAGTCTACCACATGACGGAAGGTGTTGCCATGCCGCACGACTGTTGCCACAATGTGCGACATTTTTAATTTTGTAGCATGAGGCCTTGTGGCATGCCGGAATGTCGCACAGTGTTGCTCCGGCGTTAAACAAAGAGCCTGTAGACCGAGCCGATTTTTTTCTTAGTTTAAAAAGTTCTTTGAATTTTAACATACTTAAGTACGTAAGTAGGTACTAAGAGCTTTCTTGTGCGGCCGGCGCCATATTGACTTCTTATACATAGCTAAGTCTGACTTGGTATATAATAAACCATATTTAAGAAAATAAATTATTAGCTTACTATATTAAAGTTCAAACCATAATATCAATGAATATTTTAATCATAATATGAAATTAAAATATTCTTAATTAACAGGATGTTAAGCTCTCCTGAGAAAACACACAAGATCTTGATTCGTCTTTAGCTACTTCTATTTTAATCAACAACTTGTCAGAAGTTAGACTACTTAACTTAATGCGCTATTCATCGGTCAATAAAATTGATCATTATAATGAAGCATGCATTATTATCTTTGATAGATTGGTGCCTCATATCAGCTCCTGGCGAGAAGGTGATGCTTTAAGTAAATAGTTGTGACTACTGGTTGACGTCTGATTGGGATGTTGGGACTGGCTAATTGAATCCTGTTGGACTTATAGTGATAACTAGCTTTTTCGTTGTTGTAATCCGTAAGATTAAATAAAGTTCAAACCGTTATTACTATAACGCAAACCAATTATAGTCTTTGATCTCAAATTGGAATATTTGAGAAATTCTTTTTTCTATCCTGGCTGGCAAAATATTCAAGGCAAAATTCTGGCAAGATATTTACAAAAGCTAAAGCCAAACAACAACATCAAATGTGTAAGTGTGCTCGTACATGGTGCAAGTAGCTTGGGCATGTTGAGGCACTTGCGCGGGTTATATGCACCGTAAACTACCGTTCAAAAACATGTGCGGGTCTAGCGACTCGAGCATGTATACCAAAGCGAGCCACCCTCGCATCGCAACTAATCCGCGTGCTCTGCGGCACGCGCGGGTCACTCGAGCATGTAACTTGAGTAGGTTCAAACGTGCATGCACATCTAGCTCTTGACCACGAGCATATAACTTGTGCGTACTGCTTGCGCAAGTAGCCCGTGTCTTTACTTGCTCCAGTTATTTGCACCATGTACAAGTACAAGTGAGTAACATGAACAAGTAGCTTGCGCATATTACTCACGCGTGTAACTCGCATCTTTACTAGCTCTAGTTACTTGCACCGTTTACAAGCACTCTAAAGTAAAGTTGATCAATACTCGATCTCAAATTAAAATTGGAATAATTATATAAAACTGTCTTTTAAGCACTGGCAAAAAGCAAAAATCTACAGCAACCGCAACAAAGAAAAAGATAGCTTAAAAAACTATAAATAAGCCTGAACATCGGTGTTCAATTGTTCTCTAATTCAAAATTGCATTAAAACCCAGTGAGACAATAAACAATGTGTAAGTGATAGGTAATCGCTACTCGATCTCGGAACAATGGGCCATAATGCCCGGTCTACAACCATTCAACATTACACTCTTTTTATGCAAACAGATAAGGATGTGACATGGTTATTAATTATGTGTCGATAAACTATATTGATGGTTGCGTAATGTAGATTAGGTTTAAATAAACTCGTTTGTTTTTTTAAGTTTTTGTTAAAGTAGCGCTTATTTGAATGCTAAGACTACTGTATATTTAATTGATTAGTATTGTCTTCCACGATAAAAGACTGAAATATTTTATTTTAGAAGCACTTAAATTTAATGATAATAAGTGTAAGGTTAGATAAGGTACCTATAAAGGTGTTTGTAAGTTTAAATGCGCTAACTTTTGGAGTAAAAAAACTCCTTTGATGGGACTGTGGCGAATTTTGACATAAAACATTGGACAATAAGGAAAGCTTCATAGAAAGACAGAAAGAATAATAATTTTTCACTTCTCATGCTCGTAAAGTTCGTCTTTATGTTGGGTATAGGCTGCATAAAATCGCTTTTTATGCTATATAGCGCATAAAGTAAAATCTTCGTCTAAGTTTCAGATTATAAGACAAAGGTCGTCAGGTAAACAGTCACACACGCAATTTAAACTTCGTTATATAAACTTGTTATTTCATTCAGTTTCATAAATTTTGTACATAATCCATGTTATAATACTATATTAATAAAACTAGGCAATATTAATGAGTTTTCTAAGAGTAAGTATTTCAAGAGCATTATGGACTACGATCTATGGTAAGCCACTGTGCTGCATGCTGCTGCTGTGTATAAAAAAAAGATAAAAGTCTTCCCGCCAATATGGCGAAGTCTTTATTTTTTCTTTTTTGCATTATTGCTATTAATTTCCTCACAATCGAAGTGAAAAACAGAGTGTATAACTCGTACATAAAACCTATTTTACCCTCGACTTGACTATCCACCCTCGCACGTTTTATGTAGGTACTTGTTGTACAATCTTCTATATTAAGTGACACTAATTGCGTGGGTACGTACATTGATAGTGTAATCTCAAAATAACATTGTGACACTTAACTGATACGCCACTCAGCATGTGTCGAATGTCGTAGACAGTCCGATGCTGGTCTTCCGTGGCTTTATAAATAAAACTGAAACCTTTGTTTACATACCTAATTATCTTAAAAGATATTACACATTATCAGTTATATACTCCTATGTATATATTTCTTGAAATATACCCATTAATCGAAAAGTTACTCAGATTACACTAAAAGCCTACAATAAAACAGAAGCTTAACAACAAATTAAGCAACGATATCTTCATTTATTTAACTTCTAAATACTATATAGGTTTCTACGTAACACATGACTGATCAATTTGGCCCATTTAGCCGGAATCGTAACAAAGGTTCTATTTATACGTATACAAAGCAAGCGGTAACATGGGGTAGCTAGGGGGATAAATATTGTATGGACAACACAACTCGGCAGTTTGATACATCAAATATTAACCGCGGTGGAAAGACGAGAGAATTTTTACACGCACAGTTGCTTTGTACGACGCCTATTTTTGTTACTTTCTGAGGCAGTTTTTAGCTTATTTTATGTGGGCCTTAAGTTATAGGTGTTGATAAAAAGAGGTTTTTTAGAGTCGAGCGTTAGAGATCTTTTTGTTTGATGGGTCTAGTGAAAGTCTGGTGAGGTTTATTTACGTTGTTATTATATTCGGTTACTTTACAATAAACTTTGTTGTGTGCAATTAGTTACATGTTTGTAACATAATAATGCTATCCATTTATGTTTTCTTGTATCAATTAGTGTACTATGGTTGTATACTTTAGTTGTTTTGTTATCCATAGGCATAATAAAATAAAATATCAGAGACAAAAGAAAAGCTTAAAAGTGTATCGTATCAATTCTAGGTAGATGGCTATATGGATGTATGTTCTTCTTTACGCAGAAAACTATGGATTTTGGTAAAGCTATCTAATCATAATAGCATACAGACCAGAGTAGCACAGTAACAGTATTACTTATACTGTTTTTCATTACATAATACTTTTTATTGTTTAGAAAATTATAGTAGGTATACTTAAGTAAGTAAGTTGTCCGAGAAACACTAAAATATGTCACGTAAAATAAAAATAAAATATGCTTTTCCTTTCTTGTAAAATACTTGTATTGTAAGGTTCCTAGACCTCAATATACTTCATTTATTGTAAAAAAAAATTGCCCACCCTAGCACATAGGAACATCGAAATTTTCGTTTACGAAGTCGTGTATAAAAGCTAGTACTTCGAATAAACAAAAACGGTAATATTTTACAAATACTTAGTAATTTTAAAAATATAACACAATAATCATGCTATAAATTTAAGTACAAGTGAGGCTTTACCGTCTATATTCAATTACTATCAACTACCAATCCAACCAGATCACCTAAATTGAAGGCATCGTAAAGCAATTTCCCCATACTATTTACACATTCTAAAGGTCGATAGCCGTTTCGGTAAAACCATTCGATTTGGCCCCGACAATCTACAAATCCAATTCGGCTCGCTGCACGATCTAACACGTAATGTACCCACCGATACGAACATGGCGTCGGAATCTTTATTTATTCATACACCCTGCTTTATTTTCTTCTTGTAATTCTTTTCCCTTGTATAAGTGAATATTAAAACTGCCGCCGGAATTAGGGTGGCGTTTATCGCTATCGAGAAATCGACTCTTTCCCTTCACTAAAAGGTTGATATTTGCGGGGTAAAGATGCTCAATTTCATTTTGGTAGAGATCGTTGTGGGCGGGCAATTATGGTTCGTGCGTCGTTTCTTGAAGGTCGGTTTTTGGTTGCTTTTTTTCGCGTGTCGCATCACATAAGATGTGTTTGGATAATTGTTGCTTGTAGGTTGTCTCTTCGGGAATTAGGAATCAAATCCGTCTGCTGATTGATACCAGGGGCGTAGGGAGTCTCTTGAGTACGGGACGTGTTTTGTCCTTGTTAATTTTTATAGCACTTCCCTCGTCGTTGAATGACTGTATCGTTCACCCTCTTTGCTAAAACGCTTACAAATTTCACTGTATTAAATATTAATGAGAAACATTTGGATTGTACCTATATAAAATAGCAGTATCAACATATATTTTTTTTAAACACTGACCTAGATCATACATATTTTTTGTATTATTTAGGATTATTATACTGAATATTTCTATACATCTTAATAATAAATACGACTGACATTTTAATATATTAGGTATGATAGCTAGAAATTAAGTTTAAAAGTTCAACTAAGTAGGTACAAAAGTTTTAAACTAAATTAAAATATGTACCTATATTATTACTTTAATTAGTAAGTAAGTAGTCCTTATTAGTCGCTTTAATATACCGTTTTTGTAATGCGTGGTTTTTTGTTGAAGATCTTTTGTTTTTATTCTTTGTCTTTACCGATTTCTCATTTAAAATGATTTTAATTTTTAAGCGAGTTTCCATTTTTATTCCTTTCCGTCCAACTTTCATTTCAAGTCGTTGAAAATTCTCAGAGATTAGTCACTTCTTTAATAATTCATTCTGTTTTTATGAGACTATTTACGGTTCCTTGGATTTATTTCTCTGTTTACTTTTAAAATTTTAATGGTAATGTTCGTTCTAAATTTAAAATGTCTGTATTTTTTTTTATCCTACTTTTTACGTCCTTACTGATATCACTGATATTATAAATGTGAAAGTGTGTTTTTTTGTTTGTCCGACTTTCACGTCAAAATGTAGCAACGGATCGATGTGGTTTTTGGTATGGGGATAGTTTGGGGGCTGGAGAGTGACATGGGTTACTTTTTATTTCGAAAAAATATCATGATCCCGCGGGATTGTATGGAAAATCGTATGGTTGACGTGGTAACAGAACTGACATTAATTCCATGGCCGCTTCCTAAAAATATGTAATCACTGGCAGGCAGTGTTTAACATTTCTTTAGTGAATGTAAATCTTCACGAAGTTCACCTGGTCCACTAGTAGGTATATTATAAATACGAAAGTTACGGCATAATAATTTGAACAACGCTGATCTTCGCGTGGAGCCAAAACAAAAATAAGGGTAAAGCTAAATACCAATATGACACAGTACATAATAAGTACTATAGATAATGTAATAGAATAATTACTTTATATCAATTAAGATAAATCATACATCATGCCTGGTCAAATGTCGTTATTTAGGTAGGTACTTTCTGTTCTAGTAAGTGCTATTTGTATTGCATGTTAAATAACTGGACTGATTGAGAGACTCTTAGTGGGGGTGGGAGTAACTATCAAAACTGGGAAATATTATTCAATAGGTAATGAAGAGATAATTTCTACGTCGAACATTTTCATGAAAAAACAGTCTCGAATACCAATTCTCAAGACCCGTAATTTAATCAAGAACAGCGGAAGTAACAAAAGCCACATTGCCAGTAACAAAGTAATTATTAATACTCCCGTAGAGATTATAAAATTCATTCCCTAAATGTCCTGACACAAGGTTAAATTTAATTTCATCCCGCAGGCTCATTTCGGTTGATTCCGACAAATTTATGCCCCGTAATTAAGAACTGCTTTATTAATTATTTTGGCACGACCAACCTTTTTCAGCTTTTTAAATTGGGTGACAATTAAGCCTTTTGATGGGGTTTTGTAGATTTGTTTAATGTTAAACATTGTAAACTCGGGAAATAATCGTTTCCCCATGCAGTGCTTCTTATTCTATAGAGAGCTTTTTAGGGAATTCCCCACACGATTGTCTGTATTAATCGCAGAGTGATACACTATACCACTAGATTGGTTGTAGAACCGGTTGGAGTGTCAAAAACGGCAGAGGAAATAAGAGCGCATGTCAAAGGTAGGCTCTTATTTCGTATCATTTTCTGTCATTTATGTCGTAAGATCGTGACATTCGTAACCTTTTCTCTGTTTAAAACATAGTCGGTGCCATATTTGAGTTTTGTTTTAGTTCGTGAGGCATTATCTAGTGGTATGGTTTACTACTGACTAATTTACTATTATTTAATTTCTCCTAGACGAGAAAAGCTTATCTTTATTATATATTTCTTCTGCACCGCCTTAAAGTGAACATACACGGTTCACTTCTGCCTTTCAATTTGGATGAAGCAACCAAATTGAACAATGTTAACGTAAAAGTGAATCATTCAATGTCAATGTGCGCCTATATTTCTGCGCTTTTCAACCAAAGTGAATCAATTTGGTTGAACCGTGTAATATTAGCATTATCGACAGCACGCTACCTACCAAATCCAATTGTAAATCGAAACCATTCTCGAATCCGGCCCTGCCGTTTAGGAGGAGTTCAGTTACGAGTGTATGTACTATTATTTTGAACCAAGCCACTTTTGAACCAAGCAATCTCGTCGCCAAAACGATATATAAAATCCTTCGAGCAACGCGGGCCTTCCGGTCCGGAAGGTCCGCGTTGCTCAAAGATAATGTCTACGTGCGCCTTGATGATATTCAAATTCTTTTTCCTCATTAAAACCTTGTCAAAAGCGCAAAATAGCGCAGCCAAAAGGTAGGTAATTAATAACAAATTTACCGACGTCCTCACCGCTAGATGGCCCTCCCCGCATTAACGACTTATAAAATAATCAAGTAGAAATTACTAATTGCCCCCCCACACTGGCTTATTTAAGGAAAGTTTAATTGTGCCTCACTTTATCTAATTATAAAGACGGGGCTTAACTCCGCTCGCGGCGAATTGCACAGTGCTGTGCGTTTTATCGATAAAATATATCACTTTTCAAGATTAATTCGCTTTTATCGACACTTTAAGGGACATGTGTTAGCAGTAACTCGTAATTAGTTGGGGGTACAGAGGTTTTCACTTTGTCGTAATTGTTAATGAATGGGTCATAATATCTTTTATCTTATTAATTTTAGTGATAGCGGATTAAACAGTAATGATGATTATATATAATATTTAGTATTTTACTTGTTACGATAACTTGTAAAGCATCCTGAAATCAATAATAATATTTTAAGGCGATGATTCCCGAAAATAGGATATTTTAAATTATGGATTACTCGCAAACCACAAGTACCTACACAAAATTTGGGAAAAATATATGTTATTTTACAGTCTTTGATCTAGTGCTTCCGGCCGTTATATTTTCCATTAGTGATACTTTACTGTATCAGATAAAATTCCAAACATCCGTCTAATAATAATTCAAATATCATATTACTTGCAGTATACTTGGTTTTAGTTAATAAAAACATATGAAAATAATTAACCACAAGCCAAGTATTATGCTGAGTCGGGACCATTTTGGGACATAGATACCGTACGTTTCAATGTGTTTTTGTGTAAATATTATTTTTGTCGTGATGTCCCAAATAAATTATTTTTCTTTCTTTCTTCTTTCTTTCTAATTGTCTTTAAATAGCCGAGGGATTCCGACCGTCATTATTTTTTTATTATTTCATTATTAATTGAATTTTAAGTGATATTATGATTCCCGACCGAAATAGGCACGCTAACGCTTGCTCGGCCGCGAGCGATACACTTCACGTGGACGCAGCGGCAAAGACAACCTGTCCAGGTGGGGATTTTTGGATGATTCCAACTTAGAATGTGGGTGCGGTGCTTCTCCCCAAACGATGGTACATTTAATATCGTGCCCTGCGTGTCCTTGCAGCTGCACGCAGGAGGACCTTATGAAGGCTACAAGTTCTGCGATTCGCGTAGCTGAGTTTGGTTTGTCAGCGACACGAAAGAAGAAGAAGACCACACTAACTATTTGTGGAATAAGTTATTGTATATGTCAATTAATTAACAAATAAAAAAAATTATAATACTTATTGTTATTATCGATAGTATTTATAACATCGTACATCGTCCTAACCCTAAACCTTACCTCGTGCATTACTGTTCTAATAAAGTTCTTGCTACGATAATAGACTTAGCGCTTTGTTCAATCATTCATTACTGTTCGTAGTCCACTTTAATTTGAGCTCCCACAACTCGTTATAACGAGATCTCCCCCCTTTTGTTCAGAGGGGGGGTGGGTCCAACTTAATTTGTCGAACCAATGGAGGTCTGACTCAGGGAGGCTATATATCAGCCCGAACTTTGAATTCAACGAATGAATTAACTCTATATTCCTGATGTCTGTTCTTATTAATTTTAACGTCAAACTTTTCAGCGTTTGTATGAGTATTAGGTAATTTTTTAATTTTATAATTAGGTTCGTTTATTTTTGAGCATTTGACATACTAGTTTTCTAAAAGTTGGAACCGGGTACAGCAAAACATCAAGATAAAATTAAATAATATCTAAGATAATATTAATAAAAATCGATTGTAGATTGCTGCTTAGCAGTTTAGTCACGTTTAGTTTAGGTTACCTACCTTTCGTTTTTTGGGATGATTTTCGTTCTTTATTCCTTCAATCATATTCCATCTTAATTAGATTAAAATTACAAACGTTGTTGAATAGTTTGTTTGTCTGGTGCACTAATCTATCTAAAACAGTAATATTTTTTCGTACAGAGAAAAATCTAACCACAGAAAAAATAAGATTCCCTCTTAAATGAATATCAAATTGGAAAGAAGAATGTTTGCTAAAGTATGTGTAGAAAAGCCGCAGGAAACCACTAGTATACCTTAATCACGAATACAAAAGTAACATTTATCACTGTTCTATATTAAAATAAAAACAAAATAAGCCCAAAGCAAAGAATTCATTACAGATAACGATTTACAATAATTGAGACAGTTTAAGTGACTTGGATACATACGAGATAATCGTAAGCTCTTAAAAGCTTTATCTTTAAAGTCCTCTTAAAATAAAATGGCTCTTAAGTCTAAGGTAATTAAAGTTCTTTTTGTTTTTGCAAATGCAAATTAATGTTAAACAGACAACTTTGGAGAGCACCGTCTTAATTAGTTTGACATAAGAAGTTCAGTTAAAAGTATTTTTGCAATTTATGTCTTAGGTAGGACGACTTTTAACAGCACGTTTGGTATAAAAATATCAAGAGACACTTCAAGCGATTATTGAAAGACAGTAAGTAGGTATCTGATTATTTTTGTTATGTAAGAAATACCTGTGTGTTAATGATATGCATTTTATTATTGCCATAAGTACATGTTTATAAATTATTCAATACATAATTTATCTTATCTTGTGATTGGCAAGAGAATAAGATGTATATTTTGATTAAAAAATATCATGAAAGCACATACTGAATCTAAGGCTTTCAAACATTACTGTCTCGATAGAACATTTAAGCATAAGCTACCTCCCACTCTAGCATTACATTTTAAGTAAAGAGACGCTTACCTAAAGTGTGTTCACCCCTTTTAAGTAAAGGCCACTAAGAGTTAAGTTGTTTCGGTGTAATACCTTCCATCAACGTTGAGTTAAAGTTCGCCAAGGTGGCATAATAAATAACATGAAGCGTCTCAATGCGTTTGTTAATTTAGGTTCAAATGTGTTCTAGTTTCGATGTGCTACCGAAGCTTGCAATAGATAGAATACAATAGGTATTTGATTGAATCAGGCGTCACTTGGCGGAAGTCCCTAACCATTGTGAAAAACGAAATATATGTAGCTTACTTCCGCAAAAAAAAAAATACTTTTTTGCGGAAGTAAGCTACATATATTTCGTTTTTCACAATAGGTATTATTACAACAACAAGGACGGTAGATTGGTCAGAAAAATATGAATTCAAAGATAGGTTTAACATAATTATTATAAAAGTTTTAACCCTTTATAGGGCATAGCAAAATTAGTATAGCGGCAGTAACCACATCACATGTCGATTTTATTGAAACTGGTTGCTTATTATGATAGCTCTTATGTATTTTTTGATTTGTCCCTGAACGGGTGGCACAAACGTAACCACGGACAGAAGCTTGCGAGTTTCATTCGCAATGGCGCCAAATGCATTTTTTACTATGACGCAAAAAGCCCGTTAAAGGGTTGTGCCTGTTATAAAAAAAATAGCTTTTTCTTACTTACGATACGATTTATACTATATATCATTAAATATTTACTTTGGAAAATACATACATGTGACAAAACATAAATCAATAACTTTGGTTGGTAATTATACATACAACAACAGCAGATTTACAAAATTTAACACTTCTAGTTATTATTATATCAGATATTCAAAATTATCTCCGAGACCGCAACTCGTTGCCCAACTGATCCAACTTTGGATTGTGGTCGCAGTTTGCCGTAATCTTTATCATTATGAGATTATTCAAGGCAAAACAGCAATGACGAAGGAAATAAATATTTATGCAAAACATTTTTGACAACTAAATAAGTAGTCTCTTTTGTTGTTAAAGCATCGGGATTTTTTTATTACGTTCATAAGTAATAATCTTTTCTTGGGAGGCACAATTTTAAGATAAATATTTTCCTGGAAATCCATTATTTAATAAAAAAAATTGCTGACTGTACTTTAATATTGTATTGTCATTCAAACGAAACCTGTAGGCAAACTTTTAGCTAAATCGGACACTGAGATGAGAAGTCGGTCAAATATAGCTTTCAAGATATGACCCGAACGGACATATCGACACTGCAAGTTAAATAAAAGCTAGTAAAAGAGAAGTACCTAGACTACACTATAAAAAAATAAGTTACAAGTCGTAAATGTCTACATCAGAATTGCCTGAAATGACACGAGCGTCTCTAGGTATAATTATATCATCAACGTACACTACGACAGATCCGATCCGAGGACTTGTCGTGAGTAAAATCTGGCGTTTGCGCATAAATTATGCAGGCGCAAGGCGTTATGTTAAGAGCCAGGTCTGACATCGAGCCAAGTATCGAGTTTATTGCTCCAGACGACGCAGTTGACTTTAAAGATCAAGTTGGTAGGTACTTGGTGAAATTCCACGGCGAAGTCGATGTTAAACACCTTTTGGTTTGCTACTTGTAATTGTAATGTGTCGATATTACATCTTTTATCGTTACTGAAATGTTTTTTACGTTCCTTTACGTTTACACTCTTGTTTTTACTTCCAATATTGATGTTGAGAGATTGTCACTTGAGTTTTATAGCTTCTAAAACTATGTAGGTATGACTATCAAATTATTCAGTTATTACTTCAACTTTTAAATAAACGACATTAAGTTATTGTGTCAGACATTATAGTTCTCAATATATTGACTAAGTTATCTGTCGTCGTATATTTAAACTCTATTTGGTTAATTGACATAAATCAGATTAGACCCCTCTGGCTGGCACATTTCTAAACCTCATGTATTATTTAAGCCTTTCAGTAGATCTCACTTAAACTCGTGGTTAGTTGACAAACGGTAATTGTTTTAATGTGCGGCTCACAGGCTCAGTATTGGACACATCGGATAAAAGCTTTGGCTGTTTTTCTATATTTAATGAACTTTCTTGGAATGTAAGTTGTTGGGATATGAGTTTAAGAGATTTAAAGCAATCTGAACGATGATTGTTGTTGATATTATGAACTTGTTTTGGTAGATTTGGTTGATTGCGAAGGCTAAACATTGGTAGTATTATAAATGAGTACTACAAGCAAATTGAAGAACTTTTATTAGAGAACTTATTAGTGAAAATTAAATATATGTCGATTTTTCAGATATTTCATTTACAATACCAATAAATGTGAAACTTTTTATTGCTTAAATATTTAAAAGTTTTAAATATGAAAGCTAATTTCCATTAACTTTCTATTTACTATTTGGACATATCTAACGTTCACGCTATTCAATATTGTAAACTGATCTCTGTTACGCAGTCATGTTGTCATGTTACGACAAACATAATACTTGCACAATCCTGATAGTGTCATATTCCTATTTTACAATGCAACTAAGGATTCTAACTAATTATCTGTTGATAGAAATTCTGATATTTATGCAAATCCTGTGTATATTTGCATTGATTACTAATCTATTAGTAAGAAAACAGATCAACTTGCATTTACATGAGTTTAATTTCTCAATAACACATAATATATGAAACCAAGATAAACCTGGATAGAAAAAAAATTATGGATCTTGAAATCTTAATTAAGTTCCCCATTTTTTTAATGGTTGGTTGATAAATTTTCTTTGTTACAGACGGCAAACAGCAGAAGAGCGCGAAGCAGAGAGACAAGCGGCAAATCGTCTAATGCTGTCCCTTCAAGCTGAAGCACTTAGCAAAGGCTACATCCCAGAACCACCACCTGGAGCCACATCTCTGTCAGCGCTTCATTATCAAAACCCCAACAATAACCCACCAGCTCCACCATCGAATACAGCTCTAAGCGCTTTACAGAACCTACAACCTTGGGCTGGAAACCAAAATGCGTTTCTAAATGCACCACCTGCAAATGCCCCGACGCATCCACCACCGGTAGCGTCTCCTATATGTTGAAATTAATACTAAAACTCTTTGGCGAATCTTTGTATTAGTTTGAAGAAGTCTCGCTTACTTCTTCTTCAGCCTTCATAGTCTTGCATTTGTTGAGAATATCATTCGTAGTGCCTCTTACTACATTATGCTGTGTACATACATATTCAGTAGTTGGCTAATAGAGCAATTTCTTTCAATTAAAATATAACTGTTTCTTTTGTCAAACCATCATAAGTCTTCAGCGTTGTAATTATTTTGAAGTTTCTAATAAGCATGTTAGCAAAATGTGGCTTAGCATTTTCACCAAAATTTCTATGAAGTATAAAAATTGATGTTCATACACACGTTTGCAGAAAAAGCGGACACTTGCTTTATTGTCATACAAACATGCTCACTTCACGTCTTTATCATCATCTATCCGCTATTTCTCTACACTATCTCTTTTATTAAAATGCAAAATGACGCGACTTTCCAATTAAAACATCAAATAAAAATTTCCTCACAGCGTTAAAAGTTCGAAAATATTTTGTTCACTCTCCATACATTGTTCTATGAAACTGAAACTAAATGTTTTACAGTTTTGGAAGTTTGGGCATGTGCTGAGATTTTCTAAGTTATTTCAAATAATTATAGTAATATCAAACATTTATCCAACACATGTGGCACAACAAAATATACTGTAGATATATTGACAGTTTTATTAAAAGTACCATGAAGTTTAAATGTTTGTATGAAAATAAAGCAAGTGCCCGTTTTTGTGCAAAGGTGTTTATTTTAATAAAACAAAAAAGTTATTTAGGAAATTGTATCTTTATAGCATAATTAATATAACATACTTTAGATAATATCAAGCGGTTGTACATATTCTTACTTCTCGTAATTATAACTAGAAATAATACATTTAAGTAAGTACATAATGACGTTATAATTTGTAAATAACTTTCATCAGTATTATTGTATTCCACTAATGTGAACTTACCTATTTGATCAAGAAAGTAATAAATATGTAAAAAAATGTGTAGTGAAATAGGTTTTTAAAATGTAAATAAATAGTTAAGTATTGCAATTCGCTCATATCTATTATTAGATTTTCTCTGATCTCCAACAAATATTTAAGAAAGCAACACGGATGTCAAATAATTTACTTTGAATTATTACAAATTTGTATAGTGTATAAAATAATAATAACTATAGATTATGCACTAATAGAATATAATATAAGTTAGACCGGGCGGACACGACAGTTGGAGGTGTATTTTTTTTACAGTATGCAAATTTGCTAGAACGTCATAGACGACGACATTATAGTACATAAAAGTACATAAAAAGTACGCGTGTGAAAAGTGTGCAAACGCATATTTGTCACTAATACTAGAAACGTTATCGATAAGTACACCAATTTGCATACTGAAAAAAATGATTGTTTTAGAGCCGAATATATAACAATTTAAAAAAATTATTCTCAAAATTTGCACTCGCCAGAATATTTTTTTTCAATATGCAAATTGTTGTATCGATAACGTTTCTAGTCTATGTGACAAATATGCGTTTGCCATACTTTTCACACGCGTACTTTTTTGTTCCATTTTAAAATTAATTTTCAAGTGTGATGCACAGGGATAAAAATTCTAATTTTGATAGTGCTTACCATGAAGCTCGACTTAATACTGAGGTAACTGGAGAGTGCAGTACGAACAATTTTTTGTAACCACAAATTACACAGGGGTTGTCTTCCGTCTCACCTACACTTTAAAAAAATATGTATGGTCATATGAGACAACTGACAGCCACTACATACTAAATGTCAAATTAGCTGGTGTTCACTTTTTTATTCAGGGTGAGAACTCCAGTTACCTCAGTACTATGTCGAGCTTCATGGTGCTTACACTTACATAATGTCGTCGTCTAAAATGTTCTCGCAAATTTGCAGACTGTAAAAAAAATTACACCTCTAACTGTCGTGTCCGCCCGGTCTAAGTACAGAGATATGAAGAACAACCCTTTTATAAACACAATTAATACTATTTAGAAAATATTTGTTGAGCATAACTTTAAGAAAGTGATTTAAAAAGTTGTTCGTGGACGTCGGCATGTCTATATTACGTATGTGCCACGATTACGCTTAAAATACTTAAGGCGCTACTCGGAAAAAGTATGGACTCTTTGATATAAAATTATAGGACGGTTAGAGTTGTTATAAATCTGGTAATAAGATATATATTTCTTCATACCTTTATCTAGAATCGTATAGTTTCAGAAACACGATTTTATGATTTTGGCTCGACACTTTTTATTTTCGAAAATACCTCTAAAAAATAAGAAATATCAAGATTATTCTTAAATGGGGATACATATACTATTGAAAATTGGTTTAATTAGTGGACACTAATAATATTTAGGATCGTATAGAAGCATTTTTTAAAAATCGTTTTTGAATACGAAGTGATTTTGTGTTTTTTTTTGCGTAATCGGCAAAATCGGTCTCGCTCCCGCGCGCGTCGTTTTCTCATTGCTATCTCGCTTTAGCATAATTTTTCCGAGTATCGCCTTAATGTATTTGTACCATTTTTTTTTTATATATTCAACACGTTACGGGATTGTATCCTATTGAAAATTACTAATTTCAGTGTCGTTTAATTTATATTTAATAAAATACTCAAAAATAAGAACCTCTGAAAGAAATAATTTCATCTTCGATGACAGCTGATAGGCCCGCAGCGTGCAGGCGCGATCGGTCGCTGTCAAGAAGCTTATAGCATATAAAAAGTTACTCTCTATGTTTATAACCTAACTGGAGATTGCAATTTGATTTTTTATAAGTAATTAAATTGTTCGAAAATTGTAATATTTTAGCTTTTTATATTGTATCTTATTGTAGTGTGAATTTGTGATAGGTCAATAAAATTGTCTTTCAACTCATTTCATTTCATATAGAGTAAATTTTGTTCATTTTTCAAATTTTTTAATTTGCTTTTTATGGCGTGCACTTTTGGATTTTGCAAATATTTTTTCTTTTCTTTTCCTGTATTATTTACAACCTTTAATAGATTTTTTAGAAATCTAATATTCATTGATATTAATTCTATCTATCAAAACCATTGTTTCCAAAAGTTACTCGTAAGAGGAATAATAATCTTGTGTGTGATAGTATTTACCAATAGGGCTACCCAGAAATTCTTATTTTCTGCTTTAATAATGTTTCTTGTTGTAAGTGTAGGCGCCTTTTTACATTAACACACCATAAAAGACTTATTTGTACTTAATACTTTTTAAAACGTCAAAATAAATTACTAAATCTCATTTTAAGTAAATAAATGGCATGTAATCAGATTTTCCTGTCTCTAATGTGCCTCCTTACACTTGAAACAAATGCCAATAGCCAATTATTAAATTTATGTCAAACATAAGTGAAGCTTATCGCCTTAAAATAATGTCCTTACTTTTGACGTTTGACATTAACTCGATCCAATACCAATGCAATTTATTTAATTTATTTTTATTTTATTAAACACTTTATGCACAAAAAATGTACAGAGCTGGCATTTTCTACCAGGCAATTTCATTCTAGAGTAATTAGGCTGGTACAGTACTTATTGATTTTAGCCAATTTAGTGCAAACGGATTCTATAGATCTGCAGAAGCTAATTTGTAAATATATAATAATTAGATTATTAAGTGCGTAGCTATTGATTAATTTGGAACTCTAGTTGAAGTTAACGGTTGTATAAATTATCGTATGGATAAAGAATTTTCATTATGCTGGCCACCCCAGAACATTTTAATAAAATATTGGAAATGTCCCAGCTCTTTTATTTTTACTACTGAAACTACGAAGAAGAAATCATCACCAATAATCGAGGGAGGTACAGTCAAGGAATTTAATTTCCCGCCCACCTAAGGGTTCAATCCATATAGCCTGGTATACACATGCTATTTGCAAAATGCTCTTTTATAACAATGCTCTCCGAGTATTTAACAAGTATGCTCTTTTCGTATACACGTGCTAATTGTCTGCTACTACGTAGCATTATCTGCTCGAAACATGCTTGTGTGCTACTAAAGAGCATGATTGTGTATTCCAGGCTTAATGTACAGCAAACTGTCACCATAAGAGTTACTAGAGCCTAGAGCATGATGTTGCTTTGGCATGTTGCATGCATTGTATTTTATGTTAGTAACTAGGCAACAGTTGCCTAGTTATGAATAGCCTGGCAACAGAACAATTTAAATATTTGATATAAATAGCATCACGTAATTTTATCATAAATAAACTGAAAATACACACGCCAGCTCTGTACAGCACGACGGTTTTGGTAAGACTGGCTCATAATGCTGAACATGGCACGTGGAACGAAGAAATTAAAATTTTGAAAGAAAGAATTAAAGAACAGGTACAAAATCTATTTGAAGGCCAGTGAGTTAAGCTATGGAGTTTCCAGCCATTATGGAGGTTCTATAACCATCCATAAGACTGGAACGAAACGGCATCGTTACAATAGATTTGACGTTTTGAGTCGTTGACTTGATGACTGAAGCATATTTCAAACAGATTCATTAAAAATTTGTCATGAAAACTTTTCGCATAGACAAGACAGATAGACATTTCAATACTATCAATGAAATAATATATTCGACCATAATGTATTACGAATGTCTTACAATATTTCAACGAAATAGGTAGGGAATTAAATTCCTTGTCTGTACCAGGCCTGTCTCACTTCCATACTAGCGACGCAAAATCCCCGAGATATTTACCTACTATTCTGGAAAACAACCTAATTTCAACCTTTTGCATTGCGTATAGCGTTCATAGTACAATAACTGTCTGCCGTCTCGCTTCAATCTGCTAGGGCTGTCAGAGGTACTACTTTATCTGTTTAAGTAGTACACGCGAAGCGAGACAGATGGCGACGCATGCGGATGCGTGCGCTGCGTGTGCGAAAAGTCGAGCGAGTGCCAGCCTATTGAGACTATTCCGGTGACCGGACGCTTCCGTTTATCATACCTAAACTCGGGAGTGAAATTTCTGTACCGTAAGGTACTAATATATATTCTGTGTCTGTACAGTTGAAGCACAATTAATTTATCAGTACCCCAAGGACGAAAAACTCTCGTCGAATCGGTCGTAATAGCAAACTATACGATCCGTCAAAATGCTAAGCCAAAGTACTACATATTATAGTAATAATAAATAATAAATAAATACTTTCTTACAATCACACCAATTATCTAAGCCCGTAGTTAATTTCTTAAGAAACTGTGTCTACGTGAACTTGATAACGGAGAAATATATACTGAAATACTTTTTGTTTGTAAATACATACTTAATATACATAGAAAACACCCAGACCAAGACAAATAGACATGTTCATGCACACACATATTTGTCTTGTTCGGGAATCGAACCCGAGACCTCTGGCGCAGAAGGTAGGTAGTTTACCCCTGCGCCAAATCGGTCGTCAATATTGAATTTTAGTTCCATACACGACTTAAAATAACACTATTACGGGAACGATTTTTTCATGATTGGGCTACTTACAGTACCCCTAGCATGAAAAACTATCGTTATGGTAATCGAATTACATATTGTAAGATTGTAAGCTATAATGTCCTTCAAAAGCTGTCAAAGTGCTGCTATCAAATATATATTCCGGTTCCTTATACGCCCGAAAGAGGCGCTGCTCTGGTTTTCATACAAAATAATACGATAACGATAACGGTACCTACCTAACCATAACGATAGTTTTTCGTGCCAGGGCTACATAAGCCCAAACATCAGCTGTCATCCACAAAGCAGAATAATCTTCTACCTATAGTACAGACTACAGTGCGACAAACAAGGATCTTTTGGCATGCGATCGTAATCGGAACTAACCCTTCTTTATCTAATTAATCAGTCAACTAGCGCTCCTGTCAATGCCATCCAAGTGACAAATAATCCTTGTCGCACCGTCTCCCATTCTTTGTAAAAAAAAAACAATTGCGCGCACTTAGGCGAACCCTAGACACTCAGTAAATACTGTGATCCATCATTATGATAAATACTGATAGATTTTATTCCAATAACGGAGTGCAAAAACAAGCCTTCACATTCAGTATTTATCACGTCAGTATCGTACAGTTTTTCGTAAAGATCACATGCGTGAAGTGGATGCGGCAAAAACCAAAGCTTGTGTGGCAATTATCTTAGCGATTGGATTAAAAAAGCGTGTAAAAGGAAGCAATGAACTAAATGTTGGTTAAAAATAGAGCAGAATACACGCATTTGAATTTATTGTCTAAAATTAAACTAAGTGATTCAAGTATGATGAGAAGACCTACAATCATCGATCGACAATACCACACACCACAGATGACGCCTCACGAACTAAAAAACAACGTAAATATGGCACCGAATGACTTTTTATGAACGGAAAAAAAATTACAAAGTTTGCGATCTTACGTCAAAAATGACTGGAAAGGCCGTTTTCGACACTCCAACCGGTTATCTAGTGGTATCCTACCATCTGGTTCAGCCCCCTGATTCAGGAACCGTCGGAAACGGAATCAGATTCAAATTTATGTGCTTTATCTTTGTCTATCCTATAGAGAGCGATAGAGATAGGGCAGACATTCCGTTGTCGGGAGCGTTCCGAAATCAGGGGGCTGCCTGGTATCATTTTAAATGTCCTAAAAGAAGCAAAGAACAAGGAGGGGAGAGCAATCCAGCCATAACGTGGACAAACGCGCAGTAAGTATGCTCTCTGTGATCGGTCCTTCATGTCCGAGGATCGTGGTCAGCATCAGGGTTACATCATAAAGTTATTAACTTTATGGGTTACATCTAGAGTGGACGATCTGCCTCCAATGCTTCCAGTCCCTCGCGTCTCTTACGACCGTGTTAGTTTGGAGGATGACTAGTCTTTTACTTGATCGGACCATCTTGTAGGTTAAGACCACGCGATCTTTTGCCCTCGGTCACAGAATAGATATAAGTACTACCGTACAGAAAGGAAACTCTCCGCCCCGCCCCGCAATCAATTACCTCACCGTGCCCGGGCCCGAGCGCCGAGTTCGTGTGTCAGATCGTGTGCTCATTCAGTACATTTAGACGTCACGCACACAGTTGCGCGTGTGTCTGTGTAGCGTCTGTGTAATAGGTAGTTAAAACGCCGCGCTTGTATGGAGTGCCCGGGGTGTGCCTCGGTGCTCCCGACCACAATCGGGGGCCTTATGCATCGCTATCGGCTTCATTTGACAGATGAATGTGACACATTGCTTTTTTGCACCAATAAAACGTTATCACAGAAAAGTAGCAATGTAACACATCCATTTGTCAGATGAAGCCGATAGCGATGTCGACGACACTTGGGCGGCCCACAGTTTTTCTAGACTTTTGTCGCCTCTGCGTACTGTGTGACCGAAATATGAAATATGAAAATATGAATGCGTTGTTGGTATAAATGGTCGTTAAGTGAGTGTGAAATAAATGTGCAAGAGTAATTAAAAGAATGTTATATTATATTATAAAGAGTTAAAGCTTTGGATACCTCAATGATAATCTCTGAAACTGGAATCAGCTGAAAGCTTGGTAAATTATTCCTGAGTGACATAGGCGCCATTATCCAGTATTCTCACGGGGACGGATGCCACGCGGATAAAATAATGTTCAACGATCGCAGGTAGAGCCCGCTAACCACTGTACCACGGGCTCCTCTTTCAGTAGGTAACTAATTTTATTAGCTGAAAAATATTTCGTTAATTTTTGAGTGTAATTCATATTTTTTACTTTGCTTTGTTTTATTTACCGCTAACACAGCATTAGAAAAATAGTATTAGTGGAACTCACCTTGAATCTCGTTGACGTGGCCAAGCGGTAGGAACAGTCGGCAGCACATCAAGTTAAACATTTAAACTGCGATAACAGCTTTTATTACGTAGGACATAAAGGCGGTTTCAAGGTCATCATCATCATCATCACCATGTCAGCCGAACGACGCCCACTGCTGGGCATAGACCTACCTCAAGGATCTCCACAACGTTCGGTCCTGCGCTGTCCACATTCAGCGGCTTCCCGCGACCTTGACCAGATCGTCGGTCCACCTTGTAGGGGGCCTGCCCACGGAACATCGTCCGGTACGCGGTCGCCATTCGAGAACCTTTCCGTCCCAAGCCCAACGGCCGTCCGTTCTCCGCGCTGTGTCCCGCCCACTGCCACTTCAATGATGCAATCCTTCGAGCGATGTCGGTTGTTTTAGTTCTCCTGCGGATCTCATCATTTCTGATTCGATCGTGCAGGGAAATACCAAGCATCGCTCTCTCCATTGCTCGCTGGGTGACTTTGAGCCTTCTTATGAGACCCATAGTAAAAGACCACGTCTCACTTCCATAGGTTCATATATTAAATACTTCATTTTCCATTTTTCAATAATAAAAATTGCATTGTGAAAGCAAAAAAACTAAAAATTAAAATAACTTGCAATAGTAATTTCATCTTTAGCGATTGCCAAATACCTGGAAAGGTATTTCTTTCGCGAGTGAGGGTAGTAATATCTCCACATTGATGAAATTAACGCTGACTATACAGCGCGTTAGAAGTATTGGATAAATTCGACGCTTCTTGTAACGACTCCGTAGCTTAGTGGTTAGAGCAGTCGCCCGGAAAGCGAAAGGTCGTGGGTTCGAGTCCCATCGGAGCAGGTTGTAAGACGGGTCGTTTTTTTCTAAATACTTCATTTTCCATTTTTCAATAATAAAATTGCATTGTGAATGCAAAAAACTAAAAATTAAAATAACTAGCAATAGTTATTTCATCTTTAGTGATTGCCAAATACCTGGAAAGGTATTTCTTTCGCGTGTGAGGGTAGTAATATCTCCACATTGATGAAATTAACGCTGACTATACAGCGCGTTAGAAGTATTGGATAAATTCGACGTTTCTTGTAACGACTCCGTAGCTCAGTGGTTAGAGCAGTCGCCCGGAAAGCGAAAGGTCGTGGGTTCGAGTCCCATCGGAGCTGGTTTTGAGACGGGTCTATTTTTTCGAAATACTTCATTTTCCATTTTTCAATAATAAAAATTGCATTGTGAATACAAAAAACTAAAAATTAAACTAACATGAAAGATCTTGTAAAAAATTAAGCGCAGTATTTTGAGCAGAAAATATCTCAGTCTAATGGAGAAACATGCTAAACGATTAAGTTTTCATTTTCAAGAATCAAAATATAATGGCTGACGTGCTTATATAATAACTGTCTCCATCATTCAACTGAGACGCACAAAAACGAAAATTGTCCCAAAAAAATAAATAGTCAAGCCAATAGTCTCGATAACCACTCTAAATGGAATCGATTTGGATCTTATTTCCGTTCAAATCGCTCGATACATCGCCGCCATTAGCGATAATACCATTTTAATACCACACTTTCGGTATAATAACAAAACATTAGAATGGGACGTGACTTCTGTGTTGTCATTATAGAGTTTTGTTTTAAAAAATATGTTTTACAGCCCCTTAAATTGATATCCCAAAATAAGGACAGAATACTAAATGATCAGGATACATTTCTCGTTTATAACACATTTGACATAGAAGCGGTTGTTGCAAAACAGCAATGTATGAGTTCTGTATCCCATTATCCTTTCAAAATGGAATACGTCGTTTAGTCACGTTTAAAGATATTAAAAACTATTTTACGAAAGGATGTCGCGGGGTAACAGATGAATAACAAAAGGCCTCAAGTTAGGACGAATAAGGCTACAATTTGTAGTAATTATTTTGGTGGTAGATCATAATCAAAATCCGCCAGGCTAGCCACCAGTGCCACCACCAGCTTTTCTAAGTCTGACGCCATAACAGTTGAAGTTCATGATGTTTTCAGCATTATTATATTCCGACAGTTAGATATAATACCTATAGCAAGTTCCTTAGTGACTGAGGATTCCGGAAGTAGTGCGCTTCCATTACCCCGAATTTGAAAAAAGCATAAAACATCCTTGTGTATTTTTTTTTCTTGACTTCTCCTATTTTGTATGATGTAGGTTAAGAGTTAAGACCAAGGAATACCCTACATGGAACAGATCAAAGAGAAGGAGACCATCGTGTCTTATCAGGAAGCCAAGGAACTGGATTTGGACAGAAACGAATACAGACAAGAGCGTGATTCTTAAGTTAAGAAGAAGAAGATTTAAGTTTTGTATGACTCATTCTTCTAACATTGGTAAATATAAATAAACAAATAATAAATGTTAAATACCATCGTATACAGTCCCAAACTAAATGGAATCTAAGACCCAGACACGAAAACATTTTAAAAAGTTAATTTTAAAGCATTTTCTTTATAATCGATAAAAATATCTTGTTTCTTATTGCTCAAACGGATAAAGTTTCGTACCTAAATTCCATTATTTATTTTTGATTGATTTAAACTTCATTGCACAAGACATGCGCAATGAACCACATGTTATTATTATAAATGCAAAGCTTCAATTATTCACAAAATTCAATACACCCGGACACAAGATTATATTGAAAAAATTGTTTTCAACTCTTAACCAACCAGGAATCGAACCCGGGATCCCAGAGAGATAGCGTCGACTTGGAAACCGGTACTCAACCAAGAATATCGTCAAATTAAAAATCCAAATGATTGGATGTCATTGAAACCAGCAAAAAACGTCCCACAAATTGCGAGCGGTCCCAGGTTCGGGTCTGATCGCGTGACGTTTGTCACAAATTAGTTTCGTAATGAGCCGCAAGGGCGCGCTGGCAGTCAAACCTGCGACCGTCGGCCTAATCGGTGTGGCGTGTAAACCACCGTGTTATGGGGTGTAGTGGGAACGGTGAAGGTTGGTGTGTTTATTATTTTATTAAAAACTAGCTGTTCTGCACAGTTTCACCCGCGTGGTACCCATCCCGAGGGAATATTGGGATAGAAAGAAGCCTATGTGTTATTGTGGTGTATAGCTCATACACCACAATAACACATAGGCTTCTTGGGTGTGTTGGGAACATTACAAATGTTGGAAACATTACACTCGAAGTTGTTACCTAGGACAGACGGTCCAGTTAGGTAAGTCCAACTTTGAGAAAGAGATCTCTCGTCGAATCCAGCTTGGATGGGCAGCGTTTGGGAAGCTCCGACATATATTCGCGTCCGAAATGCCTCAATGTGAATAAATAAATAAAATAAATAAATGTCTCAAGACGAAAGTCTTTGACCAGTGTGTGTTGCCAGTAATGACCTATGGAAGTGAGACGTGGTCTTTTACTATGGGTCTCATAAGAAGGCTCACAGTCACCCAGCGAGCAATGGAGAGAGCGATGCTTGGTATTTCCCTGCTCGATCGAATCAGAAATGATGAGATCCGCAGGAGAACTAAAACAACCGACATCGCTCGAAGCATCATTGCATCATTGAAGTGGCAGTGGGCGGGACACATAGCGCGGAGAACCGATGGCCGTTGGGGCGGAAAGGTTTTCGAATGGCGACCGCGTACCGGACGACGTTCCGTGGGCAGGCCCCCTACAAGGTGGACCGACGATCTGTTCAAGATCGCGGGAAGCCGCTGGATGCGGGCAGCGCAGGACCGATCGTTGTGGAGATCGGTCGTTCGGCTGACATGATGATGAGCTATATTACTTTAAAGTTTTATCTAAATCCGATCAGTAGTTTTTGGGTGAAAGAGTAACAAATATACACACACTCACACTAACATGCTTACAAATTTTCGCACTTATAAAATTAGTAGAATCTTCCTCAGGCTGATTTCAATATAATTATTATTATTATCTTACCTTCGACAAACGCGGGTCTTCCGTAACGGAAGGCCCGCGTTGCTCGACTGGAAGTATCTTACCCCTTCTGACATGTGATTAGCAACCTCCATGCAACGACCGGTTATCAAGCTGTTGCGTGACAAGACGTTACTCTGTCAGCAGTCTATAGTTGTTTGAAAATTGTCTTGCTACTTATGTCTGCATTTTATATTTTACTACTAGCGGCCGCCCGCGGTTTCACCCGCGTGGTTCCCGTTCCCGTGGGAATATCGGGATAAAAAGTACCCAATGTGTTATTACAGACCCAGATCCTTTCAGTAGTTTTTGCGTGAAAAAGTAACAAACATCCATACATCCATACCCACAAACTTTCGCATTGATAATAAACTACACGACGCTATCCCGAGGGAATGTGATTTTTTTCCGGGAAAAAAGTAGCCTAAGTTACTCCTTATTACATTAGCTACCTGACAGTGAAAGTCCCGTCAAAATCGGTCAAGCCGTTTCAGAGATTAGCCGGAACAAACAGACAGACAGACAGACAAAAATGGTAAAAAATGTCATTTTGGTATGTGTACCGTATATATAATCATATGCATGTAGTAAAAAGCGGTTATTTTAATGTTACAAACAGACACTCCAATTTTATTTATTTGTATAGATGTTATTATTATAGTTTCCTTCTTTAAGTTAAATAAAGCCAAATTCTACTGGTATCGGTTCGCTTTCATTATATCACCTTCAAGTCCTGAAATCTTTTTCTGCGCCAAGAATCAGTATTCTGCTGCCGGTAGTTTCAGAATATGGCGCGTATAATCACACAAAGTTTTATTATATTAGACTTAATAAGTATAAACTACTGACTGACTAAATATACTAATAATTTTATTTCACAACCGATTTGGCGCAGGGGTAAACTACTTGCCTTCTGCGCCAGAGGTCTCGGGTTCGATTCCCGAACAAGACAAATATTTCTATGCATGAACATCTCTATTTGTCTTGGTCTGGGTGTTTTCTATGTATATTAAGTATGTATTTACAAACAAAAAAGTATTTAAGTATATATTTATCCGTTATCAAGTTCACGTAGACACAGTTTCGCAAGAAATTTACTATGAGCTTAGATAATTGGTGTGCTTGTAAGAAAATATTTATTTGTTATTTTATTTATTTATTTGGCGCAGAGAAAGATTTCAGGGCCTCGAAATAATAGGGGCGCCATTGGCTGCAATAGAAACGTCCATGGTTGTTGATACCCACCATTTTACAAAATTTGTAAACTATTATTTCGGAATCAGATCAATGAGTTTGATGTTTTGAGATTTTTATTAATTAAAAATTATACCTTATTAACACCATTGCACGACGGCGTGACTACACTGATTGTCTGACAAAAGAGACGAGCGTTTTGTGAGCAATTTGTTTGTCACGGCATGCTCAGAAACTGTTCGACTCGGTTTAACTGCTCGGGAAATGAGGTACCCTTTCAAAAGTATATCTACTTTTTGACTAGTTGGTAGGTATCAAGTTTTTTAAAACACATGATCAAATAACAATAAAGGAATAATAAAAAGACAATAAACAAACAAACACCTCGAATGTCAGAGTTATTCCCCAGATTGACGAAATCACGCTGGCTCATAGAGCAAAAAGTAAAAGGTACCGATGGGTACTCAAGTATTTGTAGCTTAATTGAATAACTTTTACTTAACTTTTCCTATGTCTTAAGTTACAATAAGCAAATGCATAATAAATAATCCACTAAAAAACCTCAGCTTCAGGGACTCGAAAATCTAAGAAAAGGTTGCCTATGAAACAGCAATTTCCCACAGATTTTCTAAGAAAACCGCTTCTCTTGAACCCACTCAAATTCAAAAGTCGTCTTACGCTTAAGGCGAGGAATCCCGACCGAAATAGGCACGCTAACGCTTGCTCGGCCGCGCTCTATACGCTTCGCGCGAACCCAGCGGCAGCCGGCAGTGAACTGTGAACTCGCGAGCGCCCTGCGAATCGAAAATCACTTAAAATTCAATTAAAAATTAAATAATAAAAAAAAATATGACGGCCGGAATCCCTCGGCTATTCAAAGACAATTATTTTCATATGTTTTTCATTAACTAAAACCAAGTATACTGCAAGTAATATGATATTTGAATTATTATTAGACGGATTTTTGGGATTTTATTTGACACAGTAAAATATCACCAATCGAAAAAAAACGGCCGGAAGCACTAGATAAATAACTGTAAAATAACATATATTTTTTCCAAATTTTAAGTACTTGTGATTTGCGAGTAATCCATAATTTAAAATACCCTATTTTGGGGAATCGGCGCCTTAACCTTGAAAATAAATAACCTATACAGAACCCGCAGTCTGTAACAGACGGTAGTAATATCATTTTGATAGAATCACATGATGTATAATTCTACCCTAAATTATGTCAACGTTTGACAAAACTACGTGTGATTGACAATGTCTCCAATTACGGTCTAAACGCTGCCGGAAATTGCGTTTTACTTCGAAAAAAAGTTTCGTTTTACGAAACTATCACAATTATAGTTTGTGATGGCCTATTTTTAAACTTCTTTTGAGGAAAACTGGGTGCCTACCATCAACTCTTATTGCGGTTTTGTTTAGGACCTAAACTGATCTGCTTCGCTTATTCGTACCACGACAGCTTAATATCAATGACAGCGATTCAGTGATCATTCAATGACATTTCACAGCCGCTGAGCTGTCATCAACTCTTATTTGACTTATAACTCGGCCAAGCTAACATGACACCTGCAGGTTATACCCGTCCCATTCACTCTCCGGGCATGACAGAATCGAGTGAATGAGACGGGTAGAAGAAATAAGGGCACAAATCGTTCGATCATTCACATTTAGCAATTCATTTGCGATCCAGTTTTTAGAAGGTCAGAGTACGAAAGAAAGCAATTCATTTTAGGAACCTATTCTGCATCGCGCTATTTTTGAATCGCTGTCTTAAAGTTGATGGTAGGTACCCAGAAGTGCGTTTTAAAGATTATTTTCAAACTTTGAAACATGTTTAAGTTTATTTATGCCCAGGTAACGGCGCCGCCGCCTTGTCTTAGCACGGGTGCATTATACCCAAATACTGTGAATTCTGTAAAATAACTACATTATCGCGAAATTCATGTTGAAAACGCTCACGTCACGACGACGCATTGTGGTAATCACAGAAAGACCGCATAGCGAAATTCGTGTTGTGGCGATCATGTTATACCTACGACCACAACGCATTGTGGCCACATAGTAAAGCCATGTATTGGAACTACTATGCATTAGATTACAACGCACGGTGATTCGCGATATGGGCACAAAGCGTAATAAACGCGTAAAAATAAATATAAACCATTTTACTTAGGTACTTCAAATAGGAATATTAAATAGGCGAACTCCGTGGCCGAGTGGCGTACGAACTGGTTTTCAAAGTGCCGCTATCGCTAGAGGTCCCGTGTTCGGCCCCCGCTCGGGTAAATATTTTCAATTCAGGAACTTTTCAATACTTCCTCGGGTCTGGGTGTATGTGGTAATACCCGTCGTTGTTTCAAATTTCCATAATGCCAGTATACTTTAAGCTACTACTTATAGCTACTACTTAAGTACTTGTGATTTGCGAGTAATCCATAATTTAAAATACCCTATTTTAGGTAATCCCAGCCTGTGAGTTTGGTATTGGAACAATGTATGTGACGGATTTATTAAAAGCCGCTATGTAGCGTATAAAATACGATACGTTCATTCAATAGCATCACGCATGTCCTATTCATTGATTACGCGCGCAACCTGTCACGTCACGTCACGTGCTCTCTTACGTCATACATAAGGAAAGTCACGGAGACATATGTCGTATTTCAAAAAGTAATGATTAAAACTAATTAAAATATAAGTTTAGTAGGAATTGTAATTGTCATTCTGGCAACACTATTCATTTCTAAATTGAGAAAGCGCCGGCGCGGCGCCACTGTTTTCGGGTGATATGGTGGGAACCTAGACGAACGCGCGCCGGACAGTCAGTCGTGTTTGAGTTGTCGACTCGAAAGGACGTTAAACAGTGATTGTACGAATTAAGTGTTAATAAATGGATACCTTTACTGCTGAGATTTTATTTCATAAAATCTCAGAAGCGGGGACGTCCGCGACCCACAACGAAGTTAAGTTACGAGGTATGTACAGTTATTTTCTAGAAGTTTTGTAAAATCAGTTGAGCTTATTCCCTTCTACAAAATATAAAAGATTAAATCTCGTTTGTTTGTGTTGCTGACGGGAGGGGTACCTTTGTCGTTTGAGCATGTTTAATCGGGGCTACTCCTTGATAGATGATCTGCGATAAGGGTATACTTTCTAAGCACATGGACTACACAGCTAAAAGAATTTATTTATGAATTGTACGATGTTTTGGCGTGTGACAGGCTTGATCAGGGCTACTCTTTGATAGCTATGTTACGCGCCAAAAATGAACAACCACTTTGACTAAACGATATACAAGAATGCAAAATAAAAAGGGAATGAGGTTAAGTGTTAAATATTTGATTCCTTGTTTTTAAAATTAGTTGAACTTATTCCTTTCTACAAAATATAAAAGATTATTTGTCTGTGTTGCTGACGGGGAGGGTACCTTTGTCGTTTGAGCATGTTTAATCGGGGCAACTCTTTGATAGCTGTTCCGCGATGAGGGTATACCTTCTTAGCACATTGACTATGGACTACACAAAAACAAAAAATATTTATAGATTTTACGATGTTTTGGCGTGTGACAGGCTTGATCAAGGCTACTCTTTGGTAGCTATGTTACGCGCCAGAATAGAAGAACCAGTTCAACTAAACGAGATACGAGAATTCAAAATAAATATAAAAGGAATGAGTTCAAATGTTCAATATTTGATTCCTTGGTTTCTATGACCACGCAATTTTAATAAAATAGTTTGTCAAGAAAAAGAAAGCCCGATTAGGATCCGTTGATAAATATATTCTTATTCAATTATTAGATAGTAATGGACATATTACATACCGTAAACAGTAGACAGAATCATGAATGAATAGCTAATTTGAGATTCATTATTCAGTCGCTTAACAAAAGTAATGATATAATCAGGCCATGTGTGTCGCTTAAAATCGGGCCATGTGTGTCGCTTAAAATCAGGCCATGTGTGTCGCTTAAAATCAGGCCATGTGTGTCGCTTAAAATCAGGCCATGTGTGTCGCTTAAAATCAGGCCATGTGTGTCGCTTAAAATCAGGCCATGTGTGTCGCTTAAAATCAGGCCATGTGTGTCGCATAAAATCAGGCCATGTGTGTCGCTTAAAATCAGGCCATGTGTGTCGCTTAAAATCAGGCCATGTGTGTCGCTTGAAATCAGGCCATGTGTGTCGCTTAAAATCGGGCCATGTGTGCCTATAGCTCAGTTGAGTAGCCATGTGAGCTACGAGTCGGCCATGTGTGTCGCTAATAATCAGGTGTGCAATTGCGTGGGGTAGTCGTATTTGTTTGACGGTTCATATCGTATTCAGTCGGCTGCAATTTGTATGGAATGACATTTATTATGATGTAATCAAAAGCTGTCAAATGGATACGATTGACTTTACGCAGTTCCATAGCAGACCATGTGCGTCTTAGCTTGAGTAACCATGTAGACTAAGAATATGTCGGCCATGTGAGCCGTTTATGATTAGGATAACTTAACATTGATTTGTCGTATCGGAGCTATAGATCACTAATCCAAATCCAGCTACAGATCCACTAATGCGAGTCTCTAATGATTAAGCCATGTGTGCCAACAGTAGTAACCACTTGTTGAGTATCAATATGTGCGGTCGGAGTAGGAAAACGATCGTCACCTGAAGATCTTTTCGTTTGCTCAATATAAGCAATAGGTTACCGATTAAGTATGACGTATTCCGTCGAAATGCCATTATCAAGCAACCAGTTCGTCAACCAAATAGAATATGAAACATTACCGTTTGCCATGATATAATTTACTCTGGTAATTATATATGGTACGAAATACAAGACAGACAGACAGACGGGCAGACAGACAGACGGGCAGACAGACAGACGGACAGCGAAGTCTTAGTAAAAGAGTCCCGTTTTTACCCTTTGGGTACGGAACCCAAAAAAAAAAAAAAAAATAAAATTTTATATAAAGTTATAGCAGATAAGTGAATTACTCTCAAAAAGTACAAGTCTTGACTTATTAAAGGCATGAATTTGATAAATAACTAAAGGACATGTCCCAAAATGGGCCACGTCTGTGTGCACCATCCCCAGAGATGGAGAAAAATTTACTGATTCTGAGAAAAATATAAATAATATTATAGAATGCACGGTTAAATGGTTATTAATAAAAACAAAGCAATATTTTTTACTCGAAATAAGGCGTGAAATAAAACTCTTCGTAAAAAACTGTCAGTGTCACTGTAATTGACTTGAGTTTTGTTCTGCTCTGCTCTGTGCTGTGTGTTGTTGTCATCATTATTCAACTGACCGACAGCTGACAGTGGCGGCGCAGGACAGACCAGACAAACAACATCAAACGACACCTTCATTCTTCCGCCATGATGAATTGTTATGTGATTTTGCATTTTATTTAATGTTCCTTCCAGAAAACAAAGCGATTTTAAAGAAATTGAATTATTAGAATCTGTTTATCGTATCGTTATCTATTTTTTGGTATACTATACGGAGACGTGGCCCAGACCTCATACATTTTTGGACATCACCTTTGTCCTGCCCTGACTATACTATTTTTATTTAATTATGCTATGTGTGTGGCGTGGCTCACACGTAATTAAACGACATATAATTATGGCAGGAGACATATAATTAATAATTATGAACAAGCTAGCCGCTCTTTATTTTAGAATATAAAAGAAGGTTAAACATTATATGCCTCGCCATACTTAACCTTGGATTCATACGCATTCCTCTCGCAGACCGCACCAGATGCAAAATGATTAAAAGCTGACCTCTCAAGTACCTTCCTAGTTTGCTTGACCTTTGGTGTCACGAATGCACTTTTCTTGCGTTGACATCAAATTTGACCTTTGATCGTCTGAGAGATAAATGTTTATGAATAATGTTCCTCTTGGATATGGTAGAGTTGAATAATCCAGTGAATTTGCTATAGAAGTTTAACTTTTTCAAGTATTTTGACTAATTAACTACATTGACTAGAAGGATAAATAAAACACAATGCACTAATATCATTTATTTGTTCTTATGTTTCCGAGGTCATCAAACGTAGACAAGTGAAGGAAGAAGGCGGCACCCGAATAGAGGAGCAGATCACCTACTCCGTCACCGATGCCTCGTTGTTCTGAGCCGTCTCCTTCCCTTTGGATCGTCAAAGTGATTCTAGGTTATCAGTTGCTGCATCTTCTACGGAAACTAGTGGAAGGGCGGAGTGTGTATATAAATTACTATCGGCATTAAATATTAAGACATAATTGTGTAATTTCGTAACTCCCAAATATTGTGTTATTATGCTCTCCGATTTAAACCTTGCTGATGTATTATGTGACTGTAGTGTTTCGAAGTCTAGATTTGCCATATTTAAAAATATATTAAAACTATTAGTTATTAAAATGATTTTGGATATTACATAAGAGTAGATATCGAACAGAGAAAGGTCTTAGCTCGCGACTTAAGTATTTATATTCTGTATATATCAGAAATACAAAAAGCATTTTTTAATGTAATGTTTACTACCAATTGTCTACTACGACCAGCATCCTGCTTATGGAAACCACTAGAATAACACCGACATCATGAACCTGTTAACTTTGTTTTACAAATGGTTTCTTACATAATGATGTAAATAAAAAAATGCGTAAGTATAGAGCTTTCATAGAACTATATAAGGTTTGAAAAGAGATTGAAGTGGCAATGTAAAGTTATACTAAGTAGGATACCAAGTAGGTACATGAAATCCTTACATAAAGGGGGGTGATATCTTTATAAAATAATATGTAGTAAAATTACAGATATATAGTTTCTTGTTATGAGAGTACTGTAGAACATTAAAATCTGCCATTCATGCAGAAAAAGGGAGCACTAGTAGCAGAGTTATACATCAGGCTATAAACCTACTAATATCAAGCGGAACAGAATCTGTTTAGACTTTGAAACTAATTTCCTTTGTATATGACCTTAAACCAACCACAATGTTTGTATTAATGACACTGCAATAATAGTCGAAAGCCATAACCATGACATATGGGTTCTTTATGGTGAATAGTGGTTAACAGGACTAAAGGAAGGTAAATCATAAACTGTACTAGACTGTTATTATTCCAAATACACTGATACAAATTTTGTACAAAATTGAATCTCAAGGAAGCAGTGGCGTTGTCGGTATCCCGGTGCATGTAACTGGGAAGTCTATTGATTCATTATGTGGGCTTTGAGACTTAAGCATTCCCATATAAAATAAATTTGCGGTAAAAAAATCATTACCTATTTGATTTGATTTAATAAGACCTAGAAATTCAAATGGTTGATTTTTGAGAAAGTAATATTTTATAATCTTTATGACCTTTAAAAATATAACAATTTACTTAATACCAATAGAAGTTTAAAGAAAAATACCTATTTACTATCTTAGCAATTTTCATGGTCCTTATGGTGTGGTATACTAAGCGCAATTAATAAAAGAAAGATATGTTGGAAGCTTTTGACGATGTAGTTAGTCACGTACCTACTGCTCAACCGACTCGAAATTGGCGCAGTGCCGTGTTTCTTTAAAATTATTTAAAGATAATTTACAAACTGGGAACAATATAGTTGTACGTCTGAAGTGCGTGCGTAATTCATCCCACGATTATTAAATTAATTCAATTTCGTTACCTCAGATGAGACTGGTTGAACTTAAACAAATATGAATCAAACTCAAAAATAATAGCAATAATGAAAGTATTTACTTGGTGTATCTATAGACGCTATAGGTATATAAAGTATCAAAAACAAGATCTCAAATAATGTTACGCTTTACTTATACCTAACTATTTTCGGTGATTTTGGTAATGTGTATCCTATTTTAACTTATGGCATCATATATATCGGAGCAATTCTGTAAAATTAAATGTTGAATGGTAAACTCGTATTACCAAATGATGAATTTACATTATTTGTATCACGTTCTCATTATTTATCTGACGTTTTACCACGAAATGCTTAGGACTTTCAAAGAAAAGAAATCCCTTTCTCTTGCATAAATCTATATTCTAGCAATTTGTTTAATTATAAAAAAATAAAAAAAATGTTATTGAGAGAAATTTGATTAGTATTAAATTATTCATGAATGTAAACCTTTATTCGATTGGTTATGTAAATTATTATATATTTTGATCTATCTATGTTTCACCTGTTTAGGTGTTTAGTGACTCGCCGCAGTTTCGCCTGCCATTCCCGTGGGAATGTCGGAATGGAATATAGCCCTTGCTGAATCATGTAGCTTCCTACTGGTGAAGGAGCTTTTAAAATCGGTTCAACGGTTTTTTTTAGTTTATATAACTACAAACAAACAAACGAAGGTTCAAATCTTTCCTCTTTATAATATTATAGTACATATAAATAAAGACTTAGGAATGGTCAAGTAGCAATTAATTAAATCCAAGGATTGGACGATTAAAAGCTCGTTAAATTAAAGTAAATAATCACTGATAAGGATTAATAACATTTAGTCACTATCTATAATAGTTAACTTACAGATTAAAGCTTGTTATTTTTCACTTTTATGATTATCCGACTTTATCCAAGCTAGCTAGCTCAATACTACGTTTGTTGCACAGTTCAAATGTAAGAAAAGCGCCAGATAAGAATAATCTAAGTATTCTTTTATCGACAGATAAATAAATAATCACTTTATTTCTTTGCTACAGACACACATATTCATTAATTACAAAACAGATTCACAAAAAAGATAAGGTTATACTGTATAAAGAACAAGGAGAGAAAACACAAAATAGGTATGACACAAAAAGTTCAAAAAAAAGATGGGTGTGTGCCCTAGCACTACTCAAGGGTCGCAGCTTAGCGTCATATTGCTTGCATGGCACACAAGCAAATTACTGATTTATCAGTTGAAACCGAGAGTGAACGCCTGTACCATAAATTAAATGTAATAATAAAGTTGCAGGTCAAATAAATAAAAAGTCATTATATTAATTTATAGGATAAAAATAATAAAATAGAATTATTAAACTTGAAATGATTAATGAATAAGTAGGGATAACAATAATTATTATTTCATTTAGTGTACCATATCCACTATACTTGTTTAAATTCTGAGAATAATAATAATAATAGCAAGTAAGAATAAGCCCACAGGGCAGCTTGTAATGTGGTAAGCGTTGGTCAGTGGCACCACGGGTAAACCGAGTACTCCTGGAAGTAGATCGGCCCCGCCCCACTGCAGGCGTGCAACTACAATTTCTAATCGATCAACAAACAGAAATCAACACATTTTATTAATAAATAATTAAACTAAAATAAAATCACTTTATTCCAGACAGAGTCAATAAGATTAACAATTCTTACAAAATCTTTTAAAATGAATTCTTATTATATAAAATATGTATTTAACTTGAAAAGAAATGTGTAAATATAAGTTCAGTGAAATTCAAATATAGAATCAATCGAATAAAATACAATCATAAAAATCACAATAATTCCAAAAAAATGCGAATCACATTAAAAGTATTGATGTAATTAATAATACATGTCATATAAGAGTCAAATAAAATAAAAATAATGAAACTACTTATTGTCATAATTAAATTAACTTCAATCATAATCTGGCAAGTCCTTTTGTGTAGGTATAAGTAAATAAAAAGAAATTAAAAGACGGAGGTCGGTCAGTCCACCCTTCGCGAGTTTTCTTGCCAGTTCTTTCTTCGAAGGGCCTCCCCATTTGTGAACTGGTAGTGAGTCAGTAGTTTTTGCATTGTTTTAAAATAATTATTAATCTACTTCTTTCGAAATAAATCTAAACTCAAATAGATAATTTACTTTGTCTCGTTAAAAATCTTAACTTAAAAATCAGATACTGTGGTTATAATGCCGAATGTCGTATTGTATTTATATTTCATTGAAATTGTATTCTTGAAAATTTTTGAGTGAAAATTAAGAAATTGACTGCTTGGATCGGTTGAGTGCACCAGGAGGTTGCACTCTGTCGGATGGCCGAATGTCGTATTTCAAAAAGTAATGATTAAAACTAATTAAAATATAAGTTTAGTAGGAATTGTAATTGTCATTCTGGCAACACTATTCATTTCTAAATTGAGAAAGCGCCGGCGCGGCGCCACTGTTTTCGGGTGATATGGTGGGAACCTAGACGAACGCGCGCCGGACAGTCAGTCGTGTTTGAGTTGTCGACTCGAAAGGACGTTAAACAGTGATTGTACGAATTAAGTGTTAATAAATGGATACCTTTACTGCTGAGATTTTATTTCATAAAACATATGAGCACCAATCAATATCTTGGAAAGGATGATGGGCAAATTTGTACGGAACCCGTCCCCCCCTTCAACATACCTTTTATGTGTGTCGATAATTTCATACGTATCGTATCTATAAAGAGATTAATGGCCATTGTATTCAATGTCAAAATCCATGGGGTTTAGTCAAACCGAGAACCTCCTTTTTTGAAGTCGGTTAAAATACCAAAACCTTCTCCTAAATGTAACAAAATACTTTCCTGAAAACTGCATCAAAATCGGTTCAGCCAAACGCAAGATAATCGCGGACAAACATACATTACATACATATATACATACATACATACAGATCAAACTGAGAAGCTTCTTTTTTTGCGAAGTTGCTTAGAAATGGTAAAAATCAAAGATTTTTTATTGACGTAGGTGTTACTTTTGTAGTATTGTAGTAAATAACAATATTAAAATAATATTTTCTCAGAAGTCCCACACATTTGAGAGATATTGCCATAGTAAAAAGTTGTCACTATATTAATATCTTTCACCTGAGATACATTTTAAATCTGTTGGTTTTTGAGGGCGTCTTGTCCCATCGTCCTTTCTTTAAAAAACATAATTTAACGGAATTCAGTTTAATATAAAATAAATTAATTGGAGTATATGGACTTTTCGGTTATTGCATTAAAATGTATACAATAAAGATGTAAGTTTACAGACGGGACGGGAAGCGACTAAAACAACACAACGCGGCAACATTAAATACAACTAATACTTAATAAGTCCAATAACGAAGTCATACAATGTTAACGCATCGTATACAACCTGAAACTGTGGTATTATTTAGTATAAGCCGGCTGAAAGCAATTAGATCCTTAGTAAAACTGATTAGCGCCGCATCACTCGTAATCCCGACTGCCGAGCAATTTGGGGGTGGCGTAGACCTAAAATAGTGTAGAAGTGACATTTAATATTTGTAAGAACGGCAAATTTTTCTTATTATACATAACAGGGTTACTTCTTCACTTAGCCTTAATCACACTTGATGTCAAGTGATGATAAGGCTGAAGGTGGAAGCGCACTATCTCCTGAATTACTGAGGAACTGGCTATCTTATCTCTAACTGACGAAACAAAACAATGCTGAAAACATCGTTGTTATGGTGCCAGACTTAGAAAGGATGGTGGTAGCTAGCCAGGCGGACTTTGAACGAGCCCTGCCACCAACCAAACCGAATACAATATGTACCCCCACTGGGAATCGGATTGGGAACCGAATTATCAAATTATCGTTTGAAGGTTGACTAGACACTCACAAGCACAAACACGATCACATAGCGGCACGGTTGAAGCAGAAATTCCCAAAAAAGTTCACAATAAGTTTCTTTTTCTATGTTTCGTTTTGACTGCCTCTGTGGTCTAGTGGTACACGCCGGTATCAGACCAAGGACCACAGGTCCCGGGTTATGGGTAACGTCATTCTCTCGATTAATGAAAGGAATAACTTAATATGTTAGAAAGAACTGCTATGCCACAAAAATCTTAGGATTATAATATGTGTGTAGTATATAGTTTTGTCACCTCCACATCTCTTTTTTTCTCTCTGATTTCTTTCCGCGCATTAGTATCGCGCATAGTGAAAGTTAGGTAGGTACTATAGGGATCGCGTAAAGGTCTTTTTTCTATTTGATAGGTATCTCTTTACTATTAGTATCGGTCATATTATAGTAACGTTTGTTGGCTGTATAGTAAAATTTGCACTTTAAGGGCTGGATCTGAATTTCTGGATCGAAATTAACCTATTTTTGATTTACAAGTAAACAATCAAATATTCTTTATTTTGAGCAGATAAAAATATATGTTTAAGTTTGATAAACGATCTTGATTATTTTGTGGCTAAAAACAGGATATTCGTATCTTCACTCGACTAAGTATATAAATATTCAAAGACAAAGAAAATTTTCATAATTTTTATATTTTTTGTATAATATACAGATTAATAATCTCTAATTCACGAATAATATTACTCTTCACACATAAAGAAAAAGACAAAGACAGGGTTTTTGGAAGATCCTGCCCTTAACTATTTTTTATTTAGGCTCAGAATTCAAGAAAGAAGCAAAAAATGGGGAAATCTAATTTTGATTATAAAGATTTGTATATGTATCCATACTTCCCCAAAACTTTGGACTATAGTGAATTTCACCAATTGTCATAGCAACGTGCCCGTTTTAGAGGGTAAACAACAAAGAACATTGTCACATTTGGAAGCGTTTCGAACCAAAACTATCTGAGCCACAAAAGTCAATAAATATTGTAATTTGACATATGTTCTTAACATATTATTATTGCTCGTGACTGTACATCTCTTCGAGTACTAAAGTACTTCCAGTGTGTAACGTGTTTCGACCTTTCTTGTGCTTGTTTCATCGGCTTAGATATATTCTTACTCTCCTATTTATATTAGAATTTGGTTTTCCATTTCTGTCTCATTGTTAGGTCTATGAACGGTCGTACGAGGCTAGTAGAGGTAATTTAATCAGCTCATTAACAAACCACAACAGCACAGTATCCAACGAGCTGACTGCAAATCTGTAACATTGGTGGGCCGCTCTATATTACTACTTGCAGTCACAGTAATACGACTGGTAATTATGACAGTTTAATTTGAGCATATTGGTTATAACAAAAACACCTTATCATTGATAATTAATAATAGAGGTTAAAGAATGAAATTGCCGTTTTTTTCTTTTGTACTTACATATAACTTAACAACTTTTATGATATTAAAAATATATAATTTCTTTAATATTGCGTTACATTAAGACCGTATAGAGCAACTATTGATAATTTAATAACCACGTTATTTGATTATTTACATAGAAAAAACTTATCCCGAAAGTTACGACTATTTTTGTTTCCAGAATTGAGTTTCCTCGCATTTCGTGAGAAATGTTTTATACAAGCCTTGTACTGAAAGCTATTTGCATTGCCTCAAAACCATCCTCGACAATGCAAATTGCTAGCTTCTCATTCTTGAGGTCATAGCCCACTTATACCGCACCGCTCCAACCCAACACCGCTCTAAACGAAGGCGACAGCTAGCAGGCAACCAGCAGTCCACGCGGAGACAGCTAGCAGACTCCCAGCTGTCCACGCGTCGACTGCTATTCCCTCTAAAGGTGCGCGGCGGCGACCGCTAGCAGTCAGCGCGCGGACAGCGCGCGGACCGCGCGGCGTCAGCGAGGCGTCAGCTACCGAGCAGTCTGACGGCGGTAAGCTCGCGGACCGCACGCTGTCCGCTATTTTATATTGTAACTGTAAAATGCATATACAGTGAACAACATTGAGTCCATATTTGGCTGTTCATACTTTGGTTGGGTGGGAGCGGTGCGGTCTAAAGGTCATAGCCCACTTATACCGCACCGCTCCGACCCAACCAAAGTATGAGCAGCCAGATATGGACTTAATACCGTTCACTGTAGATGCACTTTACTGTAACAATATACAATAGCAGACAGCGCGCGGACAGCGCGCGGTAAGCGAGCCTGCCGCAAGCTAAAGTGCGTCTACAGAGCACGACATTAAGTCCATATTTGACTGCTCATACATTGGTTGGGTGGGAGCGGTGCGGTATAAGTGAGCTATGACCTTAAGTGGGCTGTGACCTTTGGCTGGAATGTACTATTTCAAACAAACTAAAAAGTCCCACCTGTAACAAAATACAACACACCATTTGTAATACCTTACAATGTCTGATCAATGTCATTGAGACCTAAGAAGACGGCAATGACCTGAACTTTTGGCGCCATTAACACAGGGTAAAAAAACTACTACGTATACTCATGTGCCATTAAGCAACTAAGCTAATATAAATCGTGTGGAAAAGGTTACAAAATTGAAAAATATTTACTGTAACTAAACTATTAGTTTTATGCCTCTGGAGTCTTAATTGTTTTTTTACGTTTAATTTACTATCGAATTGCCGTCCCCACATTGTATAAATATATGCGCAGGCCCGGCATCCATTTGTATAAAAAAATCTATTATCGAAACACTGAGCATACTGAAAGACGTAAACACAATAAACGCATCAAAACTAACACAAATCCTAAAGTACACTCAAATCGACAACGCTTAAATATTTAATAAGTCCACTTTTCAATGGTTTAAAAATTCTCCCCCCGTTATATTTGTACTCGGCAACGCTTTTATGCTCCCCTGTCGAAAAAATAAAATAAAGTGTAAATTTGAAGTTGAAATTGACTTTGACGGATGATACATCTGACCCCCGTCTTGTGCTGAAATATTTAGCACCCGTCACCACTTGGTGTGATATCGGTGAACACTTGTGGCCTTCACTGTACACACTTATACGTATGAAGACAGGGATATGTATTAGTATTTGGTATGAAGGATCACCGTTTTAGGCTTGCGTTTCTTAAAAGAAACAGCGGGCAACTGCGTTTAGCAAATTTTCGAAGATTGTGGTATTGTATGTTTTGTGACAAATTTTTTACAATAAGTAAAATAACCTTCTTTGACTCTGATTCTCGGAGTAGCAATCTTTCTGTTGGCAACTTGGTATGATGGAGTTGTTTTTGGGGCTTTGATTTTTTTAATCTTGTATTTTTATCCTGGTTTGCTGAATGGATTCGCTAAAATTCGAGCACAAACTCTTAGCTGTACTACTCTTAGCGGTAGCATCAACTTTCACTTGTTTGTGTTGAATGTGTCATAAAGATTCGTGTTCGAATGTAAATGTAAAGTGACTGCGGAATATCCTTACAGAATCGCACTTCGACTACAGACTTCATATACCGTTTGAAACATACGACATAACTTGAAATATTAAATATGTGTATTTTTTGTCTTTTAAAGACAAAGAGACTCTTTTAGAAAGCAAATCTGCACCTTGTTTAAATAAAATTTATCCCTATTAAACGGATTCTATTAAGATCTTATAACGTTTATACATCACGCCTGTTTTCCCAGCAGTCGAACCCCACATCCACTTGCTACGTTCCTTCTTCACAATAGCTGTCAAACAATAACATCTCAATCCAAAAACTATTATCCCATTACTCCCATGACAATAATTGACCCACGGACTATCACAAAATTACATCTTTCACTTGCTTAATCGCAGAGTTCATATTACAAGAGATATCCGTGCGAAAATCAATTGACCATTTTACAAAGAACTCTTACCTCACTTATAAAATTTAATCTAGTTGACAAACGCAAAGGAATTTCATATACAAAGGCTCAAGCTATATTGGTTTGATTCACTTATATCCCCTCATATGAATGTTATTCTCCAGAGGCATAACACAGTAAATGTTTGAAAATCGTCACACGAATTTAATGCACTCCCACGTTATAACACTTTTACATTATGATGATACTTGATAGTTTTGTGATTTATATCTTTGTTAAGCTGTGATGAGTTTGTAGCGAAATATTTAGTGAGATGGCTATGTAGATCTGTATATTTACAATATAATTTATGTATTTCAAATTATTTTAACATTTATACTAATCGTATCTTTCGACATATTGTTCAGCACAGTACACAAAGAGTCAAAAATGTTTGAACCAATCAATATCGTTTCCTTTTGTATTGACTCCTCAACAGAGTTGTCTTAATTAAAAAAACGAAGACGAAATATTATTTATGAAATCAAAGACAAATTCCGAAAAATTAAACAGGACGTCAAGATTTATCCAAATAATGACTTACTAATAAAAACAGAAAAACAAAAAGGCCGAATCAAAATGAATTAACAATTCATAAACGGAAAAGCGTTCCGAAATAAACAAAACAGCAATCCCATTTATCAAAATAACATTAGGCGTATACGCGATCCGGAGTGCCAATTTCCCTACACTTTTTATTAACTCGTAACTCCCCTACCGAAACAATAACGCAGTTTTTGTAATTCCCCTGGCTAACAAGTGCACCTTCATAAACTTTCCATCTGTACCCCACAAAGCTTTGGGGTTTGTCTAACCCCGGGGGAGCAGCAGTGTTAACTGGCCCTTGATATTGATTCTTTAAAACAATGAATAAACAACTTTATTACAAAGCGAATAAAACCGAAAATAGTAACCCACTGGAAATTCAGTTACTATGTTTCACATTTGGGTAATGTAATTGCTGTTACGCACAACCTCAGCATTGGAAAACCAGCTTTGTATTCACACGAATAAAGCACAAATTTAATCGATTTTCTTTTGCAAAGTTAAGCCCTTTCCAAATTGTAAGCTAGGCGTGATTCCCATAATCTGTAAACGTAGCGTGGTACTGAATTTTGCACTTGACTGTATGGCCAACATCTTGTTCCAAAGATTATAATATAATTCGAGGGGCACATTTAACTGGTCCCTAGTGCAGTGATGGCTTCATCTATGCGATTCTCACGCGTCACAGAATATAGTGAATTAAAATCGATGGAGCGCAAAATTGGTGATAGTTTAATTGTTAGTGTTTTTATGACAAGGGTCATCTGTTTTCATTGCGTAAGAAAATTAAGTTTATGAGTTTCTTTCTTTCAATGTTAATGTTATACGAAAGATTTTTATCACCTTGACTTGCCTTGACATGATTGGTAAGAAATATTGTTCCTACACTGATAGTTTCGTGTTGTAAATGTGCATTTTTATTTGCGGGCTGGCATTCGTCGCGTCTTGGATGTTATGTTTTTTTGCGGAAGTGAGCTACATATAGGTACTTATTTATTTTAGGGACTTCCGCCAAGTGACGCTTAATTCAATCAAATACTTATTATTTTGGTACTAATGTCGTTACCAAAAACGAATTATGTACCTAGGTACTTATATTTTTTTTTTTTTGTTTTACTGATTGAGGTTTTCCTTTGTATTCTTTAATCCACAACAGAGAGCAATTAGCCTTTGTCATGGCCTGATTTTAAGTAAATGATAAGGCTGAGGATGGAAGCGCACTACTCCCGGAAGCCTCAACCACTGAACAACGGGCTATCTTATCTCTAACTGCTGGTACACAACAATGCTGGAAACATCAGACTTAGGTCGGCATTATAGAACAACACACAAGTAAAAGTCCGTTCGGTTAGATATTGTCGGTACTCCCGCACGGCATTGTGGCTCTTGCTATAAAATGCAGATATAAAATAATACACTCAAGTTCGGTACCAAACTCAATTTTAATGAAAATATGGATACTTTTATATAAAAGGAAGTTAAATAAGTGATTTACAAATAATAATAATTATTATAAATTTTTAATATGATTATTATGATTACTTATCATCGCTCGAATTGTCACAAGTCACCAATCCCAAAATCCAATTCCATTTTCGGGAGTACAGGGCTTATTACACCTTGGCTAAATTCAGCATCTAATTAAGCATACATTGCTTTCTTTGAGCTTATTTGTAGCAAGTGATGCAATCAAAACAAGCAATGTATGCTGAATTAGATGCTGAATTTAGCCAAGTGGCGGCTTCTTTTGTTTATGCGGCGGCATTCTTTGACAAGAAGCGGCACGTGCCAAGGCGGCGCGATCAAAGGGCGACACTATCTAAGCGTTTTAGAGATCTCTTATCAAGAATAATTAGAAAGGGATGCAATACAATGCAAATACATTCATCCCTTGCTAACTATACTTGAGAAGAGATCTCCACTTGTTGAGTGTTGTTCTATAATACCAACCTTAGATAAGTTGGTGGTAGCTAGCCAGTTGTAGACGAGTAGGTACAGAAGTTGACAACGAATAGTCCTTCCCTTTTCTCACTTTGAAACATTCTAAAAAATGCCATACGTGTACAACGCACGATTAAATAATAATTCAATTAAAAAACTATAAAGCCACCAACCGTACTATGACACAATGCTCCAAATTACAATGGCGATCAATATAACAATAAACAAATAATTTAATTGTCCGCCCCTGGTATTTGTATCAGATGCGCTTGTCTCGCCTGCATTGTGTTATGGGTAATTCGATCACAGCCCTTTTTATTGTCCTGCACTGTACGAGATAAGGGATGCGTATTTTTGATATTTTTGTTGTTATTATTATGTTTGCATTTCTTAATTTATTATTATTATTTATTATTCAGGCAGGCAGTTGAGACTGCTGATAGATACCTGTAGGTATCCAATTATAATACAGTCACAGAATACTAAATAGTACAAATACAGTTAAAATTTCATATTTTGTATTTATGTATTTATGCATCTAGTCTGTTCTTAAATTATTTATAAACATATTGTATGTAAGTTACGTTTTATATCAGAAACAAACTAATTCCTAGCCTTTAACTTACTAACACAGAATATAATAGTACTAATTACTACGTAGGGAATTAAATTGTGAGTTTTGATGAAAATTGTGTACCTACTTAAACTGTTTAAGGAATAAGCAAAATTGTAGGTAGGGCAGAGGTACCCTTTGTGGCCACTTTAAGGGTTTTTTGACTTTTAAGTACTAAGTGCTAAATGGTCTCAGGTATTTAATACACAAATTATAATTATCTTAAATTATAGATAATTTATCTACATTTAAATGTACAAAATACAACTTTTGTAAGTATAGCGAAAAATCAAAACCAAACACAGGTTAAATCAATATATTCTAATGCACTAGAAACCAATCAATTGCAAAACAACAATTTAATTGTAAAAAACAAAGGTTTTTAAAGTATTTCATCCAAAACAAATTTCTTAAAATTTTCATACAAAACATTTTTTAAAACAGAAAATGGAATTTATTGAAAAAAAATCGTATGACATTAAAAATTCAAACGGTTGTTATTATTACCTACTAGTTTTCCGCCCGCGGCTTCGCCCGCGTGGACTACACGACGTTATCCCTCAGGAATGTGACATTTTTCCGGGATAAAAAGTAGCCTATGTTCCTCTCCAGGCTACAAAGTATCTGTGTTCCAAATTTCATCCAAATCCGTTCAGCCGTTTCGGCGTGATTGAGTAACAAACATCCAAACATCCAAACATCCAAACATCCAAACATCCAAACATCCAAACATCCAAACTTTCACATTTATAATATTAGTAGGATACCTTATTTTAATTGCCTTTAGCAAAAATGGCTAAAAGTTGTTTAGAAAACTTTTAGAGCAAAAAGTGGCCAAAACCGGTACAGTGGCCAAAACCGGTACGCCTGCCCTACTTAATTAAAGTATTCTGTGCTGTGATGGAAAGTAACCTTACTATTATGTAACGGTCATTTTTCAAATTTGACGACTCTGTATAATAAGATTTTAAATTATTTTTATGCATTCACAATGCAATTAACGCCTACAGCGTAACAAGTGATAGCAAAATTCGACGAGTCGTGTAAGCCTTTCGGTAGCTTAGTTGGTCAGAGCATCGGGCCGGATTCCCGGAGGCGCGGGTTCGAATCCCGCCTGAAAGCTATTTATAGGGCTCGTGGTTTTTTACTATCACATTTTTCCTATGACTCTGTATAAATTAAAACAGGGAGAAAAAAAAATAGCCCTTGGGGAGTTTCTTGCCGGTTCTTCTTGTTACAAGGTTTCCTGCCGTAGGATTTGCGAAATGATGGCCTAGCTTCATTGACATTCATAAGTGTTGTTAAACAAACATAAATTGAATAAATGAAATTGAATTTTGTAGCTTTCTAATGCTGAAATAATTTTCTAAATCAGTCCAGTAGTTTCGGAGCCTATGCAATTCAAACAAACAAACAAATAACCAATCAAATCTTTCCTCTTTATATTATTAGTATAGATCAATATTTTATTTCGCTTGGTTATTTTTTGTTTTTTTCTTTCATTTCTAAGTTCTTTGCATATTAATTGCATTTTAACTATGAAATTCAATGCAAATCTTTGCATTAAACGTGTATCAGGGACAAATTGTTTAATTGCAGTTAATTCATTAGTAGGTACGAGCATAAATAGTCATTAAACTAATAGGTAGTGATAATATATTCTATACTATTAGTAATATAGTACTTTTATACATATATAAGTGTGCTCATGTATGCATCTCTATTATTATATTATACCAATTAATAACTAAAACCCAAGACAATAACAAATTTGATTACTTTTACAACCGATTGACTATGATTGTAAAATTAAACAAACATCTCGAAGCGTCAAATAAATCGATAATAATCGAATCCCAAACCAATACATTTTACTTACCAACCAACCATTTTATGTGGAACTTCCATATTTGATGTTAATCTGCTAAATTATATCAAATCTATAGATCTTGTTAGATTGGACACATTATAACCCTCAAAAGCGCGTTAAAACTCCATAGAATGGGGCGACTGTCAAAGAATAAAATAATGTTAGTAAGTTATTAAAAATAATACTTCTAAAGTGTAATAAACATAAAATAAATAAATAAATATACTTATCTGTAAATTCTTTTCACAATTTGTGATTAAGAAATTACTTGTGATTTTTAAACAGTATTTCAATATTTAACACTTTTTGTCTATTGTATTAGTTAGGTTTTTATTTCTTACTTCAGTTATAGTTAATTAATTGGTTACTTATCCCAGATAGGAAGGTATGTACTGTGGCGCGGGATCGTTGAATATAAATAAACTTCTTCAGATATTGTGACTTTATTACGGTCGTGGCAAAGTCACAATATCTAAAAAAGTTTATTTTTACAGCACACGGTTGCCGAATAAACGGTTTATCTTAAAATACTTTTTTATCGATCAAGACGCCACGATAGGTACCTATATAAAAAAATTGATTTTACAGTAGCCGTTCTTATTGTTAACGCTCAAATTAGTAATTTTTTTTGGTCTGAGTGACCAAAAAAATTACTAATTCGAGCCGATACCGTAACCGACCATATGCGAATGTTGTTTACTTCAACGATCGCAGACCGAGCGCTAAAAATCGAGCCACGGGCTTTTCAAGAGTGAACATGCATTATTCATTATAATTTCAACCCTCTGTGCGATAAACATTCTTTGTTGAACCCTGAACAATAAGTTAATTGTTGGGGTGTATTCTATCCCAGCTCCGAGGCGTTATGGTTTTGTTTTAGTGGCCCACTTATAATCTTTACGGTTATGGGCCATTCCTGTACTTACTCTGTTACTTGAGGGTTAGATACAGAATGGAACTTTAATACTTGTCACTAAAAGCTTGTTTTGTAAGATTATAAGTAGAAGATTTTGAATATGGTGAAATTAACTTCTAATTGAATTGGCTATTTGACTGTTGTTGAAATGTAGATATTTAATTATGACATTTAGAAATATAACATTATTGAATAGCAAATGTGAAAAAAGAAATTCAATCTGTATATAACAAGCGAATTATGAGCTACTTAATTTTATTCTTTCTAAAACGAAATTATCTATGGCGAGAGTATGACGCTATAGAAATGTGACGTCATATTTTGATAGTGCTCTCCTTGTCTAATTAGAAAGATTGATGCTCTATATCGCTGAAAGTATGCAAGATATTTGAAAATAAATACCTAATATAGTATTATATGATCTAAGATAAATACCTATGTTGTGTTGCTACTAATTCAATAAACATTTTAAGTCAATAAAAAAAATTTAGTCAAGTACTTACCTAATTATGTGGTTAAGTAATATATAATTCAATTTGATGGTCACTAAACCAGGAGCACGTGGCGCAGTGGATAGCGCGCTTGGCATGCGATCGGTGAGGTTAAGCAACGTTCGCAATGGTCGGTCACGGGATGGGTGACCAAAAACTTTTCATCTCGAGCTCCTCCGTGCTTCGGAAGGCACGTTAAGCCGTTGGTCCCGGCTGCATTTGCTGTCATCAATCAGCACTAGCCCCGCGTGGTGGTTCATATCATAGCACTGCACATTCTCCTTATCCATCCATAAAGAAGGCCAGTGCCCCAGCAGTGGGGACATTAAATGAATGAATAAATGGCTGATGATGATGATGATGAAAGGTTCTTAGCTTTAATTAAATACTGAGCTAAGATTAGGGCAGAAGCCCCGGTTTTGGCCACTGTACCGGTTTTGGCCACTTTTTGCTCTAAAAGTTTTCTAAACAACATTTCGCCATTTTTGCTAAATGCAATTTAAATAGGGTATTTTAAGGTAATAATAACAAACGTTAACTATCAATAAGTGGCCAAAACCGGTACATTTGGCACCTCTCACACATTTTGTGTAATATGGAAAAAACTATTTGAAATAAATATATTTGAAAAATGTACCTTTAAAGGAAGATATATTATCTATAATTTAAGATATAATTTGAGTCTAAAATACCAAAGACCATTTAGTACTGAGTGCTCAAAAGTCAAAAAATCCTTAAAGTGGCCACAAAGGGTACCTCTGCCCTACTTTGTGAATATTCTAAAAAACCAGCTGGATTAGTTTAAGACATGTAGGTACTTAAAGTTTTTTACACACACGTAACAACGTCACAAGTCACAATATTTGAAACAAAAGTTAAAACCGGTAAAAAGTTGAAGAAACCAGTTTCAACTACAGTTTTATCTAATGAAAAATCTACTGAAAGCCACTGAAGCGCAGTAAAAATAGACGGTCAGAGAGAGAGTCAGTTTACTGACTTTCTTTTCATAATGTCTCTTGTTGTCAACACCAAATTTGTCGTCTATAAGTCTATCTATCTAATCATACGACCAAGGGTGTGTCATACTGGACTTAGGTGACGAATTAAAAACGGGGATGGCTGGAAAGAGGATTATTGTTGAAAAGGCAAAGGGCGAGGACAAATTTGGAAATGAAAAAGGTATGTAGAACTAGCGTTCTGTCGCGACTTGGTTCGCATGACATTCGAGTGTATCACGCTCTTTTATGTCACTTTCAACCGAGGTCATTGAATTGGGTATTTGACTGTTGTTGAAATGTAGATATTTAATTATGACATTCAGAAATATAACATTATTGAATAACAAATGTGAAAAAAGAAATTCAATCTGTATTATAACAAGCGAATTATGAGCTACTTAATTGTGACTCTAGCTAACTCTTTTTAAAACGAAATCTATGGCGAGAGTATGGCGCTATAGAAATGTGACGTCAGGTTTCTATAGCGCTCTCCTTGTCTAATTAGAAAGTTTGATGCTCTATATCGCTGAAAACATGCAAGATATTTGAAAATAAATACCTATGTGTTGTTGCTACTAATTAAATTATCATTTTAAGTCAATAAAAAAATTTCTGTCGAATACCCAATTACGGGCTACATGTCACTATGTATATTTATCGCAACAAAAAGTGGCATTTGTTCATCTCCAATGTCTTGTAGTTTGTGTACTAAGTATTTGCACACATTCTCCTAATTCTCCTATCTCTGATATACAGGGTGTTAGTTTAAACAAGGGATATACTCCAGGGGGTGAAACTACCCATCAATACAAACAAATTTTACTATGGCACCAAGTGCGATATCGCGAAAAAAAATCAGCTGTTCCATACATTTTGGCCCATTCGGTATTTCACTTTTGTATCTTCTTCTTTTTCTTCGTGTCAATGGCAAGCGTAAATCAGATGAAGTTGGCCCAAAACTGTGCCACTCTTACGGCGTACTTTTGTATGAAACAGCGGTATTTTTTTTCGTGATATCGCACTTGGTCCCGTAGTAAAAGTTGTTTGTATTCATGGGTAGTTTCACCCCCTGAAGTAAATGTCCCTTGTTTAAACTAACACCCTGTATAAGCGCTTGCATAACGTAAATAAAGCCGCAGTCAGGGATGATTCAAGTTGTACCGAACCACCAATATTCCCTGACGATGTCTCCACTGCTGGGGCGCAAGCCTTCCTTATGGATGGCTAAGGAGAATGCGTTTAAACCCACCAACGGCGCCGTGAAGCACGGAGGAGTTCGATATAATCAACTATTGGTTACCCATCCCGTGACGGACCATTGCGAGTGTTGCTTAACCCCAATGATCGCGGGCCAAGTAGGTACGCTAACTACTGCGCCACGGGCTCCTAAACTCACAATCTCTCGTAAATCAACATGCTTGCCCGAATACTCGTACGCTACTTATCTTTGGGAGCGTCTCAAACATCGCCCTGTTACTTTAAATGTCAAACTTTAAAAAATGTATGAAAGAGATGCCATGATATTTGAGACGCTCCCAAAGATGATTTGCGTTCGAGAATTCGGGCGTAAACATAATACTAATAATAACGCCCTTCCGCCCGCAGCTTCACCCGCGTAAACTACACGATGTTATCCCGTAGGAACCTGATATTTTTCCGGGATAAAAAGTACTACAAAAGTAAAGTCACTCTCCAGCTCCTAAACTATCCTTATACCAAATATCACGTCGATCCTTTGCTCCGTTTTGACGTGAATGACTGACAAACAAACAAACACACTTTCACATTTTATAATATTGTATGGATGCTATCATCCGACATGTAGCTTATTACAATTTCATATTACCTCGTAACGGATCATTTTCACATGCGATATTAAAATTAATCAGCACTATGAATTCAATGATTCCGTTTCGTTGAGTGACAGGTGACGTCATCGTGCGGTGAAGGGGTAATTAACCCTCATTTAAGCGATGACGTAGTTAATTTATGATATGATATTGTACATGGATCATTTACATATGTTGTCGGGCGTATTGCAGAAATATGCAAAAGAATAATAGTAATCGAATTCAGGATAATGTTAGCCTTCATCACACCTTGTGTTAAGTGATGATAAGGCTGAAGGCGGAAGCGTGCTACTCCCGGAATCCTCAATCACTGAGGAACTGGCTATCTTATAATTTTTTTATTTTAGTAGCTCTAGCACTGTTGTTATGAAAATTGGAAACAACGATGGGGATGTGGTACCTATACGCGACTGTATGTAAGTAGGTATGTGGTATTATTATACACCCAGACCCGAGGAGATATTTGAGAAGTTATGGATTTTAATATTATAGCATTTTGATTGAATATTTGATTGATCATAGCAGAATTGTTATTAACAATATCGAATAAAAATAACTAGGTAATTATAGTGGTAACACGTAGTAAGTAATTGATTAAGTACTTAATTAAAATTTAAGAAGTCATGTGATAAAATTTGCTCTTGTGTTCAATGGTAATAGAAAACGTTCAAACAATGTGTCCTTTTTATTTTACAACGAATAAAAGGTAGTTTTAGTGTTTTTTTAATTACTGAAACAGTGTATAATACTTTACCACCGGTACCTTTTTTCAGTCGTTAATATCCACCAATCCGCGTTAGGCCCGCGTGGTTGGTCATGGCACAGAATATATATTAGTAGTCATGGCCCTTTCTTCTTATCCAGCGCAAAAATAAATATATTTCATTTCATATTTCATTCATTTCCAGCCATTAGTAAGGCGTGTGCCGCAGCAAGGTTCCAGTCAAATTCACCGAAAAAAAACTCACCGAAATAAAACTCACCGAAAAAAGCTCACCGAAAACCAAACTCACCGAAAACTTCTTGATTTACGACAATCTGAATCATCTAAATCGACGTATCGGGTAGATTTCTGCTAATATTAATGTACTTAAATAAATAAATAAATAATCAAAAATTAGGAATTAGGTTATATAAAAAAAGTATTGAAAATGAAAATAACGACTCCGTAGCTCAGTGGTAGGAGCATTCGCCCGAACAATAAAAGGTCGTCGGTTCGAGTCACATTGAACGACTCCGCAGCTCAGTGGTTAGAGCATTCGCCTGGACAGTGAAAGGTCTTGGGTTCGAGTCCCATCGAATGACCTCGTAGCTCAGTGGTTAGAGCATATTTTTTATTTATTTATTTAAGTATGTCACCGGGAAATTAATAAAAACCGTAAATTTATAAATTTCCTAAAAAAAATAACCACGAAATTTAAGGCAATCGCTTCGCTGCGCTCCGCGATCGCCTTAAATTTCTAACCTATCACGTGTTCTACATGACTTCCGTAAAATTTATAAACTTGGTGAGTTTTTTTCGGTGAGAAAACTTTTCGGTGAGTTTGGTTTTCGGTGAGTTCGGCCGACACCCCGCAGCAGTAAGGACTTATAATATAAAATCAAATCAACGGCAACGTAATAAAATAGTATTGTCGTGCTATAAAAATTTCCGTTACTCACAATTTATTTTAGAAGTCTGTAATGACTTAAGTAACCTATTAAATATATTGGTGGCATCGTAAAATAATTGGGTTCCGAATAGGCGGTATAAATAATACTGATTCAATTACAGACCACTCTTTATAATTATAACAGGCCATCAATAACAGGGGGCTAGGATTGCATTCGCCTGCGGAATCCCATTTTGTGGCGTCAAGTAATTAACTATAGTGCTCTCTATTAATAGGCGAATTAAATTTGAAGATATTACGAGACCACTTTAGATCTATCACTCGGTCATTGTACTTATAGGATGATTTACTCACAAACTTGTTTTTATAAGATCTGATATGCGTAGCGAGTTTTTGGCGAGTATCATCAACTTATGTAGGTATTTGTAACACGTGGGCGTTTTAGATTGTACTCTGGTATTTAGAAAAAATCGACCCGTGGGTCACGAACCCACGACCTTTTGTTATCCGGGCGACTGCTCTAACCACTGCGCTACGGAGTCGTTTGTGAGAGGGGTCGATTTTTTCTAAATACTTCATTTTAAATTTTTCAATAGGTAATAATAAAATTGCATTGTGAATGCAAAAAGTTAAAATTTAAATAACTTATACCTACTCTGGTTTTAGTATTGTGATCTGAGGTTCAAACGTTACTATCATGTCGCGTTAAGAATTCTATTCCAAACCTTATTTCGTTACAATAGGGTACAATCTATGTATCAAAATTTAACTCAAAAGCAATAGTGAACGTATTTACTAACTTACACTCAGCCCTCAGAATGTGAAATGGTTAAGCATTAAGCTAGCTTACTCGCTGGCAAAGGCCTAAAGGTAAATTAAAGAGCTTTTATTGATTTAAATAAATTATTAAATCCATGAAGTATTAATTATTTTTACCTGAATCTTAGGGGTTTATTTTTTCAAACAGAAAATATAACTCCACTCCTCAAGTACCTACAGTCTGTATTACCACAGTGTTAAAAGATCATAATACTGTGGTATTACCATACCAATGTTACTCAAACTAAACTACCCCACTTACACAATCCCTCATCTCGGCGTCAGATGATCCAAACTTAATTAATGAGTAATTTCGACTCGTGCCGTTAAAATGTATATTGTGGTAATTTAGTTACTGTCGCGAATGTTCATTCCCTTTAGATATGGATGATAGTTGTATGGGTGCCCAGTGGTAAGGCTCCCGAGCTTAAAATGCTACCTTCGATTCTATAAGTATCCATACCAATATTATAAATGTGAAAGTTTGTTTGTTGTTTGTCTGTCTTTAACGTCGAACGGAACAACGGATCGACGTGATTTTTGTTATGGGTAAGTATAGTTTGTTAGCTGGCGAGTGATATAGGCTACTTTTTATCCCAGAAAAATATCACATTCCCGTGGGATAAGGTCATGTAGTTCATGTGGGCAAAGCCGCGGGTGAAAGGCTAGTATTAGTACCTATCACTATGAAGGGTGGATTTAAGGATTGTCGAAGACAGCACAGAAAAAGAGTTAAAACTAAAGCCTAATATTTTTTAACGGTTGTTAGCTTGATAAATTGATATTGAAGTATTTAGAAAAAATCGACCAGTCTCACAACCAGCTTCGATGGAACTTGAACCCACGACCTTTCGCTATCCGGGCGATTGCTCTAACCACTGAACCAATTTATCCAATGTGTTGGAACCACTAAATGTGGTAGCTTGTCAATAGCTTTTTGTCAATATGTTTAATTGTTAATTTTATGTGAAAGCTGTTAGCTATCCTAAGAAATAAAAAAAAAAAACGCGCTGTATAGCCAGCGTTAATTTCATCAATGTGAAGATATTACTACACTCACACGAAAGAAATACCTTATCAGATAAGTATTTAACAATCACTAAAGATGAAATTATTGCTATTGCAAGTTATTTTTTTTTTTTTTTATTTTATTTAATTCATTCATTCATTATTTGATGTTGGCTTAAATTATACAAGCAATTTGGACAACCTCCGTGGCCGAGTGGTGGTAGTACGCACCGGTTTTCAAGGTGCCGCTACCTCTAGAGGTCCCGGGTTTGATTCCCGGTCGGGTAAATATTGAGAACGAACTTTTCAACATTTCCTCGGGTCTGGGTGTAATGTGATAATACCCGTCGTTGTTTCCAATATACATAATACTAGTGCTTATAAGCTATGTTTTATTGGTACTTGGTGTTTAAGCTATGCTATGCTTAGTTTGGTCGTTTGGTATTGGAACAATGTATGTGATGTGTCCAATATGTATTTATTTAATATTGTAGTCTTTCTAAGAATTACTTCGTAAAAATATAAATGTTACACTGGCACTGAAGAAGTTTTCATAAAAAAGATAAGTATATAACATCAACTGGTTCTTTTTTATTGAAGCTATTTGTCCAGGATGAGACACAAGCCAGGAGGTTTGATACAGTAAGTAGTTAAACGTTTATTTAATTTGAATCCAGAAATACAAGATCCACATTGAGCTAATGAGTTAGAAAATGGCATATAGTCCGATCAACGAGGATATTCGTTGTATGGAGACGTCCGGAAAATTCCCTCGTCGCTCAAATTTGGCACGATTGTAGAGTAAGTAATGCTGATTAAGGATCTGCAAGAATCCAAGAATATTTCCAACGCCAAGTTAGTCATTTTTGACGTGCCGTGAGCGCGTGAAAATCGCTTCTAATTTCTTTGAGAATGGTTCCTTAGCCTCATTTTTTCTGTATGCGTACCTATTACTAGGTGGAATAAGTTAATAAAGTTAGAAAATTACATTTCTTGCTAGAAATTGAGATTTAGACCGAAATGTGAAAATATTAAATTGCTTCTAATCTCTCTTTTAATGTTTCTTTAGCCTCAAATACCAACTGCATACGTACGTATTACTAGTTAGAATGAGTATATGCAGGAATCCAATAACATTTCTTACTAGATCTTGAGATTTTTACCTAAACTTGAAAACGTTAAATCGCTTCTAATTTCTCTGTTAGTGGTTCCTTAGCCTCATTACTTTCTGTATGCGTACCTAGGTATTACTAGGTAGAATAAGTTAATAAAGGAATTAAAAACATTTTTTGCTAGAAGTTGAGTTTTTTACCTACACGCGAAAACATAAAATTGCTTCTAATTTCTCTGATAATATTTCATTTCCCCTTAAATACTTTCTGCATAACGTATTACGAGTTAGAATGAGTATATAATGCAATCGAAAAACATTTCTTACTCGAACTTGATATTTTACCTAAACGTGAAAAAGTTAAATCGCTTCTAAAATCTCTGTTAATGTTTCCTCAGCCTCAAATACTGTGTGTATACGTACATATTAAGAATGAGAATATGAAGGAAATTCAAAAACATTTCATAAAAGAAGTTGAGAGTTTTACCTAAACGTGAAAACGTTAAATCGCTTAGTGTCTCTGTGAATGTGTCCTTAGTCATAATTCCTTTTAGTGTTCGTACGTATTATTAGTCAGAATAAGTATATAAAGAAATCAAAAACATTTCTGACTAGCCGTTGAGATTTTTACCTATACACGAAATCGTAAAAACACATAATTATTTCTCTGTGAATGTTTCTTTAGACTCAATCGCTTATTATTTATCTGTGAATGTTTCCTTAGCCTCAACTACTTGTAAATATTACTAAGTAGTTAGAATAAGTATATAATAGTACATTACGATATTAGTGCGTTAAGATGGTTATAACATGCGAGGCGGAATTTCAGCCCGAGCCGAAGGCAAAGGCGTAATTGAGCTGAGCATGTTATAACCAATACGCAAGTATATCGTACGACGTTTTTAAACACATTTGCGAGGAAACAGAAAAAAAACATTTAATATTTTGTTAATTTTTAGTCTCTTTAAAAATGCAATGAGATTTGTATATAAATTAATATCGACACCATTTTTCATCTTGAGGGTACTTTTCAGCATAGAATATGTTAGGCTTATATTTACTAGCTAGTTCATTAAAATACGCCAAAACTACATTTTCGGAAAATGACATGGCCTTTTTCATGTTTTTCCACTTCAAGAAATTTTCATACGTGGTTATGTATCTGTCCTTGGATATTGACGGCAGCAAGCTGTCGCATGCGGTTCGCGCTTCTGTTAGTATATGGTGGAGTTGAAGTAATATATTGCTCATCTTCATTATTGAAAGTTGTCATTTTTAGATATTCACAATACAAGTAAAAAGATAAAATTTGAGAAAAATGGAGCGAGGATTATTTTCTGCCGTGGCTGCGTGAAAATGTTGGCAAAGACGCTAGAGCATGCAGCCAAGTTTTTAAATTACCGAATAAAATGTTTTTTATTTTATTTTAAATAAACTCAATCTGTGAATGCACACTGTCTACTGACTGGCGCCGCGCGGCGATCAGTTCGAAATTTGAATAGCAACAGCGCGCTGCTCACTAGCTGGAGTCGTGCGGCGGCGATCAGTTCCATATTTGAACTGGCAAATAATACTGTTATGGAATTTGTATGGACTATAACTTAACTACTTGCTTTGGTAACACACGCGTTTTTTATGACCCGCTTTACATATTTAAAACCGGTGGAATTACATCAGCTTTACTAGCAAGGGTGTTAAAAAAGATATTTTATCATCAAGACCCTATGCTATAGTAGTTACCTTCAATATGAAGATGACACGAAAATATACAGAGTCATCGATTGTGTAGAGGACTGTCTGCGATTGCAGGATGATTTGGATTCGCTCCAGGGGGCCAATTCTGCTAACGTTAAATCATAATTGTGTCTCAATCGTGTTTTAATTGTAGTGCTCTTTTACACACTAGTTACAAGAAATATGTACTTTTTTCACCATACTACTGATGGTCACACCACACACTACATTCACATTACATCATATTGTCATAATTCTTGTAACTAGTATGTAAAAAAGCACTACAATTGAACTACAATTGAAACACGATTGAGACACGATTATGACTTAACGTTAGCAGGCTTGGCCCCCAGGTGTATTGTGGTGAAAATCAATTGTTCCTTAATGCCGAAAAGTGTCACGTGATAACACTCACGAGAAAACATGCACCAATTTTGCATATGTACAAGATTGAAAACGTGATGTTAAAACGTGTAGACGTGATAAGGGACTTAGGAATAATAGTTTACAGTTGGGACTCTCCTTCAATTCACATTTTGAACAAATAAAGAAAGAGCTTTTCGCTATTTTTGTTTTATAAGTAGGGTCTCAAAACCGTTCAGTAACCTTTTAACTTTAATAAAACGTTTTTTTTTAATGTAACCGTCTTTGAAAAGAAGTTTAAAACAAAATTAACAAACACTAAAAAACGAAAAAAATAATTATAATTTTTAATTCAAAGAACGAAAATGTGCGACTTTTTTTAACTTATCTTGGTACTTACTGAACTGTTTGAAGTCGGTGCCAAGTCTAATAGGTATTTGAGGTAAATACGTCCTACACCTCACTCTTGGGACCGTTTTTTTATGTTTGTTATTTCACTCAGTATAATTCGTTCTTATTCTTTTTGGATTGGCACCGACTTCAAAATCGGTCAAGTGCGAGTTGGACTCGCCCATGAAGGGTTCTGTACCCACTTAACGTACCTATTGCTTAAATCTAGCCAAAATTCCAATATAAAGTCAGCTTTTGCTTGACATGAGCAAGGTTTATGATCGAGTACGATACGATATACTTTTACACAAGCTATATAAATATGGAGTGAGAGGACAAGCACATAAATGGTTCCAATCTTATCGCACAAATCGTGCACAAATCGTAGAAGTCGAACATACTGGCCATTTAACTGGAAGAGAACAAAAAAAAATTCGCTCTGCGGAAACTTACCAAAAGGGCTCAATTCCTCAAGGCAGCGTGTTGGGATGTTTTTTATTTTTAATCTATATAAACGACCTTTCAACACAGCTAGAGGTTGGAGTCGTGTTGTTTGCGGACGACATTTCAATTCAGATACCATGTTTGAAAGTGAAATGAATGAAAAGTTAAATCATGTACTCGATCAAACTACACATTGGCTCAAGTGTCACAATTTAGAGTTAAATCAGAAATAAAATACTCATATAAAAATAACAAATTAGAAGAAGTGGACAAAGCCATGCTACTGGGAATAAATATTGACTCTAACTTAAATTGGAAGTCACACATACAGAAGCTGTCAAATAAACTATCGTCATTCATCTACGCTTTACACCATCTCAAAAGGATCACAGACCTTAAAACAGCTTTATCGGCTTATTATGTATATGCTTATTCGCGGTTAAGTTATGGCATTGTGCTATGGGGTAACTGCTCCGAGGTTCAGAGTATCTTTATATTACAAAAAACGATGCTTAGAATTCTTGTGAACATTGATCAAGACAAATCTTGTAGACCTTACTTTAAAAACGACCGATCGACTCGACGATCTCTCGTCGAATCCAGCTCGGATGGGCAGCGTTTGGGAAGCTCCGACATATATTCGCGTCCGAAATACCTCAATGTCTCAAGACGAAAGTCTTTGACCAGTGTGTGTTGCCAGTAATGACCTATGGAAGTGAGACGTGGTCTTTTACTATGGGTCTCATAAGAAGGCTCAAAGTCACCCAGCGAGCAATGGAGAGAGCGATGCTTGGTATTTCCCTGCTCGATCGAATCAGAAATGATGAGATCCGCAGGAGAACTAAAACAACCGACATAGCTCGAAGGATTGCATCATTGAAGTGGCAGTGGGCGGGACACATAGCGCGGAGAACCGATGGCCGTTGGGGCGGAAAGGTTCTCGAATGGCGACCGCGTACCGGACGACGTTCCGTGGGCAGGCCCCCTACAAGGTGGACCGACGATCTGGTCAAGATCGCGGGAAGCCGTTGGATGCGGGCAGCGCAGGACCGATCGTTGTGGAGATCCTTGGGGGAGGCCTATGCCCAGCAGTGGGCGTCGTTCGGCTGACATGATGATGATGATGATGATTACTTTAAAAAACATAAGCTATTAACTTTGACATCAATATATATATTAGAATCTTGCAAATTTGTTAGAAAGCACGAATACTTGTATTCACCGGTTAAAGGCATTAAAAGGAACGCGCGCGGTTTACACCAAATGAAATCACAATTTACTACTTTACAAATAGTGGCATCCAGTCCCCACTCAATGGCTATAAAACTTTATAATCATATTTCAAATAACATTAAGGATATTAAGGACTATAACAAATTCAGCTCAACATTGAAAAACCACCTAATAGAAAAGTGCTACTATGATTTGAGAGAGTTTTTCGATGATAAGAATAATTGACATCTTACTAAAAAAGAAAAAAAAATTTGAGTATACAATTGATTTGAAATCTTATAAATAATTTAATTTTTATTTTGATATTGCTTTCTTGACTTGTACATTAGATTTTTTTTATTAAACAGACACTTCAATTTTATTTATTTGTATAGATTATAAAATTTACCTAGTTTAAATATTTAGTATAACTTGTTTTAAAGATAAATAATATTGTTACAAAAATTATGAAGTCTCTTCCACATTGCTACACCCTTGCAGGGTGTCACATGTTCTGTACTTATAATTATATAACAGCTTTATACTTTGTGACATGCAATAAATAAATGAAATAAATGAAATAAAATATAACTTTGTTCTTATAGAGTTTGTATGAATGAGAAAGTTACATTTGCGGTTTTTTAAATACAGGATATTTTTTTTATCAGTGCACAAATTTTTAGGATCGACTCAGAATCGGTAAGTGAACAACTTTCTCCTAGAAACATGAGTCGAAAAACGACAATAATTTTTGGACTTCCCATACTAAATCGATCACGTGATCAGTCCGATTTGTATGAAGAGTCAAAAAATTTTTGTCATATTTCGACCTATGTTTCTAAGAGAAAGTTGTTCACTTACCGATTCCGAGTCGATCCTAAAAATTTGAGCACTGATAAAAAAAATACCCTGTATGTTATAATATATCTCAAAAAGTACATACCTACTATATCTCGTGCAAACCAATTTTCGTTGGAAGTTTTTATTAAGATCTACAGCATATATTTTTCCTAGATTTTTCACTCTTTTATTTCAAAAGTTAAAACCTTTATGTCATTTTTCAAGACCTATCTATCTATAGTCACCCTACTCGAATATGTTTGATTAAAAAAATATCTTTAAGTTTCAGTTCTATGTATGGAGAGCCCCCTTTAGTTTTTTATTTTTTTATACATGACGAATCTATAAGGGTTCCGCTTTTTGCCATTCGGCTACGGAACCCTAAAAAGGTGTGATTCTGATAGATCTTGCGTTCTTTAACATTTATTATTATGGCACCAAAGCTGTAACTTCATTTTTAGGGTTCCGTAGCCGAATGGCAAAAAACGGAACCCTTATAGATTCGTCAAGTCTGCCTGTGTTTGAACGAGATTAAGCACTTTTTGAGATATAACACATTTTCAGAAACCGCAAATGTTACTTTGTCATTCATATTAACACTTAAATTTTTTGCTGGCAAAAAATGAAAGTGTTATTTTGGTTTAGTGTAGGTAATAATGTAAGATGATGAGGTAAGGAAGTGATCAGTAAATGGTAAAGAAATCAGCTTACGATGTGTAACGTATTTTTTTATATTGATATCAGTAGGTACAATTTGATGATAATGATGTATGTATGTGCCTGTCTGTTTGTTAGTCTCTGTCTCGCAAAATATACTTAGCAACACTAATATAGCTGATACATCGGAATAACACATAGCCTACTACAATTTATAAGGATTTGGTGTAATTATCATTCAAATGAATAACTTAGGAGTTATCGCAAAAAATATACTTGGTATCCAACAAAAAATAGGGCAGTTAAAAAAAGAGAAACGGGATGCCAATTTTAGTGTTCGGTGTTTTAGAAGTGTGCCACGTGTTGCAATGGATGTCAATTGGTATTGACCTTAAAACAATAAAAACCTTTGTGTTATGTTGAGCTAGGGTAGCAATAACAAACCTTTATTATTTGTCACTTGTTTTGATTTATTTTCACGTTGTGCCAAAAACTACGGTCTTTCTGTATGGAATGCGCGAAGAAAGATTTCTGTTATTAAGTACCTGTTCAAGTTGATCCAAGGTCATATTGATCCTCCAGAAATACTTGAACACACAAAATTCACACTTCCTCGAAGCGGAAGTAGGTGGCACAATCGCAAATTCTCAATACATTCACCCTCCCTTTGTGTAAGTCAAGACTCGGTCATCACTCGCCACTGTATCGTTCGTATGTGTCATACATAACTCCATCAGATTCAATTTTGATGTCTTTAACGGTTCTGTGGCCTAAGCAAAGAAAGCCTTAAAAATATTTTCTCATAAAACTTTTACTTTTATTTTATAGTATAATGTTTAGTTAGTAAGGTAATTTTATAATTGTTTTAGTTATAGCTGTAACGTACTTCCCAAGCCGGAAATAGTCAGTGTTTATTATTATAATCTATTTTACATTATTATAATCTATTTTACTCATGTTTTGCTTGCATTGAGTAGGTTTCAATATGTAGTGCAATCCATACTAATATTATAAATGTGAAAGTGTGTTTGTTTGTCCATCTTTTACGTCAAAACGGAGCAACTGATCAACGTGATTTTTGGTATGGGGATAGTTTGAAAGCTGGAGAGTAACTTAAGCTACTTTTTATTACGGAAAATTGTAAAATAAAATCGGTAATTTTGTATGGAAAATAGTTTTAACTGTCGTACCTACGATACAAAACTGTAATTTCTTCCATGGCGTCCAAGTCAAGTCAAGTCAAGTCTGTCCCAGTCGCGCATGCGCGACTGGGACAGACTTATCTGACACGTACATATAAAACTTCTTCGTGATTATTTATTTTCATCTGTCTCATATTGGTGAGACCTGACCAAAGAGCTTAGACTAAATACTGAGGTGACTGGAGTTTTCATCCTACTAATATTATAAATGTGAAAGTTTAGATGTTTGGATGTTTGGATGTTTGTTACTCAATCACGCCAAAACGGCTGAACGGATTTGGCTGAAATTTGGGACAGAGATACTTTGTAGCCTGGAGACGAACATAGGCTACTTTTTATCCCGAAAAAATATCACATTCCCGCGGGATAACGTCGTGTAGTCCACGCGGGCGAAGCCGCGGGCGGAAAGCTAGTACTGAATAAAAAAGTGTGTTCAGCAAATTTGTCATTTAGTACGTAGTGGCTGTCAGTTGTCTCATATGACCATACGTATTTTTTCAAAGTGTAGGTGAGACGGAAGACAGTCACATTGCCACAAAAAAGTGTTAGTACTGCACTCTCCAGTTACCTCAGTACTTAGTCTAAGCTTTTTGGACCTGACAGTCTAAGGAAACATTTCCATAGAGTTTTGAGACAATTTTATGTTTTCCCGGTAAGGTAAAAATCTCAACTTTTAAAAACTACTTTTGTTATACAACATAATAATACAAACATTCACATAGAAACAAGAAGCGATTTTACATTTTTACGTTTAGGTAAAAATCCAACTTCAAGTGAGAAATGTTTTTAAATTTCTTTACATACTTACTTATTTTAACTAGAAATACGTACGTATACAGAAAGTAATTGCGGCTCAGGAAACATTCACAGATAAATTATAAGCGTTTTTACGGTTTCACGTTTAGGTAAAACTCTCAACTTCTATTATGAAATGTTTCTGAATTCCTTCATGTAATCATTCTTATAATAAATACATACGTATACATACGTTTTTGAGGCTGAGGAAACATTAACAGAGATTTTAGAAGCGGTTTAACGTTTTCACGTTTAGGTAAAAATATCAAGTTCTAGTAAGAAATGTTTTTCGATTCCTTCATATACTCATTCTAACTCGTAATACGTTATGCAGAAAGTATTTGAGGCTAGGGAAACAATAACGGAGAAATTAGAAGAAATTTTATGTTTTCACGTTTGAGTTAAAATCTCAACTTCTAGCAAGAAATGATTTTTAATTCCTTTATAAAGTGATTTTATCTAGTAATAGGTACGCATACAGGAAGTAATGAGACTAAGGAACCATTAACAGAGAAATTAGAAGCGATTTAACGTTTTCACGTTTAGGTAAAAATCTCAAGTTCTGGTAAGAAATGTTATTGGATTCCTGCATATACTCATTCTAGCTCGTAATACGTACGTATGCAGATGGTATTTCAGGCCAAGAAAACATTAACGGAGAAATTAAAAGCAATTTTATGTTTTCACATTTAGGTCAAAATCTCAACTTCTAGCAAGAAATGTTATTTTCTAACTTTATTACCTTATTCTACCTAGTAAAAGGTACGCATACAGAAAGTAATGAGGCTAAGGAACCATTCTCAAAGAAATTGGAAGCGATTTTCACGCGCTCACGGCACGTCAAAAATGACTAACTTGGCGTGGAAAATATTCTTGGATTCTTGCAGATCCTTAATCAGCATTACTTACTCTACAATCGTGCCAAATTTGAGCGACGAGGGAATTTATCGGGTTATATATGCCCCGTTGATCGGACTAATATGGCTTCAAATGGCTTCAAAGATAGCTCTTGTGAGTATCTACATTCTGTCGCTCGTCAGAGTAATTAATACAGAATAGAAACAATCATAAAACCCATCAACTTATAAACACAATCGTTCAAATATAATTTATTAAGGTGCCCGTACACTCGCGGCGAATGGGCACGTGTAATGTAAGCTACGTTCGCCGCAACGTCGTAAAAGAGGCTGACAAATTACATAACAATAATGTTCGCTAGTGGCGTTTGCACGCCGGTCACGTTACAACGGCGTTTTGGCTTTTAGAGGCGGCCTGTTGGGCTTGATACTGTGTGAATTTACAGGAAATAATATAGAAAAATAAGTTTTTAATAAAAAAAATCATTTTTATGACAAGCTGTTTTTGCTGACTGTACGTTAATATTGTATTGTCATCTGAACCAAACCTGTATACAAAATTTCAGCTCCATCGGACACTGGGAAGTGGGTTAAATTAAGCTTGCAAGATTTGTCCCCCACTAACTAACTAACATGGCATGTTAATAAAAAGCTTGTCAAAATACTTCATGTTTTAAGTCAAATTCACAAATTAACTTAAGTAAGTAAGTACCTACGTGAAAAAAACAATTCTTAAATCTTACTTTTATTATTATCTTACTGTGTTTGTTACTCTTTCACGCAAAAACTACTGAACAGATCTAGATGAAATTTGCAACAGAGATAGATTATGCTGGAATACCACATAGGATACTTTTTATCCCGATATTCCCACGGGAACGACAACCACGCGGTAAACCGCGGTTGGCTGCTAGTAATATTTTAAATGCGAAAGTTTGGATGTTTGTTATTCGAGCAAAGCGAAACAGCTGATCGGATCAGGATGAAATTTGGGACAATTTTAGATAGATTATGCTCTAGAATAGCGTATGGTTTTTACTTCTGGATAATATATCATTCCCATGGGATAAGGTCGCCTAGCTCACCCTGGAAAAGCCGCGAGTGGGAAGTTAGTCACCAATAATTTTACTAAAATACCTTCAGACAAAATATAAAGCATACTTTTATACTCAAAGCAAAGCACTTATTTTTGATAAATAACACGTACTAGGTATTTTTTCTGTATCTGTAAGTACTATTTTACTCATTAGTATTGAGGATAGCTTATTGTGCTACTTTTAAATTTGATTAAACATGAGAAGTATAAATAAACGGGAAAAAAACATAGTTCTATGCCTTTTTACTCACCTACAATATATTCCTGCAAGTACCAAGACAACTCAATCCAACTACAAACAGAATAGCGAACTCATAAAAATTATATTCAAGTAGGCATTGTATTTAGGGGGCACGTGTGTCATATCGGAGCAGCCAATCACAATACACTTCAGCGGCGCAGCAGTAAACATCGATGGCACGACTGATTGTATTGCTTGCAGCACCACGTAGCGCAGTAATGTAACAAACAGGGTTAGATTGATGCTGTTTCTTCTAAGGAAATCTATTTTTCTCACTCATGCGAAATCCAAGGTGAACATTCTAAATTTGAAATTCAGTGCGGAAATGTATTCCAAATTCAAAACGGTAGAACGCATCACTAGCGCTAGCACTATTTTTGCATTCCATTACAAGCCTTGTACTGGAAGCTATTTGCAGTTTTGCATTGCTAGCTTCCCATTCTCGGTTGTAATGTACTATTTATGTAGAACTAGTGGACCCGGTGAATTTTTTATCACCTAGGGGAAGTCAGCTCAATGCGGCCATAGGAGGCAAAGCGGCCACACCAAATTTTTCGGTAACTAAAAACGATAGCGCGACGTTACTGATCTGTCATACAGTCAACCTACCGCCCCACACGAAGCAGTCGTTCGGTAAAGATCGGAGCAAGCACGTGGCCACGACGACATGCGCAAGAGTTTTATGTGTTTTCTTAAAAAACTCCATGGTAAGTTCAACCTGTTATGATCAAACCTCTGTAGAATTCAATGATTTCATCACATTCCTATTGTTACTTGTCTACTTGGCTTTGTTTGTTAACCATTTGTTCCAACATGGGATAAACAATATGAGCAGAGTTCATTTTTGAAACGAAATGGTGGAGAAAGGCAAAGCGGTCAGGACAAAGTGGCCAAGTGAAACACTTTGGAAGACTGAAGATTTAGTTACCACCTACCTGTTGATAAATGTTATTTTAATAAAAGAACTTTTGATACCTACTTAAAAAGTTTACAACAACTTAAAAACTTAAAACATTGTTCCAAATAACATATAACTAAATAACACTTAGAACATGAATTTTTTTATGAATCAGAATGTATTTAAAGACTGAAATGACTGTTTCATTAGAAAATCTGTTGTTGGCTATTTCTTTTTATCATTAATAAAGTTTTTTATTATTTACGTATTTTTTTATAAATGTATTTCTTGCATTATTTTGGTATGTCCATTTTGCCCTTACCCCCATGGCCGCTTTAGGCGCTCACTCGGGCAAAGCGGTTTTTTGACAAGTTTTCGTAGAAACTATTTACGTTTTCACGAAATTTGATTACATTTTGTAAAAGTTTAATAAATTGCCTATCTATTCATATAAAATACTGTACCAAAATCGATTCTAAAGTGGCATTTTTGTAAAGTTAATAAGGTGACCGCTTTGAGCTGACCTCCCCTACATGTAATTAAGTTAATAGATCAATGACTGATAATAATAATTAATAATCGCAAAACGCATCTTAATTCAATACAGAAGTTTTATACACTACCTGCTACAAACGTCACATGCATGTCACATGTGTATGAAAAGTTATCCAAAGCGGCTGAACCTAGGAGATTCTACAAGGAAACTGGAGTTTTCAGCCTGCATAAATAAGTGTACCCAGCAAATTTTTCATTTAACTAGGCTGTCTGTTGTCTCATGTGACCATACGTTTTGTTTTAAAGTATATAGGTGAGACGGAAGACAGCCACAGTCTACAAAAAAGTGTTAGCTACTATCTCCAGTTTCCTTGGTTATATCTCCTTGGGCTGAACGGTAGTGATTAAATACTCTTTGGAAGCGGCCATGAACGTAATTCGTTAGTCTTGTTCATTACCATTTTTATTTTTCAATATTTTTTACTTTTATTTATTTTATGACCACTGAACTATAATAGCGAAAAAATGGTCGTCTGTAAAGTCGGTATACGGACGATGATAACGTGATAACATCATGAAAACATTGATGAAAAATTATGTCGAAGTAGAAGGTTACCTTACCAGCGACCTCGACCTCGTCAACTTGATTGTAGAGCAAGCATTCTTTAATAACGCTCTAGCACATCTAATTTGACATACTTACTTGTTGAAGCATTGTGTCACTAGTGACACTTAATTTTGTTTCTCTTGTTTGATTTACATGGTACAAAATTATGTTACCGATAATCTTTACAGTTATTTTGATAATTGAAACAAGTATGAAGTGACAAGTGATGATGTAAGTTTAAAGCTAATTTGATTATTAAAAATATGCCGCTGTCTCTCTTCTACTCCGACGCATAGCGCGAGTCAGCTGCGCGTAGTGCCATCTAGTGATGTTAATTTGAGCTAAATAATTTGTGTGATTGTGAGAAATTTAGTTATTTCTATGCAAATTATCTTACTTTTGATAGTTTTCCCTTTATGTGGTCATTAAACCCAACCCCTGTAAGTACCAAATTTCAGGACTCTAGCATTATGGGAAGTACTAGTTCTATTTGATCTCAGTCAGGCGGACCGTGACATTGCGCCATCCTTTTTGCGGATGCAGCCGGCGTTCATCGATTTAAAAGACGTTATCACGTCAAAAAAACAAAATAATAAAAAGTATTCACATCGGTCTAACCCTGTCTAACCAAAGCCATCTTCTATCTCACTCGTTGCACTAGGAGCGCAAGCAGCCGAGAAATAATAGCGGGCCATGGTCTAACCGTTTCTGAGTTTTAGCGAGACCAACGAAGAGCGATTTGTTTTTATTATAGGTATATATTTAGTAGCAGGCTTTGTTTTGAGGCGCTAGTAGAGCAGTAAATGGTTGCATCAAAAAGTTCGTGTTATAAGCAGTTATAAGTAGATCTTGTGAAAACACTTCCGAAGCGTTGTAGGAATCTCAGAAAGACCACATAGCGTAATTCGTGTCGTGAGCGTGACTATCATGTTACCACAACCAAAGCCATCTTCTATCTCACTCGTTGCAGTAGGGGCGCAAGCAGCCGAGAAATAATAGCGGGCCATGCCACAACGCATTGTGACAACGAAATAAAGCCATGACGCGAAGGAACTAGGTACTATGACAAATTATACCTATGTTAAGAGCGACAAGCATATTCTATCTATCTTTGGAACGAAAACTTTTTTCATAGGCAGTCTATTTTGACAGCTAATGTTGTATTGCAAGCAAGAAATTTGTAATGTTGTTGTATTGCAAGCCGGTCGTGTATCCGATGACAGCCGTGATCATGAAGCTTCACTTAATACTGTACCTCAGTATTAAGTGAAGCTTCATGGCCGTGATAGAGGAGTATGACTTTTAATAGGACGACTTCTAAACGTAGCGTAAGCGTCAATTTGTCTATTAGAAAATACGTGAATTAGGCTACTGGTACTCCATCGGACGGACTAGACAGGAAAGTGGGACCATACTATTTGACAAAGTCGCGTGCAAACGCTAGTACACTAAACCAAATATCATTCTCACTTGATATTCACCTGTAGTACGCATGAATGTTGTATGAGCCGCAGTGATTCCGATTAGGTCCGCGCGTGACGCGGCGCTGGCGTCGTTATCGGCACCTCTATATTGTTTATGACTGCGGCCGCCATTTTTATTGCCGGTTTGAAAGCTAGAACCCAAGGGTCCTAAGAAAGAATGAATTTGGAAGATATGACAAGTAAGATATTGTGATCAAACCAAATAGTTTATTGCATTCCATAAAGTAAGTAACTTACTTACTTACTGATCTGTCTGAAGTCGGTGCCAAGCTCATCAGCATGCAAATACTTGAAAACTAGAAAATATATAAATTACGTAGGTACGTAAAATGCCTATAAAATTTTAAGGTTTTCTTCGATTTCCTTGGGATCATCATCCCATCATTATCCATCATCAGATACTGACAGTGAAAATGGGACCACCTCAGGAGCACAAAGTAAGTACGCGGCGCGTGCTCAGGAGTAAAGTGCCCCGGTAACGAGCATTCGCAATTGACAATGTTTACGTCATTAAAGGACCAAATGATCGTCTACAGAGGCAATTGAAGCGATTGTCATTCGAAACTACGTGATTGATGCGAATGATGGAAAGCCCATTGTCAATCGCGAATTACGCTACCAATTGAACGTCTCGTTGTGCGATTGACAGATTTTTCGGTGAGAAACATGGCGCGAGCAATTGACGCATCGAATGAAGCTCCATCATTCGCACCTTCAATTGAAACGGTCAATCACGTAACAATTGACGAATGACGATTGATCGTAAAGTGCCCCGGTAAAGTGCCCCGGTAACGATCATTCGCAATTGACAATGTTTACGTCATTGAAGGACCAAATGATCGTCTACAGAGGCAATTGAAACGATTGTCATTCGAAACTACGTGATTGATGCGAATGATGGAAAGCCCATTGACAATCGCGAATGACGCTACCAATTGAACGTCTCGTTGTGCGATTGACAGATTTTTCGGTGAGAAACATGGCGCGAGCAATTGACGCATCGAATGAAGCTCCATCATTCGCACCTTCAATTGAAACGGTCAACCACGTAACAATTGACGAATGACGATTGATCGTTAAGTGCCCCGGTAATTGATTGTCAATGGGCTTTCCATCATTCGCATCAATCACGTAGTTTCGAATGACAATCGCTTCAATTGCCTCTGTAGACGATCATTTGGTCCGTCAATGACGTAAACATTGTCAATTGCGATTGATCGTTACCGGGGCACTTTATCGGGGCACTTTACCGGGGCACTTTACCGGGGCACTTGTAATACTCTTTCGAATAAGAAAAGAATTACGAAAATCGGTCCAATAATTTGACGGCGAAATCGGTGAGCATATTCATATTCATATTCATTTATTCAGCATAAATTTACAACATTTGTGCATAACATACAAGATGTTTGTGGTTATAGGTCTTTTACTTTGTTATAAATTCACCTTTTCAAGGTATTGTGAAATCAAGACTTATATACTAATTTACTAATTAAAAATATAAAAACAACATTAATAATCTTATATCTTAAAAAATATAATAACATTTTAGATAAGTACTTTAAATGACTGTAACAATAACAATAACTTTATACATTTTTTACAGAGGTACTTAGGTAGGTATTTGGCACTGGTTAGAACAAGAATCTTACTTAAATCTTAAAATTTATTTTCAAAGTATCCTTGCATACTGTAGAAAGATTTGGATATAAATTTTTGTTCCAGTTTATTTTTGAATGTACTATCTTGGAGTGCTTTAAGATCATTATATACACACAGGTGATTATATACTTTAATGGCCATATAATAAGCATTGTTCTTGAACAGGGTTAAATTTACTGTAGGTACAATTAAATCATGTTCGCGGCGACGTGATACCTACATAGAGAAAAAAAACCGATCAAGAGCAAGTCGGACTCGCGCACCGAGTCCAATCACAAAAATATAAATGGGTAAATATCACCGTTAAAAATTAGTGAATGTTACTTTAATAAGTAAGTACCTAATGCTATTTCTTAATAAACATACAACAAATCCATTATGTAAAGCTATAATAATTACCAAAACAAAACATAAAAAGTAAAACACAGACTTTAGGTCATTCAAAAGTCGTCACAGTCCAATTAATTACATTTTTATAACGATTTTATCGATGCCGTGTTGAACTAAAAGGTTTTAAAAACATTCAATATGTGAGGCACACTCTCACAAATCACTCACTTACCTCTAAAGAGGCGCCAGGGAGGATTAAATAGTGTGTGGTTCAGTACAATATTAAAAAAAAAACACTTTTCAAATGCTTTTTATTATTTAATTAAAAATACCTATAGGTACTTTTTACTAATTATATAAATATCAACAGGAGTTTTAATCTATACATATAAAATCCTTTGTCCTGAATCACTGACGGATAAACGCACAGCCTAAGCCGCTGATCATAGAGACAGAGACCTCAAACTTGGAGGGTGTGTTCCTTGTATGATGTAGGCATCCAATAAGAAAGGATTTTTCGAAATTCTACCCCTAAGGGGGTGAACAACGGGGGTAAAGTTTGTATGGGACAACGTGATTCCTTTGTCCAATCTTCTTCAAATTTTGCATAAACATTCTTTAACAGAATTAATCGAAGATGTGTTTCATATTTCATTGAAACTCATCGCCTAACAGGGTTAAAAGGGATAGAAAGTTATTTTGGGGGTGATTTGCATCGAAGTTGATATCAATACTCCTATGCTTTTAATTTTAAATTTCATTTTGTTTTGACACATGTTTGAAAACTCAATCTGTTTTTACGTGGTTTTTACAGTGCGACGTAGGTACCTCAATTGCCACCAAAGAGTAGTTATGTATCAACTAGCGTATTGCCACTATAAATTAAGAAGGAGAAAAAAAGCTTCGCTTTGCACGAATGAGCTGTCATAGAAGTAGAACCCATGCCACATTAAAAAGTACCTTAGCATAGTATTGACTTGATTTTTTGCATTTTGGTAGTTGAAGAGTAGGAGAATGTCCGAATATTATTCATACGAAAGTAGAGGTACTGTTTGTCTAGGTATCGTAACCTTCTTATGCCTAAACCACTGATCTGACTTTCATGTTTGGTATAAAGTATAGGTAGCGTGCTTGGCCTGCGATCGCTGAGGTTATGTGACTTTCGCAGTGGTCTTTCACAGGATGGCTGTTCAAAAATATATGGTGCTTCGGAAGACACGATAAGCCGATGGTTCTGGCTGCATTTGGATTGTTGCAATGGGCCCGTGTGGAAGGTCATGGTCCATTCTCCTTATCCATCAATATGAAGGCCTGTACCCCAGCAGCGGGGACATTAAAATGGATTGATGATGGCGCTGATGAGACCTTAGAGAACGCCCATCTACCTACTTTTTGACTCGAAGTTTTGCGATGTAGGTACCGAATCAAATAACTCACGAACGGACGTAGTCGCGGCCGGCTAATCATATTCATATTTCTACTATCCCTAATATTATTATAAATGCGAAAATTTATGTTTGTTTGTTTGTTTGTCTGTCTGTCTGTATGTTCTGTTTGTACGTCAAAACGGCTAAACCGATTCAGATGAAATTTGGAATGGATATATGGAATTGGTATTTAAGATGATAGTTTAAGTTAATGGAAAGGATTATATTTAGAATAGAGACAGTTTGAGGCCCTGGGAAAGACAAAACACTTTTTACCGCGGGAAAAATCTCATCTCATTCCCATACGAAAATCATTTTAAGCGGGGCTAAATTAGTACCTATTTAAGCAAATAATTTGAGACCCTGGCACTGGGAAAGATTATAATAGGCTACTTTTACTTTTTACCACAGGAAGGTATCATATTCCCACGGGAAAACCAGTAGGTAGGTATTATTTGTTTGTCCGTTTTTCACGTCAAAACGGAGCAACGGATCAATGTGATTTTTGGTACGGGGGTAGATTGGGAGCTGGAAAGTGACGTAGTTTATTCCGGAAAATATCACATTCTTTGAGAATAATGTCGTGTAGTACACGCGGGCGAAGCCGCGGGCGGAAAGCTAGTTAGGTATAATATAACTTAAGACAGAAATATGGAAAGTACCTTTCTCTATTTTATTAAAAAAATATTACCTTAGTAAAATCAACTACCATGAGCTAATAACAATCTGTAATATTCTAGATTTATCTAACCTTTTAAGAACAAAATCCTTGCCTGCAGACCCCAAAAACAATCTCAGAGCTAAAAAAATGCTGATAAACAGACAGAAAGGTAAACATCGGACACGTAGTGAGCCAGGCTAAATATAAATGTCTCCTGGAGACGTTAAGATAAACCGTGGAATGTTAAAAGCTATTTAATATTATGTTCAGTACAATCTTTATTATGGCGCTGGGAAGAGATGAAGGAAAGTACGGTGCTTAAAAATAAAAATATTTTAATAGAAATTTTGTGCTTGTGCTCCATCCGGATGTAACTTTTATTATATACGTTGCGTCTGATTTTTCAATTGCACTATGGTATTACTACTATAACTTTAATAGTCATTTTTATTTTTAGAGTTGTGACCAAGTTTTGTCTAGTCATTCTTTTGTTTTTATCGCAAAATGGATCTTCGATCAACAATAACACCTAGTTCTAGATACATAGTTGGGTGACAGACATGGCCTAGCGTTATACGCCCACTTGAGAGTAGAATTATAAGTAGATTATTTTGACAGTGTCAATAACAATAAGGTATTTCAAACTTGGGTCGCTTCCTGTCATTTATAATGTAAGATCGTAACATTCGTAACCCATTTTCTCCGTTTAAAAAAAGTCAGTCGGGCCGTATAAAGTTTTGATTTAGTTCGTGAGCCTTCATCTAGTACTATTGTTGATCGAAGATTTGAATCTAATGAAAATAATGTTCTGATGTTATAATTTTTAATCATTTCTTTCAATTCAAGATATGGTAATCGAGACCATTCTATCACGTCAAAAAATAATTATAATATAGTTTCCACAAAAATATACACGACTGCCTTATAACGTTATCATAACGTTTCATTGATGTATTTTCGATTCACAGTAAAACTCTACGTTTCCATCACAATATTTTGTCCTTCAGAAAAAAATCACAACAACAATCAAACACTAAAATCACTTAAATTGGACAAGGAAACAAATCATCACCTAGTACTTTCCTGCTCCTGTGCCTTCGTCATTTCTTACAAGCGTTTGGCATTTAAACGAAAGCGTGATAACAAGCCAGTATTAATGATCTGAGAGACGCACAGACGGACGCACTGCCTACCACAGTCGTGTGTCCGATACTGTGTAAAGAAATAAATACATAAGATTTTTTATTTATTTCTTAGCTGACTGTACTTTAATACTGTATTGTCATCCAAACCAAAGCTGTTTGCGAAATTTCAGCGGGAAGTGGGCCAAAATTTTGCTTGCAAGATTTGGCCCGAACGGACATAACACTGCAATTTAAATAAAAGTTTGTACTAAAGAGTCAGTCTTAACTTAACCAATTAATCAGTCATCGGAAAAAGGTCACGGTTTTTTCCATGACCACGGCCGCGGCCCCTGGAAAGGTGCCGAAACATCGGATAAACCAAAAAACCTTTTAAGACCACTAAAAATTTAACCAAGTTGTTCAATAAATGCGTGCAAAATTCCTGAATGTGTTTTATTTAAATGAACAGTTCGCGCAGAAATCTAAGATCTATGTGTTTATACAGGGTGTTTCTATAAGCGCAAAACCTCTTATTGTATGAAACAGCAGATTTTTGTTTTATTTTGTTGTTCATATTCATGAGCACAATCAGCACCTCACAGGTTTTGCGCTTATAAAAAAACACCCTGTAATGCTCGTCGTGAAATGATATATTTTTTGTACACCTAGAGAAAGTGTGTATTTTCACAAAATAAACTATGTTTGGTTAGTAAAATAACAATAACAACATTACAATCGCCATCCGCAGGCGCACGAGGTCGCTCTCGCTTTATTCAGCCGATAAGCTGCCTTGAACCCGCACCTCACTCACTGATAGCCGAGCGGTGACAACCCTAGCATGAGGCACACTGAGAGCACGAAAGTTCCATTAAGGCGCTACTCGGAAAAAGTTGTTCATACTTTTTAATATTTTTTTTTGATAAAAAAAACTATAGGACTATAGGACTGAAATTGTGGTCGATTTTTTCTACATACTTAATTTTCCATTTTTCAATAATATAAATTGCATTGTAAATGCAAAAAAGTAAAAATAAAAAAATTTATATAGGACGGTTGGAGTTGTTACAAATCTGGTAATAAGATATATATTTCTTCATACCTTTATCTAGTCGTATAGTTTCAGAAACACGATTTTATGATTTTGTTTCGACACTTTTTCTTTTCGAAAAGACCTCTAAAAACACGAAAATTCAAGATTATACTATTGGAAATTGGTTTAATTAGTGGACACCAATAATATTTTAGGATCGTGTAGAAGCATTTAAACAAAAATCGCTATAGTTTCTTAATACGAGTGATTTTGTGTTTTTTGAATGATCGGTCTCACTCCCGCACGCGTCGTTTTCTCATAGCTTCAGCATAGTTTTTTCGAGTATCGCCTTAAGGGACCTGGAATTGAACATCATCATCACACATGCATACAGCGTGTGTACAGGAGCGGGGCGCGCGGAGTGTGTGTGTATTGTGTGTGTATAACTCGGTCAAATTAAAATGACACCTGAAAGCCCTACTCTAATTCTTTCACTCGATTCTGTCACGCCCGGAGAGTGAGAGGGTCGGGTATAACCTGCAGGTGTCATGTTAGCTCGACCGAGTAGTACAAGTGTCACTGTCGCATAACGCAACTCCAAAAGGTATTAGCATTTAAACTGAATAGTACTGTTTTTCTTACCTTTGACATTACTGTTAGGGTTAACATCACCCTAGGCTCCGAAAGTTAAGATGTTAGAGTGTTAAATTAACTTAAAAAAATACTGAGTGAAAACTCAATGAAACTATCCCAGAGAAACGATAGATAAATTTTTAGTTAATTTGTGCCCGCGGCTCTTGTTAAATTGTTTGTTTAATTTTTCTTAAAATTAGAAAGGAACCCGCACCTGCAACTTTCGGTTCACAGAATACAATCTATCTACCAAGTTTCCGTAGTCGTAATAGTATCGGAATAAAGTGGCTGTGACATACGGACGGACAGACAGGCAGTCATGACATGACGAATCTATAAGGAGTTCAGTTTTTTGCTATTCGGCTATGGAACCCTAAAAAACGCTTTAAACTGTGAGGTCGACAAAACTATCAGACGTATCTGCTAACTGCTACTTTTTATTATTTGGCATGGTATTTGTTTTTATTACTAACACTACTGTATGGATTTATAATGTGTTAAATCTGAAATAAATATTTTCAATTCAATAAAAAATCTTACAACACTCACGAGACGAGACGTTCTATTTTATAAACTCATAGTGACTCCCCGAGGTTTTATCCGAGTGGTACCCGACCCCGTGGGAAAATTGGGATATAAGGTTACAAACATTATAATGATTAAATAATAATTACAAACATAAAAACAAAAAAGCAACTCCTCCCTCTTTATATTATAAGTATATAATTATAGATAATTAAGATGTGCGCACACCACCACCCGAATCGCCTATTTCGATTTCAAACAAAAATAATACTTTTTCTATGTTACTTGTACTTATTCATTTTATTTTCCAATACCTAGGTTTCATTTTATAGAAAAGAGTTCTCAAAAATACTAAATTAATTTTTCCTCCCTGTGCACCACAGTCGTTATCAAAAGCTCGTCCGTACATTACTTACGCAACTCGCGACGCGGACGCGGCGTGGGCGACCCGATACCGATACGATATCGTGACGACTTTATTCCGCGGAGGGCACGCGATTTATTTGTGCGTTCGGTTTTGTTGCAAAAATAGGTTTAAGTGGGCGGTAGATTTGATTGGTGTCTGATAGGGTTTTTACCGACTTGGTAAAGTATGATCTTTGATTCATATCTCTATTTACTTATATTAGTTTCAGTTTTAATGTTTTAACAAAGTGTTCTTTGATTATATACAACCCTAGTTGTATATAATTCAAATTCGGTGAACCACCCTTAGGGTGTTAATGCCAAAGCTGCTAGCGGTGCAGCAGCGGGCCAAACGCCGTAATTCTATGCAGCGCGTCTTCATCGCGTTTGGGTCAAGACCCAACGCGACGTTTGACTTTGTTTTGCCGTAATGACATAACGACGCACACGTCACGCAAACCTACAATCCTGTCTGATCCGGTGACATCCGTGACAGAGGAACCACTTGCAATACAAAATTAGCTGTCAAAATAGAATGTCGTATGAAAACTGTTTTAGTTCCAAAGGTTATCACTGGAACAGAGTCGCACTGTCAAAGCCGCGCGTTATCAAAAACGGTTTTGCACGTCAACTGCACTTCAACTGCACGTACACTTGACTAATGCGTCATAGAATTACCACGAACGCGGCCCAGGGTGCCTACCATCAACTTTAAGACAGCGATTCAAAAATAGCGCGATGCAGAATAGGTTCCTAAAATGAATTGCTTTCTTTCGTACTACGACCTTCTGAAAACTGGATCGCAAATGAATTGCTAAATGTGAATGACCGAACGATTTGTGTCCTTATTTCTTCTACCTGTCTCTTTCACTCGATTCTGTCATGCCCGGAGAGTGAGAGGGACGGGTATAACCTGCAGGTGTCATGTCAGCTTGGCCGAGTTATAAGTCAAATAAGAGATCTGACAGCTTAGCGGCTGTGAAATGTCATTGAATGATCACTGAATCGCTGTCATTGATATTAAGCTGTCGTGGTACGAATAAGCGAAGCAGATCAGTTTAGGTCCTAAACAAAACCGCAATAAGAGTTGATGGTAGGCACCCAGGTGGCTGTGGTGTTACCGTTAGTGGCTGGTGGCGGCCTCAAGTAGCGAGTGGCGGCGATTTGTAGCGGCGAGTATCTGGCGACCACCAGCGTCACCGTGTGTGGCTAGAAATGTATGAAATTGAAAACTACAGGATCTTTCCGGTAGTTTTGCAGTTGCGTTGAGGTCGGGGTGGCATTTTGTGGTTGTGCTCGGTGGCCCGTGTGCGGCCAGGGTTAAATTACGATACTTAGGCTCAACCCACACGAACCACAACCACACCACGTGGGCGGGGCGCATTTTGTATGGAGTTGAATACCTAGTCAATTCACACGTACCACATTTTGCAGTCATTATCGACCGCGTGGGTGATACCGGCCACGAAGCAGCGGCGACGCAACCACACCCAAGTAACACAAACGTGCTGAATAAAGGTTGAGTAAGAGCAATCATTAGAATATAAGCTGAATACTAAGCTGAATAACGTCTGAGTACCATCTATTCAGATTTTATTCAAACAAAATAGGCCCCAAATTAAAATGCTTTAAGCTTAATAACGTCTGAGTAACATTTGAGTAGGAGCTTAGTAATGGTACAATAATCTTAATAACTTCTGAATAACAGCTGATATTGCTTTTATTAAGGTCTTATTCTTCAAATATTCAGTTATGTCGAATTGGTTATTGTATTCAGAATTTACTCAACATTAATTTCTTTTTAACAATAATACAGATTTTTTTCATACAAATCGTGGAATTAGATTGACAATCAGTTACTTAGACATTTTTAATGTCGTGAGTGATAGATAATTGACAAAATGGTGAATTTATTAAAATGGTAAGCAAAAGTTTCATTAATTAAGTTAAAGGTTTGCTACATGTTAATTCTTAGTGCGCAAATTATTTTGTCGTAAATAGTTTATGATTTTTTCGGTTATTTTTGACGCGCTTCGTGAATAATCAAGATAAGTGATTGTAAATATTATTTTCGTACATGCATGCTCGATCTGACTAAAATATTTATGGCGAAATTTCTAATTCTAGCCATTCCAATTAAACATACGATAAATCGAATTGAAAATGTTGTAGTTGTAAGATTAAACATTCAGGTAATCTTGGTGAATTCTTTGTAATTATAATTATTCACAAAGACTTTAAATGGCGATCGCTTGTTTTGCTTTCATTGCTGAATAAAAGTGCACAAGAGTCTAGTTATTAAGATTTTACTTGAATAGAGTCATTTCACTACACTAACTTCTGAATAACAATTGAATAGTTGACCACATTTCTACATTACTTCGAATTTTTAGGGTTCTATAATCGAATGATTTTTTTTCTAATGTGGAATAGGGTTGGCCGATACAAATCGTATATAGATATTGAAACTTATATTAGATCAATATTGTAATACCCGATGCGTGTAAAAACTATATATTTTTTGAAACACGATACTGCTGCATTTTTGCGATACGCTCGATTCGATATCTTGCTCGACACCCAAGATTTGTAGATATGACGATTATAATATAATAAAAATTATATTTGCTTGTCACATGGTTATTTACACGTGTTATTACAATTTTTGGTTCATTGCAAACATGAGTTTCACACTCGCGAATTGATGAAAAAATTAATTTTACTTAAAAATATTTTTATTTCTATTTTAGGTCGCAATCAAACTAAAATATCATCTAAGCATGGAAGACGAGACTCAATTGTTGTTTACTTGTAACGTTGGAGATCAGAAATCACCCGATATACCTATTATGCGCTTTGCTGTGTCAGAAACCAACATTTTTGGAACATGGAACACAAACACTTGAAACCGATATCGTGTTTACAAAAGTAATAAGAGACGACGTTGGAAATAAAAAGAAAAAAGAGATTACATATTCAACTCGCTATTTGCCATATGCAAATGAAATTCTATAACCATAATATCAATGATCCAAGAAATAACGATTTCGCAAGAATAATAGCATATGAATTGGAACGACTACCCGAAAATAAAACGCACCAGCGCAAATATCAAAATGTTTGAGGTCATACAAGATATACATCAAGAGGATCAGAACTCATCCAATGATATGCAGGCAATGGAACAAATGCAAACAACTTCACAGGCATCACACGAAGAACATAGAAATAAATCGTTTTCGAAAATTAACTCATTAAACGAATTAAAATCAAACGAGTCTAATTTCTTTTAAGATGTTAGGTAATTATATTTAAATATCTAAGTTAGTACTAAAAAGGCTTGAAAAAAAAAGACAGCTGACCATGATTGAACTTGAGTTTTTATTGTTTCCAGTTACTTACGTAGTAATGTTTTGCAATAATAATGTATGACAATGTTGTTGTAATTATTTTGATTAAGTTAAACTTGTGAACACGAAGAATTAAATATACTTTGTAACAATAAAAAATAATGTTTTATTAACTCCTAACAGCAACACGGTAACACACTAGGAAGGTACCTAGCGCAGAAAATAATAATAGATACCTAAGTAACTTTTTTTGCCGATTTGCATATCTATGGGTAGTTGTAGCAAGGGAGAATCAGAATTGCAATTCTGTTTGATATATTTGATGTACGGAATCCTCTTCATAAAAAATATAGCTTACAAAGAGATTTAAACAAAGCTGGTATTAAGCTATTTGCGCTGATAGACCGTGCCTGTGGTCTTTAATTTGAATAAGTTAGTTTATAACATACTTTTATGCCGGTAAAAACTTAATAAAAGCCTTAATAATCTCCTTTATTCAGCAGCTGAATAACTGGTAAAAAATGACATCTTATCCAATTTAAGCAGTAAATAATTATCTCACTTTACATTTATTCAGTATCAAGCTGTATAAGAGCATTATGTAATAGCTTATTCAGATTGTTATACTTTATTCAGCAATCAGCTGATTCAAACGCTACTAGCTTAGTAATTATTGAATAATAGCAATACAGATTATGATTATTCAGATAAATGCTTCCATAGCGGCTTTTTTTCAGCGTTAAGATACCTAGAATGCGTAATGCTTAATAAAGCTTGTTTATTAGTCTAACAAATATTGTTTATTAAGTTTAAAGAAATAAAGTACAAAAATACAGAACTTATTAAGCATCAAGAATTTTAAGAGCCCAAACTCAACTTAATTCAGCATTTAGCTATTTCTAAGGCTCTTGTACAAACGATATTCATCTTTAAACTGTAAAGTTTTCTTAATGTGTACGGTTATCTTGCTTGTGTGTTACTTGGGCAACGCAATCACCAGCGACGACGCTGCGAACTAGCGGCCGGCCACATCCACATCACAACTACTAGCGACAACGTCATATTGTCGCACAACCACAACCCAACTGCAAAAAGCTGCATCGGCACTATTCACACGTACCACATTTTGTCGCTGCGATGTGATGTGGTTGTGATACGTCTGGGTCGACAACTCGACACTTACAGACGACTCGATTCTGGTGTCATAGTCGCAGAGACGAGTCGCCGGCCGAGGCGTATCTCCTATACATTAAAAAAAAACACTAAAATACAAACAAAAGTACATTTCGGATATCACTCGCCAAACTTTAATGTTTGATGGCGAGAAACGCTAATTTTTTTAAACTATCTTATATCCTACCCTCCCCCACAGTTCTTGAATAAGTAATTTGTAATAATAATAGTTAAAGTAATTATTTTTATCTAACCTAATCTATCTAGAAATAAACCTTGCAATCTTATTTTTAACAAATTTCTACTTAAATTATGGTTCAGTCTCAGTAAATCTATCTTATTAAATAATTTTGGCACTACAAATTTGGACAATCTTTTTCCATAATAGTTATTTACCCGTTTAAGTGACTGGAACACTAGTTAGGTACGCTACCAGTATCCGACGTTTCTTGTCACACTGTACTAATGAAAAGTCTCCTGGCGTCGAATATCAGTCGTCAGTAAGTCTGTTATGTAAAAAAAGTATCCACTTTAACACATTCATAATCATCACCAAATTCATGACTAGTATAATCGTAAGGAGGTTAGACGAGTTTTTCCACCTTAGGTCACGTGTTGTAGGTATAGTTGTTCGAAGTAAAGAAAAGACAGCTTTGCTTTTGTCTTTCAAATTAAACCACGGTGCGGTTATCTTTTGTTCTAAGTTCTCTAAGTACTTACACCAGAATTTTTTAATAATTTGATTGAATCAGGCGACACCTGGCGGAAGTCCTTAACCATTGTGAAAAATAAATATATTATGTAGCTTTCTTCCGCAAATTATCAAATAAATATGATTTGCGGAAGAAAGCTACATATATTTATTTTTCACAATTATTTAATCAGTTTATTACAATTATTGTAGAGGCTGAAAGTGTCCATCAATTCAAACATTTTATATTAATTACTAGGAAAAAATACCGAAAAATACCGGTCGAATAGAAGAACATAATATTCACAAAGGCATAATAAATATGTGCTTACTAGCAGCCGCCCGCGATTTCACCCACTTGATTCCCGTTCCCGTGGGAACATAGAACTGCTATCTGTGTGCCAAATTTCAACCAAATCCGTTTAGTAGCTTTTGGTACATACCTGAAAGAGTAACAAACTCCATCCAATATAAGTAAGGTAAGGATGAATCATCAACATTTTTCTACCGCCCATTCAATACTTTTTTAACTGAGTAGAAGAATAGAGTAAGACCACAGTATTAATATTATTCTACTCATAAAAACAAACAACTAAAACTTTTATTATGGGGATCAACACCGAAATCGCGAAAAAAAAATCAGCTGTTCCATACAAAAGTGCAAAAATATTTAATCAAAATGTATGGAACAGCTGATTTCTTTGCGATTTCAATGTTGCTCCCATTGGTATACAAAAAAGGCAAGGTGTGCGTTAAAGGGTTAAAGAAACAGCATTTTTCTTGCGATTTTCTGCTTGGCTCATGTAATAGTTCGTATTGATGGATATGTCGCAGGGATATGAGGAAATCAGAGATTTCACGAAATCCCTAGGGATACCACGAAATCACGGAAGATGTGGAATATTCTTACTGACGACGTCTTCTTCCTAAACAAGTTCAGTGATATGTCAGTTCACTAAACTAAATCTAGTGAAATGTCAGAAAAGTGGATATCAGAGGTGATAGTTTGTATCGGAAGTCCTGTAGAACACGTGATAGTTTAGAAATTTAAGGTAACTTAAATAAATCAAATTAAATTTCGTGGTTTTTTTTTTGTGAAACTACTTATGGTTTGTTTTCACACAAAAAAAATAACCACACTCATACCTGTCACCTGCAGCCGTGAGCTTACTGTCTTTCTTCAGTCATTCTTCATTTCACTAGATTTAGTTTAGTGAAATGACATATAAGTGAACTTGTTTAGGAAGAAGACGTCGTAAATAAGAATATTCCACATCTTCCGTGATTTCGTGATATCCCTAGGGATTTCGTGAAATCTCTGATTTCCTCATATCCCTGTGACAGATACATTCATCACCTGAAATATATGTACTAAATAAAGAATAGTGGTGTATGTAATGTAATATTGTCTGTACTTGTGATGGTTTTCGGATAAAGACAGTACCTATTTAGTATTTAAGTAGGTTTCCATTTAAAAAAATCCTAAATACCTACCTACTTACCTAATTAAAAATACATAAATGCGAAATTGCGAAATGCAGTTTCGTATGAAAAAATGTAGGTCTAACTGTAATTTTTTTTATTGGGTAGATATTTAGGTTTTTATAAAAAACCTAGATTAATACTGTCTTAATCCTAATAAGATCACAAATCAGTCAATCAGGTAGGTAATAGCGGGCCACTTAAACTTAAGTATTGTATCGACACCGCGAATAACTTTTTGTTGGGCAACATTTTGTAACAAGTGGAAACATTAAATTTTATATACAATTTAGACAATAAATTACTCATTTATTTATGCTACAAAATTATCCCAAAAGCTACAAAAGGATATGCAAAAACCAATACAAACCCAATACCTCCAAAACATGAAAGCAAATTTATTTTACAGTAAGTATAATATTATTAAGCATACAAAGGAAATTTCATCCGAATCCGAATGAATTACAGCGCAAGCAGACTTTAAAACAACTCGGGCAAAATCAAAAGTCATTAGCTTACAATAAGTTAAAAAGTTAAGCGGGACGGCGATAATAAATCATTTTTTTATTTCATCCCAACGCCAATTTTTCCAAGTCTTTTTTCATCAATTTAACGCGAGTGAACAAAAAGTGGCACTCAATTGTATAAGGTTTGACTCTGTGGAGTCCTTTTTTTATTATAGGCAACTCATTTAATAATTTCGACCAATTAGAGAGCGCCGTTGGCCGGCTGCGCCGCCCTCCTGTGCTCTGATTGGTCGGTTCCGCGGTTCAGATTGTGCTATGGCGGGAAACGGATTTAAGTTTAGGGCATCTCATTCTTACAAGCTTAGGGATGTTTAAGTTGTCGGTGTGGAGTTATATCGATGATGAATTATTCTTAATTCGATTTCATAGTCTGTCGCTATGTTTTGATGATGAAATGAGCATCCCACTTCCTACTAGTTAATAATTATAAATGTGAAAGTTTAGATGTTTAGATGTTTGGATTTTTGTTGTTCAATCACGCCAAAACGGCTAGACGGATTTGGCTGAAATTTGGGACACAGGTACTGGTAGCCTGGAAAGAAACATAGGCCACTTTTTATCCTGGAAAATATCACATTCCCGCGGGATAACGTCGGGTAGTCTACGTCACGTCGAAAGGTACTTTTGTTATAAATGTAGATAGATTATTTTCTGCTCTAAAATAAAACAATATACCAACACATTTAAGGCATGGTAGTTATAGATTTTTTACATAAGATCCAGGAAAAGTCCATTTAAGTTTATTTGGTTTACGCCTTTCCTTGCACTGTTTAGTGTTCGTTCGTTCAGTAATAGTACATTACAGCCGAGGACAGGTAAGTAAGAAATTACATTGTCGAGGATGGTTTGAAGCACGAGCCGCAGGCGAGGGCTTTAATCATTCGAGGCAAGGTAATTTGCTTACCGTACAAGGCTTGTATAGTGCTTTTCTCAAGAAATGCGAGGAAATAAAAAAACTATTTAACTAAATAATATTTACTAAAATTTATATCACACATGTTCGTTCGGGCAATTGTTAAATGTAAATGTTATTGTTTTCCCGGGCACACTTATGTATAAATCGCCCATAATAATATTATTTTAATGATGTATCATTAAAATACGCCAACAACACAGATTCCGAAAACGTATGCGCCTTTTTTTCACTTTTCCATATCAGATCGTAGGTTTTCATATAAGTATATTTCTTTTGATTTTGCTGGCAGTAAGTTTTCTGTAATTAATTTTGCTTCTGCTCTCAAATTTGGTGGAGTAGGTATAGTCCGTTCGGTTAGATAGTGTCGGTACACCAGCACGGCATTGTGGCAGAGCGACACTATCTAAGCGAATGGACTATACATACAATGTCTGTATCATGTTTCATTGGCAGGATTCATTTTGATAATTTATTACACAATATAAACTGTATTGATATCAAATCAACCGCTGAAAATCATTCCCGCCGTTTTTTTTTAATATTGGCTTGTGAGGCCATGTGGAACGGTCATACAGCCTATTGATAGTTGCTACTACTACTACTTGCTACTAAAATGCGCAACTTCAATACCCGCTTCTGGGCGGTAGATGGCGCTGTACATATTTCCCATACAAAATTACTCGTAAAGGATATTTTGTCTATGATAAATCTCATTTTGTTTTTTCGATTGATGTTCGTGCTAAGGGTACATAGAGCTTTTTTTTTTTTTTTTTTTTTTTTTTTTTATCCTGGGGGAAACGCCTTTGCGTACCCCCCCCGCCCGGGGAGACGAGGGGGTTATGTGGGGCTTGAACCCACTAAAACCCCCAGGGTGCACCCTCTGCACATGGACGAAGATTACGCGGCATGTGTGATAATCAGCGTGTCTCCGCCCCGTGCCCGCGTCCCTTCGACGCTTCCTCCTCACCTTCCTCCGGTGTGGTGCGCCGGGGGCACCTGGCGCACCTTTCCACCATGGGGTCTAAGATGGGAAACGGAATTCCCCGTTCCGCCGCCCGACCCCCCAACTGCTTCGCCACATCACGACGACGCCTTTCTTCGAAAGGCGCGCTGAGCGGCGAAAGGGTACATAGAGCTAGGGTACAATACGAAGTAATATACTCTGTGCGCACCGTATTTAAAAAAAGTTACTTAACTAATTATGATAAAATAATTACTTAGATAATAATAATAATAATGTGGCTGTATGGTGCAAATGTCCCTTTGCTTTTTCTGTTTTTATACACAGGAATAACGAAAGAAAAAATAAAGAAAAAAAGTTGGCAGTACCATTGCAGATCACTGCAGTAATGAATTTCAGCACTTACTTACTGCACTAAAATCAGTGCAGTAAGTAAGTACTGAAATTCATTTCTGCAGTGATTTTCAAATTTAGAATGTTTACCTCGGAAAAGTGCCACGTACTGCATTCTTTTCTCAAATATAATATTAACATTTTAGAGCATAAGTGTGAAAAAGAAAATATGATAGAAGTAATTGAAAGATTGAAGGTAAAACTGCTGAGTATTTCAAACGATGTTCCTCTAACAAGCCTTATGACAACTTACAATAGTTACTTAAGAAAATAACATATTCTTTCGAGTTATATCAAGATCTCCCCATAACGATAGCTGCACTGCATCCAGTGACTTCCCGCAGTCTTGGTAGGTAAGTTGTTGGTGACATTCAAATATTATAGTCTATAACTATTCGAATTCTACATTTTTTTCCAGCAACATCTTTCTTCGTGCAACGAACAAACTTTTCTCTGAAGAAAAATAGTATTCATTTTCATTTTTATCGATACTCCGCACACCACTATGATGAGTGTAATTGAGTCGGAACTCGAAGTTATACTAAACGACATTGACTGGCCAGCCGTTTGCGAGTCTTTAAACCGAATGCAATCTAATAAGGTAGACTAGGCTGCGCGCGTGGTTTTGTTTGCAAAAGAAAATTAAATTTGAAACTATGTATTTCTAAATGTCTGGGCGAATATAGGTAACTAGCTGTACAGGCATTCGATGCAATATGCCCAATGATGTTTTTGAATATGCCACGTAAAGTATATCATACTACCTAGCGGATCCTCACGGTTTTACCCGCGTGGTACCCGTTCCCGTGGGAATATGGAATAAAATATAGCCTCTGTCACTCGGGAAGAATGTAAGCTACATTATTCTAATAGGCAAAGAATTTTCTAAATCGGTCCAGTAGTTTCGGATATTCAATTCAATCATACAATCAAATCTTTCCTCTTTATAATATTAGGTGATATTAGTATAGGTACCTAGGTACTTAGATTAACTCGAGACTAGAGTTTAATGCTTAGGTATACCTAGTTAGAATATTTGTTTTTGGACTTTTTCTCAAAACATACGAATGCCAAATAGGAACTACTTATGTATATTCCCTTATTCCTTGGAGATAACCACGGCCAGATAACTGGTTATCTGTAAAGAATTTTTTTCTTCAGAGATAACATTTTTTTAAAGTTACCTATCTGTACTTACTTAAAGAAAATTTATTCTTCGGTGATATGACTAAAGTTAATCACTGTGGTAATTAATATTTTAATACATATTGTCGGTGGTAGTAGAGTTATCTTACTAATCTAATAAATAAAAAATTGTGTTGGTAAACAGTGTTTGTTATAGAACTCCTCCGAAACGTCTTGACCGGTTTTAATGGTTTTTTTTGTGTGTATAGGTAAGTATATGGTAGGTCCGTTAATAGGTCCGGTCCGAGAATAGGTCATAGGCACGGGAGCGAAGCCCCGGAGCGCAGCTAGTCTATAAGACTAATATTATAAAGAGAAAAGATTTGTTTGTTTGCATCGAATAGGCTCCGAAACTACTGGACCGATTTAGAAAATTCTTTGACCATTAGAAAGCTACATTCTTCCCGATTGACATAGGCTATACTTTATCCCGATATTTCCACAGGAACGGTAACCACGCGGGTAAAACTGCGAGGATCTGCTAGTATTAAGGCTATTGCGGCGATCAAACTCAGAATTTTCAATGTTTTTAAATTAAATTTCCTGACAAAGTATCATTGCTAGGCTTTTCAAAATATTATATGTGATAGATCTTTTCTTTATGAAGGGAAGTTACTAAAATTTATTTGAATCAAATAAATACAATGTACTAAAAAAAATATTTTCAAGACCCCTTTTTTCCGTCTTAAACTCAATTATCTCCATAACTAGTTGAGTAATCAAGCTAATTTTTTTTGTGTAAGTAGTTCTTAGTCATATCTAGGGAAGTTACTAAAATTTTTTTTTGTTATATTTATAGTCAATAACTAGTATCCCAAAATGCATCGTGCACCGTTTCGCAGCATAATTGTTCAGTCTCCGCCTGGTATTGGCGGCGTTTGGACGTGGAGACTGTATCGCTCCGATTGCGCCAAAATTGAAAAAAAAAAACTCACACTAGGATCCTAATTTTTATCAATGATGCTTATTTTGCTAGGAAATATTGAAATAGCGCTTCAGGATTAGGTATAGATGAGTGCTTTGCCATTTATTGCATAACCATAGACCTATGTAACCTAGGACAAGTTATTTTACTCATTACCTAAAGCAAACATCAATAGTTTGAAATAAAAGTGACGGATAATATTGCCTAAGATACTTAAGAGCCCATAAAAGTTATACCTATTTGAGTACCAATATTGTGTTGTGTTGTAGGTACATAATTAGTCTAAGTTTCTAACTTCTACTACTGTATATTAAATTTATGTTCGTTTTAGGTTCCACAAAATTGAAAATGTGAGAAAGTTAAGATAGGTAGGTGTAAAAAATTGCATCAAGAAATAAGAAATTCGCTTGTTGAAAAAGTTTTTTACAGAGACATAATGTAAAAGCAATTCTTGAAATAAAACCGATGTAAGAATTTTATATACCTAGTTGATCTAATATCACCATGACACTTTTTTGAGACTGTGAGAAGTCCAGCTTCTTTCCTTTGAGTGAGGAACATAAACCGCACCATTTTGTGAAAATTTCAGGTTCAAAACATTTTTATTACTGATTCTCTTATCCATTATTAGTACAAAATAGAGCATGCATACAATTTCTTGCAAGAAATGCTCTCGCGGTTTTGAAATTCGAAATTCGAAATCCCCACAACAATATCTAAAACCGATGGTTGAGGCGCCAGTAGCAATAAAAAAGAATGAAAAATCTGTCAGCTGTATTGACAGTTTTAACTCTCAAATTTAACCACTGCGTCAGATAAGTTTGCAAAAGTTCTGTAAGGAGACTTGAATAGTCGGAGTAAAATTTTTGATACTCTAATGAAATATTGCATAGGTACAAGTACTTCCGAAGGAGGAATATTTATTTCATTATTTAAATTTCATTGCACAAAGTATAAACAGATGGCGGGCTAACTTTAAACTGACTAACATATTATATCAAAGATAATAAACTCATGAAAATAAATAATCTCGAAGAAGTTTTATATACACTCTCTGCCACAAATATCATTTATTAAAAGTAGGTGGCTAAAACGTCAGTGATTAGATTACATACCCTTTGGATGCCGCCATGGAAGAAATGACAGTTTTGTATAAGTAGTACGAAACCAAACCGTTTCAGCTGCTCGACCCTGGTGTTGTCAAAGCCAGCGGCTTTACCTTCTTTGAGCTTATCAAGGGCAAACTTGAGCTCTGTTTCTGTAAAAGCCTCGTCCAAGTGGTTAACCTCTTTACCAGGGTCTCGTGTAAATTTCTTCTGGAGACTTTTCGTGGAAGCTTTCCCATTTTGGAGTAAGTGGTGAGCGATCTGGTTTGTGGTCACATTGGAATGACGATCAGCGATTTTAGGATCATTATTTAGTTTCCTTATAAAACACCATGCCTTCTTGCTTTTATGAGTCATATCTACGCCTTCGATTAGCTTGTTCCACTTTTCTCTCGTTGTTTCGGATATGGCTTCTAGAAATTCATTCCCAAAATCGATGGTGTCCTGTGAGATGGGATCTAATTCATACTGGTCTTGGTATGTCATCCTATCATATTATATTTAAAAACATATATTTGATGCTTGGGAGAGCAAGCGAGATGTAGTTGGTATTTATTGTGACCTCTCCAAAGCTTTCGATTGTGTTAATCACCAAACGCTTTTAAGGAAATTAAAACATTATGGTGTCTATGATAAATTGGTTAGCCTTATGCAATCATATCTATGTGAAAGAACACAGAAAGTAGTTATCAACAAAACTGAGTCTACTGGAGCCCCTATCAACATGGGCGTACCCCAGGGGTCAATACTGGTCCCTTTTGCTGTTTTTAATTTATATAAATGACCTTCCTTTTTTAACCGACTTCAAAAAAAGGCGGAGGTTCTCAGTTCGGTTGAATTTTTTTTTTTTTTTTTTTTAATGTTTGTTACCTCATAACTTTGTCAATTATAAACCGATTTTAGAAATTCTTTTTTGGTTTGAAAGCATATAGTTACAAATTAGTCCCATTGTTATACGGTCAGGATCTAATAATGGCATCCTGGAGAAATCAAGGGAACTCTTCAAATATTATAGGCACACCTATAGCGATTTTGGTATTTTCTTAAGTAACTCGGGCATTTGCTTTCGGTAAGCACCATTTGGTGAAGAGTAACTGATGATGAAGACCACATATGGCCATCGAAAACATTAATTAAATACTAAATATGTTACGGGCGCAATACGATTCCTTTAAGGTTCATAAGTAATTTTCAAGTATTTGCGACTGGTAGTCATCATCTGACGATGATGAGCTGGTGATGGAAGGTACAACTCCTCAATAGTTAGGAGTTGGAGGATAATTCTTTAAATATCGTTGATACGTAAATATTTGTAGTTGTTACCTTTCAGGTTATTTAGTTAAGCTGATGATGGAAGGTAAAACTCTTTAACGCTTAGGAGTTAAAGTATGTTTTTAAGTACTACAAGCGCAAATAGAACTTTAGGTTGTATTCTTTCAAGTAATTTAGGTTAGCTGATGGTGGAAGGAAACTGCATAACAGTTAAGAGTTGGAGGGTGGTGCTTGTCTGAGTTCTAATTTAGATATGGGCTATAGTCGTTGCACATTGAGCTACCCTTGCTCATTATGCGGTTTCTTATAGTAGATTTCTTACACTAAAAAAGGAAAAATAAACAAAATTTTTCAAAAAAAATTAAACCGCCTTCAAAACAACTACAAACAAAAACTCATTTCCCAAAAACACGTAAAAGTGAAAAATAAATTGAATCATTCAACTCAAAGTACGAAAGTGCGGGACTTTTTCTAATTAATCTTGAACTTACTGATCTGATTGAAGTCGGTGTCAAGCCGAAAGTAACAAGAACGAATACTTAAAATTCAATTTCATTTCATTTCAAAATAGTGAAACAATAATAAACAATATCTCATGCGCAGAGTGGTGTAAATTGTAACCTATCAAATACATATTAATATTAATATCTATTTGGCTTGACACCGACTTCAATCAGATCAGTAAGTTCAAGATTAATTAGAAAAAGTCCCGCACTTTCGTACTTTGAATTGAATGATTCAATTTATTTTTCACTTTTACGTGTTTTTGGGAAATGAGTTTTTGTTTGCAGTTGTAAGCAAAGAATTTATGCGAGACAGTGCTATTTGCTGATGACAGTTCCTCTAGTCTTTAAAGTTGACAAAGGTAATAATAGTTCTGACGAAGTAAATAGTACTTTATCGAAAGTTGCGCATTGTTTTCATAGCAATAATCCATTCCTTTACCATGGTACCATTACACAGTACCATTGATGGTACTGTGGCAATTTCTTTTTGCCGTGATACCATCAATTAATCTTTCATTAAACTCGAAAAAAACAAAATGTGAAAAAAAATCCCTGCCAAATGTAAGACAGGTTGATATTCACATAAAATTGGATGACAATGTAGTAGAATTAATTAACAGTACTAAATTTTTAGATATAACATTAGATTATCGACTTCAATGGGACCCTCATATTGAAGCCTTGGCCGGTAGACTCAGTTCTGCGGCATTTGCTGTTAAAGAAATAAGGCTCTTAACCGATATTGAAACGGCAAGGTTAATCTATTTTAGCTATTTTCAGAGTGTATTGTCCTACGGCCTATTACTTTGGGGTTCAGCAGCTAACATCGAAAGTATTTTTGTGCTTCAGAAAAGAGCTATTCGCGCCATATACAAACTTCGGCCAAGAGATTCTTTAAAAGAAATCAACATATTAACTGTTGCAGGACAATACATATATGAGAATATGGTATATATGAAGAAGTATCTCAATACATTTGTAAAACGTAGCAATATACATCAATTCAAAACAAGAAATAAAAATAAGATTGCCGTTCCAAGGATTCGACTTGAAAAAACAAGAAGTTCGTTTTTGGGGAAAAGCGTAGCTAGTTTTAATAAAGTTCACAGAATTTAGTAGAGCTGCCTTTGCACAAATTCAAAAGTCATGGCAAAAAATCGCTCATGGGCAAAGGATATTATAAAGTAGACGACTATTTGAAAGACCGTAATGCATGGATTTGATGTAACACATAACCTTAGCTGAACTAATGTAATACTATAATGAAAAAGTTGTAAAAGTTAACGATATAAATCTTTGGAAATATCGTTACTCAAATTATTAAAGCTGATAAGTTTATTGCGCTTATTCTTCTTATCAGTTAAAAAAGTCTTGAACGAAAATATTGACGATTCAAAAGAGCTTATTTCTTAAGTCAAGTTGAATAAAGATATTTTTTATTTTACTTTATTATTTTATCCTTCAGGTCGTAAGGCCTGGCACATAATTAGGTCCTCCGTATTGCACCACTTACTGTCTTCACGCACTGGTGATCTATGTGATTACTGGCAAAGATTAGATCAGGGTTTTAACCCCTTTTCCAGCGACCGCTGTTGAATGATGACGGAAGTTTTGGATCATGGATCAAAGATAGTAGGTATGTGTCCATCAACCCATTCTTCAACCTTCACTCCGTTGTCATCACTGGTTCTGTATCCCCAGTTCTCGCTATGGCTATTAAAATTACCAAGAACGAATCTAACCGGACGGGCGTTAAAGTTCGGCGGACAGCTAAAGTAATACGGTGCATTGGGAGGTTTGTAGACTGAAGTGACCGTACAGTTACTAAGTTCGGTAGTAAGGATCTCTATGTTACTGGTGTTAGTCTGATACACAGTGCGTACCTCTTTATCTGGCATGGCGAATAAGCACTCCCATACTGTCGATGGGGGACTTCACCTATGAGTTTCATCCCCTAAGTCACTTGTCAGGTATGCTTTAACGAGTGTGCATCTGAGTTGCATAACCTCATTCCGCCCTCTCCTTTAAACTCACGCTCAGAGAATTAAGTACTCCTTCATCATGCCTGGAATACCATGCCGGCTTCTGGTTGCCCGAGTACCTACAACCCAAACCTCTTAAAGTCGCAAGTGAATAGGCATTTTCTAGGTGAATCTATTCACACAAAATTTTATTCAAGTACTATTAACCAACCACATTATAAAACTGGCAAGTTTACATTAGTAAACAAAGTATCAATTATTTCAGGTGCGCTGCATTTGGTTTAAACAAATTCGACGATCTCCGTGGCCGATTGGTGTACGCACCGGTTTTCTAGGTGCCATTATCTCTGAGGTCCCGGGTTCGATTCTCGGACGGGTAAATGTCGAAAACTAACTTTTAGATATTTTCTTGTATCTGGGTGTATGTGATCGTTGCTTCCAATTTTCAATGACACAAGTTATTGTATTATTTGATACTAGCTTTCCGCCCGCGGCTTCGCCCGCGTGGACTACACGACGTTATCCCGCGGGAATGTGATGTTTTTCCGGGATAAAAAGTAGCCTATGTTCCTCTCCAGGCTACAAAGTATCTGTGTCCCAAATTTCAGCCAAATCCGTTCAGCCGTTATGGCGTGATTGAGTAACAAACATCCAAACATCCAAACATCCAAACATCCAAACATCTAAACTTTCGCATTTATAATATTAGTAGGATTAGTAGGATTATCATTTTTGGTATTGGAATAATATGTTTTTTTTTTTTTTTGTACTTAAACAATATTTTTATTTAAGTGTTTTTTTTATATATTGATTTATATTAGAGATTGATAGCGTGATTTTATATAAACGGTATACTTATTCAAATATTGATTAACTAAGTAGATTTATTTTGTAAAAAAGTATTGGATGATGGGCTAGTACTTATGAGTTATTTATATTTTTTCATATTAAATTATAAGTTTTATTAATTTGATTGGAATAAATCTGAAAATGTACCTACTGGTTAGAGCAGTATACATTATTTATTTTTTTCAGTGTAGTTTGTAGCAAATGTTGTAGTTTTGCCTGCGAAGATCATTTCGATAATGGATATATTATCGAAATGATCTAGAGATAGAAAATAAATATAAATAGCTGCTGCTGTGTTCTGCATTTTGAAGAATCGTTTGAAGTGACTATCTTTGTTAAAAAAAGCTTTTTTTACTACATAGGTACGAATAATATCTAAGATCTACTCTTCCTACAAACCGACGTTTACAATAAATATTCATAATAATTCTTCTTGTATTCTACATAATATAATTTCCTTAGTAAAAGCTTTCTATTCACACAAAATTTGCTATAGGTGATATTTTGACAAGTAAGTTTGCTATAGGTGATATTTTAGATGTAAATAGAATGCGTGCTGCATGCCGCGTCTACACGTATTTCTCAGTCTACGAGAGTGCCGCGGCCGGAGTCTTACCGATCCCAGCACCCCCTCGCTTGTGTAAGCAACGGCCATCGACGATATTTTTTTTACCTATGCTATATCCTTAATATATATATATGATACATCAGTGCTACATTTTAGGGGAGTAAAATAAGTGTACTTACCTAATAATTATACCTTTAAAAAAATCTTTTGCTCAAATATAATGTGCTAGAAACTAATCAATTGCCATACAATATTTATTTACATATTTAGTACACACACATAAGAGTAAAACAGAAAAGAAAGAAATAGAAAAGTATTGTACAGGGGCACGGCTTATTTCAAGTTGAAATTTCTACCAGCCGGCCCGTTAAAGGAAAGAACATAGAAAGGGGCAGTCTGTGTGTCTCCAGATACAAATACCATACATCATCATCATCATCAGCCATTTAATGTCCCCACTGCTGGGGCACTGGCCTTCCTTATGGATGAATAATGAATAACATACAATACATATAATTATTCTAGTACATACAAATAAACATAAATGAAATAACTATAAATAAGATAAACCATATATTATATGATAATGCTATATATACTAATACATAAAAATAAACTATATATAATAGGAAGCAAAGTCAGAATGATGGGGGAGGAACTTCAGAAGGGATTTGAGATGGGACCTGCATGGAGAATTGGGTGAATGAGAAAAGGAGAATCGATCCCGGAGGTATGAAGGATAGATAGGATTGAAAAGGATGTTATAAAGGAGACAAAGAATTCTAAGATTCCTGCGCAGACGTATGGGGAGCCACTTGAGTTCCTTCCGAAAGTTGGAGACGTGGTCGTACTTGCGTAGACCGAAAATGAATCGAATGGCAAGGTTTTGAAGGCGCTCAAGTTTATTCAGAAGTTGTTCAGTGGCGTCCAAGTAGCAGACATCGGCGTAATCAAGAAGAGGTAGAATGAGAGACTGGGCAATAGAGATTTTGGTAGGCAAAGGGAGAAAACTTTGAAGGAATTTTAAAGAGCGAAGGGAAAAGTAGATTTTGCGGCTGACGTCAGCGATATGGGTCGTCCAAGAGAGATTAGAGTCAAGGATTAATCCCAGATTCTTAACGGTGTCGCTATAGGGAATGGATATGCCATCCAGCAATACCGGAGGTATTTGAAGTTGGCCAGCTAAGTTGATCCTATGTCTGCTAGCGATGATGATGGCTTGTGATTTGCTTGGGTTAACTAAAAGTCCGTAACACCTAGCCCAAGTGGAAATACGGCTGAGGTCATCATTGATTGACGCTATCGCTTGGTACGTTTCGTCAATTTTAAAGTGACGGTAGAGCTGCAAGTCGTCTGCATAGAGATGGAAGTTGGAGCAGATGACTGGAGTAACTGAATTGATGAAAATAGAGAAGAGAAGTGGAGAAAAAACACCTCCCTGCGGTACGCCCGCAGTGAGCTCACTCCAATCGGAAATAGAGTCTTCATGGCGAACACACTGCGCACGTCCACGAAGATAAGAGTCAAACCAAGAGAGCGAAGAAGTAGATACATTTATAGAGGAAAGTAAAGCAAGAAGAATATCGAAATCGACAGAGTTAAAAGCGTTGCTGAAGTCCAACAAAACCAGTTCTTTTCGTTCCATGGCCCAGCGTAAGTCATCCGAGACATTTAGTAAGGCAGTGGCGGTGCTGTGACCAGGACGGAAACCAGATTGGTATTTATTCAAGAGCCTGTTGGCAAGAAGGAAAGAGGAAAGCTGTTTATGAACAATACGCTTGAGAACTTTGGATAAAAATGGTAGGATGGAGATGGGACGAAAATGGCAAGGTAGAGTTGGATTAGGAATTTTGGGTGACGGAATTATGTGAGCCAATTTCCAGATCTTAGGGAAAGACTTTGTAGTGAGTGATGCATTAAATATTGCGGTGATGAAAGGAAGAATCAACCAATCAATCAATCAATAATTTGATGGTAAAAAACAAAGTTTTAATAACTTTCATCTAACTAATTTCTTAAAAATTTTCATACAAAAAATCTACAGATCTAAAACTACGCGCAACTATCAAAGGCATTGAAAAGGTTATATCGAATTAGCACACGTTAAAATTTGACAAATTTGTTTCTGACCGCGCGCTCGCGCGTAAGGGCCCGCTAGCGCCTACACTACAGTTTTTGTCCGCTCGCCTCCTAAGTTGGCTCATACTGTAGCTTATCATCATCATCATCTCAGCCTGTTACAGTCCACTGCTCGTAGGCCTCCCCCAATGATCGCCACACACACTGCACTGCAACTGCACGGTCAGTTGACTTTCTCATCCAGCCACTGCCCGCTACCGCTACCTTCTTACACCCCCTGATTCACAAATCATCGGAAACGGATTCGAATTCGAATTCAGTGCTTTGTCTTTGTCTATTCTATAGTGAGTGACAGAGACAGGTCATGCATTCCGCTGTCGGAAGCGTTTCCGACGGTTCGTGAATCACGAAAAAATAGCCCTTGGCGAGTTTCTTGCCGGTTCTTCTCGTTACAAGGCCTCCCGCCGTAGGATTTGCAAACCGATAGCGTAGCTTCATTGACGTTCACAAGTGCTGTATCAGCCTAAAATGAATAAATAATTTTGATTTTGATTTTGATTTTGATGGGGAAGGTCTCGGTCGATCTGGCTAGGGGGCGTCGATTATTATTATTACCTTAAAATCCCTTCTTTTAATTGCCATTGGCAAAAAAAAACAAAAGTTAGGTAAGTAGGGCAGAGGTACCCTTTGAGGCCACTTTAAGGATTTTTTGACTTTTAAGCACTAAGTACTAAATGGTCTTTAAGATACAAATTATATCTTAAATTATAGATAATTTATCTACCTTTAAAGGACATTTTTCAAATTTATAAAAGTAAAATAGTTTTTTTTATATTACACTGTTGGTAATAACGAAATAATAATATGTACTTGTATAATCTGTGTGCTATCAACTCATCGGTATGCCAATGCTGTTAATATTTGTTTTAAGAAATAAAGTTAGTCTGTGGTCAACAATCAGTCGTTTTAATAGGTTATGTGCTCAGTTCCGCGTTTTTCTTAAGAAATATTTAGTAAAACTGAAGTGTAATGGCTGGCAGTTACATTGTTAACGTTCCAAAACTGAAGGGGCGTGAAAATTACGATGAGTGGGCGTTCGCGGCAGAAAACTTCTTAATTTTAGAAGGCGTCGTCGATCTGAACAAGAATGAAAATGGCGGAAGTGCAACTGTTGCCGACCAGGCGAGGGCTGCACCCCAAGCAACAACTAGCGTTGAAGAACAAAAAGCGAAAGCAAAATTAGTGATGACCATCGATTCATCCTTGTATGTGCATATAAAATGCGAGACTACAGTGCAGGGTGTATGGAAGAAACTAAAATCACTTTTTGATGACTCCGGCTTCACACGCAGAATCAGTTTGTTGAGAAGCCTAATTTCTATCCGTTTGGACAGCAGCGAGTCGATGACGGCATACGTGACTCAGATCATCGATACGGCGCATAAATTGAGAGGAACCGGCTTCGAAATAAATGAAGAATGGGTCGGATCATTATTGTTGGCGGGTCTCCCTGAAAAGTTTTCGCCAATGATAATGGCGATCGAACACTCCGGCATCGCCATTTCCGCTGACGTCATAAAATCTAAATTGATGGACATGAGTGATAATGTTGGCAGCAGTGAATCTGACAGCGCATTTTTGTCATCAAAAGGTTGGCAGCGCAAGAAGCATGCTCAGATTAGCAAAAACATAGAAACGTCAACATCAAGTCGTCCTGTCAAAGTCATAAAATGCTACAAATGCAAGCAAAACGGCCATTACAAAAATCAGTGTCCACTCCTGAAAGAAAAATCAGTAAATGCGTTCAGTGCAGTATTTCTGAACGGATGTTATAATAAACACGAGTGGTATATCGACTCGGGAGCCAGTACCCACATGATGGTCAGCCAAGATAAGATCAAAAACGTGTCAAATAAGGTAACAACAAAGGAGATTATAGTTGCAAACAAAACAACTATGCCAGTGTTGTGCACAGGAGAGACAGAAATCAAGACTATTGTTGGCAACTCGAGTTACAATGTAGTTGTCCAGGAGGTACTGTGTGTTCCAGATCTAACGACCAACTTGTTGTCAGTCAGCCAGCTGATAAGACATGGTAACAAAGTGAGTTTTCATGAAGAACATTGTTATATTAGGAATCAGCAGAATGAATTGATTGGCATTGCGGAGTTGATGAACGGAGTATACAGACTCAACACAAGATCAGAATGTTTGTTAGCGGCTTCAGCTGCAGCGACCTCAGATAGAATATGGCATAGAAGACTTGGCCATATTAACAGCAGAGACCTAGATGTCATGCGAAATGGTGCTGTAGATGGCTTGTTATATAAAAACAATGCAGAAAGCAGTAAATACAACTGCACAGTGTGCTGTGAGGGCAAACAAACTAGATTACCTTTTCCACGGAGCAGTCATAGAAGTGAGAGGGTCCTAGAGATTATCCATTCTGATGTGTGTGGCCCAATGGAAACGAAATCAATTGGTTCATCAAGATATTTCTTGTTATTGGTAGATGACTACAGTAAAATGTGTTTTGTTTATTTCTTAAAAAACAAAAGTGACGTCTTCTCTTGTTTTAAAGATTTCAAGATAATGGTTGAAAAGCAGATGAGTACCAGTATTAAGATTCTGAGGACAGACAATGGCACTGAGTTTTGCTCAAATGAAATGGAAAATTACCTGAAACAATGTGGCATTGTTCATCAGCGGACCAATGCATACAGTCCTGAACAAAATGGAACTTGTGAAAGGTTTAATCGAACCATAGTGGAAAGAGCAAGGTGTCTGCTTTACGATGCAAAGTTGGAAAAAAAGTTTTGGGCAGAAGCAGTTCATACAGCTGTCTACTTAAAAAATAGATGTATGGCTTCAGGATTGAACCAGAAAACTCCATATGAACTTTGGCATGGTCGAAAGCCAGATGTAAGTCACATGCGAATCTTCGGTAGCACTGTGATGACCCATATCCCTAAGAGCAAACGCCTGAAATGGGATAAAAAGGCTGTAAAACATATCCTAGTAGGGTATGCTGATAATGTGAAGGGCTATCGTCTATACAACCCTGTGACTCACAAAATTATCATTAGCAGAGATGTTACCATCATGGAGCCAGAGGATAATTCAGAAATGATGCAAGCAGCAGTTAGTGAACATCAAGAGTTGCCAAAAAGCCCTGATGAACAGCCTGAAGACTTGAATAAGTCTGATTCTGAACATTCTACAAGTACAGTAACAAATCAAGATGATAGTAACTATGTAGTAGAGGACACAGATATGTCTAGTTCTCAGGATGAGTTTTATGAAAGTATATCTGCAACAGAGTTGGAAGATGTTACTCAGAATGTTGTGCTAAATAAGGAAAAACGAATCAGGAAGAAGCCTGATCGATTTATGGTTGGAAACATGTGTGTTGAAGCCGATCTCAACTTGTATGGAGACCAGATAACACCGGAAGAGGCTTTAAATGGACCAGAGTCACAAGAATGGATTAAAGCAATGAAAGAAGAGCTCAATTCATTTGAGGAGAACAATGCTTGGGAAGTGTGTGACAAGCCAGATAAAGCTACAGTGGTGAAGTGTAAATGGGTTTATAAAAAGAAATTAGACAACGGTGATAAAGTGAGATATCGTGCGCGTTTAGTGGCGAAAGGCTTTACCCAAAAGGCTGGAATAGACTATAAAGAAACTTTTTCCCCGGTGCTCCGTTATTCAACATTGAGACTTTTATTTGCGTTAAGTGTTAAATATAACTTAGATATAACTCATTTAGATGTAACCACAGCATTTCTCAATGGGTATTTAGATGAAACAGTGTATATGACCTTACCTGAAAATTTTGAGTGTCCTGATAGAGAAAATAAAGTCTTGAAGTTAAAAAAGGCTATTTATGGCCTGAAACAGTCCGCTAGGGCATGGTACCAGCGAGTAGATGACTGTTTACAAGGCTTAGATTTTAAAAAATCTGTATATGAACCTTGTTTATTTGTTAAACAAAGTGATAAAGTAAAAACATACATAGCTTTATTTGTTGATGATTTTTTTATTTTTTCTGATTGTAAAATGACAACTGAAAGCCTTAAATCTGAACTAAAGTCTAAGTTTAAGTTGAAAGACTTAGGGGAGGTCAGACAATGCTTAGGTATGCGAGTAAGAAAGGAAAATAATGTACTATTTGTAGACCAAGAACAATTTGTGGATCAATTGTTGTGTAAATTTAATATGAAAGATTGTAACACAGTCAGTACTCCAATGGAGGTAAATTTAAAACTTAAAAAGGAAGAAAATTGTTCATTTCAGTATCCTTATCAGCAGTTAATAGGAAGTTTACTTTACTTGTCAATTTTAACCCGACCAGATATATGTTATGCTGTTTGTTACCTAAGCCAATTTAACAATAACTTTAATGAAACACATTGGAAACATGCTAAACGCATTTTAAAGTACCTAAAGAAAACAAACAATTTTGGTCTGAAATATGTGAAGGATAATATAGACTTAATAGGATATGTAGATGCTGATTGGGCATCAGATAGTCTAGATAGAAAATCTTATACAGGATACATGTTTAGAATGTCTGGCAGTGTAATTTCATATGAATGTAAAAAACAAGTGACAATAGCTTTGTCAAGCACAGAAGCCGAATATATGGCAATGTGTGAGGCAAGTAAGGAGGCTATTTATTTAAAAAATCTGTTGTCCGAGCTGAAATGTAGAAGTGAATTACCAGTTTATTTATATAATGATAACCAAAGTGCCCAAAAGTTAACCAGAAACTGTATACTACATAAAAGAAGTAAACATATTGATGTCAGATTCCATTTTGTTAGAACTGCTGTTGAAAATAATGTAGTAAAAATTGATTATTTGAATACAAATGATATGCCAGCAGATATACTGACTAAAAGTTTAAGCTGTCAGAAGCATTATAAATTTATTGAGCAATTTGGTATCACTACCTTGTAAAGTTGAGTGGTTATAATGTTTTTTTTTTAATGTAATGTTGTCTGTTGAAGCTTAAGTAATGCAAGTTATTTCGTTAAGGGAGTGTGTTGGTAATAACGAAATAATAATATGTACTTGTATAATCTGTGTGCTATCAACTCATCGGTATGCCAATGCTGTTAATATTTGTTTTAAGAAATAAAGTTAGTCTGTGGTCAACAATCAGTCGTTTTAATATACACACAATGTGTTAGAGGTGCCAAATGTACCGGTTTTGGCCACTTAAGGATAGTTAAACTTTTGTAAGTACCTATAGCGAAAAATCAAAACCAAACCTAGGTTAAATTAATCCTATCCTACTAATATTATAAATGTGAAAGTTTAGATGTTGGGATGTTTGGATGTTTGTTACTCAATCACGCCAAAACGGCTGAACGGATTTGGCTGAAATTTGGGACACAGATACTTTGTAGCATGGAAAGGAACATAGGCTACTTTTAATCCCGTTAAAATATCACATTCCCGCGGGATAACGTCGTGATCGTGAAGTCCACGCGGGCGAAGCCGCGGGCGGAAAGCTAGTATATTCTAATGCGCTAGAAACCAATCAATTGTATAACAAAAATTTAATTGTAAAAAACAAAGGTTTATAAAGTAGGGCAGGCGTACCGGTTTTGGCCACTGTACCGGTTTTGGTCACTTTTCACTTTAAAGTTATATAAATAGGAATTAAATAATTATTGCTTATATTTATTAATGGCGAATAAAAGATTGGACTTTTAGTTAATAATTACAGCACTTAGCTTTTTTTATGTAGTACAATATTTTTGAAATAAACACGTGTTATGTTTCAAAGTTAGCATTTTGTAAAATTCTTAAGCAAAATGTTAAGGGTAAAGGTTTTGTAAAATAATTTTTTTTCTACAATAAAATTATTTTATGGTTATTTAATATTTTTTTCAACACACTTGCTCATAAAGTGAGCCTTATTACATCGATCTTAGGGCCATAAACCGAACTATAACACACGCGTGCATAATAATATTACAGTACTAGTTGCGTAATAGAATTATCCCTACAAAATTAAGTAAGTACCTAACTGCAAATTATATGCGAGTAAACAGAGACTTTTCAATTTAACCGGGTAACACAGTATCCCTACAAAGTTAAGTTAGTACCTAACTGCAAGTTATATGCGAGTCAACAGAGCATTTTCGATTTCACCGGGTAATAGATACAGTTCTTTTTTTGTAACAACAAAGAGGTTTTATACGGCTGAAAATCCATTTACGTTTTTAGAATAAATAAATGTGTCTCTAATTAAGACAAAAACATAATTAAGTATATTATTACTAAATTATTTATAATTCACAATAATTTGTTATAAAACATTTGCATTTTATCACTATTATTAAAATTATTTTGAAGTAGGCTTGTATGGCTGTATGTAATCAATCACCTTACATTTGGCGCATGCAAAAAAAAACTTGCGCGCTTTTTCCCTTAGTTATTATTAGGTTATTGTATGCAATAAATGTTTGTTTTTCCTCGCAAGTGTGTTGAAAAAGTCCGTATGAAACTCGTGAGCAACTTACTCACTAGACACTCGGCTGATTTACGCCCTCGCCTGCGGCTCGGTCTGCAACCCACAGCCTCGTGTATAATGAGCAACCTAGCTCACTTGTTTCATAATATACTAATATCATATTGGAATATGTTTCTTCTAGATGGATTAAGTGTTGTTTTTTCACTGTTCTTACAAAAAGTTGGGAAACAATAAGTGGCCAAAAGTGGGGCTAGAAATTTTAGCATTGTGCCACCTTTGGCCACTTTGGCATTAGTAGAAAGTTTCCAACCTATCATAAAGTTCATTTATTTTAAAAGACTCACAACTCACTTATGTAAGCTAACGTACAAAAAATTAGCGGATTGAGGCTAGTGTAGGCACTAGCCTACACTAGACTCAATCCGCTAATTTTCTTTTAATCAAGTGATAAAGGTATACTTATAAAATTGTAGGAAGGAGCTAGTTGTGATTGAAATACTATTTCATGTAGTGTTTTAGTCCAGAACTCTAATAAGACATCAATTAAGCATAAACTCAACTTATAAATATAGTAATTTTATGAAAGTGGCCAAAACGAATGCAAACGGTGTATTTGGCCCCCTCCGCAGAATTTGCTCTAAATAAAAAAAACTATAGTTTTTTTTACTTTGTAGATTGTACCCTTTAAGGTCGATAAATTATCTATAACTCTACATTATAAATTTTCTCTAAAATACTTAAGATCATTAAGCACTAAGCGGTTAAAAGTGAAAAAATCCTTAAAGTGGCCAAAACCGGTACGCCTGCCCTATTTCATCAAAAACAAATTTCTTAAAATTTTCATACAAAACATTTTTTAAAACAGAAAATGAGATTTATTGAAAAAAAATCGTATGACTTATGGAATTCTAACGGTTGTTGTTATTACCTTAAAATACCTTATTTTAATTGCCTTTAGCAAAAATGGCGAAAAGTTGTTTAGAAAACTTTTAGAGCAATAAGTAGCCAAAACCGGTACAGTGGTCAAAACCGGGGCTTCTGCTCTATATAGAAAACTTTTAAGTAGGTATAGCAAAAAGTGGCCAAAACCAGGGCAGTGGCCAAAATCGGGGCTTCTGTCCTATTTCTAAGATCGAAGTTTATAATAAGGCATTTAAAAAATAAGTTCAAAAATAGGTCCCTACACAATTTTGTACACTGATAAAATTAATAACTTATTAGTTATCATTTCAATTCCACTATGAACAAATTCCATTCAGAAACTACGTGAACAGCTTTCATGTTTGAACACATAAAACATACATTAAACCTATTATGTAGAAACTAGGAAGGTAGGAAGTCATTAAAGAAGCCTGCATTAAGAAAAACGAACACAAAATAATACACAGTTGATTCGAAACCCATTACAGTTGATGTGAACCGCTATAAATGGTCCAATATTACAGCTTGTAGCTAATATTAAAGTAATGACCCTAGTTACGAATGATAGATGAAGCACAAATTGCTTTTGAAATTGCTAGTCCAATTTTAACCTTGACAACTATAGACATAAAGCTTAAAATACCGCGGTGCCATCAGTAAATTTATCATTACTTACCTACAAAGTATTTTACTTGTCATGTATTCAAACTTTCATTTGGAATCATATTGAAAATGTCTTGAATATCATCCAAAAATTTCTGCTTTATTATGATTGTACGTACATGTACATGCAATAGCGCCATCTAGTAACGGGTAGAAAAACTCATCGTGGTTGGCGCATTTAACGCCATCTGACGAGGGGTGATACAGCTTCAGAAACAATGGAGCATGCCTCAATGCGCATGCAGTAGTACTTTCTTCTAGATGGCAGTAAATAAAAGTGCTTTTATGTAAGTACTTTATTTTCAAATCAGATGGCGCTGCTGTCGCTTCGTATTCTATTTTTATTTATTCATATATAATTTTATAATTAAGATATAGATAGATAGATTAGATTATAATTTTACTTTTTAAATTGCTTGGTTCATGGTCTTCTTTCATTGATACTTACAGGACAACAATGATTGTTTTCTTCAAGGGGGATTTTTCATTTTTTTTTAAAATGCATATCTTCGAAACTATCTATCCTAGATACAAAATTTAAAACATCATTAATAGAAAATTTAATTTTCTACAACATTGTGAAGATTTTTTTCTGGCTAAAATGCACCTAAACGAAGATATAAGCGAAAGTTTTTAGCTTATTTCAAGACTTTTTGAACTACTGTAGTTAACTTTTTTATTTTTCACAATCACAATACAACTTCGTCGCCATATAATAAAATGTTGAAATTATTCATTAGTATATATTAAATAAGGTTTCAAAGTGCTACGACTCTGGGCCCATTTTGCACCCTGTTCTTTAGAAGTTTGGCAAATTTCTGGAAAATAATTTTTAAAAAGTGAATATCTGCGTAACTATCTGTCCTAGAAACAAAATTTTAACCGTTAATTATAGAAAATTTAATTCTCTACAACATTGTTAATGCACCTAAACGAAGATTAAGCGAAAATCTGAAAAAACTGACGATTTTTTCAATATGGCGGCGTGGGCAGAGGGCGAAGAATTGTGCATTTTGCATTTTAATACTCACTATAATTATCCTAGACAACATATAAAAAATTTTGAACTACCGGACCACTTGTAAGAGAACCCCTCTTAATTAGTCTCTATTTACTGGGTTATATTATATGTATTTGATAGGTTACAATTCACATCAGTCCGCGCATGGGACCAGCATTTAATTTTTACTTTCGGCCTACTAATATTATAAATGCGAAAGTTTAGATGTTTGGATGTTTAGTTGGATGTTTGGATGTTTGTTACTCAATCACGCCAAAACGGCTCAACGGATTTGGCTGAAATTTGGGACACAGATACTTTGTGGCCTGGAGAGGAACATATGCTACTTTTTATCCCGGAAAAATATCACATTCCCGCGGGATAACGTCGTGTAGTCCACGCGGGCGAAGCCGCGGGTGGAAAGCTAGTTTAATATAAGTACAATGTAAAACATACAATTTAAAACAACAGTGACTAAAACCCAATTAGGTTTGTCCAGTCACTGCGTATTCGTCATATTAGATAGTTAACTAAGGTATACAACTAAGCAGTATGAAAAAAGTATACAATTTGCTTCATTCTTATGCAATTAAAAAAAGTAAAAGAAATCCTTTAAGATCTATAGAAAAAAAAATATAGTTATTACAATATTTAATCGTCCTGTCAAGTTAGACCCTATCCAAAAACACCAATGGTTTTCGTAAGTAATTCTGATTAGTAAGATTTGTTAATAATAATAAATAGATTAAAAAAAAAGAAGTAAGGTCCAACTGGCAGGTACGCAGGTACAATGCTGTTCACTCGCGTCGCGCGCGCATCTATCAACCGAGGAGTGCTCGATCGAGTGAATCACAGAATAAAGAGTGAATGGACACGGTCGACGCGCGTGCACAGGATGATGTTAATTATCTTGTCTTCGTCCTCCGAGATTTATCTTACCATGTAGTTGTCCTGGCAACACGAACATTATGCGCACGTATGTTTAGCGCCGTAGGAAAAAAAAAAACTGTCACCTACAGCGACCGCGGGGCGCTAGCGCCATTTCAAACTCATTATCGTTCGTGCGCTCACGACGTTTGCACGTAGAAACAATTTTTAATTTCATTCCCCCGAATTAGTGAAATTTCTTAACGTGACTATGCCTAAACGTAGGCATAACGAAAGCAAGGAAGAGAAATGGGAGAGAAAAAAGAGGAAATATGAACAAAAACTAAACGAAAAATCAAGAACTAAGTCGAAAAGAATCGTCTACTCCAGTGACGATGACAATGATGAGCAAATTGAAGGTATGTGTTATTTTTCTTTCGATTTTTTTTTTACAAAGGTGATCAGTGAATTGAAACTTTTGCCTCGAGTTAATGCGGGACATTAACCAACGGCTATTGTGAACTTGCTTCGAGCTAACACGCGATGTTAGCCAAAAGCCATTTCTTTCCGCTCCGAGTTAACACGAGATGTTAACCAGCAGCAAAATTTAAAAGCCAATTTTATATCGGCCATTAAACTACCCACTAAAATTATAAAAGTCTGTTAATAAAAGTCTTTTTGTCAAATACATTTTATTTTTCGTAGTTTATTAAATCTACCCACAATCAAATTTATTATTTTCTCATTGTAGTCTTATTACGAAAGAAATACATTTTCTTCTTATAATGTTTTCAGATCATCTCGAATCTGGAAATGTCGATGAAATTCCATGCTCTGAAGTTGGGAATATACCGATTATGGCAGAAGGATTACCTGAATCAGATCCGATTATTGCACATCATGATATTGATTCCGATTTGGTGGAAGTGACCGATATTGACCCTGATATAGACAGCGAGATATTGAAGGCCCTGGGCGACATGGAAAACGAAAACACGGAGTGGGGTCCTGACGCCCTTAAAGACATAGCTAAAAGAGTTGAGGCTATAATATCTGTCGGCCTCAAAAAAGAAACTAAGGAAGAATTGGCGAAAAAATACCTCTTCCCGAAAAATATACTAAACTTGAAACCACCGGTCCTCAATCCAGAGATCAGTGCCATGCTTAATGAATCCTCTAGAAATAGAGATAAGAGACTGTGCTCAAAACAAGAGCAACAAGGACGGGCCTTAACAGCATTGACTAAAGCCATGTCGTTACTGTTAAAAAAGAACCCAGATATCCCGGAAGTTCTGCGGGTACTAAATGATACCATGAAGCTCATGACCGACTCACACTATCTGGAAACGGACACTAGAAAGTCTCTCATAATAGGCTTGATTGATAAATCCTTAGTTGATTCATTTAAAGATAGAAAAAGAGACGAATTTCTCTTCGGTGACAAACTAGGGGACCTCGTCAAGACCTCCAGAGGAATAAAGAAGACTGGCCAGTTGATTCAAGCGTCCTCATCCAGTAATTTAAACTGGAAAAGCCCGTCAGCACGACTTCGTTCTCAAAAGAACAACCAACAACACACAAGTCGAGCCGGCGGGTATCAAGCACAATACGCGAACCGACGTCGGGTGATACAACCACCGGGCCCGCCACCAGCGCGGCGCCAACCAATGGCACCGCCCGCGCCGAGACGTCAGCCGCCTGCATACGGGGCCGCACCGTACCCAGCGCGCCGCCCGCAACCCCCTCAACCTCCTCCTCCTCGAGCAACATAAACTGTCAGGTAATTCACGCTGGTCGATTGCGACATTTTATTCAAGCTTGGAGATCTATCACAAATGATGAATTTATACTAGATACAGTAGTAGGTTATCGTATCCCATTTAAAGAGCCCCCACGACAATCATTGTCATCCTACCCTTCACGAATTTTTACTAATACTGAAGCCATAGCAATGCACAAAGAAATAGAACATTTACTAAAAATTCAGGCCATAAAAACATGCACATCTAGCTCAGATCAATTTGTATCTGATGCATTTCTTATTCCCAAGAATGACGGGTCAATGAGATTCATCTTAAACCTAAAAAAGTTAAATAAGTTTGTGCAATGTTACCATTTTAAAATGGAAGATATAAGGTGTGCGGTACGTCTTATGTCTCCCGATTGTTTTATGGCAAAAATTGACCTTAAAGACGCGTATTTTTTAGTACCTATTCATCAAGAAGATAGGAAATACTTACGTTTTTATTTCAATCAATTATATGAGTTCACTGTGTTACCTTTCGGTCTTTGCTCGGCACCCTATATCTTTACGAAATTAATTCAACCGATAGTTTCTTATTTGCGCTCTAGGGGCTTCTTATCAATAAGGTATATTGATGATTTTTTATGCCTAGATAAATCATATGAAGGCTGTTTAAACAATGTAAATGAGACCCTTAAGTGTTTAACAAGTTTAGGTTTTGTTATAAACCATAAGAAAAGTATTTTAACACCTAGTAAGTCATGCGATTTTTTAGGTTATAATCTTAATTCAGAATCCATGACCATGCAATTACCTACTGATAAAAGACGCAAAGTTGCCCACATAATCGAACAACTTATCGAATATTTGGTAAATCGAAAGAACATGCGCATTCGTGCATATGCTAAGTGTTTAGGAGCGCTCGTCGCATCCTGCCCAGCTATACCATATTCATGGCTATACACTAAATCCTTAGAACGAGTTAAGTACATAGCATTATTGCGTAATGGCAATAATTATGATAGATTTATGATACTTCCAAATAGCTTATACGAAGATTTGCTTTGGTGGAAACACAATATCAAAGAGGCTATTCAACCTGTTCAAGAACCTCATTATAACATTGAAATTTTTACCGATGCGTCCACCACTGGCTGGGGCGCCTCTTGTGAGGGCCATCACACTGGTGGGTCTTGGACTAATAATGAACAATCGAATCATATAAACTATTTGGAGTTATTGGCTGTTTATTTTGGACTTATTTCTTTCGCTAAAAATAAAAGTAATTGTCATATTTTATTGCGAGTCGATAATACAACCGCAATTTCTTATGTTAACCGCATGGGCGGAGTACAATATCCCCACTTAAATCATGTAACTAAACTTATATGGAAGTGGTGTGAGGAAAGAAATATCATTATATTTGCATCATATATAAAGTCATCCGAAAATGTAGACGCAGATAGGGAATCTAGAGTTATGAATGTGGATACCGAGTGGGAACTTAACCCAGTGGCTTTTACAAAAATATCTAAACATTTTGGAGCGCCAAATATAGATCTGTTTGCAACGCGCATAAACACTAAATGTGAATGTTATATATCTTGGAAACCAGATCCTTACGCTGTTAATGTCGACGCCTTCACAGTAAATTGGAATACATATAATTTTTATGCATTCCCCCCTTTTTCTCTAATCTTAAAAACTTTAAATAAAATTGTGGCTGATCAAGCAGAAGGCATTGTCGTCGTTCCTCACTGGCCATCACAGCCATGGTTTCCCCTATTCCAATCTCTTAGCATTACGAGACCACTTATTCTTTCTCCTGATAAAAAGTTATTAACATCTTCTTTCAGGAGGACACACCCACTACACCAGCATCTTTCCCTGGCAGTGAGTGTGTTATCCGGGAGGCGTTCCTAAGAAAAGGAGTTCCTGAATCTGCCATGGCTGTGATGACGTCATCTATATCTATTAAAACAAAGGCACAGTATAATAGCAGCCTTAAACTATGGTGGAGTTACTGTTATACTAAAAACATTAATCCATTCGACGTTAGAATCAATCACTTATTAGATTTCCTTGTTACAAAATTTGAGTCCGGCGCTTCTTACGGAACGCTGAACAATCATAGATCTGCAATTTCATTAATCTCAATAAATAACTTTAGTCAAGATGAAAGATTAAAACGATTTTTTAAAGGTATATTTAAACTTAAACCCACCTTTCCACGATATAACATTACATGGAATCCTAATATCGTGTTAAATCATTTATCCAAAATGTGGCCAAATGATTCAATTAGTTTTGAACAGCTAAGTAAGAAGCTAGTTACCCTATTAGCCTTAGCCACTGGTCAAAGAACCCAAACGCTATCTTTAATCAAATTACCAAATATTCAATTATACGATCAAAAGTTTGTTATAACTATAAGTGATTTAGTGAAAACATCGGGTATTGGTCGATCACAGCCCATTTTGCACATTCCCTTTTTCTCACACAGAGAAGAAGTTTGCCCAGCAATTACCTTAAAAACTTATATTGAGTCTTCAGCTCAAAAAAGACCACCTAGTTCTAATCATCTGTTAATTACAATTAAAAAGCCGTATAAAGCTGCTTCTAGTCAAACTATTGGGCGTTGGATAAAGCAGACGCTCGGGGATAGTGGCGTGGATATTTCTATGTTCAGTGCTCACAGCACACGACACGCCAGTACTTCATCAGCTTTACGATCTGGCATAAGCCTAGATACAATAAGGCAATGTGCAGGGTGGACTAACCAGTCGGCAGTTTTCGCAAATTTTTACAATCGTCCCATTGTTGACTCTAATCATAACTTGCTGAACGGATCTTAAACTGTTAATTTTCTATAATGCTTATAATTAATAAACGAATGATAATAGATTAAGAACTATTTCATTTTATTTCCCCTATGACTTTACTATTCTCTAAACATCTACATGGTAAGATAAATCTCGGAGGACGAAGACAAGATAATTACAGGATCAAACGAACTTACCCAAGTGAAGTTCGATCTTGATTATCTTGTCTTCGCCGAAGAGATTTAAAGTCCCACCCATCCCGTTTTTTAGGTACTTCTCTGAAATAATGAGTTTGAAATGGCGCTAGCGCCCCGCGGTCGCTGTAGGTGACAGTTTTTTTTTTTTTTCCTACGGCGCTAAACATACGTGCGCATAATGTTCGTGTTGCCAGGACAACTACATGGTAAGATAAATCTCTTCGGCGAAGACAAGATAATCAAGATCGAACTTCACTTGGGTAAGTTCGTTTGATCCTGTAAGAAAAAGCTAACCATTGATTGAATAGGTACGATAAATTCTAAGGCAAATTTTTGGTAGAAAAATAAATTTTGAGTTTTTGCTTCGAACTTTTGTGATTGTGATCATCCAGAATAACCCGTAATTCTTTTGGTAAATTGTTAATTATCGCAGGAAGAAGACAAGTAAATCTTCTCTTTCCGTAAAAGTTATTTAAACGTACCTTGAGAAGTTTTCTCTGCGTAATCTGTCTTGTTTGTATACTATGACTATTTTTCATCAAGGTAGCAACGTTATCGAGTTGTTCAGTTAGAATTGCATAACTCACTTTGTCATGAACCGACATGACCTTGCAGTACCTAAAGAGTTCGTCGTACCTATCCTTGTAAATATTTTTTACTTTCTTACTAACTATGAGCTTTAATATTCGTAATTGTAGATTATAAATTTTATCTAAATAGGTTTTGACTTAATATGTAGTTTAAAAAACTAAAAAAAACACACTTTTATTTTTATTAGTGACAGACTAAAAAGTACAAAACAACCGTCTATTCAGTGACTGAAATTAAAAAGCGTGAAGCGCGTTGTCAATATAAGTAAGTAGGGCAGGCGTACCGGTTTTGGCCACTGTACCGGTTTTGGTCACTTTTCACTTTAAAGTTACCATATAAATAGTAATAAAATAATTATTGCTCATATTTATTAATGGCGAATAAAAGATTGGACTTTTAGTTAATAATTACAGCACTTAGCTTTTTTTAAGTACGATATTTTAGAAATAAACACGTGTTATGTTTCAAAGTTAACATTTTGTAAAATTCTTAAGCAAAATGTTAAGGGTAAAGGTTTTGTAAAATCATTTTTTTTCTACAATAAAACTACTTTATGGTTATTTAATATTTTATATCATATTGGAATATGTTTCTTCTAGATGAATAAGGTGTTGTTTTTTCACTGTTCTTACAAAAAGTTGGGAAACAATAAGTGGCCAAAAGAAATTTTAGCATTGTGCCACCTTTGGCCACTTTGGCATTAGTAGAAAGTTTCCAACCTATCATAAAGTTCATTTATTTTAAAAGACTCACAACTCACTTTTGTTAGCTAACGTACTAGAAAATTGGCGGATTGAGGCTAGTGTAGGCTAGTGTAGGCACTAGCCTACACTAGCCTAAATCCGCTAATTTTCTTTTAATCAAGTGATAAAGGTATACTTATAAAATTGTAGTAAGGAGCTAGCTGTGATTGAAATACTATTTCATGTAGTGTTTTAGTCCAGAACTCTAAAAAGACATCAATTAAGCATAAACTCAACTTATAAATATAGTAATTTTATGAAGTGGCCAAAACCAATGCAAACGGTGTATTTGGCCCCCTCCGCAGAATTTGTTCTAAATAAAAAAACTAGTGTTTTTTTTTTACTTTGTAGATTGTACCCTTAAAGGTCGATACATTATCTATAACTCTACATTATAAATTTTCTCTAAAATACTTAAGATCATTAAGCACTAAGCGGTTAAAAGTGAAAAAATCCTTAAAGTGGCCAAAACCGGTACGCCTGCCCTACCTACTTGAAATGCATGCTTTGCAAAAGGCGCACCACGCTTTTAAATTTCAGTCACTGAATAGACGGTTATTTTGTACTTTTTAGTCTGTTACTAATAAAAATAAAAGTGTGTTTTTTGTTTTTTAAACTACATTAAGTAGGTTTTTATTTTTTACTTTTTAGTTTAATAAATGGCAGGCCATGGATGGATCCATTACCGGATTTCACAGTACATTCATGTCTCTTTTCACCCCGTAAACATAACTCAATGCCACGTAAGGGAAAAAAGGCGTGATTGTATGGTATTAAGTTTTACAAATCCAAGTGGAATCTATTAGTTACCGGAAGCGCGAGCCAAACCCTTTAAACAAATGAGCCCAAACTCGAGGGGTTTTCTAATGGCCATTAAGGAGTGCCACTGACTTTCTCCCTGCTCCATCATCAGACCCTCACCACCAAGTGTAGTGAATAGATCTCATTAGAACAAAACAAATGAGCCCAAACTCGAGGGGTTTCCTTATTAGGGAGTGACACTGACTTCCTCCCTGCTCCATCATCAGACCCTCACCACCCAGTGTAGCAAATAGGTCTCATCAGAACGAAACAAATGAGCCAGAACTCGAAGGGTTTCCTATTGGGCATTAAGGAGTGCCACTGGCTTCCTTCCAGTCCCATCAGACTCTCACCACCAAGTGAAGCGAATAGGTCTCATCAGAACGCAACAAATGAGCCAGAACTCGAGGTGTTTCCTATTGTTCATTAAGGAGTGCCACTGGCTTCCTCCCTGCTCCATCATCAGACCCTCACCACCAAGTGTAGCGAATAAGTCTCATCAGAACGAAACAACGGAGCCCAAACTCGAGGGGTTTCCTAGTGGTCATTAAGAAGTGTCAGTGGCTTCCTCCCTGCTCCATCATCAGACCCTCACCACCCAGTGTAGCAAATAGGTCTCATCAGAACGAAACAAATAAGCCAGAACTCGAAGGGTTTCCTATTGGGCATTAAGGAGTGCCACTGGCTTCCTTCCAGTCCCATCATCAGACTCTCACCACCAAGTGTAGCGAATAGGTCTCATCAGAACGAAACAAATGAGCCAGAACTCGAGGTGTTTCCTATTGTTCATTAAGGAGTGCCACTGGCTTCCTCCCTGCTCCATCATCAGACCCTCACCACCAAGTGTAGCGAATAAGTCTCATCAGAACGAAACAACGGAGCCCAAACTAGAGGGGTTTCCTAGTGGTCATTAAGAAGTGTCAGTGGCTTCCTCCCTGCTCCATCATCGGACCTTCACCATCAAGTGTAGCGAATAGGTCTCATCAGAACAAAACAAATGAACCTAAACTCGAGGGGTTTCCTAGCAGCCATTGAAGAGTTTTATTGCCCACCTCTTGACTCCATCATCAGATCAGCTCGATGATAGCAAATTATTGTATTGTCATCGGATTCATATAGACTTGCAAAGTCTCAAATCAATACGACAATTTAGAAGTAGGTTAAAATTGAATTCCAAAATTTTCTTACATTGTGACTTAGCTACAGGTGAAGATAATAAAAGTGTGTAGGTAATAAGTTTTTTTGTAAAAATTTCATTTTTATGACAAGCTTTTTGTGACTGTACTTCAATATTGTATTGTCATCTTATCCAGTGTAATTATACAAAATTTCAACTCCATCGGACACTGGGAAGTGGGTCCGATCCTTCGTATTATATGATCTGAGGTCCGATCATAGTGCTGCCCTACTAAAAAGTATTATATGATCTGAGGCCCGATCATAGTGCTGCCCTACTAACCTTAGACTGTAAATTACCCAAAGTAAACAGCACACCTCTTCCCTTTAGCACTGAATTAACTCAAAAAAGACGGAAAGATATCGTGTGCACCGGAAAAGTAGGCACAAAATACATATACTTTTTCACAAAGGTTCTATTTTTCCTTGTCTCACTGCTCTACAACAGATTAAATAAATTAGATAATATATTTCCCCTTTTTTATAGGTAGTTCCTGTAAGAAAAAAGTCAGAAATATTCTGCAAAGCATGTCCTATGTATGACGATACAAAGCATAGATGTATAGAAAGTACTTAGTTACTTACTAGTAATATTAAAGTAAAATCTGAAGATAGTGTGTTTTATTTTTAATTACCGGTTTTCATTATGATCGAGGAAACTAAATAATAAGGAGTATATTTTGTTTTGAAATCTTTTGTTTTAAATTAAGTACCTATAGTACTCAGTGATTATTCTGATATTTTTTGTTTCCGTAACTGTAAATTAAATGCTTGACTTACGCTCGCCTGGAACACAGGATTTTCCAATATAAAATTATCTTATCGCTAAGTTTAATGTTTGTATGTGTGAATTTATGAAAATAATTTATTTTTGTTATTTATTGCAAGTGACTCCTCTGCCACGCCGAACAGACAGGACGGCTGCCCAAATTCAAAACCTAGTAACAGGTGATTTGAAAAAAAATAACGTTTTTGTAATTTCTCGACTTACTAGACAGTATCAAACCGATGTGGACCTTAAAACACCCAGTTTCATACGTAATTTTAAAAAAATAATTTAGCAAGTCTAAGCAATTTGACATGCTTACGAAAATTTCCTGGAAGTACCAATTCTAAACATAGTATGTCAGATTACAAATTTAAAATCCTAGCAGCTCAAGCGACTTACTAAGTTATGAATTTGAAATACCTACTTGCTATGTTTTGAATTTGGCACTGATTGTAAAATCAATGAAATTTCGTTTAGTAAGTCCGAACAAATGCAGGTAAGAAATAACTTACCTATTCATTATAGTTACGAAAATGTAAAATTAACGTGACATAACCTCAAAATAGAATTTATTGTCGTTGCATTATCTTCATAATAAAGCTAACAAAACTAGTATGTTGTGCTGGCTTTCGTATAATGAATGTGCAAATGTGCAGATTTTGCTTATTTTATTGGTATATTTTGCTAATTATCCACTGAAAATGTTAAGGTTATAACTTATTTACTACTTGGCTATTGATTGTGTTGTTGTAAAATATTAAGTTGTAAAATATTAATATGAATTATGCAGACTTACTAAGTTTTGATTTTGTTTTTGCAGTCATATTTGGGTAAATTCACAAATAAAAATAAAGCATGAGCGATTCAAGTGTAACCATACTCCATAACGATTACGGTTATTACAAAATATGATGTCAACAACTCAACAATATAGCACAACTTTTGGCCAAACATCCAAATCGTTATCTTTTCTGGTTTCTTCGGGCTAACGCCTCAAAGTGGCCGACCCGTTTTTTGGCTCTCCTGAACATTTTTGTTGGAACGAGTTACTATGTTTTGATTTTAAGCAGCCGAGGAATTTGGGACTCTATTTATTTCTTAGTTTTCAGTGTGAGATTGTGAAGTTCTCTTTTACATCAATCAATACAATAAAATTATAATAATAAAAATCAAAAAGTCAAAAGGTGAAACAATAATCATCATTATTCATTGACCAACTTTCATTTATTCATTCATTTATAATGTTTGTTTTCAACATTTTTATACTCTTAGTTAAATACTTAATTTGATTAAGTAAGTACATAATAAATATGTGAATAATTCTCGTAGGTAATATTTCTTTTAGTACATTTAGTTACTTAGATCATACAAAATAAGTAAAGTATGTATAATTTGAGTCTTAAACTTAATTAATGAGTACATTTTTAATATCATATAAAAAGGTACTTGAGCATATTTATAAACTGGTTAAATTAAGCTACCTACAGAAAAAATATTTAAATACAAACATTAGTAATTCCCATAATTTGCGATAATCTCAAAAACATAAAAACAAGATAATCAATATACATAATAATAAAACTCTTGCGTTACTGACCGACTGACAGACAACGCACAGCCGAAACTATTGGGCGCAAGAAGCTGACATTTGGCATGTATGTTTCTTGGGGAGTGTAGGGGAGCAAGAGAGGATTTTTGGAATTTTCCCCTCCGAGGGAGTAAAAAAGTGGGTCCACGCAGAGCGCAGCGCTATGCTATGTTCAAAGTAGCATTGGTTCTATGACAGCTCATTCGTACAAAGCAAAAAGTTCTTTATGCTACTGGAATAAAACTCAAGAAAAACAGCATTAGAATTTTTTAAATAGATACAGCTTATGCTAGAAAACTAGACCCTATTCCTTGTTAAGAAACAACATTTTGCTTTGCACGAAAATCAGCTGTCATAGGACCCATGCTACATTGAACAAAGTATAGTAATACTAGGCTGCATTCGACCAAAGTTTTATTCCAAGAATAACGTTTACTTTCGGATAGTAATGTCAAAACCCCATACTAGTTTGATATTAGTATCCGACAGTAAGTGATATTCTCGGAATAAAAGTTTGGTCGAATGCGGCCTAAGTGTAATAAGTTTTTAGTAAAAATTTCATTTATCATGACAAGCTTTTTTGCTGACTGTACTTTAATATTGTATTGTCATCTAAACCAAACCTCTATACAAAATTTCAGCTCTATCGGAACCTGGGAAGTGCGTCAAATTAAGCTTGCAAGATTTGTCTCCCACTAACTAACAAACTAAATAACTAACATGGCAAGTTAATACAAAAAATTGTAAAAAAAGTCAGTGATCGGTATTCAAGAGCGTACCGTCTAACCACGGTCTTTTTACAAGCTTTTATTTAACTTGCAGTGTATGTATGTGCGTATGCATGTATGTCCGTTCGGGTCAAATCTTGCAAGCTAAATTTCACCAACGTTCCAGTGTCCGTTTGAGCTGAAACTTTGCATACAGGTTTGGTTTGGATGACAACACAATATTTAAGTACAGTCAACAAAAAAGCTTGTCAGAAAAACGAAGTTTTTACAAAAACTTATTCATGGACAAATTAGTATTTTTATTAGAGCATTTATTTTGTGAAAACAGCATTGTGAATGTTAATAATCGAAATTATTAGAAAGAAACAATTACAAAAATTAGTGTTAATGCATAACTCCAGCCGCTTACGCATTCTATAAAATAATGTATATTAATAAACAATTCAAGTAATTACAATTATGACATTTCCAATTACGTAGAGCTCAGGTGTGAAACGTGTGATAACAAAATTACGACATAATAACTTTTAGTAATAAGGTCCTTAAGAGATTGTAAGTCACGTGGCGAAATTGTATCGGCATTCTCGTTCATTGAAAAGCTTCGTATAAGTCTGGACTACGATCTGACTTCGTCCTTTTTGATTGAATTTCTTCATCTTCGAAGTAGTCGCAGGGCGCAAATATCTGAAAAAAAGTTATTGAAGAAAATTATTTAATACGTTGCAGGTACTACGATCAAATGATACCCTAGAAAACCGGTTGGAGGGCCAAAACAGCCGAAAGTGCGCTCTTATTATCTATTAACGCTTTCTGTAATTTATGACTAATAAAAAATATGTAAGATCGAATAATTCGTAGCCCTTTTTCCCGATTTAAAAAAATCAGTGCCATATTTAAGGTTAGTTTTAACTCGCAAGGCATTATCTAGTGGTATTGTAGATCCAAGTGTAAGTAACCTAATATTTGGATTGGTTAAGGGGAACTCATACTTGTTGGCGGAGACCCCACCGAATGGAACGAATTTTAGAAATCTCTATAAAAATCGCGTCGAAGATTCGAATGATTTGACGTACGAGGTTTCATTTCATATACTTAAACCTAAAATCCGATTTGTTCGGCTCGGACGCGTTCGGCTCGGATAGGTGTGCGTTCACCTTTAGGAATATGCTATTAAAATTATAGGGCAGAAGCGTTCTTTGTATCAATTTTGAAAAAAATAGCGTTTGGTGCTTAACGGTCTTATAAAATCGTATGGTATTTTATAGCTAGCATTATCGAGAATATATCTAATTTTCAGCTTTCGAATTTATCAAAACAAAACAGTTTTTTTATGTAAAACAAAACGTGCAAAAGGTTCCGGTTGTGTTCTTACCAATAACAAATAGACTATAATATAATCTATGTTTGTGGCAAAGGATATTTTTCAGTTTTGTATGGAGCCTCGGCTAGGACTTTGTACACTATACCAGAGGCAAGCAGAAGATAAATATAATAACTGAAAGCTAAATATATCGCTATAAGCTAACGCGTTTGATGGTACAAAAGCATTATCTAGTCTTAATTTTATGCAACCCCGATTCAATATGGCGGTAAAACGTCACACTCACATTAAAAAAAAAGGTTAACATTGACATATTATCATCAGTCGTCAATGTCATCGTTTTTTCGTACAGAAACATCAATGTTTCCGAACGTGAATTAAATATGGTTGCCAGTGTGACCATGGATGGCCAAGAATTTTTATATTAAAGTTTATTTTTGTACCGTTTATCCAGAAAGACAATGAGAATTTCAATATTTTATATGACTTTACTATATTTTTTACTATTAGTACGAATAATGTACAAAGTCCTAGCCGAAAATGAAAAATGTCCTTTCATCTAGATCTGTTCAGGTGTTTCGCCGTGATAACGTACGTAACAAACATCCAAACTTTCAGATAATATTAATAAGATATTAAAAGAACTTTAGAAATTATATAAAAGAAAACCCTTCTTACATAAAGTATAAGTCACATAGACATTTCTAATACCCATACCCAGAGACCACCATTTCATCCACGCACCATACAAATACTTTACCATCCATTTCTCGCTTATTAGAAAAATTCTATGCCACTAATATGAACCCGTTAGACATTTTAGAGAACACTGATCCCAAATGTTATTAGTTTTATTATATCATGGCTGTATTATGGCACTGCTTAATATGGACTCTGTGTTCATAAACTATGCAATGTTTTAGTTTAAGATTTGACTGTAGCATGATAAACCCTTTTTGATGCCCTCATTCAGTAGTTTAATAATTCTAACAACCTACGGGCGTTTGTGCACTACACTGAATTTTACCGATCCGGCGATCCGGTTTTTTCCGGACCGATATGGCAGCAATGAAAAACATATGGGCGCTTGTGCACCACACTGAATTTTACCGTCCGTCATTTTACTTTTCCCCATTCCGGACCGTTTTTTTCCGTTCCGAGATGACGGCAATGAGAAACATATGTACGCTTGTGCACTACACTGAATTTTACCGTCCGGAAAAAAACGGATGGTTGTATTTTAATCATAAATCACTACATAGTATAAAACAAAGTCGCTTCCCGTATGTCTGTCCCTATATATGCTTAAATCTTTAAAACTACGAAACAGATTTTCATGCGGTTTTCACTAACAGGTAGCGTGGTTCTTCAGAAAGATTTTAATATATAATTTATGAAAGTTTTATGTAAATTGGTAGAAATATAACGATAATTGTCGAAAGTGCCGGCAAACGGCAAGCCGCCCGGGAGTTTTCTGCAAAAACGCTGCCTAATCCTTTCGAGGTTTAAAAAAATAATGCATGTTGGGATATTCCTCTTCTATAGATCTACAAAAAAGTCCGCGATAGCATATGTCTATCTTTTAAGGATAGCATATTATAGCCATATTATCTCTTAAAAAATGGTTACGAACAATGCGGTAATTTGGAAAGCTATTTAAACGGATACAGTTTTAACCCTTATCAATCTTAATACGTTAGTTGCTTTAAGCATTTCATGCACATTATTTTACTCTTTTACACCATATAATTTAAATGAATATCTTAGGAGTTATCGCAAATAAATTAACGCACGCCAAAATAAATTCAAGCGCCTTTCTCGATTGACGACCGATTTGGCGCAGGAGTAGGCTACCCACCTTCTGCGCCAGTGGTCTCGAGTTCGATTCCCGAACAAGACAAATATTTGTGTGCATGAACATGTCTATTTGTCTTGGTCTGGGTGTTAACTATGTATATTAAGTATGTATTTACAAACAAAAAGTATTTAAGTATATATTTATCCGTTATCAAGTTTTCCATGATACAGTTTCTTAATGAAATTAAAATGGGCTTAGATAATTGGTGTGAATGTAAGAATTTATTTATTTATTATTATTATTATTATTTTTCACCAATAACACGTAATATATCTAGCACCAAAAATATGGATTTTGAAATTTTTGTTTGTCTGTCTGTCTGTCTGTTGTCCGTGTTTCACGCAAAAACTACTAAGCGGATTTTGATGAAACTTTTTTTGTTATATAGCTAGCTGTAGACATTCGATAGTAGTTAAAAAATAATTTTTCATCAAGCCTCAATTAATTGTGATTTCGGTAAAATGACCCTGTCACTGATAAGAGGATGAACCCAAAATTCTTTCTGTCTTCTACGTCTTCGTACATAAAGCAATAAAGCAAGTAATTGCTGACGTTCCAAGGAACTCATTATTCCTCTCGTTTAAAACGCGTCCGTAGAGTGTAGTTTCAAAGAGATCACTGCGCTGCCCCGGCCAGTAAAAAACCGGACAAGTGCACAAGCCTATCATCCGTGTTTTTCATGCCACGCCGGTCCGTAAAAACACGGACCGCCGGATCGGTAAAATTCAGTTGTAGTGCACAAACGCCCTACGAGTTACATAAAATATATGAGTACTTATTGAAAATTCAACATAAATGTATGAAAAAATATAACGAACTTTCAATTAAAATATTTCCCCCATTGAATACGGCCTTACTTTTTAAGAGTTATTAAAGTACTTTATGTGGGGCAGAATTTCGTATTTTCCTCCCGTTTAGGCCCGACCTGCTTGCCGTTCGCCCAGCCTTGCGAGTACCTTTTGGAACAAAAGTGCATAAACTACTAAATTTAGAATTGCAGCAATGTGTGTGATGCGTGCTGGTAACAAATAGAATAAAATAGCAATAATTTTTTTCACACACAACAATGCATGCATAAAAACAATAAAAAAAGTAACAAACAACAAAGAACATAAATTAATAAAACAGCTTCTAAGCAGCACTGCGCAGTGGTGAAAAAGTCCCCGACTCAGCATAATGTCACGGGATGGCGACAGCACGACATTGCCATGACCCTATTTTTCAGCCGGAGGCTACCGTATTAGCCTAAGAGCCCACGACGGCCAGACCTTCGTTATTTTATAATAGCTGAAAGTTTTTTTGTGCATGTCCCCTATTACAGGTCCAGCAAATTGTCATAAGTGTCCGGCAATAGATGACGAGATTTCTAAAGTTATCCCGAAGAAAATATCCAAAAATTGAGCTTTATACTTTAACGAATTTTAGGTACTATTTTATACACTTTAACTACCTGTTACCTGCCCAAGTAACCACAACTCAAACTCTATAGTCGCTGGTCGTTCTTACCTGTCATACACAGAAAAACTTTCAGCTTTTATAAAATAACGAAGGTCTGGCCGTCTCGTGGGCTCTTGCTCTATATGTTCGAAACTAGAATTAAGTAATTTGGTATAATTGATTCATTGTACATAATTAAATAAAACAAAGCAAGAGAAATCAGGGTAATTTAAAAAATGACATATTCATAATGTTAATGTTATTAAAATAAATAATACAGAATTATAATAAACTAGCTGACCCGGCAAACGTTGTTTTGCCATATTAATGAGTCACACCAATGTTTTTTGTTATCAGCATATCTAAAAAATATGTTACTCGAGAAAAAAGAATATGTCTTTATTTTTTTCCTATCTTCAAAAATGACTGAGATATTGAACGTTAAAGTACGGTCTCCGTGAAAAATTCGAGTGAGCCAATGGAATTAACGTGTGACGTCACATCGCGATTGAGAGTTGGCGCTTCCGTATTTCTCCTTTGGCTATTAGAGCTGCGCTCTCACGGTTTCGCAATAAATGTATTTATTTTTCTTATACACGATCAATGATCAATTTTGTATTGAGCCCATGTGAAAAAACTCCTTCAAATACATAATTTGTATTTTCGTGATTAATAAATTAAATCAACTTTCGTAATGGCGGGCGGTATTCTGTCAATACAAATAGCAACTGTCAAACTTCGATCAGCAATAACACCAAGCCGTCAAATGGACAGTAGGTGACAGTTTTAGAGTGCGGCTGCGCGCGGTCGAAATCGAATACTAATCGCTTAAGCTAGATGAGCATAACCTTAGAACGAAGAAAATCTACTGTAACTAGCGCCAAAAACGCACCAGTTGCGCGAAGATTGCGCACGGACAGACTATATGTAGGTACAGTTGGATGGAAATCAACCGCAGCAGCCGCAATCGGAGATGTCAGTGCGACATGACGTCATCGCAATAGCGCGCAAGGAAAGCAAATTTACAAAAGCTGGTGAAACTTTACAACGCTGTAACTTTGGAAATCCTGGACAGATTTCGATGAAACAAAAACTATTATTACTTGCACGAGTACGCGCATTACATGAAGTAATTTTTATAGTCATATTTTGATGTGTTGGTGTGACTCATTATACCCGACCGGACACCGGACCCGGTAAACTTCGTATCATCAACATCTATTATAGACAGACAGATAAAAATAAATAATCGCAAAGAAGTTTTATACACTGCCTGCCACAAATGTCACTTGTTAAAAAGTAGGTAATCCAAAGCGCCTAAAACGTCAGTCATTACAATACTCTTTGATATTCCTCTTTGGAAGCGGCTATGGAAGAAATGACAGTTTTGTATAGTACGACAGTTTATCGATTTACTATACAAAATAATAACTTTTATTTTATAATTTGCCGGAATAAAAAGTAGCCTATGTTACTCTCCAGCTCCCAAACTATCCCCATACCAAATATCACGTCAATCCGTTGCTCCGTTTTGACGTGAAAGAAGGACAAACAAACAAACAAATAAACAAACAAACAAACACACTTTCACATTTATAATATTAGTATCCTACTAATATTATAAATGTGAAAGTTTAGATGTTTGGATGTTTGGATGTTTGGATGTTTGGATGTTTGTTACTCAATCACGTCAAAACGGCTGAACGGATTTGGCTGAAATTTGGGACACAGATACTTTGTAGCCTGGAGAGGAACATAGGCTACTTTTTTCCCGAAAAAATATCAAATTCCCGCGGGATAGCGTAGTGTAGTCCACGCGGGCGAAGCCGCGGGCGGAAAGCTAGTGGATTATATATGAATGAATAATTTAAATAGATAAGGATAAACTAATATAATTTAAATTAATATTCCAATCGAATGCATCATTAATGTCAAATATTGATTAAAAAAATAACAATAATTATAATGACCATGAACATAGCAGCCATAATAACAACGCAAATGTGAAGAAAATCGGTACTTAGCAACCTCATGGTGTGTTGAGCTGAATAGACAGTAGAAATTTCCTAAGATTGGATTTAAAAGCAACCTTAGTCCTTGACTGTCTAATTGGCGGTGGGAGATTATTCCAGCATTTAGTCGCTAAGTACCGAAAGCTACCCCGGAAAGCAGCAGTTCTATGACGAGGCATGACCATCCTCCAGGAAGTTCCTCGAGTATTTCGGTCAATATTTGCACTAGCCCAGGTCAGTTTGTCTGCCAAATACTCAGATACTTTATTAACTACTACATCAAAGATTAGGCTAGCAAGATGCAAATCACAGCGCGCTTTCATTTTTAACATGCCAGCCTCATTAAGAAATGGCTCAAATCAATTCATTTGTACCCTCTCGTTATGCGGCCTGCACTCCAGCAGGTACATCAGCTTGCTCATCTGGCAGGAGCTCATGGGCCATGGGGCTCAAGGACCAAGTCTAACTATAAATAAATAAAGTTCATTTATACCCTTTCATTCAAAGCCCTTCCTTTCAGCAGGTACGTCCGCTTGCTCATCTGGCAGGGGCTCATGATGCGCTCAAGGGCCAAGTCTCTCGGTCTCTCCCGTTTGGTCTAACCTATCTTAACTATAAATAAATAAAGTTAATTTATACCTTTTCATTCAAAGGTCTTCCTTCCAGCAGGTACTTCAGCTTGCTGGGCTCATGATGTGCTCACAAGTCTCTAGGCCTTTCCTGTTTGGTCTAACCTAATATAACTATAAATAAATAAAGTTCATTTATACCCTTTCATTCAAAGGTCTTCCTTCCAGCAGGTACTTCAGCTTGCTCAACTGGCAGGGGCTCATGATGCGCTCAAGGGCCAAGTCTCTTGGTCCGTCCCGTTTGGACCCGTCCCGCTTGCCGTTAGTCCAGCCCCGGGAGTATTGGAAGGTTTGGGCCGCCACAGAGGACACGGCCACGAATACGAGGAGGAGACTTATGTTGTGGACCATTGTGGGTTCTGTGGATAAGAAAGAAAATTATAAGTACCTATTTACATTATGATTTTAAATAAATTTTATGCATTTACAATGCAATTCTGAAAGTATCTATTGGTAAAATTGTAATGAAAAAAGTCACAAAGTCCCAGTAGATTGCTATAAAACTGTAAAAAAGTTTCATTCGAATGTGACTGTTTTCTCGCTTACAGCGTTAAAAGTAGTAGTGGAAAACCAAACGAGCCTCGCAAGCATTTCGGTCCTGCTAATAAAATTTCTCTACTGGCATTATCCAGGGAGGAAACAGGTAACTACGTTCCTATGGAAAACGGCCCTTGTCATTAATCTTAATTGGTTAATTAAAGCATTGGGCACGATTTTTTTGTACAATTTGTCCTATATATTTCTAGTTTGCTTATTTTTAAAGGACGTGCACAACACATTAGTCATGCTTCATCGATTTTTTTTTAGATTCGACAAAATATTCAAATTTATTTTTAAAATACGGTAAGTACGAGTCAGTAACGCATCTGAACCAGTTCAAATAAAAATAATTACCGAAATAAAATAAAAACGAGAAAAAAATCGTCAAACGTAATCGTGTGAAAAGGCTTTACATAGTAAACCTGATATTGTGTTTAAACTTCAGTTTTGCATCAAGTCTACTCGTAATTTTAGACCGTAAACCTTTACCCCTTTATTATAAAAGTGGAGCAAAGTTACACCTAGTTTTAAACAGATGCTGTCACTTTTATTAGGTAAAGAGCTTATTACACTTATCCTAGGGATCCTAACTAAGCAAAAATAAAATAAAAAATATAATAATCTTTATTGTTCTAATTATGGTTACATAAAGGTCTTATCTAACTAAATTTAGTTGAGTCCAATGTCATTAATCATACATACGAAACACACACTAATGAGACCAAACTTATTTATGTTGATCACGTCTTTAGGTCAAACAATACAACAATACATACATTGCTTTCTTTGAGCTTATTTTTGGCAAGTGATGCAATCAAAACGAGCAATGTTATGCTGAATTAGGATCCTAACAGGGGCTAAAACAGAGGTCACCTGTAGTAGCAAGGTTATCTGTGCGCTAAAAAGAAGTACCTATTGACTTAAAAAATCGGCCAAGTGCGAGTCGGACTCGCCCATGAAGGGTTCCGTACCCTCTTAACGTACCTACCTACCGATTACATACACCTAGTAAAAATACCACTATCAGAAAAAACGTTACAAAGTTATATTTGCGGTTACCGAAAATGTGTTATATCTCAAAAACTAGTAAAGCCTACTTTCGACCCGTCTCACAACCAGCTCCGATGGGACTCGAACCCGATTTTTTCTAAATACTTCATTTTCCATTTTTCAACCATAAAAATTGCGTTGTGAATGCAAAAAAGTAAAAATTTAAATAATATTTTGCACTTTAAAGCTTAATAATTTACAAACGGATGTCTCAATCAAAAAACTGGTTTCACCAACCCACATTATTTTTAAAATTCCTATCCAATGACATCTCACACTATGGGGTAGACAAGAAAAAAAATTTACATTCCCACTTCACGAGTAGGGGAGGTAAACTAAAAATTTTTTTTTTCTAAATTTTACTTTACCACTTTGTCGGCGTAATTAATATGTATATTCATGCCAAGTTACCAGCTTTGTAGTACTAAGGGTCGATGAGCTAGGCTGGGGACAGACAGACGGACAGACGGACATGGCGAAACTATAAGGGTTCCTTGTTGACTATGGAACCCTAAAAAGTAGACAACAACAGATTTACGTCAAGTGTCACTTTAGTGCAGAAACTTTGAAGCAAAGACAATGTAATCACTACGTTTACTTTGAAGTTGCTGAGATGAACTCGAACCCAGAGATTGCGATTACATCATGATGGTGATCTCAAACGGTCCAGTATCTAAAGCCATTTCAATATCCCCACTGCTGGGGCACAGCCTTTCCTTATGGATGGATATGGGGAAAAGGGTATTTGACTGTTGTTGAAATGTAGATACTTAATGGGTTGTAATTAATTGATTGTTGTAATTAAATGTGAAAGGACCGGTTGCGCAAGGGTGTCCCAGAAAAACCTACACGGACCAAATAGGAGGTTTAATAAAAAAGTCAGGTGTACGCAGTGACAAAAATCGCCGGGCATGTATGAAAAGATTGATGGATGTGAATGAAGCGAAAGAAGTGTGCAAGGATCGTAGCAGGTGGCGATCCATAGTCTCTGCCTACCCCCGTGGGAAATAGGCGTGAGTATATGTATGTATGTATGTATGTATGTAATTAATTGATCACCAAAGTAACCTAACCTAACCCACAAAAATACTAACTTAGCACCACAGAATATGTTAGCACATAAACCACCTATTTGCGTCCAGTTCAGTATTTTAGATGCTTACTTATTATTTTTGTGGCTCAATTAATTATTTCTCATATTTAATTATGGCATTCAGAAATATAAAATTATTGAATAACAATTGTAAAAAAAGAAATTCAATCAGTATTATAACAAGCGAATTATGGGCTACTTAATTGTGACTCTAGCTATCTCTTTCTAAAACGAAATTTTCTAGCGAAGTCTGGCGAGAGTATGGCCACGTATGGCGCTACGAGCATGTGACGTGAATGGCGGGTAGCGCTCTTCTTGTCTAATTAGAAAGTTTGATGCTCTATATATCGCTGAAAATATGCAAGATATTTAAAAATAAATACTTAAGTATGTTGTATTGCTAACATTTTAAGTCAATAAAAATTCAATCAAATACCCTATTGGTCAAGGGCTCAAAGCGTATTGGTGGTTATTACCCACTGCTAAAGCAGCCCGGGTCAATGGCTAAACGTAAGTACTTTCTGAAGGACGAAGGGGCCCGATAATGTGAAAGTTTGGTCACCCATCCCGTGACTGATTATGACGAAAGTTGCTAAGCCTTTACAATAATAATAAATATTAAATAACTTCTTACATTCACACCAATTATCTAAGCCCATTTTAATTTCATTAAGAAACTGTATCATGGAAAACTTGATAACGGATAAATATATACTTAAATACTTCTTGTTTGTAAATACATACTTAATATACATAGTAAACACCCAGACCAAGACAAATAGACATGTTCATGCACACAAATATTTGTCTTGTTCGGGAATCGAACCCGAGACCACTGGCGCAGAAGGTGGGTAGCCTACCCCTGCGCCAAATCGGTCGACACAATCGCACTCTTCTTCACTTTCCAATTATTGAAATCCAATTATTTTCAAGGCTGGAGATTACGATCTATTTTACCCACACTCTTCATTGATTCAACGGTCAATTAAACATCTTATGACGCTGGTTTAATATGCAGTTTGCATAAACCGCACACTATCAAGATTTAACGGTCGTAAAATGTTGTAAATGAAGCCCATAGCTGTTAAAGCATACTGAGAGCACAGGGAAGAGATATTTAAAAATAATACTTTTTTATGGGAATTATTCCGAGATAAGTTAAGATTTTTTACCACACTTTTATTAGCTTCACTTGTAACTAAGTCACAATGTAAGAAAATCTTGGAAATCAATTTTAACCTACTTCTAATTGTCGTATTGATTTGAAACTTTGCAAGTCTATATGAATCCGATGACAATACAATAATTTGCTACCATCGAGCTGATCTGATGATGGAGTCAAGAGGTGGGCAATAGAACTCTTCAATGGCTGCTAGGAAACCCCTCGAGTTTAGGCTCATTCCTTTTGTTCTGATAAGACCTGTTCGTTACACTTGATGGTGAGGGTCTGATGATGGAGCAGGGAGGAAGCCAGTGACACTTCTTAATGACCACTAGGAAACCCCTCGAGTTTGGCCTCCGTTGTTTCGTTCTGATATTTCTCTATTATATAATCTTGATATTTCTTATTTTTTAGAGGTATTTTCGAAAATAAAAAGTGTCGAGCCAAAATCATAAAATCGTGTTTCTGAAACTATACGATTCTAGATAAAGGTATGAAGAAATATATAATCTTATTACCAGATTTATAACAACTCTAACCGTCCTATAGTTTTATATCAAAGAGTCCATACTTTTTCCGAGTAGCGCCTTAAGTGGTGATAAAGCTGCAGATGGAAGCGCACTACTCCCGGAATCCTCAATCACTGAGAAACTAGCTATCCTATCTCTAACTGCCGGAACACAATAATGATGAAAACATCATTGTTATGCTTCAAGCAACGCGGGCCTTCTGTTCCGGGACGGATGGCCCGCGTTGCTCGAAGTTGTTATGGCGTCAGACTTAGATAAGATGGTGGTAGCTAGCCAGGCGGACTAAGAACCACCTACCACCAACCAAACCGAATACAATATGTACCCCCACTGGGAATCGGACCCGGGACTTCTTGGTCTGAAATCGGTGGTATGAACCACCGATTTCAGAAATGAAATTGAGATTGAAATTGTCATGTCATGTCGGACTACAACCAATTTTATGTACCTATTAATCCTACATTAATGTACCATGGTCGATCTAAGCAAATAAATAACGATTTGATTTGATTTGAGAATGCAGAATTTTTTTTACCTACAAAGGTGACAATGAGAGTTATATCAATTATTATTTTTATGCATTTACAATGTTATTCTGTAAGTAAATGAAAAAATCGGCCAAGTGCGAGTCGGACTCGCCCATAAAGGGTTCCGTACCAAATAAACGTACCGATTACATACACCTAGCATAAATACCACTTTCATTTTGCGCCAGAAATAAATAACTTTGTTTTTCATAGTGTTAGTATTGCATGCCAAATTACAGATTTCTAGTACTAAGAGTCTATGAACTAGGCTGGGGACGGACAGACGGACATAAACTATAAAGGTTCCTCGTTGACTACGGAACCCTGAAAACCACCAGCCCTGCAATTAACTTTCAGGCGGGATTCGAACCCGCACTCGAATAATATAAATCTTAATTTAATGGATCTTTCATCTTATTCGATTTTTAAACATTTGTAAAAATGATTTTTTCAATTCGAGGGTTTCCTAACATTGAAGAACGAAGCAACGCTGGCCTACAGCATTAAAAAGTGATAGCAAAGTTCGACGGGTCCCGTAAGCCTTTCGGTAGCTTAGTTGGCCAGTGCGTCGGGCCGGATTCCCGGGGGCGCAGATTCGAATCCCGCCTGAAAGTTACTTGCAGAGCTGGGTGCCTACCATCAACTTTAAGACAGCGATTCAAAAATAGCGCGATGCAGAATAGGTTCCTAAAATGAATTGCTTTCTTTCGTACTATAACCTTCTAAAAACTGGATCGCAAATGAATTGCAAAATGTTAATGACCGAACGATTTGTCTCCTTATTTCTTCTACCCGTCTCTTTCACTCGATTCTGTCATGCCCGGAGAGAGATAGGGACGGGTATAACCTGCAGGTGACATGTTAAATCGACCGGGTTATAAGTCAAATAAGAGTTCCTGACAGCTTAGCGGCTGTGAAATGTCATTGAATAACCACTGAATCGCTGTCATTGATATTAAGCTGTCGTGGTACGAATAAGCGAAGCAGGAAGCAGATCAGTTTAGGTCCTAAACAAAATCGCAATAAGAGTTGATGGTAGGGCACCCAGGTGGTTTTTACACGCTTCTTATTAACTTGCCATGTTAGTTAGTTAGTTTGTTAGTTAGTGGGGGAAAAATCTTGCAAGCTTAATTTGGCCCACTTCCCAGTGTCCGATGGAGCTGAAATTGAAGAGTATACAGGTTTGGTTTAGATGACAATACAATAATAAAGTACAGTCAGCAAAAAAACTTGTCATAAAAATACAATTTTTACTTACTTAAAACTTATTTAGTATCACATGTTTTTCATTCAATTCTTAAAATCTAAAACATTACTTATATAATTACTCAAAAAACCGTTTTCACTGCTGTATAAGTAATATATTATACTACATTTGATCGCGATTATCGTGTTGCGTGTACACAGTTAAATGTAATGTAACACAATACTATTTTACGAGTGTTTGGAATGATAACAAAGTTAACAGGTTCACTGTCCAGGGTTAGAGAGCGAAAACTGCTCAGAAGTCCAGTTATGTTTCTGTGAAAATTGGTTTCTTATAGGTATAAGTAAATAAATAATGCTGTAATATATATCGTAATGTAATTGGAAAATAGTTTTTTTAAAGCATACCACATATGGTCTGTGGACTCTCTAGAACAAAATTATTCAAAATTGTCTCATGAGTCCACAGAACATATGTGGTCTGTGAGTATTTTTGACATTTAACTATTTTTTATCTGTATGAAATAAGAAATTACCATAGACAAATTATGATCTAAGATGTCAGAAGTGAAATTAGCAACATAATTGACAAATGACGTTTATGACATTAGTAGAAAGTCAAACCAAAACAAGTGTGTGTATATTTTCTGTGTTTGTTTTGTCGATTTAGAAGTTATTGTTGCAAAATGAGTAAGAAACGACATTATACGGACGATGAGTTGCGAAGAATATTAGAAGAGAGTGATTACGAACAAAATAGCCAGTAAAATTCTTCTGATGAAGAAGGGAATGATACCGATGGCGGCCGTAGTGATGTGCCTGATTTTGACGATGATGATAGTGTAGCCGATCCCGATTTTATTCCTGATGATTTGTCACCTGACCGTTCAATTCTACAAGATAATCAGGTAATGAACGAAAATATAAATATTCAGCATTCGATCGAACAATATGTGAATAATGATATTTTTGAAAGTACGATGACATCTCGTCCGTCCACGTTTCGTATGAATATATCTCCCGACATTTCTAATGACAATTCACAACAACGACAAATAACCGCACCACTTGATTCTGACGAAGACGGAGACATTGAAATGAGTGCAGCTCCAAGAACTACTACAATATCATCTACAGAGCGTCGAATGAAAGAACAAGATGAGGAAAATGGATGGAATTACAACATTCAGCCGTTAGATCGTCAAATTTTTAGTAACTCAGAAAACGTTATACAAACTGAAAACATACCTGAAAATGCAGATGTGTTTACAATATTTCGTCTTTTGGTTGATGACAATTTTTTTGACCTGGCGATAGAACAAACCAATCTGTACGCTGAACAACTTATTGCTAATAATTCTGGAGGTCGTTTGAGCCGCTGGAAACCGGTAAACAAGGAAGAAATGGAAAAGTTTATGGGCATTTACTTGTTGACTGGTATAATCAGATTCCCTACATTAGAAAGCTACTGGAAGAAGGATCCTATTTTTTATCATCCTCTATTGCACCAGATACAAATGTCCTACAATCGTTTCGTAGCAATTTTACGCTGCTGGCATTTCGTCGACAATACAATTGAAAGAGATGTCAATAATCGCTTGTATAAAATCCAACCAGTTATAGACATTGTAATGAGAAACTGTAGGAAGTTGCTTTCGCCTAAAGACTGCATTGTTGTGGATGAATCTATGGTTCCCTTTCAAGGCCGACTGCTGATTCGTCAGTATAATCCAAATAAAACCCACAAGTATGGACTCAAGATCTACAAAGTCACAACTGATGATGGATATCGGGCAATCGAAACAAGAGAGGTAAAAGACCGCGACATCTTAATTCTCTCCGACAGTAAATCCGTCCTACAAGCTCTCCAGGGAAGTCGCATCACATCGAGCCTTTTACTTGAGTGTCACCACGCCTTAAATACAGTAGGTGCACTTAATACTATTACTATCCAATGGATCAAAGGTCACAGCGGATCACGTGGAAACGATGCAGCCGACGAACTGGCCAGACGCGCATCCGGCTCGACGCCTGTTGGCCCAGAGCCGATCGCGCCCATCCCGGCGAGCTGGTATGCAAATAAGATCCGTGAACGCACTACAGAATTACACCAACAGAACTGGAGCTCGCTGGATTCGTGCAGACAGGCGAAGCTCGCACTGCCGCGCGTGGACGCGCGTTTATCCAGGGCCCTGATACAACTGTGCAGACCGCAACTTCGCCTGGTAACAGGTGCCATTACTGGTCATGGACAATTTAACAGACATCTTTTTAATTTAGGTGTCACCGACAGTCCCCTATGCAGAGGATGCATGGAGGAAGAAGAAACAGCTGCCCACGTACTGCTGGAATGCAGGGGGGTGGCCCCCTACCGGGCGAGGTACCTCGGCTCGCCGGGCAGCGTCCAGGAAGCGATCACTAATGTGAAAGCTCTTGGAGCGTTCCTGGCTGAGCTGGGCTGGCTGGAGTGATCTGGCCGCGCACCCTCCGGACGCAAAATAGGCGCAATAGACGTCGAGTTGCGGAAACCGCCCGTATTGCTAAGAAGAAGAAGAAGAAGAAGATGGATATGTTTTGAAATATAAAGTTTATTCTGGCCAAGATCCTACAATCTCCAATCTTGATAAACCTGGAAGTGTTATTGTCGAGCTTTGTGAAGACCTTTTGGACCAGGGAAGAGTTATTATTGCTGATAATTGGTATACAAGTATGCCACTAGCTGAATACTTGCTTCAGCGTAAGACTGATCTTTGTGGGACATTGAGGAAAAATCGCAAACACTTACCTGTATTGGTTAAAAACAAAAAACTCAAGAGAGGAGAGCAAATTGCTGCTCAAAAAAATAATGTGACTATCCTAAAATGGCATGACAAGAGGGATGTGCTCATGATATCTACTTGTCACGCTGATGAACAAACGATGAGTACAGGTCAAAACCCGCGTCCAAAGCCTAATATGATATTGGAATACAATAATCGAAAAAAAGGTATCGATCTTTCTGACGAATTAGCTAGCTACTATTCGCCCATTCGTAAGACTTTGACATGGTACAAAAAAATTGCTGTCGATGTGCTGTTTGGAGTGGGTGTCATAAATACAGTTTATTTGTTCAATAAATTGAACCAGCAGAATAAATGTACTTTATTACAGGCCCAATTGTCTATTATAAAAACTCTTTTGGGTACGAACGTTGTCCAGACACCGGCCACACCAACACCATCAACGTCACGAGCACAGCATTTTCTCAAACAACTGGATAGAAAAGATGGCAAAATTACTAGACGTAGGTGTACCGGATGCTATAATGAGTTTCGTCAAAAAGGGGAAACAGCACAAGCTGCCACAAGTAAAGCCAAAAGGGTTTCACAAATATGCAATATCTGCACAAAACCGTATTGTTTGAAATGTTTCCAAAAAGACATAATATAATATGAACATTTAAATTTTTTGGTACTTTTATGTTCAATAAATAACTACTTTTCAATACATTGTATTGTATGTTTTATTTTACATATCCATTATTTATAATGCAAACATAAAATGCACATAGGTATCTTTAGTTAAAAAATTTTTTCTAATCGCAATTACGATAAAACGGCACATCTGTTCTCTATGTCCCAACACTATTTGTGTTATATAGGTTAGTTCTGTCAAGTCCATGTCAATTTCGTTCACGTTCTCCTCACGTCCACTGATAAAAAAAGGCTGGAAGTTGTATTGACGAACAGACCACATGTGGTCTGTGGACTGGCAGTGTAGTTTAGTCTACAGACCATATGTGGTCTGTGGACAGTGAACCTGTTAAGAAGGAAAAATACTATATGTGTATTATGCCTATATTATATGAAAAACAATAACATAAAATTAAATCTATAAATTGTAATAAACTTTTAACAATCATAAACTCGCCCATCAAGTAAAATAAATCTCATCAAAAACATAAAATATGTGAAGTGAGAGCCAACTTCAATATTAGGAAATATGCCTTGGTTGTTGACTTCAACGACAAAAGATGTGAGATCTAAATGGGTGCCAAGTTTAACGGTCAGTCCTGAAAATTTAGTACTTACATAAAATGTTTTATAACAACTTAAAATATAATTTCTTCTTATAACTTAGGATAATATATTGAAGCCTAAGGTCTGACTTGGCTAGTTCTTGTATACGAATTATTATTAGGTACTTACTGAAACAGTCATGGAAGAGCCCTATGTTCATCTCTAGTTAGTCTACCAGCAAGCCAAATTTTCGGAAGAATACAATAAGAACTTCGGCTTTAGAGCTTGCGAAGGCTATAATATATATATATAATTCGTATATGAAAACTAGCCAAGTCAGACCTTAGGCTTCAATATATTATCCTAAGTTATAAGAAGAAATTATATTTTAAGTTGTTATAAAACATTTTATGTAAGTACTAAATTTTCAGGACTGACCGTTAAACTTGGCACCCATTTAGATCTCACATCTTTTGTCGTTGAAGTCAACAACCAAGGCATATTTCCTAATATTGAAGTTGGCTCTCACTTCACATATTTTATGTTTTTGATGAGATATCATTACTTTTTGTAGAGAAATTATTAGTAGGTACTTATTCATAATAAAATTAATACCAAATGTTTCAGTATATTTTATTTGGTCAGTTATATTACTTTGCCCTTGTGTATCAGCTACTGACAATGAAACTAATTTTATGCTCGTATTTGGTGTGGACGTAGAAATATCATTTTTAACAGATTTTCCTATTTCCAACAGTTTCTTTTTCCTAGTCGTAATAGTTTATGGTGTTTTGCTCGACGAAGTTGCAGTAGGTATTTAATGTTCCTGAGCAGATATTGCATTTCCATTTGCGTTTTGATTCTGGTTTCGTTAAGCGATAAAGCTTTCCGGACAAACTACGAAACTATGTAATTGCTAACGGAATTACGGATCTTTACGAAACAGAACATAGCAAATAACAAATTTAACAAACAAAAGTATAATTTAGATTATTTGACATTATTTTCCATAAGTACACTTTACTCTCTATAAAGTTTATACTCTTTCATCAACTTTCAACAATATAGTATAGAAAAAAAGGATTTTTCTCTTGTTTTCTATACTGTGGGTGGGTGTATATGGAGTCATCTATCGTTGACTTTAGTGAACTATTTATGTGCAAAGTGTGCACCTACAGGGAGAACATAGCAACTTTCGCATTTTTTGGCTTCTCGTTAGTTCCCATTTGAATGTATGAAGATTGCGCCCCCTGGTGGTCGGGTTATAAGTACTATGCTCCGTTTTGACATGAAAGAAGGACAAACAAACAAACAAACACACTTTCACATTTATCATTACGACTCCGTAGCTCAGGTGGTTAGAGCAGTCGCCCGGAAAGCGAAAGGTCGTGGGTTCGAGTCCCATCGGAGATGGTTGTGAGATGAAGGTCGGTTTTTTCTAAATACTTCATTTTCCATTTTTCAATAATAAAAATTGGACTGTGAATGCAAAAAAGTAAAAATTTTAATAACTTTATAATTTATATTAATATTAATAATTATTTTAAGTGAAAGGTCGTGGGTTCGAGTCCCATCGGAGCTGGTTGTGAGATGAGGGTCGATTTTGTCCAAATTCTTCATTTTCCATTTTTCAATAATAAAAATTGGATTGTGAATGCAAAAAAGTAAAAATTTCAATAACTTTATAATTTATATTAATATTAATAAATAATAATATGGATATCGTGCTAGATGGCGCAAGCTTGTAATTTATTTCACGCGAGGACAAAAAAGTATTTGGGTAATCTGGGGTTCGAACTTGGTTCTCTCGAGTCCTCAATATTGAATGGCTACTACGCTGGCGGCGCTAGCTGAACTTCAAGAGGTGTGATGAAATATTGGTATATAACAGAATAAAAACTATTACAAACTTATATTTGTTCTTCATCTTATACAAGATCTTATACAGGATAAGTGCATAGGGAACGCAAATATAAGTTTGTCAACGTTTTATTTAAAAAAAATACTAGTTTCGGATTTTTTCCTTTGTATTCACCAGATTACCTGTCTACATGCCAAATTTCAGCTTTCTAGGTCATCTGGAAGTGGGTTAGAGTTTTGATTATAGGTGAGTCAGTGATAAAAATAACGATTTTTGGACGTAAATATCTAAATAACCGTTTGAGGTGTGTATATAAAATTTAGAGCACATATTTATCTCGCTAGTCTCAATACATAAGCCAAATTTGACATGTTTCTGTGTAATAGTTTTTGAGTCATGAGGGGGTCAAAAGTGGCTCCAAATGGTTCGTGTTAAGATACACACGGTGCTGCTCGCCAGTTCTGTTTGCTTTTGAACTTGGCTGATACGCTGCCGCGTATCCAGATATTAATACAACACACCGATTTAGTTCCTAAAGTTGTCAACAGATGGCGCTGTGCCTTTTTGCATCGCGCTATGGTTTTGCTTGCGCCTGAGCATATGTAATGTTAACGTTTAAAATTAAAATGAGTTCAACAGCAGTGTGTGGTTTGATTTTCACAACGCGCAACGACAACGAGCATCGTGTATTTTGCCGTGAAACTGGCTTCGGTGTTCCGGGTCATGTTTCTGTGAACGCATGGCAATCGGAGATTATTGTAGAAAGATTTAGGCTAAGGCCGCACAGCGATTTTTTAATCGCGCGATTAAAAATTCGCGCGATTTTTTAATCGTGAATTTTTTGCTACAACGCACTGCGATAAAAAAATCGCGAAATCCACGAACTACCAGTGTTGCCAGAATACGAACGTCTGGCTTTCCCCCAGATCTCTCTGAAATCCCCCAAAATACTAGTTTAAAAACGGTATTGTCTTGTTTTTCATAATATTCCTTGTAATACCCTAATTTCATTTGCATTTATGATCCTTGGTCTTAATATTCGTTAGCACTATTCTTATTTTACTAATTACTAATAACTCATTGTACCTATTATCATTTAGTAGCAATAACTCTCTAGGAGACGGGCAGCAGCGCCTCCTGAAACACCAGGCCATACTGCGATCGGCAACCCGCCTGCCAAGCGTGGCGATTATGGCAAGCCACCCCAAAATAGCTACACAACAAGTAAATCGGCCCCAAGTCAGGGACTTATATCGATATTTGAAAAATATCGATATAAGCATAAAATTTCGATAGTTGGATATCGATACGAAATAGCGATTAAAATATCGATAATTTTATCGATATTTTAATATCGATAATGTACGAAACGTGCGAGTGCGACGCGCGACGTTGCCAAACTTAGCAGGGCGAGAGGATCGGATCGGGGGATTATCGTCGGAGCGACAACAACGGCAAGACGACAAGCGTTTGATTTTGTTTTGCGTTTTGGCAAGCGGCAGATAGCTACCAACTAAAATGCGTTCTTTGCGTATTTTAGTAATTTACCCTATTTGTGGCTATTACGATACAAATACGAATGACGAATACATCGTAAGTAATTAATGACCCAATACGATAACAAATTACGATACGAATGCATTACGACTTCTTTTTGATAGCATTTTGTTGAATTTATTTGAAGCTTTGTTTGAATATATGTTTTTATATCAATACTAGCTGTTGCCCGCGACTTCGTACGCACGGTAAAGTGACTTTTGTATTTGTTTATTTTAAAATAAGTACTTATATTTACCTGACGATACCTGACGACCTATTTGGCGCAGGAGCAAACTACCTGCCTTCCGCGCCAGAGGTTTCGGGTTCGATTTCCGAACAAGACAAATATTTGTGTGCATGAACATGTCTATTTGTCTTGGTCTGGGTGTTTTCTATGTATAATAAGTATGTATTTACAAACAAAAAATATTTAAGTACTTATATATTTATCTGTCATTAAGTTCACATAGACACAGTTTCTAGAAATTGCCCCTGCCGTGTTTGTATATTTACGAAGTTTGCAAATTTGTACGCAAACATAGCGAATTTTACACAAAACGACAAGATATTCCATCGAAATATCCATCACGAATCACGATACAAAAATAAGTTAATGTTGCCAAGTTGCAGATTAAAACTAACATCTAATAGTACATAACATTCATCTATTAAAATATATAATAAATTACCTCCTTCAATAATTAAGGAAAATAAAAACTCTTTGTTTACTAACCAATTAAAAAAATTCTAATAAATAACTTCAATGTCATCATTAATACTTAAAACAAAAAATAATTTATTAATAGGCTACTTGACTCATACTTAATTTGATACATCGAATGAAAATTTCCATCACATCACCGAAAAAACAATGAAAAAAAATATATTTGGCTTAGGAAAACGTAATATAGCGATAAAATGAAATAAAAGTACAAGATTGATAAGTAAAAATAATTTTAAAAATATATTTTTTTATTTTTTATTTGAACTGATGAAAACACATCATCCATGTTAGTGTAGTCAATGAAGCTAGTTGACCCCCACAGTAATTCCTCAGTCAGAAAAAACTTTACAACATGATAAAGTATTAATAAATTAAAAGTATGGTATAAATTTCCAAAAAATAATAATAATAGAAGATAAGGTATTTTTTAATGAAAGTCTTATTTCATTGATATCTTTTTTAGGAAAAATGCTCCGTCAACATTTTCTAAACCGGACATATTCATGTAACGTATAAAAACAATAATACGAACTACCCAAAAAAATATCCCAGCAGAAACACCAAATTTTAACAAAACAAAATGGGGTGACTTGGACTGAAAAATGTCTCTGTCGAACTTTTTAACGGAATTATACCATTTTGCCAAGCATACTCATGTTTGAAAAAAGTTTTGGATTTTCATCAAGTATCACATACTAGTATAAATAACTCATTTGGTAAAATAAATTTGGACTGAGAAATTACTCGGTTCAATATATAAACAGATTTGTATATTTATGTATAAATACCTAACTTCCGTGTGAGTTTTTTTTTGGATAATCATTTAAAAGTTTATGGCTCATGCTATTTTATAACTCAGCAAAGTTTCATCGACTGAGGAATTAGTGTATGGGTCTCCATACAAAGAATCTGTTCATTGCCTACACTATGTTGAGACGTATTGGATTTCTAAATTTGCAAACAAATAGACGTCACTTTCACTTTTTCTACATATAAGTAATGGTGTATTCCACTTATCAAAGATGGATGTTGAATGTAAAAAATTGAACGTCAAAGTCTTCAAATTTCTTTAATCAAATGCATATTGGAGAAAGATCTTTGTTAAGTGGAACTACCTTAAGGTAAGTAAACAACCACTTGACACTGTCAACACTGTCAAGTGGTTGGTTACAAATTTTATGACGTCAGAACATGGCGAAGAGCGTTTTTAACGGTTAATAAAAAGCGAAATTTTAAAATAAAGTTTTGTAGGTTCTTATGTTTTAAAATTTTAATTTAAATACTTACATTTTTTGGTGTAATAGGACAATTATTAATCGTTTACATACACGATGTTTAATTGAATACTTCCGAGACATTATTAATTAAAATAAAACATATTTTAATTTTAATCTCCCAACCAAAGAATGATGGGTTCCAGATTCATACGTTCATAGGATGATTGGATGGAATATGGTGGATATCATCAATAAAAATCTACCACCAAAGAATCTGGCACGTCATAATATATAGTCATCTTCAATATCTGATGCGCCGCCAAAAGTAGCACTAAGTTAAATAAAAAACGACATTAAAAAATTAAAAAAATGGTTGACTATCCGGTAATTTTTTTATTCAGTTATAAGGATTCATTTTCTAACGCATTTCAATCACTTATTATAAAACAATACTAACATAATTATTAATGATAACGATAATGCGCTAAAAGAATATAAGACGTAAAAGATAAATAACAGCAACGGCGCGCCCCATGTATGTGGCGTGTGAGTGTGTGAGCCACACACACCACACCACACCAGACAATATCCAGACGGACGTAAAGTTGGCAACATGCATACATGGTATGACGCAGCAAGGCCTTATCGATTATTAATTATCGATATTTTTTTCGATATAATTATCGATAATAGAAATATCGATAAATTTTATCGATATTTTTTTATATCGATATATTTTTTTATCGATATTTTAGTCCCTGCCCCAAGTCCCCGGCGGCCTCGCTATTCCTAGCTACGGTAGCGGCTATGGTAACAGCGGGCAGAGGGAGCTAAGAATCCCCGGGGTAAGATCCGGCTACCAACACCGACGATTTGACCTGGCAACCTACAACACGCGTACACTGAGGCTCGACGCGAAGCTAATAGAGTTGGAAGAGGGAACTAGTAAGTTACATTGGGATATAATGATATCCCAATGTAACTTACTGGGGTTACTAACAAACCCAATGGGGTTATCTGAAGTCCGAAGAAAGGGGTAGGACTCGATTATCCTGCAATCCGGTAACTTACTATACCACCGGGAGGGCGACCAACAGTCCCTAGGTGGTGTCGGGTTCATCGTCCACAAGTTCCTTGTCAACAACGTGATTACCATCGGAAGTGTCTCGAGCAGGGTAGCATACCTGATACTCAGAAAATCTAAACGATATTATCTGAATGTCATCCAGGTCTACGTTCCGACCTCGATTCGATACACGACGATGTCGAAGTGGAGGCTATGTATGAGGAGATCCCATGAATAACTATAAAACCCATTAAATTAACACGGTTATGATGGGGGATTTTAATGCAAAGCTGGGGCAACGCTGCGGTGATGAGTTGAGAGTGGGGCAATTTGGATTTGGGCAACGGAACAAAAGGGGCCAGATGCTGGCAGACTTCATGGAGAGGGAGAACTCCTTCTGTAAGAAGCCCGTAAGCCGCAAATGGACCTGGATTAGTCCCGACGGTAAAGTCGAGATAGATTTTACCATGTCGACAAAGAAGTACATATTCAATGATGTCATTGTGATCAACGCTGTTAAGACAGGAAGCGATCACTGCATGGTCAGAGGCACATTGAATATCAACGTCAAGCTTGAAAGATCGCGACTGATAAAATCCACGCTCCGACCAATACCGGCTTAAATTTAAAACCCCGAGTAATCAATCAATTAATACAGTAATCAATCAATAAATACTTTTCCTAGCATAGAAAAGAATACCTATTTTTTTAAATCTTTTTGATGAAATAATTCCTCACTAGAAATATTAAAATTAAAAAATTTAGAAAGAATCTCCTCATTCTGGCATCACTGGGCCATAGTAAAAGTATATAAGTACGTTGACTGCCTAGACAGGCACCGCAAACGGTTTGTATGTGAGCGCGCCCATACCATCCCGTACGTATGCGTGGTCGCACGCACACACTGACAAAATTTATCGGTGATAACGGGGCGACAGGCATGCGTGGCAGCGTCCGCCGCCCGCCGCCGGCCGCCCGCGACCGCGCTTAATATTATTAAGGTAAATCCGTGCCCACCACACGCACGCTCCGCCGTGCTGCGCTGCCTCCCTTTCATAATAATTCGTGCGTGTACCCACCTACCGCCTAATTCGTTAAGATGGCTAAAAATTCGAGTAGCAGTATAATGTCTGAATAGCGGTTTGTTTTATCCAGAATTGTCTTTCTTCGCATTACCTAGCGAACAAGAATGGTGAGTACAATCTACTTACTATAATTATCATACGTAGATACGTACATAATTTTGTATTAGCTGTTTACCTACCTAAATAGTTCTGCTTCCGATTTCGTTGACCAGATACCAATTTGTAGTGTAATTTTTAAATAGAAAGAAAGCAGAAAGAAAAACATTTATAATACAAAATAATTGTAACTTGTAGTCCTATGTGTAGGTAGGTATGTGATTAGATTAATAAACTGGGAGCATAATATAAATTTATAACCGCCTCTGCGGTCTAGTGATTCACACCACCGATTTCACACCCAGAGGTCCCGGGTTCGATTCGCAGTGGGCGTCCTTTTTTATATTCGGTTTCATTGATGGCAGACCTTAGTACTTGTCTAATGTTTTCAGCATTATTGTGTTCCGGTAGTTAGAGATAAGATAGCCAGTTCCTCAGTGATTGAGGATTCCTGGAGTAGTGCGCTTCCACCTTCAACCTTATCACCACTTAACATCAGGTGCGATGAAAGCTAAGTGTTGCGGGAAATAAAAGAAACAAACTTTAGCATGCGGGGAGTAGGTAAACCTGTAGACCAGGAGCCAGTCTTTTTTTAAATAAACCTTTTAAGTTTAATCCTAATCCTGTGCTCCTATGAGTTTGTGTACCGGGAGTTAATGTATAGATTTGGAGCCAGTCTTTTTAACACAAAATAATAATTATAAATAAAACTCGTAATCATTGTGAAAAAACGAAATATATGTAGCTTACTTCCGCAAAAAACACAACATGCAAGATGCACCGCCCGCCTGCCCGCAAAAGATGCACATGCACACCACGAAAATACCAGAGAATCCTAAATTGAATTAAAAAAAAAAAATTTGATTTTGAAAAAGTAAATATAATACTTGTAAAAAATACAATTTCATAGGTAAACATTGTATTTTATTTTAATAAATACATGATTCAGTAAAGCCACGTTTTAATTTATCCTATTTCGACCGTAATTTTTCAAACCACTGACGTAGGTAATGAAAAAATTTTAGTCACCCCCTGGTCTATGTACAAAAATAATTAAAAAGCTTTGTATTATAGATTCCTGACGCCCACCCTACGGGGAAAACTGTTTTGTATAGAGATTGGCTATGCATTTTTGACGATTGAATAAACTCTAAGCGACAGCCCTACGTGTTTAGCCTGTTATCGCTCGCTCAGGGCTCGAGTCCGCTTACTTATATACTTTTACTATGACTGGGCTGACTGGCTGTTTTGTGTATGTGTGCGTAGCATGCGTGCATGTGTGCGTAGTATAGTCACAGGATAAAAAGAAGCAGTAGAATAGCGCTCCATAGCCATAGTGCGACATGGAGCTTTTCGGCAGATTTCTCCGTCAGGGTGGTTGTCTCCATCCGATAGGTGAAGAAGGCAAGACACATTGATTGAAAACCTTTGTCTTGAGATAAAGATACATTGAAAAATGGAAAATGAAGTATTTAGAAAAAAATCGACCCGTCTCACAACCAGTTCCGATGGGCCTCGAACCCACGACCTTTCGCTATCCGGGCGACTGCTCTAACCACTGAGCTACGGAGTCGTTAAACGACATTTTTCAATAATAAAATTGCATTGTGAATGCAAAGAAATAAAAATTTAAATAACATAAAGATAAATTTTGTGTTTTTTGTAGATTAGTTTTCGAGCTTGTTCGGAGTTCTTTTCCTGTTATTTCAAAAAATGTTATGTTGGGTGCGTTTTATGACAATTTAGACATCCATCAGCATCATCATGTCAGCCGAACGATGCCCATTGCTGGGCATAGGCCTCTCCCAAGGATCTCCACAACGATCGGTCCTGCACTGCCCGCATCCAGCCGATTCCCGCGCCCTTGACCAGATCGTCGGTCCACCTTGTAGGGGGCCTGCCCACGGAACGTCGTCCGGTACGCGGTCGCCATTCGAGAACCTTTCCACCCCAACGACCATCGGTTCTCCGCGCTATGTGTCCCGCCCACTGCCACTTCAATGATGCAATCCTTCGAGCGATGTCGGCTGTTTTAGTTCTCCTGCGGATCTCATTATTTCTGATTCGATCGAGCAGGGAAATACCAAGCATCGCTCTCTCCATTGCTCGCTGAGTGACTTTGAACCTTCTTGTGAGACCCATAGTAAAAGACCACGTTTTACTTCCATAGGTCATTACTTGCAACACACACTGGTAAAAGACTTTCGTCTTGAGACATTGAGGTATTTCGGACGCAAATATATGCCGGAACTTCCCGAACGCTGCCCATCCGAGCTGGATTCGACGAGAGATCTCTTTCTCAAAGTTGGACTTACCTAACTGGACCGTCTGTCCCAGGTAAACATAGTGGTCGACAACTTCGAGTGTAATGTTCCCAACATTAACTGGAGCAGGTGCAACATGGGCATTGGACATAATTTTCGTCTTATCCATGTTCATCTTGAGACCCACTTTTGAGAAGCATTACTGAGATCGTCGAGCATTGTGTTTAGGTCTTCCAAGGTCTCAGCCATAAGAACTACATCATCGGCAAACCGAAGATAAAGGTGCTTAAAAATCGTCTCATGGCACTACTTGTTGACAAAGCCTATTATTCGGTGCAGGAATTTTTAAATGATAAATCCCTGAAATGACTCTAATTTTTATTCGGACTATTATTAATTTTATTGTTGATTATTATTTGATATATTATTATTTCTGACATTAAATTTTTGGTAAATATTAGATATTTTTGACATTGTTTGATATTTTAATTGACAAATAATCAGCTTAAATTTAATTTGACTTAGTATTATAAGTGACATGGCTTGCGTCATCCTGTTCTGATATTTGTATACCTAGCATAAGGTGGAAATGTAGTGATACTAACAAACGTTCTTCCATTATTGTAAAACTAACCTACATTTCACAAATAAATTATTCTGATTCTGATTCTGATTCTGATTCTGAAGGTCTGGTAGGTACTCGCCATTGATGCCGCATCCTTTCCAGTATAGTATATAAGTAATTAGTTTAAAATTTTAATATTTAATTTGTCGCACTTATGTGTGACTAGGTATATGCATCGGCGTATGTATGTAGGTCGATGACATACGCGACCTCGCGAGCGTGACGTAGTCCTAAGTTATTATATATTAAATTGTAATGTACTTTTTATTCTCTCTTAATACACGACAATCAAAGAAACAACATCTTTAATTTCACTCTCCACGATCCTCATACTTCATGGCGACCCTTGCCATTTTCGAATCTGTAAACTTATAGAAAATTATGAAGAATATTGAAGAAGCATTTTGAAGATACCCTTAAGAAGATACCTTAAAGAAGATACCCTAAAGAAGATACCCTAAAGAAGATACCCTAAAGAAGATACCCTAAAGAAGCTACCAAAAGAAGCTATATGAATTAAGAAGATATCAAAACGGAGAGTGTCGCCGCGGTAACCGTGCGAGTTGGACGTGCCCGTGACGCATAGTTGTTTACGCCAATAATTGAGTGTGCGATAACTGATATTGCTACCTGCGGCCGACCGGTTGCTTATCGGGCGATCTATTGTCCGCGGGGCACAGCTGTTTAGCTAATATGAATAACGAAGGATTCATAACATAATTAACGAAAAATGAGTATTTGTAGCGAAGATAATATAAAAAATGCAGAGGACGTGTGCAGTGAAGAAAATATGCGAACTCCGAGCCCATCTAAGTACTTGAAAGGGGATGAGGTATCATTTCAAAAGGAAGAATATACACAAATAAATGAGGAAAATGTCGGACCCACGAAAAGAATAAGGGATGAGGATGAGGAAGAAGGGTGGAATTTAGTGTCAAGGGAGAAAAAACAAAAAATTCAAGAGAATTTGGAAGTTTACATAACAAGTAAAGAGAAATTACCAAAACAATTTGCAATTGCGAAACTATTTAAAAGTCTCGATTTAATTGACATAAACAAAATTAAATACCTTAATCCTTACAAAATTCGAGTTGACTTTTTAAACGAAAAATGTATGGAAACATTAATCAACTGCAAAGACTTAATCAATAAAGGTTGGAATTTTCAAAAAGCCTTTCAAGTCAGTTACTCGTACGGCACTATCAAGGACGTTGACATGGACCTAACCGACGATGATATACTAAAAAATATAACGTGCGTAAATGATGTAGTGCCATCATCTGCCATGCGTTTGAAGCGAAGGTCAGCGACTGGTGAGTGGGTCCCGAGCGAGACTGTACGTATTAGTTTTAAAAGTACTAGTTTACCACCTTTCATCTATGTGGATAAACTGCGGATTAAGGTGGATCCATATGTGTTTCCGGTATCTCAATGCTCCAAGTGCTGGAAATTAGGACACACACACACAAGGTGCCCCTTCGACAAAGTTGTATGCCCAAAATGCTGTAGTCATCATGAAAATTGCGATACACTTGTATATCGATGTGTAAATTGCCAAGGTAATCATATGGCGTTGGACAAGTCATGCCCGGCTTTTCTAAAGGAAAAAAGGATTCGTGAATTAATGTCAGAATTTAACTGCACCTACCGAAAAGCATGTACTATGTATGTACCGAAATCACCACAAATACATGAAAACAATTTTTCTAGTCGTTCCAAGTTGAATGAAACAGCGAAGCGTTTACATGAAGAATATCACAATAATTTTTTCTCCCCTTTGTCGGATTCTATTGACAACGAAACACAAGCACGAAATACGTACGCTAATGTGACTAAGTTCCGCGCAGAGATTCACAGAGATGCGGATTCTATAAGGACCGAAAATACCTCAGTATTGAAGAAGCCACGAAACTACAGTAAATCTAGACCATCGTCAGAACCGGTTTTAGAACAAACACATTCTGAGAACCCTCAAGACAGTGGTGTCACTTTTGGAAAAAGCAAAGACGTTTCTTTTTCGGAATTATTTAATAGATTACGAGAAATAGTATTTTTAAAAAATATATCTTTTAGCCAAAAAGTAAAATTAACAATTAAAAGTTGCTTAGAATGGATAATTTTAATTATAGTTGAGAATGTTTCAGATTGGCCTATGTTGAAATATATTTTAGACTATATAAATGGCTGATACTACTAAAACCTTAAATTTAAATATTTTACATTGGAATGCTCAAAGTTTACGTCCAAAATTAATAGATTTCGAGAATTTAATATTGCAAGAAAAGATTCATATTGCTTCAATTTGTGAAACATGGTTACATCCAGAGAGTTTGCTCAAAATTAAAGACTATAATGTTCATCGACTTGATCGTGAGGATTCCTATGGAGGCATTGCGATATTAGTGCATAAATCTATAAAATCCTTCAAATGTGATACGGTACATAAAAATTCAGGCATTCAAATGTTACATATTAAAGTTCTAAACTGTGACTACATTGAGAACGTTATATCGGTATACTGTCCCTCAGATGTACGTACTAATACGGCGGACTGGGATGCAATTTTGTCACTTACAAATAAGAAATCAGTGGTTCTTAGTGATATCAATGGGCATCATAAAACTTGGTCACGTAAAACTGATCATAGAGGTGAGCAAATAGTGAAAGTTCTATCTGAGAGTTGTTATGTCTCTCTCAACGATGATACACCGACCAGGGTCAAATTAGTTAACGGAGTTTTACAACAATATTCTCCGGACTTAATTCTGGCCACTACAGATATAGCTTTGAGACTTACTTACAAAGTGTTAAATGAAACCTTAGGAAGTGATCATAGCATGGTAAAACTAACTACAACGGTTAACACACCTGTTATAAACAGGAAAAAGAGAAATTTTAAAAGAGCTGATTGGACTAAATATAATGAAATTCTCTCTAAGTCCCTTGAAGGTTTTTGCTTTAGTTATGATATACAACAGGACTATGATTGCTTAGTAGACCACATCAATAAGGCCGCAGATGCGTCTATTCCCTACGTTAAATATTGCAGCAGTCTTAATGATAAATTCATCCCTAAACAATATTGGAATGCAACACTGTCTAAAGCGGTAGCCGAGCGACGACTGGCTCTCGCTAGTTTCCGCCGCAATCCGACACCTTGTAATTCAGTATTGTTAAAGGAAAAGATTAACCAGGCCAGAAATTTATTATATAAGGCTAAAACGAATAATTTTCAAACATTTTGCTCATCATGTGATCAGTCTACTACAAGTTCTGAATTATACCGTAAAATGAAATGGCTAAAGGGTTATCGAACTTCTAGTACTTGTGTGGATGAAGATAGAGCGTCTCAACTACTTAATAGTTTAACTCCAGATTTTGCAATACCTGATAAACCCTTTTTCTCCTCATGTAATCCTAAATTAGAATCTAACATTTCCCTCATAGAATTAAGTAATAGTATCTCTAATAAAAATACTACACCGGGATGTGATGGAATCTCTCACTTAATGATAAGAAATCTCCCTGAAAACGCAAAAGTAATCTTAACTCGTATATACAATATGATTCTCTCCTCTGCTTTTGTCCCACGACAATGGCGTGATATTCAAGTGATACCAATTCCAAAAGCAGGACAAGAACAAAATAATTCTAAGCCATTAAGACCTATTTCACTAATGTCCTGCCTGTGTAAACTCTTTCATAATATTATCAATAAACGATTAGAGTGGTATTGTGAGAAAAAACATATACTATCCCCCAGTGTTACAGGCTTTAGAAAAACAAAATCATGTCTTGACAGTTTAAGTAGTTTAGTATCCCGTATTTTAATAGGTTTCACACATAACAGACATACCGTTGCTTGCTTTGTCGACATAAATAACGCTTACAATAATGTCCATATTCCATTCCTTCTTTCAGTGTTGGACCGTATCGGGGCCGGGTCAAAAATTTGTAACTACCTCTGGAATTTCCTTAAAGACCGCAACCTCAAAATGTTTATTGATAATAAAAAAATAGAAAGGAAAACTAGCACTGGCTTAGCTCAAGGAGACCCTCTATCTCCTTTACTTTTTAATTTAGCTACGATAGAAATTTGCTTTAATATTAAAAATGTTTACATATCACAATACGCAGATGATCTAGTCCTGTATGCGTCATGCGATAACCTTGCTGTTAGTACAATGGAGCTTCAGTCAGCACTAAATGTATTAGTAACATGTTTAGAGCCCATTGGTTTGGAAATATCTACACCCAAGACCAAAGTTTGTGTCTTTCAAAGAGGTTTCAGAAAAGACTCAGTAATATTACACCTAAATAATAATAGATTAGCTTTAGTAGATAATGTAAAATATTTAGGTTTGTGGCTTGACAAAGCATTAAGATGGACCAAACAAATAAATGAATTAACGGAGCGAATCACAAAGCTCATAAATATTATAAAAATATTACGCGGTTCAGGATGGGGGGTACATCCTATTCACTTGAGGAGAATTTACATTAGCCTGATCCGTAGCAGACTTGATTATGGTAGTTTTTTGTATGGCAATAGTAGCAAAACTCAGCTCGAGAAGCTTAATAAATTACAGAATCAATGCTTAAGATTAGTTGGCAGCTTTATTAAGTCTACTCCAATTCATGTAATGGAAAATGAACTTGCCATCCCCCCATTACATTTAAGAAGGATATATTTAGCAAGTAAATTTTGGTTCAAATGTAAGTCTTTTGAAGAAAATGACAACATTAAGCTTCTTAATGATCTTCAAACTTTAAAAAATAAGCCCTTCTGGCGACAAAAAAAAATACCTAAACTTTTACAAGTACATGAGAAGTTTAATGACTTACCTATACACCAGGAAAAACAAATGGGTATGTATTCTTTAGATACATGGGTAAGCAATATGAATCTTTCTGAATGCTTAAAAACTAATGTGGACGGTGTAAATAAACCAAAAAATAAGTATTTGAAAGAAGATCTAAATCAACTATGTGAGCATTCCATATTAGATAAGTACCCTGAATACTACAGAATTTATACTGATGCATCCAAAGACAGTTGTAATATTGGGGTTGCATTTGTGGATCCACAAAATAATAGTTGCTGTAGAATAAAGATAGATTGCAGAATTTCCATAATGCACGCGGAACTTATAGCCATATATGAAGCGCTATCATATGCAAGTTCATGCAGCCACGAGAAGATTGTCATTCTGACTGACTCCAAGAGTGCCGTGCAACACCTGGCTCGCTGTACCTCGAGCTGTCGAGGAATGCCGATTGCCTATTCAATTCTGCAGTCTATCTTTGATTTATCCCGAAAACACAAGTCTGTGTCGATCCAGTGGATCCCAGCTCATGTTGGTATCATAGGTAACGAACGTGCGGATTCATTAGCAAAAGAAGCAGCCTCCATTGGTGTTACTAATACCAGCTGCGTACCGTATTTTACAGATCTTTTGAGATTACCAAAAGAAGAATGCCAAGAGAAATGGAAAGAGTACTTTGATGAGAGATCTCTCTCAAAAGGAGTATGGTACAAAACAATTCAACCAAGTTTAACGAGAATCCCGAGGTTTGCAGATGCCAACATGACTAGGGAAAACACTATAACTGCACTCAGACTGCGTTCCGGTCACATACCGTTAAACAGTTTTGCATTTTTAATGAAAAAAAATGAATCACCAAGATGTAGTGAGTGTGGCATCATCGAAGACGCCCATCATATCATGATGGAGTGTGAACGAAACGCATCTGAGAGATTACAATTGTTTATAAGTAAAAATTATTATTGTCAGATTGGCTTTTGTAACAGTATATTAGCAAACCCTTTGTCAAAAACAGCCAAATTTTTGTATTATGTGGTACAGTGTGGTCTAAATCGTAGATAAATAAGTTTTTGTTATATTGTGCTACCTATGAGGGTGGCATTTCCTAAGGAAAAACCCTCGTTAAAAAATAAAGATAAAAAAAAAAAAAAAAAAAAAAAGATATCAAAACGATCGAGCGACGACGAATTCGAAGAAAGAAGCGTACGGGTCAAGGATGGTGTCCAGGGTATAGCCCGGCCCAGTAGCAGCGGAGTCCAGGGAATATCCCGGCCCACGGAGTCCAGGGTATAGCCCGGCCCAGTTCCTGTGCTGTCCTGGAGAAGAGCTGCCCACAAGCGCGAGAAAGAAAATGCAACCAGGACTACTCGTCGCAATAATCTCGACGCTCATCATCTTCATGGCCACGCTGTTATACATATCCTTTTTATTTAAAAAATAGTTTTACACTTAGCCGTATGTAGTAATATCCTTTTTTTTTTACATAGATTTTTGCTCTTACATAGATACGGTAAGGTTCGATTCCTTATACGATAAATACTTTATTGTTTTATAAATTCACTAGTACTTAATTTTGTGCAAAATGGGGAGTAAAAATACAAAAGAAGAGGTAATAATAGCCCAAACTGCGTCAGGTGATGCGCAAGCCACGCAAAAAATCCAGGGGCTTAATACGACTGATATTTTATTAATAACATTAATAGTTATTATATTAGGATGCTTAGGATATTATATGTTAAAGAAATATAAAAAAATAATATTAAGACGCTCAGACGGGAATTAAATAGTCTGGCCCTTAAGGCCGCGCCTGTCGTAGAATTGAGGCAGACTTCCAGTAATGTTTAGGTAACTAACGTAATTTTTCTACTTAGTATTTATTGCATTGATTTTTATATTATATTTCTTATGCATTATGTACTATGCAAATAATAATAGATTTAAAAGATTTACATAATAGTTTATTAGGAATAAGGGAATATCTTTGTAAGTTGGGACCAGAAAGAAGGAGGTCAGCTTTAGGTGTTAAGAAGTACGAGGAAGCTCGTACTGAATATGGCAAATTGGGCAATATTTTATCTCATATAAAGGACCTTATTGAAAAGTCGGAAATAAGCGCTAGTGACGTAACGTTAATTAATGATTCGGTGACGCAAATTCATTACATTTTTAATAAGATTATTACTTTATCGTGTCCTACCTCCAGTAGTTTAGAAAATAAGTTAGATAAAGAAAAATCCCTCAAAATGGCTACTGAAAAATTTGATATTAAAACAGCCATTTCCCTGTTACCCGTAATGACGGGCCAGGAGCATATATCCAAGAGTTTAATTGATGGTATTGAGCTGTATAGTAGTATGATATCAGTTGACACACACCCATAACTTATTAATTTTGTGCTTAAGACAAGATTGTCATCAAGCGCCAAGTTGCGATTAAGATCTAATTATGATAACGTAGCGAATTTAGTTAGTGACTTAAATAAGTATATTTTACCCAAGCGGTCCCCAATAGCTATGCAATCGAAACTGCAGTTCTGCAAACAAGGCAGTCGTTCTATAGAGGCTTTCGGTACAGAATTGGAAGAAATTTTCGTTAATTTAACGATAGCGCAAGCCGATAATGATAGTACCAAATATGACATATTACGTCCTCTCAATGAGAAGGTCGCTATAAAGCGTTTCGCTGATGGGTTATCCAACCCGCGGCTCAGTACTATTATCGCCTCCAGACAGTTCGAGTCTCTTTCAGAAGCGATCCGAACTGCCAAGGACGAACAGTCATTGTCCAATGATAATAATGTCATGTCCTTTAACAGATCGTTTCCACAACGTTCCAATTTTTCCCGCGGTAGTTACAATAACAGGAATAATTATAATAATCGTGGTAGTTATTTGAAACCATATACGACTTGGAATAGTAAACAAGGCAGCACGAGACCGCCGCGATCGCATAGTCAGCATAGTCACGTGCGCAGTGGACGCGGACGCGGCGCCGGCGGCAGTGCACAGCGAGCGCCCGCGTATCCTCGCCAAAAGGGGCCTCACCACGTCCGTCATGTGACACACGACGAGACTGTGAACCCACAAGATGATAGTTACGACGACGAAGTGTCAAATCAGTTTTTTCGTTCCTAAAGATGAAACTGATTATTTTGTTCTTAATTATGACAATTGTAGTACGGTAACTTTTAACGTAAATGATAGAAATATTGATCTTTTAGTTGACAGTGGCGCCAGCCTTTGCGTACTTAAGTATGAATGGTTACAGAGCAATCCACATTTTAATAATAAATTGCACTTTGATAAGATAACTATTAAAGGAGTGAGCGGTAAATTAGAGTCCATAGGATATATTTTCTTAGATTTATCATATAACGGGGTAGTTTTTAAGGAAAAATTTTATGTTTTTAGGAACCTAGCTTGCTCAGCAAACGGAATATTAGGAGATAATTTCTTAGAACGTTATCAAGCTATTATAGACTATAAGCGTAATGTTTTGCAATTAACGAATGACTCACAGTCAGTAAGTGTAAACATAAACTGTAAAGGTAGGTACAGACACTTGATACCACCGCAATGTGAAGTAATTAAGTTTATACCGACTTCATTAAATGAGGATTGTGTTGTTTTATCTAGTGAACTACAAAAAGGTGTTTTTGTTGCCGGTTTAATTTCGAAACCTAGTCAGGGTAGTATTCCCGTTAGGATTTTGAATACAACGAATAAAGAAATTAATCTTGATTTTTCCGAGTTAAATATTTTTTCTTTGTCTAGTTTTGATATATGTAACTTTATAGACGAGGACAATACACCCAGTCGTCTTAAGACTTTATTTAAATTACTTAACGTGACTGATTTAAATAAAGAGGAACGAGAATGTATAGTGAATATATGCGCAAAATATGCGGATGTATTTCATTTGCCTGGCGATAAATTAAGCGTAACTAATTTAATGTCGCATAGTATAACTCTAAAAGATAATGTCGCGCCAGTGTATACCAAACCTTATAGGTTGCCGCACGCGCAACGAGCAGAAATTCAGAAACAAATAGATGAAATGCTCGCCAACGATATTATAGAGGAGACCTCATCTGAATGGTCTAGCCCTGTTTTGCTCGTCCCGAAAAAGGCAGATAAGTCTAACGAGAAAAAGTGGAGATTAGTTATTGATTATCGCCGATTAAACAATTGCATTCAGGATGACAAATTTCCATTGCCTAATATTACAGATATTTTAGATTCACTTTCGGGTAGCATTTATTTTTCAAAATTAGACCTTTCACAAAGCTATTATCAACTAAGTTTAGATGATAAATCTAGAAAATATACAGCTTTTAGTGTTGACAAAATGTATTCAATTTCTTTAGACGAACAGTCGCGTAAGCTTACAGCATTCACGGCTGACAACAAAATGTATCAAATGAAGCGCTGTCCCATGGGGTTGAAAACATCTCCAAGTGTATTTTCACGTTTAATGACCATTGCTATGTCAGGTATTAATTACAAACAAGCTTTCATATATTTAGACGATTGCGTAATCATTGGGAATTCAATGGAAAATCATAATAAAAATCTTATAACCGTATTAGAACGATTTAGAAAAGTTAATTTAAAATTAAATCCGCTTAAATGCGAATTCCTCCGCACTGAAATAGTTTATTTGGGCCATAAGATTACATCGAATGGCATTTTTCCTGACGAAGATAAAATCAAAACGTTGCAAAATTATCCAACGCCAGTCAGCAGCGATGACGTAAAACGCTTTGTCGCGTTCGCTAATTATTATAGAAGATTCATACCGAATTTTGCTAACATTGTATTTCCACTAAACAAGTTGTGTAAGAAAAATGTACAATTTGAATGGAATTTAGAACGTGAATCAGCTTTTCAAAAATTAAAACTGGCCTTAATAAACCCTCCAGTATTGCAGTATCCTGATTTTTCGGAGGATAATATTTTTAAATTACAAACAGATGCTTGTAAGACAGGTTTAGGCGCCGTATTATCAAATAGAAACGGTCAAGTTATCGCGTACGCAAGCCGTAATTTAAAGCCTGCGGAAACTAGGTACCCTATTATTGAGTTAGAACTTTTAGCTATTGTTTGGGGTGTGAGGCATTTTCGACCTTATTTATATGGTAGGAAATTCTTAATTAAAACCGACCATAAACCACTAATTTATTTGTTTGGTTCGAAAGATCCGTCTAGCCGACTTACGAAGTTTAGGCTTTATCTCGAGGAATATGATTTTGAAATAGAATACGTCCCGGGTCGAGACAATGCAGCTGCAGACGCATTGAGTCGAATACCTATGACGTCTTCTGATTTAAAATCATTACAAGAAAGTATAGTCTCAGTTTTAACTCGAGCGCAAAGTAGGAAATTAAACAATCACACTCTTATCTCGCCTGACACTACTGATAACTCTATTCACTGCGGGCCTGATCAACCTACAGCGGTAGAGGTACTCAAAAAACCTAAGAATATTACAGAATTATTGTTAACGCCTAACTTATACAAGTTTGAAAATTCAAATGATAATATATTTTCGAATGCGGGTTATTGTGTTTACGTGCCGAATAAGGCCGCGATTTATCTATGTGCCCGATCGTTATCGACCCCAGAGGTGTTAGCGAGGGACTTAGAAGCCTTGTGTCATAGGTTAAATATCGCTGAATTATTAATAGTTAAATGTGGTAATAATTTAAAAGAAATAAAAAGTCTCGTACGAGTAAAGAAAAAGTTAAAAATAACTTTCCCGCAATTTCTTATCACTAAGAATATAAAGAAAGTTACAGATGCAGAAGAAAAAAGAATCGTGTTAAACGATTTCCACTTACTTCCTACTAGTGGACACGCTGGTATTAATAGAATGTATAATAATATAAAAAAGTATTTTTACTGGCCAGGAATGAGTAATGACGTCATTGATTTTGTAAGGAAATGCAAACAATGTCAAATATACAAACATGCCAACCGGCAAATTAAAGAACCAATGGTTATAACCAACACAGCCACTTCGGCTTTTGAACAAATTAGCTTAGATATTATGGGCCCACTAGATGTAGATGATTTTAATAATAAGTATATATTAACTTTACAGTGTAATTTAAGTAAATACGTAGAAGCTTATCCTTTGCAGTCGAAAGATTCTGTAACAGTTGCTCAAAACTTCGTAAATAACTTTATTTTACGTTATGGTATTCCCAATGAAATTTTAACGGACCAAGGAACAGAGTTTATTTGTTCTGTCTTGTCTGAAGTATGTAATTTGCTAAAAATTAATAAGTTACACTCGACAGCTTATCACCATCAAACTCTTGGTTCTCTCGAAAATACGCACAAATCATTAGGTGCTTTTCTTAGGATTCAGTGTCACCAAAACAAAAATAATTGGAGCACATGGTTACCCTACTGGTGTTTTTCTTTTAATACTACGGTACACACCGAGACAAAATATAGCCCATTTGAATTAGTTTTTGGGAAAAAATGTATGTTGCCGAGTAATTTACAAAGTAATATAATTGATCCACTTTATAATTATGATAGTTACCCCAAAGAATTAAAATACAGATTACAGAAAGCTCAGGCAGATGCAAGAGAAAATTTGATTGTTAACAAATTGCAAATAAAAGCATTGTATGATAGTAAGATGAATCATATTCTATATAAAAAATATGTAGTTTAAAAAACTAAACAAACACACTTTTATAGGAACAGACTAAAAAGTACAAAATAACCGTCTATTCAGTAACTGATATTAAAAAGCGTGGTGCGCGTGGTCAATATTTAGTACTTGAATGCATGCTTTGCAAAGGGCGCACCACGCTTTTTAATTTCAGTTACTGAATAGACGGTTATTTTGTACTTTTTAGTCTGTTCCTATAAAAGTGTGTTTGTTTAGTTTTTTAAACTACATATTTATTTTTGCTTTTTAGTTTAATAAATGGCAAGCTATGGATGGATGGTAATCAATTTCACAGTCCATTCATGTATCTGCCCACCCCGTAAACATTATAACTCAAAGGCGTGATTGTATGTATTTAGTTTTACAAAATTCAAGTGGAGTCTATTAGTTACCGGATGCGCGAGCCGAACCCTTACTTCCTCCCTGCTCCGTCATCAGACACTCACCACCAAGTGTCAAAGTCAATAAATCAAAGTCAAAGTGTCAAGTGTAGCAAATAGGTCTCATCAGAACGAAACAAATGAGCCCAAACTCGAGGGGTTTCCTAGTGGTCATGAAGGAGTGCCACTGACTTTTTCCCTGCTCCATCATCAGGCCCTCACCACTAAGTGTAGCAAATAGGTCTCATCAGAACCAAACAAATGAGCCCAAACTTGAGGGGTTTAATAGTGGTCATTAAGGAGTGTCATTGGCTTTCTCCCTGCTCCATCATCAGACCCTCACCACCAAGTATAGCGTATAGGTCTTATCAGCACGAAACAAATGAGCCCAAACTCAAAAGGTTTCGTAGTGGTCATTAAGGAATTTCACTGGCTTTCTCCCAGCTCCATCATCAGACCCTCGCCACCAAGTGTAGCGAATAGGTTTCGTCTGAACAAAATAAATGAGCCCAAACTCGAGGGGTTTCCTAGTGGTCATTAAGAAATGCCACTGGCTTCCTCCCAGCTCCATCATCAGACCCTCACTACCAAGTGTAACGAATAGGTCCTTTTTATCCTCTCTCCTATCAAAACTAAACAAATGAGCCCAAACTCGAGGGGTTTCCTATTGGTCATCAAGGAGTGTCGCTGGCTTCCTTCCTGCTCTATCATCAGACCCTCACCACCAAGTGTAGCGAATAGTTCTCATCAGAACGAAACAAATGAGCCAGAACTCGAGGTGTTTCCTATTTGTCATTAAAGAGTGCCACTGGCTTTCTCCCTGCTCCATCATCAGACCCTAACTATCAAGTGAAACGAATAGGTCTCATCAGTACAAAACAAATGAGCCTAAACTCAAGGGGTTTCCTAGCAGCCATTGAAGAGTTCTATTGCCCACCTCTTGACTCCATCATCAGATCAGCTCGATGGTTGCAAATTATTGTATTGTCATCGGATTCATATAGACTTGCAAAGTTTCAAATCAATACGATAATTAGAAGTAGGTTAAAATTGAATTCCAATATTTTCTTACATTGTGACTTAGTTACAAGTGAAGCTAATAAAATATGTAGTTTAAGAAACTATAAAACCACACTTTTATAGGAACAGACTAAAAGTACAAAATAACCGTCTATTCAGTAACTGAAATTAAAAAGCGTGGTGCGCGTTGTCAATATTAAGTACTTGAAAGCATGCTTTGCAAAGGGCGCACCACGCTTTTTAATTTCAGTTACTGAATAGACGGTTATTTTGTACTTTTAGTCTGTTCCTATAAAAGTGTGGTTTTATAGTTTCTTAAACTACATATTTATTTTTTACTTTTTAGTTTAACAAATGGCAAGCTATGGATGGGGATGGTAATCGATTTCACAGTCCATTCATGTGTCTGCCCACCCCGTAAACATTATAACTCAAAGGCGTGATTGTATGTATTTAGTTTTACAAATTCAAGTGGGGTTTATTAGTTACCAGATGCGCGAGCCGGACCCTTACTTCCTCCCTGCTCCATCATCAGACCCTCACCACCAAGTGTAGCGAATAGGTCTCGTCAGAACGAAACAACGAAGCCTAAACTCGAGGGGTTTCCTAGTGGTCATTAAGGAGTGCCACTGACCTCCTCCTTGCTCCATCATCAGACCCACACCACCAAGTGTAGCTAATAGGTCACATCAGAACGAAACAAATGAGCCAGAACTCGAAGGGTTTCCTATTGGCCATTAAGGAGTGCCACTTGCTTCCTCCCAGCTCCATCATCAGACCCCCACCACCAAGTGTAACGAATAGGTCTTATCAAAGCGAAACAAATGAGCACAAACTCGAGGTGTTTCCTATTGGTTATTAAGAAGTGTCACTGGCTTCTTTCCTGCTCCATCATCAGACCCTCGCCACCAAGTGTAGCGAATAGGTCTCATGAGAACGAAACAAATGAGCCAGAACTCGAGGTGTTTCCTATTGGTCGTTAAGTAGTGCCACTGGCTTCCTCCCTTCTTCATCATCAGACCCTCACCACCAAGTGCAGCCCATATGTCTCGTCAGAACGAAACAACGGAGCCTAAACTCGAGGGGGTTTCCTAGTGGTCATTAAGAAGTGCCACTGGCTTCCTCCCTGCTCCATCATCAGACCCTCACCATTAAGTGTAGCGAATAGGTCTTATCAGAACAAAACAAATGAGCCTAAACTCGAGGGGTTTCCTAGCAGCCATTGAAGAGTTCTATTGCCCACCTCTTGACTCCATCATCAGATCAGCTCGATGGTAGCAAATAATTGCATTGTCATCGGATTCATATAGACTTGCAAAGTTTCAAATCAATACGACAATTAGAAGTAGGTTAAAATGGAATTCCAAGATTTTCTTACATTGTGACTTAGTTACAAGTGAAGCTAATAAAAGTGTGGTAAAAAGTGTGGTAAAAAGATGACCTTGTACTTTTGAAAAACCAAACAGGAAATAAATTAGAATGTACTTATAATGGTCCATATCCAGTTGTAGAGGATCTCTCCCCTAATGTGAAAATATTAAAGAATGGAAAAGAATATATTATTCATAAAAATAATACTAAATTGTTTATTAATAACTAATAGATAAATGATTAGAAAATAAGATATCTTGAAATTAATAAGAATTTTATTTGTCTTTTGTCAGATTAATTTATGTTTGTAACAAAAAAAATATGTTGTTAATATTTTTTTTTTATTTCTAAGGGGGTTATGTAGTATAGTAGGTATATAAGTAATTAGTTTAAAATTTTAATATTTAATTTGTCGCACTTATGTGTGACTAGGTATATGCATCGGCGTATGTATGTAGGTCGATGACATACGCGACCTCGCGAGCGTGACGTAGTCCTAAGTTATTATATATTAAATTGTAATGTACTTTTTATTCTCTCTTAATACACGACAATCAAAGAAACAACATCTTTAATTTCACTCTCCACGATCCTCATACTTCAAGAAGCTTAAAAATATCCTCCAACGCAGCTGTGAACAGTTTCGGAGAGATGACGTCTCCCTGTCTTACACCTCGCTGTAGTTGGATAGGATTAGAGCTCTGATTTTGTAATCGGACTGACATCGTGGCATTTTGGTATAAGTACCTCAGCACCTCGATGTACCTTTTTTACATCCATTTAGACATCAAACAAAACACAATATATATAAAGTACATTAATTACGTAGGTATTTTCTGTTCGTCAAAACAGCGTTTGACCGTTTAAAACTGCGGCTGACTGGTACCGAACGTTAATACGCGTTATTGTACCGACGACGTGTCGTCGGCCAGACGATAAGTCAGAATCAGAAGTATACCGTCGCGTTCAGACCTCTATATGAAAATAGAATACTGGTACTCGTAGTTCACTCTGACTATCTATAGTACGCATGCGTATGATGAGCGGGACGTCAAATTTAACCCAGCAGCGGCGGCGGACGGAATAATTTAGTTGAAGATTTTATAATAAGTTTGACATACTAATTACTATTATATTTTTGTGATTTAATACGCTTTAAGCAATTTTTTTAATAAGTTTCTTAGCATACTAAAAAGAGAGATCTTAATTAAGATAAGATTTGATCTTTCAGAGTAAACTACGAGTACCTACGAGTTAGATTTTTTGTTTGTTTGTAATGCCTAAACTCAATAAACCTACTGGACTGATTTTCAAGGCTTTATTATTTCTGATTGACATGAATATATTTTAACACGATATTCCTACGAAAATGGGTACCACGTAAAACACCGTGGAGTCCCTATGTAAGAATAAAATAGTTTCCAAACTATTAAGAATTAAACTTGAAAGTAAAAACCTTCCTTTATTTTAAAGCTATATTTCACCCGCGGCTTCACTCACTCGAGTTAGACTCGGAGTAACGGAGTTCACTCGTTAGATCTTTTTTTTATTAACAACTAGTGGCTTCTTTGCGGTTTTACCCGCGTAGTACTCGATCCCATGGGATATCTGGATAAAATATAGCTTATGTCACTCGGGAAGAATGTAGCGTTCTACTGGTGAAAGAATTTTCAAAATCGGCCCAGTATTTGAATTTATTCGTTACAAACAAAAAAACCAAATCTTTTCTCTTTGAGATTTTAAATTATTTTATGCATTCACAATGCAATTTCTGTAAGTATTGGAAAAATGTGATAGTAAAAAACCAGGAGCCCTATACGTATATTCCGCCTGAAAGCTACTTATAGGGCTCCTGGTTTTTTACTATCACATATTTCCTATATCTTTTCTCTTTATAATATCAGTATGGATATTCTTTCCTATTTCTCTATACAAACGTTTGACCCCGTTTCCCTCGATCTCGAATTTTGAGAAATACATTCCAAGCAGATGCCTAGGTATAATAAAATAACTATCTGCATGCCAAACTTCAACGCAATCCATTCAGTGACTTGAGCTTTGCGTCGATAGATCAGTCAGTAACGGTTGTTGCTTTTAATATTATGTCGTAGGATGAATGGATTAATCGATTTTTGTGAAAATACTAGATTTTGCAAAAACACGGATAGTTACACATTGATTTAATACCCTAAACCCTATTTACCCTTTATTAAGTAAGATTGAGAAATGTCATAATCTATGTCTATATATCCGGTTTTTCGCAAAATTCTTAGTATTTTGTAAATTAAACTATGCAGAATACTGACATTTTCAATACCATTAATATCTAGTCGATACGATTCAGGGCTTGACACTTCAATGCTTATCGACTTCAGATACTAAGCCCTAAGTTTGCAAAAAGTGATGCCGACCCCTTTTTTACCTACTTAGAGCAGGAATTTCCAAAAATCCTCTCTTAGTCCCCCCTTACACTCCCCAAGGAAAATACATGCCAAATTTCAGGTTTTTGCGCCCAGTAGTGTCTGCTGTGCGTTGTCTGTCAGTCAGCCAGTAACGCAAGAGTTTTATATTTTGTAAAAGTTAAAATGATAAACATAAAAAAATATAATAAAATAAGTAAACTTTAATTTTTCCTTATTTACTTCAAAGTTTAAATAATAGTTAAAATTTAAAAATGAAAAAAAAAAACACTCCTGTATTATAACTTTTACCCGGTAGCGACAGAATATATTTTAGAAATGGGCACGCCTCCCGCCGGGTTAAGACGCGCGATTATTTCACAGCAAACAGCGATTTTTTATTCGCGCGATTTTTAAATCGCGAGTGCGTGTACCTACATACAATTCCATGTGTTACAAAATCGCGATTTTTAATCGCGCGAATTTTAATCGCTGTGCGGGCTTACGCTTACTGTTCCAATTAGATACAGCACTAGCAATACCTAATAATACTGTTTCTTGTAGCAGAACAAAACTTAGAAGGAAAATGCTATTTTTAAGTGTCATTGTGGTAAATGAATTATCAGAGTTTCATATGTGCCCGGTTTACATCATGTAGACACAGAGTAATTCATGTGATGTAACGTATCTCAGACCGAAATTGTTTGGCTATTTATTATATTTTCTAACAATCACACCAATTATCTAAGCTCATAGTAAATTTCTTAAGAAACTGTGTCTACGTGAACTTGATAACGGAGAAATATATACTTACTTAAACACTTTTTGTTTGTAAATACATACTTAATATACATAGAAAACACCCAGACCAAGACAAATAGACATGTTCATGCACACAAATGTTTGTCTTGTTCAGGAATCGAACCCGAGACCTCTGGCGGAGAAGGCAGGTAATTTACCCCTGCGCCAATTTGGTCGTCAATTCGGTATTTATTTATTTAAAATGGTTTTAGAACTATCAGCAACACAACACAGGTATTTTATTTTGTACCTATAGTATATTTTTAGTACAAGCTTTTTTCGTTATAAACATATTACTGCTCCGAAATCTTACACTCGTATCTATAGCAAAGAATATATACACTTACTATAGTCAATTCAAGTAATGTCTTGAGTAAAAGTCGTTATTTAAAATAGTCGTTTCTATACAATAAACAAGAGTTTAAATGAAATAAGAATTTTCAAAAGTAAGAATACTTGGCCAAGTTACTTTTGAAAGTTTTTAATCGTTAAGTAATAATCGAGCGTAATACGAGTGTTACTGTGCTGCTACTACTACGACGACTCGTAGCCTCGTAGCCGTCTACGAATATACACTACGGACGCTCGTAGACAAAGTCGTGAAGGAACGTATTTTACAGATTATTGCCATACTTTATTTATGAGATCCCCTGAAATTCGTCTACAACGATCCTGTAATAGCAAAAGAAAGTGTCAAATGACAAAGCTGTCATAAGTTATTAGTAAATTACTTGAACACGGGATACTGCATATTATATTACAATTGGATAACAATATTGTACACTGACTATTTTATAATTTTCCTTTGTCGTTCGTGGCAATAGATATTGCTCAAAAATAGAAGCTCTAAATATTAGACACATTATATACCTATGCAAAATTTACGATGATGTTATAGTTTGTTACCTACACTTAACTTAATGATGTTATAGTTTGTCACCTAGCTTACTAATTATTAATAATTATAGTCGTTATAAGACTACCTAACCCACTGTTAATTACATCCATTATTGAATCATATTTTATTAGATTGAATCAGGCGTCCCCTGGCGGAAGTTTTCGTCCCTAACCATTGTGAAAAAAGACGCTGCCTTTTGGTGCTGGTTTTCGCACGCATCTAACTCCTGATGATGCAAATATAAATATTTTTATTAGCTCTAAATAGGGTTCTCGGTTTGGTTGTTGGTAGGACTGTCCTAAGCCCGCCTGGCTAGTTACCACCATCATATCTAAGTCTGCGCTATAACAATTATGTTTTCAGCATTATTGTGTTCCGGCAGTTAGAGATAAGATGAAGCCAATTCCTCAGTGATGGAGGATTCCGGAAGTAGTGCGCTTCCTCCTTCAGCCTTATCACCACTTAACATCAGATCAGTGATGAAGGCTAAGTGCTGCCCCGTTGTGGATAAAATAAAATAAAATAAATATGTGCTACACCTTTACAACATTAATCATGTATGCCTTATTCCATTGTTTTCTAATTCTGCTGATAATCTTGAATTGGGATATGTTTACCGTGCTTCGTTTAGAAAATTAATGTTTGTCATACCTCCCCGAGGGTAAACAGTGCGACGGATTATACCGATTTATTACCTAAATACCTAGTTAATAAGAAATACTTTAATGTCAAACGTATTATTAATGTATGTTTTGTATTTTTACACGAGTGTCCCAAAAAGGAGTGTTTTGTGTTTAGAATTAATGTTGTATGTTATGCGAGTTTCTTTATTCCACCATGACTTTTGAATGCCTCAACGAATTTTAACGTTATATCACCGCGAGTGACAAATGGCTTTACCTACTATTATATTTTTAAATATTCAATATGGCGGACATGTGGTGCCATAAAATGTTATTTTTATTATTATTATAGCAATAAATAAATAATATAAATAAATAAAATCGTTTATTTGCACAAAACATGGTATAAAATGATCACAAAAACAATAAAGGTGCTCATGTTTTGCTAATACAATTATAGCATGCAAATCATTTACAAATGTCATCATCATCATCATCATTGGTCTAATTTAATTACTTACATTGTTTTGAATAAATAAAAATAAAAAAGCAAATGTCAATAATTCTAGAATAAATAATAATATGGATATCAAATGAATGGCCTCAACAATTCACTTCAAAAATATATAATTTACTAGCTGATCCGGCGAACTTCGTACCGCCTTAACGACAGCATGCCCCTACCAGCCGGCCTAGCATGAGCGGCTTTTATCACGCGATATGATATGGTACGGCATGCCGTCTTGCTTCCACCTTAGTGGGGTAAGCAAGACAACTTGCCGTAAGTACCATATCATATCGCGCGATAAAAGCCGCTCATGCTAGGCCGGCAGGTCCAATAGTAAATCTAAGCCATTCTCGAATATATCTGAAGACACACAAAAAACTTGATTAAAATCGGTCCAGTTGTTTAGGAGGAGTTCAGTTACATACACACGCACAGAAGAAATTTATTTATATTATATTACAAAATTATATTATCACGCCGACAAAGTGGAGAAGAAAATTTTTGAATAAAAAAGAATTTTTTTAGCTAACCGTGTAGGAGACTACACGTATGAGAAAGTTGGCAAACAAGTAACAGATCGAAGTGGGGATGTAGGTAAGTAATTATGTACTTATATAATTTCATAGTATGTGGTGTCGTTGGATAGCAATTTTAAAAATACTGTTTGTTTGTAAAAACTGGTTTTTGATTATTAAAAGTGCAAAATTTTGTGTTTTAAAGTCAAGGGTTGCACCAGCCCCTGCCAGCCAGATGGTTGTTAAAATTCACGATAGTTGTATATTACGAAGTTAAAAGGAAAACTATCACTCAGAGCTAAGTAGGCTTTATAAGTTTAGGAGATTTAACACATTTTCGATAACCGCAAATATAACTTTGTCATTCATACGAACACTATGAAAAACAAAGTTATTTTTCTTGGCAAAAACTGATTGTGGTATTTTTGCTAGGTGTAAGTAAGCGGTACGTTAAGTGCAAAGACATACATCGATATTATGTCTGTGGTTAAGTGGGTACGGAACCCTTCATGGGCGAGTCCGACTCACACTTGGCCGAATTTTTCTTTTAGTTAGATTTTTGCAGTAAGTACCTAATGCTTTTTTTTATTTTTTAACTAAGTAATTGATATCATGTGTATTGAGTAGGTACACGTGGACTTTATACTTTATACATACGATTTTATACTAGCTTCCCGATGAGCTAGAGACTTGAAACTTTGAACATAGGTCAGAACTGGATGACAATGCAATAATATGATGTCATTGAGCTGATCTGATGATGGAGCCGGAAGAACGCCACAGGAACTCCATGATGAAACCGTGCTACCCCAACTTGTTTGGACTCGTTAGAATTGTCTTGACACGTACTCTGACATGAGATAAGGTTTAGGGGCTGATGATGAAGCCGGAAGGCCATGCCATAGGAACTCAATATTGAAACCATGCAACCACATCGAGTTTGGGCTCGTTTGAAGCGTCTTGACGAGTACTCTTTTGAAAACTATTTCTAGTTAAAAACGTGGTTCTTCAAAAATAAAATTTTAAAAGAAGATTTAAAATAAAAAAGATGAGTTTTCTTTTTGTCGAAACCCTTAAAACCACGAATTTAAGTTTTGATAAGTTAATATTATAACTCCTGTGGCTTACGCGCCGGTTTTCAAGTTGCTGCTATCTCTGAGGTACCGGGTTCAATTCTTGACCAAAGTCAAAGTAAATGTAGAAAAAATGTACTCAAATTTTTCGTGTCTGGGTGTATGTGGTGTATAATGAATGACCCATCGATGATGCCCATTACCAACACAAGTGCTTATGATATAAACTTTGGTGTTGGAGCAATGTATGTGATGTGTCGGGGTCCAATATTTATTTTTATACTTCAATAATAATTACTTATAATAATTGAATTTAAAAAAAAAATGCTTGATTTCCCAGCTTACTGGTAAAATAATAATTATAGGCAGACACACAAAAGATAAGAGTCAGAAAACAATAATTTCTTATCAAAATGTACTGCACCTGTCACACTTAAATTCAAAATAACATGACACATTGTATTTAAAAATTTGAATAGTTTGTTTTTTTAAATACCTTTCCATAGACGGAATCGTCACTTAATATATTGTTGCTGGTAAATTAAAAAGAGGCTTAAACCTAATTATTTATTTACTACTAAATAAAAAAAGGAACATGGATCTAAGCTTACCTTTTAAAACCGATTTAGTAGGACCACAATCCAGACACTGGCTGACACTACTATTTTATATATAAAAAGTAAACTATTCAAAATTTTGAATTAGGAACGCTGTTAACCCTTTGGGTGATAAAGTGCTACTACGCAAAGCAAGAAGGGTTGATATCCTTATAAAGGAAGCGGGGCGTTCTACAGTGACTACAATTCGTTAGATGAAAAAGGTTGTTTTCGCATAAGCGTACGTATACGTAAGGCAAGAGTGGAATTGGTTTCATAAATAAATATTAAAATAAATATTGGACACTATCACATACATTATTCCAATACCAAACTATAGTAGCGTGAATACTAGTATTATGGAAATTGGAAAACCACAATCGGAAATATTGAAAAATTTGTTTTCAATATTTACCCGACCGGGAATCGAACCCGGTACCTTTTAGATAGCGCCATCTCGATAACTCGGTGCGTACACCACTCGGCCACGGAGGTCATCATGTCGAATTGGTAATGTTGTTATGATTGCTTATTTGGGATAAGTGTGGTTTTGAATTTGTAATATTAATATGACTAAAATGTTGTAAGTAATGTTTATTGGAAATACTCTTTAAGTCGTTGAAAAATAAATCAAGATTAAGTTGATACTTAACTATTTTTTATACATTAATTATACTTCAAATTGTAAGTATCTTTTGTATTAAAAATAAAAAACCAATTCTTGAGGTTCTTTTAGGAGCCATTAAAATGTATCGCAATTAAGTTTAAATGTATTTCAATATATCATAATCAGTCTAAAATAATCTTGACTGAAAGCCATGATAAAACATTAATGATTTAACCGTGAACCATTTTTACAATATTTTCTTCTCCCTATCCAAGTTGTGCGTAATTTTACTTCGTATTTTTTCTTTATCCTTCGATCAGCATACATTCTCACGTTGTTCACACAACCCCAATAGCTACTTAAAACAATTCCAACCCACGTGCCTATTACATGTATCGCTGCAAGTGTTCATAAATAATATTTGAATAAATAAACGAACTAAACACATTTTAGAATGCCAAACACCCACAAAGTAATCAATATAGGTAGGTAAATGGGATATAATATGAAAGGAATAGATTTTTTGTTGATATTAACAACTGCTATTTGTTAAACTAAATCGTCTACTTATTTGCTTTAGTAATTTATTATGGCGCCAAAAGGAACACTGCCAACATACGTTGTACGGTATGTTGGCAGTGACAGCCTAGGTTAGCTGCGTTAAAATAAATAAAACATAAAGTTATGTAATATGATTTTATTATGTAGGTACTTCAGACCAACTTTACGTATCTTGACTCTTGACTTTTTGACACCATTGTTGAACATATCTTTTAATGGTCCGTATGCTGCCCTATGCCATTCTATGAGTTACTTACCTTACTTTATAACCGGACGAGACGAAATTATTCATTATACTAATTTTGTGGTTAACCTATGTTTGAATAAACTTACAATTAAGAACGAAGCATTTGTACCCGAAATATATTAAATTCAGAGTTTATTGCAGTATGGAGATGTTAGAACGAAATTCTGTTCACGATACGCCAAGCGTTCTTTTTCAGCACACCACACTTAAAGTGCGTCTATCTTCGATCAACAATAACTAAAGGCGTCTATTCTCATCTTCTCGCTTTCCGCAATTTTATATCTACAAATTATTAGTACAGAACTTTATTTTCAGTCGGTACCTATCTGTTAATTTCCTTCATCTACGTGCTTAAGATTCAATCGTAAGTAATATTGGAGAAAACTAAATAAAGAAATTACTTTCAATTAGTTTTAAAATGTCTAATTTTTTTAAATTATTATATATAAGAAACAAAAACGCTAATAAAATAAACTTTTTAAGAATATAATATTGCAATTGAATGAATGAGACCCTTGATTCACAAACCGCCGGAAACGAAATCGTATTCGAATTCTGTGCTTGTCTTTGTCTATTCTATAGTGAGTGACAGAGATAGTGCATACATTCTGCTGTCGGGAGCGTTTCCGACGGTTTGTGAATCAGGGGGCAAGTGTCATGAAAAAATCCGTCCTATAAAATGTATAACGCTAGAATATTTTCACTACTTAGCGGGTCATATCGTAACATAGTAGAAACCATACTATATGTGATGTGGATGTAGATCGGATGCATTGGTAATTTTCATCGCTTGTGGGAAATTCAATTTTCCATTTGAGCTACCTACACGGTTTGCATAAGTGTACGGTCAGTGAAAAACGTCTTATGATTATTTCTGTAACTCGAATAACAATAACATAATGCCGATGGAAATCCACAAACAAGCTAAATGCATTTCTTTTAGGTTTTCGGAATACCTACCTAGAATGAAGGATGGTGGAAGCAACAAAAATGTCATTTAGCAAATATTTTTTATAAGTTCCTTCACGAAGGAGATTAAGGAAAATAATGTCGTGTAGTTCACGCGGGCGAAGCCTCGGGCGGAAGGCTAGTTTCTTGATAAGTTTCTTGTTGCCTTAACTAAAGTTGTAGCCTCATCGAAAAGAAAACGACAAAATAAGGATGACAAGTTCAAAGGCTCAAAGGAGTGTAATTTTGTAAATGTGCAAACGTTACCTACTACTCGGTGAATATAACATGACACCTGCAGGTTATACACGTCCCTCTTACTCTCCGGGTATGGCAGAATCGAGTGAAAGAGACGGGTATAATTTGCAGGTTTGTGTAAAGAATGTTCTTTATTTAGAAATTGTTTCTTTTTTCCATTTCAAGAACAAAAATAAAATAATCCGATTCTTTCTTTCTTTGCACAGCACAGACCAGCACAAATTATCAGACCAGTGATTACATGCTCTTTGGCATAGTCCATAGAGTATAGTAGTATTGCCATTTGCAACTAACTTGTTATTTTTTTTTCATCCCATCGATTCGAAAAGCGATGATTTTTTATCTAATAACAGCGTCCAAAACGATTCATTTTTTACCTGTTATGACAAGAGGGAATAAATGAGATTTGAATTTTGAACAGCTTCATAACAGGGTCCAAAACAATGAGATTTGAATTTAGAACATAATTAAAGAAGCATTGGTTGGAGTGTAGCAAAAAGGGTGTGCAGTACTTAAAAAAAAAAGTAACTGATTTTGTATGGGGCTGGGACTTTTTTCGGGACCGAGAAATTTTCAAAAACGGAATTTTATAAAATTGAGAATATCTCGTAAACGGTGAGTCGTAGCTAAAATCTAACAAAATTTTCAAACCCCCTACGGCATCCCCGGAGATACTTATAAGAAATCTGATGGACATATATTTTTTTATTTATTTTTTTTTTTATTTCAAAACTCAAATTTTTTTCTTGCCCGACTAGCGCTATGATGTATCCGAACGACAAAGAAAGGTAGGTAGATTGAGTTGTCTTTACTGCTTTTCTTATAGAGGGGGATGAAAAGCAGAGTGTATTACTCGGCCGCAAAATTATTTTAGCCTCGGGTGGCGTATATTGAATCCCTCGCTGCGTTCAGGATTCTACTTTAGAATCCCTCGCTGCGCTCGAGATTCTACTCCAGAATCCTTCACTGCGCTCTGGATTCAAAATAGCGCCCTCGCCGTAAATATATTATTTTGCTCCCTTGTAATACAATCTACTATTTCATCCCATCGATTTGAAAAGCGATGATTGTTTATCTAATAACAGGGTCCAAAACGATTCATTTTTTACCTGTTATGACAAGAGGGTATAAATGAGATTTGAATTTTGAACAGGTTCATAACAGGGTCCAAAACGATAAGATTTGAATTTAGAACATACTTAAAGAAGCATTGGTTGGAGTCTTCGAGCAACGCGGGCCTTCTCTCGGAACGGAAGACCCGCGTTGCTCGAAGGTTGGAGTGTAGCAAGGGTGTGCAGTACTTAAAACGTATGACCGAGAAATTTTCAAAACCGGAATTTTATAAAATTGAGATTATCTCGTAAACCGTGAGTCGTAGCTAAAATCTAACAAAATTTTTAACCCCCTACGGCATCCCCGGAGATACTTTTAAGGAATCTGATGGACATATATTTTTTTTATTTAAATTTTTTTTTATTTCAAAACTCAAATATTTGTACTCAAACAGAATATCAGTGCAGCAAGCCCCAGCTTGCTGCTCATACTGAGTTGGGCGCAATTTTGACATCAAGCGACATTGTTTTATCTTTTTTTTTGTCCTATTTGTCTTAATTATTTTTTGTGTACCTGTGCTCTAGTTTTATGAAATGTTTGTTGTTTTTGTCGGGTGATGTCGAAATAAATGGTTTCTTTCTTTCTTTATACTTAGATCATATTATTTCGTTAAGGCCATTTGTCTCCTTTGATAATGTTGTGGACCGATTCTCCCTCAAGCTCGTCGTTCTAGACTTATGCCCGAATACTCGTTCGCTACTTATCTTTGGGAGCGTCTCAAACATCGCCCTGTCACTTTAAATGTCAAACGTATGAAAGAGATGCCATGATGTTTGAGACGCTCCCAAAGATGATTTGCGTTTGAGAATTCGGGCGTTAAACACTCAAATATCTCAAAGAAGAACATCCTTACAATTCCCACAGACATCTGCGTAGTAAAATTATATCGGCATAAAATAAAGCTTCATGTCACTCAAGAATAATGTAGATTTCTTGTGATAAAAGACTTTACAAAATCAGTTCAGTAGTTTCAGGGATTACCTACCTACTTCCTTCATACAATTTTACAAACTTTTACCTGTTTTCAATTTATGTGTAGGTAGTGGGTCAGTGTGTCTGTCTGTGTACCTACAATCAGAACCAAATCAAGAGATGAATCTGATGTTGTCTGTAATTTATTAATTTATTTAAATAGTCTTAGCTTATTTTGCTGTCTGTACAAGAAAGCCTCTCAGGCACATTTGAAATAATTTGTGCAACCTGTGGATTGCTTCTCGCGTTAGGCATCAATTAATTTTAATTACCGATCTTATTGCTAACGCTGTAAGTTTTCTATCCTAGTACTGCGTTTAGTGGCCTAGTTTACGTATTGCTCTTATATACAGGGTGTTAGGGGCACCGTTGCAAAAACTTTAACCATGGCTTCAGGCCTTCATGCTGAACAACGCACAGCAAGGTTTTTTGTCGGAAATGAAAAAAATATTTCGACTCTCCATACAAAATGTCCTGATAAAATGCTACATTTGTATGAAAAGTCCAATTTTTTTTTTCATTTCCGACAAAAAAATTCTTACTGTTCGTTGTTCAGCATGATGGTCTGCAGCCATGGTTAAAGTTTTTGCAAGGGTGCCCCTAACACCCTTGAGTGCGATTCTCTAAAACTCAATCAACAAACTCGACGTTCTTTTTCGCCTGATCTTCACTTGTTTGTTATGAATTTGACATAAAGAATCGAAGCTGAACGACGAAGTGACGGTAAAACTTCGTTAGAGAATCGCACCCCTGTACCCCGAGTGTAAGTTTTTATGTCAAGCAAACGCAAACTATTTCGAATGCGTATTAATGTCAATTTGTATGAAAACTATATAAGCGCGCTACTCGCCGCTAGAGGCGCTAATACAGTTTTCATACAAATTGACATTAATACGCATTCGAAATAGTTTGCGTTTTTTGACATAAAAACTTACACTACGGGCACTGTAGGTATAATATCTTATTTGGGACATTACAAATCAACACTAAATGAATTACTAGTCTTTATGGTTTAATCATTTTGTTCAAACGCTATTTATAAAGAAATTTCTTTTAACGTAGGTAGTTGAAGGTTCGATAAATTCTAAATCATCTAAGAATGTAACTTTACACATCAAATACCTCAAAATTGTTATTGTTCTTTTATCTACCTACCAAAATAATCTCACTTGATTTTTTATTTTGAAAATTCATTTTTTCAATAATCATACTAATAACCTCCTCTGAAAAATCTGGAAAAAAAATGTATATTATTTGATCACATAATTATACAAAATAATCTGAGTTCATACGTGCTACATGCATGGATAGGTAATTAGATGAATCATTCCACTCTGAAATAATTTGCCCTTCTAACTTATACTAAAACATAATTTATAATTGCAGAAACTCATCTAATTATTCTAGGTATCCTTTATGTTATAAGTTCTTCTGGGAATAAGATATTCTTACTAGATATGAACATGCAGATAAACTAGCATTACGCAAAACTTTAATTTTCAGCTTTACGTGTGCATTTTAATAATCAAACAACTTTTACGAAAAATAAAACAACTTCATAAAAACGTTTTAAAAAAAAATTAAACCGCCTCCCAAAAGAATCTTTAAATAAAAATTAACAAACACTAAAAAACGAAAAAAATATTTAGAATTTTTAATTCAAAGGACGAAAATGCGTGACTTTTTCTAACTTATCTTCGTACCTACTTACTGAACTGTTTAAAGTCGATGCCAAGTCTAATAGGTATTTGAGGTAAATACGTCCTACACGTCACGCTTGGGACCGGGGGGCCAAGCCTGCTAACGTTAAGTCATAATCGTGTCTCAATCGTGTTTCAATTGTAGTTCAATTGTAGTGCTTTTTTACACACTAGTTTCAAGAATTATGACGATATGATGTGATGTAAATGTAGTGTGTGGTGTGATCATCAGTAGTATGGTGAAAAAAGTACACATTTCTTGTAACTAGTGTGTAAAAAAAAACTACAATTGAACTACAATTGAAACACGATCGAGACACGATTATGACTTAACGTTAGCAGGCTTGCCCCCCGGGTTTTTTAAGGTTCCGAAGTCAAATAGCAAAAAACGGAACCCTTATAGTTTCGTCATGTCTGTCTGTCTGTCTGTCTGTCTCTCCGTCCGTCCGTCCCTATGTCACAGCCACTTTATTACGACAATAGACTTGAAACTTAGTAGTTAGATATATTCTGTGAACCGCTTCAGGATTTTTATAGAAAAAAAAATAAAAAAAATTAGGGGGGCTCCCCATACATGGAACTGAATCTGAAAAAAAATATTTTCATAAAACATATTAGTGTGGGCTGTCTTTAGATAGGTATTTAAAAACGATATTTAGGTTTCTTTTAGAATTTTTATCAAAGTCAATAAGTACCTTAAAAGATATAGGTACTTACTTACACTTCCAAAGTGTCTAACTTTTGAAAAAGTGAGTGAAAAATAAAATATGTTGTAGATCTAAATAAAAACTCTCAACGAATATTGGATTGAACAAGATATAGAAAGAAAGCAGTTTTTGAGATATAACACATTTTCAAACAAACACTATGAAAAACATAGTTATTTTTTGCTGGCGAAAAATCATAGTGGTATTTTGGCTAGGTATAGGCAATCGGTACGGTAAGTGGGTACGGAACCCTTCATGGGCGAGTCCAACTCGCACTTGGCCGATTTTTTTTAAATATGTTTGTTATTTCACTCAGTATAATTCGTTCTTATTCTTTTTGGCGCGAGCGACATTGTAACACATATCACATGAATATTTGTCCCGGGTGAGAAAGTAGAAAAGATGAGTAAGTAGCTGTTGCCACTGCGCCACCGGAACCATCAAACCTGCCACTTCCAGCAATGATGCCTCTACCTCCATAATTAGCGATCCATGGGTTGCTTCTAATCATTCCATGGGGTGTAATTTGCAAAGTAAAGCACAAAGGCGATAATTAATAACCGTGATTTCAGCGTGGGTAGTTTAATGGCGGGATAAGGAATAACTTGATTGCTACGAGTCCCTGTAGGACTATAAGACTAGTCTCCTTATTATGTTTGACTAGTGGCCGTATGCGACTTCGATTGGGTTAACATTCCAGTTTCATCCATACGGATTAATCTGTAAGTGTGTATTTGTAAGTCCGTTTACCGTTGGCAAAGAATATAATATGTATGTTACCGGCCAAACCCGATTTTAGGACAAACTAGTTTTTCCTAGGCCAAACTAGTTCATCGCGTTGACATTTCAGAGAGAGAGTTTGCCTAGGAAGTCCTGTAGAGCACGACACAAAACAAAACAACCACGACATTTAAGGCGATCGCTTCGCTGCACTTCGCGATCGCTATAAATTTCTAACCTACTTGTGTTCTACAGGACTTCCGAGGCAAATTCGCTCTCTGAAATGTCAACGCGTTTGGCCGGTAACATGTACACTTACGCGAAGTTGGGGCGGAAAGGTTCTCGAATGGTGACCGCGCACCAGACGACGATCCGTGGTCAGGCCCCCAACAAGGTGGACCGTCGATCTGCGGGGCTACCGGCTAAAAATTATAGGTATGAACATGGACTACATTTGACATTTGAAGCCCATATTTTGTCCTTATATGGGCACAATATGGGCTTCAAATGTCAAATGAAGCCCATGTCCATATCCATATTTTTAGCCGGTACAGGGGCTGGTCAAGTTCGCGGGAAGCCGCTGCTGGACGCGGTGGAGATCCTTGGGGGAGGCCTATGCCCAGCAGTGGACGTCGTGCGGCTGATGATGATAATGAATAAGGTGTAAACACGTGTTTACACTGGCAAGTTGCTATCGGACAGACTGTCGGACATTTATCGCAGAAGGCTTACTTGCAGGTGGAAATGAGGCCTAAGTAACCGTTGCAATTGCGCACACTGAGAAGCGACTTTTAAAGAGGCTGTCCATTAATCACGTGATGTTTTTTAGCAACTTTTTAGAATGCTACATTATAACTGATTAAGGCTTTAGGCTATAGAACATTTTTTAAAAAATAGGGATCCGTATGAAAACTTGTAACTCAAGGTGTGAAAAATGATACGAAAAAAAATGTTTATACCGCGTACGCTGCTGAAACTATTGACAATAAAGCAAAGTAATGTACTACAGTTTTATAATACATCAATCTCTACAAAAAAGTCTGCAATACCATATGTCTACCTATTACAGTTACGTTACAATAACTACTTTTTATGTTAAAATATAGATGCAATAGTAACGCCCTGCCCACTAAACAGACACCTATCAGTGATTCAACGGACAGAAGACCCTAATATCTGTCCGCAATGCAAAGAAAGAGGAGAAACAAGTTACCACTTCATGGCAGAGTGCCCGATGTACGCATCACTGCGCTGGGAGCTCTTTGGAACGGACAAGCTTAAGGAAGAGGATCTAAAGCAGTTAACGATAAGTCAACTCAGCAGGTACTGTAAGCGCACAGGTAGGTTCGAGGATCCGACGCCGGTGGGGTAAATGATAACCCGCCTCCCCCCTGCTTTTCAGCTTTTAGGGGACTTGGGGAACTGGGTGAAATGGTCCCGACCTAGGTGACTGATCACCCGTCCGGCTTCGCTGGCGTCCCCCCTATAAATAATAACAATAATAATAACTTTGCTGCTTTGTTCTGTTGAACGTCGCTAGCTAGCCATAGCCATAGCTAGCTAGTTATACCCATGGAGCTAGCTAGACTACATACTGAGGTAACTGGAGAGTGCAGTACTAACACTTTTTTGTGACCACAAATTACACTGTGGCTGTCTTCCGTCTCACCTACACTTTGAAAAAATACGTATAGTCATATGAGACAACTGACAGCCACTACATACTAAATGTCAAATTTGTGCCGCACACATTTTTATTCAGGGTGAAAATTCCAGTTACCTCAGTATTAAGTCTAGCTCCATGGTTATACCCGACGACACAAAACAAGAAACTGTTAGTAGCTATTTTATAAAATTGACTTAAAGTTCCAAAAAGCGTATGAAGTTCATATCCATAAAGTTACGCGGTAGCCCCCCTGTATGTAGGTGATTTAGTTGGAATTGGAATATATTTTAGTAGGTAGGTATAGCGTTATTAAATAGAATGCTTCCAAGCATCTACGCTAATTTTCGTAAGTGTATACTATACATGTATGTTTGTTCACGGTCCATGAATTTCTAGAAAACTAAAAGTCATATCGAGATGATTATTTTTGACTAAAATCAAGTGCAAGTACTTATTCCAATTTAGGGAACAGTCCAAGTTTCATTAAAATCATTTCAGTAGTATATTATTGCAATAAAGGTCATTCAGATACAAAACCAGAAGTAAAATACAACGTTCAACGCCATCTAGTGAAGCTTTTGGAAGCTTTTTTTAAATGGCCTGTCGGAAAATCGCTCATTACCAGATTATTACACACTGGACACGCTGCTGTGCTGCCATAATATTTTTGTGGCTATTTGAGTATCGCTATTTTGGCGCTGTAGGCCAAGCTGTAGGCAGATACGAGTGTCCATGTAACTAAAATTAGTAATGTTAATAAGTCGACTGTGGTAATGATTATGTCAAAATTAGTTCTCGGGACACTCGTAGTTGCGCTTCAAATTGCCACACAAAATTAGCTTTCATTTGTATGGAGTCAGTCAGCCTGTCCAGTGTGTAATAATAATAATAATAGAGGTCAGTGATCTCATAGTGATCTCATAGCATACTACAAACCACAGGACAAAACTTATCAAATCAGTAATAATAGCACATGGTAAAAAAAACTATTTACTCCTGTGGTAATAGTGCGAGATTTGATAATACAGATGGTGTCAACAGTATCAACTTCGTAAAAACAACAGATTATTTTTCTTTTGTTCGATAATAATGCCGTTTGTTAAATATTTTGGAGTCTGTTACATTACACTTTCTTTTGAAGTTTCGCGGAAATTGTACTGCCTTGCAAAATAATAAGGCAAAGCTTAAGTAACTTGATATCTACCTACTTATGTTTATTAGGGTCCTTCCACATTCTACCGGCGCGACGTGGCGATTTTTCAACCGGTGAATATTTTTTCCGCATTATACCGGTTTTTATTTTTCATTCTACCGGTGATTTTTAAATTAATACCTATTTAATTCCAGATTCAATCGGCAACCTATTCCTTTTTCCACCGGCAAAAAATAGGCAATATAGCAATTATTCTAATGGAACAATTTGTATTAGAAGTAGATATTTAGTTATGAATTCGAAATGCACAAACAAACAAGTACCTATACTAGCTGCTGCCCGCGATGGCCGCGACTATAGTTGTAAAACAACCGTTTAAAACTATAAACAACCGTTTTAAACCTGAAAACAACTGTTTTAAAAGGTTGAATACCCGACTGCGCCAAAAAAAAAAGGAGTTGTTTTAAACGGTTGAATACCTGACTCCGCCGAAAAAAGGAGTAACATTTTATACATTTCAACTAACTTACTAAACAGGTATATATAGATATATGGCGAACTTCACAGGTTCATACTGTGTGTGGCTAGCCTTCCGCCCGCGACTCCGACCGCGTGGACTACACATCGTTATCCCGCGGAAATATGATGCGGCAAATGTGGACACATTGCAGCATTGGTTTAGCAATATCAAGAGCGAGACAGCGCTATACACAGAATAAATAATAGTTTATACTAAGATATGAGAGGTCTATATTGTCATTGTCATCTTGCTTCCTTTAGCGGTAGCGGCACATGAATAAATATTAGATGGCCCCTGATTAGAGATGAAAATGACCAAAGTGACTGAATTTGACTGACTGTCAATTACGGTCAAATTGGTCAAAAACGGTCATATATTGTCAAAAAGGGTCATATATGGTCAATATGATCTTAGGTGTCTTTTAATATTTATTTTGAATTAACATGTACAAAAAGCGTTAGCTAGTTTTAGGCACCTCACCCCGCACCCCGCGGCCCGGGGCTCCTTTGTCGGTTGACAAAATGGCAAAGACGCAGCGCCCGCGCCACGCTGCGTCACGCGCAGTTGATACCTACTTGTCACGACTTGCACCACCGCAGTATGAGTAAACAAAGAGTAAATTGAATTTTCTTTACCTAACAAATACTTAAATATACCTACAACTTTTTTGAAAACATGACATAAACATCAGAGAAACTTACTCCTCCAAGAACACAGAATATCAATTTAGTTTTTTATTAATTATACTGAAATTGTGTCGCGATGTTGGCGGAATTGACAGTCATGTAAGTAAATAGTTGTGACTAGGTTTATTAGTCACTTCAGTTAGAATTAATTAATATGTTTAAGTGCGAATCGCCCAAGAGTCCTTTTTGAATGGGTTCTTTCGCCCCGCGGGGCGAATAGCCCAAGAGTCCTTTTTGAATGGGTTCTTTTGCAACGCGCGGTGCAAATAGCCAAATATTTTATTTTAATTAGTAGATGCGGACCGCAGTAAGTAACAAAGCAGTTTTATTCTTGAATAAGTGAATTTTGACAAAAAAAATGTAGGATTCGTCCAGCGACTGGGCCCATTGGCCCAGTAGAAAGACTGCATTTAAAAAAAACCGTCAACTGGGCCGTCATTTGAAATAAAAGAGTTTTTAAAGAAAAACGTTTACTTTCTATGCTTATACGAGTTTCTTGTCGGTTCTTCTCGCTACAAGGTCTCCTGCCATAGGATTTGCGAACCGATGGCGTAGCTTCATTGACGTTCATAAGTGTTCTTAAACAAACCTAAATTGAATAAACGAAATTGAATTTTGAATTTATACATGGATCTGCCTTTAAAAAAATTTAACATTAAAGTACAGAAATCTTGAACTAAATTATGCAGAAACTAGGACTAATCGCATCACAACTATATTCTATAAATATACACGGTAATTTTTTATCATCCCTGATAATTTTAGGGATTATTCTTAGTAATGTTGTGGTATTTGTAAATATTCCTTTATACTTTTATTTTATAAAATGATTATTGCAAAAGCATGAAGTAAATGTAGGTAGGTATTTAAGTTATTTCTTGTCTTTCATTTATATCTGGTTAGGTAGGTTTCATGCTTGCCATATTTCCACCATATATCTAACAAGCGCATATTGGCACCTGTTTGCGCCTATTCATATGCGACGGACGGCGATATTCACGTAAAAAACTTAGTGGGCTTATGATAATAATTTATTTGCAAAATTTTAAGACTTCTTCCGGTTGTCCTGTTATTTTGTTCTTAGCTGTACTATATGAAATGTGTAATTAAACTACAAGTTGTCCGGCGACTGGGCCCACTTTCTACTAGGCCCATGGGCCCAGACGCCGGATTGCATTTTTTTAAATATTTTTTTTTCGTAACTGGGCCCACTTATGGCGTGCACAAAAGATCTATTGTTTAAGAGTGTAAAGCACTTGAAATAAAAGAGTTTTTTAAGATACAAATTTATGGTATTTATGTTGACATAGATCAGCTTTTAATGTTTGATTTTTGTGCAGAGAAATAGCCAACACATTTTTGCTATTTATTAATTTTAGTAACAAATATTTGATTATGTACAATATTTAAGCACTGTGTTTTATTAAGTTAAATTTATACTTTCAAAATGTAGTATGCAACCTATTTTATGTAGAAATAGTAACTTTGTTTTTTTCTAAAATGCTCATTTATATAAGTTTCTTTATATTTTATGAATATTTACATTTTTGTTTACAACTTTAAGAAGTTTACTAATCGTTGATACATATTTATGAAAAGACTTATATAAATATCAACAATTAGTAAACTTTTTAATGTTTTTATTGTAATTTTTCACACTTAGACATAGTTTTATTATATACTTAAAAAAATGTTTATGGAAGCCTGATTTTCACTCGTTACATATAAGTAGGACTAATTTTTTAAACACTGCACAAAATTTAAAGATCGAATCAGAATTGGTAGGTAAGTGAACAACTTTCTCCTATAAACATGGATCGAAATTGGAAAAAAAAATTTTGGACTTTCCATACTAAATCGATCAGTCTGATAAAGTCTGATTTGTAGGAAGTGAAGAGTAAAAAAAACATATTTCGATCCATGTTTCTTGGAGAATGTTGATCACTTGTCGATTTTGAGTCGATCTTTAAAATTTTTGCAGTGTTTAAAACTGATCCTGTATATAAGATGATTTTTTTTTATTCGAAGAAATTTAAGTGGATGGTCAGGTCAAGTGTTTAGAACATTATAGAAACAAAAAAAAAAATTTAATTTTTTTTTTATTTCATAATTTTTACTAAAATTTTTGATGGATATTTGTTGGGCATCTCAATTATTTTTAAGCCTAAACATAAAACAACAATAATTAAAATTGAATAAAATCATTTTTATTTACGCTCAATGCGCGGCTCGGCGCGCGACAGCTGTTGGGGCTGCGGGCGGGCGTCGACCCGCCCTTGACAGCTGAGAGCGTTACGTATGTAAATTAAATACGTAGGTGACTACGAGCGTACGTTATCATCTGGCTGGAATGAAACCGCACTTATTTACCTTTTACAACTAAATTGAAATGAAGTGTACTGCGTAAATTATTAAAAACAAGTGAAGTCAAGATTCTCAAGAGCTAAACAGCCTAGAATATCGTGGTACTATTATCTTAGATGTTGTCATAGCGTTATTTTATAATTTTTACCTTTTCGTTTGTGCATATCTACCTCAAAAGCTGCTAAATTTTTCGTTGTAGAAACTTAAATGATTGAAAATGAAATATTTGTTTCTTTTTATTTATATTGAGTAGTAACACTTAAAAAATGGTTTTTATAAGCAAAAACTATGATAATATTCTATACTTAGGCATAGTATGAAACAAAATTTGATTATTATTAAGAGAAGACTGATTTTTAATAAGTACGCGTTACTCATAGAAAAGTTGATTATTCTTATAAAAATTGCAATTATAAGTAAACATTATGACTAGGTGCCATATCTGTGGTTTTTTAAGTAAAAGTAAAAGTAAACAAAAAAGTTTGCCGCCATCTTGGGTTTGTTAACATTTTTAACTTTGCGTCGCTGTTTTCTTTTTTAAAAAAGTACCAAAAACCGAGTTTCTTCGAAATCGACCCACAAACAAAAAAGTTGGCCGCTATCTTGTTTTTTTTATATCTTTAACATTGCGTTGCTGTTTTCTTGTCAAAATAGTGCTAGAAATCGAGTTTCATCCAAATCGGCCAACAAACAAAAAAGTTGGCCGCTATCTTGTTTTTTTTATATTTTTAACATTGCGTTGCTGTTTTCTTGTGAAAATAGTGCTAGAAATCGAGTTTCATCGAAATCGGCCAACAAACAAAAAAGTTGGCCACCACCTTGGATTTTTTACATTTTTGACATTTCGTTGCGATTTTCTTGTCAAAATAGTATCAAAAACCAAGTTTCATCGAAATCGACCCACAAACAAAAACGTTTGCCACCATCTTGGATTTTTACATTTTTGACATTGCGTTGCGATTTTCTTGTCAAAATAGTACCAAAAACCAAGTTTCATCGAAATCGACCCACAAACAAAAACGTTTGCCGCCATCTTGGATTATTAAACATTTTTAACAGTGCGTTGCTGTTTTCTTGTCAAAATAGTACTAGAAATCGAGTTTCATCGAAATCGGCCAACAAACAAAAAAGTTTGCCGCCATCTTGGGTTTTTTACATTTTTAACATTGCGTTGCTGTTTTCTTGCCAAAATAGTACCAAAAAATAAATTATAAAAAATAAAAATTAATTAAAGTAACTTACTAGAGTATGTAAGTAATTTGAATATAAATATTTCATACTACTTTACTTACCTAATAAAAAGCTAACAATTTTAACTTCTCGTTACAACCCTACCAAAATTTTGCACGCTCTATGAGTTAACTCTCTGATAGTACTCATGTGCTAGACGCTAGAAATCTCCCCACCCCTTCATTTAAGCCATTACAAAATTTCAGTATTTTAATATTGTTCCAGCTCATGAGCCCGGTTTTTTTATAATCTATGTTAATTTAGGTTTTTTTTTATTTGTCTGTGTTCCTGCCACTCAATGTCATTGTCATCTGTCATCAATTTATATAGACTCTCTCTCTCTATGACCCTTGATCGAAGCAAGGCGCACATTTTTGTACTACATACCAACACATACCAATTCGAAATTACATGAAGAAAATCACAAAAAAACTGAGTTTCATTGATTGAACTCCCATTGTATTTATGAAGATACATGTTTTGGTGGCCCATGAGGGGAAAACGCACAAAATTTGATGAAATAGTTACCTACGACCTGTGCTACGACCTGCGTTTCAACTTGGAAAAATTTCTGCGTGTCATCTTCAAAATCTGACGAAATTCATCACCAAATATTAAGGAATACCATTATTTCGCTGGCTACCAGGGCAGAGGAGTATTCAAATCTTCACACCGGCAGCGGATTAATGAGCTAAGTGTCCAAATTCCCATTCCTAAAACATTACCTATTCCCAACCCAAAATCCTATATTATCATATCCATACGGCATTTAATAGCTAATACTTGTTGCAAGCATTGTTGTTATGCTGTTCAAAAATTACTATCCATTAATTGTTGTTTAATAAAAGCATATTACGTAAATTGCAGATTGCATCACCCATTGATAAATATCTACCTTCAACAAAATTATCAAAAAATATTTTGGTTCTAATTGGTGATAAAGGTGATTAATACTGGTTTGATCTAAAATATACTTGGTGTTTTTACGTATTAAAGCTATAAAGTACGTAATTATCTTCAAGTTGGTGGCCCATTACATTAAAATATTGGAGAAATTTTCATGCCAATTATTTCATGTTTGCTAATTAAATAAATTGAACATTCCAGTTTCTCCCGGCCTGCACTCGGCTCTAATTGTTAAGTAGAGGGCAGATTCCTGTTGCTGGTCTACCAACGAGGGAGGAGCGTGAGAGATTTTTTACCTAATACTTACTTAGCGCCTGACTTCATTTTGCCTTGCAAAACTTATACTTATATTGAAGTTCATAGTGCAAGTTCATACATTCACATTTTATTTTGATTAATAAGCATAAGTAGTTTATTTTTATTACCATGACACCTAATCCTAATGTAGAAACAAGTGATTTAAAGCTAAAAGAATTAAACATAAAACGGAGTTCCATTAAAGGTCAAATAACCAAAGTTAAAAATTATTTAAGTAATGTAAGGCAGAATGAGGAGTTGACAAGCATCGATTTGGCCGAGTTAACACTTAGACTTGGAAAATTCGAAGCATTGTCTTTAAGATTTGATGATTTGCAAACTCACATAGAGGTTTTAAATTCTGATAATTTACAAAAGGAAATTGACGAACGGGAGAGCATTGAAAATGATTTTGTCATTAATATTGCTGCTTGTAAGAAAATAATTGATGATTACAACTCTGATGTTCAACAAAGACGTGAGTCTGTATTTCATGATACAATGCTTCAATGTTCAACCGATTGCAAAAATACTAATGATATGGGGTTCAAATTACCACAAATCCAAATTTCAAAATTTGATGGTACATATTTCCGGTGGCTCGAGTTCCATGACACTTTTGATAGTTTGATACATAAAAATATGAGAATATCTGAAATTCATAAATTTCATTATCTTGTGTCGTATTTAGAAGGGGAAGCGGCCAGGATTATTTCCAATTTGGAAATTTCCTCCGCAAACTATGAAAAGGCATGGCAGCTTCTTTGCGAACGGTACAATAATAAACGTCTACTTACTAATTACCACCTAAATTCATTATTTAACATCCAGCAGTTAACACGTGAAAATGAGAAGTCATTAAGATACTTAGTCGATCATGTTACAAAGAACCTACGTGCGTTGTCCAGCTTAGGCCAGCCTGTGGACAGCTGGGATATGTTATTGATTTTCATGTTTGCGTCTAAATTAGACAGTCGAACCCTCACTAAGTGGGAAGAGTATCGCAACACGCTCAGCGACATGCCTACCCTAATTGAATTTAACAAATTCTTGATTGATCGTGCTGACGTGCTCGAATCCATAAATAGAAATAAATCATATGATAATAATTTGAATAAAAATGTTCCCTCAACGACACGTAACTCGTCGAATAGCTCTTATAATAATTATCATTTTAAAAATAATTCTCCACAAAATACTAATACTAATAATGTCCCTTCTAATAATAATTTTAATTCCAAAGGTTTTTCTGGCACGAGAGCATTTACAAGTGTTAATTCACAGAAGTCTCTCAAGCACGTTTGTATTATATGTGGAGAAGACCACAGAATTTATGACTGTACCACCTTTAAGTCTAAAAGCCTTGCAGACAAACTAATTGATGTCAAAAAATTTAGATTGTGTTCTAATTGCCTTAGACAAGGTCATCCATTAAATGATTGTCGTATGGGACCGTGCCGTGAATGTAACAAAAAACACAACACGTTACTTCATGCGCCCGTGACGTCATCATCGAATGTTACGGTACATGATTCTATAACTATAGCAAATCATTCTTTACAAAATAAACAAATTATATTATCAACAGCTATTGTGGAAATTAGCAATACTAACACAAATCAATCATTAAAGGTACGTGCACTGTTAGACTGCGGCAGTCAGTCATCCTTTATTACCAAATCGCTTCAAAAAAGATTAGATTTGAATTCGCGCCGTTTAGACAACTTAAAGGTTATAGGTATAGGTAATAGCTGTTCTAATGATGCCGTCGAGTCTTGTACGGCCCAATTAAAATCACTAAATTCCCGTTTCAGTTTACAATTATCATTTTTAGTACTAAATGAAATAACTACTGAGTTACCAAAGGCTCCTATTGATATTACTAAATTAAACTTACCTCTAAATGTCACTTTGGCCGATCCCACCTTTCATCAGCCTTCTACGATAGATGTACTAATCGGGGCTGACATATTCTGGGACATCCTACAAAATGAGCAACACTCACTGGGTTTCCAATGTCCTATATTACATAATTCCAAATTAGGGTGGTTGATATCTGGCCCCATACTTACTAATCAAAATTCATCTAAATCTGTTCAAAGCAATCATGTTATGACTATTAATGAAAATAACAAAACAAATGAAATACTTAAAAAATTCTGGGAGCTTGAAGAAGTTCCACAAAAGTTACTTCTCAGCTCAGACGAAATTGCTTGCGAAAGGCATTTTGAATTGAATACAACTCGATCTATTGATGGCAGGTTTTGTGTGAAGTTGCCTCTAAAAGACACTCCCGACTGTCTCGGAAATTCTTATTTTCAAGCTAAGAAAAGGTTCTTGAATCTAGAAAGGCGTTTTCGTAAAAATTCTCAACTAAAAGTACAATATTCAGACTTTATAAGAGAATATCGCGACTTAGGTCACTTATCTGAATCACCTATACAAGTACCAAATCCTTCCTATTTTTTATGTCATCACGCCGTCTTCAAAGAGGAAAGTGAGTCGACTAAGCTGCGGGTAGTCTTCGATGGCTCCGCACCTACCTCCTCCGGGTACTCTTTGAATGATATTTTGATGGTGGGCCCTAACGTCCAACAACCTCTCTTCTCCATACTAATCCGTTCGCGACAATATAAATTTATTTTGACTGGTGACATCGCTAAAATGTACCGTCAAGTTGAAGTCAGTGAAGAGGATAGAAATTTACAGTTGATCCTGTGGAGAGAGGATGAGCATCAGCCGATCAAATCGTTTCAACTTAACAGAGTTTCTTATGGCACTGCCAGCGCCAGTTACTTGACCACCAGGTGCCTAAAGCAAGTTGGCGAAGAATGTAGTGATCCATATATCAAAGACATTATACAGAATGACTTTTATGTTGATGATTTGATCACCGGCTGTGATGATGAATCACAACTGAAATACATTCTGAATTCTGTCACGAAAGAGCTAAATTCAGCATGCTTTCCTTTACGTAAGTTCAAAACAAATTCTACATCATTATTTTCAAATTTGGACTTGAATTCTCAAGATCATTTGACTCTGAGCGAGTCAACGAGTACCCTCGGTCTCGGGTGGGACCCGTCTAAAGACTGCTTTAACTTTCCAATTAAACCTCCACCTCAAGTAGACTTAATTACCAAAAGGGTAATACTAGCCCACTCATTTCGAATTTATGATCCATTAGGTCTGGTAGGCCCTTGTATCATTCAAGCTAAAATGCTTCTACAAGAACTATGGGTTGAAGGTGTAGGATGGGACGAACCAGTCTCAATACAAATCAAAGAAAAATGGAATGAAATGTCCCATGACTTAAACTTACTTTCATATTTACGTATCCCACGTAGAGTTCTATGTGATTCTCCTATATTAATAGAAATACATACCTTTAGTGATGCTTCACAGAAAGCTTACGGCAGTTGTGTCTTCATTAGATCTATAGATAATGATAATCAGATTACTATAAGGTTGCTTTGCTCTAAATCAAAGGTCGCACCTCTGAAACCCTGCACGATACCCCGTCTAGAACTCTCTGCTGCACTCTTAGCTGCTAGGTTGTGTAGAAGCGTTCTTGAATCATTAAGATATACTCCCACCAATATAGTCCACTGGTGCGATTCAAGTGTAGTCTTGGCTTGGATTAAATCTAATCCCAGTAAATTAAAACAGTTTGTTGCTAATAGAGTAGGCGAAATTCTAGAATTAACAAATTCCAAGTCTTGGCGCTATATTCCAACCGCGCAGAATCCCGCGGATCTGATCTCTCGTGGTGTGAAGGCCGAACAGCTCTCTGACATGCAGCTCTGGTGGTCAGGACCCTCGTTTTTACTCCATGATGAAGCTGTGTGGCCTGTGCTGAAAGAAAATATATCGGTAGAAGACTTACCTGAAGTAAAGGCTTTAACAGTTGTCGCTGAAGATCACCCACTAATAGACTATAATAAATTCTCTAGTTTTAGTAAAATACAAAGAATTTTATCCTATGTATTACGCTTTGTACATAATATTAACCCTAAAAATAAAGGTTGTAAAATTAATGGTGTTCTAAAGGTGGAAGAGTATAATAATTCATTCATTTTAATAAGTAAAATTGTTCAACAAGAGTGCTTTAAGGTAGAATATAAAACATTATTCAATGGCAATTCATTAGGTAGTAAGTCTAAAATATTATCATTATCACCCTATTTAGATGAACATTCCGTGATAAGAGTAGGAGGGCGAATTGATTCATCGAACTATAATTTTGAAAAAAAACACCCTGTATTGCTTCACGCGGCTCATCGTCTCACAAGGCTATTGTTTGAGCGTGAGCATGTCCGTAACATGCATGCGGGGCCTCTCCTTTTATTGGCTACAATAAGAGAAACGGTGTGGCCAGTTAACGGTAGGCGTCTCGCTAGGCGTGTTGTCAATAATTGTGTTCGTTGTAGGCGCTTAGCGGGCCAAACGCTTTGCCCAAAAATGGGTAACCTCCCATCCCAAAGAATAACCCCTGGGTATCCTTTTATGTCTGTGGGTTTGGACTACGCTGGACCGTTCTATATTTTAAACCGAAAGGGTCGTGGAAGTCGCTTAATAAAATGTTATTTATGTCTCTTTGTTTGTTTACGGTATAAGTGCATACACTTAGAAGCTGTCAGTGACCTCTCTAAGGATGCGTTTCTGATGACATTACGAAGATTTATAGCCCGCAGAGGTAAGCCAGTAGAAATTTTCTCGGATAATGGCCGCAATTTTGTAGCTGCGTCTAAGGACATTGGCCAGTTTTTAATTAAAAATGCAAACCCCCTATGTGAGTTTGCAGAAGATATGGGTGTTAAGTTTGTATTTATTCCCACTTACGCTCCTCACTTCGGCGGTATTTGGGAGGCTGGAATCAAATCCGCGAAATTCCATATTAAACGTGTAATTGGCAATAGCCATTTAACCTTTGAAGAGATTTCAACATTGTTTGCGCAAGTGGAAGCTATCTTAAATAGCCGTCCCTTATATCCCTTATCGTCCTCTCCTAGCGACCTCCTTCCTCTCTCTCCAGGACACTTCCTCATTGGAAGACCGATGACATCTATACCATCAGCTGATCTCCGAAATTGCAAAGAAACCAGTTTGCGGCGGTATGAACGCCTAGAAAGACTACGTCAACATTTTTGGGATAGATGGCAGAAGGAGTATATTGGAGAGCTCCAGCAAAGGACAAAATGGAAGGCCAATACTGCAAACCTAAGCATTGGTGACATGGTGCTAATTAATGAAGACCACGTGCCACCCCTTAATTGGAGATTAGGAAGAGTCGCCCATCTATTTCCTGGGAGTGATGGGATCTCCCGTGTCGCGGACATCAATACCGTTCGAGGATGCATACGAAGACCACTTACTCGTCTGTGTCCCCTGCCGATGGAAGAACTACAGTAGAATGTTGAAAGCCTCCTTTCAACGGGCGGGAGGATGTTCCAGCTCATGAGCCCGGTTTTTTTATAATCTATGTTAATTTAGGTTTTTTTTTATTTGTCTGTGTTCCTGCCACTCAATGTCATTGTCATCTGTCATCAATTTATATAGACTCTCTCTCTCTATGACCCTTGATCGAAGCAAGGCGCACATTTTTGTACTACATACCAACACATACCAATTCGAAATTACATGAAGAAAATCACAAAAAAACTGAGTTTCATTGATTGAACTCCCATTGTATTTATGAAGATACAAATATAAATAACAGTTAAAAAATATTTGTACAAAAATGTTTATACTAGGTACAACAATTTTAAAGTACCAAAAAAAAATTCTGTACTGGAATTTAACAGTATCAAAATATATTTATATGACGTCATACAGAAAACCGTTACACCGTTATTCATACCGGTAAACAGTCCTTGGTCCGAACCGACCCATTTCAAAAGAATGATCAGCCATCCTGTACTGGGGCCTTAAGAATATCGAGATAAAATGTAGCATTATCACGTCTGAAATAATGAAGCTTTATTTAAGTGTACCTTAGAATTTTTACAATCGACCAGTAGTTCATCATCATCAATTATTGGATGGGGGTTTAAATTTAAAAAAAAATGTTTAGTGCTCACGGTCATTGAAGAACCTATGGTACCTACCTACATAGTATCAAGTTAATTCATTGAAGAAATAAAAAGTTTCATTCAAACTCGGATTCCCTTTTTTACCCCTTTAGAGTGGAATTTTCAAAAATCCTTTATTTCGCTCTCGGGAACTTTTCGATTGTGTGTGAATAATGGCACCTATAGATTTGTTCAGTACGATTCGTAGCATAACTGAGCTCACATACGCGATTGCGTCCAGAGGTCTACCACGTAACGTAACTTTATGGATAAGAACTTCATACGTTTTTTGGAACTTTAAGTCGATTTTACTTATAAATATGTAGTTTAAAAAACTATAAAAAACACACTTTTATAGGAACAGACTTAAAAGTACAAAATAACCGTCTATTCAGTAACTGAAATTAAACAACGTGGTGCGCGTTGTCAATATTAAGTACTTGTATGCATGCTTTGCAAAGGGCGCACCACGCTTTTTAATTTCAGTTACTGAATAGACGGTTATTTTGTACTTTTAAGTCTGTTCCTATAAAAGTGTGTTTTTTATAGTTTTTTAAACTACATATTAATTTTTTACTTTTTAGTTTAACAAATGGCAAGCTATGGATGGGGATGGTAATCACTTTCACAGTCCATTCATGTGTCTGCCCACCCCGTAAACATTATAACTCAAAGGCATGATTGTATGTATTTAGTTTTACAAATTCAAGTGGAGTCTATTAGTTACCAGATGCGCGAGCCGTACCCTTACTTCCTTCCTGCTCCATCATCTGACCCTCACCACCAAGTGTAGCGAATAGGTCTCATCAGAACGACACAAATGAGCCCAAACTCGAGGGGTTTCCTAGTGGTCATTAAGGAGTGCCACTGACTTCCTCTTTGCTCCATCATCAGACCCACACAACGAAGTGTAGCGAATAGGTCACATCAGAACGAAACAAATGAACCAAAAGTCGAAGGGTTTCCTATTGGCCATTAAGGAGTGCCACTGGCTTCCTCCCAGCTTCATCATCAGACCCTCGCCACCAAGTGTAGCGAATAGATCTCGTCTGAACTAAAAAAATGAGCCTAAACTCGAAGAGTTCTCTTGAGGTCATTAAGGAGTTTCACTGGGTCCTCCCAGCTCTATCATCAGACCCTCACCACCAAGTGTAACGAATAGGTCTTATCAAAACGAAACAAATGTGCCCAAACTCGAGGAGTTTCCTATTGGTCAATAAGGAGTGTCACTGGCTTCCTTCCTGTTCCGTCCTCAGACCCTCACCACCAAGTGTAACGAATAGGTCTTATCAAAACGAAACAAATGAGCCCAAACTCGAGGAGTTTCCTATTGGTCATTAAGGAGTGTCACTGGCCTCCTTCCTGCTCCATCGTCAGACCCTCACCACCAAGTGTAGTGAATAGATCTCATCAGAACGAAACAAACGAGCCAGAACTCGACGTGTTTCCTATTGGTCATTAAGGAGTGCCACTGACTTCCTCCCTGCTCCATCATCAGACACTCACCACCAAGTGCAGCTAGTAAGTCTCGTCAGAACGAAACAACAATTAGAAGATGTTGTAGAGAATAAAAGATTGTTTCAGCACTTGGAAAGTTGTTTTATCAAATATTGTAACTGGAACTGTTACTATAATTAATTAATTGGCTATTTAATAGTTATTACATTTCACTTATAAATTTTTGGTACGCTAGCTCGCACGCGAGCTCTGTTCAGCTTGATTGTTCTGGTAGGACTGAATCATAATGCTGAATAGGGCACGTGGAGCGAAGAATTTGTATTTGAATTACGAAAGAACAGTGGTACAGCATAAAATTGATGGCCAGTACGTAAAACTATTAAACTTTCCAGCCATTATGGAATTTCTAACCATCCATAATGACTGGAACGAAACGGCATCGTTACAAATGTTTTGGCTTTTTCGTATTTATCCCAAAATGTTTAAAAAATAAATGTCCACCCGTGCGAAGCCGGGGCGAGCCGCTAGTTCTCTCTATGCCCAGCACCGAAAACGGGACAACCTGTATACACATCTTTTCGTAACCAAAATATATATTTCGTATGTTAAGATAGTATCTTAACATGCAAAATATATATTTCCGTATCTTAACATACGAAATATATATTTTCCGTATCGCTTAGCATCTTAAGATACTTAATATGAAAATATATGTTATCTTCGTCGTGTGTGATGGTCCATTGAATTATATGGCGAGCGATATTCTATGTTATGATAAAATATTATAGTATCTTCACCGTCTGTGACGACCTAGTTCAGAATACAAAAATTACCTGCTGAACGTTTGCTGGTTGATTTTTAAAAATCAGTATCAGCATAAATCCGTGTATATTGTTTGTAGCACTCGTTTTTTTTTTCAAAATGCAAACTGCATACTCTTGCATTTTTTGGGAGAAGCCAGTCTGCTCTTCCTATATTTTCAACCACCTCAATTTTAAATCGAAGTCTGACGGAAAGCTGAAAATTAAACATATTGTTTTTAAATTAAAGGTAAAGCATTAGAAATAAGCTAATTTGCTGAGGGGTGGGAGGGGTGGGGTACAACCCCCCTCCTGCAACCCCCATCTCCCGGAGATGCGTAGTTTTCGAGAAATATTTTTTTTTGTAAACATAACCTCAAAACAAAAAATTTGCAGAAGGGAGGCTAAAACCGGTGGGGAAAGGGGAAAGAGAATGTAAAAAAACGTCGCACATACAAAAACGTCGTTTCTGGCGCTTCGCTCGCTCGGCTCGCGCGTTTTTGGTCACCATAGTAACCTAACCTAACCTAATGAACTCTTAAGGAATTTATATTACAACAGGAAGGTGCACTCCGTATTTCTGTGTATTTAAAAATACACTTTAACTTGAAAAGATAAGGTTTATATTTCAATACAAAATGTCAACGGTCCAGCTGAGACCGCAAGAACGAGGTGAGGGTGTCCCTTTCTTTCAAATTGCCAGCACTCTTAAATAACAGGTTTAGTAGATTTATGGTACACAACTTTCGTTATGAAAATAAAATTTTCGCTTCGTATAATTTTTAGTCAATAGAAAACATCGTATATTAATTTAGGTATTAGCGTATTATGCATAAAAATGTATCAGGTCGTTCAAGTTTTTTACGGCTTATCCTAGAAAAAAATTGAATGATAGATTTCAGAATTTTAAAGTGGCAACATGACAAGCTGAATGACATCTTCCGTCTTCGTTGTGTCAAGTTGGTTATGCGTAAATATTTTGCCTTGTGGTGGTGTTTTTTGCAATATCGTGAAAAGGTGTTGCGTTAATAATTATGGGCTGTGGAAATGAAACATTTGCTGGTTGCAATATTTCTTTTCACAGGTGAGATAGAATTTATTGAAAATGACACGAGTTCTTACTATGGAACAATTAGGGTGACAACAAATTTCCTTTTCTTTTCATTTGATTCTATAAAACGTTTATACCTAAAATTATTGTCTGATTCGTATCTTACAATTTTATTCAGTAATGTTTTGTTAAACATCTGTGTAACAATAAACTATTATTATGATTTATTTCTTTTATTTACTGGCACCTATTTCCTGGCATCCCTACTAGTTTAAAGTCGGAAACACACTTCTGCGGTGTGGCGCAACGCCAGAATGTCTGTTTCATGCACTTAGTATGGACGCGACAGAGACAGAAAGAGTTGCGCCACACTGCATAAGTGTGTTTCTAACCATATACCTTGGTACTATTTTATACAGGCTGACGGGGAAACTCGACCTATTTCTTGAAAGGGGTTATACTAGAGGTCATTAGCAACAAATTAAGTCCAGTGAACCAGGGGTCAAAACTAGATGGTTACCGAGCTGTGACGGTTTTTCGATTTCTTAAAATTTTTCTGAATTGTTACCAAAAATCATTGATTGTGAATAAACTACTCTACTCTTAACATTGAATCAATACTTTTCTGAAAGCTGAATAATTAGTGATCATTTAAAAAAAAACTTACATAATCTCAGAAATAAAAGATTTTTAGTAACAATAATTTTTATTTTTTGCATTTTTCTCCAACTTCGCCCTAAATTATTGGAAAAAAACTGTATGGAAGTTGGCGTACAAATAAGTAAAATGTCTAACTAGTTTCATAAGCTTTCCAAAAGGGTACAAAAATTATTAGGTTACTTAGCTGTTTTAAAAAAAATCAACAAAAGAGCGCAGTAGGGCAATTTTCCTTTTAAATTTTAAATTTAATTCAGCCCAAAAAGTGGCGAAGCGATGGCTGGCTTATGCGTCATGCTCGTGAACGAGTGCTGCCAGTGGAAATGGGTCTGCTCTTCTCTGCTTGCCTTAAATGTGTTTTTTTTGTTTTTATTTCTAATGCGGTGGTGGCGTGTGACCGTGTGAGGCGGGTCGTTACGTTCCCTAAAATATGGTTAAGCGAAGCGATGGCTGGCTCATTCGTCAAGCTCGTGAATGAGTGCTGCCAGTGGGAATGGCCAAATGGGGCCGGAGAATTAGGTATATAAGTAGAGAATAATTATTACCGACGTCGGCGTCGGTGGCACTGACTGTTTATCAGAGGTCACCAGTCGTAGGCACGCCGGATGTCGATGCGAGTCGGTGCGACCGTATACGCTGCACGGGCCTTTACGTGATGCCACGAACATCCAAGTTGTTAGTATTGTTAATCTAGTATGTTATTTAATACATCCGTGTTACGTAAATATTCGAATGCTATCGTATTTTAAAAATAAAATATCCTATAAGTATTCAATATTCTGAAAATTTATTCATGGATCAAATTTCATCAAAATCGGTTCACTACACGAAGCGTGAAAGCAAAACCGAAAACCACTTTCGCATTTATAATTTTAACCAATTATAACAAATTGTAAAAAAAACAAGTCTTTTCTTTTAAAACTTATGGTCACCCTAACGGCCTAGACACGAACATGCGCGACGGCGGTGGCGACGAGCGAATTGCGTATCAGTTGGTGCGTCTCATTGACTTATTTGATTAGACGTCTTGTCGCGAGCGCGCAATGATTCCGCAATTCGCTCGTCGCCGCCCGCCGCCCGTCGCGCATGTTCGTGGCCAGGTCGTAATGGAATAGAGTGAGATAAACTGACCTCGTTCTGACTATCTCATTAGGACCGTTTTTTAGCAGCAGTGCACCTTCCTGTTGTACGTAGTACTTATAAATTCCTTGTGAACTCTATAGGCTTTTTCATGGTATTTTTATGACTGTAGACCACAGACTGTAGTGTTTTCATGGAGCTAGACTTAATACTGAGGTAACTGGAGAATGCAGTACTAACACTTTTTTGTGACCACAAATTACCAGGAATGCGTGCTCTTCAAAGTATTTACTGTTAGATTTATCAAAACTAGCCTTTATTACAATGACATGAGAACTATCCTATACGCAAAACCCGAAACGAGCCGAGCGAGTGGGCTGTAACTGTACTGTACAGTTTATCCCTGTCTAACGATGACTTTAAATAAATAAATAAATAAATAAATAACTTCTTACATTCACACCAATTATCTAAGCCCATGTTAATTTCATTAAGAAACTGTATCATGGAAAACTTGATAATGGATAAATATATACTTAAATACTTTTTTTTGTAAATAAATACTTAATATACATAGTAAACACCCAGACCAAGACAAATAGACATGTTCATGCACACAAATATTTGTCTTGTTCGGGAATCGAACCCGAGACCACTGGCGCAGAAGGTGGGTAGCCTACCTCTGCGCCAAATCGGTCGTCTTTAGATTGCCACCTTTAATTAATTTTTCGAATTTAGAAGAAAAAAAAAGTATTCACAGATTGCGTGCCTTTCACGATCTTCTGGTAATCTGAAAAAGAATTTAATGACTTAAAAAAAATAACCTTTCTATAAATACTGCTGGGGCGCTAGATAGGGTAGGTAGGTAGGTATCCTACTTCCTACTTATTAATATTATAAATGTGAAAGTTTAGATGTTTGGATGTTTGTATGTTTGTTACTCAATCACGCCAAAGCGGCTGAACGGATTGACTGGCGAGGAGCATAGGCTACTTTTTATCCCGGAAAAATATCACATTCCCACGGGATAACGTCGTGTAGTTCACGCGGGCGAAGCCGCAGGCGGAGAGCTAGTACCGAAATAAAAAGCACCACGCCGCGCAAATAATTGTTTTAAATGGTTGAAAACGGTTTTTTTGTCTTTGCCTGACTGGTTTAAAACGTTTTAAAACGGTTTCACATGACATGTACATACGACGTCCGTTTTGTATTTCGTGTTTTTAACCGACTTCAAAAAAAGGAGGAGGTTATCAATTCGACGGTTTTTTTTTTTTTTTGTTATTTTTTTTTATGTGTGTAACCTCAGAACTTTTTAGTTAATGAACCGATTTGTATTTTTATTTAAAAGGTGACGCTTGTCGCGTGGTTCCATTCAAATTTCATTAAGATCTGACAAGAAGTTCAGGAGTTATCCTGAATAATGTGTATTTTTTTTTTCGAAAGTTGGTAGGTACTTCTGACCTGATCTTATTTTCACCAAGTTAGGACCAGGAGATGAAATCCTAGGAAAATTGAGAGAAATTCTTAAATGTAGGCAAGCCTTATATGCGTTCCACTTATTTTTTAAGTTAGTCAAGTGTGCATCTGGTAGTCATCATTTCATAGTGATGAGCTGGTGATGGAAGCTACAACTCCTTAACGGTTAGGAGCTGGAGAATATTTCTTTAAGTATTAGGCTAAGGCCGCACAGCGATTTTTTAATCGCGCGATTAAAAATTCGCGCGATTTTTTAATCGTGAATTTTTTGCTACCACGCACTGCGATAAAAAAATCGTGAAATACACGAACTACAGTGTTGCCAGATTACGAACGTCTGGCTTTCCCCCAGATCTCTCTGAAATCCCCCAAAATACTAGTATAAAAAGGTATTGTCTTGTTTTTCATAATATTCCTTGTAATACCCTAATTTCAATTGCATTTATGATCCTTGGTCTTAATATTCGTTAGCACTATTCTTATTTTTACTAATAACTCATTGTACCTATAATCATTTAGTAGCAATAACTCTCTAGGAGACGGGCAGCAGCGCCTCCTGAAACACCAGGCCATACTGCAATAATCCCCGGGGTAAGATCCGGCTACCAACACCGACGATTTGACCTGGCAACCTACAACACGCGTACACTAAGGCTCGACGCGAAGCTAATAGGGTTGGAAGAGGCAACTAGTAAGATAGGGCGTTTGTGCACTACACTGAATTTTACCGATCCGGCGATCCGTTTTTTTCCGGACCGATATGGCAGCCATGAAAAACATATGGGCGCTTGTGCACCACACTGAATTTTACCGTCCGTCATTTTACTTTTCCCCATTCCGGACCGTTTTTTTCCGTTCCGAGATGACGGCAATGAAAAACATATGTACGCTTGTGCACTACACTGAATTTTACCGTCCGGAAAAAAACGGATGGTTCTATTTTAATCATAAATCACTACATAGTATAAAACAAAGTCGCTTCCCGTCTGTCTGTCCCTATATATGTTTAAATCTTTATAACTACGAAACAGATTATCATGCGGTTTTCACTAATAGGTAGCGTAGTTCTTCAGGAAGGTTTTAATATATAATTTATGAAAGTTTTGTGTAAATTGGTAGAAATATAACGATAATTGTCGAAAGTGCCGGCAAACGGCAAGCCGCCCAGTAGCTTTCAGCAAAAACGCTGCCTAATCCTTTCGAGGTTTAAAAAAATAATGCATGTTGGGATATTCCTCTTCTATAGATCTACAAAAAAATCCGCGATAGCATATGTCTATCTTTTAAGGATAGCATATTATAGCCATATTATCCCTTAAATATGGTTATGAACAATGCGGTAATTTGGAAAGCTATTTAAACGGTTACAGTAGTAACCCTTATCAATCTAAATACGTTAGTTGCTTTAAGCATTTCATGCACATTATTTTACTCTTTTACACCATATAATTTAGATTAATATCTTAGGAGTTATCGCAAATAAAAGAACGCACGCCAAAATAAATTCAAGCGCCTTTCTCGATTGACGACCGATTTGGCGCAGGAGTAGGCTACCCACCTTCTGCGCCAGTGGTCTCGGGTTCGATTCCCGAACAAGAAAAATATTTGTGTGCATGAACATGTCTATTTGTCTTGGTCTGGGTGTTAACTATGTATAAGTTGTATGTATATACAAACAAAAAGTATTTAAGTATATAGGTATTTATCCGTTATCAAGTTTTCCATGATACAGTTTGGGCTTAGATAATTGGTGTGAATGTAAGAAGTTATTTATTTTTTATTATTATTATTATTTCTCACCAATAACACGTAATATATCTAGCACCAAAAATATGGATTTTGAAATTATTGTTTGTCTGTCTGTTGTCCGTGTTTCACGCAAAAACTACTAAGCGGATTTTTATGAAACTTTTTTGTTATATAGCTAGCTGTAGACATTCGATAGTAGTTAAAAATAATTTTTCATCAAGCCTCAATTAATTGTGATTTCGGTAAAATGACCCTGTCAGGTACCTTTCACTGATAAGAGGATGAACCCAAAATTCTTTCTGTCTCCTACGTCTTCGTACATTAAGCAATAAAGCAAGTAATTGCCGACGTTCCAAGGAACTCATTATTCCTCTCGTTTAAAACGCGTCCGTAGAGTGTAGTTTCAAAGAGATCACTGCGCTGCCCCGGCCAGTAAAAAACCGGACAAGTGCACAAGCCTATCATCCGTGTTTTTCATGCCACGCCGGTCCGTAAAAACACGGACCGCCGGATCGGTAAAATTCAGTGTAGTGCACAAACGCCCTTACATTGGGATATCATTGGGTTATCTGAAGTCCGAAGAAAGGGGTAGGACTCGATTATCCTGCAATCCGGTAACTTACTATACCACCGGGAGGTCGAACAACAGTCCCTAGGTGGTGTCGGGTTCATCGTCCACAAGTTCCTTGTCAACAACGTGATAACCATCGGAAGTGTCTCGAGCAGGGTAGCATACCTACCTAATACTCAGAAAATCGAAACGACATTATCTGAATGTCATTCAGGTCTGCGCTCCGACCTCGATTCGATACACGACGATGTCGAAGTGGAGGCTATGTATGAGGAGATCTCTAAAGCCATGCATAACTATAAAGCCATTAAATTAACACGGTTATGATGGGGGATTTTAATGCAAAGCTGGGGCAACGCTGCGGTGATGAGTTGAGAGTGGGGCAATTTGGATTTGGGCAACGGAACAAAAGGGGCCAGATGCTGGCAGACTTCATGGAGAGGGAGAACTCCTTCTGTAAGAAGCCCGTAAGCCGCAAATGGACCTGGATTAGTCCCGAAGGTAAAGTCGAGATCGATTTTACCATGTCGACAAAGAAGAACATATTCAATGATGTCATTGTGATCAACGCTGTTAAGACAGGAAGCGATCACCGCATGGTCAGAGGCACATTGAATTTCAACGTCAAGCTTGAAAGATCGCGACTGATAAAATCCACGCTTCGATACCGGCTTAAATTTAAAACCCCGAGTAATCAATCAATTAATGCAGTAATCGATCAATAAATACTTTTCCTAACACAGAAAATTATATTTTTTTAAATCTTTTTGATAAAATCATTCCTCACTAGAAATATTAAAATTCCAAAATTTAGAAAGAATCTCCTCATTCTGGCATCACTAGGCTGACTGGCTGTTTTGTGTATGTGTGCGTAGCATGCGTGCATGTGTGAGTAGTATAGTCACAGGATAAGAAGAAGCAGTAGAATAGCGCTCCATAGCCATAGTGCGACATGGAGCTTTTCGGCAGATTTCTCCGTCAGGGTGGTTGTCTCCATCCGATAGGTGAAGAAGGCAAGACACATTGATTGAAAACCTTTGTCTTGAGATAAAGATACATTGAAAAATGGAAAATGAAGTATTTAGAAAAAATCGACCCGTCTCACAACCAGCTCCGATGGGACTCGAACCCACGACCTTTCGCTATCCGGGCGACTGCTCTAACCACTGAGCTACGGAGTCGTTAAACGACATTTTTCAATAATAAAAATTGCATTGTGAATGCAAAGAAATAAAAATTTAAATAACATAAAGATACACTTTGTGTTTTTTGTAGATTAGTTTCGAGCTTGTTTGGAGTTCTTCTCTTGTTATTTCAAAAAATGTTATGTTGGGTGTGTTTTATGACAATTTAGACATCCATCAGCATCATCATGTCAGCCGAACGATGCCCACTGCTGGGCATAGGCCTCTCCCAAGGATCTCCACAACGATCGGGTCCTGCGCTGCCCGCATCCAGCGGCTTCCCGCGACCTTGACCAGATCGTCGGTCCACCTTGTAGGGGGCCTGCTCACGGAACGTCTTCCGGTACGCGGTCGCCATTCGAGAACATTTCCGCCCCAACGACCATCGGTTCTCTGGGCTATGTGTCCCGCCCACTGCCACTTCAATTATGCAATCCTTCGAGCGATGTCGGCTGTTTTAGTTCTCCTGCGGATCTCATTATTTCTGATTCGATCGAGCAGGGAAATACCAAGCATCGCTCTCTCCATTGCTCGCTGGGTGACTTTGAACCTTCTTGTGAGACCCATAGTAAAAGACCACGTTTTACTACCATAGGTCATTACTGGTAACACACACTGGTAAAAGACTTTCGTCTTGAGACATTGAGGTATTTCGGACGCAAATATATGCCGGAACTTCCCTAACGCTGCCCATCCGAGCTGGATTCGACGAGAGATCTCTTTCTCAAAGTTAGACTTACCTAACTGGACCGTCGTCTGTCCCAGGTAAACATAGTGGTCGACAACTTCGAGTGTAATGTTCCCAACATTAACTGGAGCAGGTGCAACATGGGCATTGGACATAATTTTCGTCTTATCCATGTTCATCTTAAGACTCACTCTTTGAGAAGCATTACTGAGATCTTCGAGCATTGTGTTCAGGTCTTCCAAGGTCTCAGCCATAACAACGGTTTGCCGATGATGTAGTTCATCATCGGCAAACCGTAGGTGTGTTAGGTACTCGCCATTGATGCCGCATCCTTTCCAGTCCAGAAGCTTAAAAATATCCTCCAACGCAGCTGTGAACAGTTTCGGAGAGATGACGTCTCCCTGTCTCACACCTCGCTGTAGTTGGATAGGATTAGAGCTCTGGTTCTGTAATCGGACCGACATGGTGGCGTTTTGGTATAAGTACCACAGCACCACAGTTAGATTTTTTGTTTGTTTGTAATGCCTAAACTCAATAAACCTACTGGACTGATTTTCAAGGCTTTATAATTTCTGATTGACATGAATATATTTTAACACGATATTCCTACGAAAATGGGTACCACGTAAAACACCGTGGAGTCCGTAAGAATAAAATAGTTTCCAAACTATTAAGAATTAAACTTGAAAGTAAAAAACATACTTTATTTTAAAGCTATATTTCACCCGCGGCTTCACTCACTCGAGTTAGACTCGAAATAACGGAGTTCACTCGTTAGATCTTTTTTTTATTAACAACTAGTGGCTTCTTTGCGGTTTTACCCGCGTAGTACTCGTTCCCGTGGGATATCTGGATAAAATATAGCTTATGCCACTCGGGAAGAATGTAGCGTTCTACTGGTGAAAGAATTTTCAAAATCGGTCCAGTATTTGAATTTATTCGTTACAAACAAAAATACATATCTTTTCTCTTTGAGATTTTAAATAATTTTATGCATTCACAATGCAATTTCTGTAAGTACTTATAGGAAAAATGTGATAGTAAAAAACCAGGACCCCTATAAGTATATTCCGCCTGAAAGCTACTTATAGGGAGCCTGGTTTTTTACTATCACATTTTTCCTATATCTTTTCTCTTTATAATATTAGTATGGATATTCTTTCCTATTTCTCTATACAAACGTTTGACCCCGTTTCCATCGATCTCGAATTTTGAGAAATACATTCCTAGCAGATGCCTAGGTATAATACTTAACTATCTGCAATCTGCATGCCAAACTTCAACGCAATCCATTCAGTGACTTGAGCTTAGCGTCGATAGATCAGTCAGTAACGGTTGTTACCTTTAATATTATGTCGTAGGATGAATGGATTAATCGATTTTTGTGAAAATACTAGATTTTGGAAAAACTCGGATAGTTACACAATGATTTAATACCCTAAACCCTATTTACCCTTTATTAAGTAAGATTGAGAAATGTCATAATCTATGTCTATATATCCGGTTTTTCGCAAAATTCTTAGTAAATTGTAAATTAAACTATGCAGAAAACTGACATTTTCAAGGCACGTACAGTCACGAGCAATAATTATGTATACAACACAGAACTTTGTCACATTGAAGCGTTCCGAAAGAAAACGATCAGTGTCACAGAACTTCACAGAAGTCATTCAATATTGTAATATGACACAGTCCTATGTTGTATACATATTATTGCTCGTGATTGTACATACCTACCATTAATGTCATGTAATTTTTACTTATTTACTTCAAAGTTTAAATATACAGATAGTTAATATTTAAAAATGAAAAAAAAAACAATCCTGTATTATATAACTTTTACCCGGTAGCGACAGAATATATTTTAGAAATGGGCACGCCTCCCGCCGGGTTAAGACGCGCGATTATTTCACAGCAAACAGCGATTTTTTATTCGCGCGATTTTTAAATCGCGAGTGCGTGTACCTACATACAATTCCATGTGTTACAAAATCGCGATTTTTAATCGCGCGAATTTTAATCGCTGTGCGGGCTTACGCTTAATCGTACGTATTGACCAATAGTTATATTCTTTCAGGTTATTAGGGTAAGCTGATGATGAGAGGTGAAACTTCTCAACAGTTAGGAGTTATATGATGTTTTATAAATACCATATGCACGAATGGATCTTCAGTTGTATTCTTTCACCTTATCTAAGTAGCTAAAGATGGAAAGCAGAATTCCGTAACGGATAGGATATTTACAACAATTTATCATGTAACTAGCTTAAGAAACTACATGGTGATTATTAATTACCATGTAGTTTCTTAAGCTACGATTATTTACACTAAAAATCGAAAAATAAAACGTTTTAAAAAAAAATGTAACCGCCTTCAAAAAGGATCTTCAAACAAAAATTAACAAACACTAAAAAACGAAAAAAAAAATAAGATTTTTTAATTCAAAGGACGATGATACGTGACTTTTTCTAATTTATCTTGGTACTTACTGAACTGTTTGAAGTCGGTGCCAAGCCAAAAAGAATAAGAACGAAATATACTGAGTGAAACAACAAACATATTAAAAAAAAACCCGGTCCCAAGCGCGAGGTGTAGGACGTATTCACCTCAATACCTATTAGACGGCACCGACTTCAAACAGTACAGTAAGTACCAAGATAAATTAGAAAAAGTCACGTATCATCGTCCTTTGAATTAAAAAATCTTATTATTTTTTTCGTTTTTTGGTGTTTGTTAACTAATTTTTGTTTGAAGATCCTTTTTAAAGGCGGTTACATTTTTTTTAAAAACGTTTTATTTTTTGGTATTATGTGCTCAGCCAGAGTACGATGAAACATTAAATTCAAAAGTTAAATATTTCAAAATAACATCGATGCAACTAAGAAATAGGAAAGAGCGCTTACCTGAACTATTAAATCTGAAGTAAAGTATAAAGTAAGTAGGTAGGTAGTATGTAGATAAACAAAATTAATCACTTAGGACACAAAACGGATTCAATCAGTGTTGCCAGTGGCCAATAGTCAAAAGTAACACAAGACGGCTCAAAAAGTAACATTTTCATGACAAAAGTACCTAACATTTTGTTATTTTATGTAGAAAACGACTGTGACTGTAATATTACAATTACACACAAAAAAAATTTTTTTATGAAGATTTCGAATGCCCTGCCAAAAACGAACTAAAAAGTTAAATAACAGTGTCATTGCAGTCGGGGGACCGTTTTAGGGAACTGACTGCAATGACACTTACCTACTATTTAACTTTTTAGTTCATTTTTGGCATTTCAGTCGTGTTTTTTTATTTATTTTTTCACACATTTTAGTGACAAATTATAGTTTTGGAATGTGCTCCAAGTGATTACTTTCTCTGTGATGTGCTCATCAAGGCCTTTCATTTGATGCCCATATTGTAATAATAGAAAAAAAAACACGTTTGAAAGTGGTGTCGTACAATTTTGTAAGTATACAAAATAAACAGAACTTATTTCAGTTGCAAACAGGGGGGCTACCGGCTAAGAAATATGGATATGGGTATGGGCTTCAACTGTCATTTGAATTCGTAATCTTGATAGATTTTTGCTGCTTTGTTATGTTGAACGTTGCTAGCTAGTTATCGTTATACCCGACGTCACAAAACAAGGAACTGATAGCGGCTATTTTCTTTATAAAATTGACAAAGTTCCCAAAAACGTATGAAGTTCATACCCATAAAGTTATGCGGTAGCCCCAATGACGTTATCATTGGGTAGCCCCCCTGATTCTCTAAACATTTACATAAAACCATGATAAAACCATAAAACTTTTACTTACTATAAGTAATGTTAGTTAACTTGTGTGTGTGTACAAGTCAACACACGACAAACAAACCAAACCAACCACTTTAAACATTTAAAATATATTCTACTACTCGATCGACTTCAACCAAACAAAGTTCACAAAACGAATTGAGTTTAAAAAACTGTAATAAATAACAAACTTTGATCTGTCTTCGATCGAAGTTCATGCTGTGCGACTATGTTACTAATTCTTCAAGTGTGAGAAAGAGATAGAAAATAAAACGACGGCTCAAAATCAAGTACACAAATGAAAACTTCCTTTGGTGCGTTCCATTTCACGATTATTTTTTCTTTGCTGGAAAGTAGTTGAATATTTTTTATTAAGCCCTAAAAGTAACGTAAATGTAACATTTTGAGTCGTGTAACATGGAGGTAACATGAAAGGGTCAAAAGTAACATAAAATGTTACATAAGTAACATTCTGGCAACGCTGGATTCAATAAAACACAATGACATGTTTTCAAACGTAGATAGCCGCTGTTTATGGGTGATCTGATCACCGTAGTCTGCGAAAAAAGCGGCTGGTCAGCGGCTGGCTGACTACGATAACAACGACCACGACACGACCGTGTCAACTGTCAACGTTCGTATTATTTTATTGTTTAAAAATGGTGAGAACTTGCATCATTAATTTTGGCAAATATCACGCGTTTTTTTCCCACCAGAAACAGTGTGAAATTGCGAGAAAGCATAATTAAATTAGGTAATACAATGTTTCTTTACTAAAATATAGCCAAATTCTACACAAAAATACGCTATTCAAAAATGTCACGTACCTACGTAACATGGAGAGGGGGGGCCGAAAAATCGCAAATATCGCCTCACGTTATTTATGGACGCCTCCTAATGATAAAAATGAGAATAATAAGAATAATAATTGACCTTTGAAATTTGTGATTGACGTTTAAAAGAATAAAACAATGTTTTGTAAGTTAATATCGTTTTATTGTTTTGTGTACCTACTTACCTATCAGTGGGAAAAGAAAACCGTTGTGGGAAAGGAGGGCGCTGGTGTGCTTAATTTACCTCTTCCGTTTATCAAACAACACTATATCGCATCTGTAGCATTGATAAGCTTTTGACCACTATTGTTAGTTTACGGCTCAACTTTACTCCCCACCAGTAAGTAACCAGGGAATATCCGTAAATAGGCGACAGTATGGTCACTCACATGTCACTGTGATGTCAATGTCACTCATCGTTGAAAGAGACAAAATGAACACTGAGTAATCTCTCGCTCGGCACAGTTTTTTCACAACAGCGCATTCCTGTTTATGTAATACTTCCATGCAAATTACACAGTGGCTGTCTTCTGTCTCACCCAAAGATATTATAATATAACAAGATTGCGCACTCATGAGTTACAGCCGAGCCGAGCGAGATAGGCCTATTATGGTGTGCGTCCCTCTCTAATGAGAGAGACGTGAGTGACTACACGATTTGGTTTTTTCGAGGACAATTTATAGATAACCAGACTTGGCTGACGTAGGATTCGAACACCACGCTTCCTAAGGAGCTCTTGTAGCTAAAAAAACATACATTTAAACATCCGAACTCACTTTCTATAATATCAGTTGTAAAAGATGTACTCTTGCTGGGATCTTGCTAATGAATAAAAGAAGAAACTGATAGTTGTGTGCTGTGCAGGTGTGAGAGCTCAATTGGTTAAGACACTACAACATCAGTTTTAATCCCCCCTCTCTTCTTAAAAAAAGTATTAGAATAATAATAATTCTAATCTTAATGACCCCAATGTTTGGCTGTTTGTTGTGATCGACTAAATGGTTAGGACACTACGTTGTGTAATTTTTTGTTTCAGTATCCCATAGTTAGGTTCTTTTTAATAAGGTATGTTCAAAGTACAATGATAACAGAGACGCTTAATCTTATAGCTAATTACCTAAAGCAAGCTGAAATGAATTATAAATATATAAATACAAATAAATAAATAAATAGTGTTAATTAAGCATGACAGTGGAAAATAGTTATATTTTAAATAGGTAAAGAAAGAGTTAAGTGTAAATAAGTATAGTGTTTGTGGATAGGAATTTTAGGATAAGGATAGGGTATAGTGAATCTAGGCCCAGGCTAATACCCTGATGGCTTGTGGCCCAGGGCATTGCCCTGGGGAGCTACGTCCAACCTCCCCTCTAGCTCTTTCCGGTCCCAGTCCAACGCAAACGAGGCGCTCAAGTATACTTAAGCACAACAGTGGTGCAGCAAAAGAGAGTATAAGGCAAAGGAATGTGAAAACCCAGTTTCAACAATCGGTTAAATGGAAAAACATCCAGTTTAACAAATGCCCACTCCAGTTACTGCCACCAAGTACTCATAAACAGATATTTCATATGCAATTCTTAGAGCGTCTATTCAGAACATATCTAAGAAATTACAGTGTTATGCATTGTCGGATTGCGTACAATCAGGACAAAGATGTAATGCGTCACAATCTGAGCATGAAGAGGATGGCGTAGCCAGAACCTTTCAGAAATGTCTCTCCTTCCACCGGAGTGGAGATCTTGGAGGCAAGTCCTACTTGTCTGGGACGCAGATCCTATAGCCTTCAGCCAGAAGGGAACTGTATAGTGTGCGGGTCTCGGCAAATGCAGAGGTGAACTGTCTACATAGGGCTTACTTCACCAAGATATCCTCCTCTGAATAGTCTCAGGATCGTAGGACAGAGCTCGACTACTCAAGCAAAAGACAGGGTGTTTCACAACGCATAGCGGAGAGAAGAAGAATAAAGATTATAGTGACTCGACGAATCAAGCCACTTGTTGTATAGTTTTATGTAGTGTGTATGCTTGTGTAGGCATATCTGTTATGAGACTCAGCGCTCAGCACATGAAATGGCATCCATCAAAGAGGATATTATGTTCAAATCCATGTTGAACAAATAAATAGTTATATTATATTTCAAATATAAACTGGGTCTTCTCAAATGAGAGGTAGGGTTTGGATAAGACAATATTAAATTGTCAGGAGTTAAATAAAACACTTTGCACAGTATTCATTTACTCAACCAACCGTGTACCAATGCTATGAGTTTCCCATGGTGTGAAAATTAAGTCAGAGACTTATGTGTGATCCAACATATGGCTTCAATATAAAGAAACACAGGAGGACTTTTGTCTTTAATTGGTTTTACCCAACAGTTATGAACCGAAAGGTATCACAAATCAAAAACGGTAATCCGGATATCGACAAAGCCAGGAAACCAACAGGACATCTGGTAAGGTGAATGACCAACAATCGTGCGAATCAGGCTGTGGGTGGAGTCCTTAATAGTGCGTTGTCCCCAAGCCGCTCGGCTCGTAAGATTACACTACTAAGGGTCCAAGCAAACATCCAGACGACACCATAATTGGCCAAATTAGTGTAAAATGACACTAAGGCATTTGACCAATCAATATACCATGATCAGCCAACGGCCCGTAGTGTGATTTAGTAGATACACAGCCTCAAATCCTAACGCGGTCTTTAGACTTTGGAACTTGAGGAGTGTTTACCGTACTACCAAAACGATATCCATGAGAGGCCCTATAGTAAAACACATTTTGTTGAAGTCATATTCTGATCACCCATAGTCCATTAAAGACTATAAGTTACTTTAGAAATCACCATCAACTCACAACAAATTCCACAACATCTCATCACTGTAGCCAGACGTCAACCAGAAAACTAGGTGAGTCAGACCACAACGGCAAGTTACCTCACTCTTCGAGCTTCAAGCCAGCGGTAAAGCTTCAATCTATCCACTCTAGAGCTACATAAAACAACCATTACCTGAGTTGTGTATGGATAGTGTGAACTGATGTAAGTATGTGTCTGTATAATATAAATATTAATACAGTAAAATAAATCATACATAAGTATGATAAAATAGCTTTTGTATGAAAGGCTACGGTCTCTCTATAGAATCTGTGATGGAATTATAGTCAAAATTAGACTATAAAAGTTAATTATGAGAGTAGAACAGCAGCCTGTTCACACAACAGCTGTAATAAATAAATAAACATGGTTTGGATGAGGCGCTGTAGAATTCCATATATCAAGACTTTGATACTGATCAGGATGAGAGGTCATGTTCAAATAATATCAGGTTTAACTAGTTAGAGTCTAGTAGAGACTTCTGACATAAAAGTTTCACTCTTGTGAAGATAAAAACCTCTTTTCCAATTTCAGTATCAATACATATAAACAGAATTCTACTTGCACAGACATGCAAGCAAATGATAATATAAGATGAGGGCAGATCTTACAAGTACTAGAACTTGTCTATCAGACATTGTGCCAAGCTTCAGCTTTGAAACTTCTGAAAGTTTCAGGAATCAATTTACTGGGACAGAGAGTATCTGTTTCCAAGGAATTTAGTACTGAAACTATAGCTAAAGTCTGACATCCAAATTACCTTATTTCCTACACTCACCCTTGCTAGATTTCAGATCAAAATCTAGCAATAATCCTCACGAACTAAATCACAACACTCCACTTCATATGAAACTCTGTATGGACCAAATTCCCTCTTTAAGTTGTACAAAGAGCTCAGATAAGCCTTTTTTAAATAACAACACACATCACAACGTGTGAAAAAGTTGTTTTAGATAAATTTTAAGAGGAGAATTTGTTTTCAAACAGATTTTCACGAGTAACACACACTTTAACACTTTCGCGGCGTGTAAATCAAACAAATCTTATGTCGAGTAAGCGATTCGACGATTAGATCACGAAATCCGAATTTAATACTGACGGTATGGTAGCAATATTAATTCAAAAGAATCTAAAACAAATTCTGAAATATTCAATTCTTGCTTTCAAATATTACTGGTCGAAGTTTTGACACGTGACAGCCTTCAGAACCCCATCCAGAGCAAACATTCCCACAAGGAAAGTATTTACCCAAGAGAAGATCGGAAATGCCATCATGAAACCTTACTGAAGAAATACAGATCTGGCCAAGAACTGTAAATCATCATCGGCCTCTTTCAAAACTCAGTCCAGACTCAAAAATGAGGATTCCAAGAAAATAATGGAGATAAATTAATAAAGCTTACCACCCACAGATTTGAAACACAATAATTAAAGAAAATATTTAAATTGAAATAATTTTGGGCAGAGATTTCTCTTAAATTCACTATTAAATACTTTTCACTAGTAAAATACCGAATCGCGATCGGGCAGAGCTTCGGCCTGCATTCCCGATAAATTCTCCCGAACTGTTTTTCAAATCACTATTAAATACTTTTCACTAGTCAAATACCGAATCGCGATCGGGCAGAGCTTCGGCCTGCATTCCCGATAAATTCTCCCGTACTGTCCTCTAGTCCACGAACCTCGCTCTTTTATATCTCGTCTCTAGAACATTCTAGAACTCCCCTGACATGTCGTCCAATACTTCTCCACGCGCTTCCTCTTTGGGATTCCCCCATAAGAATAATTCAGTTATTCTGATATGTTGCCATATCTCGATTTAGGTATAAATAATTATTTACTTGATAAAACTAGATTATCTAGTTCTATCTTGAGAAAATAAGATATTACTGTAGTAAATCTTATTCCTCGATCCAAAATCAAGTAAATTTCCAATTTTCGCGGCTTCAGATAAACTCATTCAAAAGTTATTCAAGTGCGAATTTCAGAAAATTTAAATACTTGATTTAGATTAAATTTGATGCATAAATATATGTTCAGAGGTGTCGAAATCATGAGAACCGTATGCGAAAAGTGTTCATTCCCTTCCATCAACGAGATCTCAAACAATTTCATATCGACGTGTTCAAACTCTGTGGTTTGTGTACACTTCATCGCAAAACTGCTCCTCCAGACTTCAATCATCTCCAACATACAATATTCAATCAGTTTGTAGCAAAATTCTAGGTCTAAATAACGAAATATTTTAATCTAAATAAATCGAATTAGAGGTATAAATTCCCAAATTTTCCCTATAAAACGGGTAATCGTCAAAAAGTGGCCACCTTAGCAAGTCTTTACCATAGACAATCTAGACTGTAATAAAATCTGTATTCTAGTCTATGGTTCCATTGTTTTCTCTAAATAAGAGACCCTACAGACGCACAAAATCATAGTTTTATTATAGATGACAGCACTGTCGCTTAATAAATTTAATATTTAGCTGTAATAACGTAGTTAAAATCTAGCCAAATAGCAAAACAATGCCTGCGCTACAGAACTTCTATATGAAACTAAACTAAGAAGCTATAATTCGTGTCATTAGTGCACAAATATGTTTTGTGGCTCACGTCGGACAGAATTATTAGACTTCCATATAGTGTAACTAATCTAATGATCTAGGAATGTTTTTATCACCTTTCCGTTATGTATCAGCTATGTATTACATAGCGCAAAGGTACATTGACTCACACAGATTTTGTTCAATCGCTCCTTGCACATTGTGAATAAGGCACTAGTTGGCCTCATGCAATGGCGCGTAATTCAAAATTCTAAACTTTGATTTAAATATTGAATTTAGTGTATTTAGGCTAAGTTTTATTAATAGAAGATTAATTAGAAATCCCTAATATATATCTTGCTTAATTTTATTTAGGTTTAATCATGGTTTTAAACCCAAAATCGACTTTGGGTACTTAATACGTTCTTTAAGAGATTTTGTCTCATCTGTGACACAAACTGACGTTTGTAAGTTATAAATAAACAGTTAAGTATATTTATTAACAAAATAAAACCTTTTCTAATATCTTAATGTACTCATACCTAGCCTAAACTAACTCTGAACGTGACTCTATTTTCCAGGATTGAATTTCTTAAAACACTATTTATGAAGCTTTTTAAACAGACAACTTCTACTAGAAATCTTTCAAAAGGTGTTTTCCCAAAAATACCAAGCTCTCAGGTAAATATATCATCATTATATGCACCTATAAAATACATTCAATAATGTAGTTTTTAGAAATAACCTTTTGTCATTTTGTATATTTTACAACTGGAAATTCACAATGTTTATTACTTCTTTAAGTAATAAATTCTATTATACTATAAGAAGGACACTTTGAAATTATCTAATTTATATCAGAATTATAAATCCAATACATACTATAAAAGTTATTGACCTTTTAGAATTTACTAAAATTTATCAAATTTTGCAACGTTGAAATTCCATATTTAGTGATTTCTTACAATTGACAGAATGTTCTGAGCCAATTCTAGTTTTAAAATTATGCACAGATTTAGGATGAACAAAGAAATAACTATTCATAACAATAGACACACATTCTATATTATTTTCAAGTAATAGTCAGTTTTTCAACTGCGTTGAAAAACTCAAAACATTTTAGTTTTGCTTATTTCAAATTATTTAAGCAAAGGATTTACTCTAAATCAATTTATCTTTCATCAGCATAATTAGTATACTAATTTATTACCAAATTAATTCAATTTCCAACTTGTATTTTTAGATAAATTGAGAATATTGAATTTTAGAAATATTCATTTTGGTGTTTTGAATTTTCAGGATTACTTCATAACTCAAGGTTGTAGACACCTATCTATCTATATTACCTTTTACTAAAGACTTCCTAGATGAAGAAATTTCTTCAGGATAAATTTTAATCAAGAATTTCAGGAGAAATTAATATATTTGCATGCTTGAAGAGACATAATGGTTTTCCTACATTTAACCCTAAACCAAGCTTTTGTAAGTAATATTAAAATTATTAGTTTATTACTCATCATGCTGCTAAGAAGAATTAAGAAGAAAAGGATTAAATAATGTTATTTTCATAAATGTTTTTATTTAAAATTTTCCAAGTCCACTAGCGCCATCTCGTAACGAGTAGCAAAACTTCTCAGTACTATATCAAAGACATGCTATTAACTCCGCTACTTGCCGCTGCGCAGCACGGCGCTGGTTTTTCACATAGTACTAAAACTGATTAATAGATGTCGCTTCTCTTAACTTCAATTCAAACTTAAGAGCTTTTAAATTATTTTTTTATCTATTATTGTTAATTGAAGATGTAGAATATACCTGTTCGACTTATAATTGATTTAAATATGTTTAATAACTATTCAAAAGAAAAGAAAAATGTTTTTAGTAGGAAAAGGAAATAAATAATACTATTTTATATAAATATATTTTTTTTTTTACTGAAACGTTTTCAGATTTCAGATGTGTCTGAAACATGAAAATGTAGTTTCAGGATGTAACAGTTATTGAAAATATGGAAAATTGGTTTTTCAGAAAAATCAAATATAATTAAAAACTCCTGTGGCTAATTGAAAAGCAATGGTGACGTAGGTTGGACTGTCACACAGTTAAGATGAGGACTCCGCGCGGCAAAGCATAGAGGGTACTTTGCATTACTTATGAGGCAATAATGTGACAATCGACACATACACATATGCTTTATAAGCATACTTACTTTTGAACCGACTTCAAAAGAGGAGGTTGTCAGTTTGACCTGTATGTACTTATATGATGTAGGTATGTCTGTATTTCTGATAGGCGTATTTTGCTAAAATGGATAGAAATAAAAAGTCCACGTACAGTAATAAAAATCTGTTTATTAGTTAGACTATACATTGCTAAACAAAATTGTCTTGCGGATCTTTTGACGCATGGAGGCTTTGTGTCCAATTAATTTTAAAGATTCGTTTTTTGCGTACCTACTTTTTTAACCTTAAATTAAAATACAGATTTTATAATACATTTAATAAGTTCTGTTTCATGCCTATTTTCTGATAAAGTTCTTCTTCTTTTTCTTCTTCTGCTGAGTATTGTGTAATTTTCAGGTATGACGTTAAGCCAACCTTTTTTAATTTCTTCATGTTTAGGAAATCTGAAACAATGAAAATTAATGTTTGGGTTAAGTAAGAAAGTAAATTCCAGTCTATGAATTACAAATGAAATGGACACCCTACTATACGCAAGAATAAAACTTTGGCTAAATACTTACCTACGAAAAGATACACCGCTACGTTTATATGATGCGCTTTTGCATCCTTTCACACATCAAGTGAGAATCATTTTTATTGATTTAAACGTAATTTTAAAATGATAATTAAGATCCACACACTAACTTTACACACATAAATTAATTTGCCGTCGCCATATTGATGATGTTTTTATTTTTATTAAAATTGTCTAGACGCAAAGTGTTGCAAATTTATTATAATTTAAACTACCATAACACCGACTCTTACATTAAACAAGTAGTTTTTCAAGGTTTTAAATAATACAAATGATATGGACTTTATTATTATTAGCTTAACATTTCTTTTAATTAATTAATATTTTAAAAATTCTCGAGAACAGGAAATATGAATTTGAATTAAGTTCTACTACAACCAAAAATATTTATGGTGGCAGCCCAGTAGACAGGGATGCAATCCTATTTAGGAGCCTCTCGCTCGGCTCGTTTTTCCGTTTATCGTAATGTCATACGAAAATAAACCTTATTATAACTGGATAGAATCGAATTGACATTGCTTTTATTTTCATAGTGCACAATCTTGTTATATTATAATATCTTTGGTCTCACCTACACTTTAAAAAAATACGTATGGTCATATGAGACAACTGACAGCCACTACATACTAAATGTCAAAGAACAATGGCCACTGTCCATACATTTGAAATCCTGTCAATGATTTGGCGTGTATAATTCATCTTGATATCAAAATGTAATCGCTATATAAAACTGTTTATGGGTCTGAAGTCAGATTTTTCATTAAAGGCCAAGGAAGTCTAAAAACAACACTCAAAGTTTTGAGGTTAGAAATCTCATTTATGTTTAAGACGGCTTTTGACGTGACGCTGTCATGTCCATAGCATGTAAAAACCATAAACTTATTATACTCTAGTAATAGACGAACAGAGTTCGCTTGGTTGTGAAACCGAAAATGACATGAGCTAGTGTGTGTAATTTGTAAAAGTGTGTGTGAGTTTTAGAGCTGCCCTCAAGTCCATTTTAGGTTATCGATAACAATAATGTAAATAAAACACAAACAAGATTTAATAATTATAATAAAATAAGTACTTGTATGAAGTATACTTCAATGGACATGGGAAAAATAAAAATAAAGTTCATTTTTATCCTATACCAGTATAGAAGCCGTTATTCGAAAACCAATAGTTTTTATTTTACTTCAATACGATAAATTTACAAAGTTATTGTAAAAATTAATTTGCTTAAAACACTATTGCCTTGGTTGTTCGCTAGCGATCGGCTTTTACCACGTTCGACGTCATTCCTCCCGACCGCCCGTATACCGCACCGGCCGGTCATACCTCCGGCCTCCGCCGCCCGGCCTACTCGCAGAGCTGCACTGGTTCAGTTCAGATCAGACATTGAATTTAAATCTTGTTTTATAGTTGTTTTTTTAACAAAACTAGTTCTGGAGTTTTTGGAGTCTCTTTTTATCGCATTGCACCAAATTTTTAGATTTTTTACAAATAAAGATTTTATTCTGCGTTTTGATCGAAGTATTGGCACACAGAGTATTGTACACAGAGGCACAATACAGTATTTAAATACCGTACTTATAATTATAATTAATAATATATTATAATAAATACTAAATATAATATATATATAATTAATAATTTTCTTGAATAACACAATATTGTATAAGACTAGCGAGAGAATTGAGCTGTATGACGTCACGCCCGCGGCTTCCGGCGCATTGTGGCTGTCACGAAAACAATAGCACGTGAATAATTTAAAATGAAGTATTTAGAAAAAATCGGCCCGTCTCACATCACAACCAGCTCCGATGGGAAGGGACTCGAACCCACGACCTTTCGCTATCCGGGCGGCTGCTCTAAAGACTGAGCTACGGAGTCGTTAACGACGACGACGACGATGACAACGATCAACGACTCCGTAGCTCAGTGGTTAGAGCAGTCGCCCGGATAGCGAAAGGTCGTGGGTTTGAGTCCCATTGGAGCTGGTTGTGAGACGGGTCGATTTTTTCTAAATACTTCATTTTCAATAATAAAAACTGCATTGTGCATGCAAAAATGTAAAATTTAAATAACTTGGTGGTCATTTTTACGAATGTTTAAAAATTCATTGTAAAGTATTTTGAAGGGCTACGGAAAAAAAAGTAATGATATATTTTAAGTTAAAATGTATATATTTCAGAAATAAATAAATAAAAATACCTTTCCCAAACCCATTTAACATTTAGGTACCATTAATTATTGTCCTCTGAAGAAAACAATTTTATTTAAATAATTTCTCAAGGTTTCTTTGCCGTTTTGCTTGAAATATTTGCTGCACACCACAGAGTTTTGGCGAAGCTCCCAGCCTATTCTATTTATTAATTTTATCTAGTTTAACTTAATCACTGGATTTACAGGAAACCTGAAAATATAGTTAAATTGGTACTGAAGTAAGTATAATTTACTTTTTAAAAGGTAAATCAGCACTGATAAAACTATCAGTGTTCACAAAGACAAACAAAGTTATATTGGAAACTATCGACATGAGTATCGATATCGATAATTTTTGATCAATCTCTACGTCATATTTTCTTAAGTTCACGGATATAATATCTTTTTATCCAACACATAATGTTCAAAAATCAGCCTTTATTTAGAAAATAGGCGGAAAATAGTATGTTATTAATGTGTCACTTAGTGTATTTGGGAATATATTCAACTAAAATATGAACTATGAAAATGGTAATTGTACAATCCTATTTTCCTGTGAAATTAGTGTTTGTTTGGTTTATTGTCGTTAGTAACATTACAATTCAACAGAGAACACTACACCATTATTGATTTATATAGTTATAAGAGCCAAATCGACGCGATCGCGATATAAATCACAAAATAATCGAGTGGACGCTTTTCATCAAGATGATAACAGACGCTAAATAATTCAAATCGGGTTCTGCTGTCATTTTCTTCCAACTCTTTCTCGCACATAGCTTCTGCCGTAAGGACTGGTTTCTCACTCGCACCATTGTCCGTCTATTACCCCTAGTATAAATAAGTTTATGGGTTAGACATTAGTCTTGACAGCAAATGACATTTAAAAAAAAACACGTTAGTGTCACATTTTTGCCACCGGAACAGAAAAGATTGTGGCACTTGTAACGGCGACAACCGTGTGCGGCGAGTTAATAATATAACGTATGAAAACTACAGGAAATAGGTCAGTGGCGGCGTTTTGTGGCCACCCATCCCGTGACCGACCATTGCGACAGTTGCTTAAGGCCCGTGGTATCGCCAACGACCTTGGGCATAAAAAAGTGGCCTAATTTTCCCGCCCGCTACCCGCACCAAAACAGCTTAAACACACGTTTCGTCAAAACTATGTATTATTTTAAAACAAAAAATGCTCACTTTTAAGTTAAACAAGTTAGCAATCTTTTCCTGAAATAAACGTGAAAATATCACTTGTAGTTTAGAAGCAGTAGCGTATTTCAAGTTGAAAACAGCTTCATTTCAATGTTTTTTTTTTAATAGTATCTTAAAGAATCTTAAAGAATAACACAATATTGTATAAGACTAGCGAGAGAATTGAGCTGTATGACGTCACGCCCGCGGCTTCCGGCGCATTGTGGCTGTCACGAAAACAATAGCACGTGAATAATTTAAAATGAAGTATTTAGAAAAAATCGGCCCGTCTCACATCACAACCAGCTCCGATGGGATGGGACTCGAACCCACGACCTTTCGCTATCCGGGCGGCTGCTCTAAAGACTGAGCTACGGAGTCGTTAACGACGACGACGACGATGACAACGATCAACGACTCCGTAGCTCAGTGGTTAGAGCAGTCGCCCGGATAGCGAAAGGTCGTGGGTTTGAGTCCCATTGGAGCTGGTTGTGAGACGGGTCGATTTTTTCTAAATACTTCATTTTCAATAATAAAAACTGCATTGTGCATGCAAAAATGTAAAATTTAAATAACTTGGTGGTCATTTTTACGAATGTTTAAAAATTCATTGTAAAGTATTTTGAAGGGCTACGGAAAAAAAAGTAATGATATATTTTAAGTTAAAATGTATATATTTCAAAAATAAATAAATAAAAATACCTTTCCCAAACCCATTTAACATTTAGGTACCATTAATTATTGTCCTCTGAAGAAAACAATTTTATTTAAATAATTTCTCAAGGTTTCTTTGCCGTTTTGCTTGAAATATTTGCTGCACACCACAGAGTTTTGGCGAAGCTCCCAGCCTATTCTATTTATTAATTTTATCTAGTTTAACTTAATCACTGGATTTACAGGAAACCTGAAAATATAGTTAAATTGGTACTGAAGTAAGTATAATTTACTTTTTAAAAGGTAAATCAGCACTGATAAAACTATCAGTGTTCACAAAGACAAACAAAGTTATATTGGAAACTATCGACATGAGTATCGATATCGATAATTTTTGATCAATCTCTACGTCATATTTTCTTAAGTTCACGGATATAATATCTTTTTATCCAACACATAATGTTCAAAAATCAGCCTTTATTTAGAAAATAGGCGGAAAATAGTATGTTATTAATGTGTCACTTAGTGTATTTGGGAATATATTCAACTAAAATATGAACTATGAAAATGGTAATTGTACAATCCTATTTTCCTGTGAAATTAGTGTTTGTTTGGTTTATTGTCGTTAGTAACATTACAATTCAACAGAGAACACTACACCATTATTGATTTATATAGTTATAAGAGCCAAATCGACGCGATCGCGATATAAATCACAAAATAATCGAGTGGACGCTTTTCATCAAGATGATAACAGACGCTAAATAATTCAAATCGGGTTCTGCTGTCATTTTCTTCCAACTCTTTCTCGCACATAGCTTCTGCCGTAAGGACTGGTTTCTCACTCGCACCATTGTCCGTCTATTACCCCTAGTATAAATAAGTTTATGGTAAAAACTAAAGGCAATTCTACGTATTTGCTAGTCCACTTAAAAAGACAGCATAAAGAATTAAAGAGGCTTTATAATAATATGGTATTGGTTGGTTGGTATGGGTAACCAATTAATTGTTATAGTTTAAAAACAATCCTACATTTGAACTACGAGTTACTATTTATAAAAAAAAATGCATAACGATATTTTCAATACTGATGCAAAGGCATACGATTTATTATATTGTATAGCGATACGATCAGTTGCGATACATTACGATACGATGTATCGATACAAAGCAATATGACATCTGTCAGATCAACAATACGTCCCGTTTTAGGTAGCATAGTTGTTGAGTTTAGTCGTTCAGAAAATAAATGATAAGATATTGTGTTATTAAGTCTTCAAAAAATGTTAAATGTATTTCATGTAATGGTGATGCTTCCTAGAATTAATATGAAATCATTGTTTGAAGCAGAAGTTATAAGCATCACATTATCGAATAAAGATCAAAAGTGTAACGGAACACCATCGGAACACTTTGACCTTTAGAGTGCGTTCATAATCCTTAACTTTGTCACTATTTTATGAAGAAAACACAATAATGTATTTTTCGTTGTTGGCCTTGAATGGGAACATAAATAGCATGGTTCGATTTGTTGATTTTTTAGCTATTTTATCCAATAGCATTTATTATTATACAATCTAAAAAATATCAGGGCTATAATAGCCATTGTTCTTTGCTGGGTACACTTTTTTATTCAGGGTGAGAACTCCAATTACCTCAGTATTAAGTCTAGCTCCATGGTGTTGTTGTTTCCGAACGCAAAAGCCATAGACAAAAAAAAGCATGACTTTGCTTTGCTGTTCTGTGACTTGGTGCGTTTGGTTCATTCATTCACTCTCGTCTTTACTCAGTACATTCCCAATAAAGTGTTGCTATTAAAGTCACAATTGCTGTAATTTATGGCAAATAAAATACTTAAAGTAGAGTGCGTGCCAGATTAGTCTGCGCGCGGTCAAAATCGAAAACTAATCTTTTCCCAATGAAAAAGATTAGTATTTGATTTTGACCGCGGCAATTAAGGCAATGCCTTAGAACATCTAAATGCACTGTAACTTGCGGCAAAACGCCCCATTCGTGCGCAGAGTTATCTTACACGCACTGTAACTATTTTCACGATGATATTTTAATCATTTTGGATCTGAGATGGTACGCCCATATCCCATATTACTTGGGACTTATGGGACCTTATCTACCTTATCAGCACATAAGGTACGTTACTCATATTAGCACAGGACTGAAGTTAGTTATGGCAAAATTTTATCTTAACGTATGGTCAAGAAACTGAATGTTGTGTGGAAAATTCAAAGTTTATACGATTTTAGAGTAGTTTTTAGTACATAGTTCTAACTATATTTAAAATGTAAAATCAACAACAAAACGTTAAGTATGTATTGTGTCGAAAATACTAACAATAGGATAAATATCCCATTAGTCATGTTCCGGCGTATTGGAGTCATCGGTTAATATAAATTCTTAGTTTCTAGTGCTTTTTATGTCATCTCATCATTGTTTATTTTTACTAATATTTCAAAAACTTTATGTGGCTTTTGTTTTTTTTTTCATTAAAATAAATACTAAACGTATTGATCTCCAATAATACCTAATAATGTATGTCGATTAAATATTAATAGACTTATACTTAAACCAAACCAATTTGAAAAAGTGGGAAAAGCATTGCCTCAAAACCGATATAACACTTTGTTCGTTATAACTAGGGATGCGCCGAGTACTCGGTTATTACTCGTTACTCGGCGTACTCGGCAATTTTATAGTACTCGTACCTACTCGGCTGAGTAACTCGTTTTTAAAGCAGAGTAATCTATTTAAAAAAAAATATGAGAGCGACAATAGTAGTCTTCATCATCAGCATAGCAGCCTACTACTGAGCATAGGCCTAATATTAAGATAATTATAGTAGTAAATAAGCATATTAAATTAGGGTAATTAACATTAAAATTTATTAATTTGAATCACTTGAAGAAAAATTTAAGAATATGACACTGGAAAATATTATTTGTGTTAAAAGAATAAGAATTTAGCACTAAAATTGCTTTGACACCATAAAATAATTTTATAAACCAAACCACCAAACACATCACCAGTACACAATTTATAAACAAATGACTGACTAGGAGTAAAAGTACCAGGGGGGCTACCGCGTAACTTTATGGGTATGAACTTCATACGTTTTTGGGAACTTTAAGTCAATTTAATAAAGAAAATAGCCGCTATCAGTTCCTCGTTTTGTGACGTCGGGTATAACGATAACTAGGTAGCAACGTTCAGCAGAACAAAGCAGCAAAAATCTATCAAGATAAGGAATTCAAATGACAGTTGAAGCCCATACCCATATCCAGATTTCTTAGCCGGTAGCCCCCCAGGACGCAACTGGGTGAAGGGTATGAGGACGGCGAGGTATCGCTCGCTCGTCGGCTGCACTTCGCGGTCATGTTTAAACGTGTTTTTCGCGTATTTACCACAAATTATATAGACTAGTACAGATAGGAATCAAGTCTTATAGCGGCCGTTTGTTAGTGAATGACAGCTTTCCCCGTTGATTTTGACAACATAGTGCTGTCAATACTATCGACGCCCTTGATACGTTATCGATAAATGTGTAAATCATCGACATTTAGTTACAACCCTAGTGATATTAATTTTTAAATAAATTCTGCAAGTAAAAAAAACTCAATTCTTGATGAAAAAAGGCGTTTATTACTCTACATAGTTTATTTTATTAAATACAAAGTACATAAGTGTAAGTTAAGATTTACTTATACAAGGCAAAGAATGTGAGTAATGAAATTATTACTCTTAAATTGAATTTATACATAAACTAAGAATTAAACACTCAGTTGCAGAAAGCTCTCATCAAATCTATTGCCGTCACTTATTTTCTTGGCAACGAAAAAGTGACAGCAATAGATTTAGTGAAGCATTAACTTTAATGGAGCTTTCTGAAACTGGGTGCTAAATACTTTAATAGCCAATAAAAGAAAACTTAAACTGCTTGCAAATATTTTTTACGCACAAACGCTATTGCTTTCAATGCAAAACACAATAACTTAAAATAGTTAAACATTATAATACAATATGTAATAATATAGCGACTAACACTAGTAATTTGCATAATTTGCACCATTATTATTCTGTTTTGATAATTTATTACTGCAGAAATAGGCAGATACGGGTATCTTCGCAGCACTCCATGAACCTCGTTGACACTCAAGTTATCTGTAAAGATTAGATTTTGTTACTAAGTATAGATTTTAGATATTGTTACTACTGCCATAACATTTCATAAACAAATAAGTGGAAGCTGAATAGTTTGTAAATCAAGAAAGAATAGTGTGGCTAAAGCACATTGTTTGTTGTACCAGTATGCACATATTAAGTTATGGATAATCAACGTTTCTAGATAATAGTAAATAAGTAGCTAAGCTTTGTACATAGACTTATAAGATGTGTATAGTGTGTATAAGTAAAATCTAAGATAGAAGACAATCGCAATAAACCGTCATTCGTACCGACACCACAATAATTTCTTATCCTGCCGGAACATTTGTTATAATTTTGTTCTGTTTGTCAGAAATATGAATTTGCTGATCAGTCAGTTTTAAATGCTTCGACAAATTTATTGAATTACATTGTTATTTTCTCTCGATTTAGTATTAACAACTTTACTAACTCCACACAATTGAAACTAGTTAAATGTGTATATCACAATATGATATCACTGCTAAATGGATATTGAATTATTATGAAGATTTTTCAACAAACTAATCAATAATTAATTTTAATATACATAGGTTAGGTACATTCATATATAAAAATTAAACAAACATTACCTTTCATTCATAACTTTCTGAAAATCTTCTTTGCTCCGGATTGTGAACTGTATTTTGTATTTTTAAAAGGTGCTTCCTCTCCTTTTCCACCAAGTTGCGTATCCGACCGACAGGATCCATATTGATCTTTAGATTATAAGCTTTTACCACCTTATGTAGGTACACTATAGTTAGCAATAAATGATTGAGTATTGAGTATTTTCTTATGGTTTGTTCTATGAAATACAAAGTTGCCTCTTGGAATTTGCCCGAAACAACAAACTCAAATTTAGGTATACCTACAGAATTATTGATACATAAAACTACGTAAATAGTATTTACTCACATACCGTAGGCACCTTCGAATACCGTAAGTATACTAAATATCTAAAAACAATACAAAATGAAATGTTGAACGCAATAATAATAGAAATAAAACCGAAATGAATTTTGTAAAAAACATAAACTCAGTGTTGCCAGATGCCCGTGTTGCATTCTCCGAAATCCCGAAAATCCGAAATCCCCAAAACGCTGATTTTTAAGAAAAAGCCCCACAACAACCTGAAACACTTGAAAAGGCGTTCTACTATCTCACTGATTACTCGATAAGCTTTTTTTTAGAGTGTGGCAGATTAGATCACTTGCACCAAGAACACTGATTGCTATATATAATCAGTTCCAAGCGCTAAAACACACTTAAAATAACATTTTTGCCATGAAAAAATACCCCACATCCCCCCAAAGTCAAAACTCTTCCTCCCGAAAATGCCCTCCACTGCCTAAAATAACCCCGAATTTGGAGGGTAATCACCCCAATCCGGCAACACTGCTTAAACTATACGTCAAAAGTGACCGTATTTAACATAGATGTATTATTCCTGTAGATGGAGCATAAAAATTTGAACGATTCCTTCTATAATCGACTCTCGTCTCTCAAACGGCGACATTTCGTGTGTTAAAAAGAGATAACAATAGCCCAACGTGTGCGTCTTAATGAGCCGCGCGCCACTTATAAGTCAACGTCATATTTGTTTGTTAACCAGCTGGTTACAAATGCTTCAGAAAGAAAATCTTTTTTTGTAGTAAAATATAGAAAGATTTGATGGTGTGGTGCGGTAAATCTGTTGTTTGTTAAGAATGGCCTGTACTGTTCCCGGTTATTCAAGCAGAGTGAGTGTTTTGAAAGAGAATAATGAACACATATCATTTCAGAGGTAAGTCACACTCATTGTTTTGTGTTTTTGCGAACACATTTTATAGCTTACTGGTCCGTATTTGCAAAAACTAAATTGCTGTACGTGTATTCACAGTATAACATTGACTTGGTTGAAGAAAATCGGGTGTTTTTAGGCTAAAAATATATAATTTAAATCCAATTGGGATTTTTTGACATTTGACCAACTTGATAGTGTTGTAGTACGATTTTATTATGTAATATCGATAAAAAATTGTAGTGTTAACAATTTTGTACTTAAACTTATTTTTTCTCAATTTTAAACAGATTTCCCACCGCCGCGCCGCCGTCGATGTAAAGGAAACGTGAATAAGAAACGTAAGAAAAGGCGACGATTGGAGACCTTCGCAAAAAACAAGAATATGCTCGATGCACTTATTAAAGCAAATTGTTTAAGAGTATAAAAATTAGCGTGAAATCTGTATTTTTTACTTGATATCATTCAGCAGATTATTTAATTTAATAAATTGATTAGAAATCTCGTTCAGTTTTACGACTATACCTCCTAGTATAAATAGTATAATTATCATCATTATCATATTAATGTCCTCACTGCTGGGCTATAGGCCTCCCCTGTGCATGAAAACACCACAGGTAGAACGGGCCATAAGTGCCATAACCCACCACGCGAAGCCAATGCGGATTGGTGGGTGAGGGTGCCAACGACTGCTAATGCAACCGGGACCAACGGCTTAACGTGCTTTCCGAAGCACAGAGGAGACCGAGACTATAAAGTTTTGGGTCACCATTAAGATGTCCAACCGCAACGAATGTTGCTTAACATCAACCACCGGATGCAGAATGCGCGTACCAATGAGCCATCTATCTCCTCAAGTATAATTATAGTACTTACTTCATATTTGGCACTGATTCAAAATTAAAGGGCTTGCATAGACCAAGAAACTGAACAAGTTTTTCTTTGGAGCATAGCATACGTAAAATTATAAAAAAAAACTGCCTCACAGGCCACACTAGATCGATCAGCTGAGCGTGCGCTTTTGTCTGGAGGGAAGAAATTTTTGCCATATTTCGACCTATGCAGAAGTTTCATAGCATAAACAAAATTCTAAGGCCGTGAGCACTTTGGACACGATTAGTACTAAAAACTGTCAGAAAAGCGGATTATGAACCGCCCAATTACATTAAGTCTCTAGCCGCATTGAAAAGCGCGAAGCGCTCTGTTCAATGCGGCGTAGTTTCGATCAGCCGTATTGAATACGGCGTATCTTGAATCCGCCGCATTACAATGCGGTGCTGTTTTCCAATACAGCTAGTTGCTATGTAATACGGTGAAATATACAATACGCCTGCGATATATACATATGCATTGTAATTTTATGTATCGCATTGCATTTAACTTATTTTTAAATGTTTTATCGATAACTTGTAATAAAAAAAACCACAGCACTATCATTGCATCATCATCATCTAATGTCATCTAGCATTGCATAGTCAAAATGGAGACATTCACTAATTACGACGCAACAGATTAACATGTATGTCTCTTTCTATCTTATGACAATTTGATAGTGTTAGAAGGGGTAAAGGATGGGTGAGTTATAGCTTATTTTTGTGATCCATCTACAGGAATAATACATCTATGGTATTTAATTTTAGTTAATGGGATTCACTTGCGGCACTTAATTATAGCCAATGAATGGACCGGGGAAATTGCAGTCACTAAGTTTTGACCCAATCTATGGGTGATTCCAACGCCTGGTATTTACTTACCCCTATATAAACTGACACGAGTTAATCGGCCGAGTACTTGGATCGATAAAGACAAAACCGAGTATTACTCGGTACTCGGTAAACTTTCTACTCGGCGCATCTCTAGTTATAACCAACCAACCACCTAATATAAAGTAACTTAAAATAAAATTAATTTTAGAAGAAACATGGAAAAAAATGTAGTAATCATAATTTTGATAATTATGATTATCAATCGTAATCGTTAATCACGATTAAGATTAACATTGACCAGCTGCTTTGCGCGGTTATACCTGTTCCCATAGGAATATCGGCCAAATATTGTAACAATAATATTATGGTTGCCTAAAATAAATGAATAAATTAATAGATAAAATTAGCTTTTTCGTTATAGTAACCCTGACATTGACAAGTCAATTCACGATGACAAACATTCATTTTACATCATTCACTCATTCTCTCATTCTTGATAAAAAAAAACTAAAACGTGAACGCGAGCGAGTCCGCGAGCCGCGAGTTCACAAATTATATATATAGTGCGCGAGTCGTGGAAAGATGTCCGCCGTTTGTGTTATTTGACGTAAATATTGGTTAAAATATTAGTTCTCTTCGCGTTAACGTGGTGATTTTTGGTGCTTTATCAGTTTTATAATGTGTGTGGTTGTGTAGTGAATCGTTCATATGAGGCTGATATATAAAACTGGTCCAATGGAGTCGCTGCGAAAGTGGTTCTACAAACCAAAGGTATGTCAAAACAATTCTACGTTTTATTCTAGTGACGATTTTAAGTTAGTTTTGCTTTATTTTCTTCAACTTGAGATTGAAAAGTAGGTGACTCAAACTTTTATACGTTAGCTGTTCTCGAGTTTTGCCCCTATATCAATTTGATGTCCTTTGTTGATACATAATGGTATGCATCAACTGGGTGTTTCTATTTGATTTTCCTACTACCATACCAACCATTGTTCTGATTGTTAAATGGACGTAATACTTATTTCGTTTCCTCCTTCGTTCAGAGCTGTTCGAAACGGTCATAAAAATGTATGTTGTAACTTACGTCATGTTTCGTGTTTTGTTTTGTTAGCTGAATGCAAATCATTAAGTAGAATAAATAGTTCTTTAGAACATGCATTTGTGTACACTTTACAGATGTTGTTTGTATACACATTTGCTGACATCTTATTTTACTGGGAAAGTGTAGGTATTATTACTTATACAAAAGTATCAGTTTAATATTGTTTAAAATTGAAACTTCTTTAAACAAAAAAACAATCTCTGCGTAATACTTAATTGACCATATCCATCAAGGACTTGGTGTTGTTGCAAATAAATGAGTTACCAATCTGATTTAAATAGTTGTCAAGTATGTCAAGTAGTTCGAAGGCGACTCTCCAACCACATTTTGTGTTAATAAAACATAATTTACTGTTAGGTCATTAAGATAATGGACTATAGAAACAAAGTGAAATGTAGATAGGTAGAGATTTATTTTAAAATGCTTGAAACCATTGAAAATATAGTTAGAAGAAACACTGAGCTATGGAGTCATTCAGTGGTTAGAAGATTCGCCCGGACAGTGAAAGGTCGTGGGTTTGTGTCCTATCAGAGTTAGTTGTGAGATTGTCAATAATTAAAAGTGCATTGTGAATGCAAAAAAGTAAAAATTCATTAAAATGCTTTTATGTTTATGATGAAAACTTAAAAAAAGAATACTGTTGTATTTTTTATTCCATATTTCAACTATCAATGATGTTATTTGACTAGTATTTATAGTATAAGGCCTGATTTATTTCTTGTAATCCCTTGCTTTCGTAATCTTCTGGTTTCAAGTTTCAAGTTTTTTATTGCAAGTTTGGTAATGGTTGAATGACAAAATATTTCATATAATACAGAAGTTTAGACAAATAAATATATGTAAACAAGGTTGTTATTTCAATTTTGGTAATGTCATAATATACCAAGTAGATTTATATTTGTATTTTAACATTGTTTTTTAGTTTCATTACATGAATGTAGGTATATGACCCATCAATGATTTTGCTCTTCTTTGAAGTTTCCAATATCCACTACATGTCATTCTCTTAACTTTCCTTAATTGACTAATGATTTTAAGTATTTAAATAATACAAATGGTCCAGTGTTTATCCATGACATATAGCTTTAACCTTTATTAGTTGTTTTTGAAGAGTTTCTTGCTGGTTCTTCTTATTACAAGGTCTTCCGTTTGTTTGCAAACTTATGGCGTAGCTTCTTCGACATTCACAATAGCTGTAAAGGCCCAGCGTTTACAATATTGTTGATATTAGACCAAAATTCACAAAACCAAATTACCATGGAACACTTTTTTATATTGTATTTTTGTGAAAAAGTTATGCGACTTTTACTCAAAGTGGTAATAATTCATTGAAAAAACTCAATTCATTCAAAATATTTTTAATTTTTTGTATTTGCACTGCAATTTTTATTATTGAAAATGAAGTATTAAGGAAAAAATCTAACTATCTAGATTCTAGATAAAAGCTAGCTATCCATAGGAGCTAACTGTGAGAAGTGTAATTTTTTTCTAATACATTCAAATGCATATCCAGAACAAACTTAAAGAAAAATTTTCATTGACAATAATTGAAAACTCGCTCACTAAAGATTCATAAATATGTTTCTTTAGGTTCATTGTTTTTAAGTTAAGAAATGTTTATTAGACTAATGAGTATTAGGCCTTCCCATTGACATAAAATAAATAAAATAAAAATAAAGTATTTGCCCGTGGACATACTCTTCCATCTGTGAGACTCTTGTTTGTATTACAATTTGTATTTTGGCTAAGATTCGGTGCTGGTGAGTTTAGTATAGGAAAATAATTCTGTTTGCCCTATCAGGACCAATCTTTATCTTTATATATGATAATGGACTTAGATAATTGGTGTGATTGTAAAAAAATATTTACTTATTTATTTCTTCTGTGCGTGTTTCTGTAACTGAACTCCTCTTACCTGCCGGCCGGTACCGGCTGGACCGATTTAATGAAATTTTTGTGTGTCTTTAGGTGGATTTGAGAATGGTTTAGATTTACGTTTGGACCCGGTAGGTAGTGTGCTGTCTACAAGGCGGTACAAAGCTGTGGATCAGCTGGTTCTAAATATATAAAAATCAATGCCACTTTTCGTTGTAATTTTATAACTCAAGAACGAGCTCACCTATCCAAACCAAATGTTAGGCTTTGTTCGGACTATTTAGTAGATGGTTTATGTGAAATTTACACAAAATCGGTCAAGCGGTTCTTCGTTTATCATATTTTTTGTTTAACAAATGAATTCAATAAATGGCGGATTATTTTTTTAAGGGGGTTTTGCTGTCAAATTGAAACTAGGGTAGGGGTAGGGTAGACATAGAGTAAGGGTAGGGTAGGGATAGGGTAGGGGGTAGGGCCACGCGAACGAAGTCGCGCCGGGTCAGCTAATACTTTATATATTTCTTCTGTGTGTGTGTATGTAACTGAACTCCTCCTAAACGGCTGGCCCGATTTCAACAATGAAATTTTTTGTGTCTTCAGTTGGATTCGAGAATGGTTTAGATTTACAAATGGACCCGGGGCGTGCTGTCGATAAGGCGGTACAAAGTTCGCCGGATCAGCTATTGAATCTATAAATCCATCCTACTAATATTATATGTAAAAGTTTAGATGTTTGGATGCCTCATTTACATGTTTGGATGTTTGTTACTCAATAACGCCAAAACGGCTGAACGGATTTGGCTGAAATTTGGGACACATTTGTAGCCTATAGAGGAACATCTAAGGCTAGTTTTTATCCCGGAAAAACATCAAGTTTCCGCGGGATAACGGCGTCGTGTAGTCCACGCGGGCGTAGCCGCGGGCGGAATGCTAGTTAATTATATCTTACCATAACTATATACCCTCTCTTATCTTAAATGCAATATTTTACTGGGAGTAAATAAATTTCTTTTAAAATATTCATTAAAATACAGTCCTACATCATGGAGTATTGACTATCATAATCAAATTATGATAAAATACAACTCGTTGAATGTCGTATTCTGTGGCGCACTAGGCATTTCCTATTTTTAGTTTTTCAGGAAATAGTTTTACAGACAGATTACCAAGATTCACAAAATCAACAATTTTTCGAAACAATGTTGCTATCATCCAATTTAGTGGCTGATAACATTGTCTATGTTACATACCTACCTTATCATTCAAGTGTACATTAACAAACTCATTATTTTATGACATCTGTTTTATTCCATCCATCTGTCATTGTTACGCCATATTATTAATTCATTTGTTTGCGGAGCCCGCAGCCACAGTAAATATATATATATGCTACTTCATAGCAGTATGGAAGCTAGACCTTTTTGTTGACATAAATATTTACGCGTCAATTGAGCGTTAGGGTTGTCACTCTTTATTTCTATAAAATAAAAGGTATCTTTTAATATTTATTTAAAAGTTTATTTGGGTTCTATGAAAATAAATAATCGAATGAATTGACTAGTTTACAAACAAAATAATTGTGTTATTAAGAAATCTTCAACATTTTAAGAAGTCTTTATTCTTCGTTAGTCTATATCTATACTACCTAGTATCTATTTAAATAAAACAAAAAAACTCAAAAACGGCTTGACCAATTCGGCTTTTTTTTCATATTCCATAAGGCACAGGAAAGGTTTTTATGGAGAAAAAAACATTAAAATTGCGTGGAAAATAGTAAAAACAACACATTTATTTCTTTTCCCATACAAACCAGCTGTTAAACATTTGACATACAAATAGATTTTCTATTAACTTTTGACAGAACGGAAGCTGCCCGAGCTTGTTATAATAATAATAATATTATAAAGAGGAAAGATTTGATTGATTGTTTGTTTGAATTGAATAGGCTCTGAAACTACTGGACCGATTAAGAAATTTCTTTGACCATTAGAAAGTTACATTCTCCCCGAGTGATATATGAACTCAAACTCAAAAACTCTTTATTCAAATAGATTTGCAAAATTAAATTCTTTTGAATCGTCCAACTTTTTTTCCTACCAGCTTTTAGCTGACAAGAAAAACAGGCGAAAAAAACTTACCTGCTTCAACAGAAGCAACGTCATTTACAAAATAAACATGTTGTTGCTTAATGCATGCATACATTGTCATTACAAAGAACTATAGAAAAAAAAAACAAATATTGAAGAAAAATTTTCCAATACTTTAATAAAATAAAATAAAATAAAATACTTTGCTCGAGGGGCGTCTTTTTAACATGTTTCTTAAATTTATGCTAAGGCAGTTCAATTACATCTTGTGGAACTTAATTAAAGAAGGCTATGCCTTTCCCCAAAGACGAAACTCGTGGCATTTTAAAAAGATCGGCGGACAGCGCTCGCTATATGGCCACCTTAGATTAATAACTTATCGCTATGACCACCATATTGTATTATATTTTAGTGTAGTCTCTTTATATAGTGTCATATCATATCTATAGTGACCACTCGCACCTATGTAAAAAGTTTCTATTCCAATGCCTCTCGTTTCGTCTCTCGATGCGGCACTCGCGACTGACAGTACCTCGATTCACGCTTAGGGGCCTTGTATAGACGTGCGTCTGTGTGCGTGTGTCATTTCGAACGTTTGTATGTAGCTTCCTAACTGCTTTAGCTTAATATAAACTGTGTTTGTACGTAGCTTCCTAACTGCTTTAGCTTATATATAAACTGTGCCGCAGCGCAGCGGTTAGCGCGCTCGTCCTGCGATCATTGAGGTTAAGCATCTTCTGCAATGGTTGGTCACGGTATGGGTGACCAAAATATACTGTCTATAACTAGCTCCTCCGTGCTTCAGAAGGCACGTTAAACCTGTTCGATCTTACCACATCTATACGCTAGACTGTGTCCTCTTACGAGTAGGGCTACCATACGTCCGGATTAGTCCGAACATGTTAAGACTTCAAGAATTTTTTCCGGACTTTGTCCGGTTTTTTAATTTGTCCGGATTTTCTTGGTTTAGATGTAGTACTTACCTATGTATAAGTGATGAAACTAACATAAGTAATATCAAATCAGTCTTTCATCTGCCCGCTCATCTAACAAAGCGCTCATCTTAAAACAGGCGAGCGTACTTGTTACTTTATCACTGTTAGGTACTAAGTGGGTACCTAATGTGTGCATTTTGTGACTAAAATGTCCGGACTTTTTTGAACCGTCGGGCTTTTTGTCGGGGCTTTTAAATTTTTTGGTAAATGGTTAAATGGTAACCCTACTTACAAGACGCCTTGAATAAGCAGAGTCTGTAGAAATAAACAACTGAGCCAAAAACGAAACAAAATCCAAAAGGGCACCGCCATCGCCATCCCATAAAAAGAAGAAGAAGATCCCGTTGGTTCCGTCTGCGTTTGGCGTTCTTAATACCCAACAAGTCGCATTGGGCCCGTGTGGTGGGTCATGTCATGGCCCATTGCCCTTGTCCATCTATAGGAAGACCTGTGCCTCTGCAATGGGAACATAAAATGCCTTATGATTATGGATAGATGATTGGAGATTGATTTGGTAAATAATGCCGCTGATATTGACCTTATCAGTCGTCATGTCTGTGACGTCATGTCTGTCCTCGATGCGATGATGTGACGGCGATGATTGCCGACAGGCAATTCGGCATCCCGCTCGCACACTTTCACTTTTTCTCCGCTTTCTCAATTGGCGAAACTTGTTCGACTGCCAAATGATTCGCGAACGATTTTGTTGGTGAATTAAGGTTGTAGGTGGACTGTACCACTATTGTTTTACATTTTTTAAAGCATTGTTCCTCGGTTTCATCGCAACATTCGTTACGACATTATTAAATAGACAATAACCTGCTACTTCCGCCAATTATTCTGACTTAGTTTTGTTTCACCCGGCGGCGGCGGCGGCTTCGTGCCAAATTCTGTTGCATTTTTTCCCATATTAAATTAAACTCAATCAAAATAAACCGTATCTGATATGAAAAGTTGATTCGGTTTTTGACTGATCAATCTTTATATTTTAGGTACCAGATACCTATGTTAGGCATCAGTTCCTCACATAAATCAGGGATTTTTTTAGGGGGTCCATTGAAAAAAAAAAAACATTTTTCACGTATCTTCCTATCCAGTGGGATAACACAAGTATCGGGATATCCCGGCAGTGATACGATTATCGCTCGTTATAGTTTTTATCTCTATCAACCAACATGCCAGGTAAAAATGTTGATATGGGTTGAAGAATCAAAAAACCAATAGGTAGGTATTACCACACCACTACCACCTTTTCTTAAATCAATGTCGATAAAAATAAAATACTTTGTATTATTTTTAACATATTATAGCACAGCCGTCTCTATCGTCTTCTACAAGCCATGCTATGATACGGAACGGCAACATTGCTGTGAACCGGTTTACTCCTCTGAGTACTAAATCCTATGGAGGTGGCATACCTACGAAAAAGTGAGGTGTAACTAAGTCACAATGTAAGAAAATCTTGGAATTCAATTTTAAACTTCTTCTAATTGTCGTATTAATCGGTCCAGCCGTTTCAGAGATTAGCCGGAACAAACAGACAGTCAGACAAAAATTGTAAAACATGTCATTTTGGTATATGTACCTTATATTTAATCATACGCACGTAGTAAAGAGCGGTTATTTAATGTTACAAACAGACACTCCAATTTTATTTATTTGTATAGATGTATAGAAGATATGCCATCTCCATAGGATTCAGTACCTACTCGAGGTTTACTCGCTGTTTACCTGTCAAACGGTGCAAACGATGTCAAATCGGTTCACTTAAAACTACGTTGCCAACTTTATGCGCATGGCTTGTAGAAGACGATAGAGATGGCTGTGATTATAGGTACCTACCTATTGCGCTGTCCCTCTCTTTCATATTAAAGACAAGGGGTTCCCCGCGGTTTTACGCTCGTGGTTCCCGTTCCCGTAGGTATATCGGGATAAAATATAGCCAAGCCACTCAGGAAGAATAATTATAGCTTTCTAATAATTAAATATTTTTTTTAAATCGGTCCATCAGTTTTTGTATTTATCTCTTCGATCAACAATACCACAAAATAACGCCTCACGAACTAAAACAAAACTCAAATATGAACGAAGAAAAAGGAAACGAATGTTTCGATGTCACGTCATAAAGAAAAATAAGAGCTCACCTTTGAAGTGTGAATTCTCTCAGCTGCTTTTGACACTTCAACCGGTTATCTAGTTTATGCATAACTAGCGGATCCTCGCGGTTTTACCCGCGTGGTACCCGTTCCCGCGGGAATATTGTGATAAAGTATAGCCTATGTCACTCGGGAAGAATGTAGGTTTCTAATGGTCAAAGAATTTTTTAAATCGGTCCAGTAGTTCCGGAGCCTATTCGATGCAAACAAACAAACAAACAAACAAACAATCAAATCTTTCCTCTTTATAATATTACCTCTTTATTATATTAGTAGGTATAGATAAACACACCGATAGTTTATACCTATGTGTAGATATTCTTCTTGCTAGCAAATCAAATAGATCTATTCTCAAGTACATTATAACTCAATGATTCTCAGCAACAAAAATATCGTTACATTATTTACTATCAGTGTCTCATAATTGCGTAAGGTTGAGTTATCAAGATTGTTTCATCAATGTGAAGATGTGTAACTGAGTTAAGAAATTATATGTCAGCTTAATTCTTTGTTTAGCAATTCACACAAGTTTTATTTTATTTTGATTCTACATTACCTACCAGCTACCAGTAGGTACGTCATATTAATTAGTAATTCTCGTAGGCAGAAGTATTTGTAACACTTCATAGGTACTAAGTTAAGGACAATTTATGGTTATTATTGAACAAGTCCTTGGCATAGTAGCTTTATCAAAGTATTTAAGACCCTGACCCTGCCGTCCTATTTCAGACTCTTTAAAATACTTGCATTACCGTGCATCTATATTTTAAAAGTGAGTGTTTTCAATTCCTAAAAAGTTGCCAGAAATTACGAATTTCCAACAGTGTGGTCTCGATGACACTAATGCTGGCCATACCCACACACCATCCTGCCTGCCTATCGTCCAATCGGCATGACGCTGCAGGCTTGATCCAATCTGCAGTTCGTCCATATACCTACCCTATAATTGATAACTGACATGCCAATCCACGTCCACCCACAGTTCTACTTGATCTAATCGGCAACCTTTATTATACAGGGTGTTTTTCTATAAGTTCAATACCTCTTAGGTGGTGATTGTACTCATGAATATGAACAACTTTTACTATGAGGCCAACTCTACAACTTCACAAAAAAAATCTGCTGTTCCATACATTCTGGTCAGGTAGGTATTAACAAAGTGTATGAAACAGCTGATTTTTTTTGTGAAGTTGCAGAGTTGGCCTCATAGTAAAAGTTGTTCATATTCATGAGTACACACCACCTAAGAGGTATTGCACTTATAGAAAAACACCCTGTATTAAGTCGATATGCCGCTTTAAAACTTCGTTCGACATGTTTCAAATCCTTTTGGCTCGTCTCGTCATTTTACAGAGGCCTTGAAGAGTGAGTGTCCTTCTGATCCTTAAACTGAAGGAAACCTTTTCGAGGAGATTATTACCTAGGTATAAAATTCTCGTGTCACAGTTTTTGTAACCAAAACCTCCGAAACGGCTGTGTGTTTGTGTATTATATTTGGTAGGTCTGAGAATAGGTCGTAGGCTATCTTTTATCCCGAAGTTCCACTTCCACAGGAGCGAAGCCCTGGGGCGCAACGACACAGCTATTATAAAAAAAAACACCAGCTCTGCAAGTAGATTTTCGGGAGAGATTTCTACTTACAGGGCTGGTGTTATTTTTCTAATACAATTTTTCCTAACATAGGTAGGTAGTAAGTAAGTGCGTGAATGCATATCACTACATAGTATAAACAAAGTCGCTTTCTCTGTCCCTATGTCCCTTTGTATGCTTAAATCTTTGAAACTACGCAACGGATTTTGATGCGTTTTTTTTTAATAGATAGAGTGATTCAAGAGGAAGGTTTATATGTACTTTTTATCCCGATATTCCCACGGGAACGGGAACCACGCGGGTGAAACCGCGGGCGGCCGCTAGTAATTAAGTAATTAAAAAATCATAGTTTATCATAGTAGTAATGTAAGTAATAATACGAGTACCAGCTGGTAATCTAACGGAAAAGTAAAATTGTAACTGCTTCTGTTAATTAATAGTAGTTTATGTGACTGTCGCATAATGAGGGGTATTAAAACACGAGTGGGAGTTTAAAAAACGAGCCTTGGCGAGTTTTTTAATAGTATTCCACGAGTGTTTTAATACCGAGTTATGTGCAGTCTCATACACTACTTTATCTACACTCATTAGCTCATTACATTTATTATATATTTCAAAAATAAAGCAAATCAATATTAATTATAAAATGTGAATTGGTGCCAAACCCCACTCATAGGAGTCTATACGGTCTATTCCAAGAAATATAAGTGTTTTATAATGAGTGACAGCTGTATCCGGGTGTTTCATAATGGTCATTATGCAACACCCGGATACAGCAGCTTTATTTTTTAAAGTTGACTATGGCATAAAGTGTATCAGTATACGTTCAGGCATGAGTTCATAATTCGAATATTATAACATGAGTGTAGATAAAATAATTTTTGATAGTTCTAATGCCATAGGTACTTCAGAATACAGAACAATACTTAACCCTTGACAGACCGGGGTCCTTTTTTTATGGCCCGTTTTTTACGTAAACAAAACACTCGAGAGTGCCGCTATCGCTATCCCGAACATCTGGTTATACTTAGGCCGTCTTTGGTTACATTTATCGTAAGCTGACGAGCAAACGCGATAAACTAACAATGTCTGACAGTTTTACGATATGTTTTGTTTTTATAATGGTCGTTCGAAGTCGACCGTTGAGTAAACAAAGAGCAATAGTGCGGTCCATGCGATATAAATTTTTTTCACATAGTTATCGATAAAATAACATATAAGAAGTATATATATTTAGAATCTACATGAAAAAACCTATCTGATAAAAATATAATATACGGAAAAACATGTTTTTAATTTTTTTTTGAAATTTTCAAAAAATTAATTACCTACTTCCGGTTTCCAAAAAAATCAACATTCAAAATTTTTTTGTTTTTTTTTCTTCAGGATCACATATTATAGTGTATTTTTACAGTACGACGAGTTTATCTCTCTTTTGAACATCGAAAACCGCATTCAAAAAATCAAAAAATTGCAAAAGTTACAAAAAAAAATAATGGGGGGTAGTTGTAAGAGCATCATATGATGCTAGCGGTCGATCAAGGGTCGCAACTGATATGATTCAGCCTTTGTTACTATCGTTCTAATTACTAGAATTACAGGCAAGCATATGACTCATACCATTGATTTGTCCCTTTGAAAATAACATCTACACCTCTGTACATAAGAGTTCAATTAACGAAGCTCTGATTTTTTCCTTATCAGTTGATAAGATGGACATTCCTCTCATGAGGATAGTTGTTTACTGATTTTAAAACTGGTGTCATTCAAACAATGATAGGTATTTAAATAACGATTAACATGACAATATCACTAAAGACCTAAAACGTACGTGATCCTGAAAAGGGTAAATAAAACAAAAGACATCAAATTAAGTAATTGGATTTACGATATTAAGAACGTGCAGTCTTCACACAAGCGACGCCATTGGAAAAAAAATCATAGTGCTTAAATAATTCTGCTTATTCGTCCTGGCTCTCTGCCTGTGCCCCAGCAGTGGGAACAATGAAGGAGGCCCCCCAAAGACTATCAGTCCACCAGCAGGCAACGGCCTGTCAGTTGGCCGCAATTGGCCACACACACAATCACTGTTTCACAGGACTGTTCGATCGAGGACTGCAGGTGGCCTGCCGGTGAACTGCTAGTCTGTGGACCCCATTGAGGATGATGTAAGTCATAATCCTACATGTCAGATAAAAGTATATTATGTACATAAATAGTTCCACATATTTCGTATCTGTTTTCCTTGTGTTACCTACTATATTGCAATTTTCTTTATTTTTTGCGTTGGTCTCATCTGGAACCGAAAAACATGCTTTTCAAATAGTTCTTATGAATCACATCTACGAAATTTCTATGCGTGTTCAAGTTCATACTAAGAAAATAGAAAATAATATTGCCAAGTCAATAGTCCAAGTCAATTCTGTCACAGATTAAAATATAACATTATTAAGTATAAGTAAGTATAAGTAGTTCTTCAAATAACAGTTTCTAATTGTCGAGATAGGGAAGATAGGTACATAAAATAAAACGTACTTACTAACAGCTGTTCAGTGATAAGAATCTGTTAGTTTACAAACTAATTGTTAGCATAGCAGATCAGATTAAGTTGTAGCCTAGATGTATAGTTTGCCTCATTTAAATGTACCTACACATATAGCCCATATAGGTAGTATGTATGTACGTGATTTTTTATTTTTTTCTCTTAAGGCACCTTGATAAATTAATGTAAGTATTTTTGTATTACAATAAAATTATTATCGTAAAAAATTGATCGGTTTTGTGCTCTTGAATACCGTTTAGAATATTATCAATTTATTGTTGCGTAGTTAGTATATTCGTTAAAACATTCGAGCACGACGCCACGACTATTTGATTTTTCCTTTAATATTTACTTTTGTAGTCAACTCGTCAAAATCTGAGTAACTAAAATAATAACGATTATATGTGTAAGACAATATCATGTCATGGCTTGACTTTAAAATGTAACAATCGAATAAGTCATTGGTTTCAGTTGTTTAGTTACTTACATATAAATCTGATATACCTATGCATAAGTAGTGATTACGATCAGCTGATTGGGTTTCTACGAGAATTAAAACTTTTTATACTTACGTATCTATTATAGTAAGGTTTACCTTATGATTATGAGTTACCCATGTTATTCTTTGCTATAGATTTAGTTATTTTTATAATTATAAATGAGCCTTGAGAGCACATTTTTACGATTTATTTACGTAACTAATCCCACTACGGGATTTGCCAAACGTGAATCCGTTTAGTTGACAGGAAAATACGTAATAACATAGTATTGCCTCGTGTCGAGTAACGATAGTAATATGACGTGCACGTGTGGAATTTTAACTCGTATTTCCTTAGCTACGAGACACATACTTGTATGCACGCAAGTTTCCTGATTTCGAAGATCTAAGTACAGGCATTTAACTTGTTTTAAGTAAGTACTTATACGTATAAGGATGTCCGACTAAAACTGTTTTTATAGTACTTAAACTTTTGTTAGTATATTATTCTGCTAATTCATTCATTAACATGTTTTAGGTTATCATTCATGAAGTTACAAGCCTTTAATTTTTTAATTAGATTATCAAGAGCGATATAGGCGAGTCGTATCATCGTACATTAAGCACCTAACCTAACCCAACTGCATATCAGATTTTACAGTACTAATATATTTTGTGGTTTTACTTGACTCGAAGTCAAATTAATCATTGATGTAGGTAGTTACTGTATTGAGCATCCGCCTCTGCAGTTTATGGTACAAAACACCGGTAACAGACCGTAACCGAGATGTAAGGTTCGATTCCCAATGAAAGAATTTTAGGTATTTTATTCGGTTTGTAGGGCTTATAAGTCTCCCTGGCTTGCTTAAGCTTAACACCATCGTATCTAAGTATCTCGCCATAGAAACAATTTTTACAGCATTGTTGTGTTCCACCAGTCAAAGATAAGCCTGGCCGCACACAGGCCACCTTTTTTTGTATCATGAGGAGAATGCGATCTTTAGGCATACCAAACGGCATGTTGGACTCGGTCACACCCAGGGCATGTTCCTCGCCGCACCAAGCCACGCCAAGCCTAAGGGCGTGTTCAGACGACACGCGCCCGCTACGCGCACGCCACGCGCTCAGCACCCACGTCTAACCCACCTTGAAATTAATTGTAGGTATGTATTTTAAGTCTTATGACACATCAATAGATCTCAAATTGCATTTATCGAAGTCCACCTGCGCACGCCACGCGCTCGCCTCGTGTCCGCCCTGCACACGCCTTTGTGCCCGCGCTATGTCTACTGAACAAAGTAGTCCAGTCACTAGTGTACACTTAGCGGGTGCGTGTCGTCTGAACGCAGCCGTATTATAAGCGAGCGCGAGGCGTGCACGTGGCGTGCGCGGGTGTAAGGCGAGCACAACGCGTGTGCGGGTCCTGTGCGTGTTCGTCGCATGTCGTCCGAACACGCCTAATAGGCTTCGCGTCAGGGCTGGGCGGTTCTAACCCCTGCCCCGCCCCCTAACGCACACGGGCCATCTATCACAACCACAAAACGCAGCCACCGACCTCTTTCCTGTACTTTTCATACATTTTATATGAACGCCGAGACGTCGGTCGTCGGTATCGTCACTTGTTTCTTCTTCTAGCTTCAAGTGGGGTCGTTTGTGGCTCGTGTGCGGGGTCGCTAAGATATCCAGTTCCTCAGTGTATGAGGAAGAGGACTCTGGGGTAGCGCGTTTTCACCTTCAGCAATATCATCCCTTAATATCAAGTGTGATGAAGGCTAAGCGCTATCCCGTCTTTGATATAAAAAGAATGTTATTCATTGAGTAACCTGCCACACTACCTAACCTTTTAAACTCTTCCCTTACCATAAACAGGGTAGTGTTTCATGAGAGACACGTTCAACTAAGCAAATAATGTATTCTAATTGCTGGAAGCATACTCCTCTGAGACACATAACATCACAAAGTACTGCCATTCGACTGTAGGCAACTTTAAAAGGTTGGACTAGAACCACCTTATTTGCATTTTATTTCAATTCAAGTTAATTCGGTGGCATACCTTACCTCTGTAATTTAATTATTACTGACTTAACCACGTAAAGTCGGACTTGAAATACGACACCTCCAAATGTTTAAAAGTTTACTGGCAAGCATTTATTTTAACCATCAACCTGAACGTTGGAATGGCAGCCCAGCGTCTCAATCGTATCAGCTGGCCTAGCATGAGTTGTCTTGCTTACCCCACTAAGGTGTAAGCAAGACAGCATGCTGTACCATATCATATCGCGTGATAAAAGCCGCTCATGCTAGGTTGACAGGTCAGGTCAGGTCCGGTAAACTCCCACTGGGGAATGCGTAACGCATTTTCTCGACGTAAAAAAAATGGTGGGTTACTCTTGAACGAAATTGCAATGGACTATCCTTACGCAAGTGTCATCGTTCTCATCATCAGCCATTTAATGTCCCCGCTGCTGGGGCACTGGTCTTCCTTATGGATGGATAAGGAGAATGCGCCATGACATGACCCATCATGCCGACGCCGGCCCAGTGCGGATTGGAGGGTATTAAGGACTGCAAATGCAGCCGTGCGGGACCAATGGCTTAAAGTGCTTTCAGAAGCACGGGGGAGCTCGAGATGAAAAGTTATTTTTCAACCATCCCGGTGACCGACCATTGCGAAAGGATCGCAGGCCGAAGGCGTTAACCCTGCGCTATGAGTTCTTCATCTCATCATCATCATCAGCCTATTAACGTCCACTGCTGGACATAGACCTCTCCTAGAGTACGCCGTCGAGCACGATCAGCGGCTGCTCTCATCCAGCTCTTGCCAGCCACCTTGCAAAGATCGTCGCTCCACCTAGTCTTGCGCAAGTGTCAAACTTAAATCTGTTTCGCCTTGCAATGCAAAGTCCTTACTTTCGATGTCTGACTATAGCGCAAGTATTGGCCAATGCAATTTTGTTCAAGAGCAACCACCAGGTCGAACTGAATGAGGATGCGCTAACTGTACGAGTACATTCTGAAGAAATTAGAACGTGCCACATTGAAACGTTAACGTTTAAGTTGTCTGTGTGAAATAGTGAACATAAATCATTCAATGTAATGACAAAGTGACATAGTTGTATTATCGCGGGTGACTGTACCAATACTTATGCTATGACTAAGTTCTCAGTTTTGCGGTATACGCACGCGCAGTTAGTATTAGGTACAAGTATAACAATACAGTGATTGACCTGAAAGTTAAAAGAAAGTCTTCACATTGAGGTCTGGACAGTGCTGTCACAGTATTACAATACTTCTATTACTGTGGTGCTGTCGTAAGGGTTTAAACTGTATAGAGCTTGCTAGAGCTAAGCGCAAGGCACACTCCGAGGTTCCTGGTGGACCCGTTTTACAACTTCTCCGGTGCGTGACCTTGAACTTCACGTTTCCCGCTGAGCGACGTCGCCATTTTACCCGGGACCTTCGGGAACGTTCTTCTCGCCCCGGGCTTGAAACTGCCACTCGACGTCCCCTGGACTACATTGCTTTGCCAGGAGAGCACCACTCCGGGAATAAAATTGTAACTTCATAATTATACCGCGGGCTTATTGAATCACGCCCAAAATAAGTTTGTTTTACACCAGGGTCGCTGTTTTATTTAAACTACCCTGGAGCGTTTAACATTGGCACTGCCAGCTGACGAGCGAGCTGACTAGCCGAGCTATGTCAGCTATGTGACGTTTCACTTCACCTCTTTTCATTACCATCATAACACTACCTTAATTCAACTCGGTTTAACATTTAATAATTATCCACAGTGCTCATCAGTATTCATTACAACACAGCAGTACATTCACAATGTTATCTCTGAGGATTTTCTCAATGCGGATTACAATGGAAATCGTATCAAAGCATATAAAGAGTAAGACATTATGTACTGTCTTGAGATAATTTATCTACTACAAAGATTGTGTTTAAGTGTCTCTTGGATTTATAAAGAAAATAAATTTATCTTAAGACAATACAAAGCAGAATGATAGAATAGGATAGCAAAAAGATAAACATACACTCTCAGTCGAGGGAACCACAACATTATAAAGAGAAAAAAAAAATATCTACCTAGGTACCCTTTTAGCACAAACTTCTCTTTTTGTGGTCCCCGATCGAGTTTTTTTTTCTTTTTACTAGAGATATTTTTGTGTTGGGGATTGTTTAAATTTTTTTAGTTTTATTTTTATTTAAGTATTTCTTTTTAAATTACACACAAACGTTGGCAAGTATATATCCATTATGCTTGTCAGATTCCTTCTGCTGCTAACTAAAAGAGCTGATGACCTTGAAACGTCTGAACAGATCTTTACAAATTATAGCTAAAGAACCATCTCCATCGCATCACAACGAACACAACAAACCGCATCAAAATCGATTCATAGGTACGTTCAGGAACTACGATGTGTGGCATCGTACAGACAGATGACACAGACACGTAGTCTCGTTTATGCAGTCGGCGGTTAAAAATGGCCTATGTTACTCAGGAAGACTGCAGTTTTCTAACGATGAAAGAATTATTAAAATTGGTCCAGTAGTTTTTGAGTTTATCCATTACAAATATACAACCAAAACCAATCTTACCTTTTTATAATATTAGTACTTACCTATAGTCTAGCGAACTGCCCATGCTTCACACGGGCGGGACACGGGTGCAATGTTGTTACATAGTACCTATGCAATGCATATCAGCGGCGAAGGGTCCATATAATAGTTTCACATTTAAAGATCTCAGGGCCTTATCTTCTTAAGAAATGCTTGACGCTTGCGTTGATTCCACCAAAAAACTTTTTTAAACTTTTTTTAACCAGTCTCGTTAATTTGCGGTCGGGGATGCTAATTCTGTCTTTTATTTGGAAAATGAAAGTAACAGCACCAGTTTTGTACCAGTTTTAAACCAGGACTATTTTATTGAGTCCACGTTTTGGAATAAGGGGGTAAGTGTTTTTAATTGTTCTTGAAAAAAAACGTAGAATATCTTGTTCTTATTTAAGAGAAAGCCCGCAAAAATACTCGAAAAGTATTGAGTGCGTAAATCAGATACAGAAATCTCTCAATCTAAGACCCTTATTGATACAATTATTCATGAAAGGGAAAGTAAAAATAGATATTCTTTTTTTTGTAACTTTTGTATTTATTACGTATTATGATTTAAGGCAGTAGTAGGTACCAGTATGTGCCAGCTTATCACGCATGGTTTTTATATTTATTGCTGGCTGAAATGTGTCTAGACACTGACATGTTTTCATTCCATGAGCCTACTCTGCTATAAATAAAATCAACAACAGCTGTAATGCCCTTTTCTATTTGAATCCCTTTTCGTGTTGTGTGTTTTGTAATCAGCTTAAATATATCAGCGAGTGATTTGATTAGTGGATGTATCAATTTTGATCTGTGATTGTGTTATTTCATATGTTAGGTACGAATTGTTTTATTTCGTTAACATTTGAACTAATGGCTGCTCGCGACTTCTTCCGCGTGATACTCGGCTTTATTTTTGTCCTCTGCTCATTTTTAACCGACTTATAAAAGGAGGTACAGTATAGTTGGAATTGGATAAAATTTGAGTGTAGCGTTCTATTTAGGCTTTAATTTGTTGAGACGTATAAAACGATACAAGCCGGCCTAGCATGAGCGGTTTATCACGCGATATGATATGGTACGGCATTCCGTCTTGCTTACACCTTACTGGGGTAAGCAAGACAACTTGCCGTACCATATCATATCGCGCGATAAAAGCCGCTCATGCTAGGCCAGCAGTAGGCTCTAGCAATTGCGCACTTTTAGAAATTTCGTCGACACTTTTCTGACTGTCAACGTCATTTTGTCTCGTTCACGTAGGTACCACTAAGAAGCGAGACAGCAACACGCGCTGTCGCAAATAAGAGTCGATTAAATTATCTCGTGGTGTGCCTGTTAGTCATGAATAGTCATACTGAACCAGAACTCGTAAGTCTTAAATAAGCTTAAATAATAAGTAACGCAATTGAAATTAAATGCTTCCAAAAATAGTAAACTTAGAGATTTGACTCTAAATAAAAAATCTTGGTCACATTTAGGTATACAATGACAACAAAAGAGCGATATAATATTTGCCTTAATCGTTACTTTATCACACATTACCGATGATACACTAAACGGGTCAGTAGGTCTTAATTGTGTCTATTTGGACAGTCGCTGCTCGGTCTGATTCGTGTCCGTCCACAATGCGATGGAATGGAATGGAAATGTCGTGGGCGTATAGTAGATTTGCTCACTTCATGAAATGCTCGCATTTCGCGGTCACCGGTAACCGCGCCTGCATCGCACCTTTCGATTCGCGCCATTCCCGTCAAATCCTAAGTGGTCACCGGTAACCGCGCGGCTGCTCCTTCACTTTACACCTTATTCTTAATTAATACAGACTACTTTAGTATGAAGAAGTTTGGTTAGTTACATCCTTTGATAAAGGAGACTGGGCAAAACACTATGGAGCTTGGACCAAGAAAAAAAAAGTGGCGGGCACTTCTAGAAGTAGTCTCTATTGAATGGTAGTGATCTGTGTTTAATTTTTTTAAAACCTTACTTCGCTGTTATGGATAGTTTCAGAGGTACAACTTTTTTAAATAATTTGAGTTTCACTAAAAATATGTAAAAAATAATAGAAATACATTGTTTTAACCATTTTTTGTGTCTATATGTGGACTCAGGTGCGGTCACATTCGTCTGATGTCACGTGTTCGGTTTTCATAGTAAATGTATGCACTAGAAGCACACTTATCTTATAACACGTCCATATAGATACGGCGTGTTAACACGTGGCGTAAGACAGATGTGACCGCACCCTTAAGATTTCTTATAAGTTCAATTATCCAAGTTTACATAATACAGGCTTCTGCAATTTTTTTGTTCTTTGTATTAGATCACTGATTTCCGGTTTTTAAGCGTTTGTAAACATTTACCTTATCAATCTTATATCATTAACGAAATAAAAATATTTTAATTAAAAAAAATAACATTATCTTCTTAACTATCCACATATGAGAGTTATGCTCATTAGAAAAAATGAAGCACATATTCATAACTTTTATTTAGAATTAGATTCTTAAGTGGCCGCACACTTCTATTTTTCAACCTTTGGTCCAGAGGTGCCCAGTCTCCTTTGCTAACTCGTGAATGCAAAATATAACTTAGTCTGTCTTTTGTTTTTTTTTTCGTCGTTGTTTGTCGTCGTGTTTGATTTTGACACGGTCTTTTTTTTTACGGATTTATATGAAGTAAATACTGATTTTTATTGGAAAATAGACTATTTTGCTTATAAAATGACTCTATTTAGTTAAAATAATTAGATAAACGCCCTTGTTCTTTGGATTTTGTTTGAGTATTCATTTGACTCTTGTAATCCGGGCTCTCAGGTGAATTTTACTTTTTCGAGGTGAAGAACAAATATACTGTTTCGATCATCGCTTTATTTTGATAACTGATGGATAGGAAATATATCAATTAGTACATTGTCGTTTACAGAACGATAAAATATGGTTTAATTGTAGAGTAATATGTATTTTTGTAAAAAACGGTATTTGCGCCGCCATTTTGTGGTATTTGCGGCGCCATTTTGTCATAACTATAAAACTGTCATTTTTTGCGACCTTTGATTTTTTGGGATTGAGAGGCTATTGGCCACATCATGATGTGGCTTCAGCAGATCAATAATAAGAAATCGTTTCTCGATATGGCTATTGAACGCGCGTCAAGATTATTTGATCACATCGTAAATAGGTTATAATTATTAGCGGTAGAGGCGCTGCAAGCGCTTAGTTTATGTTTATGTTAGCACTTATCAATCGGTGTGATCCGTTGTGGAAAAAGAATTAGAGATCGCTTCGCTGCGCTTCGCGATCGGCTTAAATTTCTAACCTATCACGTGTTCTACACGACTTCCAAGGCCAGAGTACAAATTCTGAAATAAAAACTTTGATGTCATGGAAACCTTGCATAATGATATGGTTGGTCATTTCATAAAATAGTCGTATTTCGTGTGGTCAATCGTAGAAAATATCATTAAACGTTGACTATTCAACGATATTGTCAATTTAAACTGGTCATTTCATGAAATTCTCGATCATTTCATGAAGTGAGCAAATCTACGGTATGACCACGACATACACCGATTTGTTGCCCGTTAGTCGATTAAGTTGATCTGTGACAAAAGAAAAGATTACTTTATGTTTAGGGTTCTCAGTGTCATGACATTTTTTATCAATCAATGGCTGCTTTCTGTTTAGGGTTTTCGAGTGTCATGACATTTTTTATCAAGCAATGGCTGTTCTAACCTTCCAAAACGGAGAGTAGGGTAAAACCGCCTTGTATCGGCCACGTCCTGGTATCGGCCACTTCCTACGAATTTGATCAAAAACTAATAAATATTCGATCCACTTGCACAAATTTTGCTTTATAATGGACATTATATTGTTGTCTTTAAATGAATTAAATGAGGCGGCGATCAAAGTTCATTTGACAGTTCAGTAGCATTGGATCTTGTAAGCTGCGCAGTCGTGTCGAAATTCACGCCATTTTCTAGTCAAAATTGACGAGTTCGAGGTTACGGGGGAAAGGGTTTGCAACTTATCTAGGAGCTTTAAATCGTTGATTCTTGCTTGTGAAGGTTAAAGAGATTATAATGCAACATTATTGATTATTATTTTTGTGTTTTTTTTTTAATTTTAATAAAAAATCGAATGGCCGGATTTAGGGTTGATTATTTCATAAAAAAGCCTGATATCGGCCGTTAAAAATGGTGATGGCCGATACAAGGCGTGTCAAAATCCTGATATTGGCCACTAAACATTAAGTCATGGACGATACAAATGTTACTTCATACAAATCTAGGTACACTAGATTGGATACTTAATTTAGGTAATTATAAAACTATTGTGTGTGATAATTTAATGAGTGTCACCTACGTTTCTAGTGTAATGTTTAAAAAAAAAATTAAAAAAATTTAGATTTTTTGTTTAGTTACTTTTATGTGGAAGAATCATTGTTGATTTGTAAACTGTAATATTAAATTTATACTAACTTGTTAATATTTGATTTAAGTATAGAGTTTCCTTTAAGAAATATTAAAGTTATAAAAAATTTGATATCTCTAAAAAAAAATTCCGTCTTCAAAATTTATTTGTTACTTAGGTAAGAATATGTTTATGCAAGAAAAAAACAAAAAAAAAATTTTTTTTTGAAATTTATTCTAAACACGTTAAATTGCCTACCCCTTAAGTTTGGATTGTTAAAATAAATTCACGGTATATGTATGTTTTTTATATGTCTCTATGTATATCTTTGTATATCTTTATCTTTCTTTATTAATTCGAAGTATATTTGTATTGCTCATAATGTTAGCCTAGGCCGATACAAGGCAAACAGGTGGGCGATTTTTGGGCGCAAGTGGCCGATATTAGGGAAATTGGGTGTGTACGAAGAAAAACATCAATATAAAATGTTTTTATCCAAATTTCAAATATTTTATTAGTTCATAGGAAAGTCAAATAATAACAGTTTATTAAAAATACCTCCTAGAAAGCTAGGCTAAGAAATGTGAGAATAGGAATCAAATCAATGTGAAATATTGTTGACGTGGCCGATACAAGGTGGTTTTACCCTAGGAAAGCATAAAAGAGGCTGCACTGCGACCGAAGCTAAGAAAGCGCGAATTAGCAGCCGTTATTACAAGCTTTTTATTAACTTGCCATGTTAGTTAGTTTGTTTGTTAATTAGTTAGTGGGGGACAAATCTTGCAAGCTTAATTTGACCCACTTCCCAGTGTCCGATGGAGCTGAAATTTTGTGTACTTACAGGTTTGGTTTAGATGACAATACAATATTAAAGTACTGTCTTAACTAAAAAAACTTGTCATAAAAATGAAATTTTTACTAAAAACTCATTGTAACACTGCATAATTGCTCTCACTACTGATAGAACTCGATCATAGAAAACAACGTCATCACGCGTAATACTCGCGCGTTGTTCAGTAGGCCTAGCATGCGTGCCACGAAAAAATTTGTCGATCGTCAAAGTGATTTTGTCCCGTTCACTTAGCGTTAATATGAGCAAACGGTAACACGCGCTGGAGACGACATAATTATCTCGTGGTGCTCATGCTAGGCCTACTGGACAAGGTCTAATCGAAAAGGGGCTCCTTTCGTCCTATCTAACTGTAGGTAATCACAGAATATATAATAGAACAAAAGTTTTTTTTTAATTCACAACGGGGTGGTTTAAAAAGACGCGGAAAAATGGGCTATGACCTTTCCTCTTCGCATAGCTCTGCTTTCAATAAAGCATGGGTTTGCTATTTAGTTGATTCCAAAAGCTTTGCAAAATACATGATACAAGACACTTATGACATGTAAAGTATATTTACATCATACTGCTCGGTAACTAGGATTTACTAATATGGTAAGAGGCTGTGTAAGTTGGCATGTGCAACACAGTGTATTGTTTAGATAGAACGTTCCATTTTCAAATTATTTTGCAATGCAAGCAGGTGAATGCTTTAACTGTAAAGTAACTTTACCATTCAAGCTATGCAAAACTCCTTGGTCAAACAATATTTTTTTCATAAAATGATAAGAAAACTATTTACTTTAGAAAATGGCGGCATTTCATCGAATTATATGTTTGTTCACTTGCGACGACTGTATTAAAATTTAAAATAAGTACATTTACAAGTTTTTGGAAATAAATATGAATAAATATTTTCTCTCTTATAAACAAATCATTTTGTCATACCAATATAAATGTTTTATTTACCTCGCATGAATGATGTAAAGTAGAATGCTTACCTCGGTTGTAAGTAGCTATCACACCCTCGAACTATATTCGCCCTCGCTCGCTATGCTCGCTCGGGCGTCTAAAAATCTCGGGTACACTCGATCCATTAGCTCCCTTTGCGAGCTGCGCTCGCACGGTCGCCAAATTGGATCTTGTTCTGTAATAGCTCGCTTACGTTCCTTGTGTAACAAACTACTATTATAACCCACTGTTCGCCTAAACCGGTTGTTGTTAATCTGCAAGTTTCACACCGATATGCGGCAGTATTACGTACGATGCAACAACATTTCGAGTGTCAAATAGATTCGCATTCGCTTTCAAAAACACAACGGATGGGTCAAACGATTAACACGCTTATGATAAAGGTAATTGAGTTGAGATTGATACTGGTGAATTTACAATGAAAGTGAACGAGATGAAATTCAACAGAGTGTAACGTTTTGTCACCTTGGTCTTGGTCACAATCACAATACGAAATAAGTTCTTTTCATACTCTGGTAGTATTTAATAAATCGGTGTGATGAAAGAAAATTCACCACACTGGATCAGTGCTAATCCTATACAATTTTGTAATGTGCCTGACTGCTCAACTGCCAACTCAGAATAAAAATTATTAAAAATCTAAGTCCTCAAAACATTTTGAAAACTAAAGGAAATCTATAAACTGATTCATAAAAATAACCAAGTTGCATATCCATTAAAACAAGATTTGTTAAGTACGTATTTCGAAGCATTCAAGAACTGTATAAAAAACACGGTAGGTACATACAAGCTAAGGGTGGTATTCTATCAGAGATCTTTCTCCAATATACATTTGAATAAAGAATTTATCAATGAAACCATTCATGAATTCGTTCTCGTCTAATTTCTTGATCAAATATTTGATATGTGGAATACCACCCTGAGTAAGATTAGGTCATCTTATGTTGAATGGCCTAAGTTCTGTTATTGCAGGACAGTGCGTTGAAAACCTTTCTATCGTGCCACATTCAAATTCTAGTTTTTCTCAGCCATTCTAGTTTTGCCTGCCATACCCAATTCGCAAATGCGTGTTTCGTGCCACAAACCTATCAAGCCTGCCCAAATCGTGTCGTGGTGGGCGTTACTTATTGCTATGAAATATAATAGAACTAACAGACATTCGTTGCTTATCAAACACTTTTTATACAGATCATGTCATACCATACCGCGACAAAATAATTCTTGCGAAATGTCTTTTTTTCTATGCAGGGTACACTATGCCTTTGTTCCTACTTCTTTCAGCTTTTTTTAAACAACGATAAAAGATAAGTACTTACATATATATTTCTTATGTTTCGTTTATTATATATTTTACATGATGCTCGAATTTCACATATAAAATATCCGGGAAGTTAATCAAATACAAAATTAACTAAACATTATTGTTTCATGTTTGACATCATCGGTATAGGATTTGGCTAAGACAACCCAATGTGATGATTATCTAGCATAATATTATATTTTTCATTAGTATTTTAATAACAGATGATAAGTGAGCGAGAAAAATAATGAGAGAGCAACAACAAAAATGGACAAAAATATTAATTCAATGGACCCCCCGCGAAAATGGTAAAAGAAAAAGAGGAAGGTCAAAAAGAAGAAGGTCAGACGAATTCAGGCAATCAATAGGTCCACTCTGGCCCAGACTGGCCAGAGATGAGGAAACATGGAAAGGACTGGAGGAGGCCTTTGTGTCCAAACAACAGAAGGACAGACTTACAAAGGAAGCTGCTGCAAATTTATAAAAACACTATATGTAATAATTTACTATATGTATCTAAAATTTTGTTTTCTTTAAAGTAAATAAAGGCTTATAAAATTAAAAAAAATATAAGTATATAAAATGAGCGTAGAAATTCCTCATGGGATTTTAAGACATTTTCACCAAAACTTATGAATCGCCTAAGTCTGCTTAAAACTACTACCCGAACAAGTTAACTCGGCACCTGAGTGTAAGCGACGTTTTCGAGGCAGCCGGCCTAGCATGAGCGGCTTTTATTGCGCGATATGATATGGTACGGCAAGTTGTCTTGCTTACCCAACTAAGGTGTAAGCAAGACGGCATGCCGTACCATATCATATCTCGTGTTATAAGCTGCTCATGCAGGAACCGTAAAACGCAAATCCAAAACTTCGGTTAGCCCCGCCCCTTTCACTCGATTCTGTCATGACTGGAGAGTGATATGGACGGGTATAACGAAGTTTCCGGTTTTGCTTTTCAGTCCAGAGAAGGCCCTCTGGTACCTACCTTAGTACTATTATATATTATGTGCCTCTATGTTCTGGTGCCGCGTCAACTTGTTCAGATAGTAGTTAAGCGAAGACTTAGGCGATTTATAAGTTTTGGCGAAAACGGCAACGGCCTTATGACTATGATAATCATTATCATTGTGCGAGTTATGATGAAACAGGCACCGACCTCAAAAAAGGTTGGTACTAGCCGTTTTCACCAAACCTTATGAATCGGCCTAAGTCTTTGCTGAACCTACTGTTAATATAATTATTTCATAATAATTGTAATTAATGATTATTAAACTATCCGTATTTAATTGAACATAATCCGTTTGTTGGTAAAAGAAGTCGGCGATTACTTTTTTTATTATTATGAAGCTAGTTTATTTAAATGTGCGTAACGTAAATCTTTGACGTTGACTCAATGTCATATAATACGATAATCTTTATTTTGTACTACTTATACGATTACTATCTTGACCTTCGTGATCGAGTTCGAGTATGGTTTGCATAGTACCAAGAGTAATTTAAAAATGTTAAAAACATCTGTCGTTTGTATATAGTCACTAGCAATATTAATTGTAAGTATACAACATAGGACTGGACCGCCCGCGGTTTCACCCGCGTGTTCCCGTTCCCGTAGGTATATCGGGAAAAAAAGTTCTATAGATGTGTTATTCCAGCATATAGTTTGCAAATTTCATCCAGATCCGTCTAGTAGTTTTTGCATGAAAGAGTAACAAACATCCTCACAAACTCTCGCATTTTTTATATTAGTAGGATGAAAACCAGAGGAGCTCCTCTTTCAGTTATATTTGACAACATCCTTTGATAGCTTTTGACGGATAGCTGTGCTATTACCAAGCTATTACATAATGATAGTTTTCGTGCTTCGGCTACTGATTGATTGTATAGAAACAAATTTTATTATTTTTACCCGACTACGGCAAAGCAAAAAAAGGAGGGTTATGAGTTTGACCGGTATGTATGTATGTATGTATGTATGTTCATCTGTTCCCGCATAACTTCTAAACTGCTGATCATATATTCAAAATTGAAGTATCGTTGGAAGCGTCTCGATTGTCTGCTGGTTATAGGCTATGTCACGTCACATGAAATTGAATATGGCGCCCTCTAGACGACATAAAGTTGTGAACTAAAAAACTTTTTTTAAAATAGAATATCGTGTTTGGTATCAAATGAAAGCTCTTGGTGAGCTCGTTTCAAAAATATATATTTTATTGGTTGTTGCTTGCGGCTTTGCTTGCATAAATCGAATTTTGACATCTTCAGAGGGACAGCGAACTAAGACTATTTCCCCTAGCAAATATTATCCTACATGATTAGGCCCTTGTATAATATACCTAATGCAAACCTAATGTATGTTTGTGGCATTCCATAGTTCACCCCAGCATTGTTTGACAAAAATAGGTAGGTAGGTAGAATATTTACATTATTAGGTAATAGTTTAGTTCATATCAGCCGAACGACGCCCACTGCTGGGAATAGGCCTCCCCCAAGGAACTCCACAACAATAGATCCTGCGCTGCCCGCATCCAGCGGCTGTCCGCGACTTTGACCAGATCGTCGGTCCACCCTGTAGGGGGCCTGCCCACGGAAAGTCGTCCGGTACGCGATCGCCATTCGAGATTCTTTCCACACCAACGGCCATCGGTTCTCCGCGCTATGTGTCCCGCTCACTGCAACTTCAACCATGGAATCCTTCGAGCGATGTCGGTTGTTTTAGTTTTCCTGCGGATCTCATCGTTTCTGATTCGATGGAGCAGGGAAATACCAAGCATCGCTCTCTCCATTGCTCGTTGGGTGACTTTGAGCCTTCCATAGGTCAGTCTCACGTCCATTAATGGCAACACACACTGGTCAAAGACTTTCGTCTTGAGACATTGAGGTGTTTCGGACGCGAATATATACCGGAGCTTCCCGAACACTGCCCATCCGTGATAGATCCTTTCTCGAAGTTGGACTTAATTAACTGGACCGTTTGCCCTAGGTAAACAAAGTGGTCTACAAGTTCGAGTGTAATGTTCCCAACATTAACTGGAGCGGGTGCAACATGGGCATTGGACATGATTTTCGTCTTATCCATGTTCATTCAATGTGCCTCTGACCATGCGGTGATCGCTTCCTGTCTTAACAGCGTTGATCACATTGAAAATGTGCTTCTTGGTTGAAATGATAAAATCGATTTAGTTTTTTATTACTTTACCGTTCGGACTGATCCAGGTCCATTTGCGGCTTACGGGCTTCCAGAAGAAGCAGTTCACCATAAATAGGTTCTCCCTCTCCTTGAAGTCTGCCAGCATCTGGCCTCTATCGGTTCGTTGCCCAAATCCAAATTGCCCCACTCTCAACTCATCACCGCAACGTTGCCCCAACTTAGCATTGAAATCTCCCATCACAACCGTGAAGTGGGTTTTATCGCTATGCATGGGTTTCGAAACCTCTTCATGCATAGTCTCCACTTCGTCATCGCCATGTGTCAAGGTCGGAGCGCATACTTGTATGACATTTAGCGAATACCGTTTCGATATTCTGAGTATCAGGTACGCTGCCCTGCGCGACACGCTTCCGATGGTGATCACATTGTTGACTAGGGACACAAGAACGATGAACCCGACAACAACTAGGGACTGTTCGCCCTCCAGGTGGTATAGTAAGTTACCGGATTGCAGGATAATCGAGTCCTTCCCCTCTCTTCGGACTTAAGATAATCCAATGATGTCCCAGTGTAATTTACTAACAGCCTCTTTCAACTCTATGAGCTTTGAGTCAGTCTGCAATATGCGCGTGTTGTAGGTTGCCAGGTCAAGTCGTCTGTGTTGGTAGCTAGGTCTTACCCGGGGATTCCCATAACCGCTACCGTAGCTAGGAATAGCGGGGTCGCCGTGGAGTGGAGGCTGATTTTTTTGGTGTAAAGCCATTTTGGGTGGGGGGGGGAGGGGTTGCCATAATCCCAAGCATGTGGTGATCGCAGTATGGCCTGCTGTTACATGAAGACGCTGCTTCCCATCTCCTGATGCAGTTTTCCCTCTTTCGCCTCTTAAGACACCCACGAGAAGAGAGGGGGTAGTGCTATTCTTTTTATGTGCCGGCACTTATACACAGCGCAAAATTATGACCCCAAAATAATATAAATAAAAATTAAGTTCAAAAACTAAAACCCGACTACTGAAAAATCACGCTCTAAAAAGTATGAAACAAGAAAATATTCTCATCTGAAATTGCCGTGGTAGTATGCCCCTTACTATGATAACAAAACAATATTTTCATTCTAGGGAAAAGTGGCATAGGTACGACCACGGCAATGTCAGATGAGAATATTTTCTTGTTTCATACTTTTTAGAGCGTGATTTTTCAGTAGTCGGGTTTTAGTTTTTGAACTTAATTTTTAAATAAACAAATTCTTAAAATCACGTCAATTTATTATCTAGCTCATAAATAGTTTTCATTTAAAAACTGTGTTATGGAAACTAGATAACAGATAAATATTATTACTTATACTAGCGGCCGCCCGCGGTTTCACCCGCGTGGTTCCCGTTCCCGTGGGAATATCGGGATAAAAAGTACATATAAACCTTCCTCTTGAATCACTCTATCTATTAAATAAAACCGCATCAAAATCCGTTGCGTAGTTTCAAAGATTTAAGCATACAAAGGGACATAGGGACAGAGAAAACGACTTTGTTTTATACTATGTAGTGATTTACTTAATTTGAAAATACATAAGTACTTACTTAATATATACTTACCTACTTAGATAACACCCAGCCCACACTAAGACAAATAGACATGTTCATGCTCACAAATATTTGGCCTGTTCGGGAATCGAACCCGAGACCTCTGGCGCAGAAGGCGGGTAATCCTACCCCTGCGCCAAATCGGTTGTCATATTCTATTCTTTTTGAACTTTACCACTTGTTGAACACACGTTTTAGCAACTTTTTCCAATGTCGTATCCATTCACAAAAAGATAATAATACACTTGAAATAGAAAAAAAACCTTATTTTTCAGATTTATCCCAAGCTGTGGAACTAAATCCTTCTTGGTAATAAGAAGTCGCCCTTTTCTCGTCTCTCTTTTCACATAATATTACCTTCGTCTTAACTTGTAATCACGGTATTTCTTTTCTCGCTGATGTTTTTAAGAGAAATGTCATGAACTCACCAGCTGACTGCCTTAGATTTCAAAGCGACTTAGATAGGTTAACGCAATATTGTTCAAATAACAAACTCCACTTAAGCTTACCCAAATGCAATAAGATCACTTTTACAAAAAAATGCAATGTTATAAACTTTAGTTATAAACTTATAGGCACCAACTTAGCCTCCATGCCTATGATACGAGACCTGGGCATTCTTTTGGATCATCAGCTTCATCTAGACAAGCATGTCGACAAAATTGTTAATAACGCTTTTCGAGTTTTCGGCTTTATAATGAGAACCTGTCGCGACTTTAAACGTCCAAATACGTTTATTTATCTCTACAACGCTTTAGTACGCCCACACCTGGAATATGCATCGCAAGTTTGGAACCCATTCTATAACAAATATAATGACAAGATTGAGATTGTCCAAAGAAAATTTTATCGTTCCCTACACTTTAGGTGTTTTCGTAGGAAAATCTCTTACAACCAACTCAAGGCCAAATATTCTACATTGTCTCTTCAGTCACGACGAGTACTGTTGGATGTTACGTTACTTCATAAGCTATGCAACAATGCACTTGACTGTTCGAATCTCATGAGATATCTTGCATATAGCGTTCCTGTTCGCCCCCAGCGATCAACTCACCCCCACAAATTATTTGTTACCGTGCCCTGCAAAACGAATGCAGGGTTACGCTCTCCCTTGCGCCGTTTAGTCTCAACCTATAATGATAAGTTTTTGCATATCAACATTTTCTCATCACCTCTTGGCAGATTTAGGAACTTGGTGTTAAAAGAATTAGTTACCACTGATTTATAATATAACTTTTGTACCTTTTTATTTATTTATTTAATGTGAGATTGGACCCGTGTCCAACTGACCCGCTACTTGTTAATTTAAGCCGTGAGCATTGTGGTTGGCTGTGTATAGACCTTAGTCTGTATAATTAATATTTTAAGTTAACTGTTTGTACACTGCTGTTGTATGTTCCAAATAAATAAATTAAAATTAAAATTAAAATTGAACCTTTTAGCCTGAGCAGATTTAGCGAGCCATGAACTTTGCAGGGTTTCGTGTTCACCTTGACAGACTGTCGGGCTTAGAAAGCCTACTTAATGCGATTTTGACTGATATATGGAGTACTAGCTTTCCGCCCGCGGCTTCGCCCGCGTAGACTACACGAAGTTATACCGTGGGGGCGTTTGTGCACTACCACTGAATTTTACCGATCCGGAAAAAAACGGATGCTTGTATTTTAATAATTAATCATTTAAATTAGTAATTAATTAAATACAAGCATCCGTTTTTTTCCGGATCGGTAAAATTCAGTGGTAGTGCACAAACGGCCTGGGAATGTAATATTTTTCCGGGATAAAAAGTGATTTATGTTCTACTCCAGGCTGTATCTGTGTAAATGGAAAGTATCTGTGTCCCAAATTTCAGCCAAATCCGTTCAGTCGTTTTGGTGTGATTTAGTAAAAAACATCCAAACATCTAAACTTTCACATCACTACATAGTATAAAACAAAGTCGCTTTCTCTTTCCCTATGTCCCTTTGTATGCTTAAATCTTTGAAACTACGCAACGGATTTTGATGCGTTTTTTTTTAATAGATAGAGTGATTCAAGAGGAAGGTTTATATGTACTTTTTATCCCGATATTCCCACGGGAACGGGAACCACGCGGGTGAAACCGCGGGCGGCCGCTAGTTTATAATATTACTAGCGGCCGCCCGCGGTTTCACCCGCGTGGTTCCCGTTCCCGTGGGAATATCGGGATAAAAAGTACATATAAACCTTCCTCTTGAATCACTCTATCTATTAAAAAAAAACGCATCAAAATCCGTTGCGTAGTTTCAAAGATTTAAGCATACAAAGGGACATAGGGAAAGAGAAAGCGACTTTGTTTTATACTATGTAGTGATAGTAGTGATAAGATGTGTTAATCAACCAAATTAATATTAAACGATATTTTAGCTTTAAATACCTAAACCTCAAATCAAATCCTTAGAACTCATTATTACGTACAAATTTTTGGAGGAATTTTTTAAATAATGAAAACAACAGCTGTATAGTGCGACAACCTTTTCTGTTCCGGTGATTATCTTTGAAACTAAAACAGTTTTCATACGACAGTCCATTTTGACAGCTAATTTCGTATTGCAAGTGGCTCCTCTGTCACGGCTGTCACCGGAACAGAAAAGCTTGTTGCACTGTAGGTAATGCCCGAATACTCGATCGCAACTCAACTTATAAAGAGTCGTCGCTTTAAATGTCAAACGTATGAAAGTCACGTCATGACCATGATGTTTGAGACCACAGAACGGAAACAAGTTTTCTGTAAAAACTTCGTTTTAGTGACAAGCTTTTTTGTTGACTGTACTTTTATATTGTATTGACATCCAAACCAACCATGTACCTATGCAAAGTTCCAGCTCAATCGGACACCGGGAAGTTGGTCAAATTTAACTTGCAAGATTTGATTAGGTACAAACATTTGATTACTTACTTGATTTACAAACATCGGGACAGCTGAAACTTAATTTAATTTTGTCACTGTGCTTCTTTTTGAAACGTTTAAAACAATATCAATTCTCCACATATACCATCTTACAAAAGCTCCTTGTAAAAAAGTTATTACAGGGTATTTAAAATCATTAGATTATGAGACGACTGAAAAATTGCTCCTTCCTTTAAAATAATTTAATATACTATGCGATTATTATAAGAATAGGACGGGTTGTTGACAAACTTCACTCTGAAAAGGTACAGTTTGCAAGAAAGTGCAAAACAAAATGAAAATATTTTTTTTATTTTGGCAGAAGGTGGTTTAGGTAGGGGAGCCCGGGTAGACTTCGGACAATTTTTACATAAAATGATTTGGGTTTCTTTACCATTAAGTTTTTTTTTAAATACTTTGTTTTTGTGTGAAATTCAAATTACCTGATCATTTTCGTAAAAGCATACTTTCCGAAAAAACAAGTTAATGATTTGTATTTATCTGCAAATTATTCATATGTTTTGGTTTGCACGAACATCATTATTTATCGTAAGCTATGCCATGATCAGCCCCCTGATTCACGATAAATTTATTTTTTTGCACACCATACTGAAGTGAAGTGAAGTTAGTTTGACAGCACTTTGACAGCTTGACGTCACAACATGGCGGTGTCCCTATCCTATTCTTATAATAATCGCATAGTACAAACCTCAAATCAAGGATATATTTATTTGTCTGCATTCTGTATTATTATATTTTATTTTTATTATCATATAAATCATACAAACCTCACATCACGTATCATCATGCTCAGCCACAACAAACATACTTATTAACGTATTTTCCTTTTTTTGAATTTTTTCACGTAGGTATCCAAAAATAACTATTTGGCTGGCAGGGGAAGGGGCATTCATGGTGTATTTAAATCCGTATAAAAGTCTTTTATTCCGTACTAACTAACTTTATAGTTTCTGTTCTACCAATTTATTATCGTCGAAAATCTTTTTATAAAATTGCGTTTCTTCGTGTTATTATTAAGAGGTCAATACTCTTATATGCCCTTAAGGTGTGCCATAGAGGTCGTCAGGTTAATATAATATAGTGGTCTGCGGTTCGTTCGATAAGTTACATTTAGCAAAGCACTTGTAATTTATTTATATCATCAATTTAACAGTCTTTCAGAAAAATAAACACCCTTTTGTAAAGTTTTGTTATGAAAATTCATGCTTCTTATGTTAAAGTCAAAAAATTCTGTCTGGAAAAGTTAAGTCCCTCAGGGCTTCTTGAGGGGTTTCCTATGCTGTTTATCCACAACGGGGTAGCACTTAGCCTTCATCACACACACGTCACATCTGATGTTAAGTGAAGATAGGCTGAAGATATTACTCCCAATCAATCGGTCACAGAAGAACTGGCTATCTTATTTCTAACTGCCGGAAGACAATAACGCTGAAAACATCATTGTTATGGCGTCAGACTTAAATAAGATGTTGGTAGATAGCCAGGCATACTTGGAACAAGTCCTACCACCAACCAAACCATATGTACCGCCATGCACTGGGAATCGAACCCGGGATCTCGGTGTGATACCGGTGGAGTGTACCACTAGACCACAGAGGCGGTTAAAAATGGCTGTTGCCAGATGTGTCCAATCCTTAGTGCGTCCGATATCTAGGGGCACGCAGAGTCATAAAATTTAGTTTTATGTGAGCAATATGCGTGTTATGCACTTCACCCTTCCCACGTTTTATGACTGCGCGTGCCGCGAACGATCAGCTTGAATTTGAATGTATTCACCAACCACTGAGAAACTGGCTATCTTATCTACCTGCTGACCTGAAACACAACAATGCTGAAATCATCGTTATGGCGTCAGACTTAGATAATATGGTGCGCGGTAGCTAGCCAGCTGGTGGCCTTAGAACAAGTCTTACCACCAACCATACCGAGTACAATCATGTTGGTATCTCCAGTCTCCACTAGTGATGGGCAGTGGATAAATACTCAAAGAGTAAATACTCGGATATTTATCGAAAATGGATAAATACTCGTTTTTATCCGTTTTTATCTGATATTTACTCAAAATCACGGATAAATATCTTTTTAGCTGTATCCACGCACAACTTTTGTTTTGCTGGACTAGATTTGACGAATGTGGGCCGCTTTTTATGAAACTCGGTTTTTGAAACTATTTTGACAACTTGAAACTCGACTTTTTGTCATTTTTGACATTGCGTTGCAGTTTTCTTGTCAAAATAGTACCTAAAACCGAGTTTCATCAAAATCAGCCCACTAACAAAAAAAGTTGGCCGCCATCTTGGATTATTTAATATTTTAACATTGCGCGTTGCTGTTTTCTTGTCAAAATAGTACCAAAATCCAAAACCAAAGTACCAAAATCTTGTCGTAATAGAGTCGGGTATACCACTTTTTTTTTAACCAGCGAAAAATAACTTTGTTTTCATAGTGTCCTTTATTTTCGATTTTTCAATTATAAAAATTGCATTGTGAATGCAAGAAGAAAAAATATAAATAACTTGAAATATTAGATAGTTCTTTTGCTATTATTCATTATTTGTAATTTAAAAATGCAGAAACACATATTTTATCTTAAAAATACAAATTACCTACATTCTAATTTCAAAATTTACGTAAAATAGAAATAAAAATGGTCAAAGAGTATTTATCCGCCTTTTTGGATAAATACTAGAGTAAAAATGGATATTTATGAGTATTTATCCATTTTGAGTATTTATCCGGATAAAATCCCATCACTAGTCTCCACTATTCGGGTTCGACACTAGGATACTCTAGATTTGAGACCGGTGGTGTGTACCACTAGACGACAGAGGCGGTAAAATTTTTTGTAACAGGCAATAAAATGTCTCTTTTTTTGTTTCAGAGGGATGACCGTTCCCTCTTGGCGCAGTTCTTCTTCGCGGACGACGCGCTCAACATGATCGCAGCGGAGCTGGACTCGTTCGACGGCCGGAAAGACCCCGAGCGGTGCTCCACTCTTGTCAACCAGCTCAGGCATGCTCAGGTTTGTGGGATAATGTGGAGCTTTTTATAGTAGAACAGAGATAAGTTTCCTTTAAATCATTTGGTCAAAAGGTGGTAGTACGTGCAAGCTAAACCTTATTATCATCATCACCAGCCGTTTATGATGCTCCCTCTACCTGTAACATAGACATCAATGCAAAGAGGATTTGTATGATAAGGAGGATGATCCAAAACTTTTGTTCGTCGGCCGGAAAGACCCCGAGTAGTGAAAAACAAGGCTTGAGACTCTTCGAATTTTAAGACTCCCAAATTCGGAAAAGGTCAAATCTTCAAATACTTAACGGTCTACCTAGACAAACACCCAAGTCGCTGTTATTTTCAATAGGTAAGTAAAGTCATTTTATCTCGTTTTACAGTCGTTTACGTAATTATGAGATAATGATATGATTATAAGGATTGCTCTTTGTGGCCGTATTCTGCGAGCTTTTTTTCCCGAAAAAAAAGGCTTGGGACTCTTCGAATTTTAAGACTCCCAAATTCGAAAAATGTCAAATCTTCAATACTTAACGGTCTACCTAGACAAACACCCAAATCACTGTTATTTTCAATACAGTCATTTTATCTCGTTTTACAGTCGTTTACGTAATTATGAGATAATGATATGATTATAAGGATTGCTATTTGTGGCACGTATTCTGCTTATATTACGTAGTCGTAGTGGTACCGAATGTTTAATGAGTTACGGGGTTTTAATAGTACATTACAGCCGAGGACAGGTAATTTGCTTACCGTACAAGGCTTGTATAGTGCTTTTCTCAAGAAATGCGAGGAAATAAAAAAAAACTGTTTAACTAAATAATATTTATTAAAATTTATATCACACATGTTCGGGCAATTATTAAATGTAAATGTTATTGTTTTCCCGGGCACACTTATGTATAAATCGCCCATAATAATATTACTTTAATGATGTATCATTAAAATACGCCAACAACACAGATTCCGAAAACGTATGCGCCTTTTTTTACTTCTCCAAATCAGATCGTAGGTTTTCATATGTCTTTCTTTTAATTTTGCTGGCAGTTAGTTTTCTATTATTCATTTTGCTTCTGCTCTTTACTTTGGTGGAGTAGGTACATACAATGTCTGTATATGTTTCATTGGCAGAACTCATTTTGATAATTTATTACACAATTTAAATAAACTGTATTGATATCAAATCTGAAATCAACCGCTGAAAATCATTCCCGCCGTTTTTTTAATATTGGTTTGTGAGGCCAAGTGGAACGGTCATACAGCCTATTGATACTTACTACTTGCTACTAAAATGCGCAACTTCAATACCCGCTTCTGGGCGGTAGATGGCGCTGTACATATTTCCCATACAAAATTACTCGTCAAGGATATTTTGTCTATGATAAATCTCATTTTGTTTTTTCGACTGATGTTCGTGCTAAGGGTACATAGCGCTTACAATACGAAGTAATATACTCTGTGCGCACCGTATTAAAAAAAAAGTTAACCTAATTATGATATAACAATTACCTTTAAAATAATAATAATAATGTGGCTGTATGGTGCAAATGTCCCTTTGCTTTTTCTGTTTTTATACACAGGAATAACGAAAGAAAAAATAAAGAAAAAAAGTTGGTAATAATATCTTTGGGTAGTACCTTTTCCGAGGTAAACATTCTAAATTTGAAAATCACTGCAGTAATGAATTTCAGTACTTACTTACTGCACTAAAATCAGTGCAGTAAGTAAGTACTGAAATTCATTACTGCAGTGATTTTCAAATTTAGAATGTTTACCTCGGAAAAGTGCCACGTACTGCATTCTTTTCTCAAATATAATATTAACATTTCAGAGCATAAGTGTGAAAAATTAATTGGTTTATTTGTAAACATCGACTTAATACGTCATTCTTACATTCTTGTCTCCTCTGTGATTAATCGTTCGATAACATTTTTATTTGTTAAACACTTGTGGCTCCCTGCCGTCTTACCCGCGTGGTACCTGTTCCCGTGGGAATATCGGGATAAAATATAGCCTATGTTACTTAGGAATAATTAAGCTTTCTACTGCTGAAAGATTTTCAAAATCGGTTTAGTAGTTTATGAGCTTATCCATTACTTACGTAGTAACTTTTATCTAATCTGTGCCATTACAAACATACAAACATAAAATCAAATCTTTCCTCTTTGTCGGTAGTATGGATAGATTTATAGTGAATCTATTTAATCGATGTTTCGTTGTTTAATTAGTTTAAGACAGAACTAAAATAGACGTCCTTTGTCGCAAAAACACTGTTTGGTTACGCTTTCACAGTATTTTGTTTGTTCAATCCCTACTGTGTATCCCAGAAAAATACTTTTTAATAATCAAAGATCTGGCAGACAGTTCTTCATTTATAAGTTAGTTACAACCAAGGGCGTTGCATGTGCCAGCCCATGGCCCTCTAGAGTCTAGGGGATGGCAGGTTGATACTCCGGAAGACGGAGTGTAAAAGAAACGCCTTCGCGTACCTCCTCGTCCGGGGAGACGAAGGGGTTATGTCATAATATTATGTGGGGCTTGAACCCACCAATTCCCCCAGGGTGCTACCTCTGCACACAGATGGAGATTACGGCTCCCTCATGGTGTGGTGCGCCAGGGGCACCTGGCGCGCCTTTCTACCACGGGGGTCTTGGGTGGGCGTCTGAGCGACGGGGGGATTAGGCGTCTTAAACTCACGCCGTCTGACCCCAACCCGCTTACGTCTTATGGAGTCTACGTCTGGAGCTGCTTCACGCCCACTTTCTGCCGCCTCTTTTACTTTCATTACGACACTACTGCCTTCCAGCCTCTTTCGTCCTCGATCATGGCTTTTAATACACCCCTGCCGGGAGTGAAAGGTTTGTCCCAATGGCTGTAGTTGGGGTCCCTCTTTGCTCCATCCCTTTGGAAACGCCCTTGGTTACAACTAGCGACCCGCCTCGGTTTCGCACGGCTGCGATGTAGATGTATCATACTATACCTACCTGTGTTATAAAAACCTTCCTCTTCAATCACTCTCTCTATTCATGAAAATCCGTTGCGTAGACGTAGGTAGATAGACGGCGCGAAACGACTTTGTTATAATACTAAGTATGTAGAGATAGAAAACCTTCAATCCTTATCATAAAAACGCAAATTATATTCCTTCTTATTTCCTCCGCTAGGTATACCTAAAACGCCATGACATGCTTTTCATTGTATTATAAACTCGAAATCTTGAAACTAAACAAATGCAAAACTACTTAACAACCGTGCGAAGGCCACCATAAATTGGATATGGTTGAGGAAAACTGTGTTGCAACCGATGTTTGCACAAAGATAGAGCGAAATATATATTAAACCTCTAAAACGTAGTTGATTTTAATACTAAACCTGCTATCAAAATTTAACGTGATGACGATATGATAAATAATAAGTAGTTCAGTCACAGAATATAAAATAAGTAGTACTAACGTGTTCAGTGCCGATATAGTATTGGTTAAGGAAAACAGTTGTGTGTTGACCGGTGTTTGCACAAAGATGGCGTTTAAATTTGAATCTCTAAAACGTAGTAAATTAACAAAAATCTGCCATTTAAATTTAACATGATAGTACTTAATTCAGTGGCGATTAAGTATTCGTTTAGGAAAACAGTGTTGCAACCGATGTTTGTACAAAGATGGAGCAAAATTAACTTTCGAATTTTTAAAACGTAGTCAATTTTGTAAATTTATATAAATTCTTTAAAATTAAGGCGATGATTCCCGACTGAAATAGGCAAGCTAACGCTTGCTCGGCCGCGCGCGATACACTTCACGCGGACGCAGCGGCAGCCGGCAGTGAACTGTGAGTGAACTCGTGAGCGCCCCGCGAATCGAAAATCACTTAAAATTCAATAAAAAAAAAATTAACTTATGACGGCCGGAATCCCTCGGCTATTCAAAGACAATTATTTTCGTATATTTTTCATTAACTATAAAACCAAGTATACTGCAAGTAATAGGATATTTGGATTACGATTAGATGGATGTTTGGAATTTTATTTGACACAGTAAGATATCACCAATCGAAAAAAAAACGGCCGGCAGCATAGATAAATAACTGTAAAATAACATTTGTTTTTTCCAAATTAAAAGTAAGTAAGTAAGCTTGTGATTTGCGAGTAATCCGTAATTTAAAATACTCTATTTTGGGGAATCGCAGCCTTAAAAAGTATAGTCACAAAGAATGTGCGCGGTGGTGTTTAGTGGTTTAGCAAAATTTGTCTTGCATCCTGACGATTGATGTTTGATGTTGAACCCTTCATGTTCGTTTCGCACTTGGCCGATTTTTTCAACCTTATGCATGGGTGTTTCAGTTCACTTCAGTTTATGCCAGGCCAGAGGCGGATTAAACGTGGAGAGCGCCCTAGGCAAGCACCTCCTATCCTAGGCGCTCCTCTACACACATTTTTACTAACTTAGAAAGAACGACAAATCGTCTTACTGCATGTGCGTACACACACACACACACATATAGTTAGTGATTATATTAATATGTGAACGAGTCTGTAAAGAATATGTAATGGAGAATACTCTGAAAAGCGGTAAATATATTACTTTACATGTGAGTTGTTTTAATGAGTCACGCAAAACTTTTAGTGTACCCCTCGTATATTAAAACTGAAAAAATTATAGCATTCAATAGTTTTGCATAGAAAAGAAGATCTCTGAAGTGCAAATTCTTGTTAAGTAAACTCTAACTAAACGAACGCGCGCGCCCCTTTGCAACCTGGCGCCCCTAGGCACGTGCCTAGTTTGCCTTAGGGATAATACGCCTCTGTGCCAGGCCGTCCTTATTACACGATGGCACAGAATATATAATAGTACCAACCATGGTCTTCAATCTTCGACACGTCCCCAAGAAGCAGGGCTCGTGGTGCAAAAAACGCTGCGCTGCTGGTAGAGTGAAGACTGTCTATTAAAGTTCTATAAATAGCATGCCAGGCACTAGAAATACGAAAACCGTATTAGGTAGAGACACCAAGGAGTACGCGCTACCAAAGAGTACGCAGTACGTTTAGTCGTATGCGACAAGGATCATATTTTGGCACTTGGATAACATTGACAAGAGCGCTAGTTGACTGATTGAATAGCTAGAGAAGAGTTAGTTCCCATTTCGACCGCGTGTTCAAAGATCCTTGTCGCACAGTAAAACTACTAAACACACTGCGTACTCTTCGTCTTTAGTAGCGCGTACTCTTTGGTGTCTCTACACGTGTGACATGACCTGCTGTCACGAGCAGTAATAATTATGTAGGTATACCTACTTAAAAACATAGAACTTTTCACATTCAATTGAAGCGTTCGAAAACAAAACCATCTGTACCTACCACCCAAGTCATTCAATATTGTAAAGACATAGGTACCTAGTCCTAAGAAGTTTACATATTTTTGCTTGTGACTGTACATTCAGTTTTGGTGACCATTTACTACTTTTGATAAGTTGGTGATAACTTTAACAAAACAAAAAAACGCAAATTTTGTAACACTAAAATTAATTGTACAATATCGTATTTTTACAAGCTTTTTATTAACTTGCCATGTTTTTTTACCTATGTTGGTAAGTTATAGTAGGGGACAAATTTTGCAAGCTTAATTTGACCGACTTCACAGTGTCCGATATAGAGCTTAGTACAGGTTTAGTTTAGACGACAATACAATATTTGTACAGTCAGCAAAATAGCTTGTCATGAAAATGAAATTTTTACTAAAAACTTATCTACTCATACACTACACTAGTAGTGTTGTGATAATTTTACCGCCATTATTACTTATTATCGGTACGGAAGTAAAGCAACAAAAAATAAATTAACATAGTCACTATAACAGGGCAATCATACCTTTAGAAGAGTCTTCCATTACACCGACATGTAGTATAGTATTTAAGGCGCTACTCGGAAAAATATGGACTTTTTGATTTAAAACTGTAGGACGGTTACAGTTGTTACAAATCTGGTAATAAGATATATATTTCTTCATACCTTTATCTAGATTCGTATAGTTTCATAAACACGATTTTAAGATTTTGCCTCGACACTTTTTCTTTTCGAAAAGACCTCTTAAAAATACGAAAAGTGAAGATTATTCTTAAACTAGCGGCCGCCCGCGGTTTCACCCGCGTGGTTCCCGTTCCCGTGGGAATATCGGGATAAAAAGTACATATAAACCTTCCTCTTGAATCACTCTATCTATTAAAAAAAAACGCATCAAAATCCGTTGCGTAGTTTCAAAGATTTAAGCATACAAAGGGACATAGGGAAAGAGAAAGCGACTTTGTTTTATACTATGTAGTGATGGGGTTACTTACACTATTGGAAATTGGTTTAATTAGTGGACACCAATAATATTGAGGATCGTATAGAAGCATTTTTTTTAATCGCTGTAGTTTTGTAATACGAAATCATTTTGTGTTTTTTTTGCCTAATCTGCAAAATCGGTCTCGCTCCCACGCGCGTCGATTTCTCATTGCTATCTCGCTTCAGCACATTTTTTCCGAGTATCGCCTTTACAACATTTATTTGTTATTTAAATTTTTACTTTTTTGAATTCACAATGCAGTTTTTATTAAATCGTCCCATCGGATCGAATCGTCCCATTGGAGCTGGTTGTGAGACTGGTCGATTTTTTCTAAATACTTCCATTTTTCAACATTTATTTGTTAAACAGATTTCCGCTCGCGGCTTTGACCGCGTGAGCTAGACATTACTTTACCCGTGGGAATTAAATATGTTCCCGTGGCAAAAAGTAGCTTACTTACATGCTATTCTAGGCCATAATCTATCTCTGTGCCAAATTTTATCCAGATTCGTTCAGCCGTTTCACCGTGAGTAACAAACATCCAATCTTTTGAATTTATAATATTAGTAAGATAAGTTAGCAGTAAATTGGTATAATTCATTAAATTTTATAACGTTGTCACGTCTTTGGGAATTTTATAGGTAGATTCTACCGTTACTACTAAGTAATATAATGGTATTCTTTGCTATCATTAAAGGCATCAACAGTTTAAAAAGAAATCGTCTAATATACTAATATTATAAAGAGGAACGATTTTTATTACTGAAAAATGGAAAATGAATTATTTAGATAAAAATCGACCCATCTCACAATCAGCTCCGATAAGCCATCGGAGCTGATTGTGAGATGGGTCGATTTTTTCTAAATACTTCATTTTCCATTTTTCAGTAATAAAAATTGCATTGGGAATGCAAAAAAAAAAACTAAAAATTAAAATAACGAGGAACGATTTGTATGTATGTAGTAGGACTTACCTACCGAATAAAATCGAAAACTACTGGACTGATTACAAAAATTCTTTGACCACAAGAATGCTATATTATCCCTGATTAAATTTTATCCCAATATTCCAACGGGAACGGGTACCACGCGGGTAAAACCGCGAGGATCCGCTAGTATTTATATAAACGCAAGTTTGTGATCAAAATGTTGAGAATATGTTTTTAAAATAAGTAAGTAATTCCAGTAACCAATTGTAAAGAATTTTATGTAAGTACTTAATTAAAAGTTTATTTTTAATATTTCTTCGTAGCTTAACTAAAACACTCAGTTCAAAGACCTTAATTTATTTACAAACGGTCTATGACGCCAAGTTTATAATAAATTCTAAGGAATGATTTGCATATCATGATCTAATATGTTTATTTTGGTAAGCGTCAACTCTTAAGGCCCGATTTCACCAATGATATTTAAACGCGGTTAACGCTAATCGTGTTTAAAACGTATTTCTGTACCTGTCACATTCAAACAGATGACAGAGGCAGAACTATGTATTAAACACGTTTACCGTTAATCGCGTTTAAATATCAGTGATGAAAGTCGCCCTTAATGTTTTTGTATTTAAATTCAAGATTTTCCTCATTTTAAGAAAGAGTTCAAAACTTCGTAGCTCAGTGGTTAGAGCATTCGCCCGGACAGTGAAAGCTCGTGGGTTTAAGTCTCATCGGAGCTAGTTGTGAAACGGGTCGTTTTTAGGGTTTTTCTAATAGGTAAGTACTTCATTTTCAAGAGGTCTTAGCATAATTTGCTTGCTAAACCTGAAGAAAATTAATTGTTTATTTCCTAGAAGTCCAGACTGTGTAATCTTACTAATATTATAAATGCGATAGTTTTGTATGTTGTATTGAAACGGCTGAATATATCTGAATGAAAGGCATAGAGATAGATTAGAGTCTAGCTAGAATAGCAAGGTACCCTGGGAATGGACGCGGGCATGGGGCGGAGACACGATTAATCACACACTGGCCTTGTTATCTCCGTCCATGTGCAGAGGGAGCACCCTGGGGATTTTGGTGGGTTCAATCAAGCCCCACATAACCATCTCGTCTCCCCGGACGGGGAGGTACGCGAACGCGTTTCTCCTAGGAAAGAAAAAAAAGCCGTACCCTGGTAATATTTCACATTTCCCCGGGAACATATCGTGTAAATTACGCGGGAAAGGACGCGGGCGCAAAGCTGTAAAATTATAAAGTTGCCATTGCCAACGTAATATAAATGTAGGAGCTACTTCCGCAAAAGTAAGCTGCATAATATTTATTTTTTCACAATACGTAGGTAGGTACTTAATAGTATCGATGACTGAAGGTTTTTTTTACTGATTTTAAATAAACTTAAGTACTTATACTTTTTATATTGTTTTTTTGGGTAATAAATGAAGTAGGTAAGTACTTATTCAAAATAATCATTTATTATATCGACACGTTGTCGTCGCGTGGTAAATAAAATAAATACTTGGCTGTTAAAAAAACTTTAACGTACTATTTTAAACGCCTCTTCAAACCATTAAAACGTGTAACTCCAAATGTTTAAGGTCGAAAAAGGCTTGTTATCTCGATCTTGTTCGCTTCGGTCTGATTGTGACTCGGAAATCACTACCAAGTGTAGATTTGCGTAGTTCTCAATGACTCACGCGCATTCGACTCGAGCGCAGTGGAGGCCATTCAGACAACGTCAGACACGCTATGGCTGTTTGTTGTGATTGCGGAGGGACTGTATGACGACTGTTTGGTATCAATGGTTTTTTTAATTATATGTCAATTTGTGAAATAAGACACGCTTTGGAGGGACGTAGATTTATTTGTGTCGCGGTATAAAGTGATTTTCTTAGGGTTCCGAACCAACGACTCGGTCTTTCTGTCCACATAGCTGGACAACTTGAGAACTACTAATGCTATTGCTATCAACTTGAAATTTGGATAGTTTATGACGATTGCCCAACTATTTCGCAAATAAGAGAGAAATAAATGTATACATTTTTTTTTTGCAACAGGGACGACTGAAAGGGGGTCTTAAAATTCGAAGTGGGGGAAGTATCGTAACAAGTGATAGCAAAATTCGACGAGTCGTGTAAGCCTTTCGGTAGCTTAGTTGGTCAGAGCATCGGGCCGGATTCCCGGAGGCGCGGGTTCGAATCCCGCCTGAAAGCTACTTATAGGGCTCGTGGTTTTTTACTATCACATTTTTCCTATACTTACAAAATTGCATTGTGAATGCATAAAAATAATATAAAATATTTATTTTGTTATAATTTAAAACTTGACTTGTGCCAAGCTCTATTCTATTGTATCGCGATGATCATAAAATAAGATTATGTAGGTACCATTAATTGATATCATATTAGGTATAAATAATCAATTCGATTAGATAGAAGTTAAGTACAAGAGAAATGTTAGTTTGTTTATTACCGCTCCTTTGTTTTTTTTTTCATTTATTTAAGAACAGCCAACAAGGTTAATTAATACTAATATACATCGATAATAGACATTTACAGCTTAATCTAGGAATAGTGCTACCACGGCATGCGAAATACAGTCTGCTAGAAACTTATAAATGTAAATTTATTTTTTATTATTAGTACTTATACATACAATCACAATGCAATCCTGTGGGTATAGAATAAAAATTTCCTTAGATCTATTTGCAAAGTTGGTGTTTTTTTACTGATACAATTTCTCCCAAACCTCAAAATCAAACAAAAAACAACTTCTTTCTTCAACTCTGCTTGAATATAATTGGAGGTTCAAATAAGTGAGTTCATAAGTTGTCATTATAACGCAGTTACTGAATCTCATTACCATTGGCACTTTGTTGTTTTTACAAAGGTAATTTCTTGGTACTTATGTTTTTTCCTATATAGGTAGTTATTTCTGGTTTAAGGTCGCGTGGCCATCGTTCCGGTTGCCCCACATTCCGCAGCGTAATGTGCAACTTTACAATACTATCACTATACACCTGCTTTTTGAAATGTTAACAAGGTTTTACGATCAATTATGATATTATATACACTTTGCCCGCAAGAAAATCGAGCCACTGGACTATTTTCGTACAAGTGTGCTCACTTTAGCCACAGAATATATATAATAGTATCTTTAGCGTCTCATAGATGGAAAGCTATTTGCATCTCTGCTGTCAATGGAGAGGCTAAACGCCCAGCTATCTACTTTTATCGATAAATATCTACTTTTTTAAATATCTAAATCAGGATCCATACTCGTTCTACGTAATCACTACGCAGTAGTAAAATCGGTATGCTAGTCCACCTCAGTGGCGTGCATTGCTTTTCAGAATAGGTAGGCACTATACGCCGCGTGGTGTCTAACCTATAGGCAAGGGCCAAGGCAGAAATGTAAAAAAAAATTTTTGAATATTCAAAATTTCAAAGAATTTTCTCACGAACTATGTGATGTGGCGTGTGCCTTAGTCAGTGCATAAAACCACCAACGATTCCAACGAAGTATAACGGCAATGTATACTGTACAACAATTAAATTAAGGACAGCAGGAGGTAGGTAGCAAAATATGTAAATAGAGTAAACAAAGTATCACCGCCATGTAGAAACGTACAGAGCCATCTTTGGACAAAAAACAAAACTAAATATAAACACCGCCGGTGCTTTTGTAGGCATACCTACTTAAGGGTGATAAATTGCAAAGGTCGAACGTCAGTGTATTACGCGTGGGAAGTACGACATTTTTATTTCGTCGTATTCATTTAAATAAAAAATATTAATGCCAGTGATAGTAAATTGTATAGGATTCAAGTAGGCAGACGGGCAACTGCCTACTGTCGCGCACTGCGCGTTTTTTATGAAGGAAGTTTTTGTTTTATGCACGAATAAATAGAGGTCAGTGGTTATAAGTAATAAAAATTGGGTAAGTATCATAATTTAGTAAGCTCAACCAATAATAATTGGGGAGCACGGATACTAAAATTTAATGGTAATTTTTTCGATTTTGCGAGGTAGGCACTGCTTAAATGCCTATATGCAATGCACGCCACTCCACCTGTATAGATGGATTTGATATACCACATTTATGTTGGTCGAAGATGCTGGTAAATGAACTCGTTCGTAAAGTATAGGTATATTTATGTACCTACAGAGCGTCCCACAACTATGCCACATGAAGGAGGGAAAGTAAGTAAGTACCTTAAATACTGAAGATATAAAATTTTACTGAAAGGAGCTTTCATTTATATTTTAAAAACAAAACGAACAGCATTCAAAGAATTTTAAATAATCGCCTGTCTGTCTGAACCGAGAATCGAACCCGCTGAATGTAAAAAAACTATTTTATTGTACATACCGATCGAAAGGCTCGATTATAAGCATTTATTTCTTTAAAGTAACATTAAAATTCTGTTATGAAAAGACAATTAAGTATATTTTTATAAACAAACAATCTTATATCGCTTTTCTTTCAAATCAAGATTACGTTACGATAATAGTTGATAATGTAATTGATAAACAGTGATGTGTCTCTTATCATTTAAATGACACGTTTAAATGACGATGACGTTAATAAAACATTGCTTATCAAAGTTACACCACATCACAGCGACAAAATGTGGTTAGGTAAGTACATGTTAATAGTGCCAATGCAACTTTTTGCATTTGCGTTGTGGTCGTGTGACAAAATGTCGCTGTCGCTAGTAGTTGTGATGTGGATGTGGCCGTCCGCTAGTTCGCAGCGTCGTCGCTGGTGGTTGCGTTGTGCTTGCGTTCACCCACGCGGTCGATAATGACTGCAAAATGTGGTACGTGTGAATTGTACTATTCACTTCCAATACAAAATGCGCCCCGCCCACGTGTTGTGGTGTGGTTGTGGTTGTGGTCCGTGTGGGTTGGTCCTTACTTCCTTATTTAGGTATATTATAATCGCGAAATATTGTAATCTAGCGGATCCTCGCGGTTTTACCCGCGTGGTACCCGTTCCCGTGGGAATATCGGGATAAAATATAGCCTATGTCACTCGGGAAGACTGTAGCTTTCTAACGGTGAAAGAATTTTCGAAATCAGTCCAGTACTTTTGAGTTTATTCGTTACATACAAAAATACAAATCTTTCCTCTTTATAATATTAGTATAGATATAGATATGTGTGGATGTCCAAATGTTTTTTAATCTTTCACGCAAAAACTAACTAAACTGATTTGATTCCCACGGGAACGGGAACGAAACGTAGGTACGAATAGTGTGGAAATGTTTTGAGTCCCAAATCCCAGTAATGCATCAATTTACACGGAGCCAATACCACAGAATATATTATAATAGTTGCCAATACTTGAGACAATCCACAAAACCGCAATATATTACGGTTCCGCTAAAAATTTGCGTTTTTTAAACAAACTATTTAAAGTTATTTTAATTTTTAGTTTTTTGCATTCACAATGCAATTTTTATAATAGAAAAATGGCCCGGAAAGCGAAAGGTCGTGGGTTCGAGTCCCATCGGAGCTAGTTGTGAGACGGGTCGATTTTTTCTAAATACTTCATTTTCCATTTTTCTATTATAAAAATTGCATTGTGAATGCAAAAAACTAAAAATTAAAATAACTTGCAATAGTAATTTCATCTTTAGCGATTGCCAAATACCTGGAAAGGTTTCTTTCGCGTGTGAGGGTAGTAATATCTCCACATTGATGAAATTAACGCTGACTATACAGCGAGTAAGAAGTATTGGATAAATTCGACGCTTCTCGTAACGACTCCGTAGCTCAGTGGTTAGAGCAGTCGCCCGGAAAGCGAAAGGTCGTGGGTTCGAGTCCCATCGGAGCTAGTTGTGAGACGGGTCGATTTTTTCTAAATAATTCATTTTCCATTTTTCAAACTATTTAAAAATACAAAAACAAATTCATTACATAATTCACGTATACCGCCGAAATACCTCCCTTTAGCTTAATATAATTAATTATGGTACCTACGATGATTCTAATACCAATACCAAACGGACGAAGGACGAACTGGCAAATGAGCACTGTTCTTATAAATCGCCTTTCATTGGGTAGATAGTTGCAATGTAATAAATAAGGTATCTATAGAATAGACCTAGTTCCGTCGTTCCGTGCACCACTTTCAATACACTTTGTACGATACAAGTTTCGAATGTTGCGATCTCCAGTAGAAAGTTTATTTATTCTTGCAACTTGCAACTTATCCATTGAAAAGTTGCTTACGATTTATGCTCTATAGAAGTGAAATTCTTCTACAATTTATGCCATAAAGCAGTTTTATTTATCAACATAATATTAAATTACCTTAAATTTCTTTAAAGCTGTCTTGCATTCACAATGCAATTTTTATATGTGAAAATGAAGAATTAGAAAAAAAACGGTCAAGATCGTGTCGGACTCGCGCACCGAAGCTTCCGTACCATCATAAATATAAATATTTGGTATATTTATTACTTAAGGCTATTGCGGCGATCAAACTCAGAATTTTCAATGTTTTTAAATTAAATTTCCTGACAAAGTATCATTGCTAGGCCTTTCAAAATATTATATGTGATAGATCTTTTCTTTATGAAGGGAAGTTACTAAAATTTATTTGAATCAAATAAATACAATGTACTAAAAAAAATTATTTTCAAGACCCCTTTTTTCCGTCTTAAACTCAATTATCTCAATAACCAGTTGAGTAATCAACCTAATTTTTTTTGTGTAAGTAGTTCTTAGTCATATCTAGGGAAGTTACTAAATTTTTTTTTTGTTATATTTATAGTCAATAACTAGTATCCCAAAATGCATCGTGCACCGTTTCGCAGCATAATTGTTCAGTCTCCGCCTGGCATTGGCGGCGTTTGGACGTGGAGACTGTATCGCTCCGATTGCGCCAAAATTGAAAAAAAAAACTCACACTAGGATCCTAATTTTTTTCAATGATACTTATTTTGCTAGGAAATATTGAAATAGCGCTTCAGGATTGGGTATAGATGAGTGCTTTGCCATTTATTGCATAACCATAGACCTATGTAACCTAGGACAAGTTATTTTACTCATTACCTAAAGCAAACATCAATAGTTTGAAATAAAAGTGACGGATAATATTGCCTAAGATACTTAAGAGCCCATAAAAGTTGTACCTATTTGAGTACCAATATTTTGTTGTGTTGTAGGTACATAATTAGTCTAAGTTTCTAACTTCTACTACTGTATATTAAATTTATGTTCGTTTTAGGTTCCTCAAAATTGAAAATGTGAGAAAGTTAAGATAGGTAGGTGTAAAAAATTGCATCAAGAAATAAGAAATTCGCTTGTTGAAAAAGTTTTTTACAGAGATATAATGTAAAAGCAATTCTTGAAATAAAACCGATGTAAGAATTTTATGTACCTAGTTGATCTAATATTACCATTACACTTTTTTGAGACTGTGAGAAGTCCAGCTTCATTCCTTTGAGTGAGGAACATAAACCGCAACATTTTGTGTAAATTTCAGGTTCAAAACATTTTTATTACTGATTCTCTTATCCATTATTAGCACAAAATAGAGCATGCATACAATTTCTTGCAAGAAATGCTCTCGCGGTTTTGAAATTCGAAATTCGAAATCCCCACAACAATATCTAAAACCGATGGTTGAGGCGCCAGTAGCAATAAAAAAGAATGAAAAGTCTATCAGCTGTATTGACAGTTTTAACTCTCAAAATTTAACCACCGCGTCAGATAAGTTTGCGGAGTTCTGTAAGGAGACTTGCAAAGTCGGAGTAAAATTTTTGATACTCTAATGAAATATTGCATAGGTACAAGTACTTCCGAAGGAGGAATATTTATTTCATTATTTAAATTTCATTGCACAAAGTATAATCAAATGGCGGGCTTACTTTAAACTGACTAACATATTATATCAAAGATAATTAACTCATAAAAATAATTAATCTCGAAGAAGTTTTATATACACTCTCTGCCACAAATGTCATTTATTAAAAGTAGGTGGCTAAAACGTCAGTGATTAGATTACATACCCTTTGGAAGCGGCCATGGAAGAAATGACAGTTTTGTATAAGTAGTACGAAACCAAACCGTTTCAGCTGCTCGACCCTGATGTTGTCAAAGCCAGCGGCTTTACCTTCTTTGAGCTTATCAAGGGCAAACTTGAGCTCTGTTTCTGTAAAAGCCTCGTCCAAGTTGGTGGTGGTGGTCCAAGTGGTCCCCTTTACCAGGGCCTCGTGTAAATTTCTTCTGGAGACTTTTCGTGGAAGCTTTCCCATTTTGGAGTAAGTGGTGAGCGATCTGGTTTGTGGTCACATTGGAATGACGATCAGCGATTTTAGGATCATTATTTAGTTTCCTTATAAAACACCATGCCTTCTTGCTTTTATGCGTCATATCTACGCCTTTGATTAGTTTGTTCCACTTTTCTCTCGTTGTTTCGGATATGGCTTCTAGCAATTCATTCCCAAAATCGATGGTGTCCTGTGAGATGGGATCTAATTCATACTGGTCTTGGTATGTCATCCTACCATATTATATTTAAAAACATATATTTGATGCTTGGGAGAGCAAGCGAGATGTAGTTGGTATTTATTGTGACCTCTCCAAAGCTTTCGATTGTGTTAATCACCAAACGCTTTTAAGGAAATTAAAACATTATGGTGTCTATGATAAATCGGTTAGCCTTATGCAATCATATCTATGTGAAAGAACACAGAAAGTAGTTATCAACAAAACTGAGTTTACTGGAGCCCCTATCAACATGGGCGTACCCCAGGGGTCAATACTAGTCCCTTTTGCTCTTTTTAATTTATATAAATGACCTTCCTTTTTAAGCAAAGAATTTATGCGAGACAGTGCTATTTGCTGATGACACTTCCTCTAGTCTTTAAAGTTGGCAGAGGTAATAATTGTTCTGACGAAGTAAATAGTACTTTATCGAAAGTTGCGCATTGGTTTCATAGCAATAATCCATTCCTTTACCATGGTACCATTACACAGTACCATTGATGGTACTGTGGCAATTTCTTTTTGCCGTGGTACCATCAATTAATCTATCATTAAACTCGAAAAAAAAAAAAATGTGAAAAAAAAAACCCTGCCAAATGTAAGACAGGTTGATATTCACATAAAATTGGATGACAATGTAGTAGAATTAATTAACAGAACAAAATTTTTAGATATAACATTAGATTATCGACTTCAATGGGACCCTCATATTGAAGCCTTGGCTGGTAGACTCAGTTCTGCGGCATTTGCTGTTAAAGAAATAAGGCTCTTAACCGATATTGAAACGGCAAGGTTAATCTATTTTAGCTATTTTCAGAGTGTATTGTCCTACGGCCTATTACTTTGGGGTTCAGCAGCTAACATCGAAAGTATTTTTGTGCTTCAGAAAAGAGCTATTCGCGCCATATACAAACTTCGGCCAAGAGATTCTTTAAAAGAAATCAACATATTAACTGTTGCAGGACAATACATATATGAGAATATGGTATATGTGAAGAAGTATCTCAATACATTTGTAATACGTAGCAATATACATCAATTCAAAACAAGAAATAAAAATAAGATTGCCGTTCCAAGGATTCGACTTGAAAAAACAAGAAGTTCGTTTTTGGGGAAAAGCGTAGCTAGTTTTAATAAAGTTCCACAGAATTTAGTAGAGCTGCTTTTGCACAAATTCAAAAGTCATGGCAAAAAATCGCTCATGAGCAAAGGATATTATAAAGTAGACGACTATTTAAAAGACCGTAATGCATGGATTTGATGTAACACATAACCTTAGCTGAACTAATGTAATATTATAATGAAAAAGTTGTAAAAGTTAACAATATAAGTCTTTGGAAATATCGTTACTCCAATTATTAAAGCTGATAAGTTTATTGCGCCTATTTTTCTTATCAGTTAAAAAAGTCTTGAACGAAAATATTGACGATTCAAAAGAGCTTATTGCTTAAGTCAAGTTGAATAAAGATATTTTTTATTTTATTATTTTATCCTTCAGGTCGTAAGGCCTGGCACATAATTAGGTCCTCCGTATTGCACCACTTACTGTCTTCACGCACGGGTGATCTATGTGATCACTGGCAAAGATTAGATCAGGGTTTTAACCCCTTTTCCAGCAACCGCTGTTAAAGGATGACGGAAGTTTTGGATCATGGATCAAAGATAGTAGGTATGTGTCCATCAACCCATTCTTCAACCTTCACTCCGTTGTCATCACTGGTTCTGTATCCCCAGTTCTCGCTATGGCTATTAAAATTACCAAGAACGAATCTAACCGGATGGGCGTTAAAGTTCGGCGGACAGCTGAAGTAATACGGTGCATTGGGAGGTTTGTAGACTGAAGTGACCGTACAGTTACTAAGTTCGGTAGTACCTCTTTATCTGGCCTGGCGAATAAGCACTCCCATACTGTCGATGGGGGACTTCAGCTATGAGTTTCATCCCCTGAGTCACTTGTCAGGTATGCTTTAACGAGTGTGCATCTGAGTTGCATAACCTCATTCCGCCCTCTCCTTTAAACTCACGCTCAGAGAATTAAGTACTCCTTCATCATGCCTGGAATACCCTGCCGGCTTCTGTTTGCCCGAGTACCTACAACCCAAACCTCTTAAAGTCCCAAGTGAATAGGCATCTTCTGGGTGAATCTATTCACACAAAATTTTATTCAAGTACTATAACCAACCACATTATAAAACTGGCAAGTTTACATTAGTAAACAAAGTATCAATTATTTCAGTTGCGCTACATTTTGTTTAAACAAATTCGACGATCTCCGTGGCCGATTGGTGTACGCACCGGTTTTCTAGGTGCCACTATCTCTGAGGTCCCGGGTTCGATTCTCGGACGGGTAAATGTCGAAAACTAACTTTTAGATATTTTCTTGTATCTGGGTGTATGTGATCGTTGCTTCCAATTTTCAATGACACAAGTTATTGTATTATTTGATATTATCATTTTAGGTATTGGAATAATATGTATTTTATTTTATTTTTTGTACTTAAACAATATTTTTATTTAAGTGTTTTTTTATATATTGATTTATATTATAGATTGATAGCGTGATTTTATATAAACGGTATACTTATTTAAATATTGATTAACTAAGTAGATTTATTTTGTAAAAAAGTATTGGATGATGGGCTAGTATGAGTTATATATATTTTTTCATATTAAATTATAAGTTTTATTAATTTGATTGGAATAAATCTGAAAATGTACCTACTGGTTAGAGCAGTATACATTATTTATTTTTTTCAGTGTAATTTGTAGCAAATGTTGTAGTTTTGCCTGGGAAGATCATTTCGATAATGGATATATTATCGAAATGATCTAGAGATAGAAAATAAATATAAATAGCTGCTGCTGTGTTCTGCATTTTGAAGAATCGTTTGAAGTGACTATCTTTACAGAAAAATGGAAAATGAAGTATTTAGAAAAAATCGACCCGTCTCACAACTAGCTCCGATGGGACTCGAACCCACGACCTTTCGCTAAAAGCTTAAGCTTAAGCTTAAAGTCCCATCGGAGCTAGTTGTGAGACGGGTCGATTTTTTCTAAATACTTCATTTTCCATTTTTCTGTAATGAAAATTGCATTGTGAATGCAAAAAAACTAAAAATTAAAATAACGTGACTATCTTTGTTAAAAAAAGCTTTTTTTACTACATAGGTACGAATAATATCTACTCTTCCTACAAACCGACGTTTACAATAAATATTCATAATAATTCTTCTTGTATTCTACATAATATAATTTCCTTAGTAAAAGCGCACATAGGTGATATTTTAGATGTAAATAGAATGCGCACTGCATGCCGCGTCTACACGTATTTCTCAGTCTACGAGAGTGCCGCGGCCGGAGTCTTACCGATCCCAGCACCCCCTCGCTTGTGTAAGCAACGGCCAATGACGATATTTTTTTTACCTATGCTATATCCTTCATTCAGTAACCGGGAGCCGGGAGCCGGTTTTTGCTTGTTGAAACGGGAAAGTTCAGCGTTCAGACTTTCTGGGTCAACCTGGTCTTTATCCTGTTATCCTGTTAGAGGAATATTAGGTACCTAATTTTTTTATTGCGACTCTATATTCCAAAAATCAGCCAGTCAAGTGCGAGTCGGACTCGCCCATGAAGGGTTACGATTACGAACCCACCTAACGTACCGATTACATACACCAGCGAACTATTATTTTTCGTACTTTGTTTTCATAGTGTTATTCATAAGAACAGTATAAAAACAAAGTAAATTTTTTGAGAATGTTATATTTGCGGTTTTCGAAAATGTGTTAAACTTATCTCAAAAACTTGTAAAGCCTACTTAGCTGTGATAGTTTTTCTTTTAACTTCGTCATTATACAAATATCGTGAATTTTTTCACGTAAGTATCCAAAACGAACTTGCCGGTTCTTCTCCAAGGTATCCCGCCGTAGGGTTTGCGATCCGATGGCGTAGCTTCTTTGACGTTCACAAGCTTATTGTAAATAACAATCTAAATTGAATAAACAAGTTTTACTTTTGACTTTGAACCATTTGGCTGGCATGGGGGGGCACTTGACTCCTAGTAAAATGCACTTTATAAACTTAATAATTCACAAACGAATGCGTCAATCAAAAAATTTTCTTCAGAAACCCGCAATATTTTTTGAAATTGCTATCCAATTACAATTGGGGTAGACAAGAAAAAAATATTACATCTCCACTTAGCGTAACCTCTCCGTAACCTAAATTTTTTTTTTTTTTTTATTTTACTAACCACTTTGTCGGCGTGATTAATATGTATATTCATGCCAAATTACAACTTTCTAGTAAGTACTTAGAGTCTATGAGCTAGGCTGGGGCCAGACAGACGGACATGGCGAAACTATATGGGTTCCTTGTTGACTACGGACTCTACTAATAACGGAATCGGTTGTGTGCAAAGTGTGATCTTAGACTTACGTGGTCGTGGGTTCGGAGCTAGTTGTGAGACGGGTCGATTTTTTCTAAATACTTCATTTTCCATTTTTCAGTAATAAAAATTGCATTGTGAATGCAAAAAACTAAAAATTAAAATAAGTTGCAATAGTAATTTCATCTTTAGCGATTGCCAAATACCTGGAAAGGTATTTCTTTCGCGTGTGAGGGTAGTAATATCTCCAAATTGATGAAATTAACGCTGACTATACAGCGCGTAAGAAGTATTGGATGAATTCGACGCTTCTCGTAACGACTCCGTAGCTCAGTAGTAGATTAATATTAGGGTACCTAGATCAAAAAAGATCTAGGCACCCTAATATTAATATTTTTATCTATTCATGAATGTATTTTATCTATTCATGTTTTATGTTATCTATTTATTTACCGCAAATTACAAATTCCTTGCCTGCTACTCAACTTGGACTCGCTTAGTATAAAAACTTATAATAATATATTAACACTATTTCTACTGCAGCTCATTTTTAAGTAAGTTAAATGTAGGTACTTTCACTGAGTATATAGGTACTTACTTACTTATTTAATTGATAAGGGTCAATGGTACGTAGAGTCAATGGTAACAGTAAAAACATAAACATTGATTAAAATAGTTTATTTATCACTTTTAAAATATTTTATGACTTAAAAATACAATACACTTTAGCTTAAGTATACTTAAGTCTAGAAACAGCTACTTAACTAGGTATTCTATTATAATCTATTAAATATCAAATTACTATGAAACCGAATACACAAGTTGTATTGTAACAACTAGGTTTTTACAGATATGAGAAGATATAATACTTTATTATACCATATTATCTAATTAAATTTTAGATCTTGTTCTTTACACCAATTATCTAAACAGATCACGTTTTTGAGAGCACATATTTTTTTATGATGAATACAGCTTACAATATTAGACGAGGTTGAGTACTTTTCGTACAGGGTTAACAAACTAGGACAATTTCTATCTTCTAAATTATACACGTTATCGATATTTAATATCTCTTTTACCCAAGAAACTTTTTCACATCCTTTAGTAAATATTCTACAGTGTTTGCTTAAAAGTTTGTTTATATGATTTTTATAATCCTGATATGGTACTACTCCATCACCCCAATAAATTCCTCTATTTCTTTCTATCCAGGCTACTTGAAAACGTTCTTTTTTCGATAATTTATAAAACGGATATGGAGGTTTTATCAACATTGTCATTATTTGTCTATTCCGGAGAATTGCTATTTCTTTGACGATAAACTGGTTTTGCTCGTTCTTAAACCCTTGTACATCTATTATTGAATTCATGATAATTTTCTTACGATGTTGCTGAGAGGTCTGTATTCAAATAGTCGATCATTTATTATTAGACAATAAGCTGTTGTATTATCAGGTATATGTTCTGAACATTCAATTTCTATCCGTACATCAACAGGTCCAGTTTTAATTGAATCGTTTTGTCTTGAACAGTCAATGACAAACAACGGTGCCTTTTCTTTAAATTGAGCTAAATGAAGCAACGGATCAACACCAGTGTTGTAGTAAGACTGACGGAAATTAGCATACATTTCATATAATATACCGTATTTGCCTTCATCAAATTTCAAATTAAGTGAGTCATATGGAAAATATTGTGAATTCAGAAATAATTTGACGTTAGTTACTTTACAATGATCGAACATAGCCGAACTTTTAGTTTTATTAAATTTTCTATCACTCTGTAAACCAAAAATAACATATCTTGGTTTTTCCAGCTGAGATGCAGTTTTAATTGACCACGAATGTTTAGTAGTTTTTGGTAGTAGTGGGTATTCATACAAATCCCAATTTCTAAACGCTAGCTGTATAGGTTGATCTTTTTCTAATCGCTTAAGTAATAACAATTTGTTACGATCAGCCGCTTTTATATGAGGAACGCGCCACTGAATTTTTTGAATTTCTATTTCTATATTGTCATCTTTTTCCAAAATTGCACAGCTTTCATTGGTACTACTTCTATGCAATATCAATTCATGTCTACAGTTAATTATTATTTTGTTGTAATCTTCAGCAAACCCTAATAATTTGTTCAAGGGTATAATTGCACTAAAATGACCGTCTTTCAGCTGTGTACCTTTTATGTTCCATCCCCAAACTGCTGCTGCTTTATCCTCTCCACCAGTCATAGAAATATAAGATTTAATTGTTGTAGTAATTCCAGCATTTTTTATGCGATCAATTTCAATACCATTTAATTCATATCTTATGTCTTGAAACAAATATAACAGTGGATTATTAATAAAATTAACATCTTTTTTTACATTTGGATCTTTGGAAGTTATGCGTGCATAACCTTCTATATAAATAGAGCTGGCTGATGGTAGCACATACGTATCTTGCTGATGAATAGGAATTCTAATTTCATCATTATCTTTAAAACTGTTGCTATAAGGATTATAACTATGAATTTCATAACTCTCTATCGAATTATCGTGACAAGGTAGATCTGTGATTTGCAACATTTTATATTTTAAATCCAAGATGTTTCAAAAATCTTTTATTTTCTTTAGATATCTTTTTTGATTTCACTTTGTTGACACGTCTTACTCCTTTCAGCACAGAATGTAGAGTATTACATCGGCCTCCTGGTTTTTGAATTTTATTATATACTATCATGGTTTTATGCAGGTGGCAAAAATATGAACCCCTAACGCGTCTTATATTTTATGGTGAGTTTAATAGATGTCATCCAGCTGCTATAACAGACAGACGATGACTAAAGTATATCACGCTATTTTTATTATTTTATATTGTATACGGTTGAAAGGTAAGTGCATTTACGCATAAAATAAAGTTATGTTAATATGACACTATTTTATATTTTGCCAGAACGACTTTAAAAACTTTAAACATAAATGTCCACAGTTATATACATTATTTTTTTGTAAGTTAGCGTAGTTATAATGAATATTAGGTCCTAAATATTGTATTAATTCTTTCGGTGGTCTTAAATTACCATAACTATCAAAATACTCAATGTAGTTATTCGATTTTGCATAGGCTACCCAATGAGTTCCAGACTTTTCGGAGGAATCAAGATTGATAACACCACATTCTGTTCGATTTGGCTGGTAGGGTAATTCATCTCTCATAAATACACCTCGGAAAAAGGGAATATGATTTGAATGTCTTATGATGTCGATATTAGTCAAAGCTCTTCTGGGTAGCCTGGAAATCAGTTTTTTTTCTTGGTGACGTAAATGCCTAACCCATCTTTGTAGGGTTTTAGATGTAATCCTTTCCCAATATATACTGCTTCTAGTTGCTTATTGTGTCTCTCTAATTCAACTAACTGTTTTTTGGCTGCCTTATATTCATTTATAGCTTTAGCAATTCCAGCAGCACCTCCCGCTAAACTACCAGCAGCAGATAAGCCAGCAAATATCGGAACTAAGGGGAGAAATCCACCAGTTTTAGGTAAGGGTATGATTCTTGGTATATTTATAGGAGAGTCCGATGCTAATTCTTGTGCTGTAGTATGTGCCAATTTCATCAGTACTTTCTTGCATGTAGGTTTAAGATTCTTTATGTGTTTTTTAGTATGTGAAACAATGTTTCTAAACGTTTTCTTCAAACTTCTCTTACGAGACATTGCATCTTTATTATTGTAATTTTCTTTATCCTTTGACTGTTTGGTGTTAGTTAAAGTTTCAGCATTGCGCTTCCTTTTCATTTTATGAAAATTTAAAATTATCGTTTTTAATTTTATAGTCTATACCGTTTCGTAAACTGGCATCGAATGAGAAGAAAATACATGGCAATAGCTTTTTATAAGTAAATTCAATAGTTTCGTAAAAGGGTATTTACAATACATTTGTTTTATGAATCCAGCTGTTCTCGCTTCTCGGGAGACCTAGCCACTTAACGTAAACAAGATTTCCTTTTTTTCTTATAACTCTTTCAACTAAGTATACATCAGAATGTTTTGTTTTCTGTAGTTCTTGAGGATAAAAGGCTCCAAGTATCGGTCGCTGCTTGGAATCTTCTATTAAGTAAGTAGTGGGATTAGTTTTTTGTACTTTATATATCTTAAATATTTCCGTCGACCAGTTAGGTGTATAACTTTTATCAAAACATGCCTTGTGCTTGCTTATTCTCACATAATCACCCACTTCAAACTTCGTACATTTTATATATTTTCTTAATTGAGCCAACTTTATATACCTTTGCATTATTTTTACTTTGTCATCATTGCAAACTGAAGCTGGAGGCTGGCCAATGGTTCTGTGATTAGAGTTATTGTATTCAGAAACCTTTCTATCGAGTACTCCGTTATTCCATTTATAATTTCCATTCAAGTAAAATTCTTTATATAATTTACCCTTCAATGTTTTAATAAATCTTTCAACTATAGAAGCTTTTTTAGTAGAGTAAGTAGAGTAATGATTAATATTGTACTTCTTCATAATGTTTTGGAACTGGTCATTATAAAATTCTTTTCCATAATCAGTTTGTAGGTTATTTGGAATACGTCCATCTTGTATTACTTTATTAAATGCTTTGGATACATTTTGTTTGTTTTTTGTCTGTAGTGCAACTGCCCATGCAAATTTACTAAAACAATCAATAACTACCAATATGTATTTATTACCACCATTTACTCTTGACATTGTTTGCATGTCTATTAAATCCGCTTGCCAAAGATCGTCTATATCTTTAAGAAATACTTTTCTTCGAGGATAATTGACTCTAGCAACTTTACAGATTTCGTTTACAACATCTGCTTTGCTCATAATGTTTGTTAAATTTTCCTGCTATATCACTGATATGTATATTTCTTTCTACTTTTTTTATTTTATCAGACAATATTTTATTTAACTTCTTTAAATTCTCAATTTCATTTAAAAATTCAAATTTTAATTGATCAATATATTTTTTATCAAAGGTGGAACTCGATATAAGTTCTTTCGGCGGTGATGACGCTTTTATTAACGGTTTTTTATTTAGATTATCATTAAACTGATTTACAATTTTGGCAACACTCATGATCTAATTTATTTTTGTAACTAATATTTATTTAAAGAGACTAGCCTTTTTATTCTTTTATAATACCAGCTTCTTTAAGTTCCTCGATGATTGATAAAATTTCATTGTCATGATTAGTATTACCAGCACATTTTGAAGCGATTAATAGTTTTAACCTTTCTATCAATTCATTAGGGTCATCCCAAAATACGTAATCTGTATCATTCTTATATTTTTTATACTGTGGGATGTAGCCCCCACTTTTTGTGTTTAGTTTATCGCTTAAACCTTCATTTTTAGCATTATTTTCTTGAGAAAATAATGGTTTAATAATGTGACGATATTTTGAACCTTTATCACCTTTAATTTGACCGTTTTGGTTGAAGTTTCTTTTATGAGCATTTGTATGATGTAGCATATCTTTATACGTAATTTTATCCTTTTCGGTAACAGCTTTAAGATTAGGTTTTTTACGCAAGAGTAGTTCTTTTAAGCCAGGTGTTAATTCATAGCTTCTATTACCAATGCTTACTATATAGTTTTTATCTGACTGAGTAACATCGCTTGTAGAAGAAAACGATACTTTAGTGTTTCCCATCATTAAGTTTTTAACTCGCCCTCGTATTCCAAATGGCACATTTATGTTTTTAGTCATTAATTCTTCTTTTTCCAGTGACGTTAGCGTATCATTATTTTTTTTTGATGGACTGTTATCTTCGTCAGTATAGTCGTAATATTCTGAGCTTTCATTTGAATCTTTTTGTACGTTTGTGCTAAAGTTATCATAATCTAAAGACGAATATTGATCTTTGGATTCGTTATGATTACCCATATCGATGGAAACATTTAATGTAGTTTTATCTTTGTCATCAGCTTTAATAATTGAGTTTAAATTATCTGTGATAGGTTTGAATACTTTTTTGTATTGTAAATTAGCTTTATCTTCTTCACTTTTAATCATTTTTATTTTATTTTTTATATTTTCAACTGATTTAATCAGTTGTTTTTTAATATCTGTATCCATTAAGTTGATTATATACAACCGTTCTTTGTTGATATTCAAAAACAAATAAACTTTCTCTTGAGCGGTAACTTTATTATATACCTTCATTTTTTTATTCAAAATAAATAAATGTATCAAAAGCTTTTCTATATCGTCCATTTTTAAAAGGAGAGTCCTTGTTTATTGTTAAAAAGCTAAATAAATCCAACCATATTGTTTTGCACAGCTTTTTAAATTCTAACCAGCTCATATCTGTAGTTACATGTTCATTATAGATGTGTTTTAAATTAATATCGTCTTGTTTAAAGATTATTAGAAAGTTAACGTTATCACGTATTAACTGTTTAGGTATTTTTGAATAAGTCTGTGACAAATAAAAACAATCAATTTGCCTGTGTCTGCCCATGGAAAAGTAATTGCGAATATTTTCTTGATTTTCGCAAGCAACGTCATCAAAAATTATTATAGAATTTTTTAAAGCATCTTCGGGTGAAATCACATCTTTGTTTTCATGAAATATCATTAATTTAGAGCTAGGTATCTGCTCCATAACTTGTCTTAAGAAGCAATACTTTGGTTGAAAGGCTGTTTTTGAGTATATGTAAATATGTTTAAATTTTAGACCATTTTCATGTAACAAAAGATTTATCATAACATTCGTTTTCCCACAATTCGACGGGCCACAAACAATACAACGGATACTGTTCGGTAATAAGTCACCATGTCGTTTTGATTCATTGGGCTGTGGAGGGCATATACACTCCAATTTTAACGACTGTTTTTGTTTGAGAAATTTCATCTGTTATTTAAACTTGACCGCAGTATTTCAAGGCTTTCAGTATAATGACTTCAAGCCGCTGTGCTGAATTATTATAAACATTTTAAATTCCTAAATAATAATATTCGTTTCGGGAAAAATAAAAGTCATTTTGAAATATTTAAATTTTATTCTTTAAATACATTACTATTACAATCAAAGATGTACGAATGTACATAGGTACATCATAAATCAAATTTTATATTATGTATTACGAATTGTTACAAAACAAACTGAACTAAACTTAATTGTTATTAAATATTAATATTTTATATTATACTAATCAACATAAACTGTCAATAAGTATCACTAGAATAATCTAAGAACATAGAATCACACTGACCCCACGGCAAAGTATGAGTTTGATCGTTAAGCACTTGTACTTTATCATCATTTCTATCTAAAACTTTTTTATCTACTTGCTGAGAGAATAATACATGTTTTATTGATTTTATCATATTCATTTTACATCTGAGCATTTTGTTGGTTCTCAACGCCTCATTATAATCTTTCTGTTTCAAGTCATTTATAGCTGCTTTAGATATACCCTTAGCTTTTTTAATTCGAGTTTTCATGCTATTTATACAATACAATTTAGGTCTCAAACCTGTAAATTCAGTAATGATATCACCACCCATCTCATCCTTAAATAATCCAGGAATTTTAGCATTAACTTGAGGAATGTAATACGGATTATTAGAATTGAAATTACTAGTATCAAATTTTAAAATTTCATTTTTCATGTCTTGATAAAAGTCTTCAGTATATATTAAATACAATAAACTATCGGTATCTGTGTAACATAATTTCGCATTATTTTCATATTTGTTTTTTATAAAGTCGTAATGGAACTGATACATATGCAGCTTCGAATATTCTAGAACTGTAAACCCAATATATATGGGTCTGTCTAAGAAAATTTTATCACGACTCAACTCCACAGCTATAAAGTTTTCAGAAAATATTGAAATACTTTTTAAGTTTGGTTTTGTGATCAGTTTTTCAGCATCTAGATATTTATTTGTTTTGTTGGTAGTATCTTTCCATTTTGTTACTAATTTAACATCAGATTGTTTACGTTTGTTCTCAATAGTTTTTCCAAAGATTGAATTATTTAATAGTTTGAAGAAGTCTTTTTCAAATGCTGTTTTAGAGTTTTGACGAAGAGTTGTATTGAGATCAATATATTTTTTCAGAAAATTATCTTGACGAAAACTCAGTATACAATGAATTTTTTTTAAAATCAATCCATTTTTCAAGCATTCTTTTAGATGAGTATAGTGAATTACATAATTGTATTTATCGTAAAGATTTGCAATCAATTTCGGCATTTTTCCATATGGTGGTACTAACTTTTCAACAGCAAAGGGTAAATCTTTGTGTTTATCATGTAAATAGTTCGGGTAAGTCAAGTCTACTTCCAATATATAACCATAATTATCATCATCTGATACATCCATTATATCTAAGTCATTAATTTCGTCTTGAGATAAGAATCTAAAGTCTGAAATAGGAAGCTTTTTAGTCATGGCATAAACATAAAGGTTGTTACAATCTAGATATATCAAATAACTACTAGGTTCCAAATCATTGAAATAAGGTAAATATTTATTATTTGCCTCTGCATGACGAAGCGTACACTGTGCTAGCCCGCCTCGTATTCCTCTCTCTAATAATTCATACATCTGTAAATCATTAATTAATTCGAGTTCAACACCAGTATAAAGAAGCATTGCGTCCCAACTCAAACTTGGTGATGTAATATAATGAGCAGGATCTAAATTATAGTAGCTTAAACTTGTTTTTCAAAATTTTTCAAATATATCACATAGCAATAGGACATCACATTTTAAATACAAATCAGTGTATTCACCTAAGGACTTAATATTGAATGTTTTCCAAACAGTTTGAGCGTGTTGATATTCATCATCGCTTATATCTTGATTACGTAAACTGTTGAAAAAATTGTTTTTTGATGGAAGTTGTGTTTCATCAAATTTACACCAAGAATCTACATAATCATATGGATAAACCCCTTTTTTCCTCAATAACTCGAATTTACTTTTCTCATCAAACTGTAAAGATAAATTAACAAAATCGTTTTCAGATAAACTTTTACTTAATGTATCTAAACTAGAACTCAGAAATTGGAAAGAATCAATGAATTTTATTTGTATCGGTTTGTTATAATCTTCTGTTTGTATTATTTTCGTTATAGAGAGATACGTTTCTTTAGTTTTGGGTATTATTTTTATAGAGCCTTTATACTTTGCCAACTCTGTAATAAACAGATGTGAGTCGTATCCAGATAAATTATGGAACACAACAGGAATGAATGAACAAACTCTGTACATCAAGTTACAATGAGAGTGTGCCGCCCCTCTGTACTCAGATGTAACATGATCATGATCTCGAACCTTATCATTCAATAATAATTGTTTACATATATGACAAACTGTAGAGTTGCGATATTGTGTCTCTTGCTCACTAGTTAAAGGAGTCATACATTTTTTATTCATTAAAATTTTATGTAATCGCTCTACATCCTTTATTAAACATTTTACAAAATTTTCTGCACATTTTTCACCTCTATATGAAACATACTTGTTCAATTTTTTATCGTGAGAACAGCATATATAATAAGCAAAGCATGAAGGTTGATGTATTTTCATTTTCTGAGTGTTCGATGGTGTATTTTCATTACATTTAACCAATAGACACTCGAAATCAGCATAAACAACAAAATTAATTTTTTGCTGTCTTTCATAATGTTTAAATTTTAAAACAGTATTTTTTTCAGGTAAAACTGATAAAACTTTCGCACAAATATGAGATTTATATTTCATTTCATTACTAAAAAATTGTAAGCACATTTCACATAGGTAAACTTTGCCTTTAAAGCGAGTTACTTGACGTTTTACTAGGCGTAATAGATCTTTAATTAGACAATAGTGACCTTTATTGTTTTGCTCGATATACAGTAAATTGATATGATATTCTTTTTTATTTTTCGTATAGTAAAGAGGTCCCGTAACTGTACATTTTTTTTCCAATCCATAAATATTAACACTTATGTTAGGATTATTTGTTTCAAATCGTTTTATATCATTTATTGTTGGAGGAAAGTTCATTCCCTCAGTATTTAAAACGGTAGAGTAATGTGGATATGAATTAGTTCTGCATACGTTACTTGTTGCTGGGTATATTGCTGCAACTATACTCCATAAGAAACAATAATTATCTTGATTCTGAATGTTAATACAACTTTTAGTATTTTTAATAGATGACGTTAGGCTTACATAAGTCCCACCTCTCATAGGTGAATATTTATTAATGTTTATTTCAAGATGACTCATAGAAACATACATCCAACCAGATTGACAGTGTTGAAACTCAGTTAATTTTGCTTTCATTTGATTAGATACGTCTATTAATAACTCATATAAATCAGTGTTCTTAAAAACAATGAAATATTTTACGTTAAAAGACTTTAAACAAGTTTCATCTAACGTTGGTAGCATAAAGTTAGCAAACAACTCAAAATTCAATTTTATAGAATTGTGTGCATTCAATGACATATTAATTAACTTTATAATGTCTTCCTGTTTATCGCTAAGAAAAGTCTCTGGATAGAGGTACTCTTCTTTCTCAGCGACGTTCAGGCGATATGTTAACAGTCTGTTTTTAAATGCAGTTGCAATAATATTAATATTGTTGAACTGGGTTTTCAATAAACAATTTGCTTTATGCATATTAGTTCTCATGTGATATTGATACTGATTTTCTGGTATTAAAATTTTACATTCATAACAGTCTTTTAACTTTCGGGATCTTGATAATTTGTTGTGCGCTGTGAAAAAAGAATACAATTCAAGTATATTATTAATGTTTATTTAATATAATATATCAGTTTCATATTAACGATTGTCTTATGAACAAATGAAATAATTGAATATGATTGATTACAATTACTAAATTAAATTTAACACAAAACTAATAATAACGAGTAATAAGTAATAATTAACACAAAAACATAATTTTAACTTTCATACATCCCCATTAGAGTGACTGGGCAGTTTTTGAATTCCTTTTGTGCCTCTCTAACGAATCCCTTAATGTGTCGCCACGGCTCCTTATTATCGTTAATTCGTGTTTTTACAGTAGTTATGGCATAGCGCCATCTATTTACTGGCTGAACTTTTCTAATTTCCTCAGCATCATATATTTTTAGTTCTACATAAAATTTTCCGCGTGAAATTTCATTAACCTGTCTTGAGTAGCCTTTTGGCTGCCTTTTTGTCAAGTACGAGTATAGTGGAGGCAATGGTTTACCAGTTCTGCTGCTGCTGCTACTAGGTGTAGAGGTGTCTTCCTCGTCGCTATCTTTCCCGAAGAGCTCCTGCGAAGTTAACCGAGCTGGCGGGGTGACGGGATTGATTTTGGTTTTCGGCTTCTTGCCAGCTGATGCCCCCTCAATTGGCTTGCTGGCTTTCCGTTTCGCTTTCTTTTCTTCCGAAGTAGATGGAGGCGGAGGTGGAGGTGACTCTACTTCTGAGTCGCTCGACAGGAAAAGATCATTAGCAAGAATGTCAGACCTGTAAACAAAATACAATAACATTTTTAATTTGTCCAATGTTTATATGTAACACATTAAGTACCTAAAAAAAAATAGGTAAATCAATTATCTCCACTCTTAATTCATAATTCAAATCATTTATTCATTTTAGGCTGATACAGCACTTGTGAATGTCAATGAAGCTACGCCATCGGTTTGTAAATCTTATGGCGGGAGACCTTGTAGCGAGAAGAACCGACAAGAAACTCGCCAAGGGCTATTTTTTTCTCCCTGTCATATTTCATACAGAGTCGTCGAATTGAAACACACACAACACTCATAAGTGATAACTTGAATGCTATATAAACACAGTTAATTTATACTCATGTTCAACATAACCGTACTCGCCTCATTCGGGAATCGAACCCAGGACTTAGATTTAGATCACTAATTATATACATAATATTGATAGCACCCAGACACGGAGCAAACACAAATAAATGCTCATCACATACATGTTTGCCCCGGGTGGGGATCGAACCCACGACCTCTGGCTCAGAAGGTATGATCAGTACCACTGCGCCAACGGGTCCGTCAATCAACGACCTTTGACGAAGACAATAAAAATAGTTGGTAGGTAGGTACTTACATTTTTAATAGTAGATAATTATCTTCACTGCAGATTACAACTGTTAGAGCACTGGGCACTGGAGACTTTGTCCCTCAGGAGGAAGGAGCTGTTCTGTGCTGCCACTAGATAATCGATGGGCTTAATAGTACATGGAAATCGTACCAAATAAGTGGTGTTGCATTGCATTAAATGAGGTAGTTCTGATTATTTTATATGTTAGTAGTGATGAGATAGTAATGACAAATCCAAGTTTTCCACCTAGAAAGCCCTCCGGATCATTGTTAAATATTTAAAAATCCAATAAATTTTCAGTTTTTGACAATTTTTACCACCAAGGACCTGTGTTACGGCAAAAGTTACTATGCACGCTTTAAAGTAGACTAAATTTGCAATCAAAAGAGAACAATTTGGTTCTTGTAAGTCAAATAGTTTTTAATATGGGGCTATTTAAAAGTTTGCAAAAATTCAAAAAAAAATGAAGTATTACAGTTTTTTTAGTTTTCGACATTTTGACCCATAGTTTGGTTTATGGCAAAAGATAAATTATTAGTTATTAAAGTCCATTAAATTTCCAACAAAATGAGACCAATTAGTAATATCAACTTACACTTGATAGTTCCTGAGACAGCTGTTCAAAGTTATTGAGGTAGGTAAGTTAATAATTATGTAATAGAAGGCTTTGCAAAAGGTAGTAAGCCCTAAAGGAAGAAGGATCTGGGAGACGTTCCCGTTCTACCCTGTTAATGACACGCAAACCTTAATCACCTTGAAAGCATACCAAAGATGTAAGGTTGTACCAGCAGATGTGGTTGCAGGAAAGCAGAACTCAAATGTTCCGGTGTTTGCAGCTACTGCATTGGCCAATCATGCGAGAACATACCAGACCTTATGTGTGATGACATTGATGAACCATTGATTGATAACCCACCATCAAAGGACGATTTTGACCGTCCTGAGCAGTTCGATGAAGAAATTATACCTCAGCAAGCTGCCCCCAAAAAGTGTGTTGTGGATTCAGAGGACGTGCCTGGTCCATCAAAATTATACATACAATGTACATAATTGATCCCACCACCTCCCAGATCCTCCTTCCTGTCTCAGGAACTATCAAGTGTAAGTTGATATTACTAATTGGTCTCATTTTGTTGGAAATTTAATGGACTTTAATAACTAATAATTTATCTTTTGCCATAAACCCACTACTATGGGTCAAAATGTCGAAAACTAAAAAAACTGTAATACTTCCTTTTTTCGAATTTTTGCAAACTTTTAAATAGCCCCATCTTAAAAACTATTTGACTTACAAGAACCAAATTGTTCTCTTTTTATTGCAAATTTAGTCTACTTTAAAGCGTGCATAGTAACTTTTGCCGTAACACAGGTCCTTGGTGGTAAAAATTGACAAAAACTGAAAAAAAAACTTAAAATTTATTGGATTTTTAAATATTTACCAATGATCCGGAGGGCTTTCGAGGTGGAAAACTTGGATTTGTCATAACTATCTCATCACTACTAACATACAAAAAAATCAGAACTACCTCATTTAACGCAAGGCAAAATGTACGATTTCCATGGACTATAAATAATGCAGGTCCACGTGGACCCGCAAGCCTTATTAGTAAAAGCACGTGTATTAAAGCGATTTCCAAATATGTAAAAATGCTGAAGTATTAAGTTTTATGTTTATCTGCTAGTCTATTTGATACTAGGTACCATATCTTAACTGTGCGTTTGTATGCACGTTCACTGTTTATCACAAATGCATCGATTCGGTATTTTTTCATCATAAATGTAAGTACTAATAAAACAATGTTGAAAATGAATTCAGTAAAAAATCAACTTTTCTAGACGGATATCGAACCAGTACCTAACGACCCGTCTGTTGATAAAATGTATCGAATTTTATTATAATTTTAACAAAGACAAAGTAATAGCTTAGTGATGAGAGTAGTTACTCCATCAGAAGAATGAAGCAGGTTCGATTCCTGCTGGTATTTTTTTAATGTAATGATAGATGAGTGACATAAGTATATTTAATAAAAGTTAGCTTACAAGATCTATACTTATAAGTAGTGGGCACACCTTTTTTCTTGTTCTGTGGTGGGCACCCTTGACTTTATCTGTACGTAATTTTTTCTTACCCTCAGTAGGTACAATTCGGGGGAGCTAACTTGACACTGCAGGTTATACCCGTCCCTCTCACTCTCCGGGCATGACAGAATCGAGTGAAAGAGACGGGTATGATTTGCAGGTGTCAAGTTAGCTCGCTCGAGTTGTAACAATATATTTTTGGATGAATGGACAGACAGACAGAAAACGGGACACTTGTCGAGACTTGTCGCGACAAGTGTATGCAAATGTGAAAATGTAAGTAACAGACAAACAAACAAACTTGCTTTCGAAATTATAATTATTTTAATTATGATACATTCAGTGGGATAGCGATAATAAACCACATCTTTCTCAAAACATGCCGTAAAAACCTTGCTCGCCCTCTCAGTTTTCTATTTAATCTCTCTCTGGAATCAGGTGTTATGCCCCTCGAATGGAAGCGGTCATATGTTGTTCCTGTTTTCAAATCAGGAAATAAACACAATGTACAGGACTATAGACCTATCTCGAAATTGAGTACTATTCCCAAGCTATTCGAGAAAATAGTTTATGATAATATTTATCCATTGTTGAGACCTGTAATTATTGATCAACAACATGGCTTCGTCGACAAAAAGTCGGCTGAGACTAATCTCTGCGAACTTATTCATAAGGTGTCAGTGGCGATGGATCAAAGTGATCAGGTTGACGTCGTTTATACCGATTACTCCAAAGCATTTGATAAGATACCCCATTCGCTACTTATTAGAAAGCTTGGTGAAATCGGTATACATGGCGATCTTCTGCGTTGGTTGGAATCCTACTTGAAAAGTCGCAGTCAGGCAGTTACTGTGAAGGGATTTTGTTCTTCTTTTGTGCCTGTGACTTCCGGTGTACCGCAAGGGTCTCATCTTGGACCACTGCTATTTAATGTTTTCGTTAATGATATTTTGTCTGTTTTTCGTAACTCAATGATATTATTGTATGCGGACGACATGAAGATTTTCAGAAGGGTCAAAACTCTTGTTGATTGCCTCTTGTTACAAGAGGATATTGATGCCCTTTGTTTATATTGTAGGCATAATTGTTTATTGTTAAATATTAAGAAGTGTAATGTTATTTCATTCTCCCGGAAAAAGAATATTATTGAGTATGACTATAAAATTGATAATTCTTCAATTGGTAGAGTGTCTGAAATACGAGATTTGGGAGTTTATTTGGATTCCAAACTAACTTTTAACCCACATTTTAATCACATAACTTCAAAAGCTTTTCGTATGTTGGGCTTTGTATTGAGAGTTAGCAAAGAGTTCAAACACCCTTCAACCATGACTCTTCTCTATAACGCGTATGTCCGTTCCATCTTGGAGTATGCTTCTACAGTTTGGAATCCAAATTATAAGAAAAATATTTCCGAAATAGAAAGGATTCATAACAAGTTTTTAAAGCACCTTAAGTTTAAATGTCGCAACCAGGAACAACAAATTGCTGCGTCTAACCCTTTAAACCTGACAGATCGTCGAATGACGAGAGACTTAATGTTTTTATATAAATTAATAAATAATTTAATAGACTCTCCATTTTTGCTCGGTTGTCTGAATATGAGATGCCCTCGTTTTAGTTCCCGTAACTTTAAGTTGTTTAGTATGCCCACTACAAGAACTAATTACGCTTCTAACACATTTATTTTTCGTACGTGTAATTGCTATAATGATAAATGCCTCCACATAGACATATTTAATGCCACCCCAAATAGTTTTAAGAAACAAATAGAAGAATTGTTTTATTAACTGTAATTAATTTTAAGTTCACTGCACTTTCTTTCTTTCATTTAGTTTATTTGCCTTAGTTTGTTGTTTAAGTTATTTATACTTATCTGCTTTGTTTTTGCTGTATATGTATACCTATTAGTGGAAACTTCACTGATTTATGTACAATCTTATATTTTATCTGTATATTTGTGTATGGAATATTGTATGTTTCCCAAATAAAATAAAATAAAAATAAAAATAAATACATCCAGACATGAGAAAATATAGAAAAGTCCGTTTTTTACATTTGCTCGACCCGGGCATCGAACCCGAGACCTCCAGAGATAGCGAAACTTGAAAATCAGTGCGTACGCCACTTAACGTCGTCGTCGTCGTCAAAGTGATGAATTAATAAAAAGTATGCTATGTGTTATAGATTTGGGTTTGATTCCTGATTTGGTTAAATAATAATTTTTAGCTAAGTAGGTATCTATTTATAGAATCACTAGGCCCCAGGGGCTTCGCTCCCGCGGAATTTCGGGATAAAACATAGTTTACGACCTATTCTCAGACCTACCGAATATACATATAAAAATTTCATCAAAATCGGTCAAGCCGTTTCAGGGAGTATGGCAACTAACACTGTGATACGAGAATTTTATATGTTAAAAGAAGATATTGATTGTTGCCCACACGATAGTAAGGTAAGTTATTTAAATATAACCTGCGAAAAACTAATGAAATTTATTAGATATGTTACATCAGATATGATACTATAGGTACCTACTTTAAAAACGGTATCAAGATACATGTCTGACGTGCCGCTGACTGTACTTACTTACTATAGCTACAGCCAAGTTTTGCTTCAATGAATTTTTTTAAGACTATACCTACCTACTATCTATACTATACTTTAAAGATAGACGATGTCTAGATCAACATGTCTGACGTGTCGCTGACTGTACTTACCTACTTTATATAGCTACAGCCCGGTTTCAGTTCAATAAATTTTTTAAAGACTTTACCTATGTACTATACTTTAAAGGTGGTATTACGATCAACATGTCTGACATGCCGTTGACTGTACCTTCTTACTTAGAGCAACAGCCCGGTTTCGCTTAATATTCAAACATGAAAAGTTATAACTAACATTAATAAGTAATGGTTTCGTATTAATTTTCGCTTTGTCATCACATTGTCGCTTTTATTTTTTACATAATGAACCTTATTAACATTTTTTCCCTGTATATGAACGTGAAGTATTTAACGAAAAACACTAGAATTAATTAGAGGGACGCAAGAGTAAGTCGCAAGCAATGGAGGTAATTATGATAACATTAATAATAATTTACTTATGTGAAAATATTATATTTTTTATTGTTTGTGTACTTACTTAATTTATTAATTATTTTCAGGATTCAAATGAACTATTCAATTTCATTCCTGTGAATCGGACGCTTGGTGCAGTGGAGTATGCTAATCAAGGTCAAGCAGCTTCATCAAACAAGAAGTTGAAAAAAAGTCACCTGCCTCAATCATACATTAAGAAACCTCATACAAGCAGAGTTTCGAAAGTAATACGGATTGAAATATTCGATGCGAACCAACTCACCAACAGAAGTTTAGTGTGCACTTGCGATGCTAAAATTTGTACACAATACGTGGTAGAGAATATTTTTCTGGACAGTATTTACACAGGCACCAAAAATATTATCGCACAAATCCAAGACAGTATAGAGCAAGGATAAATAGTAGATTTCATTACAAGTGCGGAAAGCCTGTCATTGCAAAGAGTTCCGACAAATGTCTACCCGAGCCGAGGCGCAGCCGAAGGTGAGGGTTGACAGTCGGAACAAGTTGCAATGACGGTTCCGCACGTGTACTGAACAACTATTTTTAATACAGTTGCGAAAAAATTAAGCAATTTAGTAAAATAATAAAACACAATAAACTCAACTAACTAATCGTAAAAGAATATAAGCAGAGACTTTTTTTTTTTGTTTTCTTCACCCATTCTGGGTTGGCAAAGGAAACTATGATCATACAGCCAAGGCTTCAGTAGAATTTTTTTATTGATATGAAATGAAAATTAAAATGAAACCTAACAAAAGCAATCCGAATCCTACAGGAGCGCCTTTCCTTATTTCTCTCTTTTACTACATCGTTTTCCACTAAAGCACTAATTCTACCATACTAAGTACCTACCACAATAAAAACCAGAAATAACTAATTTAGAAAATTAAGAAATAAGGTCCCTCATTTTCTTTTCACTTACTTGCGCAAACTCCTATAAGCAGATACTATGGTAAATAGTGCACGTCATACCATATTTAGTAATCTGTGGTCATACAGCCAATTTTATGTATTTTTTATATTCATAAATTTAATTTGGCCGATACTAATATTAATTTAATGTACTTATAATTAAAATTACTTTTAAATCTGATATTGAAACAAATTAGTAGCTTCTTTTTAGAAATATTTGCATGAATCATAAAAACTTATATGATTTTTTTTTAGTAAAAACTTCGTGGTTGGTTTTTTCTTTTAAATAGACAATATTTTGACAGTTGGGAAAGAAAACGCACGAGTTCGGGAAAGGTAAAGAAAAAGTTCGAGTGTGTAATAGCCCACATCCCGAACGCTATACGTCCCTGCAATACGCCACTTTTTGAGCAACTGTATTAAAAATGTATTACCTGTATGAAGTTTATTATAAGTATTTGTAAAATTGAATACTTCCGTGTTCCTTAAAATGAAGTAACTAAAATATGTGTGTTTAATCTATAATAATTATTGATATTACTTTAATAAATTGGTTTTAATAGAACTATATATAAGTAGTGAGTTTTATTTCATTAATACCTTTATACGTAATTTGAAGTTAACAAGGAAATAATAAATTAGACTGAGACAGTATTTACTACAGGTTTACAAGTAAAAATATCTACTTAATTTATTATAGTTTATCAGATCTTTAACTAGCATAGCACTGACCGACATATATAATCATAATTATGGCGCACGGTCTGCGCACGGCATAAAAGCATGGTTGCGAACATCACTGCGTTCACTCTTATTTCGCATGCGAAGCAAATATTTTCAGATAGGTACACGACAAAGTAAATTTAACTGAGTTAAAAATACTTACTAACAATTCAATCAGTATGTTTGAATAGATATCTAAGTAAATAATTTATTCAGATTTCCTAAATCTAATGCTATCTAATACAAAAGTATCAGACTCGGAAACAGTGAATAGATAGATAAAATTATGAATAGATAAAAATATTAATAATAGGTCTTTACCTATGAAATTGCCGTTTTGTATGGAAATTTCTGTAATTATTTTTTTTCCATACTAACGTTTTTGTTATTATTTAACGACTAATATTATGTAAATTTACAAAATTTTACACACGTATTTATGGACATTTTAACTACTAAATGACACATTCGTTAAGAGAAAAAAATTTTTTTTCACTAAGTTACAACTAATAAAGTACGAAATTCTGGAAACAAAAATAGTCGTAACTTTCGGAATAAGATTTTTCTATGTAAATAATCAAATATCGTGGTTATTAAATTATCAAAAGTTGCTCGATACGGTCTTAATGTAACGCAATATTAAAGAAATTATATATTTCTAATATTATAAAAGTTGTTAAGTTATATGTACAAAAGAAAAAAACGGCAATTTCATATGTAAAGACCTATTATTAGGGTGCCTAGATCTTTTTTGATCTAGGTGCCCTAATATTAATCTACTCTCAGTGGTTAGAGCAGTCGCCCGGAAAGCGAAAGGTCGTGGGTTCGAGTCCCATCGGAGCTAGTTATGAGACGGGTCGATTTTTTCTAAATACTTCATTTTCCATTTTTCAGCAATAAAAATTGCATTGTGAATGCAAAAAACTAAAAATTAAAATAACTTACGTGTTTAATTATAAAAGAAATTATTTTAAAGGTCTTTGTTCTATGGGTTGTTGAACAATTAATCATATAGACGAGTAATAAACCAGTAGGTATTGTATTTTAATTCAATAAAAAAATTGTTATCATTATATTTCTATTATAAAATAATCAATTGATTGAACTATTCTATTAAACACTCGTTCTATTTTTACTGTATTACGAACACCTATTATGATAATAAAAACCACATAAAAACAATACTATATTTCTATTACTTGTGTTTGTTTACGTTACCTTACCTGCATTTTACAATGCACTAATTTAAAGTGCATAAAATATACAGTCGTCCGTCAGCAATCGTTGACCTTGACCGCGGTCTTATCACGTTTGGAAGCAACATAAATCATATTCTATTCTATCCATACTATCCATACTAATATTATAAATGTGAAAGTGTGTTTGTCTGTTTGTTTGTTTGTCCGTCTTTCACGTCAAAACGGAGCCACGGATCGACTCGATTTTTGGTATGGGGATAGTTTGGGAGCTGGAGATTAACATAGGCTACTTTTTATTCCGGAAAATTATAAAATAAAAATGATTATTTTGTACTGTCGTACTATACAAAACTGTCATTTCTACCATAGCCGCTTCCAAAGAGGTATGTCAAAGAGTATTGTAGTCACCCCCTTTTTAATATACTATATCTATGGTAGTCACTGACTTTTTAGCCGCTTTGGATTACCTACTTTTTAATAAGTTAATATGGCAGAACAACGTTTGCCGGGTCAGCTAGTCTAGATATAAGTATATAATATGTATGTATATAAAACTCTTGTGTTACTGACTGACTGACAGACAACGCACAGCACAGCCGAAACTACTGGGCGCAAGAAGTTGAAATTCGGCATGTACCTATGTTCCTTGGGGAGTGTAGTTGGTGTAGTGCATCACTAAGAGAGGATTTTCGGAAACTCCCCCTCTAAGGGGGTAAAAAAGAGGGTCAACCCAGACAATGGAGGTGATTGCCAGCTCCGCATCGCACGCACGGCTCCGATTCTGTGGTAACTACGAGTAGGTATAATTGTCCATTGCATTTTCGTTCCATAGTAATGCGGTTGAAGTGTACTAGGCTCGTGCTATTCTCGTTACATTAATTATCACTGGCTGACACGGTTTTCCGCCATTTTCCTAGCGAACAAGTAATTTCCAAAGGTTTCGAGTTCATTCGGTCGCGCCTGTCACATAATGACTGATGTATGGGAATAAATTTGTAGTGTCGTGTCTTCTTTGTGTCATACCAAAGGTCGGTGCCGAAACGAAAATGTGTAAAAATAGGGTAATTATGGAAAGAGTTTTGATTTTCTTTCTTGATGTCAAGTAAGCGCCAGATCCGAAACTTATTTTTTAACAAGTCCTTAGCATGTAAGTAACATACTTTATAGAGATTTGTAAAATAGGCTTTTAAGTATTATCTTACTTAGCAAAACTAATCTGTGTCAATAGCTGTAAACCTTCCTTATATTATTATAAAATAAAAATAAATAAATACCACGCCTAAAGATATTTCATTTGGTAATCAAGAATAATGAACTAGGTAATTATTCTTGCGCTGACTTACAGACTGTAACTTAGATAAAAGACAAATTTTATAATGTTACTTACATACGTTAGCTGATCGGTTTTACCGTAGTGGTTACCATTCCCGTGGGAATATTGGGAAGGAATAATGTACGAATAAAGACGAATAACGTAAATAGTGTTGGGGTAGTTAACCACCTAAAATAGCATGCATCTATGCCGCTCATTATTATTTTTCAGGTGAAGAGCCTGCTCCGTTATTGCTTCCGCATTCCTGTTAAATACTATGCCGTTCCTGAGTACAAAGTTTGTAACACGTTATCAACGTTATTCCATGCCATAGTTATTATCGACACGCGTGTCAGTAACCTTATCAACTTTTAATTAAAATTGACCTTGACATTTATGATAACAAAGAATAATATGTAGGCGTGAAATGCAATTCGCGATAATTTGTAATTAAGGATCAAGGTCTATAAATTAAATTAACCGCATTATTGAAAAAAAAATCACTTTTGAGATTTAGGATCGCATGTAATCTTTTTTTTTATCACCTATTTCTGATATACTTTTACGAAGATAGAGGAATCAACTATGTCTTGACTACAACATCCAATCAAAAAGAAACAGACAGTTTCTTACGCATTTCAATATTGCTATACCTACTTAGATTCTAGGTAGGTAGGTACCTGAGGACGTGATGTCACAGAAGGAGGCCGCAGAGAGGCAATGAGACGCGGATGCGGACGCAGACCAGCTCCGACGGAGACGGCCAGGAAGAAGGAGGAGACGCTATGCGCACCTCGTTCCTCCTTAGTCTCTGTCAGGGGAGGAGTGCCATTCGGTGGTCCTCCAAGTGCCGGGCACGTTGGGGCGTCAACACCAGGACCACACGTTGCTTGATATCACGGTCCCGTAGGTCCTGCGTGTTAGGTGGTGTGGGAAGCAGTAGGGGGTTTAGTAGGCAGGGCCTTAGCGGCGAGTCCCACATAGCTTCGGGATGCATAACCGCATTGCCCCTACTATAAAAAAAATACGCATTTCAATATTGCTAAAAAAGGTACCTACGTCTCATAGAAGTTCGATCAAAAGGTTAAAACAAACAATCGAAAGCAAATTAATTCTAACGTGATATTAATTATGTTCTCTACTGTATACATATAATAAATTGTCAACATAATTTTCAATTTTTCTCTATCTTGATTTCAGGACCGAGTTCTCAACATCACCAGCCAGATAATGGACCAGATCTTGGGCGACGAGCGCGTGGCAAGGGGGTTTAGGGTGAAGTTCCCAGAAGATATTCTGCAGGACAACCTGGCTGGCCAGCTATGGTTCGGAGCTGAGGTGAGTTGTGTGTTTGTACAATTATCTTTAATTAAAATTCTAGCTACCTAGCTTATAAAGCGTTCGCAGATGACGAACTAATAAGATTGACCACTTATTTAAATGCAAAAGATTTCAACGAGCCTAGTGTATATTTAGTCGAGCAGCTCGGCCTAGCTAGCAACCTGGGCCTAATAATACTACTCGACTCGCTTTCCACCAAGTAATTGGGCCCAAAACCAAGCGTCTTTCACTCGATGTACTTGCGCGCAGATCTCACCCTCACCGCCGGGTGCAAATCCATAGAAATTAAGTCCTAGAAGTCCTTAAAAGAGCTAGTATATATGCGATAGAAAGAGATGCAACGAGTGGGCGTTCGTAATTTGCGCCGTACAAGCTGAATTCCACTTTATTGCGTTATAGTTAGAGTTGCTATTTATTTAAATGGCTTAGCGGAGTGAGGTATCTGTTACTAGTAACTATTTAGTAATCTGTGCCATAACCTCTGGTAAAAGTACCTGGCCCAGTTGGCTTTCCGACTGAGTCAACTGTTTACACAGGGCGAGTAGGCAGACCAAGTCGAGTGTCGAGTTAAATAGGTGGTGGGTGGGGGAACTACTCGGCCGAGAACTAAAGCTCCGTGCGAGACCAGTCGACTAGGCCCAGTTTACTTGCCCTTTCGTTAACATTGGTTGAGTTAGCCTGCTTTTTATCGCTTGCTACTCGACTAATGTAACAGCGCTCTTCTCCTTGCGTTCGCGTTCGCATTGCCTAAATGTTGCCTTGCCGTAAATGTTTCTCTTTCTCTTTTCTTTCTTTCATTGCCGTAAATGTTTACATAATGTTTGCCCTCTCACTCACTCGCGCTAACATCGTGGCGATGGTGCATCGGCATCGCCTATCGGCAGTCTAGTCTCACTCGTCACTCGTCGAGCAAGGCGAATGTGCGGTCACATGACGCCGAGTCCCCTTGCTACTTCGCTTGCCACGTTCCTTGTGATTAGTGTAGCCGCGCCATTAGATACAAAGACTGCAAAGACCAAGCGCAGCCTTAGTTGTTGGCATCTTTGTCTCAGACTCTTGTCTCTTAGCTCATACTTTAATGACACAATTCAGATGGGGCATGGCTTACCCTCACACGGTGCGTGATATCACGGTCCCGTAGGTCCTGCATGTTAGGTGGTGTGGGAAGCAGTAGGGGGTTTAGTTGGTAGGGCTTTAGCGGCAAGTCCCACATACCTTCGGGATGCATAACCGCATTCCCCCTACTTTAAAAAAAAAAAAAAATTGCTTACCCTAACCACAGTGTTAAGCGTTGTACTATTTAGTATTCTGTGCCTAAGGTAAGATGAGGAGGACGAACTATAACGACGGTCGCTCCAGATTATAAATATTTGTTGACCTCCGATTCCACATTCGACCATGGCGTACCCTTCTTTTTTATTCTGGGGTTATCACCCTCATTGCCGTGCTAAAGAGCCGTCGCTATTGCGTGATTCGAGTTTTTTGATAATACTACCTGAACCTAACCTACCTAGAGGTCAACGTACCTTCTGTACCCGATGTGAGGTTCATTAACATTGCTTTGCCTAACCTGAGCCATATACTCATTTTTATGAGGACCAGCTGAGCTGAGGAACTAGCTTTTTATAGTAGGGGATCAGACTGTTTTTTTTTGTTTGGAATGTTTTAGACTACGTGTGACGTCAAACGTAGGTAGCGCCATATTCCCGCCATATAAAATTTCGTTTTAGAAAGACAATTGCTACAGGCACAGTTTGTCACAATTCAGCAGCTCATTATTTGCTTGTTAACCAACAGTAAAAATTTTTTTTACTTTTGTTATTCTTCAATGTTATATTTTTAATGTTACTATTTAAAATTTACATTTCAATAACAGTCCGATCCCCTATTAATGTGCAAAAAGTCAGATTTAAAAGGAGTCTCTAAAATTATTCGTGTAAGAGCGATCCTTTCTCACCAGCCTAGCTAGGTTAGGTCTTTTTTTACGTATAGTGAGGGCAAATACAGTCTTTATTTACGTATACCAAACGGAATGTTGGACTCGGTCAGACACGGGCCTGTCCCTCGCCGCGCCCAGCCCTCCCACCAAGCTTAATAGGCTTCACGTCAGGGCTGGGTGGTTCCAACCCCAACGAGCCGGAAAGCTTAAAAGGGTGTCGGCCAGAGGGATAAACCTCCTTCCAATCAGACCATCAGGCGGGCTGACCGGAGGGGGCGATCAAAAGCAGGCACCACTATCAACTAAACCCCTCACTACTTGCTCTCCGCCGTCAGTTTTAATCACAACGACTGTTGGGGCGTGGTGAGGTAATGGCTAGGCCTAAAAATATGATTCAGTTAAGCGAGCTGCCTGTAACAATATCTTCCTACAGGTGGATAAAACCGCGGACAAAACCTAAGCATTTCCACTTTCATCCTACTAACCTTTATTCATGTATAATTGTTTTGTTCTAGTGCCTTGCCGCGGGTTCTTCAATCATGAACCGCGAAGAAGAGTCAGCAGCCATGCGTCCACTAGCCAAAGCTCTCACCCGCAGCTTGGAGACCGTAAGGTCTTTGCTGAGAGAGCAGTGCTTAAGAACAAGAGGCGCGGCGTTGTCACAACACGACGACATGTTGCACGAGAGCCTGAGGATATTTGACAGGTAAGGTGACAAAGAAAGGCAGAAAGGCCAATTTATTCCTCATACGAAGCGCTAACGAATGGAATGAGCTGGCTGTCTCTGTGTTCCTACTTACAACCCAGGTATCTTTAAGTCAAGAGTGAATAGGCTTCTCCTGGGCAGGCATGTAACACCTTAGACTGCATCCTGTTGCCAAACAAGATGGCGCTCAAATGCTTGCCCGGTTTTTAATAAAAAAAAGGCATAAGGTAACATCTCGGGGATTACATGAAGCTTGAGAAGTGATGGCAAAGAGGTTAAGGTCTCACTTGTTGCTTGGAGACGGCAAGGTTTTGAAAGAGCAGGCTTGCGGACACGTGGACCGGTGTTGTCATAACACGATGCCATGTTGCCTGAGGATATTTGACAGGTGAGGCGACAAAGAAAGACTAGAAGCAAATAATTTAGGAGGATATTAGGCTTGGAACGGTTCGCAAAATACCGCTTCATTAAGATCTTCACCAGATTATTTACAAACGGCTCGCGCGAGCGTTATAGCCTTTACGATTAACCTGGATAATCGAAATGGGGTAGGGCTTCGGGGAGCCGTTGCATCTGCCATCTCTTTCATACTGTCATACGGCTTGCGTCTGATTGGCAAACCGAAATCAGCGAGTGAAATTAACCGGTATTTCGAGCAGGTACCGTTTTGTTTTGATCTTTGATTAGAACCGAAATAATATCGATTCTGAAAGAGCGAAGCCGAAATGCAAATGCTCAATTGATTATGTATGGGAGTTTCTTGCGAACCGTTGTTCTCGAGTTTTAACCAGGTTTCCGAGCCCTGAAGAAATGTGCACGAAGAAGACAGCCTAGAATGCCTAGATCATCGATCAACAATAACACCTAGGTCTAGATACATATAGTTGCAGTGACAAACACGGCTGAGCAAATATACGCCAACTTGAGCCACTTGCGCGTATATTTTTATAAGTAGTTCCTGTCGTTTATGACGTAAGATCGTAACATTATTAACCTTTTTTCTCAGTTTAAAGGTGCCATAAAAAGTTTTTTAAGTGTCGCTCGAAGGCCTAGATAAATTTAAAATAATCACTGGCAGCGCGGCTAGTGTCGTTTTAAGGTCAGCACGATTCAAACCAATCTAAACTTTTTGATTTTTCGATTCTTTCGAACGATGGGCAGTCCACAATTAAAGGCCTGCGCAGACGAGAGACTTTTATCCGACGACATAATCTAAAAGTCGCTGCGAACTCAACGAAAACTAAGGTTATTCTGCTTCCTGATTCCTTGCTAGACCTTCACTAATTGAATAACCGTCGATATACGTTGAATGCGCCGCGAAAGTTACCACAAAGTCAGGACTATTCAAACCAATTGAAACTTTTTGATGTTTCGATTCTTTCGAACGATGGGCAGTCCACAATTAAAGGCCTGCGGGGACGAGGGACTTTTGTCCGCCGACATAACCTAAATAAAAGTCGCTGCGAATTCAACGAAAACTAAGGTTATTCTGCCCATGAAGCTATATTGCGACTCCTGATTCCTTGCTAGACCTTCACGAATGGAATAACCGTCGGTATACGTTGGGTTCGCTGCGACATTACCACATTTAGGTTATGTTGGCGGACAAAAGTATCTCGTCTGCGCAGGCCCTTAGAGTTATGCGGTTGGGAGAGGTGAGGTTGCGGGGTAATCTACTGAATTCTACTGCCCCAACTCTCCCAACAGCGCACAGCGGCTTTCTTCTCTACTGCCATTAAGACTAAATTGCATTGTACTTATCTTGGTATTATTAGCTGTATATTGCAGTATACTTAGTGTAAAATGTGAATCCCCATTGGTGGTAAGTACTTAATAGTAATTACCCCGTTTATGTATTATCTTCTCTTTATTTTTTCGCATGTATGAATGCCAGTGCCCCAGCAGTGGGGCACTGGCCTTCTTTATGGATGGATAAGGAGAATGGGCCATGCATGACCCACCACGCGGGCCCAGTGCAGACTGGTATTAACGACTGCAAATGCAGACGGCACCAACACGGAGAAGCTCAAAATGAAAGTTTTTGGTCACCCATCCCGTGACCGACCACTGCGAAAGTTACTTAACTTCAACGATCGCAGGCCGAGTGCGCTAATCATAGCGCCACGAGCTCCTCCTTTAAATTCTTAACCCATCTTAACGAGCTAACATTTTCCCTTTCCAGACTATTCGCCGAGTTCGAGCTGTGTTACGTAAGCGCAATGGTGAACGTAAAGACCCCCCACGAGTTTGAAGCTCAGCAGCTCATATGCGTTCTGTTCTCGGAGAGTCTGCGTAGAGCGCTCAAGCAGAAACTGTTGACGCAGGAACAGGTACATGTTTGTTTTTATACTTGATGGCAGATTTACATTACTCCAGTTGCTGGGGCTTAAATCGCTGATAATCCAGTCCTGGCGCCAGTATTGGTATGGAGTAAAACAACTTGGTTCCGCTGCAATACTGTCACCACACTAGAGCCGTGGCCAAGGCTTATGGGAAGATTGTGAGGAGGCTCCCTCCCTCTGTCGGCCCCCTCTCAAGCTTTCGAGCTCGTTAGGAGGCCGGAGTAGGGGTTAGATTAGAACCGCCCAACCCTGACGCGAAGCCTATTCGGCTTGGTGGGAGGGCTGGGCGCGGCGAGGGACAGGCCCTGTGTCTGACTGAGTCCAACATGCCGTGTGGTATACGTAAAGACAGTATTTGCCCTCACTATAAAAAAAAAGGGTAGGTAGAGGTACGTTGTGTCAAGAGTTGATAATTATTATGGGAACCGAACACTTAAACTTGAAAAAGTTTTGGACGATTCATAAGCATTAATTTTATTTAATCTAAGTAAGTATATAAGTATGAATAAAAATTTATTGACTTTAAACAAACGGTTGCCCTACTTGTTAAATGCACTTCCACGAGATATAATTATGTTTAGAAAAGAAAAAGCACTTTGGAAATAAATTGAAACAACACTATGTATCTTAATTCTATTAAAGTGTTTTTGTAATAAACATAAGTAAGATGATGTATGTAAAAATAAACAATAATTAAAACTGCCTACCTACTGCTACCAGCTACTGGGTTCCTGTAAATCTGCCATAACTTGTGACCCGCCTTGGCTTCGCACAGGTTTGATCCTTTAATGCATTAGTTTGTGTGTAAGTAAGCATTTGCTGTATGTCAAGACTGCCCCACAAGTTTGAAGCTCAGTTCCTCATTTGTGTCTTCTCGGAGAGTCTGTGTAGAACGATCAAGCAGAACCTCTTGACCCAAGAACAGGAAGGAACCAAAAACCGAAATTATAATAGTCAACAAGCTTTTCGCCCGCGTCTACTACACGACGTTATCCCGCGGGAATGTGATATTTTTCCGGGATAAAAAGTAGCCTACGTTCCTCTCCAGGCTACGAAGTATCTGTGTCCCAAATATCAGCCGTTTTGGCTTATTGAGTAACAAACATTCAAACATCCAAACATCTAAACATCCAAACATCTAAAATTTCACATTTATAATATTAGTAGGATTTATTTTGACCTTTCATTTTTGAGTAACAAACATCTAAACTTTCACATTTATTATATTAGTAAGATTGTTAATGCCAAACATGAAGAGTTTTATCCACAACGGGGTAGCGCTTAGCCTTCATCACACCTGAAGCGCACTACTCCCGGAGAATAATCAATTACTGAGGAACTGGCTATCTCATCTCCAAATGCTGGACTGGAACCCAATAATGCTGAAAACATCGTTATTATGTCGTCAGACTTAGATAAGATGGTGGTAGCTAGCTAGGCGGACTTTGAACAAACCTTATCACCAACCAAAAATGTTTGACATTAGCTCAAGAATTGACCCTTGCGATAACGTTTAAGAGTATCTCACCTGTAGTTCAAGCACAACTTAGCGCGACTTTTTGTCGCGTGTCGCGCTCCTTCCAACCAATCAGCACGTTGCCTTAATTCACGCGCGCTATCTACGAGCGATCTGATTGGTCGAAGTGCCCGCGACTCTTTCTCACTCGAGTCGCGCTCAAATTGTGCTAGCACTACTGATCTGTATGCTTGTGTTGCTGATTAAAAGCTTAATTTATTTTAGTATCGCTTAGATTATGGACTTAGGTAAGTCTTCTGCGATAAATGTCCGACAGTCTGTCAGATAGCAACTTGCAAGTGTAAACTACAACTATCTGACTCTGACAGACTGTCGGACATTTGTCGCAGAAGACTTACTTGCAGGTTTAGATACTCTTAATTAGATTCACAAAATAATCCCCATCAAACCATTATGTCTTCTAAGTTAGTGTCACAAAGTTGATATTCATTTTCTCTTTCCAGGTTGACTCGTATGACCCCGCGCTGATGTTTGCAGTGCCCCGCCTGGCTATAGTTAGCGGCCTCCTTATTTATTCAAGTGGCCCTCTTAGCATAGACAAATCACCAGGTTAGATAACTATGCTATGTTATTGATAATAATTGTACAAATAATCTCATACTGAAACGATATTTGAATTGAAACGAAATGTGTAGTCAACAGAACATATTTGAAATTTTAGGCTGCCTATCCACTAAAGTGCAGTGAAAATAGAATAGGGTATTACACGCTTTTTTGAAAACTGTCTAAAATCAATCCTGAGGTCGTAATGAACCAGTAAAATTTTTATTTCAATGCTATGATACCAAAAAATGCCCTAATATCTATTTTCATTTTTGATTTTTAGTTTTCGAGCTAAAAAGCTATCCGCCATATTGTATCGGCTCGTGACGTCACTCGGATAGTAGATTTGTAAACAATACGACTCTGCGTTAAGCCCAAGTAAAACATTGTTGAAAATAATGAGTTTTAATGTAATATCCATTGGTGTCTTGTGCCCTCAACACCTTGTCTGGTGCAAGAATACGAGTATAAAAACTCACAAAATTTATGGATTCAAGTGCCAAGTGATATTAAAATGAGAAAAACTTGGTTGAAATTGGCAAGAAGAGATCCAAAAGCAGTTTTCACAAAAACTAGACTGTATTTCTGTGAAGATCATTTTGATGTGTATGCGATATATATATAATATAATGGTTAATAGAGAATAATAATACACAAAAGAAAACTTGGTGTTCTTCAAGAAAGTTGTAAGTTGTTGTAATAATACTTACCTACATACAAAACAAACGTCATATTTATAGGTTATGTTTTGTTATATAAAACCTACATAAATATATTAAATTCCATATCTTAGCTGGAAAATGATATGGAGATTTATACACAGTATAAGATAATGGGTTCTGTGAAACGAATTCGGATGAGGCCAAACTGCAAACTATCCAGATTTGATTGCCAAGACTGAAAACACAAATCCACTCCAAGTGAACCTCAGCAGGCCTTTATTAAAAGGCAAAAAAAGAATGTCTACAATTAAGGAGATTGAAGAGGCCATAAGAGAGGAGAATGATGTTGTATCAGTCAGTACCATCTTGTAGTCAAGGTAATTTATTTTAGTTTTTGTGAGTACCTAATTTAAGCAGATGTTATAAATTATTAACATTATCATTAAGACAAATATTATACCAACCATATTTTACTATTAGTTCCAGATTATGTTTTGACATCTGACAAGAATAATAAGTGTCATGACATGACAAAGAAGTCCAAGTAGTACAAGCCCAGGAACATAAAAGCAGTTCAACATTGTCGGATGACACACTATAGAAGTAGAAATGTGCAGACTTGTATAAAAAACAAAGACAGTATGACATCACCTTTGAAGACAACTACACAGTTGTCTCGTCGACTTGCATTGCAACATCACCTTTATAGTCTACCGGCCACCTGAGAAAATTCCTTCTCCAACCTGAATCTTGTTGGTATCTCTTCTGTATACCTACAACAGGTATGGATGTGTTCAGGGCGTTGTGTAAATCACGAAACTGCTTGTTCCACCACAAAAAAACATTACAACAAGCAGGTAGGTATACAGAAGAGATACCGACAAGATTTTTCAAAATCTGGTCGTGGCCTACTATTTATTGTATCTCAGGAAAGCATGAGCAAGCAACTTGCAGTTATCTTATTAGTAATCTTAAAATGAAAGAGATAGTATGCCCATTTAACTATTTGATTTCTTGTTTAGTTGAAAATTGGTTTACTGCCAAGTATATTATATGTAAGAGCAAATGTAACTAACTTCTTAAGTTAAGTGTGAAGGTATCTGTTGACTGTATGAAAACAGGCAGAAAAAGATTGCCCTTGATGCGTTTCTTGCCAGTTCTTGCAAGGTCTCTCGCTGAACGATTTGCGAACCGATGCTGTAGTGTAGCTTCTTTGACATTCATAAGTGTTGTAATCAAAACCTAGAGAATAAAGAAATTATGTTTGTTTTAATGCCGTTGGTATGTCTTTTATTTAATTTAAGTGGTTTCAAAGGATTAAATTAATACCTAAACAGACAACTCTGGTTTTATACAAGGTATAATTTTTATTATTATGTAATAAAAAGTATAACCAAGATAAAGTAAGTCTTATTTCTTCCTGAAAATAAATTCAATAAAACAATAATTTTATTACATAATGGATGTATTGTAAAAATCAACTAAATAGGTTACAGTGGTTACAACATAATAAACAGAGTCCTACTGAATTTATTTTTATTTTATTTATTTAGTGGATCAACAGTTAAAATTACAAAATATGAAACTATAAATAGCTACAGGAAACCAATTATAGATCCACACAAATATGTAACAGCGTAGCATAGCCACCAGAGTACCATCCAGTTTTACAACGGCTCACTTCATAGCATTTTGAGGCTTACCTACATATACTATACTTCCATATCTTAGTTAGTTCATGCCACAAGCCACTTTTATGTTGATCTCTTGTTTCACTTTCTATCATGATTTTAGTTAAAAACCTCTCCGTTTTCTTCATCATATTTAATTATTAGACGATGCAGCGAAAAGGTTTACTTTCTGTCAACATCAGGTTCATGCTTCAAAAATGGCATTTGTGTTGATTTTTTTATTTTTTGCATTGCAAAACAAATTCATTTAACACACTGCTGTCTGGAACTATCTCTTTAGGTTTACTTTTAGAGATTTCTTTTGTACTTACATAACATTTTGAGCCAACCTTAGCCAGATTCGATTTACTCCAATAACATTCAATCGAAGTACAGGACGGGGCTTCGGTTCGGCGGTGTAAGTGTAACCACATCAAAAATGCAACACCGTGTTTGTAGCCACCTTCTGATGAGGGGCAATCGTGGCACTGTACACTAGTAACAGTCTCTTCCTGTTCATTCACAATAAGTGTCACTGCACTAGGACCGCACTTTGTGTTCCGGGCATACCGTACAGTTTGAGTTGCACGTAGCTTAAAGAAAGCGTCGTCGTCCCCGTATGATTCTCTTCCGGACCTGATGACAAGAAAATAGGTTAAGTTGGATTGTAATAGTCAACACAGGGCATTATCACGCATTATCGTGTTGTGTATTGATTTATTATTAGACCAAACTTGATAACATTAATACTTACATTGCTATTCTAACATTTCGTTAAAACAATCGGGTTGGATGCAAAAAAAATTGCCACCATCAACGTATTTATCCTTGGTAGATTCGTGCTTTCTGCTTTCACGAATCCGTCATCCATGATGCGACGTTAATAAAGTATAGGAAAAAAGTCCTTTTACGTGATAGTAACTATTAGATTACGAAAATATCATGAAATAACACAAAGCTCGACGTCGTTAGTACTAGTTTGTATGACAGAAATACCTCGCCTATGTTTATGCTAACGGATTGACGTCACATCCTAATCCAATATGGCGTATGGCGTTTCAGACATTTGAAGAACAGATTAAAAAAGACGATTTTTAAAATTGAATTATAAATTTAAAAATCCCTTTTTATTAATAAATATACACGTTTCTCGTTTACTTTTTACGTTATCTATCAAAAAAATGCATTTTTATATTTTTTCTTTCTAGGTGTAAAATACCCTATTGCATAAAAACTCCACTCCTCTTCTATGAACACGATTTTATGCAATTCTATTGACGTTTTTTTACGGCCCGGCCACGACTATGCCGCGGTGACGGCACCGGCGAGTGTTTTTTATTATCCACAACGGGGTTGCACTTAGCCTTCACGACACCATGTTAAGTGATGATAAGGCTGAAGGTGGAAGCGCACTACTCCCGGAATTCTCCATTACTGAGGAACTGGCTATCTTATCTCCCACTGCCGGAACACAATGCTGAAAACATCGCTGTTATGGCGTCAGACTTAGTAGGTGGTAGTTAGCCAGGCGGACTTTGAACAAGCCCTGCCACCAACCAAACTGAATACAATATGTACCCCCGTCGGGAATCGAACCCGGGACCTCTGGGTCTGATACCGGTGGTGTGTACCACTAGACCACAGAGGCGGTTATAATTGATTGATGATTTGCGGCGTGGTCGTGGCCGGACCGTAAAAAACCGTCGATAGAATTGCATAATATCGTGTTCATAGAAGAGGAGCGGAGTTTTTATGCAATTCTATTTTCACTGCACTTTAGTGGATAGGCAGCCTTATTGTGTCTGTAAAGGACTGTACTCACCAGGAGCATTCGTTTCACGAACGAGCGTTTGTAGCATACTCGAGCATATCCTTCGCGAACCAAACATTTTAGTGAGTACGTTAAAACGAATACCGAAAGTTGTGCTCGCGAAGATAATGCGGGACGGTACTCTCTAGGAGCATTCGTTTCACGAACGAGCATTTGTATCATACTCGAGCATAGCCTTCGCGAACCAAACATTTTGGTGAGTAACGTTAAAACGAATATCGGAAGTTGTGCTCGCGAAGAGAATGAATAAATTTACTTCGTTAAATTCGTTAAAGGAATGCTCCCGGTGAGTACAGTTCTTAACAAAAGCGATTAAATGCAACTGTAAAGGCTTCAGCACACCAAATGCGGGTCAGAAGCAGCGCTGTTTGAACGCGGGCCCGCGCATGTTTTAATACAAGAAACTCTTATGAACTACGTCACACTAAATGAACAGTTTGCGCAGAAATCTAATTATGTGCTTATGATACTTCAATATGAAACACTGGGTCCATTCTATATATTTTTTTCTATTCTATTCATTTCAATTATTGAAAACTTTTATTTTATAGGTACTAATAAGACTCTTATTATTTCAAAAAACTTACTAAAATATTTTTTCCAGAGGAGATGTCAGACATGTTTCGCCCGTTCCGCACGTTACTGCACAAGATCCGATCACTGCTATGGACCCTCGATCGCAGAGAACTGTGCGCGTTAGAACGATTGCTCTGTTCCAACGAAGATATCTCTCATCTAGCCGCACTTGACTTACCTGGTATGCCATTATGAACTTTATGTTCATTCTAATAGATGTAAGATGTAAGATAGCGTTCTTGTATATCGTATGTAGCCTTTCGCTTAAATAATGAACCTTATACACTTGTAATAGAGGTTATAGTGGGTTGTAATACGTAAAAATAAGCTTTTGTAGCTTTTTTCACACATCCATACGCATTAGAACGAATACTCTGTTCTAACAAAGACATCTGTCATATAGCTTCACTAGACTTGCCAGTAGGGCTAAAATGACAGCAACGAGATAGCACGAGATAGTTTGTCGCATTACTTTCGACCAATCAGATCGCTCGTAGATAGCGCGCGTGACTGCTGATTGGTTGGAAGGCGCGTGACAAACTATCTCGTGCTATCTTGTTGCCGCCATGTTAGCCCTACTGGTATGCCATTTTGAACCTAATTTAGTTGTAATAGATGCCATTACAGCCAACTAAGTCATCTCTCATCTGTAGGCCTAGCATGCGCACCACGAAAAACGTCGACTTTTATCTCACTGTCAAAGTGATGGTCCTTTTCACATATTATCACTAAAATAAGCGAGACAGCAACAAGCGATGTCGCGAATGAGAGTAGACTAAATTATCTCGTGGTGCTCTACTAACTCTACTGGCTGCATTTGGCTGCCAGGTATGCCATTATGAACCTTATCTAGTTGAGATAGATGTCATAATAAATGCTTGAGCATTAATATTATACCTTGCCTGACACATACCTTACTAGGTGTGTGAGTTATGAAGAACCTTATTCTCTTGTAAACTTATAACAATGGACAAAAGTATGTTAGAATATCGAGTTAGTTAGTTTTAATTTAAATATTAACTTTTTAGAGCTAAAAAAACCTCCGTTGTTGGCTCGTGTAGAAGTTTGGATAGATTTTAATTAATACTAGCCTTCCGCCGGCTCTACACGACGTTATCCCGCAGGAATGTGATGTTTTACCGGGATAAAAAGTAGGCCACTCTCCAGCTCCCAAACTATCCCCATACCAAAAATCACGTCGATCTGTTGCTCCGTTTTGACGTAAAAGACTGACAAACAAACAAACACACTTTTGCATTTATAATATTAGTACGAATTTCATTTAACTTTGTTATTTTTTATTTACAGCCGGAGAAACAGTAGACGACTCATCGTGCCCGTATCCAGATATAGGTGAATTTGTGTCTAGATTCTACGCAGACCACGCGCACTGTAGAGACATTTATACTCAAAGGTAAGATGTATTTCTGCTGATCCTTTTTTTATTATATACTATTTTGATGCCTATCCCTATCTGTGGATTAAAAATTAATCCACAGATAGGGATAGGCATGATTGAGGCAGATTAGTTGCTATGCAAGTTTTAATATTAACATAGAATTAACGACAGTTGCCTGGGTGTTGCTAGGTGTTGCCTAGCAACTAATTTGGGACCGTACTCTGAGGCCCGTATTATAGAACGACACTTAAGAGGAGCGAGCTCTTCTCAAGTATCGTTAGCAAGGGATGAATGTATTTCCTTTCTAACTGTACTTGAGAAGAGATCTCCACTTGAGTGTCGTTCTAGAATATGGGTCTAAAACGCTAATCCGAAACTTCGGTTTGCCCCGCCCCTTTCACTCGATTCTGTCCCGGCTAGAAAGTGAGAGGGACGGGCATACTGAAGTTTCAGGTTTTGCGTTTCAGAGTAGGCCCTCTAGATCATAATGTCTATCCCTATCTGTAGATAGATTACTAATTCTGGCCGTAAATCTTTTTTTTTTATTTCAAACTTTTGTGTACCGTAGAGACCCCTCACTTCACTAAATATTTTTTCTATTTACTTAAACAGGTGTACATTCAGAGGAAAACTTTAGATGGTTTATGTAGGTGTATACATATATTTCGTGAATTTAACCTTTTTTGGATGCAGGCGAAGTTAGGAGTCTCTATAGTACTCAGGTCGAAATTGAATATAGTCATCTAAAGAAGTCGGTTAATTATATAGGTATCTATCAACAAAAAAACGCATTGATTAAATTTAAAAAGTAAATCAAAGGCAGCGACTAAAATACTAAGAAAATGGAAAAAAAAATCTGCTGTTCCTTTGGTCAAGTCAGCTCAATGCTTACAGCTGATATTTTTCTCTCGTAATTTCGTGGCTGCCTATGGAGGCACTAATGTGTTCATCAATATGAATAAGTTTTTGTATGGACAAAAACTTATTCATATTGATGAACACATTCATTTTAGTGGTGTGCCAATTTCAACCAATTGTCTACCTTCACAGTTCAAGCGAGCCCACGATAACAGACGCAGACTACCTTCCCGACAACATCGAAGTGATGACTCCCATCATAGACGGGCTGCGTCGCCTCGCAGACCCCGACGACGACCACAGACTAGACCGGCTATACTCCACAGACACCACCAGCACAGACACATTCCAAACCGACGACTGTTTAGACATCAAGACGAGAAAAACCAGCAGAACCGAGTCAAATGACTTGTCGTCATTGAGAAATTTGTCGACCAACGGCCTTATGATGTTTGACCCCTTAGTTATCAACGCCGCTTCCACTTCTACGGAAAGACAAATGCCCGATCATGATTTGGTTACATCACTAAATGAACAGGTCACAGAGATCGCCGATAGATTATCCTCGATAATGACCAGTGATGTTGAAGTAGAACACGGCCAAAAACACTCGTTTTCAACTAACGACGTCCCGTCAATAACGGAGACTGAAGTCTACAGCTTTTCGGGCCCCAGAAACGAGCAGTTGAGCTGTATGCCTTCCACCAGCCACGGGTATTTAATACCCAACGCCATAAGCCACGAACCAGTAGTCCTCTCTTTGTCTCATAATAACTCCGCCGTTTTCAACCAGGAGGACGAAAACCACGAAAATGGCGCAATGATAAACTCTGATCTCCAACTAATAATACCGGATAACATAGACGCTGAAATTGTAAATACTAACATATCTATCGCTAACGCTAATTTAAGTTCTCTACTTTTAACTAACGAGGAGTATAGGAGTAGTTTTATAGACGAGACGGTTGACGGTGACAATACTAGTTTCCATTCGGCTAAGATGACTTTAGATAGGGAAGAAGACGAAAGGGTGAAATTCATGTTAGGTTATGAGAGCGATCACGAATCGCCTGTCGATTCTGGGGTCAGTACTGAAAACACTAGCTTAGACCGATCTCCGGATACCGACCAGAGTAAAGAGATCAAAGAGAATCACTTCATGCAACAGAACAGGGTATTAGAGAATCCGGAGGAGAAAGACACCAAAAACACTCTAGAAAGTTCCTTTTCCGATGTAAATAACGACGTAACTGTAAATATTACTTACGTGGAGCAAGATACTCAGAAGAATGAAGCGGGGTCATCTAGTATAGACGTTTTAAATAGGATATCTGACGAAGAAGGCTTGAACGAAGCGACCAATTCTAAGTTAATAGATTGGGGTGCGAACGCTCAGCAAGAAGAATTTAGAAGTATAGATGAAGTTATAACAGAGTTAAGAAGACAGAGGGAGTCGGATGCTAAGATTAGTACACTAGTCAATGACAATAATAGTTCGGAAGCGGCTACGCAGAGTACTTCAAGGAAAAAGAGTAGAAAGGCGAAGAGTAGAAGAAAGAAGAAAATGTGGTCGCCCGGAATGGTGATATTGGATAATAGGTCAACGCAGAATCAGAATACTGCGTTGAAGTTGAATTTGGACCATTTTGTTGATGAAAGGTAAGACTTTTTATTATTTCGTTAAAATAACTTTTCAGTGAGATTAAAATATCTATTACTTACATCAATCTAGTACTCATCTCAAAGAAGGGAATGTGAACTCATGTAAAATTCTCAACGAAGTATCCCATAATCAAAATATAATAGTTAAAATCATTATAAATTAACATACTTTCCAAATCTTCCACTGATTCTTTGATTTTAAACTATAGTGAGAGTTCCATGTTTTCTCCTGTCTGCTCTCAACTTGCTCTAGTGAAAGTACAATATTTTTAAAATGTAAATTTATTGTTCACTTAAATCTTCCTTAAATTAAACATACAATGATTTCAGCGGTGCTTCTGAGTGCGCGGACGACGAACAGATCGCGTTGGCTCTACAGGCGCAAGAACTAGAGGCCAGGCAGCACGCCCGAGGGAAGTTCAAGTAAGTCAAACAAGCTTAAGTTTTCATGCTACCGAAATAAAATAAAAAAAACTAAAAAAAGTAACATTCATCTTCATCGACCTAAAGAAGGCCTTTGACATGGTTCCCTTCCTTACCTTATTGCACCAACTCAATAGGTACATTTGGTATCGGAGGGGTCCAACATGAGTTGTTTAGTAGCTATTTATTAGACAGAGTTCAAAGGGTAAAAATATTCAATAATTATTACTGTGAGTACGTCTATAACCCACAGAATTCCACAGGGAAGTATTTTGGGCGCCCTCTTTCTCGTGTTCATCAACGACCTCTGTAATTTAGACCTCACTTGCAGCAAAATCACATGCTTCGCAGACGATACCGTTCTATCCTTTACGGGTAAAAACTGAGGGCCTACTCTGAAACGCAAAACCCGAAACTTCGTTATACCCGTCCCTCTCACTCCCCAGGTGTGGCAGAATTAAGTGAAAGGGCCGGGGCTAACCGAAGTTTCGGTTTGGCATTTCAGAGTACGGCTCCTGGTCCGATATGCCCAAGAAGGGCTACCCGTTCAGTAATCAAAATGTTAGTGAATAATTTATGACTGAAAAATGGAAAATGAAGTATTTAGAAAAAAAAACGACCCGTCTCACAACCATCCATTTTTCAATCATTAAAATTGCATTGTGAATGCAAAAAAGTAAAAATTTAAATAACAATTTATGACTGGCTCTAGAAAACCATACGAAGAAACTGAAGCTTTGCTGGAAGTGGTTTTATAAGGATCGACCACCATACACACACGCGCACTCGCACGCACGTTCACATACACACACACACACGCACACACACACACACACACACACACACACACACACACACACACACATATATATATACACAGACACACACATACACTTAGAAAATAGTCATGATGCCCATTATTTTGTTCCCAGATCAAGCGAAGACCTAATCCACCGCCTATTCGTCTGCATAGCAGGCGTCGCTGACCAACTTCAAACAAACTTCGCCGCTGACTTACGGAACATATTGAAATCTGTCTTCCTCATGAACCAGACACCAGACCCACCGGACACGCCGGAACCTGAAGCTATAGAGAAACCACAGACTATAGAGTACCAGGCCAGTGAAGATAGAGTCATACAGAACGGTAAGTTTTATTATTCAGTTTACGGAACATATTGAAATCTGTCTTCCTCATGAACCAGACCCACCGGACACGCCGGAACCGGAAGCTATAGAGAAACCACAGACTATAGAGTACCAGGCCAGTGAAGATAGAGTCATACAGAACGGTAAGTTTTATTATTCAGTTTACGGAACATATTGAAATCTGTCTTCCTCATGAACCAGACCCACCGGACACGCCGGAACCGGAAGCTATAGAGAAACCACAGACTATAGAGTACCAGGCCAGTGAAGATAGAGTCATACAGAACGGTAAGTTTTATTATTCAGTTTACGGAACATATTGAAATCTGTCTTCCTCATGAACCAGACCCACCGGACACGCCGGAACCGGAAGCTATAGAGAAACCACAGACTATAGAGTACCAGGCCAGTGAAGATAGAGTCATACAGAACGGTAAGTTTTATTATTCAGTTTACGGAACATATTGAAATCTGTCTTCCTCATGAACCAGACCCACCGGACACGCCGGAACCGGAAGCTATAGAGAAACCACAGACTATAGAGTACCAGGCCAGTGAAGATAGAGTCATACAGAACGGTAAGTTTTATTATTCAACTAGCGGCCGCCCGCGGTTTCACCTGCGTGGTTTCTGTTCCCGTGGGAATATTGGGATAAAAAGTATCCTAAGTTATTCCTTATTACATCAGCTACCTGCCAGTGAAAGCCCCGTCAAAATCGGTCCAGCCGTTCCAGAGATTAGCCGGAACAAACAGACAGACAGACAGACAAAAATTGTAAAATATGTTATTTTGGTATATATACCGTATATAATATAATCATATGCATGTAGTAAAAAGCGGTTATTTTAATATTACAAACAGACACTCCAATTTTATTTATTTGTATAGATTTACGGAACATACTGAAAACTGTCTTCCGGATCGAGTCATACAAAATGTTAAGAATATTATTTAAATTATGGACTAGTATTGAAATCAGTCTCCCTTATGGACACATCCCAGACCCCCGCCGGAACCGGAGACTATAGAGAAACCAAAGACTATTGAGTATCAGGCCAGTGAGGATAGTGTTATACGGAACGGTAAGATTTTTGTTAAATTAGTGGAATAAAACAAATAAACATAGGTACTTTTATTTTTTCTTAACACAAACGTATACATAATAGAACTATAAAAAAAACATAAGAAGAACAAGATTGTGGAGCAAATGCTATTGGAACTGAGCCGGCCTGTATCTCTCTCTGATCTCTCTTATTTAAACCGAAAGCTATGGAGAAACCACAGACTATAGAAAACTGACCAGACGGACTACTCTGAAACGCAAAACCCGAAACTTCGGTATACCCGTCCCTCTCACTCTCTAAATAGTCTATGGTTTCTCTATAGTCTCCGGTTCCGGCGGGGGTCTGGGATGTGTCCATAAGGGAGACTGATTTCAATACCAGCCCATAATTTTAATAATATTCTTAACATTATGTATGACTCGAGGGCAAATCGAGTGAAAGGGGCGGAGCTAACCGAAGTTTCGAATTAGCGATTCTGAGTACGGTCCCAGGCTAGTGAGAATAGGATTATACAGAATGGTAAGATTATTATTCAATTGATCTTAGTGCACATTTATTCCCTACTAGCTGACCCAGCGCGACTTCGTTCCCGTGGCCCTACCCCCTACTCCACCCTACCCTACCCGTACTCTACCCCTACCCTTTTTTTTACCTCTACCCTACCCCTACCCCTACCCCTACCCTACCCCTACCCCTACCCCTACCCTACCCCTACCCCTACCCCTACCCCTACCCCTACCCCTACCCTACCCCTACCCCTGCCCCTACCCTACCCTACCCTACCCTACCCCTGCCCCTACCCTACCCTACCCTACCCTACCCCTACCCTACTTCTACTCTACCCCTACTTACCCCTCCTTCCCCTATTTTCTCACCGTTAAAACCATCCTTGGACTTCCACAAACATTTCAAGACCAAAATTAGCCAAATCGGTCCAGCCGTTCACGCGTGATGTCGTGACCAAGGGAAATAGGGATTCATTTTTATATATATAGATGAACCACATGACAGGTCTGCCAGACACGAAATCAAAGTCTAAAGCATCTTGTAAAATTGGAGAATATGTAAAAGATAATGAATTTGTTTAAAATTTTAAAAAATTGCGACGACCTTCATTACTTTACAGTTTAGTCATGACATACGAATAAGGCAGCTCAGAAGCTACAAACGCTGAGCAATTATTTTGTGCCCGAATATACAGGATAAATTTTTCATCAGTGCACAAATTTTTAGGATCGACTCAAAATCGTGAAGTGAGCAACTTTCTCCAAGAAACATGGGTCGAAATACGACAAAAAAATGTTGACTTCCCATACTAAATCGATCACGTGATCAGTCCGATTTGTATGAAGAGTCAATTTTTTTTTGTCATTTTTCGACCTATGCGTCTAGGAGAAAGTTTTTCACTTACCGATTCTGAGTCGATCCTAAAAATTTGTGCACTGATAAAAAAAATATCCTGTAGAACCTACCTCCTTATTCCAAAACGTGGACTAAAAGAGACCTGCCGTCCTAGCATGAGCGGCTTGTATCACGCGATATGATATAGCACGTCATGCTGTCTTGCTTACCCCACTAAGGTGTAAGCAAGAGAGCATCACGTGCTATATCATATCGCGTGATATAATGATGGTCATGCTAGGCAGGCTGGTTTAAAAGTGATGCTAATTCTGTCTTTCATTTGGAAAATAAAAGTAAGCACCGGTTCAGTATCAATCATAAACCAGGACTAATTTTAGTCCACGTTTTGTAATAAGGGGGCTAGAGTTCAATAATGAAGCCATGTGCTACAAAAATCGCTCGCCGGATATCCCGCTGCAGCAAAAACTAGTAATTGGGCGAGCTAAAAATCAGCATATAATTGAACTATAAATGTTACATTAAAGAGTCGCTGATGAGCAAAGGATACTATAAAGTAGATGATTATTTGAATGACCGCAATGCATGGTCTTGATGTAACACAACATAATCACTTGAAATGTTTAATATGATGTTTTTTTATACTATTAGTAACAATATGTATTTTTTTTTTATTATGTCGCTACCTAAGAAACGCTGGCAAGTTTATTGCGCCTGTTCTTGTCAGTTCAAAAGTCTTGAATGAGGACATAATAATAGTATTTGTTATGTCTCATCATCATGTCAGCTGAACGACGCCCACTGCTGGGCATAGGCCTCCCCCAAGGATCCCCACAACAATCGGTCCCGCGCTGCCCGCATCCAGCGGCTTCCCGCGACCTTGACCAGATCGTCGGTCCACCTTGTAGGGGGCCTGCCCACGGAACGTCGTCCGGTACGCGGTCGCCATTCGAGAACCTTTCCGCCCCAACGGCCATTATTATGTCTACGTGAATAAATATTTCTTTTTTTATTTTCACCTTTCATTTTGTCTTCACAGGCAGTTCATTCGACAGCGTATACTCAGCCGAAGAGGTATACGCGGACAGTACGTCCGACTCGACCCCCTCCGAGTCCGGGTCTCGTCTCGTGCGACGGAACACTGTCAATGCCGCCACTCTGTCCGCCGAACAACCGACCGTCAGCGATAGCAGGAGAAAGTCTGTCGATAACAGCGGCAACTTACAAGCTTCCGTGTCTACTGGGGACCTTACTTATAGGTGAGTAAATAACAGTAGATGTACCAAATAGCAACACTGTCAATGCCGCCACTCTGTCCGCCGAACAACCGACCGCCAGCGATAGCAGGAGAAAGTTTGTCGATAACAGCGGCAACTTACAAGCTTCCGTGTCTACTGGGGACCTTACTTATAGGTGAGTAAATAACAGTAGATGTACCAAATAGCAACACTGTCAATGCCGCCACTCTGTCCGCCGAACAACCGACCGCCAGCGATAGCAGGAGAAAGTCTGTCGATAACAGCGGCAACTTACAAGCTTCCGTGTCTACTGGGGACCTTACTTATAGGTGAGTAAATAACAGTAAGATGTAATAGTAACATTAGTAACACTGTCAATGCCGTCTCTATGTCCGCCGAACAACCGACCGTCAGCGATAGCAGGAGAAAGTCTGTCGAGAACAGCGGCAACTTACAAGCTTCCTTGTCTACTGGAGACCTTACTTATAGGTGAGTAAATAACAGTAGATGTACCTAATATTAACACTGTCAATTCCGTCACTATGTCCGCCGAACAACCGACCGCCAGCGATATCAGGAGAAAGTATATCGATAACAGCGGCAACTTACAAGCTCCCTTGTCTACTGGGGACCTTACTTATAGGTGAGTAAATAACAGTAGATGTACCTAATAGTAACACCGTCAATTCCGTCACTATGTCCGCCGAACAACCGACCGCCAGCAATATCAGGAGAAAGTATATCGATAACAGCGGCAACTTACAAGCTCCCTTGTCTACTGGGGACCTTACTTATAGGTGAGTAAATAACAGTAGATGTACCTAATAGTAACACCGTCAATTCCGTCACTATGTCCGCCGAACAACCGACCGCCAGCAATATCAGGAGAAAGTATATCGATAACAGCGGCAACTTACAAGCTCCCTTGTCTACTGGGGACCTTACTTATAGGTGAGTAAATAACAGTAGATATAATAGTAACACTGTCAATGTCGTGTCATAATTTTTTTATCCACAATGGGGTATCACTCAGCCTTCATTACACCTGATGTTAAGTAAAGAATAAGGTTGAAGGTGCAAGCGCACCACTCCTGGAATCAACCGCTGAGGAACTGGCTATCTTATCTCTAACTGCCGGAACACAACAATGCTTAAAACATCGTGTTATGTTGCTCGTGTGATGTTGCGATGCTCGATAGAAAAAAAATCCTGAAGTTACTTCTAAAATTTCATGTAATTGCACATTACGACCGTGTTTTACAATAATAATTTCTATAAAATCACAAACGCACAAACCTTTTCTATTTTAGATTTTTAAAAAACTAATTTTTTTATTAACTTTTTCATATACAGTCCGTTCGGTTAGATAGTGTCGGTACACCGGCACGGCATTGTGGCAGAGCGACACTATCTAAGCGAATGGACTTATAAGTGTGTATTTCGCTTAAGATTTTTAGTTTCGAGATCGTTGATTCCCTAGTGATTTTTCGCTGACCGCCTAACCCCCCTTAATGTGTAATAGCAGAGAAGAGCGTCGCGTGGCATCTCCGGGCGTGGAGCGGGCGCCGGACTGGGTGCCGGACATCGCGGCGCCCGCCTGCATGCGCTGCGCCGCCAGCTTCACCGCCTTCCGCCGCCGCCACCACTGCCGGAACTGCGGTATGACCACAATAGTAGATTGTATTACAAGGGAGCAAAATAATATATTTACGGCGAGGGCGCTATTTTGAATCCAGAGCGCAGTGAAGGATTCTAGAGTAGAATCTCGAGCGCAGCGAGGGATTCTAAAGTAGAATCCTGAACGCAGCGAGGGATTCAATATACGCCGCCCGAGGTGAAAATAATTTTGCGACCGAGTAATACACTCTGCTTTTCATCTCCCTCTATAAGAAAAGCAGTAAATACAACTCAAACTACCTACCTTTCTTTGTCGTTCGGATACATCATAGCGCTAGTCGGGCAAGAAAAAAAAATTGAGTATTGAAAAAAAAAAAAATGTTCATCAGATTTCTTAAAATTATCTCCGGGGATGCCGTAGGGGGGTTGAAAATTTAGTTAGATTTTAGCTACGACTCACCGTTTACGAGATATTCTCAATTTTATAAAATTCCGTTTTTGAAAATTTCTCGGTCCCGAAAAAAGTCCCGGCCAAATCAGTTGAATTTTTTTTTAAGTACTGCACACCCTTTGCTACACTCCAACCAATGCTTCTTTAATTATGTTCTAAATTTAAATCTCATTGTTTTGGACCCTGTTATGAAGCTGTTCAAAATTCAAATCTCATTTATACCCTCTTGTCATAACAGGTAAAAAATGAATCGTTTTGGACCCTGTTATTTGATAAAGAATCATCGCTTTTCGAATCGATGGGATGAAAAATAGATATAAGTACTACCGTACAGAAAGGAAACTCTCCGCCCCGCCCCGCAATCAATTACCTCACCGCGCCCGAGCGCCGAGTTCGTGTGCGCATTTAGTACATTCAGACGTCACGCACACAGTTGCGCGTGTGTCTGTGTATATAGCGTCTATGTAATAGGTAGTTAAAACGCCGCGCTTGTATGGAGTGCCAGGGGTGTGGTATGACACTACTTTGTTCTTAAGGCGATACTAGGAAAAATTATGCTGAAGCGAGATAGCCATGAGAAAACGACGCAGATTTTGCAGGTTAGGCAAAAAAAAAAACAAAACCACTTCGTATTAAAAAACTATAGCGATTTAAAAAAAATAACTAATTTAACCAATTTTCAATAGTATATGTAACCCCATTTAACAATAATCTAAATATTTCGTATTTTTTAGAAGTATTTTCGAAAAGAAAAAGTGACGAGGCAAAATCATAAAATCGAGTTTTTGAAACTATGCGAATCTAGATAAAGGTATGAAGAAATATATATCTTATTACCAGATTTATAACAACTCTAACCGTCCTTTAGTTTTATATCAAGATGTCCATACTTTTTCCGAGTAGCGCCTTAAAATTCATCCGCCTGTAGCACAGCCGTCTCTATCGTCTTCTACAAGCCATGCTATGATACGGAACGGCAACATTGCTGTGAACCGGTTTACTCCTCTGAGTACTAAATCCTATGGAGGTGGCATACCTAGGAAAAAGTGAGGTGTAACTAAGTCACAATGTAAGAAAATCTTGGAATTAAATTTTAATCTACTTCTAATTGTCGTATTAATCGGTCCGTCAAAATCGGTCCAGCCGTTTCAGAGATTAACCGGAACAAACAGACAGACAGGCAAAAATTTTAAAACATGTCATTTTGATATATGTACCGTATATTTAATCATATGCACGTAGTAAAAAGCGGTTATTTAATGTTACAAACAGACACTCCAATTTTATTTATTTGTATAGATGTATAGAAGGTATGCCATCTCCATAGGATTTAGTACTCGAGGTTTACTTGCTGTTTACCTGTCAAACGGTGTAAACGATGTCAAATCGGTTCACTTAAAACTACGTTGCCAACTTTATGCGCATGGCTTGTAGAAGACTATAGAGATGGCTGTGGCCTGAGGCACTTTCGATTCTTAGTTTTTATGGAGAATAAAGTTGAAAACCCTGCTTCACAGAGATGTAGTTGCAAACGGAATAGAGCTAAAATAGCTCATTTGACAAGTCGGGGGTAGAAAATAAAGGGAGCTAAATGACACCAAAAGTCGGCTGAGCTTTTGGCGTCAAATTCTGTTCTCAACGCTTCTTTTGATCTCACAACGTAAGTAGGCTTGCCATGGACCTCCAACTTTCATTACACGGACCCCTGAGGGGTATGGACCCCAGCGTTTCTTAACCTGTTGTCCATGGGGACCACAGGTTACTATAGACGGATCCGGTGAGCCGGACGTCGTCGTGGACAAACGGCCTAAAGCCAGGTATACACGACAACGATTTATCGTAGCGATGTGACTGTGCAGTCCGTTTGTGCTGCTCTAGGGGCCACGGGACTTTTGGTTTGCGCTCGAACTGGGTGTCGGACCTCACGCGACTCACTAATGATTCCTTTATTCGGGCATTCTATTAAAAAATCATGTGTTGCTTGCAGAAGAATTTTGAAACTTTAAGAACTTAAATAGTCTTGAATTTTTGTTACTTAATTTAACAAAATATGCCCAAACGCGGATTAAGTAGGGGGGTACTTCAGTTCCAGCGACCTCTGCATGAGCGGCTTTTATCACGCGATATGATATGGTACGGCATGCCGTCTTGCTTACGACTTAGTGGGGTAAGCAAGCCAACTTGCTCATGCTAGGCCGGCAGGTATTATAAGGTGATAAATGTATTTTATTATAGAAACAAATTTAATTGCACTTAGTTGCATTACTTGTGAAAAAAATTTCAAATACCTACTATAAAAATAAAACAATGATTTTTTCTTTTTTTATCCACAACGGGGTAGCACTTAGCCTTCATCACACCTGATGTTAAGTGGTGATAAATCTGAAGATGGAAGCGCACTACTCCCGGAATCCTCAATCACTGAGGCAAATTATTAACACTCGTGTTTTTCATGGTAAATTCTGTACACCTGCAGGCAAAGTGTTCTGCGCTTCATGCAGCTCCAACTCGCTGCCGCTCCCCCGCTTCGGGCAGCTGAAGCCGGTGCGAGTGTGCGACGAGTGCTTCACACACATCGCCGCGCACCATCGCCACCCTCGACACCCTCTATAGCTGTAACGAGATAAGTCTTAACACCCTCTATAGCTGTAACGAGACAAGTCTTAACACCCTCTCTAGCAGAGCTGTTACGATACAAGTGAAGAGCTTCTTACAAAAACAGCAAATGTTAATTTTTGTGTTCCATTGCGATTTTGATGCCATCTACCAGAGATATTGCTAAGCTTTCTCTCTGTGTGTCACGTTTCCACAAAAACATCACATGTACAAAGTTATACTACTTTAAAGTTTGTTTGGATTCCACCAAAAACAACAGAAGTCACAGTAAAACAACACAAGTCAAGTGAGTTGTTTCTGCAAAAAAAAACCACATGTCAAGTGACATAAATATAGTTTTCTTTGATCTACTCAAAAACCCCTTTTTTTTAGAACAAGTGCTGATTTTTGTAAAAAGCTCTTCAAGTGTCAAAACAAAGTGTTAAATACACTCGCTTGCAGAAAAAGCGGCAGTTGCTTTAATTTTATAGGTACTAACATGCTCACTTCACAGTCTCTATTGCAGATCTCTATTTGTTATTTCTCTACACTACTACCTATTATCAAAATGCAAAATGACTCGGATAATTTTTACTTTTTCGCATAAACAAAGCAATTTTTATTATTGAAAATGAAGTGGTAGAAAAATCCGTCCCTTCGGAGCTAGTTGCGAGACGGGTCGATTTTTCTAATACTTTATTTTCAATGCAAAATTACTCGTCTTTCGAATAAAAGCCTCAAATGAATAAGAACAACCATTTCCCCACGGGGCGGTGAGATTAAAAGTTTGTTCACGTTCCATACATTGTTTTATGAAACTCAATTAATGTTTTAAGTTTTTGTAAGTTTGGGTAAAGGATGAGATTTTCAAAATTCTTTCAAATGATTATCGGAAAAACAAACATTTATCCAACACATTTGACATAGAAATTTTTGTAGAAATATAGGTACTGACAGTTTTATTTGAAGTGAGCATGTTAGTATGAAAATAAGACAAGTGCCCGTTTTTTCTGCAAGCGGGTTTATGTTTGGTTCGTATATTTGTTCTGGTCCTCTATTTCGTAACCTTCGTGGTCGATACTAGTTAGTTCTCCTCTACACAAAACTAAACCTTGTACCTTGTTAATAGAGTACAAAATTGAAATTGTTACTCCTTAAATTTTATAATATTATAAAGTGAATCATAATTTTTGTCTGTTGTCAAATTTCTCCCTTTTTATACGAATTTCACTACTCAAATCAAAAGTGAAACTTTTATACAATTCAATTTTGTCTATAATAATTTTCTGAGATTTGAGATATTCATAATGATGCAGAAAATTCAACTATTCTTTAATATAATTGAAAGTCGTTTGAAGATCTTTCCTGTGTCAATAATTTTAAACATCATAGGGAAGTAGATCTTTAGTGTCACTTTGAACACTTACTGCCACACTCAGAGACGCCAGTTAAATTAATTGGCATTAAATTATCGTTCCTTCGTTATTCAATACTGGACATAAAAAAGAGACATAAAGAGATGTAATTGTAAATTAAAGTTAATTGGCGTCTCTGAGTGCGGCAGTTACCCTCTAAAACTATTGTAAGGATTTCATAAATAAATTACATGGAAGATAGATATTTTTCTTTTATTGTTACAATCTCGCGTCCACATATTTTAAAGATTGAAGTCGATTGCGTGATATTTAAATGTTATTCCAATAATATTTTCAAATAATAAATAAATATCCTTTAGAGTTATTTGTAAGATGTTGTAAAATACTATTTTCCACAATGACTGATATGTAATGTTTATGACAATTTATTTTCTAGTTAGCTCTCTAAAGTTGAATATTATTATGTCGTTTGATTGTAGATTTGTATGGAATACCTTATTTCGTTTTAATGTTGCCATTTAAAGATATTTATTAACATTTAGCATATTATTTTAAATTCTATTGAGCGTAAAAGCAAAAAATAAAAGGAAAGTAAAGGAAATTATTTTCTTATATAGTAGGTACCCAAGTAGGAAAATAACCCTTGTTATACTTTAAAAAAAGTAGGTTGATATTTTAATATTTTGGTGTTTTTCACGTAATTTCTCCAAAGTTATTCTGTACATGTCTTCAATTGACGACAGTTTTTACTTTATCCAAATAGGATAATATACTTAAAGCTTTAAATTACGTTTTTATTTCAAATTGGTACCGTAACTAGGCGTAACAAGGTTCGTTTTTGTATAACCGATCTACCTTATACATATCATCCTATTTGGAAACATGGTTACTTTGGAACAAGCCTAATAATATTTCTGTTTTAATATAAACTTAACTTTTGCCTTTGACTAAAATTAGATTTAAAAATATATCTTATGCCTTTGTTTTAGAGTAAAAATAAACGAGTAGATCTAGTTTTAAGTAACTTGGTTTAATTTCTTTTATTGACATTCCAAGGTAACCTAAAACATAGTTGACATCGCTAGTGTTGTGAAATAATCTTCGAATCACAAATTTAAATATAATTAAATTATGTATTCTTACATCACATAAATGTTCCTTCCTGTGGATATTGCTGGCTCTGTATTCAACGCTATAGTAATTACATTTCAATGGAGTTTTGCATAATCCGTAGGAATCTTCGATCAAAAATAACACTAGTTAAAGCCTCACGAAATAAAACAAAACACAAATATGGCACCTGCGCGTGCGCTCTTATTAGCTCGGCCGCTTTTTGACACCAACCGGATTATCTAGTGGTATTATTGATCAAAGATAGGAAGGTATCTAAAAATTCAAATTGTGGTGCAACTGATTACTGGCCCCAAAATTAAACTTACTTAGGTTTAGTAGTGACGTTCAAATTAATGAAAAAAAAATACTATTTTTAAGAAAACATACTATTATAGCGGATGTTTATATTTTTAACATAAATTACCTTTTAACCATAAAAAAGAATTAATGTAAGTTTAAAAAGATTCCATAATTTTTTATATCCAAATGGTGTTAGATTATAGATTTTCGATATAGAAGTATGTGTAAATTTTGTAAAGATATAAATAGTACTCATATATATATATTCATATATCATAGAGTTTCTTTGTATATTTAAAAAGTAAGTGATGTTTCTTGACGTCTGTTAAAACTGCATTGTGTATTCAAGTGATATATCGTTACATAATATTTGGATCGTGTAAATAAATGTCAGATTTATTAGTTAATTGATCGTTTAATTTATTTCATGTCAATGAAACCTTGAAGCGCAGAGAATACGAACATGAGTGTGAAGCTAAATGAGATGACGTTCATTCCATATATTTATGCCTAAGGGCGTACGCTGCGTCAGGCGTGATTACGACGCGTAGTCGCGTGGCGCGTAGTAAATTCAGATAAAATACAAGAGCACCGCTAGCAGGGGGTGTCACTCCGCAGTTTAGGTACGGTCGACCGGCGCCCCTACCGGGCAGGCGTATGGCAGAAGGATGCCGCTCGGCTCGTACGCTCGACGTTCGCGCGTAAAACGATCGGTCATTTCTGTGATTTTTGTGCACCGAACAATGACTACTAAACGTTCTTATAATCCGTATATAAGATACTGTTGTGTTTACGGGTGTATAAATAAAAGAAAGAACAAAATAAACAACAAAACTGAACTCGCAAGTCGCTCGCAACCCTAACCAGCGAGCGAGCGTTTGAGACATTCATAGAAATAGAAACGCTCGCGCGTAGCTATTGGGTACAGTTTTGCTTGCATGCGCGAACTCTAGGTTCTAATACTTTTGACATTGTGAATTACTATAATTATTGATATTTTAATTAACATATATTCACATTGAATTTAATTAGCGACACCTTGTTCCTATATTTGTATACCTAGCATAAAGTGGAAATGTAGTGATAGTAACAAACACAAGTTGTTCGACTACTGTAAAACTAACCTACATTTCACAAATGAATTATTCTGATTCTGATTCTTGTTCTGATCCTCCCTGCTCCATCATCAGACCCTCACCACCAAATGTAGCGAATAGGTCTCATCAGAACGAAACAAATGAGCCCAAACTCGAGGGGTTTCCTAGTGGTCATTAAGGAGTGCCACTGACTTCCTCCCTGTTCCACCATCAGGCGGTCACCACCAAGTGTAGCAAATAGGTCTCATCAGAACGAAACAAATGAGCTAGAACTCGAGGTGTTTCCTATTGGTCATTAAGGAGTGCCACTGGCTTCCTCCCTGCTCCATCATAAGACCCTCACCACCAAGTGCAGCTAATAAGTCTCATCAGAACGAAACGAATGAGCCCAAACTCGAGGGGTTTCCTAGTCGTCATTAAGAAGTGCCACTGGCTTCCTCCTTGCTCCATCATCAGACCCTCACCATGAAGTGTAGCGAATAGGTCTCATCAGCACAAAACAAATGAGCCTAAACTCGAGGGGTTTCCTAGCAGCCATTGAAGAGTTCTATTATTGCCCACCTCTTGACTCCATCATGAGGTCAGCTCGATGGTAGCAAATTATTGTATTGTCATCGAATTCATAAATAGACTGGCAAAGTTTCAAATCAATACGACAATTAGAAGTAGGTTAAAATTGAATTCCAAGATTTTCTTACATTGTGACTTAGTTACAAGTGAAGCTAATAAAAGTCAGTCCGTGCACTTGTCTCCCCCAGTGTCTACCCCAGTAGAGACACGTCCACTATTTTGTCGACTTGTCTCCACCGACCGGGGGAGACAAGTACACTACAGAAAAATATTATTTTTTCATCCACTTGTCTCCACCGACCGGGGGAGACAAGTACACTTTTTTTTATTGTTATATCCACTTGTCGCCACTATTAGACCGAAAAATAAATAATTAGAAAGAAAGGATAGAAATAAAATAACTCTGCGCATGGCTGGGGTGTTCTTGGAGCTAGTTTCAGTGCTTTTTACCCAACTGCGACAGAAGGAGCGAGAGTAGGTATGTATGTATGTATGTAGATTTCTATGTTCCCTGATATAAGTAGCCTAAACGGTTTGAAGGATTTTAACGTATTAAAATAATAAATAAAAGATTAGTCTTAATTTTCAGCTTCTTTATTTCAGCATTTGAACAAAAATTAAAAAAACTAAACATTTTGACCATCGATAAAGATAACACAGCCTTCACTAACATTATGATTCTAAATTAAAGTCAAAATAAAAAATATTGATACTGATTGGTATGTACGGTCAAGAGCCAATAGTATGAAAGCAACATAGGACTTTGTCATATTACAATGCTAGAGATCGTCCGCGGTTTTACCCGCGTCGTTCTCGTTCTCGTGGGAATATCGGGATAAAAAGTATTCTATGTTCCTCTCCAGGCTACATACAAAGTATAATTTCAGCCAAATCCATTCAGCCCTTTTGGCGTGATTGAGCAACAAACATCAAAACATTAAAACATCTCGCACGCTACAGCCATGCGCAGAGTTATTTTATTTCAATTCTTTCTTTCTATTTATTTATTTTTCGATCTTATAGTGGCGACAAGTGGATATAACAATAAAAAAATCTAAAGTGTACTTGTCTCCCCCGGTCGGTGGAGACAAGTGGATGAAAAAATAATATTTTTCTGAAGTGTATTTGTCTCCCCCGGTCGGTGGAGACAAGTCGACAAAAAAGTGGACGTGTCTCTACTGGGGTAGACACCGGGGGAGACAAGTGCACGGACTGCTTAAAAGTGTGGTAATAAATGACTGTTAACTGTGCGATAAAAAAAAGATTTTATAAGCTTCAAAAACATTGTTACTTTGTGACAAAGTGTAAATTAATAATTTATTTGTTTTATTTATCCAGTATATAAATAAAATAATTATAACTGTTTATTTGTTAAGGTGGCCTTTCATGGTCCACCCACCTTAATTAATGGACGCCCCCCTATTAGTCCGTCTGAGGGAGAAAGACTAAAATGACGATTAATGGCTCTACTGGCTCTACCTCCCAATAAAGGATCGGCACTTAACGTAATCAGAGGGCCTACTGTGAAACGCAAAACCCGAAACTTCGGTATATCCGTCCCTCTCACTCTCTAGTTGGGACAGAATCGAGTGAAAGGGGCGGGGCTAACCGAAGTTTCGGATTAGCGTTTCAGAGTACAGTCCCAGCAGTGAATAGGTATGTTTCGTACGACCCTTTGTTGCCCTTGTTCCTACCAATCTTACTAGGTACCAGTCTTACTTAATCTATATATATAAAAAATCGGCCAAGTGTGAGTTGGACTCGCCCATGAAGGGTTCCGTACACACTTAACGTACCGATTGCCTATACCCTGCCAAAATTCCACCATATTTTTTTGTCGGCAAAATATAACTTTGTTTTTCATAGTGTTTGTATGAACGACAAAGTTACATTTGCGGTTTTTGAAAATATCGTTCAAACCAATTTTCGTTGAAAGTTTTTATTAAAATCTACAGCATATATTTTTTCTAGATTTTTCACTTTTTTATTTCAAAAGTTAGAGGGGGGGGGGGGGACACACATTTTACCAGTTTGGAAGGCTATATCTTTCAAAATATTGAGTTTGAGAAAAAATGATTTGAGAAACCTCTATGTTATTTTCAAAGACCTATCTACAGACACCCCACACGAATATATTTGATTAAAAAAATATTTTTCAGTTTCAGTTCTATGTATGGGGAGCCCCCCTTAATTTATTTTTATTTTTTATTTTTGTATTAAAATTGTAAAGCGGTTCACGGAATACATCTACCTACCAAGTATCAACTGTGTAGTTTTTATAGTTTTGGAATAAAGTGGCTGTGACATACGGACGGACGGACGGACAGACAGACAGACAGACAGACAGACAGACAGACAGACATGACGAATCTATAAGGGTTCCGTTTTTTGCCATTCGGCTACGGAACCCTAAAAATGAATCCCTATTTCCCTTGGTCACGACATCACGAGTGAACGGCTGGACCGATTTGGCTAATTTTGGTCTTGAAATGTTCGTGGAAGTCCAAGGAAGGTTTTAACGGTGAGAAAATAGGGGAAAGAGGGGTAAGTAGGGGTAGAGTAAAGGTAGGGTAGGGTAGGGTAGGGGTAGGGTTTGGGTCGGGTAGGGGTAGGGTAGGGGTAGGGGTAGGGGTAGGGTAGGGTAGGGGTAGGGTTTGGGTCGGGTAGGGGTAGTGTAGGCGTAAGGTAGGGGTATGGTAGGGGTAGGGTAGGGTAGGGGTAGGGTAGGGTAGTGGTAGGGTAGGGGTCGGGTAGGGGTAGGGGTAGGGTATGGGTAAGGTAGGGTAGGGTTAGGGTAGGGTAAGGTGGAGTAGGGGGTAGGGCCACGGGAACGAAGTCGCACTTGGTCAGCTAGTAAAGAATAAAACATACAATTATAAAGACAACACAAAACTTTATTCAATGTTTTTACCTAAAGCCCTTCATGTTATTATTGTTTTTAGGGTTCCGTACCCAAAGGATAAAAACGGGGGACCTTTACTGAGACTTCGCTGTTTGTCTGTCTGTCTGTCACCAGGCTGTATCAGCTGTATCTCATGAACTGTGATTGCTAGAGAGTCGAAATTTTCACAGATGATGTAAGTACCTATTTCTGTTGTCGCTATAACAACAAATACTAAAAACAAAATAAAATTAATATTTAAGGGGAGCTCCCATACAACAAACTTGATAATTTTTCAAAATTTTGTAAAAATCTTGTTTTATGTTCGATATTAGTAACGCCAACAGGTAGACGCTTGAAAGATTCACAGAATATGTAAGTAGGTAGTTGTATATTCACTTTAAAAATAAATATTTAAGGGGGGCTCCCATACAACAAACGTGATAATTTATCCGTTTTTTGCTCGATATTAATAACGGCAACAAGTAGACGCTTGAAATATTCACAGAATATTTAGTTGTACCTACTTACCTACACTTATTCACTTCAAAAATAAATAATTTAATTAAAATAAATTAAATTAAGGGGATTTTGGGAGCCCCAAACAACAAACGTGATTTTTTTGATGGTACGGAACCCTTCGTGCGCGAGTCCGACTCGCACTTGGTCGGTTTTTTATTTGTTGTTTCATGGGTCAGGCCGTAGATTTTGCCACAAATAGCGCAATGGTGACGCAAAACTTTCTACGAGTCGGTCGCACAAAGTGGCGCAAAATGGTAGCGCAAAATTATTAAGGAGCACGTACATTAATGTGATTTTATTTAACAAACATGTACTAACAAGAGGTATTGCATCAAACTAGAAAAAGAAACACGATGTTGGTATGTAAGTATGTTTAATTAATAATTAACAATAATGTACCTATGAGTAATTCTTTTTTATATATTGCGCACAATGAAAAGTTAAACAGGATGACAAAAACTAGTAAGTATGTATGATTTGTTCAATTTACAAAAAAAAATACATTTAATTTGTTAGATGAAGGTATTTGGTATTATTCATTATTCATTATATGTATAAATATAATACAACTTTACCATTTCCATTCTTTCCATTACTTTGACTCTAGCAACAACCTGCTTGAAGTATCACTATTAAAAGGAACTGCCAACCATTAAGATGCCAAAAATAAAAATAAATAGATCTGTCAATAAAGAAAAAAGTTAGATGGGTTTAAAAGTTAGTATGAAAGTGACGAAATTCCAAAACTTATAAAATACAAAATAAAAAAAACTTTGGACCTAGGTAAAATCTTTGGGGCTGGTTAGGTAGCAGACCACCGCACCTACCCCTATTTTCGTATGTTTAACGTTCTGCCAAACACCCTGTACTTATAGAATATTAATAAAAGCTAACAAATCAATTAATAGTAATGCTAGTCATGTTTTTAGCGGAATTACAGCTAAAAGTAATTTCAAAATAATAAAAACACTTGAAAACCTTGTGTGCATGCACTATTATTCAATAGCGTAAAATAAGTGGCGCAATTTCTACGCAACCGGTATCGCAAAGTGGCATAAAGGCAGTTTTGCGGAACCGAGGCGCAAATAAAATCGATTATAACTCTTAAAATATACTATTTTACAAGGCTTATTTAACATATACAGATCACACACATCTAATTAAACCATGCGCAACAACAATTATAAGTTTTAATCAAAAACTTACCTTGAAATCTCAAAAAATGCACTCTGCAAAGTAGGCGACACTTTTCACTTTGATCGGAGTTGACACCGAAATGTCAAAAAATATGGTCGTCAACGCTGCATTGACCATAGAATACGATTCTTTGGTGATGCCAGCACTCAAACAAAATCTTAATAAATGTTTTAAAACCATAATATGGGTGAAAATGGTTGCGCAATATAAGTAGCGCAAAGAAATGGTTTTTCAAAAAAAAAATCTTATTGCCGAAAATTTATCTTTTTTCTTAGGAAATACGCAAAGATATTAAAGGAATGGCAACCTTATTATTGTTTTATAACGTCAAATCAAACAGCTCATCAATAAGTTAAAAAATGATAATTTTATCGATGTTTAAGCTGGACACCTACCAATGCGGATTCGCGGTTTTTATAAAAAATCCGTCACTTTTGGGAGGGAAATGTCAAATAGTTTTCCAAATCTATAAACTTATCCAAATATCTATATCTGCCTTGGTTTGCTATTTCTTAGGAAACACGATGATAAGATTGAGAAATTTCTAAGAGTACTATATTTAAAATTATATGAGGCGGAGACTTTTGTACCCTCGAATGTGGCAAAATCTACGGCCTGACCCTCATCGCCTAAGCAAACTCTTTATAAAAAAAGCAAAAGTAGCATTGCCTGGTGCGTTCTTATTTTGGAACCAAGTCTCTTTCTTAATCATCAAGAGCCATGCATGTATCTTCACATATTTTTCCTTTATAGGAACAATAGTATTCAGCGAAGACATGGTCGCCGCACACGACAAGTCAGCAATACTTAACTCTTCAGACGCAATGTACTTGCTCTTCTCTAAATATTTTTCCGTCACACCATACGCTTCTTCAATGTTCTTTTCATGGAGATCGGTTAAAACTGAAGATTTTCCTTGAGTAATATCGTAAATAACACTGCGGAGTCTAGGAAAGAGTATGGTTGCATCGAAGTATAAGCGTTGATCCACCATGCATCTGGTTTTTAGATCTTTCGGGTACCATTTTTCGTTACCGAATTTTAAACACAAGTAAGTCAGGATAGCGTGGCTGTCTACGATGGTAAATCCGTTGTCTTCCAACATTGGTATTGTGTGTAATGGGTTCTTCTGTAGATACTCTAGTTTGTAATGATCCCTCGTAGGCAAGTTGACTTCCTTGAATTCAACCTCGATGCCCAATATCTCGATGAGCATCATTGTGGCTCTAGTTGGCGGGCTGACGTCAGATCCATAGAGGTAAATAGGCATTTTGCTTGAAGTTGGGATATTTTCAAATGCGTTTTTCTCTCTTCTCTTTATTTTGTCCAATGTAAATATTAAATATAAATATTTTCAAACAAGCACCTTATCACCGATTTTTATAAATAACAGACACGGTTTCTCATCGAATCGACTCGATGATTATCAGACATCGGGTAGGTATTGATATCAGTAATTTTATCATTGCTTGCTTTTATCAGTTTAAATACAAGTAGGTAGATAGGTAATTTGTATTTTATTTTGTCCGTAGCAATAGGTAGGTAAGGACCTACACAATCTTCATAAAATAGGTAGTCGCTTTTATCTTTCTTTAACAAAAACCACAGATCACCTGTATGTAGCAACAAAAACAAATGTATTTACTAAGATTTTTAAATTAGCTACTTATTGAAACAGTGTTCTAGAATCTAGATAAACCTCAAGCTATTAAAATTAAAATTTACAAAACAGACACTTTGTCAAAAGAATTGGGAATAACAATGGAAATAACAATCAGGTGACGTAAACCAGCGGAGCCGGTCCGAATTATGACTGATTGTTCAATGTGGGAGATGATGCAACTTGGTTAAAGGAAGACTGATGGTGTGTCTTCCTTCCGGGCTAGGGTGTTGTTAGCCCGGGGACAACTGTCCGACGGTTGTATGTCGGAGGTTCTATATATAGAAAGTTGTTGGTAGAACTTCGTAAGCGCGGTGCAGGTTTTTCCGTACTATTCGGCGGCGCGCTTAGTTGTTATGTGCGCATCGTCTAGATGTCGCCACATCACTCCCCTCCTAGACCGGAGGTCGATCCAAGGATAGCGCAGCAGTCAGTGCGTTAGAGCTTGCAAGTGCCAGAGGGGAGGCTGCAGGATGCCCCAGTCTGCGGTGAGTCGAGACGGTGCGGGGTGGCTGTTGGTCGCTGCTCCTGTCCACGGTGAGTCGGGACGTCCACGGTGAGTCGGGATGGAGTGTGCGTTGTGACGGTGGGTCCGAGCTGCTGGCGCACAGAACTACCACGCTGGAGTAAGGGCCCAGTGATGCTCCAGAGACGTGGGCTGCGAGGATGCCAGGTCGGGATCGGGATGATGCCGTCGGGTGCTGCCGAAGGTCCAGGTTGCGTCGGACGATGCTGCGCTGGAACCTTGAGGCGGGTTGTGCTGGCTTGCTGTGTGACTGCTGAAGGTTGCTGGATGAGGGTCGGGAGGAGTGAGGGCTGCGCTGGTGGAGACGATGCTGGCGCTGGTGGAGAAGGTGCTTCTTGTGCTCCGTAGGGGTCACCAATGTGATAATGGTGCAACTTGTGACATTTTGTCCGCCGGCTGCCGTTGATGAATGACGTTGCGGGCTATGTTGCGGGTCTTCAAAAATATCATCACCGGATGATTGGCTTTCTGTATCTTTAGTCATGATGGACTAATGTAATCCTTAGTAATCAGAAGGCTGATTTTTCTTCTTTCGGTGGTCACCAATGTGGGAGATGATGCAACTTGGTTAAAGGAAGACTGATGGTGTGTCTTCCTTCCGGGCTAGGGTGTTGTTAGCCCGGGGACAACTGTCCAATGGTTGTATGTCGGAGGTTTTATATATAGAAAGTTGTTGGTAGAACTTCGTAAGCGCGATGCAGGTTTTTCCGTACTATTCGGCGGCGCGCTTAGTTGTTATGTGCGCATCGTCTAGATGTCGCCACATTCAAGTTGCAATAATACTTACCTACCCTAGTTTAGTTGTACCCTAATTCAGAATACATTGCTTTCTTTGAGCTCATTTTTAGCAAGTGATGCAATCAAAATAAGCAATGTATTCTGTATAAGGGCCCTAACTGGGGTAAGTGTAATCGCCGCTATAATAGTCACATGAGTAATAAACTACCAGAGAGAAAGCTTCCTAGAGCACAATAGTATAAAACAAAGTCGCTTTCTCTTTCCCTATGTCCCTTTGTATGCTTAAATCTTTGAAACTACGCAACGGATTTTGATGCGTTTTTTTTTAATAGATAGTGATTTAAGAGGAAGGTTTATATGTACTTTTTATCCCGATATTCCCACGGGAACGGGAACCACGCGGGTGAAACCGCGGGCGGCCGCTAGTAGTATATATACCAAGGTACTAGAGCATGCAATATTTTGGAAGGGTTCTCACAAGAAGTTAAGGCGAGGATTCCCGATCGAAATAGGCACGCTAACGCTTGCTCCATACACTTCGCGCGGACCCAGCAGCGGCAGCCGGCAGTGAACTGTGAATTCGCGAGCGCCCCGCGAATCGAAAATCACTTAAAATTCAATACCCGACTGTGACAGAAGGAGGGTTATGTTTTTCAAGAGTAGGTATTGTATGTATGCAGATTTCTATGTTCCCTGCTACAGCCTAAACGATTTGAAGGATTTTAACGTTTGAGGTGTCGTTAGATTCGTCTTGATAGCGCGAGTGATACTGGGTACATAAAAAAAATAAAGAAAGAAAGTAGCGGATTTTTGATGGCATATTACAACATCAAAAAAATGATTTTTCTAGCAATACCATCGAGTAGGGTATCAAAACAAAATGAAAGGTTTTCAATAGCGATTCCATTAATATTTGTATAACTGGTATTTTTCCAAAACTTTCCGCATTAATTTATCTAAATAAAAATAAAAGAACTTACTTATTTTAAAACTAGCTTTTGCCCGCGACTTCGTACGCACGGTAAAGTGACTTTTGTATTTGTTTATTTTACGTGAAGCGTTCGTGGGGCCACCGCGGTCTGTACACAGTCTAAAAGGTAAGGTCAAGAGCCAGTCGGACTCGCGACCCGAGGGTTCCGTACCATCTTTTATAAAATAGAAAAAAGCTACAACTGTGCTTCACCCAAAGCAACCTGCGAGTAGGTAGGAAGGAGGACATTTTAAACGTAAAAATGTTTTCATCGGCGAGGCAGTTTTTGGTCAGCTCCATCTCTTGACCGGTGTTTTATTTTTCCTGTAATCTTTACATAAACTTCTATCACCTAAAATAATTTAAGATTTTTCTCTATGCAAAATGCAAAATTCGGAGATTGGGGGGGGGGGGGGTTTACATTTTCATAATAATTGAGAGTGTGCAAGCAGCGCAAAATATAAATATTTTTATTTGACTCTTATTTTCAAAATAGTTGGGCAAACGTCGTCTAAAACTATTCCAAATTTCAAGTCGATAACATTAGTAGAAGGGTTCCTTTTTACCCGTTTGGTTCGGAACCCTAAAAATCATCATTACCATTAAGTAATTCATTATTTGTCTTTGTCTTAAGCATGATATTAGCTACATTATTGAATGATACAGATAGTGGAAAATATCCCAATAATTGGTTATATGTCGTAATATCACAGAAAAAAACTTACAAATTTTTGACCAAGAATCATAAAATTTGGCAAAACTTCAGATCTTACAGTACAAATAAAAGTAAAAAAATAATGGTCACTAATCACTAAAAAAACTAATACAAACTTACATTTGTAGTTAATTTCATACAAAATGTGAGTCAGTTTGTCTACGTTTTATAATGTCAAGAAATTTTACCGCTATAAAAGATACCCTAAGTACCTATATGTTGACCCCAGTTGACCCAGGTCAACTGCGGTCAACTAAGAAAAATGGAAAATAAAGTATTTAGAAAAAAACGACCCGTCTCACAACCAGCTCCGATGGGACTCGAACCCACGACCTTTCGCTATCCGGGCGACTGCTCTAACCACTGAGCTACGGAGTCGTTACGAGAAGCGTCGAATTTATCAAATACTTCTTACACGCTGTATAGCCAGCGTTAATTTCATCAATGTGAGGATATTACTACCCCCACACGCGAAAGAAATACCTTTCCAGATATTTGACAATCGCTAAAGAAGAAATTACTATGGCAAGTTATTTAAATTTTTACTTTTTTGCATTCACAATGCAATTTTTATCATAGAAAAATGGAAAATAAAGTATTTAGAAAAAATCGACCCGTCTCACAACCAGCTCCGATGGGACTCGAACCCACGACCTTTCGCTATCCGGGCGACTGCTTTAACCACTGAGCTACGGAGTCGTTACGAGAAGCGTCGAATTTATCAAATACTTCTTACACGCTGTATAGCCAGCGTTAATTTCATCAATGTGAGGATATTATAAGAAGTATTTGATAAATTCGACGCTTCTCGTAACGACGTCGTTCTTATCGAGAAGCGTCGAATTTATCAAATACTTCTTACACGCTGTATAGCCAGCGTTAATTTCATCAATGTGAGGATATTATAAGAACGACGTCGTTACGAGAAGCGTCGAATTTATCAAATACTTCTTATAATATCCTCACATTGATGAAACTAACGCTGGCTATACAGCGTGTAAGAAGTATTTGATAAATTCGACGCTTCTCGTAACGACTCCGTAGCTCAGTGGTTAGAGCAGTCGCCTGGATAGCGAAAGGTCGTGGGTTCGAGTCCCATCGGAGCTGGTTGTGAGACGGGTCGATTTTTTCTAAATACTTTATTTTCCATTTTTCTATGATAAAAATTGCATTGTGAATGCAAAAAAGTAAAAATTTTAATAACTTGCGGTCAACTTTTTTGCGGTTGGGTTTTTGTTTTTTTAATACTTAATTATGTTTTTATTTAAGACTTTTTAGTTCATTATCAATAAAGCACCTGTCTTATGTAAGTTTAACAATAGTGTGTAGTTTTCTTAGAAAGAAACCAACGAAATGAACATTTTTTTTTATTTGTAAACCTCGTTAAGTAGGTTTTTTCTTTTTTCCTTACTTGATTGACATTGACGTCACAGCAGATAGAGAAATACGTTGTCAAAGAGTGAGATAGAGAAATAATGAGGACTAGAGTGCTCGCCAGATAAGTCTGCGCGCGGTAAAAATCGAATACTAATCTTTTCTATAACATTAGAACAAAAAAATGCACTGTAACTAGCGCCAAAAACGCGCCAGGCACGTGCAGAGTTATCTGACACTCACTTTAGATGTTCTCTCTCTTCATCTCTCTTAGCTCTGGCTGTCGTAATAGGTAACATCACAAGTACATAAAATCTAAGAAAGAATGAGTGTTAGACTTTTATGGACATCAGCTGGACTATTAAAACAAAAAATGGTATAGATAAAGTATTTGGGGGTTTTATTAGTGCTTAATGTTTTTACTGATACTGAAGCTGCATTGGTGTATCTCAGGGAAGTGTCTTAGGGCCGCTTCTATTTTTCTTATACATGAACGAATAACGAATGAAACGACCGACATTTTATTTCGGAGCTAGTAGTCCCGATTTAGATCACCGTACTGGCCTAAACGCCAGGCCTCTTCTACGGGCCACTGGTGCTTGAACCGCGGCATAGCCGTGTGCCTCGCGTTTGCGCCGATCCGCCGGAGCAGCTGCTTCTCTCTGTTCATCTTTTTAAGAGCTTCTTCTTTCAGCATCATCATCTCGTCTGCAACAAAATATTTTCTTTATTTATTAACAACGTGCTAGCACTAAGCCTTCATCACAAATGTTTTTTTTTTATTCACAATGGGGTAGCACTTAGCCTTCATCACACCTAATGTTAAGTGGTGATAAGGCTGAAGGTGGAAGCGCACTACTCCCGGAATCCTCAATCACTGAAGAACTGGCTATCTTATCTCTAACTGCCGGAACACAATAATGCTGAAAACATCATTGTTATGGCGTCAGACTTAGATAAGATGGTGGTAGCTAGCCAGACGGACTAAGAACAAGTCCTACCCACCACACCGAATACAAAATGTACCCCCACTGGGAATCGAACCCGGGACCTCTTGGTCTGAAATCGGAATCGGAATGTGGGTTAGATGACTACCATGAGATAAATATTCGCATTCACGACAGCACGTGTTGCTGTTTTGCTTATCTCATGTTTTGTACAATACAGCATGGGTATGACAGCTCATTTTCGTGCAAAGAATAATGTCGGTCCAATATTCTAGCATAAGCTGCATTAAAATGTCTAATGTTGTTTTTTTGAGTTTTATTCCAATAGCATAAAGTACTTTGCATGAATGAGCGGTTACCTTTAACACCATGCTAGATTGTACAAAGTAGGTATAGTGATATGAGAACGGGACACAATTATACGTTGACAATAAAAATTTACTGATTTTGAATGAAAGATTTTCTGCCAGCAAATTAAAAAAAAAGTTTATTTATTAGCTCGATAGATGGCGCTGACCAGACATGTATCTCATCTGATCTGACCTACACTTGTATTTCAAAGTTGTGCAAGAAGGTGCAAGGCCAAAAAGCCGTTGACGGAAGAAAAGAAATGTCAAATAATTCTATTCCTCTTGTTTTGCGTTGCAATACCATACCGACCATACCGCGAGTTGTAGATAAGCCTTTTCAGTCCTGTAAATGTTTTTTTTCCTTCTGCAAGTGTTTTTTTTAAATTGACTGTCTTAACGTAGACTCCTTGCCAGCAAATAAAAAGAAGCAGACCCATGTCTGATGAACGCCATCTGTTGAGTTTTTTGGAACTAACTTTTTTCTTTTTTAATCATCTGTCAGAAAATCCCTCATAATGATAAGATTCTGTTCCCGAATTCATCTACCACTGAGGAACTGGCTATCAACAACTGGCGGAAGACACAAATGCTGTAAAAATGTACCTAAGTATACTAATATTATAAAGCTGAAGAGTTTGTTTGTTTGAACGCGCTAATCTCAGAACTACAGGACCGAATTGAAAATTATTTTTGTGTTGAATAGTCCATTTATCGAGGAAGGCTAGGTATATATAATATGCTGTATTTTATCCCGATATTCCCACGGGAACGGGTAGCACGCGGGTTAAACCGCGAAGATCCGCTAGTTGTTGAAATGGCGACACAAGACGATAATAGTAGATTATTAACCAAGGGGATAAAGCAGTGTCTTCTGTCGCGGGTGACGATTTAAGTTCACCCAAGACTAAGACAGCTTTATCACCTAGGAAAATACTCTACTTTTCGTACCATTTGCGAAAAAATTAACACAATAATAATATGAGATAAGCATTTATTAAAAATAATGACAATTAAAAGTAAAATTGACGTTTATGTATTTGAAGGAAACAAAAACGCGGCAAATTCCTACACTCATATTTTTTTGTCGGAAAAGCAAAGGCATCAAGCTCATACGGCCTCGTCGGTTTTCGTAATTTTATTTAATCATAACTGCATAATAAATGCGTATTCCTTTTTCAAAAAGATGTGTAATGAAACAAACTCAATGGTGTAAACACGGATGTAGTTCAGTATAAATTTCGGTAAGTATTCCATTAAACCGTGATTAAACCACATTCTCTCCCTAGCGGATGAATGAAATTCAGTACAATTTTCTTTCCCTGTTTTTAACAGATCAAGTGGTACGAAAAATGATGTTAGCTTATACCAATGATATTTTATAGTTTTAGACTTAGACTTAGTACAAGTCCTACCAGCAACCAACCCGAATATTATATGGTGCCTACCCCCACTGGGAGTCGAATACGGGACCTCTGGGTCTGATACTCATAGTAAGTAAAGAAGAGTTCAGAGTGGAATCCATAGGTATTATCGAACTTCCAAATCACTAATGTTTGTATATATTTCTTTATTATTTTTTGTTAGGTAACTGTATTCTTTGTTGATTGTCATTATCAGTTATGTGTCTGCATGTCTTATGTGGCCTAAATGTTTTTATTTCTTTCTTTCTTCTAATCGGTCACTAGAAGCGCCCGTGGCGCAGTGGTTACTGCGCTCGGCCTGCGATCGTTGGGGTTAAGCAACTTTCGCAATGGTGGCTCACTGGATGGGTAACCAAAAATATTTCATCTCGAGCTCCTCCGTGCTTCGGAAGGCACGTTAAGACGTTGGTCCCGGCCATGAAGCTCGACTTAATACTGAGGTAACTGGAGTTCTCACCCTGAATAAAAAAGTAAACACCAGCAAATTTGACATTTAGTATGTAGTGGCTGTCAGTTGTCTCATAAGACCATACGTATTTTTTAAAGTGTAGGTGAGACGAAAGACAGCCACTGTGTAATTTGTGGTCACAAAAAATTGTTCGTACTGCACTCTCCAGTTACCTCAGTATTAAGTCGAGCTTCATGGTCCCGGCAGTCGTTAATACCCACCAACCCATCTTGGGCCCGCGTGGTGGGTAATGGTCCATTCTCCATAATTCCTTATAGGTACTTACATCCATATGGAAGGAAAGAAAATCACTACAGTCTTTGGTAATCTAACTCACTTCATTTTCTTTGCGCGCAGTTACAATGAACTTCAGCTAGACACGTTTTAATTATAATGAGTATTATAATTATTAATATTAGATTCAGCTTACGTTTGCGGTGTTCTAATGTCAAATTTTCCTTTGACCGCAGGAACTTCCTAGGCCGAGTTGTAGTGTATCTCATATCAGGGTTCAGTCTTTCGTCTTTAATAGTTTCTAGAATATGAATGGACTTGTCTATGTCCGTCTCCAGCCCATGGACTTGTTCCATAGACACTATGACGAGGATCGGTCTCATTAACCACATGAACGGTGGTAAGAAGTAGGTTCTGTTGTTGAATTGGTCTCTCATTTCGCGATACGTTTCAAGCATACGGCGGTATTTCTCGCGAATGTTTCCTGGAATAAATAAATATCTAGGTTAAGCAACTTTGCCAATGGTCGGTCCAGGGATGGGTGAACAAAAACTGTTTATCTCGTTCTTTTACGTGCTTCGGAATACACGTTAAGCCGTTGGCCCATGGCCCATTATCCGTATTAACATAATAAATTCCAGTGCCTCAGCAAATGGGGACAATAAATGGCTGATTCTGATGATGAATAGTTTCTAGAACATGAATGGACTTTTTTTTATTATTTATTTTATTGAATTAATATTACATAAGTACTTAACAGGCTTTAACATTAGTCCTACAAAACTATTTTTTTTAGTTTAACTGTAGGTACAGAGTCTTCGGTAAAATAGACTAATTAACTTAAATTAAATTGAAAACTAACACGAAAACACGCTATCAAATAGGTTACATCTTTGATAAACAAACTAGATAAATTATATAAAAAGTTTATCACTTTATACTATTGAACAAATCTTCTTACATATTTTTTAAAAAGTATTTTATGTTTTTCTGATCTAACGTTATGCGGGAAGCTATTTAACAAATATGGGATCCTTTTATCAAGAGTTCTGTCACCGTAATAGTTAGATACTTTTTTTACAAAGAAATATTCCTCTAAATAGTAGTTTTCCAATGATATACAGTAATACAGCCCTAAGTGCTACAACAGTTGGGCCAATTTGCCCATTCTCCAACCGACTTACCTACATACCTAGTTCTCGAGACATCCGGGCCCAAAGTAAAAAATTCAAAAATTTTAGACCTTAACTTTTTTGGATTTCATAATTTTAAAATTCCTTCACCATCTGATAGATCTTCAGCGTCCTTTGACACCCTATTTATCTATGAACTACCAATAGCTTCCATACAATCGCCGTGTCGCATTAAACTCCCAAACGGGACCTAGTACCCAGCGATCTAAAATTCATTTTCAATGACAAAATGGGAGAAAAAGATTGCCCTTGACGAGATTCCTGCCGGTTCTTATCGCAATGTCTCCCGCCGCGCCGTAGGATTTGCGAACTGATGGTGCAGCTTTTTTGACGTTCATAAGTGTTGTAATCCGAACCTAAAGTGAATGAAGAAAGGACATTTTTCATTTTCGGCTAAGACATTGTACACTATTCGTACTAATAGTAAAAAATATAGTAAAGTCAAATAAAATATTAAAATTCTCATTGTCTTTCTGGATAAATGGTACGAAAATAAACTTTGAAATAAAAATTCTTTGCCATCCATGGTCACACTGGCAACCATATTTAAATCACGTTCGGAAACTTTGATGTTTCTGTACGAAAAAACGATGAGATTGACGACTGATGATAATCTGTCAATGTGAACCTTTTTTTTAATGTTAGTGTGACATTTTACCGCCATATTGAATCGGGGTTGCATAATTATTAAGACTAGATAATGTATTTGATTGAATCAGGCGTCACTTGGCGGAAGTCCCTAACCATTGTGAAAAATAAATATATGTAGCTTTCTTCCGCAAATAATCACAAAACTTGCACCTTCACCGATCACACCGACTAGATAATGCTTTTGTACCATCAAACGCGTTAGCTTATTGCGATATAATTAGTTTTTAGTTATTATATTTATCTTTTGCTTGCCTATGGTATAGTGTACAAAGTCCTAGCCGAGGCTCCATACAAAACTGAAAAATCTCCTTTTGTATTTTTTTTTTCCAATTTTCCCTGGGTGAGAAGTATAGTGATGCTGATTACTTGCCCATAATAAGTCCTACCTCGAAGGCCTGTTCCCTCGAGTAGTCGTTCTTGATGCCAGCCACTTGCCTGATCTTCAGAAAGGCTTCCATTATAAGCTCCCTCGCCACCGTAATGAGTTTCTTCTTGTCTGAGTCAATAACGTTGTCAGAGTAATAGTTGATTTTGTTATAGTATCTGTATACCTCATACGAATATGGCATCACCAGAGAAAACATACCTGAAAGAAAAAATAAAGAGAAAACATATCGATCTGGGTCGAAATATTATGCGCCTGGGGGAGGTAAAAACTCTTGCAGCTAGCGCTATTCTAGATTAGACTTCCTGGCAGCCCCCAAGATAAAAGATTTTCTAGAGACTTTAGATTTTACTTTGAGACACTTTGATCAGTTTACTTGATAAATTTACAGGCTACATGTCTACAAGTTTCTGTTTAACCAACATTTACAAGTTACAAGTTTACTATGGTGGATTTACAAATTTGTTAATTGTAGTTACAATTCTACATATTTCTGTTTAACCAACATTTACAAGTGATAATTTACAAATTTGTATGGAAAACCGTTTCTTTACCGTTTAATTTTAGGGATTGGTGACTGACTGTGTTCCGACTAAATTAATAATTGACTTAGCAATTACGCTGAAACAGTTTAAACATTTAAATGTAATATTACTTCCTTTTAAAGATAATTCTAACATTAATACGACACTGAAACTTTTTTGTGAAAATGTAGCAAATTGTAACTTTTTAGATGTAGATGTAAGTTTTTGTAAAACTGAAACACCGAAATATATTGACATGTAAGAAAATTAACTTAGTTATTGATTACTAGCTATCCGCCCGCGGCTTCGCCCGCGTGGACTACATGACGTTATCCCGCTGGAATGTGATATTTTTCCGGGATAAAAAGTAGCCTATGTTCCTCTCCAGGCTACAAAGTATCTATGTCCCAAATTCCAGCCAAATCCGTTCAGCCGTTTTGGCGTGATTGACTAACAAACATACAAACATCCAAACATCTAAACTTTCACATTTATAATATAAAATACAGGATGTTTTTCTATAAGTGCAATACCTCTTAGGTGGTGATTGTGCTCATGAATATGAACAACTTTTACTATGGGGTCAACTCTGCAACTCAACAAAAAAAATCTGCTGTTTCATACAATTTGTTAATACCTACCTGACGAGAATGTATGGACACGAGATTGCAAATACTTTCAACGACCACTTCATTAAGCGGAGCTTGGCACAGTGTAGTCAGAATAACAATTCAAAAAATATGGATAGAAACACTTCATCTGTATTTTTGACAACCTTTTTTTTTTGTAACAAGAGGAGAACTAACGAGCCGGCCGAGGGGGCCGGGCAGAGGGAGGGAGCTTCCTCCCCAGCTCCCCATATGGCTACCTACTCGTGGTGGGCAGGCCAGACGGGGTGAACGGGAGAAGGCACCACTACCAACTAAACTCCTCTCGAAGACCTGCGCCTTTCCCGAGTCTGTGGGTATGTGTTAGCACGCTCCACATGAACCGGGGAGAGTGGCCCATTAAGGCTCTACCCTACAGGGGGAACAGGGCCTTACTGCGTCCCCTCTTGCGACTAGGGGAGATCGAGACGCGCACGTTGGCGTCTCGTTCTCCCCGGTCGCGCACGTTCGAGTTGGCTCGCGGCGACGTCCGCCTCGCGAACTCTCTCCGCGGCCTCGTTCTGCGAGATGACATCCTCACAGAAGGAGACCACAGCCTGCCATCCCCCCTCGCTTCGCAGCATCGCAACTGTGATATTGGAAGCGAGAGGTCCGGCCCAACCGCAGCGACCAACTCCTGGCGCTGCACCGCCCACGCCGAGCACTCCATTAGGGTGTGGCGAGCAGTGTCCTGTGGCGCACCACAATGGTGGCACGCTTGGGACTCCTCCCTCTGGATCCGGCACAGGAACCTCCCGAAGCATCCATGTCCGGAAAGTACCTGCGTCAGTCGATAGGTCAGGGTGCCGTGGGCTCTCGACCTCCACTCCCTAAGAACGGGGAAGATCGCCTCCACGGTCTTGTGACCGGCGTTTGGTGTCTGCAGCTGGCGCTCCCAGTCGGCTACACACCTTTCATCCGCGGCACGCTTTGCCGCGACCCACTCCTATGGAGCCAATCTGTCTCCCCTCTCAATCTGCCCCTTGATTCTGCGTCGGGCCGTCGCGTAGTAAGCAGTCACATACTGAGTGTCATAATATTCCTAAAAATCTACCCTCAATGGCTTACAAAAAGTGTTTAAGTTGTAAAAAGAATATAACGAAAAAAACGCCTGGTCTGGAATGCAGCAGGTGTGAGAAGATCGTACATGCTGACTCGAACTGTGCCAACTTAACCAACAAGCAGCTGAACACTATACGAAACACCCCTGGATTAGAGTGGAGCTGTAGCGAATGCCTAAAAAACATATCTCGAAGATCATCGTTCGTGATTCCAGAAGAAGACGGTGAAGATGATGAATCCGATTCAGGTCAAACAATTATTGAGTCCAAAAATGTTCACAAAAAGTTAATTCAAGAGATAAGTAGAGAGATAAAGAAGACAATACGGGAAGAGATTGGGAGTGTGGAATTATCCTTGGATTTTTTAAGTGAACAAATTAATAACATGGAGAAAACTATTAAAAACCAGGATACTAAAATCCTTGATCTTGAAAATAAAAACTATGAGCTGCAATGTAAAAACAAAAATCTTGATCTTAGACTGACCGCTCTAAAACAGCAGCTAAAGCAAAATGAGCAGAAAAATCTAGCCAACTCCATAGAAATTGCTGGTGTACCCGCGATAAATGCCAAAAGCATTGAAAAAACCGTGGAGTTAGTCGCCTCAAAGCTCAATATGAACTTTCAGGATGTTCAATCAACTCAACAGTTACCCGGAAAAAAGGATATCCCTGGACCTATACTTGTTGAGTTGAAGGGGAAGGAAATCCGAAAAGAATGGTTGGATGCTGCAAGGAGGGAACGTCTCACAATAGGATCGCTCATTCAAAATGCTGATCAAGAAAGTGTTAACAAGCCGGTGTTTATTAGACAAGCCCTCACAAAATATATGAAGACGTTGTTGTATAGTTGTAAAAGCCAATTAGGTAACAAATTCCAATTTATTTGGTGCAAGGATGGCCAGGTATGTGTTAGGAAATCGCATGACAGCAAAATCTTTTATATTAGAACTTTGGAAGATATAAATACTGTCGAAAAACGTAATTAACTTGAATAATCCTGTTGTTTACACTGATATTAAATTTATAACTTCATCATGGCCGCAATCACAGAACTTTATAACTGCTCATCACCTAACTCTTTTATACAATACTTACCTCCAAAGCAACAGATAAACTTATCTTGTATTCACATTAACATTAGATCCTTAATAAAAAACTTTAACTAACTACTTGAAATAATTCATAGTTGTAATTTTCCTTTAGACCTCATCATTATTACAGAAGCGAATATATCTGCTAAAATTATTAATTTGTATAATATACCAGGATACACAGTTTTTTCTCGATTAAGATGTAGCAAGAAGGGCGGTGGCATTATTGTGTATGTTAAAAACCACCTAAAATTTACACCATTTGATTATAAAACTTTCACATTTGAGTGTTTGATTGGTAATATTAAGCTCACATGTAAACAAAATGTAACTATTTGTGCAATATATAAACCACCTTCCACTAACAAAAATATATTTATCACAGAACTAGGCAAAACACTATCTATGTTTGACACAAATATTAACCTTCTTTTAATCGGGGACACAAATATCAACTTACGATCTATTAACTCGCATACCATTTCATAATTAAATACATTAAGCGAGCGCGGATTGGTGTGCGGAATCAGTGAATTTACCAGAATTGAATCGAAACTTAACATAATTACAAAATCATGTATTGACCATATCTTTGCACGTTTCCCCACACTTCATCCGTACTCGGCCGTGCTCGACATTAAACTGGCCGACCACCGCGCCGTATTTCTTGCATGCACTAGTTCGAATAATAAAAAAAGCGATTCATGCGTACAGAGTGTCCCGAAAGTTTCAATTAATCGAAATAATTTATATAATGAACTTATGAAAGTAGATTGGTCTCTCACAAATAAAATGACTAACCTAGAAAACATATTAAATTTTATATATCAATCTTTTCAAAAAGCAAAATCGTTAGCGTCGACTACTAATATTTACAAACAAAAAAGTAAAATAAAAGCTACTAAATTACCATGGATTGACAGGAATGTTACACGACTTTGCGAGAAGCGAGATAAATTATATAGATCTTGGTTAAACAGCCCCAATGATGCTGTACTAAGATTAGAATATAATAAAGTGCGAAACAAGGTTCATAAATTACTAGAATCAAAAAGAAATAATTATTTCATGAATAAAATACAAGAAAATTTTAAAGATACAAAAAAAGTTTACGGGATTATAAACGAAATACTCGGCCGCGTCACAACATCTGTCGATGCCGCTATCTTAAAGGCTTTTGAAAATCAAGGTTTGTCGGAGAAATCAATTGCAGATGAATTTGCAAATTCCTTCCATAATGTAATTCAAGATATCATCCCAAAATGTCATAAAAAGCTTTATAATTCTACTACACATAGCAAGTCCACTGATTCTAGTATTTTATTTAAAAAAGCGTCTGGTAAGTCGGTTTATAAAATAGTAAACAAGTTAAATGATAAGAAAAGCCCAGGTTTAGATAACATAACAGTACCAGATATCAAATTAATAGGTAAAAGTGTAGCATCAGCTGTGGCTAATTTGATAAATCGTAGTGTTGAAACGGGCAGATACCCTGATGATCTAAAAAAGGGCTGCGTGAGACCTATCTATAAAAAAGGAAAGCATAATGATTTCTCAAATTATCGTCCAATCACATTACTTTCAACGATAGACAAAATAATAGAAAAATACATTTGTGAGCAGATACACATTTTTTACAGAAAACATGATGTTCTTTATCCAAATCAGTTTGGCTTCCAGAAAGGAAAAGGCACTGCTGATCTTTTGTCAAAATTTTCAGATAATGTTAATAAACATCTAAATGCTAGAAAGCATGTTCTGGTTTTGTTTATAGATTTTTCACGAGCTTTCGATACTCTCAATCATGAACAACTTTTAACTAAGCTGGATCAATGTGGGATACGTGGTCCGCTATTAAAATGGTGCCAGGATTACCTGCAACGCCGATCTTACGTCGTAAAAGTCAAAGATGCCTGCAGTAAACCTATCATATCCACAGAAGGCACAGCTCAAGGTTCAGTGATCGGTCCGTTGCATTTTTTATCTTTCGTGAATGATATGAGTGGTTGCGTGAAGTATACAACGTGCTACCAATTTGCTGATGACACATGTCTAGTTGCTGTTGACAGAGACCCATATAAGGCTCGGGAACTGTTACAACGCGACTTTGACTCATTAGCAAAGTGGTGCCACGACGCTGGCTTAGTATTGAACCCCGATAAAACAAATTTACTACATATTAAATCACCATATTTACAATTTGATAAATCGATTGCAATAATTGCACATAACCACACTTGCTTACATGGTGCAGGCAGAAATAATTGCTGCTGTCCACAAATAAAAAATGTTGAGTCACAGTTATACCTAGGTTTGAACATTGACAGCAAATTTCATTGGAATGTGCATATAGAACAGGTATGTAATAAGCTACGGCATTTTTTAGCAAATATTGTGATACTTAACAGACGTCTACCCTTTAAAGCTAAGATCATGTTATATCACTCACTAGCTGAATCCTACATTCAATATGGGCTATGCAGCTATGGCAGAACATATATTAGTTACCTCCACCAAATATATAAATTACAGTTAAAAATTCTAAAAACTATTGTATCACCTAAAATTAAATATAAGTACCAAAATAACGAACTGGGCCTCTTTAAACATTGTGGGATACTTCCTATTTACTCGCTCATAAAATTAACAATTCTTAAAAAATATTTCTTTGATAATGACATCCTAAAGAAAAAGGAACACTCCGTATACACGCGTGCCATTGCAAACAACAGACTTAGAATCGAGAAGGCAAATAATGCATATGGCGAGAGGACGGCCAGTTATATTGTGCCTAGAATAATTAACCAACTACCCCCCGATTTAATCGAGAGCATTACGCCAAGCAATTTAAAAATAAAACTGAAGCGATACTTTTTACGCAACATAGAATTAGTAAACACACCATAGCACAATAATGTTACCCTAACCTTATAATTAGTCTTTGTTTTAGTTTTTCCTAATGTCTTTTTGTTTTAGAAGCTTTTCATTTAACTTGCTGTGTATCTATAAATTTGACCCAAAAGTAATGAATTATGAAAATATTACCTTGTCATAAAAGTATTTACCTACTTACAAAAAAAATATTTATTTAATTCTTATTTATTTATCTACATTGTATATCACACAGTGTTTTAATTAATTGTTTTAACTGTTTTCGATCTCGACGTAGAAACCTAACACATATTATAAGCCAATGTGGTTTTCTTTGTGTTAGTAATGTAGCTTAAGTTCTCAATTGTATTTTTTACTATGCTAAATAAATAAATAAATAAATAAATAAATAAATCAGCTCACGCCTCCGTCTATAGGCATCCGCGAGGACCTGTGCCTCAAGCTCCCACGGAGAGGTGCCAGCAAGGGCGCACGATGCCGTCCACGATACTGTGCGGTAGCCTTGGATCATGCGGGTAGCAACGACCCGCTGAGGCCGTTGGAGGGCTGCCTTGTTTGCCTCATTAAGGGCATCTGCCCAGATGGGGGCTCCGTAGAGGGCCATGCTCCGGATAACCTCCGCGTACAGTTGTCTGCAGCTCTTGTTGGGGCCGCCAACGTTCTGAAGCAGTCTGCCTAGGGCTGCTGCCGCCGCCACTAACTTAGGAGCCAGGCGTCCATCGAGCAGTAGCCCGAGATATTTCATGGTGGGCCTCAAACGGACGACCACACCATCTACCATCATGTCATCATCGCCCCTGGAGGGGGGCCCTGCCTTTTCCCGTGAAAGAGCATGGCCTGCGTCTTGGCCACCGACACTTTAAGGCCCAACGTCTGAATGCGGCCGATCATGTGCTCGGCCTCTATTCGGGCAAGGCGCTTTGCCTCCGTAAAGTCTCTCCCCTGGGGTATTTTTGACACCCTGCTCAGAGTCAGAAGTAATAAAAACCATAAGAAGTTTAATAAATACCAAATCCGTAGGTTTTGACGGCGTATCTACACAAATGTTCTAAAACAATGTGCTGAGCTTATAGCACCTATTATATGTCATTTAATTAATTTCTCGTTTACACAAGGTCGATTCCCTGAGCGGCTAAAAAAGGCAATTGTTATCCCACTTCATAAAAAAGGTAGTACAATGGATATCAATAATTATAGGCGCATAGCATTGTTGCCCATATTTTCAAAAATTTTCGAAAAGGTAATGCATAATGAGACTAGCGACATTTCTATCAAAACATAAAATAATTAAACAGGACCAAAATGGGTTCCAAAAAAATAAATCCACCACAGTTGCTGGATTCTCCTTAAGTACAACTATAACACAGAGCGTTGACTGTAAAAAGAAAGTATCTGCCATCTTCTTTGATATGTCCAGCCCCTTTGATTTAGTTAAACATGACAAATTATTAAATAAATGTGAACGCTATGGGCATAAGAGAGTTTTACCACGTTTTACTATGGATCCAAGATTACCTCTGCGGCCGCACGCAATGCACTGAGATTCATCGTATTGATGATAATCAGACATCTGTGCCATATAGATCTCAGTACAAACCAAATCAGTTTGGCATTCCACAGGGTTCTGTACTAGGCCACCTTCTCTTCTTAGTTTTTATTAATGACTTGCCTGACATTAATGAACATCAATTTATTTTATTTGCCGACGATATCTGTGTACCATACCAGAGGATAAAAATAGCGACATTTCTTACAATGACACTTTAAATTTATGTGTAAACGACATAATGCAATGGCTAGATTTAAATGAGCTTCACGCAAATCTTTCAAAAACGAAACTTGTTCAGTTTGCAAACTGTAACGCGAGGTTATCAGATCTAAATGTGTGTCTTTCCGAGGTGAAATAATTAAAGAGTCTTCAGAAACTATTTTCCTAGGGTTAACTTTCGATACAAACCGCAACTGGAAGAGTCACATAGAAAACTTATGCAAAAAAATTAATAGATTTGCATACGCTTTGAAACGAATTAGGAATACTGTAGAGGAAGACGCTGCCCTGTTGGCATATCACGGCTATGTGGTTTCCATTCTTAGGTATGGCCTACTTTTGTGGGGAAGTTCTTGCCAATTTGATAAGGCTTTTATAGCACAGAAGAAATGCGTCAGAAGCGTGTATGGTGCGAAACCCTTTGATAGCTGTAGACCACTCTTTACAGGACACAAATTACTGATGCTCTCTTGCTTGTTTATTTTGGGAGTGGGCTGTTTTGGAAAAAAACACCCTTATTTATTTGCACAATCTTCGCAATTAAGTATTTTTTCGCGCAGAGATCCAACATTTTGGTCCCTAATTGCAAAAGCATGCTGAGTAGAAAGAATTGTAACGTTATGTCCTCTTTAATCTACAACCACATACCCATGAACATAAGAGATTCACCAACATTGTTGTTTGCGAAGCAATTGAAAAAGTGGTTGATAGATAAATGTTTTTACTCAGTTAAAGATTATTTTGAATTTAAGACATAACTTATACAAACCTAAATTGAATAAACGAAATTGAATTTGAATTTGAATTTGAGTAAAACAAATAAACAAACACATATTTCGTATTTTTTCAAAAATCAACCCCTTAAGAGGTATTTAACGTCTAAAATAAACCTAAAAATTATATAAAAAAAACCTTTTATTTAAAATCAAGCTTTTATTCAAATGTCCTAAAAAGAATAAAATAAACTTTGTATCAAGTCAAATCCAACAAATTTATTACATTAAACAATTTATATGTTTTAAAAGCTTGTCGCTTTATTTAATTTCAGATGTCAAATATAAGTTAAAGCATTTGTGTTTAGTGCAAGCCCAGTAACAATAAAATCTCGCGACAAGCTTTTAAAACAAATAAATTGTTTAATGTAATAAATTTGTTGGATTTGACTTGATACAAAGTTTATTTTATTCTTTTTAGGACATTTGAATAAAAGCTTGATTTTAAATAAAAGGTTTTTTTAATATAATTTATTTTTGTATTTATAGTTATTATTGGACGTGTTTCTAAGTTGCTTCATTTCATTTAATGCATAATTATTGCATGGTCGTTTGCCAGTTAATTTATTACAGTCTAGCTCTTCAACTGCGTCAAGTCTGCAAACACACAAATATATTTTACCACCAAATAGAGATTGTAGATTCTTACTACAGACACACATATTCATTAAATACAAGGCATATTCACATAGGTATAAGAGAAGGAAGCACTGTATTACGAACAAGAATAGAAAACACAAATTAGACCCAATAAGACAAAAAGTACAAAATAAAAATGTGTGTGTGCCGTGCCGCAGCAGTACTCAATGGTCGCAGCTCAGCGTCATATTACTTGTCTTGCAACGCAAGCAAACGCTGATTTTCAGTTGTAAATTTTAGTACGTATTTCAAAAATAAATACTAAAGAACAAGACACATTTAAGTTTCTATCAAAGTTGATAAACATAGTACATAAAGAAAAAAAGGTTTTTCTTTTCTGTAGGTAGACTATGGTTGTATTAACTTGGAGATGACTTGGAGCCATCTGTCGTTGACTTTAGTGAACTATTTATGTGCAAAGTGACACATAGGGTCTGAATATAGCAACTTCGCGTTTTTTCCTTTTTTTTATAGTTCGTTCGTTCTTATAGCCGCTACACACGTCCAGACTAGACCTAACCGCCGATTTGGTGCGGACGAACTTTGCTGTAAAGCAAATATAATCCGTGCTACACACGTTCGTACCAAATCAAAATTAAATCAAATCAAAAAATCAAAAAGCTACACCAAATCTGGTCTTGGCCAAGGCTTTGTATCACATCACTGAACAAGGCCTTGTATCACATCACTTTTTCTTTTCAAATACCCACAGAAATCACCTGGATTTGCCAATGCAATGCAACGGGCTCGTAAAGAAAAAGACCTATTAACAAAAAAAGGTCTTGGATTTGAAAAAAATTGAACGGTACCTGTCATAAAAGAATGACGAAAAATTCTTCAAAACCATTTTGAGTAGCCTGTAACTGACAGGGAAACTTCATTTTTAATTAAATGTCATTTTTTTAAGTAATTGAGAAAAAGCCTAAGTCCAGGGACTTTAAATTAATGTTTTAATATAAATAATAATAATTTTCACTTCTCATGCTCTAAAAGTACGCAAATATAGCCCTACGAAGCGGGACTAAATAACCACTTTAGTCCCTAGGGAGTAAAATGTAATTACTTTTTTAATTTCCTTCATGTGACATTAGATAAACTCAAACAGCCAGTGAATATACTATTAATTGGACCATCTTCATTACGAAAATGTTAAGATGTTTTTTGTTTCATGGTTTTTCCGCAAGGAAGGTGGCGCCATGTGTTTTAAATTGTCAATTTATGACTGGTTTAGGGGAAAAAACTTACTGCGAGTTTTTGGCGCCTTTTTGGCGGGTTAGGTTGAGTGGATATTTTAATTAATCGCAATTTGTTTCATAGTGGATTTTGTGACTCAAGATAGGTGTGGTTTTTGTGCCCCAAGTGTCTAACTGAACGATATGTAGAATGATTAAAATAGGCGCTATCTCGGTAAAGTGATGCCGAGTGTTTTATTATAGTGGTGTGGTGACTAACCTCAGCAAGAATTATCGAGAAGGTTGGCTTGACACACTTGACGCCAAAAACTCCAAGGAGCACTGGAATGTAACACACCTACATTCTTATGAAAACATAAGAAACTATAATAATTAAATAATACTCAATAATTGGCAGTATGGCTAAATGTCTTGGCCTGTCCTACAAAAGGGCGAATATTTTTACTACTACTACTACTGACCGCGAAAATGTCAGAATATGTTAAATGTTTTTGTACTAAATTGACTAGTTTTCTCGCACTCGAAGTGAAAAGTACAGTTTGCACCTCGAGACTAAACGCCAACTTAATATACCCTCGGTTTCATTGACTCCCTCGCACGCTCGGGAGCCAAACCACCTCTGGTATATAATGGCTTCGTTTAGTCCCTCGTTATAAAATATACTATTGATAATCTCAAATTTATGTAAATAGTATATTATAGCATACTTTTCAAACAGACTGTTTTTTGTCTCCATAGCAATTATGTGACATGGACTCATGTTCTTTCTCAAATAACCAATTCAAATCGGCTGTCGGGTTGGGACGTGTGTTCTATTACTAGTTGAATTTAGAGAGTGCGCCAGATAAGTCTGCGCGGGGTCAAAATCGAATACTAATATTTTCCATAAGCTTAGAACAAAATAATGTACTGTAACTAGCGCCATAAACGCCCCAGTCGCAGAGTTATCTGACACGCACTCTATGAAGATTGCGCTCGCTGAATGCTCGCTGATTATAACTTTATGGTACCTACCTACATTGACAAAGTGTCAAGTAACCATCACAACAAAACAAGAATATAGTACTTGAAAATTTGCAAGAATTCTGAATTGATAACTATACTGATTATATATTTAATGCATTGTCATCCTACTAATATTATAAACTAGCGGCCGCCCGCGGTTTCACCCGCGTGGTTCCCGTTCCCGTGGGAATATCGGGATAAAAAGTACATATAAACCTTCCTCTTGAATCACTCTATCTATTAAAAAAAACGCATCAAAATCCGTTGCGTAGTTTCAAAGATTTAAGCATACAAAGGGACATAGGGACAGAGAAAGCGACTTTGTTTTATACTATGTAGTGATGTGAAAGTTTGGATGTTTGGATGTTTGGGTGTTTGTTACTCAATCACGCCAAAACGGCTGAACGGATTTGGCTGAAATTTGGAACACAGATACTTTGTAGCCTGGAGAGGAACATAGGCTACTTTTTATCCCGGAAAAATATCACATTCCTGCGGGATAACGTCGTGTAGTCCACGCGGGCGAAGCCGCGGGCGGAAAACTAGTCGGAACTAAAGGTGAATTCCAAATTTCAGCTCAATCGGACATTGGTAAGTGGGTCAAATTTAGCTCGCAAGATTTGACGAACGGACATACATGCATACATGCATACATACTGATCACGCACAATTGTGATGACCACATCTACTGTGTTCCACAGTTTATTGAAACGAAGGTTTCTCATGCAAAATTAAGTAAATTAAGCTAGTCCTACCTTACTAGAAAATAGTGTCCGTAATCCAGGGGGGCTGAACGTTGTCTCGCCGGCGCGCGCCTGACAAAACGATCTCCACACAACCCCCGATGGGATACTCTTACAGCTAACACTCTTATACTACACAATGCCCTAATAGGCAGCTAAAACTTTCCCGGCGCTTTTCAAAGCGAACACACACGGGTCACAAGTCCGTACCCGGACCGGGCGCTCCTAGGTGCAAAAACGCTCGAGATCTCGGTCACGATACGGGTAGGTAACTGGCGCGGCACGTCGCTACAGAAACACACGAACTTGCCTCGCGGCTGCGTACGGCGGACTGGCGATCCTACACCGGCCGGCCGAGCGCATTGTCTCGTGACCTTGACAATGACAACGCACCGCTCGCAGCGCGGCGCGAACATCCCCCCGTCCCGGACAGTAGCAAACTGTCCGCCAACTCAATCTAAGGGCAGGCGAGAGAGGGTAGCGATCGCTCGCTTCAAAACAGAGTCCCCCACCAGGACCTCGGCAAACCTGGGCACACCATCCGACCCCGGATGAAGCTGAACAATGCGTCCTAAACGCCAGCGGAGGGGCGGCAGGTTTGGATCCTTTACCAACACGAGGTCTCCAGTCTTGGGTGGGGTCGTCCTATCCGACCACTTAACGCGTTGCTGCAAAATGTGCAAATACTCCAGATGCCAACGGCGCCAAAAACTCTGCGTAAGCTGCTGGAGCAATTCAAATCGCGAGAGCCGTCCGGAGGGCACTTCGGAATAAGGATATTCCGGCAAGGCGTTAAGCGGTCTGCCAATCAAAAAATGGCCCGGCGTAAGGGCCTCTAAATCATTCGCGTCCGAAGACAACGGACACAACGGACGCGAGTTGAGGACCGCCTCAACCTTACAAAATACGGTCGCGAGTTCCTCAAACGTGAGGACCGTCTCCCCAATAACGCGACGAAGGTGAGTTTTAGCGGCCTTTACAGTTGCTTCAAAAATCCCTCCCCAGTGGGGGCAGGATGGCGGGGAGTACTGCCATCGTACCCCTCTGCGAGAGAGTGTGGATCCGATCTCAAAATTATTCCTATCCAAAAATTCACAAACTTCCTTTAAATACCTATCGGTGCCCTTGAAATTGGTTCCACAATCGGACCTGATTAACGACGGCATTCCGCGGCGAGACACAAAACGATTCAACGTGGCTACAAAGGCTTCTGTGGTGAGGGCACTAACCACCTCCAGGTGGACCGCTTTAGTGGCCAAACAAACAAATACACACAAGTAAGCCTTTTCCGTTCTAGCATTACGAAGCCGCGATGTCTTAACGGTAAATGGCCCCGCAAAATCCGTTCCAACTCCTGAGAAGGGCATCGATTCGTTCACTCGATCGGCAGGCAAATCACCCATCTGGGGCTGCATCGTATCGGCGCGCAAACGATAACACGGGAGACAACGAAAAATCACGGATCGGATTATTCTCCGCGCTGACAAAATCCAGAACTCTCGTTGGAGGAGCGCGGTCAAAGCATTACAACCGGCATGAGCATTTTTTACATGTCGGTCTGTAATTAACAGTCTAACTAACGGTCCATCCTTGGGGAGCAACAAAGGGTGGCGTGATCCGTACGGCAGGTTGGCATGTCTGAGCCTACCTCCGACACGCAGCAATCCGGTACTGTCCAAGAAGGGATTCAACCGCACCAAGGGTCCCTTCAACTTGGACTTACTTGAGCGCAGGGCTTTCAGCTCCGGTTCAAACTCTCGCTGTTGCGTCACTCGCAACCAATGCAACAGAGCGTCTTGCCGCTCTTGTGGGGCGAGGACCGGAGACAACGATTTCTCCTGAGGCTGGCGACAATTTCGCACAAAACGCCTCATCCAAGCAGTCACGCCGAGCAACTTATCAAGAGAACTGTAGCGGTCTAACAAAAACTCCATCTGCGGAGCCGCCACCGTCTCCACGGCGTGAACACGCATGCCTAGGTCTGGGACTCTGGCCACAGCCGGGGTGGCAGGCCATGTGCGCTCAGGCCGTAACAACCATGATGGACTCCACCATAGGTGGTGGTCCACTAACTCAGGCGCCTCGCAGCCGCGGGAGGCACAATCTGCGGGGTTCAATTCGCCCGGTACGTGGCGCCAAATCAACGGGGCCTTTGAAGTCTGAATTTGTGAGACCCGGTTGGCCACAAAAACCTCAAGGGTGTGGACTGAACTCTTCAGCCAACAAAGGACGACCTGGCTGTCAGACCACGCAAATATCGACTCCAAGTCGACACCGTTTCCCAAGGTGTCGGCAACATGATTGAGTAGCCGTACTAAGAGAGTGGCGCCGGACAACTCCAACTTCGGAATGGTTAGCCTAGTCCGAAGGGGGGCGACCTTACTCTTGGCCGTAACTAAGTGTACGGCGACAACGCCTGCTGCATCCACCGTTCGGATGTAAACGGCTGCCGCGTATCCGCTTTCGGACGCGTCACAAAAGCCGTGCAGGGAGGCTTTAAACTTTCCCGAAGGCAGCATTTGCCTCGGTATACAAACCCGATTGACGTCGGGTAGGGATGACACGAACCTCACCCACTCTCGTAGGAGGCTACCAGAGAGGGGCTCATCCCATGACAATTCCGCAGCCCAGAGCTCCTGTAGGAAGCACTTCATCGAAAACACTACAGGGCTGAGCCAACCGTTCGGATCAAAGGTACGGGCTACAGTGGACAGCACCGTGCGTTTAGTCCAGACCTTTGGGTCTGGCAGTTCCAATCTATATGTGAACAAATCCGGGACTGGTCGATACTGGACTCCCAAAACAGACAGCATGTCTGGAGTCTCCGGATTTTCAAAGAGGAGCGGCTCTTGCTGGTGGTCCTTAGACAAATCTGCCAATAGGTCCGGTGAGTTAGACAGCCACTTCCGCAACTCATAGCCACCAGCCCTCAAGAGCGCAATCAGCTCATCACGTAAGACGAGAGCCTCATCTAAGCTCGAGGCCCCCGTGCAGATATCGTCGACAAATAAGGCCCCCCCCTCAATAAGAGCAGATGCCCGGGGATAGCGTAGCCGTTCGCGCTCTGCGAGCTCCAACAGCGAACGGATCGCCACAAAGGGGCTCGACCGCAAACCATAAGTGTTGGTGTTCAGCTCGTAAGCCAACATCGGATCCTGGGGATCCTCACGCCAAAGGATGAGCTGGTATCGTCTATCCTCCGGGTGAATCACGGTCTGTCTGAACATCATGCGGATATCGGCCACAAAGACGACAGCGTGCCGGCGGAAGTTGGTCAAAACATCACAGACATCGTGATGCAACTTCGGCCCCGCATGCAGACACTGATTCAACGACACTCCGGTTGACGTGGGCGCTGAACCATCAAAGACCACGCGGATCTTCCCATTGGAAGTCTTCAAAACAGCGTGGTGTGGCAGGAAGTAATGTTCCACATTACGCCAGTCCAACTGCGAGATGGACATGTGCCCAAGGTCCAAATACTCCCGCATGAAGTCTATATACTTCTCCTTGAATGCGGGATCCCTGGCCATCCTACGCTCCATGGACAACAATCTCTTCTCGGCCATCGGTCGGGAGCTCCCTAAAGGAGGGCGAACCGCCAAGAAGGGCAAGCGGGTAATCAAGCGACCCGAGAGGAGGCGCCCAGTGTTGTTCTGGTAGAACAATTCGCACTCCTCGGCTAACGGATCCAACCGCTTGGCAGTGGGGGGTTCCTCCACCTCCCAAAACTTTTGGAGAACGTCGGACAAAGTAGAACCGACAATGGTCTGGCGGTCTACCGACGGGGTCTCTGGTGTCTGTGGTACCTTTCCCATCACCACATGACCCAGCGACGAGGACAAGGCGACAAGATCGGCTGTCTGCAAAACTCGCTTGCTTCCACACAGTACACGACCGAGGACATCCGCACCAATCAACAAGTGTATTGGGCCCGGTCGGTGGAAGGAAGGATCAGCCAAAGCCAGTCCAGACGTCAGCTCAATCGTGGATGGCGGCACTCGCACTTGCGGGAGTGGTCCAACCACCTTATCAAAAACTATCGCCGAAGCACCGATCTTCGGCCTTGGCGTGAAGTGGGGGGAGAAGGAGAACTCAACTCGACCAATCGGATCAGGGATCCGCGAGTCTCCCACCCCCCGTACCGCTTCGTGATGCGGCACAAGCAAAAGACCCAGCTGTCGGACAAGCCACCTGGACATTATGCACCCCTGGGCACCTAAGTCCAAAAGGGCACGCACCGTTACAACATTGCCCTTAGGTCCCCAAACATTCACGGAGGCTGTTGGCAACAGCACAAGCTCCGGAGGGGTGGTTGGGTCCGACAGGGGCGCCATTAAAAATTTTGGGGGGGTACTTGTCCCCCTCGCGCCTGAGTCGGCGCGCCAAATGTGGGACGCTCGTACCGGGCGAGCGGGTCCCAATCGGGTACATACTGGCCCCGACCAACAGCACTCCTAGGTGCAGGGTAATACCCGTGTGGGGCGTGCCTCGGTACATAGTACCCCAATCGAGGCCTCTCCATTAGGGGGGGGGAGTAGCAAATAGGGCCCGTGCCCATCGCCACCGTGGCGTACTCTTGTGGTACCCCCCTACCCCCGCCCGTGGCGGGGGCGTCTCTCCTATAGTTCCCCCTCTCCGGGGGGGACTGAACGGGGGGGCTAAGCCCCGCCGAATCTCTAGGGGACCGGTTCCGGGCTGACGGGCCCCCGCCCGTGCGCGAGGAATTCGAACCCCGGTCGCTCCCGGCGTCCTTGCGGTCCAAACAAAGGAGGGGGTGATGCCTCCCTCCGCAAAGACGACAATCCTCGGTCTGGGGACACGCCGACTGCATGTGTCCCCCCAAACACCTTTAGCACCATTGGCGCTGTCTAGCAACGGCCCTCCGTCCCTCTGGGCGGAGGCCTCTAAATTTGGCACACTCGTGCACCATGTGCCTATCTCCCCTGCAATACCTGCACCGCTCACTCGGTGCGGGGGGAGGGGACTGCTAGAAGGCAGCATAGCGATTGGTCGGGCGACGGGGCTGTTCCCTCGCCGCCACCATACGACCAACACCTGGAACCGGGGCGGGCTCCAGGTGGTCCGTCACCCTACATTCGTCCTCCAAAAAACGAAGGAGGTCCGCGAAGGGCGGGAGATACGAGGCGCTGTCGCCTCCGTACCTCTGCTCGAAACGCCCCTTCATTTCAGCGGGCAATTTGGCGAGGACTATGTGCAGCAGTATAAAGGACCACTGATCCACCGGCAGGTCCAATCGCCTTAGGGAGTTGACCGCTGACAGTAGCGGGTTCAGCAACTCCCTCCGTAACAGGTGTACCCGCGTGATTCGCGGGAGGGCCAAAATCGTGGCCACGTGGGTGTCCGCCAGTAACCGGACATTCTGGTACCTGCTAACCAGAAGCTGGCGAGCCACCTGGTAGTTGTCGTCGCTGATGAGCAGGTGCTGGATTACCGCGCTGGCCTCTCCTCGCAGGGAGGAGCGCAAATAGGCCAACTTCTCGCTAGGGGATAAGTCCCGTCGTGAATCCACCAAACTGTCAAACAAATTAATGAAGCCCATCCAGGCTGACAGATCCCCATTAAAAGTGGGAATCTCCAAGGTAGGCAATCGGCCTAGCAACGCCGTCGGGGTAGGTTTGACCTCCCCGCTCAAAACCGGCTCCCCCTTCCGAACAGCCAGGGCCCTCTCAGCCGCCTCCGTGAACTGGTCAGCCAGCTCATAGGCCTGGGCTACATCCTGCTCCAGCTGTTCCGACACGGCATCATCAGCTGGGGGGTTCTCTAAATAATACGCGCGACACTCCATGGCGTGGCGCTCCAGGTCTTGCAGCCGAGCTGCCAGCCCGCCATACCGAGCTAGCAACGCACCTACCCGGTCGGCTCGGTCTATTAATGTGACCGCACAAGCAAGCCAACGCAAAGCTCCTTGGATGCCAGCCCTGGATACGGCGGTCGGATTCGTAGGAGCCATTTATATTCCGTTTAATAAACAAAGCAAACAAAGAAATATAAAGGTGGTAAACATCAACAAAAAAAGCAATAGAAATAGGTCGCGTCACGATAATATAAAACACAATTAAAATTCGGACGACATACACGGACCCTACTATTTTCATAAATTATTAGCAACTTACCAATTTCAAGGGCTAACAATATAACGGTATAAACAAAACGTATAGGATTAACGGTATGGCATAACGGCACGGCCAAGTCAACCTCGCAAATCAACTACTAAACCGTTATCAACAAACAAAAACAAAACTATTTTTAATAATAATACTCGTAATTTAATTGTTCGGAAAAGATCGACATTTCTGAACGCAACTCTAATGTCACGTCAAATTGACATTAGCTGTCACTTGAAGTTGACAACCACACTTGATTGAAATTCTTGTAAGAAAATGTCGGATTAATTTTGCTGAATTTGTTAAAAATCGCTCGCGTTGAATGTGCCTGGCATATCGAGTTTGAAAAATCTTAAATTATCCTGCCGATCCCGTGTTGTACGACCACGATTTTGATGCCATCCTGATGAGTGGCCGGTCGCGATGCTTTGAAGGATAATCATCCACCACACGTGTTGTTGCAGGGGCAATATATATCTTGACAAAAGGCTCCTCCGTGTAGTGTTGAAACGCCCAGTGTCTTGTGAACGCTGTTATTTGTGTTATGAGTGAGGTGACTAATTGGTAAGGTCTGCAGAAGAAGACGGAGCCACAGGGGGGGCCCCCCTCTCCCCACGCTGCCCAGGGACTTTCTACAGCACAGACCACAGTATGTAAAATCACCTTACTTCACATTCTCTCCGCTGTGTATCGCAGTCCTATTGTTCAGTTACATCCCGGCTGAAACCAAGATTTGTCCGGAGTCTATACTCATGATAGCCTTCCACTGCGCCAATGCTGACTCCGCGGTCTAGGCAGGGGTGTACTGAACATTTCTTGGTAGCAAGAGCGTAGCTTGAAGGCCTGAGAGGCCCACGCCAAAAGTTTGTCTATTAATCAGTGCCGTTTGATGACCATCTGGTCCGGACTAGATTAATTTGTACTTGTAAATGGTAATTAACTTGCATTTGAAAAGTAAAGGGCATTCCTTTGTTATTGGTTCCATGTCTTGTAATTAATTGTCATGTATTGAGGTTCCAAAATGTAAACAGATGCCTTTCTTTGTTCATAATAATTATTATTTAGTTTTGTCAGCAAATTTGAGTTGTGAATATTGACAAGTTTGTTGCTAAATAATAGCTAATAAAAGGTTAACTAATAAGTTTGCACTCAATACTTAGTGAAACTTAAATGATTTAAGACATTGTTTACACATTGAAACTTATTGAAACTTGTGCTTTGAAATAATTAAAATCATCTTGTTGTATGTCGATATCCAAGTGAGTTTCAATGGTCAGTGATTTGTTTGAACTGAATAACTTTTGACTTACAAAGTCAAAGTTAGTTTGTGTCTAAGTTATAACCTCTTGAGAGTTAGAGTTATAGTTATATACTTGAGTTTTGTTGTTTTCTGATGGCCTCCAAATATTTAAGAGTTTGTGTCATTATAAATACTTTGTTGTTGTAATATTGGAATTTTGTGGTTATCAATAACCTCAAAATATTGGAGATTTTGTGTTATAGTGAATATTTTGAATTTGTTGTTTTTGTTGATAAATTTGTGACGTTACAATGACGGCCTCCTCTGCTAAAGCCAAAATACGTTCTGAGTTACGGTGGTTAGCGTCTGCAGTCGCATTGTTGGATCGACCTGATAGGACGGAGGCCTTGTTGAACAGATACGTAGATCTGCCCGTACGTTTGGCTGTTGTTGATGAACAGTATGCCTTATTTTTGGAAAGGACTGTTGAGGCCGATGTGGAAATGCGACAAGAAGTCGATTTGGATGTGGACCAGTGTTATGATTTTGCGGACAGAATTACCCAGGTGGCTCGGCCTTTGCAAGTGGCAAGAGAGAATGAACCGAGCCCGTCCCCGGTCACATCTAAAAGTATGCCCCCTCTCTTTGCTAGATTGGCCCCCTTAGACTTAAGGCGTTTTGCTGGTCGTCTAGAGGACTGGGAGGGCTTTATTAATATTTTTGATAGTCTGGTACATGCCCGGGATGATTTGACCCAGGGCCAGAAGTTAGCTTATTTATTATCCGTGTTGGAAGGGGAGGCCCTTGAATCGGTTCAACATTTGGCCCCCTCGGATGAAAACTACCCTATTGCCAGGGATTTGATTGCCCGTCGGTACCAGAACGTACGACGTCTGGCGGACAACCATGTTGCCGCCATTTTGAATTTACCCCGCGTTGCCAGCGTGATGCACTTGAGAGTGGCTTTGTTGAATCCGCTGTTGGTTGCCTACAACGCATTGAAAAACTTAAAACTCCCAGTGGAGCAGTGGTCGTTTTTGTTACTGCACATTGTCCTGGGAAAGTTGCCGGACTCTGTTAAGGTCCGTTTTGAGCAGCAGTATGGTGGGGATAGTGCGACTTATCTGCCACCCTTCTCGGACCTCTTGACGTTCCTGGAAGGAGAAAGTAGACTGGCAGATAATTCCTCTCTGGCCGGTCCTATGGGACCCGAACGACCTGTGCCACAGAGTAGATCCCCCACCGGACCCCCCCGTAGGGGGCGTATGGCCCCTCGCGCGCCCGGCCGCTATGCCGCCGTCCAGGAGACCGCCCGCTGCTTGTACTGTCGGGAACCGGGTCACAGCACGACCCGTTGTGATAAGTTCCTCGACCAGCGTGTCCAAGGCCGTCGAGCGATCGCGCGACAACGGACATGGTGCTACTCGTGCTTGGGCCTGCACATGCAGCGCGAATGTACCCAAGCGCACCCATGCCGCTTTTGTAAGGGCAACCACCATCCCCTCCTCTGCATGAACAGCCCAGAGGGCGGCGGAGCGCCGCAGCGCGTCGCTGCAGGATCACCTCGTATGGGTGGGGGTCTCGGACCCCCCGCGGTGTTTGCATCCCGCAGCAGTTCTAGTGGCCACCAGAGTGGCCCCAGACGCTCTCCGCCACGTTTGGAGCCTCAAACGGGCGGGGGTCCCAGGGACCCCCCCATGGGAAACCGATCCCCAAGGATGGGGATGAGTTATGCGAGCGTTGCCGGAGGTCGTAGAGGCCCCCCGCAACGTGTTGAGCCTCGCACAGCCGGGGGTCCTAGGGACCCCCCTTCTGAAAATCGGTCACCGTGCCCCCGCGACTATGGGGCGACGTACACGGTGGGTGCTAGGCACCGATTCTCGCCGCCGCTCGCCGAGTACCCGCGTTTGGAGCGGCGCCCGCCCCGTCTTCAAGGGGCCGGGAGATATAACCCGCCTGATACCGGGCGAATTGGACGTAGGCAGTATGTGGGAGAATGGGACCCACTGGATCGCTATGAGCGACCCCCTTACCATGGGGGGACGTCTGGGGACCCCACATACTAGCAATCAACGTGTTTACGGTCGATTGTAGCCACCCCTCCAGAGACCGTTTTGTTGCCCACGGCCTCTGTGCTTGTCAGGGGATTGAATGGCGACCTTGTGGAAGTTCGCGCCTTGTTGGATTCCGGTGCTCAGGGGTGTGTTGTGTCATCTTGGTTAGTTAGGCGGTTGGGCCTCAAGGTGCACCCCCACACGGAAGGCGTGAGAGGTGTTGGCGATGTGAAAGTCCCCGGGTTGTTAGGGCATGTTGACTTCACATTTACATCACGTAATAAGTCCACGCCAGGCATTAAGACCTCGGCGATTGTGTTGGACACAGTTATTGGCCGTCAACCTTCAGTTGACTTGGGACCGAGTATGTTGTCTTTGGTGTCTGATTCCCCACTCGCCGATCCAAATTTCTTCCGCCCAGGCCCGATTGATGCTCTCCTTGGAGCCGATGTCCTGGGGCGAGTTTTGTTGACGGGGAAGCGAGTTTTGCAGCCAGATGGCTTGGTAGCTCTGCAGACGACACTCGGTACAGTTGTGATGGGCCCTGCTCGCCGCGTTTTGGATTCCCTTGATGAGGATCGCGGTCTTGTTTTTAATGTGTCTCTCTCCGAAGTGGTGCAGAAGTTTTGGGAGGTTGAGGAACCTCCACCAGCCCCGCGGGTCGACCCAGTAGCGGATGAATGCGAGTTGTATTACCAGAATAACACTGGTCGCCTCCGCTCTGGTAGTTTGATCACCCGTCTCCCCTTTCGTGCCGGCCGACCTCCTCTGGGCGAATCCCGACCGCTAGCGGAACGTAGGCTAGTGGCGATGGAGCGTCGCATGAGCAAGGATCCGGTCTTCCGCCAGAAGTATGTTGAATTCATGCGGGAGTATGAGGAGTTAGGGCACATGTCCGTGAGCGATTTGGATTGGCGCTCCGTTGAGCACTTCTTTTTGCCGCACCACGCCGTTTTGAAATCCGGAAAGATTCGGGTGGTCTTTGACGGTTCGGCTCCCACCTCTACTGGAGCGTCCTTGAACCAGTGTCTGCATGTAGGTCCCAAGCTGCACACGGAGATCTCAGACATTTTGACCAACTTCCGGCGGCACCAAATTGTATTTATGACTGACATCCGGATGATGTTCAGACAAACGGTCATCCATCCAGAGGATAGGAGGTACCAATTGATTTTGTGGAGAGAGAGTCCTAGGGACCCCTTGTTGATTTATGAATTGAATACGAATACGTACGGTTTGGCGTCGAGCCCGTTTGTTGCGATTCGTTCTTTGTTGGAGTTGGCCGAGAAGGAGCGCTTGAGATACCCTCGCGCCTCCGCCATTTTGACCAGTGACGTCTATGTGGATGACATTTGCACGGGCGCCTCATCTGTCTCAGAGGCGATTGTCCTGAGAGACGAACTCACCGCCCTTTTGAAGTCGGGAGGTTACGAGTTGAGGAAATGGATATCCAACTCGCCTGATGTACTGGTAGGTTTGCCCGAAGAGCACCAGCAGGACCCCCACCTATTCGAAAATGTTGATAATCCCCATGTGGTGACCGTCCTTGGCGTACAGTACAAACCGGTCTCTGACACGTTCACTTATTGTGTGGATTTACGACCACCGAAAGTCTGGACCAAGCGTTTAGTATTGTCTACTGTCGCACGTACCTTTGACCCCAATGGGTGGATTTGCCCCGTGCTGTTTATGGCCAAGTGTTTCTTGCAACGGTTATGGGCTTCGGGTGTGTCGTGGGATGAACCCCTCTCGGACGAGTTACTCCGAGATTGGTCGAGCTTCGTTTCATCCCTCCCCGAGATTAATGAAGTGCATTTGCCGAGGCTATTCCTCCCTTCTGAAAATTGTAAAGTTACTCTTCACGGCTTTTCCGATGCCTCCGAACGTGGATTTGCTGCGGCCGTGTACCTCCGCACCGTTACTGTTGACGGAGTTGTTGCTGTGCATCTGGTGATAGCGAAAAGCAAAGTCGCTCCCCTTCGGACTCGTCATACGATCCCGAGGTTGGAATTGTGTGGAGCTGCCCTCCTAATGCGTTTGTTGAACCACGTATGGCTCACATTAGGTCGATCTATTAAGATACAAGAGGTTTATGCTTGGACGGACAGTCAGGTCGTCCTTTGTTGGTTGAAGGCTCCGGCGCACACCTTGGACGTGTTTGTGGCCAATCGAGTGTCGCAGATTTGTAATTCCGACATCGAGTTGATTTGGAGACACGTGCCGGGAACCATGAATCCCGCGGATTGTGCGTCTCGGGGTTGTGTAGCCCCAACCCTAATTAACCACCCCCTCTGGTGGGGCCCACAGTGGTTGATGCGGCCTGAGTCGGAGTGGCCGCCCTCTCCAGCGTTGTCGAACGTAGCCGTTCCTGATATGCGGGCATGCGTCCTGGAGACTAACCCCGCCGGGGAAAAGGATTTGTTGTTGGATCGGTACAGCTCCTTACAGAAGCTGCTTGGTGTTACCGCTTGGATCAGACGTTTTGTGTACAATTGCAGAAACCCACGCGCGAGGCGTGATTCGTCGGTTCTCACTCCGGACGAGCGTAGGGACGCGCTCGTGTTTTGGGTCCGGAGAGTACAAGCTGATAGTTTTGAGTCCGAGATTGAAATTTTGCGTTTAGGCCGTCGCAAGTTGAAGGGCGCGGTATCGCGATTAAATCCCTTCCTGGACGAGAGTGGGCTTTTGCGAGTCGGCGGAAGACTTCGAAATGCGAACCTGCCGTATGGAGCTCGTCACCCCCTTTTGTTACCTAAAGCCGGACATTTGACTCAACTGATAATAACAGATCGCCATGTGAATGCACAACATGCTGGCTGTAATGCTTTGTTGGCCATTTTGCAGCGTGAATTTTGGATTTTGTCTGCTCGTCGAGCCATTCGCACTGTGGTTTTCCGTTGCCTGCCTTGTTATCGATTGAAGGCCGCGACCATGCAGCCCCAGATGGGTGATTTGCCTGCTGATCGCGTCACGGAATGTAGAGCTTTTGCCGGAGTCGCCACCGACTTCGCCGGTCCCTTTACTGTAAAGGCGTCGAGACTGCGTAATGCTAAAACCTATAAGGCGTACTTGTGCGTGTTTGTGTGTTTGTCCACCAAGGCTGTCCATTTGGAAATTGTCTCGGAATTGTCTACCGAAGCCTTTGTCGCCGCCTTGAGCAGATTTGTTTCCCGTAGAGGACTGCCGTCATTGATACGTTCCGATTGTGGTACTAATTATAAGGGAACGTGTAATTATCTTAAGGAAGTAGTTAAGTTTTTTGTTGATAATAAAATAGACATTGGAACCACCCTCTCCCGGCGTGGGATAATCTGGAAGTTTAGCCCACCAGCTTGTCCGACCTGGGGAGGAATTTTTGAAGCTTGTGTAAAGGCTGCCAAGACACACTTGCGTCGCGTGATTGGAGAAACTATTCTCACGTTTGAGGAACTTGATACGGTATTTTGTAAAATTGAGGCCGTCCTCAACTCGCGACCCTTGTGCCCGTTGTCTTCGGACCCGAATGACCTGGAAGCGTTGACCCCAGGTCATTTCTTGATCGGACAGCCCCTTTTGGCGTTGCCTGAATATCCGATTCAGGATGTAGGATCCCATCGTTTGTCGCGATACCAACTTTTGAAACAGATGTCCCAAAACTTCTGGGCACGTTGGTCGATGGAGTATTTGCATATCCTACAACAGCGCGTGAAGTGGACAGATAAAACCACCCCACCCCAGACTGGCGACCTCGTGTTGATTAAGGATGCTAACCTGCCGCCCCTATGTTGGCGAAGGGGGCGCATTGTTAAACTCTACCCCGGAACTGACGGAGTTCCTCGTTTTGCTGAGGTTTTGGTTCGAGATTCGGTTTTGAAGAGAGCAGTTAGTGGGCTCTCCCGATTACCCGTAGATTGACGTACCGTTCTTAACGGTCCGGGGCGGGGGGATGTTCGGAAAAGATCGACATTTCTGAACGCAACTCTAATGTCACGTCAAATTGACATTAGCTGTCACTTGAAGTTGACAACCACACTTGATTGAAATTCTTGTAAGAAAATGTCGGATTAATTTTGCTGAATTTGTTAAAAATCGCTCGCGTTGAATGTGCCTGGCATATCGAGTTTGAAAAATCTTAAATTATCCTGCCGATCCCGTGTTGTACGACCACGATTTTGATGCCATCCTGATGAGTGGCCGGTCGCGATGCTTTGAAGGATAATCATCCACCACACGTGTTGTTGCAGGGGCAATATATATCTTGACAAAAGGCTCCTCCGTGTAGTGTTGAAACGCCCAGTGTCTTGTGAACGCTGTTATTTGTGTTATGAGTGAGGTGACTAATTGGTAAGGTCTGCAGAAGAAGACGGAGCCACAGGGGGGGCCCCCCTCTCCCCACGCTGCCCAGGGACTTTCTACAGCACAGACCACAGTATGTAAAATCACCTTACTTCACATTCTCTCCGCTGTGTATCGCAGTCCTATTGTTCAGTTACATCCCGGCTGAAACCAAGATTTGTCCGGAGTCTATACTCATGATAGCCTTCCACTGCGCCAATGCTGACTCCGCGGTCTAGGCAGGGGTGTACTGAACATTAATACTACTAATAATTAAAACTAGTTCCACTTTTTTAACTAGGCAAGCAGACTCGGAACAAACACTAGTATGTGGTACTAATAAACAACACTTTCGAACGAAACTATTCGTCAAATAAATCCGGACACACAAAAAAAATATACACATCTAGGCGAGTAAACTCGTATCAAATCACTAGTATGTGGTACTAATAAACACACTTTCGAACGAACTATTCGTCAAATAAATCCGGACACACAAAAAAAATATACACATCTAGGCGAGTAAACTCGTATCAAATCACTAGTATGTGACAACAATTATATAAGTGTCTATCTATTATCGGATCCACCAAGTGAGAAACATTCGCTTCGAGAATTTACTAGAACAATTTCTTAGTACTTCAAATCGTCTCGGGATCTTCAAATACCCTCGAGATTTCAACAAAAAAAAAAATTTTTAGGTACGCTTTTTAGGTACGCTTTTTATTTTTACTATGAAATTTTATGTAGTTAATTTTAATATGAAAATTAATTATATCAACTAAGCTCTGCTACCAAAAATATGATCACGCACAATTGTGATGACCACATCTACTGTGTTCCACAGTTTATTGAAACGAAGGTTTCTCATGCAAAATTAAGTAAATTAAGCTAGTCCTACCTTACTAGAAAATAGTGTCCGTAATCCAGGGGGGCTGAACGTTGTCTCGCCGGCGCGCGCCTGACAAAACGATCTCCACACAACCCCCGATGGGATACTCTTACAGCTAACACTCTTATACTACACAATGCCCTAATAGGCAGCTAAAACTTTCCCGGCGCTTTTCAAAGCGAACACACACGGGTCACAAGTCCGTACCCGGACCGGGCGCTCCTAGGTGCAAAAACGCTCGAGATCTCGGTCACGATACGGGTAGGTAACTGGCGCGGCACGTCGCTACAGAAACACACGAACTTGCCTCGCGGCTGCGTACGGCGGACTGGCGATCCTACACCGGCCGGCCGAGCGCATTGTCTCGTGACCTTGACAATGACAACGCACCGCTCGCAGCGCGGCGCGAACACATACACTGCAAGCTAAATAAAAGCTTGTAAAATCAATATGGATGTTGTTATTGAGGTCTTATGGGATGACGATTGCAAAAAAGGCATTTATTTTGATGTTTAATACGCTGAACATAATTCAACCCCTAAAAGGTTGAAATAGGGGTGAAATTTTGAATGAAAAATCAGGGGGTAAAATAGACATTTCAACTTGAAACTTTGTAGGCTTACTTCTTAAAACAAATAGGCAACCCATTTCGTAATTTTCCGAAAATCAAACCTAGGGGGTAAATAGGGAATAGAAACCGAAATCATCTTAAGTACTATAAAAGTTCTTGGTACCTAAGCTACTCAGAACTAAGTTTTTGATTGTGAAACAGACACTTATTATTTACTAGCTTCCGCCCGCGACTTCGTCCGCGTGGACATTCGAGAAAATACTAAAGGGACCAATTACCAGGATAAAAAGCATTCTATGTTTTAATTTCATAAAAATCCGATCAGCTTTTACGTGATTAGGCTCGCTTGGTGAGGGAGGACCCCTCCCTCACCAAGCGAGCAGCCTCGTGCGAGGCGCGCCGCACGTGGCAAACGTTCTGCCTCCCGCGAGGAAGCACGCTTGGTGAGGGAGGACCCGCCTAATGACGTAAAAACAGCTGATCGGATTTTTTATGAAATTAAAACATAGAATAATTTTTATCCTGGTAATTGGTCCCCCTAGTATTTTCTCGAATGTCCACGCGGACGAATTCGCGGGCGGAAGCTAGTGAATTATATTATTGTGTGTTGAAGTAAATAGTTGGTGTTAATTGGGACTTATTATTAACTTAAGTTAATTCTAACAACTGAGCACGTAGTTTTATATCATTTGGTGTAAATGTGAATTTGCGAATGGAAAACTTTAAGCAGTTGGTCGTGTCAGCATTAAGTGTTAGTAAATTAGCTTGAAGCCATTTGTTAACCACATTGAAGCCATGTCGCGCTCGCTTGATTAGGTACTTCTTTTTCGGAATCGGTCGAAAAGAGAAGAGCTGTGAAATCAGCATATGATAAGATGGTGCCATGATCTAGATTTAAATTGCATAGATCATTAATGTAGATTAAAAATAAGGTAGATCCTAACATCCTTGATGCACTCCAAAACAATTATTTTCCTGCTCCTTGCTGATCACATTACCTACCCTACTACTACTACCTAGGTACTACTACTGATAACGTTGGGTTCGATTTTCTAGGTAGCTTGTAAATAATTTTAGCTGGGTACCTCTTATTCCTATGTGTTCAAGCGTGCGCAATAAGATCGTTATCAAAACTGAGTCAAAAGTCTTCGCAAGGTCAAGGCAAATACTTATCTTGTGCTTGCGTTTGTCTAGATTTTCAACGCCAAAATTTGTTCAGTAAAGCATCAGCAGTGGATAACTTGGGCCTAAAACCAAATTGAGCATTCGATAGAAGCGATTTTTTTTTCCAAAAAGTTGATTTATAATTTTTTTCTAGTATTTTTGATAACACCGGTAACAAAGATATATGCCCGTTATTTGTAGCTTCCTTTTTATCACCTGACTAGCTGACCCAGCGCGACTTCGTTCCCGTGGCCCTACCCCCTACTCCACCCTACCCTACCCCACCCCTACCCTACCCTACCCCTACCCCTACCCTACCCTACCCTACCCTACCCTACCCCTACCCCTACCCTACCCTACCCCTACCCTACCCCTACCCTACCCCTACCCTACCCCTACACTACCCCTACCCTACCCCTACCCTACCCCTACCTTACCCTACCCCTACCCTACCCCTACCCTACCGCTACCCTACACCTACCCTACCCCTACCCCTACCTTACCCTACCCCTACTCTACCCCTACCCCTACTCTACCCCTACCCTACTTCTACTCTACCCCTACTTACCCCTCCTTCCCCTATTTTCTCACCGCTAAAACCTTCCTTGGACTTCCACGAACAATTCAAGACCAAAATTAGCCAAATCGGTCCAGCCGTTCACGCGTGATGCCGTGACCAAGGGAAATAGGGATTCATTTTTATATATATAGATTTGTAAATAGGAACAATAATAGCTTTTTAGGCAGTTAGGGAAAGTCTCTACTGGGGTAGACAACGGGGGAGACAAGTGCACGGACTGGTCAAAAACTCACCAGTACGATATTAACATCCGAACTTTACGGGGAGGAAGACGCGGGCGGTGGGCTATCTAGACTAATATTATAAAGAGGAAAGTTTTGACTGTTTGTTTGTTTGTTTGTTTGCATCGAATTTCGAACCGATAGCGTAGCTTCATTGACGTTCACAAGTGCTGTATCAGCCTAAAATGAATAAATAATTTTGATTTTGATTTTGATTTTTAGGCTCCGAAACTACTGGAGCGATTTGGCAAATTCTTTGACCATTTGAAAGCTACATTCTTCCCGAGTGATAGGCTATATTTTATCCCGATATTCCCACGGGAACGGGTACCACGCAGGTAAAACCGTGAGGATCTGCTAGTAGTTAATAAAATTAGTAGGCTTCAAGGCATGCGCATACGCAGACGTGGGACTTTTGTCCGCCAGACTAATTTAAATGTGGTAACTTTCGCCGCGAATTCAACATATTGTCGGTTATTCCATTCGTGAAGGTGTAGCGAGAAATCAGGAGTCTGCCATAAAGCTATCTAGCATAGCTTCATGGGCAGAATAACCTTAGTTTTCGTTGAATTCGCATCGGCTTTTAGGTTATGTCGGCGGACAAAAGTCCCCCAGTCTGCGCAGGCCGTCATTCTTACAAAATGAACGCATCTAATGGCTTGAGGAGCACGAAGCTCAGTAGATAGCGTGCTCAGACTCGTTGATATTAAGAAACTTTCGCAATGTTCGGTCACGGGATGAGTGATCAAAAATTATTATCTCGAGCTCCTCCATGCTCGAGAGGCACGTTAGAGAAGTTGGTCCTGGCGGCGTTTGCAGTCGTTATTACCCACCAATCCACACTGGGCCCGTGTGGTGGGTCATGGCTCATTTTCCTAATCCATCCATAAGGAAGGCCTATGCCACAGCACTGGGATCATTAAAATAATAATAATAATAAAATAATAAAATTCGATTATTTGTCAAGTTTCGCCCTGTGCATGTCCCACATGTGGCGCATTTTGAGGTATAAATGCTACGTGCGTGACCACATATGGGTCACGTCCCCTTACAAAGTAATAGGCCTGTGAAACTTTGTACGTATGAGTTACAGCTTTCCAAATGGCTTACACGTAGGTAAAGGCTATGGAATTGTTCATAAAAATGTCAGATTACCGGATGGACATTTTGATCGGTATTGCCAGGTTTTAATTTTCAAAATAAAACAAAAGAATGCAGTATGTTTTTATTTGAACCAATTAAGTGTTTTTAATCAAAAATAATATAGATAAGTGCACAATTAAATAACATAAAAAATATTGAAAATCACAACTTTTTTGATGGTAAAAACAGAAAACAATCACAACTTTCACTCGCGTCAATTGTTTTAGTCGGATTAATTGCTTGGGTTTTTTTAGGTTAGGAAGTTATTAGTTTTTTTTTGGCAAATCGCGGCTTGCATAATATGCCACTGATAGAAGGTAGGTAGGTAAACCCTTTGAAAACGAACTCAGAAGGAACTCATACGTGCGTGCACCATATATGGAGCACTAAAAGAAAATGGAAAATTCGGAAATTCAGTTTTCAGAAAATTATTTTCTTGCCATATATATATTTACCACTAATTCCGAAGTGCCGACAAAAAACATAGTAGCACGTCCTCACGTGCTACTATGTTTGCAGCCCGAATTCAGAGTATGACCCCTCGGTCATACTCTGAATTCGGGCTGCACAGGGAACGTGTTTATAACAATATCATTTAAATAATTATAAAGGCCATAATAATACAAACAGTAATACATGAAGAGTAGGTAGGTATTCCACGCCGCTTCTGTCAGCCACCCATCATCGCACTAAGCAAAAATACCTTGTATTCCGAGTGATGGAAGCAAGACGAAAATATGGCGAAAAATTACAATTTGCAATTCTAGGTGTTTAAATATTAACATAAAACGAAACATAGAAAAAAAGGTATTTATCTAGGATGCAGAAATTCCCAAACTAGTGTGCCTCAACCGTGCCGCTATGTGATTATGTTGGTGCTTGCTTGTGTGACCATGAGAGTATGTGTATGTTTTGTGTTTATGTAAATGTTTGTGTGGTTATGTGTACCTATGTAAATGTGTGTGTAAAAGGCTGATGATGATTAATGACTGGGAACTGTCTCAACCGTTCAGAACTACTGAACTGCTGCCTGCAGGAGCTCTGCTATGAATCGCTAATCGAACAGCAGATCAAGCGCCGAAACAGGGACCGTACTCTGAAACGCTAATCCGTAGCTTCGGCTAGCCCCGCCCCTTTCACTCGATTCTGTCATGACTGGAGAGTGAGAGGGACGGGTATACCGAAGTTTCGGGTTTTGCGTTTCAGAGTAGGCCCTCTGGCGTTGAATCGGCCACACGCCTCTAAGAGATTCGATTCTATTGGCATCCCCAAGGAAATAAAAAGGCCATCCACGACAAACTTGAGTGAAACGCATAACGCGAACCCGACCTACTCTGAAACGCAAAACCCGAAACTTCGTTATAAGGGCTTAGACTTGGCTAAATTCAGCATCTAATTGCTTAATTAGATCACAACTACCATTATTGGACAGCCCCAATCTATGTTTTACTGGGGTCAATAATTGCAGTTTATACAGTTTACCGACAAGAAGAGAGAAAGAAAGAAGAAGCAAAGAGAAACAGAAAGATCCCGGAAATACATATATTGGATGCAGTAGAGACAGGGCCTAGCAGCCAGCAGCCTTTTTTCTCCAAAGGATACATTGCTTGTTTTTATTGCATCACTTGCTACAAATGAGCTCAAACAAAGCAATGTATGCTTAATTAGATGCTGAATTTAGCCAAGTGCAATAAGCCCTTTACCCGTCCCTCTCACTTTAACTGAAGTTTCGGATTTGCATCCTACAGGATACGGTCTCCGCTTTCCGATCGTTCTGGCAGAAACGAAAAGCATGGAAGACGTCGAGCGAATTGGGTGTTTGACTGTTGTTGAAATGTAAATATTTATATATGACATTCAGGAATAAAACATTATTGAATAACAAATGTGAAAAAAGAAATTCAATATGTATTATAACAATCGAATTATGAACAACTTAATTGTGACTCTAGCTATCTCTTTCTAAAACGAAATTTTCTATGGCGAGAGTATGGCGCTATAGAAATGTGACGTCACGTTTCTATAGCGCTCTCCTTGTCTAATTAGAAAGTTTGATGCTCTATATCGCTGAAAATATGCAAGATATTTGAAAAAAAAAAATACCTATGTTGTGTTGCTACTAATTAAATGAACATTTTAAGTACTTAAATAAAAAAAAATCAGTGAAGTACCCAATTGTAACGCGATTCTCAAGATCGACGGCTTTGGAGATCTACCCTTTGCCGTTGCGGTTGTAGCTGTAACTATAGGGTATTAAGATAAGCAATTCATACTTACAAAAATAAAACGGAATAACTATCAACGAATACATTTTAGTTTATCGTTGTAATCACACGTACTGTTAGTCTTGCTAATTAAATTATCGCTTATTGTATTTTTTATTATAATTGAGTGTGAAGTTTATTTAGTTAGTTTATGGTCTTAATTAAGATCCCAAGCACACTGCGTTTTATTAACGCACCGTTGACACGCGTGTGTATCCATATAGACGTGATACGCAGACTCAGGCCTTCCATCAACTCTTATTGCGGTTTTGTTTAGGACCTAAACTGATCTGCTTCGCTTATTCGTTCCACGACAGCTTAATATCAATGACAGCGATTCAGTGGTCATTCAATGACATTTCACAGCCGCTAAGCTGTCATGTATAGTCCCACACTCCTGTCTGTTCCGGTGACGACCGTGACAGAGGAGCCACTTGCAATACGAAATTAGCTGTCAAAATGGACTGTCGTATGAAAACTGTTTTAGTTACAAAGATTATCACCGGAACAGAAAAGCTTGTCGCACTATACTCTTATTTGACTTATAACCCGGTCGATTTAACATGTCACCTGCAGGTTATACCCGTCCCTCACACTCTCCGGGCATGACAGAATCGAGTGAAAGAGACGGGTAGAAGAAATAAGGACACAAATCGTTCGGTCATTCACATTTAGCAATTCATTTGCGATCCAGTTTTTAGAAGGTCATTTCAACAAATAATATTATTTTCAACAACAAAATTAAAAAAAACTATTTTATTTTTCACAAACGAAAAAATAAATATTTTTTCTTTTTTTTTTAATTTTCATTATTTTAGTTTTTCTTTTAAGTCGATTGAAGCAATAAAAGAACAGAGGGCCTAGACAAGTGGCTAATTTGTAGCTTATTTGTAGCATAATTATGACGTTCGGTCGTCCCCATAATTTTTTCCTCATAATGGGGACAAAAATCATGGGGACAACGGGAATACAGGATCATAGTGATGTGAAAGATAGATAGGGAAGGTCTCCATTTAACAGCAGGCTATACTGTCGATCGCCAACCTGTGATACTTATCGGGTATCGTCCTGGCATTCAACATTCGATAATCTTCACATGGTCGCCACCCTTGGTCCTTCTTCGGAACTAAGTGAAGAGGAGATGCCCACGGTGATTCGGATCGCCGCGCCACGCCAATGGCCAACATTGCATCAAACTCAGCCTTGGCAATTTTAAGCTTTTCCGGAGCCAACCTGCGGGGTGAACATAAAACAGGGAGGCCAGGAGTAGTACGGATGTGATGCACTGTGTTATGTTTTGGGCAGGGGCGTGCATACCATATAGGCAATTAGGCTGTGCCTACCTCATTAAAAACCTAAATAACATGCTACTAATTTTCCACTAATTTAATTATATACTTAAAGTTAATTTAGTTTAATATGGTTCAGATATTCTATAATAAAACGTCTATTCAACACCTCACCCAATAAGTTTTTCCTCGCTAAATACTAAATACTTAGGTACCTAACTCTAAGGTAGGCAGACTCCGAATCGCCTATTCGATGCAAGCAGCCTTTCATACAACATAAATTAGAAAAAGTACTGGTCAAGGTAATACAACCGCGTATAATGTTTACCGAAAATGTGCGTCGTCCTAAGGACATGCATAATGTTCTCAATTTAACCGGGTAAGGTAGTTGAGCTTACTTAGACGAACTGTCGCGAAATGAACCGATGATTTCCGACCCGTCTCTTTCTAGTTCCGCGCGCTGCAGTGCGTGTACGTTCAACGAGTTTCAACCTTATTGCGCTGATTTTAAGAGTGATTGTTAACCGCCCGCACCCGTGATTGAGTTATAGAATTATTAATAATTACGGATGTAATTTGCAACAACGAAAGTTCCTGCCATTTTGTTTTTAGTTCGTTTTTGTCTTCTTTAGAATTAGAATTAGAATTATTTATTATTTGCCATAAATAGGGTGTAATACAGAGAAGTTGGTAGTCATAATTTAAGAGCTTATACCTATTTAGCCATTTATAATAGCATGCAAATTTTTATGATTGACTATTTATAAGGATTACAATTTTAAATGATCATTTATACAATCATATTAAGTTTCTAACATATATCAACATCAGTCATTTAATACAGTGTCATACATAATATGTCTCGGTATATAAAATTAAATGTCATAAACCTAAATTAAATGTAAAGTAATCTGTGCATAGACAGTCCTCAGAACTATTCCTTAAATTTAAGAAACTCGTCAACGGAGTAGAAAGTGTATTCCAGCAACCATCTCCGCAATATTGCCCTAAAACGCTTTAAAGGCAGATCCTTAAAGCGACTTGGTATTTTATTAAATATTTGTTGAGACATAGCGTGACAGTTTTTTAGATAGCGTTGGGTTTTTGGTACTGTTTTTAAGACCAGTTTATGAGGATCGCGCCTTGACCTTTGGGTTATAATATCCTGGGCTTTTGTAAATTTATCCATATTTTTTTTTACAAAGGTACATACTTCTAAAATGTACAGGCACGGTAGTGGCAGAATTTGTAATGATTTGAAATAGGGTTTGCAAGATATATCAGGAGCTATGTTAGAAATAGCTCTTATGCATCGCTTTTGTGCAATAAAAAGCTGTTTGATATCCGTACCATTTCCCCACACTATCAAGCAATACCTTAATATAGATTCTATATACGCATAGTATGCAGTAATGGCTGTTCTTTGACTTGCTACTCTTGAAAGTTTGTATAGAGCTAATACAAATCTACTTATTTTACCGCAAACTTTCTCTATTTGCTCCTTCCATGATAGTTTTGTGTCTATGACAAGGCCCAAAAACGTTGCCTTTGTTGCATTTTCCAGAGAATGTCCATCAAAACAAATGTCAATTGATTTATTTTCAAAATTATTAAAATTCATAATATTGGTTTTTAATAAATTAATTTGTAAATTATTATTTTGTAGCCATTCCATTATTAATGTCAAATTCATTTTTATGTCAGTTTCATGGTGTTCAATTGTCAGATTTTTATTTGTTGTCACTATTACAGATACGTCATCGGCAAATAATATCATATCCTTACATATGTCAAATAAATCATTTATATATAGTACAAATAATAACGGACCTAGCACACTACCTTGTGGAACCCCAAGTTTATTTTCCACTTGTTGTGATGTATATGATTGGGTAGTATTATTTTTATCTAGTTGAGTTATTTCCACACTTTGTTTTCTGTTCTCTAAGTAAGACTGCAACCAACTTAATGCGGGGCCTCTGATTCCATAGTGATCTAATTTGGACAATAGTAGATCATGATTAACGAAGTCAAAGGCTTTTGACATGTCCAAAAGTATCACTGTTGTGTAGTTCTTATTATTAACATTATGTAATATCTTGTCCGTCAGATCAAATGCAGCATGTGCTGCAGATTTATTTTTTTGAAATCCATATTGGTTTATGTTTATAACGTTATATTTATTTAAAAAACTTGTAAGCTCATTATGCATAACCTTTTCAAATATTTTTGAAAATATTGATAAGAACGTTATAGGTCGATAATTACTTAAGTTAGTTTTTTCTCCCTTTTTATGCAGTGGCTTGACAATAGCAATTTTGAGCTTATCTGGAAATGTTCCTGTCTGTAGCGATAAGTTAATTAGATAGGCTAAAACAGGGGCTATCTCCTGTTTACATGCTTTTAAAACTTTAGTGCAAACACAATCATAGCCTTCAGATTGAGTGTTTTTCAATGACATCATAACTTTCATAATATAGTTTGTGTCAATTGGTGTTAGAAAAATACTGTTTTGTAAATTTGTCTTTGTCGTCATTGTATAATTTTTTAATTTATTTTTGTCAGTTATAAAGTAATTATTGAATGTAGATGCAATAACTTTAGGGTCCATGATGTCAACGCCTTTATAATTAATTTTTGTTAAATAGCCCCTACTATCACATCTTGGCATCACACGCGCGCGAGACCTAATTAGATAATTACTGTTGAGTTATCGAGTGTTTGTAATGTGATAAAAAGAAATTGCTGTGTGTGTTTGTGCTTAATATAGGTAATCAATAATTAAAATATAATGGAGAAATTAGAATGTGCCGATTGTCCGGATTCGATTTGCTTACAGAAATTACGTAGGTATCCTTTCGCACAGTTTTCGTTCATAGATAAAACAAAAATTGTTTCATTCAATAGACCTATGCCAAATATTAGTTTAACTCAACAGAAAGGTAAAAATTTCAGACATTTTAATACCAAATATTACGACAGTTATACTTGGTTAGCTGGTTGCCGCCATACGAATTTATTATTTTGCTTTTCGTGTCTTTTGTTTTCTACAGCGAAGACTGTGTTTATTTCTAAATTTTATTTAATCTAGTTAAATTTAAATACCTCTCAATATGTGTGTTATAACTCGTTTATTAATTAATTAAACCCGGTATTCGTGATCGTGAGTGATGTGAAGTGACATAAAACAAATACAACGGCTTTTCTAAAAGCCACTACGGCTATCGCTCAAATGACATGTGTGATTCTTTACGAGTCATGTTACCTATATTCATGCATTTTTGAGATATCTGTGGTGGTTAAAAATTCGCTCCACCGCACAGCACACGACCGCCAGGTGCCAAAGGATAAGAGCAGAGCAAGTTCACTAGGAAGTAAGTTCACATAACATACAGAACATTAGTTACAGTCTGAAGAAAGCGGGACAATATATGGTAAGCGAATTTATATCCAACATAGCCTTCCGCTCGCGACTTTGTCCGCGTCACGTCGCCGTCGCTCGGCCTAAATATTACGAATTTTAAAATGATCAGTGCAACTACCACTAGTTAGATCTACAGTGCCTACTGCGCTGGAAAACTGATGCACGCCCCTGGTTTTGGGTATCCTTGTGGGAGGCCCATGCCCAGCAGTGGGCGTCGTTCGGCTGACATGATGATGATGATGATGATAAAATCTAAGAAGAATATATTTTTTTTACTATGCTGTGCAAGGGACACAAAGAAAATTTAAATTTTCTACTTCAGGATTTTTTTCCTAAAATCTCAGATACACATCTGATATACAGATACAGACCAGACGTAGATACGTCTCCTTATAAAGATGTCAGACAATTTTTTTTTCTGGAGGCAGGAGGTTAGTGATAAGCGAAGAAGGTTTTTTTATACTGTTTTAGTACCTACATTATTTGTTTTTAGCCATAGATATTTTTTTAATTAGTGTTTCAATTTGATTTTTCTTCCAAAATTGATTTGTTATAATTGTTTTTTCTTTGTTTTCATACAGTTTGCAAGGGGAAAGCCATTTTATTTTACCTAAGTGTTGACGATGTTTAATTTCTTTTATGTGTGAGAACTAAGTTTAAATAATTAGTACCTACTGATTAATACAAACCCAATAAACAACTATTAAACACGTAAATAACTATTTTTATTCAAATTCATAATGAAATAAGTTGTTATCCACACGGAGGCTCTACGTGTAATTGGAAGCAATACATTAATTCAACGTCACTATAACCGCCTCGTATAGCGTCTCTAAGCAAAAATAAATAGTATTTCTTACATTAATATTGCATTTTTTACAAGTACAGTCACTTTATATTCTATTTTTAAAATTATTGTATATTTTCTTACCTTACGCTCTTCGATCAACAATAGTACACTAGTTAGAAAAAAGGTTGCGAATGTTAGGATCTTACATTATAAATGACAGGAACCGTTCCAAGTTTGAATTATTATACTCTTTTTTCTTTAGTCTTTTTTCTTTAATTATCTTAGTATTATCACAGTTTAAGCAATCTTTCTATACAGTTGGACGACGCCCTTGAAGTTGGGCGATGCCGACGCCTGTATAGGTATTTACGTAAGTACGTAAGGGTTGTCACTTTAAAATGTGACGGTGGACCTTTTACGACCCCGGGTGGGTACATTGGTATTGCGATATTAAATTATTAAAATAATGTAATAATGCAAATGCAATGTCAAAATTATTAAAAATTCAAGATGGCGGCCGACTTTTTTGTTTGTAGGCTGATTTCAATGAAACTCGGTTTTTGGTACTATTTTGACAAGAAAACAGCAACGCAATGTTAAAAAAATTGAAATCCAAGATGGCGGTCAACTTTTTAGTTTGTGGGCCGATTTCGATAGAACTCGATTTATGGTACTATTTTGACAAGAAAACAGCAACGCAATGTTAAAAATATAAAGAAATCCAAGATGGCGCCCAACTTTTTTGTTTGTAAGCCGATTTGTTTCTGGTACTATTTTGACAAGAAAACAGCAACGCAGTGTTAAAAATATAAAAAAATCCAAGATGGCGGCCAACTTTTTTGTTAGCAGGCCTATTTCAATGAAACTCAGTTTCTGGTTCTATTTTGACAAGAAAACAGCAACGCAATGTTAAAAATATTAAAATTCAAGATGGCGGTCAAATTTTTTGTTTGCTGGCCGATTTCGGTGAAATTCAGTTTCTGGTACTATTTTGACAAGAAAACAACAACACAATGTTAAAAGTATTAAAAAATCCAAGATGGCGGCCAACTTTTTTGTTTGCAGGCTGATTTACATGAAACTCAGTTTCTAGTGCTATTTTGACAAGAAAACAGCAACGCAATGTTAACAATATTAAAAATCCAAGATGGCGGCCAACTTTTTTGTTTGTGAGCCTATTTTGATAAAACTTGGTTTTTAGTACAATTTTGACAAGAAAACAACAACACAATGTCAAAAATAAAAAAAACCAAGATGGCGGCCAAATTTTTTTTTGTAAGCCGATTTTGATGAAACTTAGTTTCTGGTACTATTTTGACAAGAAAACAGCAACGCAATGTTAAAAGTATTAAAAAATCCAAAATGGCGGCTAACTTTTTTGTTTGCTGGCTGATTTCGATTAAATTAAGTTTCTGGTACTATTTTGACAAGAAAACAACAACGCAATGTTAAAAGTATAAAAAAATCAAAGATGGCGGCCAACATTTTTGTTTGCTGGCCGATTTCGATGAAATTCAGTTTCTGGTACTATTTTGACAAGAAAACAGCAACGAAATGTTAAACATGATAAAAATTCAAGATGGCGGCCGACTTTTTTGTTTGTGGGCCGATTTTGATAAAACTCGGTTTTTTGTACTATTTTTACAAGAAAACCGTTCTTAACACAATGTAAAAAAATACAAATGGTCAAGATGGTGGCCGTTTTTTGTTTTTGTTTCTTTCTTTTCGCTTATTAAAATGTAACAGGTTTTTATTTGAAAGCTTGAGACAGAGTCAAGTATCATCATCATGTCAAGTATCATCATCATGTCAAGTAAAAGATTTAATTAATTATTAATTTGCTTTAACACAAGCACAGTAAATTACGACGTTCATCCTTCGTAATTTACTGTGTTTTTGACAGCTGTAAACCCTATTTAAAAAAAAAAATATAAGTAAATAAAATAATAATTGATATTAAGTTACAGAGTTTGAAAATAATGATTGTGACATGGGATGATTTTGATATATAGACGAAGACGCTTTAAATGTTAAGAAATATGAATCGGCTTATTTCCAATCTGAATATTTTTCTTTAACAAAACTTCAACCCATTCAAACGTCAGGGTTAGGTCAAATTTACCTTGCAAAATTTCATGGCAGAGAGACAGATACAATTATTAGTGAAACTAAATAAAACATGTATATATTTTATTTTGATACTTCTAAAATGCTAACCATAATTATTTATTTATTTTATTTCGCAATACACCAAAATGTACCTGCCACATTTTAATTTTGATACAACCCTTCCGTAGTTACGGAAATACCTATACAGACGTCGGTATCGCCTAACTTCAAGGGCGTTGGCTTATATATAAAAAAATTGGTTATACTGTGGTCATTGTAACATTTATATTACTTATTTATAAGTACATTATATATAATTTAGCGTTGCTGTTGCCTTGTCAAAATAGTACCAAAAATCGAGTTTTATCCAAATCGGCTCACAAATTAAAAATTTGGCTGCCACCTTGAATTTTTTTATTTTTTTGACATTGCGTTGCTGTTTTCTTTTCAAAATAGAACCAGAAACTAAGTTTGATCAAAATCGGCTTACAAACAAAAAAGTTGGCCGCCATCGTGGATTTTTTTATACTTTTAACATTGCGTTGTTGTTCTCTTGTCAAAATAGTACCAGAAACTAAATTTCATCAAAATCGGCTTACAAAAAAAAAGTTGGCCGCCATCTTGTTTTTATTTTTATTTTTGACATTGTGTTGTTGTTTTCTTGTCAAAATTGTACCAAAAACCAAGTTTCATATAAGGGAAATGAAGATTTGCACGCACTCACACTACATGTCGTATGCACCATAATATTAATTTAAAAATAAATTATAACGATAAACGTCTCCGTCGGCCTACTGTATGAAAAGTTGCTTATTCTGTGGTATTATTGACACTGTCAAAATAATCTACTTATAATTATACTCTCAAGTGGGAGTATACGCTCGACCATATCTGTCACTCCAACTATGTATCTAGACTAGAACTAGGTGTTATTGTTGATCGAAGCTTATGCCCGAATTCTCGAACGTTAATCATCTTTGGGAGCGTCTCAAACATCATTGCATCTCTTTCATACGTTTGACATTTAAAGTGACAGGGCGATGTGTGAGACGCTCCCAAATATAAGTAGCGTACGAGTATTCGGGCTTTAGACTCCTATAAAATGTGTATATTTATTGTACACTTTTTAAAATTTGTATTTTCGTAAAATTAAGGAGTGTTAAGGCCAAAAAAATAAAAAATAAACGTAAGGGACAGTCTACTTTCTAAACTATCCTACTTATTATCCTACTTATAATAGTTTAGATGTTTGTATGGGAAACCCTACGCGGTAATTAAATAAAAACTCCTAGTTTGTTATGAAATTGTCTTTTTGATTTAATAAGTTTCCCAAATGTTTATGATACACTAATACAGAAGGAATTATAGTCAGAGGCACATGCGGACGGTTAAGAAAATGATGCGAAATGATATAGCACATAAAACTCTAAATAAATATCTTTGCACGAAAACGTAAGCGCGGAGCAAGGACGGACATGCATTCGCCGTGGGTGCAGTTCAAACACTGTCCTCGGCGGACGAATATTTTATGCGGATATCAGGAATGCGAGAACTAGATAGATAGATCTATGGCCTGTTTAACCAAAAATACAATTTACAATTTGTAAATTGTATTTACAGGCTACAAGTCTACAAGTTTCTGTTTAACCAACATTTACAAGTTACAAGTTTACCATGGTGGAAAATTTACAAATTTGTACATTGTAGATACAATTCTACATATTTCTGTTTAACCAACATTTACAAGTTACGGGTGACAATTTACAAATTTGTAAGGAAAACCGTTTCGATAAACGAAGAATTGTAATTACAAGTCTACAAATATGTAAATTGTAACACGATTTCTACAGGCGGACTCATCCTGTGTCAGAACTTTACAATTGTTTGCACCAGCCGAATTAGTAAAGAAATTAAATTGTTATTCTCATAAAAATGCTTCAAGCCACTAGTAGTGAAAGAATTGTATTATTATTAAAGTTTTCCATGACTTTCTTTTTAGTTAAAACAGCAGTAGGTACTTACCTAAAGTACTCTTCAAACAAAATTTTAAATAAATATTTTTATTAGAAAAAAAAACAGAGTAGCAAGTGGCGCAGTGGTAAACGCATTCGGCCTACAATAGTTGAAGTTAAGCAACTTTCGCTATGGTTGGTCACGGGATGGGTGACCAAAATGTTATTATCTCAAGCTCTTCCGTACTTCGGAGGCACTTTAAGCCGTTAGTCCCGGCTGTGTTTGCCGTCGTTAATACCCATCAATCTGCTTTGGGCCCGCGTTGTGGGTCATGGCCCATTCTCCATATCCATCCATAAGGAAGGTCTTTACCCCATCAGTTATTACTTACGGGACTTATAATGGCTGATAATGATTAAAATTCTATTGTTTTTAATCTACCATCTTCAAAAATTTACAACTCGTAAATTGTATTTTACAACTAAAAATATGTAAATACAAATATGTAAATTGTAATCTACAGGCGTTTTCTACAATTGTAGACGTTGGTTAAACAGCATTAGACTTTACAAATATGTAAGATTTTTAGTTGTAGAATTCTTACATATTTGTAATGTTGGTTAAACAGCACTTGTATTACAAGTCTACAAATTTGTAGCTTTTTTACATAATTGTAGACTTGTCAAAATGGTTAAACAGGGCCCAGCCGAATAAGTAAAGAAATTAAATTGTTATTCACATAAAAATGCTTCTAGCCACTAGAAGTGAAAGAATTGTATTATTATTGAAGTTTTCCATGACTTTCTATTTAGTTAAAACAGCAGTAGGTACTTACCTAGTACTCATAAAATATTTTTAAATAAATATTTTTATTAAAAAAAAACAGAGTAGCTAGTGGCGCAGTGGTAAACGCATTCGGCCTACAATCGTTGCAGTTAAGCAACTTTCGCTGTGGTTGGTCACAGGATGGGTGACCAAAATTTTATTATCTCCGTCGTTAATACCCATCAATCCGCTTTGGGCCTGCATGGTGGGGCATGGCCCATTCTCCATATTCATCCATAAGGAAGGTCTTTACCCCATCAGTTATTACTTACGGGACTTATAATGGCTGATGATGATTAAAATTCTATTGTTTTAATCTACCATCTTCAAAAATTTACAACTTGTTAATTGTATTTTACAACTAAAAATATGTAAATACAAATATGTAAATTGTATTTTAAACTTTCATGGTCAATTTCACTATAACTATTGTAAAAAAAATCGGGAAAATGTTTGGATGTTTGGATGTTTCGATGTTTGGATGTTTGTATGTTGAAAAATGGAAAATGAAGTATTTAGAAAAAATCGACCCGTCTCTCAAGTGAGACGGGTCGATTTTTTCTAAATACTTCATTTTCCATTTTTCAGTTATAAAAATTGCATTGTGAATGCAAAAAACTAAAAATTAAAATAAGTTGTTTGTATGTTTGTTACTCAATCACGCCAAAACGGCTGAACGGATTTGGATGAAATTTGGGACACAGATACTTTGTAGCCTAGGGATAACATAGGCTACTTTTTATCCCGAAATAACATGACATTCCCGCGGGATAACGTCGTGTAGTGCACGCGGGCGGAAAGCTATATTAATATTATAAATGTGAAAGTTTAGATGTTTGGATGTTTGTTACTCAATCACGCCAAAACGACTGAACGGATTTGGCTGCATTTTGGGACACAGATACTTTGTAGCCTGGAGAGGAACATAGGCTACTTTTTATCCCGAAAAAGCATGAGATTCCCGCGGGATAACGTCGTGTAGTCCACGCGGGCGAAGCCGCGGGCGGAAAGCTAGTAATTAATATGATCATTCTAAAATAAAAAAAATAAAAAAAAACACTAATAATGCATGGTAATTATTTAAAAGAACCAATAATTGCCGAGACAACGAAAGTAATTTCAAATATTCGGTAAATGTAGTTGTTTTTAAAAAACAAGCTGTTGTACAAGAATGTATAACACAATTCCTAATCTTTGTGTTGCCACATGCTTTAAATACAAATTTAGGGTAATTTTATGATTTTAGAGAAGGCCCAAAATGCTCATCACTCAAATATTCGTCTTTGGCGACATTTAGACGACGCCGCATAAAAAGGCGAACTCACTTCACATCACAAGAATCAGCGATGTTCGCATATATAATAGAACTTCCGACTAACATCTGGCGGACCGTGGTTCTCGGGCTAACAATACCTAGCAGCACGGAAGGAAGATACATCATCAACCTTCCTTAACCGTTGCCCCATTTGTACAGTGGTAGGTAACTCCTACGGAATACAAGAAGCACCTACGAAACCAGCGCCATCACCTTGTACACCAGGGCCTTCACATGCTCCTCCAGCGCAGCCATCACTCCTTCCTTCCCCTATCCAGCAACCTTCAGCAGTCACACAGCAAGCCAGCACACCCCACCACAACGTTTCTACGCAGCATCGAACGACGCTTCCTGGACCTTCGGCAGCACCCGACGGTATCATACCGACCTGGCAACCTAGCAGCCCACGTCTCTGGAGCATCACTGGGCTCTCTCTCACTTTAGCGAGGCAGCTCTGCGCACCAGCAGCTCGGACCCACCGTCACAACGCACATTCCATCCTGACTCACCGTGAACAGGAGCAGCGACCAGCAGCCACCCTATACCGTAGACGACGTCTCGACGCTCCACAGACTAAGGCATCCTAAAGCATTCTCTCTGGCACTTGCAAGCTTTCACGCACTGGCTGCTGAGCTACCAATGGATCGACTTCCGGTCTAAGGGGGAGTGATGTGGTGCGCATAGCCAAATCGGCTGCCCAAATTCAAAACCTAGTAACAGGGTGATTTGAAAAAAATAACGTATTTGTAATTTTTCGACTTACCTACTAGACAGTGGTATTCCAGTTACGGCACCAATTTGAACCGCACTATTTGAATGGCACCAAAAGCATTCCCGTTACGGCACCAATGGTTTAAAGTAGAGGGTTTCACTAAAAAACATCGATAAATCAGTTCAGTTCTTTATTATTTTTGAAGACATTTTAAATGCTTTTGGTGTCGTTCAAGTGGTGCGGTTCAAATTGGTGCCGTAACTGGAATACCTCACTACAGTATCAACACAATTTGGACCTTAAAACACACAGTTTTATACGTAATAAAAAAAATCAATTTAGAAAGTCTAAGCAATTTGGCATGATTACGAAAATTTCTTAGAAGTAGGTACTCATTCTAAACGTAGTATGTCAGAATACAAATTTAAAACCCTAGCAGCTCAAGCGACTTACTAAGTTATGAATTCGAAAATACCTACTTGCTATTTTTTTAATTTGGCGCCAATTGTAAAATCAATGAAATTTCTTTTAGTAAGTCCGAACAAATGCAGGTAAGAAATAACTTATTCATTATAGTTACAAAAATGTAAAATAAACGTGACATAACCTCAAAATAGAATTGTCGTTGCATTATCTTCATAATAAAGCTAACAAAACTAGTATGTTGTGCTGGCTTTCGTGTAATGAATGTGCAAATGTGCAGATTTTTCTTATTTTAAGGGTATGTTTTGCTAATTATGCACTGAAATGTTAAGGTTAGGTACAACTTATTTAATACTTGGCTATTGATTGATTGAGAAACGAAATGAAACTACAAAACTCAGCGGATGCCCTTCGTTATCGACAGCTAAATAGGCAGATCTCCAAGTCCATGACAAGCGACCTTCGCCAATTTAATACCGAGCGTGTTAAAGAGGCCATTGAGCGGAACAAAGGCTCCAAAGTGTTCGCTAGGGATCTGCCTATAGGGCAAAGTCAACTGACGAGGCTGCGAACTGAGGACGGTAGTATCATTTCATTAACACCTGAAATCCTGAGGGAGATTGAGAATTTCTATGGACAGTTGTACTCCACGCAAACACCTGTTGAAAGTAAGGCTACAGAACCTAGAGCCAAGATTACCCGACACTATACCGAAGATATCCAGGACGTCAGCCTATACGAGATTAAAATGGCACTCAAGCAGCTCAAAAACAACAAGGCGGCGGGTGATGACGGAATCACAACAGAACTTCTGAGAGCGGGCGGTAAGCCGATACTTAAGGTCCTCCAGAAGCTTTTCAACTCTGCCATCCTCGAGGGCAAAACGCCAAAGGCATGGGGTAGAAGTGATGTGATGCTGTTCTTCAAGAAGGGTGATAAGACTCTCTTAAAGAACTACCAACGCTTCTCGCTTCTGAGCCATATCTACAAGCTGTTTTCAAGAGTCATTACGAATCGTCTCGCTCGCAGGTTTGACGACATCCAACCTCCCGAGCAAGGTTCCGAAAAGGCTATAGTACAATAGACCACATTCATACGCTGCGGTAAGTTATACAGAAGACCGAAGAATATAACTTGCCACTATGCTTGGCGTTCGTGGACTATGAGAAAGCCTTTGATTCGATCGAGACCTGGGCCAGTGCTGCAGTCTCTCCAGAGGTGCCCAATAGACTACAGGTACATCGAGGTGCTGTGGTACTTATACCAAAACGCCACCATGTCGGTCCGATTACAGAACCAGAGCTCTAATCCTATCCAACTACAGCGAGGTGTGAGACAGGGAGACGTCATTTCTCCGAAACTGTTCACAGCTGCGTTGGAGGATATTTTTAACCTACTGGACTGGAAAGGATTCGGCATCAACATCAATGGCGTGTACCTAACACACCTGCGGTTTGCCGATGATGTAGTTCTCATGGCTGAGACCTTGGAAGACCTGAACACAATGCTCGAAGATCTCAGCAATGCTTCCCAAAGAGTGGGTCTGAAGATGAACATGGATAAGACGAAAATCATGTCCAATGCCCATGTTGCATCCGCTCCAGTTAATGTTGGGAACATTACACTCGAAGTTGTGGACCACTATGTCTACCTGGGACAGACAATCCAATTAGGTAAGTCCAACTTCGAGAAAGAGATCTCTCGTCGAATCCAGCTCGGATGGGCAGCGTTTGGGAAGCTCCAGCATATATTCGCGTCCGAAATACCTCAATGTCTCAAGACGAAAGTCTTTGACCAGAGTGTGTTGCCAGTTATGACTTATGGAAGCGAGCCGTGGTCTTTTACTATGGGTCTCATAAGAAGGCTCAAGGTCACCCAGCGAGCAATGGAGAGAGCGATGCTTGGTATTTCCCTGCTCGATCGAATCAGAAATGATGAGATCCGCAGGAGAACTAAAACGACCGACATCGCTCGAAGGATTGCTCAGTTGAAGTGGCAGTGGGCGGGACACATAGCGCGGAGAACCGATGGCCGTTGGGGCGGAAAGGTTCTCGAATGGCGACCGCGAACCGGACGACGTTCCGTGGGCAGGCCCCCTACAAGGTGGACCGAACGATCTGGTCAAGGTCGCGGGAAGCCGCTGGTTGCGGGCAGCGTAGGATCGATCGTTGTGGAGATCCTTGGGGGAGGCCTATGCCCAGCAGTGGGCGTCGTACGGCTGCAATGATGATGATGATTGATTATGTTGTTGTAAAATATTAATATGAATAAGGCAGACTTACTAAGATTTGATTTTGTTTTTACAGTAATATTTGGGTAAATTCACAAATGAAAATAAAGTAGGTATGAGCGATTCAAGTGTAACCATACTCCATAACGATTACGATTGTTACAAAATAAAATGTCAACAATATAGCACAACTTTTCGCCAAACATACAAATCGCTATCTTTTCTGGTTTCTTCACCACAGTGGCCGACCCGTTTTTTGGCTCTCTTTTTTGTTGGAACGAGTAACTATGTTTTGATTTGATTTTAAGCAGCCGAAATATTTTAATTGTAAAGTGATATACGTTTTTGGTTCGGGCCAGCCAGCCAGCTGAGCCAGCAGCTAGTAGTAGCGTGTATACCGTTTACGTTAGGTACGGTAATCGCAATTTTTTATGCTTTATATTTCGTGCGAAAAATTGACCTAAAAATAAAAATCCTTGTACCTACTAGGTAGGTACGCCGTAGGCTGCCCGCACATAATCGACAATCGGTGGTCAATTGTTTTGTCAACCAAAATGAAATATACTGGCAAAGAATACTTTTAGTACCTATAAAGTCCGCCTTGTATATTACATAATGTATTTTGTATAAAAGTTTAATAAAAAAAATAAAAAATATACACCCCCTTATTGCAAAACGTGGTTTAAAACTGATGCTAAGTCTGTCTTTCATTTGAAAAATGAAAGACCGAATTTCTCCACCAGCACTAGTTTTGAACCAGGACTATTTTAGTTCACGTTTTGGAAAAAGGGCGACAGAGGTTAAAATTGCTATGCCTACAAAATTCAAAAACCCTTCTTAAAAAACCATCGGTACTTATATCAAAAACAGATGGTCAATTCAGGCCTAGAGTCTTGTGCAGAGACCGCTGTGAAACTTAATTATAAGGTTCCTTAATTACATGAGCTATCTCCTTTCTTTTTTGCTCGATAGTTTTTTTTTAAACAGTTGGTCTAAGATAAACCCTTGTTTTTATATTTTAACGTAAAAAGCTTTAATTATAGGGTAAAAGTATCTTCGACATGGCAACTTCGTAGTAATCTGATGCCTATATAACACCTCAACCCGATCTATGATCGTATATCGTGTTCACCGATTGTGTTTAAGATGTTAATCACAACAGAGTGCATAGTAGTATGGTAAGTTGAAAATATTATCTCGTTTAGATAGAGAGTTTTTTGTAAACCTTGTTTTTCTAACCATCTGTCACTTATCCGATGCAGCGTTTAGTGTAAATATGGAATCGTTGGTTCTTGCCATAAAGTTAATATACCTTTCCGATCAGGTACTTATATTAACTTTATGGTTCTTGCACAGCTTTGATTTCTGATCAGGGGTGCGATTCTCTAACGAAGTTTCACCGTCACATCGTCGTTCACTTCGATTCTTTATGTCAAAATTCATAATAAACAAGTGAAAGTCAAACGAAAATGAACGTCGAGTTTGTTGATTGAATCTTAGAGAATCGCACAACTGTTTTACGCGCACCACAAGAAAGTTGACAACTTTTTTCTCGTTGTAATAATGACTTTGCCCTGTTTGTATTAGAGCAAGAGGCCACGACGGCCAGACCTTCGTTATTTTATAAAAGCTGAAAGTGCATGCCCCCTATATAGTCCCACAATCCTGTTTGTTCCGGTGACATCTGTGACAGAGGAGCCACTTGCAATACGAAATTAGCTGTCAAAATAGACTGTCGTATGAAAACTGTTTTAGCTCCAAAGATTATCACCGGAACAGAAAACGTTGTCGCACTGTACAGGTAAGAACGACCAGCGACTATAGAGTTGGGGTTGTAGTTACTTCGGCAGGTAACAGTTAGTAAAGGTGTATAAAATAGTACCTAAAATTCGTTAAATTATAAAGCTAAATTTTTATATATTTTCTTCGGGATAACTCTAGAAATCTCGTCATCCATTGCCGGACACTTATGACAGTTGCAACCCCTGCCAGACACTCCTAAACTTTAATAAATTATACTTTCGTTATAGTATAAAAGCTAAATTTTACATAATGTTACTTGAGGACCTCAATAGCCAGACAGTTTTATTGGTTTATACGTCTTGCCAGACACATTGAAAGTCCGCTTTAGGTGCGAGCGCGAGGCAACAACTGTTCAAGCGGGTGCGAGTGAGATAGGGCGCTTAGAGCGAGCGCATTTATAGTCAAGACAGCCTATTGCTTTACAAAGAACCAGAACCTTTCTGTGGTATCTCAAAGAACCAGGCCAATCTTTGATGCAACTTCTAAAAGGCAACCTATTTGGCGACACGCCAAATCCCTTATTTCTATAACTCGCAAAGCCCAACTGCCAAACTCCTGGATATCACCAGGACGAACATCTGTGCGATAGTCCGCGCCTTAACCGGCCTCATCTGTCATTTAGTGATATATTAAACAATGTGTCGAGCAAGATGTAAAAAACCATTAAAACTGTCCGGCTATTTGAGATAACGTTTTTTATAGGGCCCCAACTAACATAAATAAAATTTAGCTTTTATACTATAACGAAAGTATAATTTATTAAAGTTTAGGACTGTCTGGCAGGGGGTAGCAACTGTCATAAGTGTCCGGCAATGGGTGACGAGATTTCTAGAGTTATCCAGAAGAAAATATAAAAAATTGAGTATTATACTTTAACGAATTTTAGGTACTATTTTAAACACTTTTACTACCTGTTACCTGCCAAAGTAACCACAACCCAAACTCTATAGTCGCTGGTCGTTCTTACCTGTATAGGGGGCATGCACAGAAAAACTTTCAGCTTTTATAAAATAACGAAGGTCTGGCCGTCGTGGGCTCTTAGGCTATATAACATCATTACCCACCATAGAGTATGTCCCACACAAGAACAACTCGCCTGCAGTCCTCAATCGACCATGCCGTGTGCTGTTTTCTTTTTGTATGTAAATACACAAACAAACTAAAAATTTGGGCGCCATCTTAGATTTTTTTACCATTTTGACATTGCGTTGCTATTTTCTTGTCAAAATAATAACATAAACCGAGTTTCATCAAAATCAGCCCACAATCAAAAAGTTGGCCGCCATCTTGGATTTTTAATAAAGATTGGTTAAAATCAAAATATATTTCTCAAAATGGAAAATAAAGTACTTATTTAGAAAAAATCGACCCGTCTCACAACTAGCTCCGATATTTAATAAAATTAATATTTCTCAAATTTTAAGAAGCGCCATCTTTCGAGAGTTAATGAAAAGGCGTAGCCAAACAGGGCATAGATTGTACGAAATCTCAATTATCACTACATAGTATAAAACAAAGTCGCTTTCTCTGTCCCTATGTCCCTTTGTATGCTTAAATCTTTGAAACTACGCAACGGATTTTGATGCGATTTTTTTTAATAGATAGAGTGATTTAAGAGGAAGGTTTATATGTACTTTTTATCCCGAAATTCCCACGGGAACGGGAACCACGCGAGTGAAACCGCGGGCGGCCGCTAGTTATTTATAAAAGTATGTTGAGAAAACGTAATACCAAATGAAAATTTAACAAAAACATATTAAAATGTCATATGTCAAACGTCATAAACGTCATATCATAATCCTTATAATACTCTGAGTACTGAATCCTATGGAGATGGCATACCTACGAAAAATTGAAGCATAAACACACACACAAGCACACATACCGAGAAACCAAAATGGCGCCTTTTCGTAGTGCTGCCCTATTTGTACATCGATATATTTATTGATGAAGTTATAGATCAAGTATTTTTGTGACTACCTACCTATATTACCCTATATTTTATAAAAGCAGTTTCGTAATCACCTCGATAATTTAAAACGGAATTATAGTGAATAATTATATGCCTAGTTTTTATGAAAAATAAAACTAATAATTAATAATGTGCTTAAATTATACCTACATTTGCACATAATTAAGTTCTTTATGACAATGACACAATGTGTATGTGTTTGTGCATGTACACTCGAGGACAAATTCGGTGAACCACATCTTACTTCTTTTCACGTGGCCGGCCGGTGCCTCGCCATTCACGCGCAGACCCTTTTACTATTTTTTTTATGTATTAAACTAGGGTAGGTACAATGCATAAGCAATTACGGATAGAGACTGCAACTGAACGGTGAGACGCCAGCCACACGAAAAGAAGTAAGATGTGGTTCACCGAATTTGTCTCCGACTGTACGCACACAATCATTGGCCCGACCGCGCGCGTGAGACGCAACAACTGTAAAGCCCCCAGTACAGGATGGCCGATCATGTTGGCCGACCATGATGGGCCATCGTGTACAGGGCCGGTTTGCGTGTGATTGCCGTCTGCGAGCAACGCAAACCGGCCCTGTACACGATGGCCAACATGGTCGGCCAACTTGATCGGCCATCCTGTACTGGGGGCTTAAAGCCCCCGGTGTGGGAGTTTGCGTGTGATTGCCGCCTGCGAGCAACGCAAACCGCCCCTGTACATGATGGCCCATCATGGTCGACGAACATGAGTAGCCATCCTGTACTGGGGGCTTCAAGGCGAGAAGAGCCGCCAAGTGCTTCCTCATCTATAGTTATATCGTAAACAGGAAAGATTTGATTGGTTGTTGTTTGAATTTAATAGGTTCCAAAACTACTAGACTAATTTAGAAATTTCTTTGACCATTAGAAAGCTACATTCTTTCCGAGTGACATAAGCTATATTTTATCGTGATATTCCCATGGGAACGAGTACCATGCGGGTAAAACCGCGAGGATCCGCATGTTATTATTAAATTTATTGCTTGTTAAGTACATAATGTATCAAAAATTCAAACGCAGATACAGATTAAAAATAAGGTCCTGTAGTTTATTTACAAACTAACCTTAGTAAAATATAGTTCCTGTTGCAGTAGTAGTAGATAAAAAACCAACCTACTATATTTTACTGAGGTTATAGTTTGTAAATAAACTACACGACCTTAGCTTCAATCTGTACGATTGTAGATACATTAATACTTAGCGAGCAATAAATTTGATTGAGGGCGCCCCACTTGTCGGCTCTACTCGCCTTTACTTAGAAACTGCAATTTTATGATCAAATTTTTTATGTTTTCCGAGTCACACGTCTATACACATGCGAGACCTCCATAGAATTCCAGATCAAAGGTCGCGAGAACCAGTTTAAGTAAAAAAAGGTAATGAAATAAAACAAAAAGCTCCATATTGTAAAAACCTATTATGTTTATACAACAAGGATTGTTTTTTTTTACATTACAATATAAATCACAAAGGAGAATGCCTACTAGGTACCTACCTACCATAGAAAAAAAGAAATGTCTCAAAAAAAAAACATACATTATTAAGTAATAAAATAATAAACAGTTTTAATCGAGATCTTTACTGGCAAGCATATTTTTTATATATTTAGAATATAGCGAAGCGACATCTAGTGGTAAAAAATATACTTACTTTTAATGTGCTAGAATGAATGTAAGTTCGACAACAACTTTACAGCAAAATGACATTAAAAAAACACGTTATATATAAGTATCCAGTTTTTGGCAACCGGAACAGAAAAAGTTGTCGCAATATTTCATTTAATTTCGATTTTGCCCGTGGCCAAAACTTAAACTGTCGTTGGCGTTTGAAACTGTTCTTCAAAATGAAAAGAGCACATAAAAATAGTTTTCGTACGAGTCTTTAAATTTTCCTTTCGCATTGTTCCAGCCATATTTTTCTTTTTTTGTTATTTTTAGGCAACCTAAAACAAGAAAAACAGTTTAAAATTAATACACTCAATTTACACTTGAAATTTGAAAACATCGATAATTCGATAAGAAAAATGCTATAAGGGCAACTCTAGCGCAAAACAAACAGATTTATATTTTCTTGAAATACACCAACAAAACTCACCAAAATAAGTATAAAGCTACATTTGGTATGAATTCTAAGTAAACTATTCACAGGAAAACCAAAACACAAGGCATTTATTGTATTGTTTTGGTGTTTTTGCAAAATAAATAGTACGTACCGGTGTAATGTAATGTTTGAACGATTTTCACTTTTTTTGATGCCACAAACTACCACACTGCAATTAGACATGTTTCTTGTTGCTTTCTCTCACTTATTAATACCTTTTATTCACATGAAAGTCTCAAATTAAAAGACTTTTATCACAAAACACTGCAAATACAACTCGCGTTGACAGCTCACATACCGAGAAACCTAAATGGCGACCGGCTTCAATCATGCATTACGATGACGTCACGTTTCAATGTTGCCAAAAAATAGGTCGAATAAATATATTGCTGTCTCTTTTTACATGAAGTATTGGAGGTAAGATAGAACGAGATGGCTACAGGTTTATGAGTACAATGTCGATTTAGCTCATATTTGTATAACCGATAGTTCATATAGATCAATATGCCATCTCCATAGGATTCAGTACTCAGAGTTATAATATAAGCATGGAGGTAGACTACATACTGAGGTAACTGGAGAGTGCAGTACTAACACTTTTTTGTGACCACAAATTACACAGTGGCTGTCTTCCGTATCACCTACATTTAAAAAAAATACGTATGATCATATGAGACAACTGACAGCCACTACATACTAAATGTCAAATTTGCTGGTGTTCACTTTTTTATTCAGGGTGAGAACTCCAGTTACCTCAGTATTAAGTCTAGCTCCATGAATATAAGGATCACAGTCTGTCCGAAGTCTACCCATACGGTGAGGACTTAAAAAACAAATGAAATATTAGAAAAATATTTGTAGATTAGAAATACTTGCTTTTCCAAATATCCGCAAGTAATCATTACTTCTAGAGTACTATAGCAAAAACTTAAACAATGGTCGTAACTGGCAATCACTGATCTAATATGAACCGAAAAATTTAACATCGGACTAGAAAAAAACATTTTTTCATCTCAAAACTTTGTTTGTGCTGCGAACTGTCAACCGAAGGAAGCAATAGAAAGATCGTAAGATTACCAACATAACACAAAGACAACCACTCCTCTATGTTCAAATAGGCGGCAAATTTAAGCAAAGAGCATCTAATCACTACGTTTACGTGTAGGTACATTGTCTCCCCGTGTCCGGGGCTCCTTAGTACAATAATAAAATAATAAAATAAAGTTTATTTTAAATCATGACATGTAGGTATACAAAAACAGTTTTGCGTTAATAACCGTTGTAGTCATAAGACTGAGTGACAGTTATTAGCGCCCACCTCAAATTAGACAGGCGTTACAGACATGATTTAAAAGTAAGTAAAAGTAACAAGTTTCGTGAGTATTTAGATCATAAATAAAATATTGTTAATGTTGGCATTGAAATACTAAAACGCATTCAAGACTGTAAATTTGATATGCCATGTGAGTGTTTTCCTTAAGATTATAAAAAAAACTGTATGTTAGGTTCAGAATAACTTACCACACAATTAAAATACATAATAAATTATTAAAATAAAACTTATAAAAAGAAACTTCCTAGAGTACCTACTTATTGATTGATTTATTGATTTATTGATTGATTTATTTATTACAGTATTCTTACAAGCTAACAGATGTCGCCATCCAAAGCGCTTTTAAGTTTAGATGTTACATGTTACACAATGTTAAATCCGAACAAAATAACAAAAATAATTGTCAAGAAACTTACTAACTAATAATATTACTATAGTTTGGATGTCATAAAATAAATGTCAAATTAATAATTTCAGTCAGAATATTAAATAAATTGATAACACAGTTAATTTAACTTAGGTAACAGCTAAAGGTGGCTAAAGCATGTCATTCAAAGCCCATTGAAATATGTTACAAAGCTTCTGCAGACTGTCAGCGAACAGGTCAATGTCATTGTGCTGAACAAGAATGTCACCGATCATGCGCAGTGCCCGATTGGTTGGTGCATGTCTACCACGCTCCGTCCGCGCGGCCGGCAGCGCTAGCAGGCGAGGGCGGCGACGCGGCGCCACTAGCCCAGCCTCATCCCATGTAATGTTAGGTACTAAAATCCGGAATCTCTCAACTATTTGTGGACTGTCGATACCCTGATGCAGAATTGACAGATAATGCGATATTAGAAACATATTTCGCCTTAGTTCTAACGTCTCCATATCGACCATACCGGTCACGAAAAGAGAGGGATATAAATAAGGATAGTATCCATAAAGTTTTCTGTATAACCATCGTGCGAAGTTTCGTTGTATTTTTTCAACCATAAGAGTGTATTTTTCCTCATATGGTTGCCAAACAATTGCGCCATATTCGACTTTACTGCGAACGAATGCATAATACAGAACTTTCGCCACCGCCGCATTGTCGAACTGAGACGCAGTTCGCAAAACAAATCCTAGCAACTTGCTGGCTGCTTTGCAAACACTAATTATATGAAGATGAAAATCTAATTTTGAGTCTAATGTCAAACCTAAATCTTTAATGTCACTTACTCTTGCCAATGGCGCGTCAGATAAATCATAATTATATATTAAAGGGCGTTTTTTTCGCGTAAAAGTTATGACCTTGCACTTTTCGATATTTAATGGAAGGTGATTGTCTAGGCTCCACTGAAGCACTGCGTCGATATCCTTCTGCAGCAGAGCTGCATCAGCTTCGCTGTTTATGCCTAAACATAACTTTACATCATCAGCAAATAAAAAACATTCCGAAGCTGAAACTACTTGCGGTAAGTCATTGATAAATATCAAGAAAAGCGTAGGGCCCAATGTACTACCTTGACTTACTCCTGATCTAGTAAAGTATTCGTCGGAAATATAATTATTTATACGGGTATATTGACTACGATCACTGAGGTACGATGAAAAAAATTTAAGAAGTGCCGGTGTAAATCCAATTATTGATAATTTTTGTAGTAGTTTGTCGTTATCGACCATATCGAAAGCCTTTTTAAAATCAAAATAGGCCGCGTCAACCTGTTTACCAATATCCATTTGGGAGTGGGCATAGTCTACATGCGCAACTAGATTGGTTGTGGTAGAACGAGATCGCCGAAATCCATGTTGCCCTTGGTGCAATAGATGGCCAAGTTGGTTACTAATATAGGCGTTTAAAATTGCCTCAAACATTTTGGCAAAGACTGACAGGACCGCGATAGGTCTATGAGATGAAACGTCTTTATCGCCTGCACTTTTGGGAATGGGAGTAACACTTGATATTTTCCAGCTTGTAGGATATTTCGATTGCGCCAGAGATAAATTAAAAATATGTAGGAGAGGCGTGAGTAAAGCTGTAATGCAATCCTTTGCCAAAAACACTGGGATGCCATCAGGTCCACCGGAGGTTCGCGACTTAGGGCGCCTTGCAGCCCATTTCAAATCTTTCACAACTAATTCCCCTATAGAAATCAACGTTGCGTCTTGGAAATCGTGCGAAGCTTTGGCAGCCTCTATAGGATCCAGCATCGGTTTGCCATTATGGAACACGGACGCAAAATATTTGGCAAAGGCATCAGCCGCTGCCTGTTCTTTTACTTCATTATTATCAGCTGTGTAGCTATTATCTGTGACACGCCTCCTCTCTGTTCTTTTATCGTGAACGAATTTCCAGAACTGCGTTGGATCATCAATTAATTTGCTTTGTATAGAATTAATGTATAGCCGATATGCCTTATCTATTAGTTTTTTCACTAATTCTCTATAGTACATAAACATTTCTTTATTAAATTCCTTACCTTCTTGCTTAAATCTCTTTAGGTGAAAGTATTTATTCTCAATATTTTTTATTATATTGGCAGTGTACCATGTAGGGTAGACATACCCGTGACCACGCTTAGTCATACTTTTAACAGCTACAAAGAGTCTTATACAGTAATTTAGTTTATCGTAGAATAACCGAACTACAGAGTCTACATCAGCTGAAGCAAGCATGTCAGACCAGTCTATATCTAACAATGCTGCATACAATCCCTGAAAGTTTGCCTTGCGCCAATTCCAATCAGGATGGAATTCCTGACTAGAAGCGAGTGGCTGGGATAGCGATGGGTTTTGACTAGGGCATGTAATATCGGAAGGTTTTCAATTCCGATATTGATTTTCGATATTAGGTCTCAATATCGGAATTCCGATATTAATATCGGAATCGCACAAATTCGTAAAAAATTACGCATTTTTTAAAAAAATGCATAAATATTGCATATTTTCTTTATAAATTGCTCGAATATGATGATGGATTGTGTACAATAAAACCAATCTTTTATGCGAATAACTAACTACGCCACAGTACCTATGTATCGTCTGGCGTTGCGATGCATAGGTATTGTGACGTAGCGTAGTATGACGCTAGAATTTCAGACGAGATACCTTTTTCACTATTTTGTTTATCACCAGATAACGATCGCGCTCGGCGGCTAGTACATCAGTGTATTTTTCAGGCGAGCGATGTTGGTTTGGAACATCAAATTTTAAATATACATTATTAAGATTTTGAATCATTTTTATACATTCACAATGCAATTCTATGAGTATAGCAAAAATGTTGATAAAAAAGAAGCCACCAGCCCAGCAAGTAATCCGCTTGAAAGCTACTTGCAGGGTTGGTAGTTTTTTTTCTATCAAGAATTTTCCTAAACCTTGTATTTTTTTATTACTGAAATCAGCAAATCGCGAAAGAATTTGAATAGTTCAATATAGTACCCACACTACATGTTGTACTTATCACAACCACCTAGCAGTTGAACTGCACGATGCTGTTCAACTAACAGCCTGAAAGATAATCAGCCATCAATCAAACAGTGGGCATACGGCTTGGAGCTATGACTTTTGGCTACTTGCCTTGTTAATCACTGTTGGTGGCCAAGCTTACATTTTCTTTTGAAAAATGGTCTTCTGGTCTGGCGCTTCGCCTGCCGCTACCGTGGCACGCTCGCTTTACACACACGGCTCGCGCTTTCTTTGTCACAGTATGAACGCTTCGCTTTAAATATTTTTTTTTTATTCCTGCACCCTCTTGCTAACTGCAGCCCAACTTTAATAAATAATAAATAAATAATTTCTTACAATCACACCAATTATCTAAGCCCATGTAAATTTTGTTTAGAAACTGTGTCATGGGAAGCTTGATAACGGATAAATATATACATAAATACTTTTTGTTTGTAAAAACATACTTAATATACATAGAAAACTGAGTGTAAACCAAGACAAATAGACATGTTCATGCACACAAATACGCGAATCGAACCCGAGACCTCTGGCGCAGAAGGCAGGTATCCTACCCCTGCACCAAATCGGTTGTCAAATCGTCAAACTTTTACACTGTATTTAATGCTTTTTTCTTATTTTCGTCATTGGTGACAAAACTTAGGCCTTCACATAGTTGGCTATCTAAAGGCCTAATTACCTATGAACCAGTCACGTAGCTGCTGAATAGCATCAATTTCATTTCAGTTAATTTAATCATTTGGCTGCGATGTACACACAGGTAAACAGTGAACGAGGCAGACAACGCTATCATAGTTCTTGTATAGCATAACATGTTTAGAGATCCAAAGCGGGCTGCTAACAGGAACATGGTCAGTTCAGCTATCGCGTTTGGCGCTACGCAATACAAACAAGGTTTAAAACCTATACTGTAGCTCCGTGTGTTGTTTTACGACGAACTGGTTTTTATAAAAAGTCAAATAAAAATATTTGTCCGATTCCGATATTACGATATTGGATGGCTCAATATCGGAATTGTAATATCGGATCTCAGGGTCCGAGATTCCGATATTACGATATCACGAGATTCCGAGATCCATGCCCTAGTTTTGACTGCGTAACTCGCTACGTGGGAGTCTGACTAACACCTCTAATGCGGGGTGATACTTATCTATCTGCACCAGGGGATCGACACTAAGGTCCGGTTGCTCGTACATTTAACTTTTGTCAAAATTGACAAAAGTTAAATTTTAACTGTTGTCAATTTTGACATCGGTAAAAGAAAAATACGTTGATTATCTCAGGGTTAAAAGTGTTGTCTGTACTATTTTATTTACCTTCCCTTAATTACTAATGTCAAAATTTAAACCACCCCCATCCTATCGGTTATTTTGACCGCCGTTAAATCTGTAATTTGACTGCTCGTTAAAGTAACCGCTGCTTCAACAACGCTTTTTAAATTTGACCGCCGGTTAATTTTACTTTAACCATAATTTAACCCTATAGTTAACGTAACTAAGCTTCGAGCAACCGGACCTAAGAGATACTGATAACTGATCGGTTTCAAAATTACTCAGCACAAGATCCAACATGCTTCCATGATCATTTAAGATATTATTATACTGGTAAAGTGAACAAAACTCGCAAAAGAAATCTAAATGATTTTTCACATTAACACTACAAGAATTTAAATTAAAATCACCTAATATTAGAACATTCATGTCAGGGTGAGAACAGATTACATTTTCCATACATGTCAAGATATTAATATATTGCTCATCATTATATTTTGGAGGCAAATAAACAACACAACAGAGAATTTTAATATTTTTACATGTCAGAATGGCAAAAATTATTTCTTTGTCATCGGTCATATTATCAATATTTTTAACTAAACTAACCTTATAACAATCACGAACAGCAAGTAGTACACCACCCCAACCCACATCACCTATTCTATCTTTCCGCATCACCTGATATTTAGGGGGGAAAAGTTCACCATCGGATACAGAGCTATTAAGAAAAGTCTCTGTTAATGCTATAACGTCATGTCCAAATTGTGTAACATTATTAATAAACGTATGAGTTTTTGAGCGTAATCCGCGAACATTCTGATACATTATGTTCAGTTTACGGGTTCTTAGACACTGCGCTTTCGGCTTTGGCTTTGACTCGAAAGTTCTGGCGCCAAGGCTTTATTCATATATCTTCGGCCCAATTTTCAGGTAACATAACAGTGTCCACAAACTTCGACGGCACCCCAAGCTTGAAAGATGAATAGTGTCCACGAGATTTCAGTTCCTCTACAGTAAGTACGTCACTGGCACATATGGTTCTAAGATGGTTACGGACTTGCTCGGTCGTAGTGCCTTCCTGCACGTAGAAGAGGTGTAGATATCGCCAGCGCTCCGAAGCTCGCAGTGATGTAGACCCAGACTGCGCGGTACCCCTAAGGAGCCCAGGTAGTGAGGCTCGTGTCGTTTTCCGCCCTACCTCTTCCCAGTCACCTTCTTTAGTATGTTCATCGTCTAGGATTAGGCTAGGAATAGATGAAGATGGTTCTCCCTCTAACTGCTGTGGTTGCTCAGTTCTTTTAGCATTTCGGGTTGCTGTTACGGGCACACTATCAGACTTTTCTTTGATTACTGCAGGTTTGACTTTAGTTGGAGTTTTCCGTTTTAAATTTTTATTGTCAGTAATTGGAGCCGAAATGGTAATATTCTCCTTAGGCTGCATAGGTTTCTTGGCCATATCGGCTACGTGCTGAAATTGCTGTTCTAACTCCTCGATCTTTCCAGCGATGGTATTAATTTTGTCAAAATAAACTGCTTTAAATTGAAGAAATTGCTCAAGTATCAAATTATTGATTCTGCTAATAAGGTGCTCTTCAAAATCAGATTGCATTTTTTTCATTTCCATTAAGAAAGAGTCTTTCATATCCAGTAGGGTTTTATGGGTGATATTTTGACCAGTGGCTTGAGGCAGGCGCGTACCGGTGCGCATCGTAACATAGTCAGGACTACTCATTGAAATATCGGGACAATCACTGTTAATACTAGTGTCGTGTCCCTGGCGCACAGGGGTATGGGAATTATCACCCTTAGGTAGCTTACTGCGACATTCAACGCAAACCCAGCAGAAAGCTTTAAGTACGTATCTGCGTTAAAATTAGCACAAAGAATATCGTAAATCTGCTTACATTTCATGCATCTCATAAAGGCACCATCTTCTTTGACAACGGCGTTACATCCGGCACACGAAGCTTTCCGCGGTGACATCTTTACTCTGCGGTCGACAGTACTTCTAGCCGCGCGCTGTGTTGTGTAGTGAGTGAGTCACCGCAGCGGGCGATCGGCGAGTTGTCGTAGGTCAGGGATTTAAACGGTTAAACAAAAATTAGTGGTGGGTAATATATCTTTTTTGTAAATCGATTCGAAACTATATATCGATATTTGATATCGGATTCTGAAACTATATATTTTAATATCGGTGATATCGAAGGTAAGCAAAGTTTTATGAATCCTATACAGTGATAGATATGATCGAAACCTACAACCGAACCGATATTCCTGATACAAGTAACAAATATTGCAGTAGGGTATAATATCGTGTTGTCGACGCGCATCGAACACATGTCATGCAATATCACAAACAAAACACAATATTGCCGAATGCCGATGCCGATATCGTATTTTCAGATAGCATCGAGTACCTACTAATAATATTCTTGAATTGGATTTATCGGATCCCGTACAATATAGGATCTCAACGCACATCGCAATCCTAACGCGATATAGTGTTTTCTAAAATATATAGTTTCAGAACGCATCGATATCGGATTTGACGATATTGATGCAATATACGTTTCAGTAACTATATACGATTCGTATCGCCCACTCCTAACAAAAATATTTAAACTGTTTTTGACTGTAAATCCAAAAATACTTGACGGATTGAAATTTCGATTGCACCACTAGAAGCTCCAGTTAAATCACATACTATATCAAGAAAATGCGACTTTAAACAATCACTTTTACGCCCATAAAAGATTTTTTTTTACGGAGCAAATTATCACAGATGTTGTCTCACTAACGGCCGAAACCGGTCCCCCGGTTATGTAATTTGTTATTAAATATTTCATAAGCCTTACTAATATTATAAAGATGAAAGTTTGTTTGTTTGTTTGTCCATCTTTCACGTCAAAACGGAGCAACTGATCGACGTTATTTTTGGTATGGGGATAGTTTGGAAGCTGGAGAGTAGCATAAGCTACTTTTTATTACCTACGGAAAAATAAATAAATAAAAATGGTAATTTTGTATGGAAAATGGTTTTGACTGTCGTACGATACATGACTTATCTGTCACTTACCTATAAAAGTTCATATTAGTGATTATTTAATTTCATTTGTCTAATATTGGTGATACGAAGTAGGTACTATATTAAAGTTGGTATACTTTAATTTAAATGGCAAAACAACAACAACAAATTGTTTTGTTTAATTCCTATGTATGTCATTAATTTATCTTTATTTTATTTTGTCGTGATTTGTTAATGTTAATAATTTTCTGTATATGGGTGTAATTTACCTAAAAATAAATGATATGCTTATCTTCATTTATTTTAACTTCTTGTGACAACCCTATCAAAATTTTGCACGCCGTTTCTCTGTATAAGTAATACGGCGTATTACTCGTGTGGTAAGGGCCTGTTAAATGACTACAAATAGAAGTAAAAAATACATGTATAGCGCCAAGACTGTTTATCTGTACTTGGATCACAGAATAGAAATAAGTAGATAGATAGATAGATAAATCGTTTATTTTTGCCACACACATACACACATTAAATTAAAAAGAAAATATACAAAAAAGAATACAGATTACTTATAATGAACTTACAAGGCAGAATTAAAATAAAAAAAAAACCTAAGTAATGCCGGTATGGATATGTGCCTGTGTGCAGCAGCAAAAAGGTCTAGGCTCGGCAAATTATATCCAACAAAAGGTGAAGTACTACCGTACAGAAAGGAAACGCGTCCGCCCCGCCCCGCAATCAATTACCTACCTCACCGCGCCCCGCGATTTCGTGTGCCAGATTGTGTGCTCATTTAGTCGTGTCGTGTGTCAACTGGTGTCAACCAACTCTCAAGTACGGACGCACGGCGCGGCGTGAACGCCCGATATTAATTTCAATAATTAGAAGCATAAATGGTGCGCCGATTTTCTGTGTACGGATTTATTACTGTGACTGTTATTACCTACCTATAATAGTAGATTGTTTAGCAAGGGATGTATGGCACCCATAACAGTCGAGTGTTTTGGCGCACGAACGAAGTGAGGGCGCCGATAGTTCGAGACTGTTATGGGTCCATACGCCCGAAGTAGACACTCTACTTTTCATTTTGAATATGAGGAAAGTTAAAATAAACAGAATAAATCTAAAAAATAATCTTCCTATGGCCGCGGAAATTTCGAAAGACTATAACTTTTTTGTTCATTTTCTCTGTTTTAAGGAAGGCAAGGGAAACTAAGTCCATAAAGTTTTGTTTGGTGTTTGACCCGTACTCTATACAATTCCATGAAATTAATAGCCTGTTTTTTTATGTTACAAATAACTTATTTGGTTTAATCTGTTTCTAAAAACGCATTCTTAAAAAAAACAATGTTTTAGATATTAAAATAATAATTCTACGATATTAATTATTTTATATAATAGCAAAACATGGCTGTATAGGCTTCTGTGCCTTTGCCTGTATACCTTAGGTAAATAAATGTCCAAAGAAATAAAACTCTACACACATTCCTATCCGACCTCCGATCCGATTCGGTCTGCTCCCAGACCAAATCGGAACGTGTGTAGCGCAGATTTGGTTGGGGAGCAGACCAAATCGGCTGTCGGATCGGAAAGTGTGTAGATGCTATTACAGATTTTGACATGACCCCTCCTATTCCTTTTTTAAATTTCATTACGGCCGTAGGGCCGCCACATACCACTTTCAACCCGCATTTTAGGCAAGTTAGGAGTTACTTTCAGAATATGAGATATGAAAAAGCGTTTACCTACCTACCTATCATATACCTATAATATAACTGTTTTGCATTCCAACAAAACAGATATTATGTGTGTGGGAAAATACATAGCGTTGGTAGAAGAAGCATCTACAGATCTCGTCTTATAAACGTCAATCATTGTTCACTTACCGAGATAGTGTTCATACTTTCCTGTCTTTCACCTCAAGCTAGGGCTGAATGGCTTGAATTCCTTTGCCAATGAAGCTCCTACGAGACAAACTGCTTGTCAAGTCAATGTCATAGTGTCTTCACCTGCAAGCAACTTGCTCAACGCTATGTATTTTCCCACACACATAATATCTATTTTGTTGGAATGCAAAACAGTTATATTATATGTGACTTGAAAATACATAGCGTTGGTAGAAGACCTGTTTGGTATCTGCTGGTGAAAGAAATACAGACGCTATGTGATTATGAATTTCCCACCATAATGAACCAATTAAATGAATTTCTTATGATTATTTATAAATATTGTAAGTACAATCAGTGACTAAAATACTGACTGTCGATATGATCAACAAAAAATAAAATAAAAATTCTAAGTAATATCTTAACTCATAAACTTCTTGTAAGTTGTTATTAATTTAACCAAAATAAACCTTTTTCTTACTGACAGTCTTGCATAAAATAATGCTTAAACACTATCATTCCATAAAGGAGTGCACAAAGAAGGCTGACCCCCCAAAATGTGCTACGTGTTCCAGATTTAAAAAACCGAATGACCATATGACAGGTGCTACTGATTGTCCAGCGAAAAAAATGGCAGAAAAGAGGTACCTAAACTCAATAGACTATGGAGGCGCCTAAGAGCGCCGTATCTAAGTGTTTTTTTCGGTCCTTATCCAACTTAACTTATTTATTTTATTAGTGCTTTAGTTTCAAACACTCTTTTAATTCTTAATTTTATTTTTATGATTAATAACTTAATTGATGACTTGGACAACTTCTCTGTATCTGAAAATAGGTCATGTGATGTAGAAAATTGCAAACAATATCTTTCCGTTTACAATAATCCACTAACTGTACTAACACAAAATATTCGCAGTATATTTAAAAATTTCGATAATTTCGCTGTATTTCAAAAAAGATTAAACTTTGAGTCGGATTTGATAGTTCTAACTGAATGTTGGCTAGAAAAAAAATATAATATTCCACAAATACCTGGTTACTGCATGTTTAAGACAAATACAACCTATAACCAGAACGATGGGGTTGTAATTTATGCAAAGGAAAATCTGAATGTTTCAGCGGAGGAACTAAATATACTTGACTGTAATAGTCTACTCATCAAAATTGGACCAGAGTTTGCAATATTAGGTTTATATAGGCCAGCCGCCTTCAAAGACCCGAAAAACTTTATTAATTCCTTAGGCAATTTATTACATAGTTTTTCCTCGTTTAGAAATATAATCATAATTGGGGACATAAATATAAATATTAAATCCGACAAAATCGACTCAAATGCTTTAGAATACCTTAATATGTGCTCTTTTCACGGCTTGCTTCCTGCACATACTTTACCTACTCATCAAAGTGGTTCTTGCTTAGATCATATCATGCTAAAGTCAAACTTTTCGTCACTCGCACTTGTTACTAACTCGACAATAACCGATCATAGTGCTGCCCTACTAACCTTAAACTGTAAATTACCTAAGGTAAACAATAATCGCACTCTTACTAAGTTAAATCTAAACACACTTGAAGTAGACTTACGTCATATTGACTTCGACCCTGTTTTTAATTCCGCTGATCCGAATTTCTGCATGTCTTACCTAGTAGAAAATATACAACAAGCTGTTCAAAGAAATACTACGAGCACTAAATTAAGTAAAAAATCGTATAATCTAAAACCATGGATAACACCAGGTCTTATTCGATGCATGAGGCATAGAGACAAATTGCATATGAAAGCTAAACGTAGTCCTCATAATCCGATTTTGTAGTTATCCTATAAGAGATATAGAAATTTCTGTAACGATCTATTAAAGAAAATTAAAATCAATTACGATAAATCATTGTTGGAATCAGCTGGAACTAATAATAAAAAAATATGGAATCATATTAAAAGCATAAGTCACATGTCGAAACAACAACATCATGACTCATCAAGTTTGCTTCAAGCGCACTCAACTCATCAAATAGCTGCTAACAACGTAAATAATTTTTTCATTAATACTGGTAAAAATCTAGCGGATAAGAAAAAACACCACTTACAGTCCCCGACATACACCTATGCTGATTGCAACACCACTTTAAATTCCTTTGTTATGCATGATACTGACGAAGCCGAAGTTGAACAAATTATTATGAGTTTGAAAGATAACTGTGCTGTGGGTTGGGACAATATATCTAATAAAATAATTAAACAATTTCGTCATATTTTGATACCCCCGCTGACATATATTTTTCAATTAAGTTTATCTACAGGCATTTTCCCAAAATGTTTAAAAAAAGCAATTGTTATCCCTATCCATAAATCTGGCAATAAAAGTCAAATATCAAATTACAGACCGATATCGTTACTACCATCAATGTCAAAAATTTTAGAAAAAATCATTAATAGTAGATTAGTAAAATTTCTAGAGAACAAATCGATTTTGTCTGACTTTCAGTTCGGTTTTCGGCCAAAACTTTCTACTGCAGATGCAGTTCATCACTTGACTGACTACATAGTTCAAAATCTGGATAAAAGTCAGCACACCGTTGGTATCTTCCTTGACCTTGCAAAAGCTTTTGATGCAAATTCCATTCCTATCCTTTTACACAAACTTGAAACTATAGGCATAAGAGGCATACAGCTAAATCTTTTTACGAGTTATCTGAAAGAACGAACTCAATGTGTGAGGATTGACAGTGTCCTCAGTGCTGAGAAGGATAACACGTCCTTCGGAATTCCTCAAGGGAGTATTTTAGGACCCACCCTGTTCCTAATTTACATTAATGACCTGTGTAACATTCAGCTGGATCATGGGAAAATCATATCTTACGCCGATGACACTGCCCTTGTTTTTGCAGCTAACTCGGAAGAAGAAGTATATAGGTATGCGCAAAGTGGCTTCAATGTTGTAAATAACTGGCTGGAAAATAATATTTTAACACTAAACGCAGAAAAAACTAAATACATAAAGTTTTCCTTACGCACACAATCGGGTTATTACTCAACACTCCGTGCTCACTGTTGTAAAGTGCCTACGCAAAATGCCTGTGAGTGCCCTGAAATTAAGCGAAATGATACCATAAAATACCTGGGTATTTTAATTGACGAAACTCTTTCATTTAAACCACACATTATTGCTTTAAATAACAGGTTACGCAAGCTTATATTTGTATTTAAAAAGATACGACATGTTGCTGATACAGCTATAATAAAGCAAGTATACTACGCTCTATGTGAATCAATATTGACTTATTGTATCACTACATGGGGAGGTGTTAATAAATCTTTACTACTAACTACAGAGAGAGCCCAGCGAGCGATCCTTAAGGTGGCAACTGGACGGCCTTTTTTTTTCCCTACTAACCTTCTTTATAAGTCATGTAACTTATTGTCAGTTCGACAACTATTCATAATGCATATAGTTTTAAAACAGCACACAGCTCTTCCTTTTAGCACTGAATTAACTCAAAAAAGACGGAAAGATGTCGTGTGCACTGGAAAAGCATGCACAAAATATACTTTTTCACAAAGGTTCTATTTTTTCCTGGGCCCACTGCTTTACAACAGATTAAATAAATTAGATAATATATTTCCTCTTTGTTATAGTTTCTGTAAGAAAAAAATCAAAAATATTCTGCAAAGCATGTCCTATGACGATACAGAGAAGTTACTAGTAATATTAAAGTAAAATCTGTAGGTATTGTGTTTTATTTTTAAGTAAGTAAGTACCAAATTCTCGTACTTAGTGGTTTTCATTGTGATCGAGAAAACTAGATAATAATGAATATAATATGTTTTGTTTTAAATTAAGTTAGTGGGTATAAGTGATTAATAAGATATTTTTTGTTTTCCGTAACTGTAAATTAAATGCTTGCCTTACGCTCGCCTGGAACACAGGATTTTCCTAGTTCAGGCAAAATGTGAAATTATTTTGTCCTTAAGTTTTATGTTTCTATATGTTTGTATGTTTGCATTTATTGAATTTATGAAATAAATAATTTTTAATTTTTTTTAATTTTTTAATATGCAACTGAAATTAAATAATAGTGCGATTATTCTTCTCAAGACTAATCAATATAACATGTGGTATAATAAAATGTTGAGTATACCTTACTAAATTTTTAAATTATAAAATGCTTGTGCATCCATTATGTAAGTAGTTAGATTATTATATTTTCAAGATAAGGGTTATCTGTCCGACTTATAGCATGGAATGTTACCCTTGAACATCTGTTTGAAAAAGATGATTGATTATAGGCTTCATTACGTACTGGTGTGATACTTTCTCCAATCAGTCTCTGTAGCTGGTGTTTTTCCAGTCGCGAAAGGGCAGTAAACTGACCTGAAATATCTGAATTAGAGCTTCTGCCCATAGTAAGTTAAATGAACTTCACTTGTCCTTTACCCAGATTTGGTCATAATAAGCGACTCATCACTATCCCTCTTCTGGCAGTTCTAGTAAGGTAATATGACAACAAGCACTCCTTTTCAGATGGCAACCATTTGATTGTCACAGGCGTAGAAAAGACCCAAAAAATATGTTTGAAGCGATTATATTATTCATTAAGCTTAATGTCTCACCGTGAGGCATTTTATGTTTATTTATTTAAACTTTATTTGCAATCGTTTACACAGACAACGTGACCATGTGATAATATGTCAATTCCTTAATCTAAAAAAATATTTATTTAAGTATTAAGTACATTATAAATTAACCAAGAAAGTTATAAATCTCATATTCAATAACATCCACAGAACGAGTGATCTCACCGAATGCAACTTGTATAGACTCTCTGAGGGCTTAGTACCTACGACTCTGAGTTTTGTATGGTCTGTCTTATGACGCTCAGTCAGGCATGCGTCAAACGTTGTGTGGTGTTGATGTATTATATGTGCTCATGAGCATAATTACTATATTCAATAGATCTGCAAGATACCGTGCTACCTGATTTCCTGTAGAGCTCTCTGGTTAATATTGAAATCCTTGCAGGCTGTTTAGGGTTGCTACCCGTACTTTATAATAAAGTATTATACTTTATTTCGGGGTAATTGTACTCTATACTTTATGAGGAAAATAGAGTACATGAAAGTACTTTATTTTTCCAAAAAAAAGGTGGCAACCCTAGCTGTGTCCTACATATTTTTGATGGAGCTGTCAAAAATTGTATCAGAAGTATGACAGCAGCTGTTTACAGAAGGTTTCTCTTTTGAGTAAACCTCCTGTTCCACATGTCCTTGCTGGAGCTATATGCTATTCTGTCCTAATCCCCCCCCCCCCCAATTTTGTACCAAAAATTATATTTGCGGGGGACGGTTCGGTGGGGGTGCAGTGGATTGAATGGTCTGCTGTTCAAAAAACACTGGGGGCTCGTTGGCGAAAACCCACGCCAGTATGGATTGCCCAGAACAGGTGACAGCGCAACAAAACATTGGCGAGCTATTAGCGTGCCAGGTAACGTAGTGGGAAACAACTCGGCAACTCGATTCACCTGACATGGGACGCCCCACTTTTGATTATAGCCTCCGAGGCCTGGGGCATGAACTGCTATTCCGGCACAGGTCGTTCTCGTGATAGGCGGTCGGCAGTGCCGTAGTACCTCTCCGAGAGGTACGCCGCCGGCAGCGTGATGGTAAGCCATTTAGCTGTTGTTACTGAGAGCTTTGCTGTAATTCGAGAAGCTCTATTGGCAGAGTATCGGTATTCGTTTCAGAGGTGGGCAACTAAAGTTCAGATGTCTGACTAGGCGTGATGATGCGCCTGATGCAAATAGTCTTGTCATTAAGTAAACTTAAGAAGGACTTTTAAAAACACCTTTGTTCCGGAGACAGCTAACCAAAGTTCAGGTGCGAGATTACGCCTCAAGTAGATCTCCTTGCTGTTAATTCGAGAATGGTTATTCAGATATGCGACTGGATGTGTAAGTGCGTATGACGCAGATTCAGACCTTAAGTACGTTAGTAATATTATAGTATTCTTTGAGCTATAGAGCAATGCAAACATCTATTTTAGGTACAAACCCCCCAAATTTCTTGTCTCAGGGACCATTTCCCTGACAAATAACTTCCGCCTTTAAGAAGGTAAGCATCCCAACATGCATCTGATATTTCAAAAGTTCATCACTTTCTCTTTACTATAAAGAGTACCTAGTCCACCTTGTGGAGTTAACTATAGCTTTCAGTAACTGAACTAGCTCCTGATGAAATGCAGAAGGTATGTTTTGTTTTTACCTTGTTTGGTACAGTCTCTGACTGTCAAAGAATTATTAATTAATTATTTTTTATGTTTGTAAGATTAAAAAGTCCAAACATGTTCTGATCGCTCATAGAGTAACCTGCTCTCTGTTTAATGGTCGGTAACAAACTAGACCGGCATGTTTACTAATTTGAACAGAATTATGTTTTAACCAAAGAAACCTCTCTTAGGTTCCTCTCCTGTTAGATCATACTCATGTATAGTCACTATTAGATATGAGTTTCATCTATTTTAGTTCTGTACATATAAATAGAGCATTTAGACTGTAAAAAGAAATGTTTAATGCAATCTGCGGTTAACATAAATTACCTAGCTGAAAACGTCTGTGGCAACAGTAAATATTATTATATTACATACACTGCCTTGTTTGAATATTTTACAAACTGAATGTTTTGTATAATGAAATACATTTATTTAAACTTGAGAGTAAAAACTCGTCTTAGCGTAAGCCCGCACAGCGATTAAAATTCGCGCGATTAAAAATCGCGATTTTGTAACACATGGAATTGTATGTAGGTACACGCACTCGCGATTTAAAAATCGCGCGAATAAAAAATCGCTGTTTGCTGTGAAATAATCGCGCGTCTTAACCCGGCGGGAGGCGTGCCCATTTCTAAAATATATTCTGTCGCTACCGGGTAAAAGTTATATAATACAGGATTGTTTTTTTTTTCATTTTTAAATATTAACTATCTGTATATTTAAACTTTGAAGTAAATAAGTAAAAATTACATGACATTAATGGTAGGTATGTACAATCACGAGCAATAATATGTATACAACATAGGACTGTGTCATATTACAATGTTGAATGACTTCTGTGAAGTTCTGTGACACTGATCGTTTTCTTTCGGAACGCTTCAATGTGACAAAGTTCTGTGTTGTATACATAATTATTGCTCGTGACTGTACGTGCCTTGAAAATGTCAGTTTTCTGCATAGTTTAATTTACAATTTACTAAGAATTTTGCGAAAAACCGGATATATAGACATAGATTATGACATTTCTCAATCTTACTTAATAAAGGGTAAATAGGGTTTAGGGTATTAAATCATTGTGTAACTATCCGAGTTTTTGCAAAATCTAGTATTTTCACAAAAATCGATTAATCCATTCATCCTACGACATAATATTAAAGGTAACAACCGTTACTGACTGATCTATCGACGCTAAGCTCAAGTCACTGAATGGATTGCGTTGAAGTTTGGCATGCAGATAGTTAAGTATTATACCTAGGCATCTGCTAGGAATGTATTTCTCAAAATTCGAGATCGATGGAAACGGGGTCAAACGTTTGTATAGAGAAATAGGAAAGAATATCCATACTAATATTATAAAGAGAAAAGATATAGGAAAAATGTGATAGTAAAAAACCAGGCTCCCTATAAGTAGCTTTCAGGCGGAATATACTTATAGGGGTCCTGGTTTTTTACTATCACATTTTTCCTATAAGTACTTACAGAAATTGCATTGTGAATGCATAAAATTATTTAAAATCTCAAAGAGAAAAGATATGTATTTTTGTTTGTAACGAATAAATTCAAATACTGGACCGATTTTGAAAATTCTTTCACCAGTAGAACGCTACATTCTTCCCGAGTGACATAAGCTATATTTTATCCAGATATCCCACGGGAACGAGTACTACGCGGGTAAAACCGCAAAGAAGCCACTAGTTGTTAATAAAAAAAAGATCTAACGAGTGAACTCCGTTATTTCGAGTCTAACTCGAGTGAGTGAAGCCGCGGGTGAAATATAGCTTTAAAATAAAGTATGTTTTTTACTTTCAAGTTTAATTCTTAATAGTTTGGAAACTATTTTATTCTTACGGACTCCACGGTGTTTTACGTGGTACCCATTTTCGTAGGAATATCGTGTTAAAATATATTCATGTCAATCAGAAATTATAAAGCCTTGAAAATCAGTCCAGTAGGTTTATTGAGTTTAGGCATTACAAACAAACAAAAAATCTAACTGTGGTGCTGTGGTACTTATACCAAAACGCCACCATGTCGGTCCGATTACAGAACCAGAGCTCTAATCCTATCCAACTACAGCGAGGTGTGAGACAGGGAGACGTCATCTCTCCGAAACTGTTCACAGCTGCGTTGGAGGATATTTTTAAGCTTCTGGACTGGAAAGGATGCGGCATCAATGGCGAGTACCTAACACACCTACGGTTTGCCGATGATGAACTACATCATCGGCAAACCGTTGTTATGGCTGAGACCTTGGAAGACCTGAACACAATGCTCGAAGATCTCAGTAATGCTTCTCAAAGAGTGAGTCTTAAGATGAACATGGATAAGACGAAAATTATGTCCAATGCCCATGTTGCACCTGCTCCAGTTAATGTTGGGAACATTACACTCGAAGTTGTCGACCACTATGTTTACCTGGGACAGACGACGGTCCAGTTAGGTAAGTCTAACTTTGAGAAAGAGATCTCTCGTCGAATCCAGCTCGGATGGGCAGCGTTAGGGAAGTTCCGGCATATATTTGCGTCCGAAATACCTCAATGTCTCAAGACGAAAGTCTTTTACCAGTGTGTGTTACCAGTAATGACCTATGGTAGTAAAACGTGGTCTTTTACTATGGGTCTCACAAGAAGGTTCAAAGTCACCCAGCGAGCAATGGAGAGAGCGATGCTTGGTATTTCCCTGCTCGATCGAATCAGAAATAATGAGATCCGCAGGAGAACTAAAACAGCCGACATCGCTCGAAGGATTGCATCATTGAAGTGGCAGTGGGCGGGACACATAGCCCAGAGAACCGATGGTCGTTGGGGCGGAAATGTTCTCGAATGGCGACCGCGTACCGGAAGACGTTCCGTGAGCAGGCCCCCTACAAGGTGGACCGACGATCTGGTCAAGGTCGCGGGAAGCCGCTGGATGCGGGCAGCGCAGGACCCGATCGTTGTGGAGATCCTTGGGAGAGGCCTATGCCCAGCAGTGGGCATCGTTCGGCTGACATGATGATGCTGATGGATGTCTAAATTGTCATAAAACACACCCAACATAACATTTTTTGAAATAACAAGAGAAGAACTCCAAACAAGCTCGAAACTAATCTACAAAAAACACAAAGTGTATCTTTATGTTATTTAAATTTTTATTTCTTTGCATTCACAATGCAATTTTTATTATTGAAAAATGTCGTTTAACGACTCCGTAGCTCAGTGGTTAGAGCAGTCGCCCGGATAGCGAAAGGTCGTGGGTTCGAGTCCCATCGGAGCTGGTTGTGAGACGGGTCGATTTTTTCTAAATACTTCATTTTCCATTTTTCAATGTATCTTTATCTCAAGACAAAGGTTTTCAATCAATGTGTCTTGCCTTCTTCACCTATCGGATGGAGACAACCACCCTGACGGAGAAATCTGCCGAAAAGCTCCATGTCGCACTATGGCTATGGAGCGCTATTCTACTGCTTCTTCTTATCCTGTGACTATACTACTCACACATGCACGCATGCTACGCACACATACACAAAACAGCCAGTCAGCCTAGTGATGCCAGAATGAGGAGATTCTTTCTAAATTTTGGAATTTTAATATTTCTAGTGAGGAATGATTTTATCAAAAAGATTAAAAAAAATACAATTTTCTGTGTTAGGAAAAGTATTTATTGATCGATTACTGTATTAATTGATTGATTACTCGGGGTTTTAAATTTAAGCCGGTATCGAAGCGTGGATTTTATCAGTCGCGATCTTTCAAGCTTGACGTTGAAATTCAATGTGCCTCTGACCATGCGGTGATCGCTTCCTGTCTTAACAGCGTTGATCACAATGACATCATTGAATATGTTCTTCTTTGTCGACATGGTAAAATCGATCTCGACTTTACCTTCGGGACTAATCCAGGTCCATTTGCGGCTTACGGGCTTCTTACAGAAGGAGTTCTCCCTCTCCATGAAGTCTGCCAGCATCTGGCCCCTTTTGTTCCGTTGCCCAAATCCAAATTGCCCCACTCTCAACTCATCACCGCAGCGTTGCCCCAGCTTTGCATTAAAATCCCCCATCATAACCGTGTTAATTTAATGGCTTTATAGTTATGCATGGCTTTAGAGATCTCCTCATACATAGCCTCCACTTCGACATCGTCGTGTATCGAATCGAGGTCGGAGCGCAGACCTGAATGACATTCAGATAATGTCGTTTCGATTTTCTGAGTATTAGGTAGGTATGCTACCCTGCTCGAGACACTTCCGATGGTTATCACGTTGTTGACAAGGAACTTGTGGACGATGAACCCGACACCACCTAGGGACTGTTGTTCGACCTCCCGGTGGTATAGTAAGTTACCGGATTGCAGGATAATCGAGTCCTACCCCTTTCTTCGGACTTCAGATAACCCAATGATATCCCAATGTAAGGGCGTTTGTGCACTACACTGAATTTTACCGATCCGGCGGTCCGTGTTTTTACGGACCGGCGTGGCATGTAAAACACGGATGATAGGCTTGTGCACTTGTCCGGTTTTTTACTGGCCGGGGCAGCGCAGTGATCTCTTTGAAACTACACTCTACGGACGCGTTTTAAACGAGAGGAATAATGAGTTCCTTGGAACGTCGGCAATTACTTGCTTTATTGCTTAATGTACAAAGACGTAGGAGACAGAAAGAATTTTGGGTTCATCCTCTTATCAGTGAAAGGTACCTGACAGGGTCATTTTACCGAAATCACAATTAATTGAGGCTTGATGAAAAATTATTTTTAACTACTATCGAATGTCTACAGCTAGCTATATAACAAAAAAGTTTCATAAAAACCCGCTTAGTAGTTTTTGCGTGAAACACGGACAACAGACAGACAAACAATAATTTCAAAATCCATATTTTTGGTGCTAGATATATTACGTGTTATTGGTGAGAAATAATAATAATAATAAAAAATAAATAACTTCTTACATTCACACCAATTATCTAAGCCCAAACTGTATCATGGAAAACTTGATAACGGATAAATACCTATATACTTAAATACTTTTTGTTTGTATATACATACAACTTATACATAGTTAACACCCAGACCAAGACAAATAGACATGTTCATGCACACAAATATTTTTCTTGTTCGGGAATCGAACCCGAGACCACTGGCGCAGAAGGTGGGTAGCCTACTCCTGCGCCAAATCGGTCGTCAATCGAGAAAGGCGCTTGAATTTATTTTGGCGTGCGTTCTTTTATTTGCGATAACTCCTAAGATATTAATCTAAATTATATGGTGTAAAAGAGTAAAATAATGTGCATGAAATGCTTAAAGCAACTAACGTATTTAGATTGATAAGGGTTACTACTGTAACCGTTTAAATAGCTTTCCAAATTACCGCATTGTTCATAACCATATTTAAGGGATAATATGGCTATAATATGCTATCCTTAAAAGATAGACATATGCTATCGCGGATTTTTTTGTAGATCTATAGAAGAGGAATATCCCAACATGCATTATTTTTTTAAAACTCGAAAGGATTAGGCAGCGTTTTTGCTGAAAGCTACTGGGCGGCTTGCCGTTTGCCGGCACTTTCGACAATTATCGTTATATTTCTACCAATTTACACAAAACTTTCATAAATTATATATTAAAACCTTCCTGAAGAACTACGCTACCTATTAGTGAAAACCGCATGATAATCTGTTTCGTAGTTATAAAGATTTAAACATATATAGGGACAGACAGACGGGAAGCGACTTTGTTTTATACTATGTAGTGATTTATGATTAAAATAGAACCATCCGTTTTTTTCCGGACGGTAAAATTCAGTGTAGTGCACAAGCGTACATATGTTTTTCATTGCCGTCATCTCGGAACGGAAAAAAACGGTCCGGAATGGGGAAAAGTAAAATGACGGACGGTAAAATTCAGTGTGGTGCACAAGCGCCCATATGTTTTTCATGGCTGCCATATCGGTCCGGAAAAAAACGGATCGCCGGATCGGTAAAATTCAGTGTAGTGCACAAACGCCCTATCTTACTAGTTGCCTCTTCCAACCCTATTAGCTTCGCGTCGAGCCTTAGTGTACGCGTGTTGTAGGTTGCCAGGTCAAATCGTCGGTGTTATTCGTTAGTCGTCGGATCTTACCCCGGGGATTATTGCAGTATGGCCTGGTGTTTCAGGAGGCGCTGCTGCCCGTCTCCTAGAGAGTTATTGCTACTAAATGATTATAGGTACAATGAGTTATTAGTAAAAATAAGAATAGTGCTAACGAATATTAAGACCAAGGATCATAAATGCAATTGAAATTAGGGTATTACAAGGAATATTATGAAAAACAAGACAATACCTTTTTATACTAGTATTTTGGGGGATTTCAGAGAGATCTGGGGGAAAGCCAGACGTTCGTAATCTGGCAACACTGTAGTTCGTGTATTTCACGATTTTTTTATCGCAGTGCGTGGTAGCAAAAAATTCACGATTAAAAAATCGCGCGAATTTTTAATCGCGCGATTAAAAAATCGCTGTGCGGCCTTAGCCTTACACTATTCACAAGAGGGACAATATTTGTGTATCAGTCTCATTGAGTTAAACATTATACTTAGAACTCAATGACCAGTTCAAATAATAGTGTAAAGCACTATTCCTATTCCAAGGGTGTACATTGCAAGGCATTGCAAGGTATAGACGCATAGACATGAACTGAGATGAAAGATTTTAGACAACTTTTAGCACAAGCCACTCAGTGGTTTGAGCACACAGTTCAAACTGATACAATTATACTTCATGCTTCGTCCTCAAGATTAGCTTGATTTAACACTTGTAGTACGCCCTAGTAATCGCCAATTTCACACTATATTGAGAATATACCTATTTATAAATTAAAAAAGTAATAAAAGACAATTATTATTTTTTAAATTTCAAATGCGGGTATTCAAGACCGACCTGGCTCAAGCGCCCGTCATAGCTGTCATTCGCTTTCTAGTGCGTCGCCGTTTCACATCTAGTTTTTAAATTGTGTTAGAAAACTTGTTAGTTGTTGTTAAAAGTGATTATTTAGGATGCCAAAACGCAAAAAAGATAATTGTGAACACATTAAACGAAAAATTATAAGATTGGAGAGGAAAATGGAGCGAAAAAAGAAGCACCACCATCGCTAAGATTCATCTTGTTCTGAGTTATCGGAACAATTCTATCGCTCGTCGTCCTTATCTAAAGGTACGTTATGTATTTTATTACATTCATAAGTCACTGGCCTTGACATATTATATTGCATATTGAAGTTCAGTGACCTGGTTTTCTAACGTTTCGCAAAAAATGCAAACGATAATTACGTTCAACGATAAAACGTTCCTTTCGGACTGTAGGTTCCACTGCTAGGTTCCACTAATGGGTCCAACAAAAATTTTAAATACTCTTGGACCCATTTAGGTCGTGGAACTAAAAATACTAATTTATAAATATATTTTATTGTATTAGTAGCCCCACTATCCATACTTGATTGCAACCTTCATGATCAATTTTTTTTGTAGTATTTATATAGGTATTCTAATATGTATTGGTTTCTATTATTCGTTATAGTTTTAAGTAGGTGTAATAATTCATGTAAGCTAAATACATTTCTTATAAACTGTAGTTAAAGCGCATGCGTAAAAGCTTAAAACGCAATTTTTCAAAATTTTACTTCCGATTTATTTCTTTTTATGATTAAACTTGCGATATGTCTTAATCGAGTTCCTTACGCGGTCAACAAAGCTTACAGTAATATTTATTTTTTGCTTTTTAGTCAAGTGGAGATATAAGTATTTGCACATCCTAATAGCCCCACCATTATTATGTAGTGGAGACAAAAGTATTTGAAAATTTTGTTGGACCCATTAGTGGAACCTAGCAGTGGAACCTATAGTCCGAAAGGAAAACGTTTTACTTAGTTTGTAAAATAAATACTTTTTGATAAAGTATAACAAAATTATTAATTAATTTTAAAGTTATAATTGAACATAAATGCATTAATTCGTCACAGACTTTTACAAGTTCTCGTATAAGTAGATTTCAAACAGTTTGCGGGCAGTACTTTCTATGAACTGGGACTGCTTCTTACTGAAAATAATTCACATAAGTGACTAAGCTAAAAAACAGCTTTGTACTCTAAAGTATTATGCTTATTATGATGTGTCGATTTTCAATAGTTTGCGGACAGTACTTTTCTTTCGAACTGGTACTGTTAAACAGTTTGCGGGCAGTACGTTCATTGAACTGGGACTGCTTCTTACTAAAAATAATTCACATAAGTGGCTAAGCTAAAAAACAGCTATGTACTCTAAAGTATTATGCTTATTATGATGTGTCGATTTTCAATAGTTTGCGGACAGTACTTTTTTTTTCCGAACTGGGACTGTCTCTTACGAAATTTAATTGCATACCTAAGGTTAAGCAAATACCTAATCTCAAATACTGATAACATAATCATCATTATATACACTGCAGTCACTGGGTCCTACAAACAGTACAACGGGACTGTTATAAGGTACTACTAAGTGTTGTTTGCGGACAGTACGTGTTGTTATAACTGGGGACTGTCTCTTACAATATGAAATTGTATGAACATGAGGCTTACTCTGTCCCTTACATACGACCAAGAGGTCATAGTTGGCCTCGACGCACCATGTTCTAAGGGTTAACCTGAAGGATAATGAGAACAAGTGCTGGAGCCACTTCTGGAACCATTCCCCAGTATATCCCAGTCTGAAAACATTACAAATATACAGCATGGTCATTCGTCGACTGAGGCTCCGAAGCGTGATAGACCTTCAGATCAAACGTCTGCTCTTGAAATAGAAAACATACAGTTAGATAGTGAAGTATTAGAAATATTAGGTACTGACCCTACTTCAGTCAGAAGTGCTGGAGTTTTCCAGCACTGGGACACAACAGGTACTAACAAAGAATTGCGTAAAAAACTCATAAGTACATGATCCCAGAAAATTGCAAATTGATTGACCCACCTGAGCTTGATCCTAATATTAAAGCTGCTGTTTCAGATATTATTGCTAAACGCAATAAGGCCATTCAACTGAAACAGAAGGGAAACACTTGTCTGGTAAAATCTATACTATTATATTGTCTGCAAATGAGAAAAATACAGCCTTGCTAAAAACACTTATGGATTTGGCAAAAATTATGTGTGATTGTAAACATTCTAATTCAATTTACAATTTTGTTTCTGAATGCCGTGAAGATGGATCTAAGGGATTCTCTTCAAAATATTAAAATTGATAAACAATTATTCGACGAAAACTTAATGGAAACCATAAAATCAGCTAAAGCTATTAACAAGTCTAGCACAGACCCAAAACAATCAACGACACAAAAGTTTCCTAATAAGAAGCCAAGCTCTAATCCATACAGTTCTTCGCGAAATTTAAACTGGAAGGGTCCGGGTCCTAGTCGCAGGCCGACGGGCCCTCCCAGGACGAAGAAGCAGTCGCAGTATCCGTGGCAGAGACAGAACAACAGCCGACGCTAAATACGTTAACGCATTCAGGTCGTTTATCATTATTCTATAAAGAATTTTTAATGATTACCAAGGACCCACTGGTTCTTTTTCATATAAAAGGATATAAGATTCCCTTCAATCAAAAACCGATGCAACCTGTATCACCGTCAACCCAAAATGTAGTGAAAAGGAAAAGGCTCTTTTCATACACAAAATTAAAAATTTGCTGTCTCTGCAATTTCAGAGATAACAGATCTTATCAATATCTATCAACTATTTTTTAGTACCCAAGCCAAATGGGAAGATGCGTTTCATCTTAAACTTATCACTAAATAAATTTATTGACACAAGTCGTTTTAAACTGGAGGATTTAAGAACAGTTATAAAATTGATATCTAGAGATTGTAACCGTGCACAGTAGACCTGAAAGACGCATACTTTTGTTAAAAATTCACAAGGAAGACCGAAAATATCTAAGATACCAACTTGATCAAAAAACATATAAATTTAATGTCTTATTATTTTTGGCTTAAACACAGCTCCTTTGGTTTTCACTAAAGTCATCATGAAACCGGTCATGAATTTCTTAAGATTATGTGGTTACCTGTTAACAATATATTTGGATGACCTCTGTCTAATATAAGGGTCTTAAAACTTACAAGATACCGTAAAGTTGCTTACAAGCTTAGGTTTCATTTTAACTACCGATAAAAGTAATTTTGTACCTTCTCAGTCTTGTAACTTCTTAGGATATAGTTTAGACTAAAAGTAATTTTAGGTCACTTTGCCAAAATTAAATTTGCAATCTTACAAAAGTTTTCTAACCTAAAAAGGTGTAAAATTAGAGAATTTGTTAGTTTTATTGGACTGTTAATATCCGCCTGTCCCGCCGTGAAATGCAGCTGGTTGTATACTAAATCATTTGAAATATATATAATAAGTACATGGATATACCTTGTTACTTGGAACCGAATTTCTATTGGTGGAGCCGCACCAAAATAAAAATAGACAAGTATGACCTGGAAGTTTTTTCAGGTGCCTCAACTACGGGGTGGGGAATTGTACGTGGAGACGACAGAGCTAGTGGTTTATGGAGTGTAAAAGAAAGTAGCAGGCAATAAATTATTTAGGAATTCTTGCTGCGTTTATTGGTTTAAGATATTAACTGGCAAGTACTTCTACGAACTGACAATACCACGGTAATTTCCTACGTAAACCGTATGGGTGATATACACTCACCACACCTGACAGAGATCGCAAAAGACCTCTGGCAATGGCGTAAACGTAAAAATCTTTACGTTTTTGCATCTCATATTCGATTTTCAGATAATACTATGCAGGCAGACCAAGAATGGCAGCTAGCTGATTATGCCTTTCAACAAATTGTTGAAAACTTTCATAGGCCTGACATTGATACGCTAGTCGGTGAAATAATAAATGTCTATTATGTCTATTTATGTTTTTCGTCTTTTCACAATGATTCTTAAATGTTTAAGTAAGATTATCTCTGACAATGCCACAGATATACTCAATAGTTGTCCCATTTTGGTCCACATAACCGTGGTATCCACTATTTAAGAGTCTTTTAATAAGTAAACAATTCGTTTTCAAAGCAGATTCAAACCTAATTTTATCTACAAATTCCAGCCGCAAACAAATGCGCAACTCCATTACCCTGGTGATGGTGATGATACGAAGAGGCGTCAAACAATTTTCTCTGGACGTCATGCTTAACTCCCTTTTGGATAACTCGTATAAACAATACGAAGTTTGCTATTAAAAGTGGTTTATTTATTGTCAACAAAATAAACTAAACTTATACGAAAGTATCAATTCCCGATATACACCATTTTTTGCAACTGCTTTTAACAGTGGCGCTCAGTATGGCACAATTAACTGTTATCATTCTGCTTTGGCTTTAATAACTAAAATTAATATCTCACAAAATCAAGAAATAAAAAGATTTATTAAAGGAGTTTTTCGTACCAGACCTCCACCCCCTAAATTTAATGAAGTCTGGAATATAGCACAGGTTTTAAATTGTCTTGAAAAGTGGTTTGCTAACGAAAGTTAGAATCTGGGAAAAATATATATTAAAAAAAAAAAAAAAGGCTACGACGAACCCTTTCAAGAATTAATATTGGTAATATTGAAAAGTCTTCTTTATCAATTAAAATCAAAATTCCCCATTCTCATAAAGTCATCTAGTGTTGGCGCAGCTCAACCATTGCTCGTTATACCATTCTATAACGAAAAGCCAAGTATTTGTCCTGCAAGAGTTTTGATTACTTACCTTGAAATGACAATGTCTCTCTGTCCTGATTCCGACAATTTATTTATTAGTTACCGAAAGCCATATAAGCCTGTTACGTCACAAGCCTTATTCAAATGGATAAAAAATACGTTACATTTAAGTGGAATTGATATTTTTACGTTCACTGCGCATAATACCCGGTATGCTGCTACGTCAGCTGCCCAAAATTTAGGTTTTAGCATAGACCAGATTATAAAACTGCAGGTTGGTTTTCAGAATCACATACGTTTGCCAAATTTTATAACAGGCCAGTAAACAGCAATTGTGATAAAAAATTTGGCAGCACTGTTTTGAGTGCTTACATCAAAATATTTTTCGTTTATTTCATAAGCGATGTTGATTTTTTATGTAACAAATAATACTTTTTTATTGCTTTTTGGCTCTATGTTGAAAAAATAAAGAAGCAAGCTATGTTATAATTTCAATCTATATTATTCAGTAGCCTCTTACAAGTTTTGCATATTTTTCGAACACTAGTCTCTAAACGTCTACAAGTGTTAAATCAAGCTAATCTTGAGGACGAAGCATGAAGTATAATTAGAGATTAAACGAACTTACCTGAAGTGAAGTTCTATCTTAATTATACGAAGGCTTCGTCCGAAGAGATTAGCATCCCTCCCTCCCAAAAGTTATTACCTACTCCCCTATATTATTCGAAAAATATAATACTCCAAACTAAATGACAGCTATGACGGGCGCTTGAGCCAGGTCGGTCTTGAATACCCGCATTTGAAATTTAAAAAATAATAATTGTCTTTTATTACTTTTTTAATTTATAAATAGGTATATTCTCAATATAGTGTGAAATTGGCGATTACTAGGGCGTACTACAAGTGTTAAATCAAGCTAATCTCTTCGGACGAAGCCTTCGTATAATTAAGATAGAACTTCACTTCGGGTAAGTTCGTTTAATCTCTAATTGATCAGTAACAGCACTGGCTCTTTAGATGCACTTGTTGAATGACAAAAACTTTCTCAATGAGCTGAAGGATTCCAAATTAGAGTACTTAAATGTTTTTTCACACTTATGCTCTGAAATGTTAATATTATATTTGAGAAAAGAATGCAGTACGTGGCACTTTTCCGAGGTAAACATTCTAAATTTGAAAATCACTGCAGTAATGAATTTCAGTACTTATTTACTGCACTGATTTTAGTGCAGTAAGTAAGTACTGAAATTCATTACTGCAGTGATTTTCAAATTTAGAATGTTTACTTTGGAAAAGGTACTACCCAAAGATATTATTACCAACTTTTTTTCAATATTTTTACTTTCTTTATTCCTGTGTATAAAAACAGAAAAAGCAAAGGGACATTTGCACCATACAGCCACATTATTATTATTATTATATAGGTAATTATTATATCATAATTAGCTTAACTTTTTTTAAAATAGGTACGGTGCGAACAGAGTATATTACTTCGTATTGTACCACAAGCGCTATGTACCCTTAGCACGAACATCAATCGAAAAAACCATGAAGTTTGACTTAATACTCTGAGGTAACTGGAGCTCTCACCCTGAATAAAAAAGTGTCGCCAGCAAATTTGACATTTATGTATGTAGTGACTGTCAGCTGTCTCATATGACCATACGTATTTTTTTAAAGTGTAGGTGAGACGGAAGACAGCCACTGTGTTATTTGTGGTATTCAAAAAATTGTTCGTACTGCACTCTCCAGTTACCTCAGTATTAAGTCGAACTTCATGGAAAAAACAAAATGAGATTTATCATAGACAAAATATCCTTTACGAGCATGGAAGTATTACCTAAATAATACTTCCATGTTTACGAGTAATTTTGTATGGGAAATATGTACAGCACCATCTACCGCCCAGAAGCGGGTATTGAAGTTGCGCATTTTAGTAGCAAGTAGTAAGTATCAATAGGCTGTATGACCGTTCCACATGGCCTCACAAACCAATATTAAAAAAAAACGGCGGGAATGATTTTCAGCGGTTGATTTGATATCAATACAGTTATTGTGTAATAAATTATCAAAATGAGTTCTGCCAATGAAACATAAACAGACATCGTATGTACCTACTCCACCAAATATGAGAGCAGAAGCAAAATTAATTACAGAAAACTTAGGTACTGCCAGCAAAATCAAAAGAAAGATATACGAAAACCTACGACTAGTGATTTGGAAAAGTGAAAAAAAGGCGCATACGTTTTCGGAATCTGTGTTGTTGGCGTATTTTAATGATACATCATTAAAATAATATTATTATGGGCGATTTATACATAAGTGTGCCCGGGAAAACAATAACATTTACATTTAATAATTGCCCGAACATGTGTGATATAAATTTTAATAAATATTATTAAGTTAAACAGTTTTTTTTATTTCCTCGCATTTCTTGAGAAAAGCACTATACAAGCCTTGTACGGTAAGCAAATTACCTTGCCTCGAATGTTTAAAGCCCTCGCCTGCGGCTCGTGCTTCAAACCATCCTCGACAATGTAATTTCTTACTTACCTGTCCTCGGCTGTAATGTACTATTACTTTCATGACATGTAATGTAATTTAATATTAGCTTCTTGTAAGTAATAGTTTACTGTGTAAACTCACATTGAATATTTGTATCTAAAATCTTCGATAGCATTGTAATGTAGAAATTATTTAATTTTGCCATCTTCAAGCAAATAACAATAAATTACTATTTATCATTCGGTATTTATTATTGTAGCTCTGAAGTCCCTTTTTAGTATTTATCTTATGGTTTCATTCTAAATTGCAAAAGTTAGTAGGGTTAGGTACTGAACAAGGTTCTACCCATTCTTATATGATAACTCAGCTTGGTTCAGTCAAGATTTCCCGAAAGTGGTTTGACACCGAAAATTGTTTCAAGTAAACACTGCACAAATTTCAGACTGAACCGATTTTGATAAAATTTGGCATAGATAGATAGATATAAGTAACTGAATTTAAGCAAGTAAAGCCACTTACAAAGGCTAGGGTTCTTTATTTATAGAGCTCTAATTGACTTTGTATCTTTTCATTACAATCAAGATTAATTGCGAAGGCCTCAAACGAGGTTACAATACAGGTTATAATGCTTTCTTACAAGGCAAATCTTCAACTATCTAAAGTATTTTTATATTAATAAGTTATTTAAACCTGTAATCATCCTTAAATAATTATTGTTGGTCCTTTTGTATGATTTTCTTTCTTAAGTTTCATTTATGAAATAAAATCTGTCACCGCAGTACCGTGACAGGGTCATGTACTCATGATACCTATGGTACTATTTAGTCACTTATTTTTACATCATATTCTCAGCACATGTCATGATGCAATTGATTATGATTATGTTAACTTTAGGTACATATTAAGATGGAAGCTGGATTTAATTCACTTGGCTGAACTGCGGCCCAATTGGAATTCATGAGCTCCCAATGTCAAGTTGCCTCCGAGGCACTGTTTAAAACTGTCTGCGGTAGACACAAAGGCATACATAATATAATTCTTTTTAATTCTTCATTCATCTTTTTAATTCATCATCATTCTTTAATAATTTTACCTAATAACACACAATATAAAGAGCGAAAGGATATAGTATCCCTCTCTGTTGAACGAATTTGTGAGATATCATGCGTGGAACTTGAACAAATAATTATAATCTGTGTATATAGCCCCCCTGGAGCAAATTACACAGTCTTTGAGTCCACTATGGAGGATGTTTTGAAAATATGCTGTCGTAAGAATAAAAAAATTGTAGTTTGTGGAGATTTTAATATAGACATCTTAGATATTAAATTAGCACAACTCTCCAGTAAATTCCTTAATCTTTTTAAATCATTTAATTTGCTTCACACTTTTAATGAACCGACGCGAATTACGCCAACATCGGCTACTTGCTTAGATAACATCTTTTCCAACTGTAACTTAATTGAGAAATCGGTAATTAATATTATTAAATCCGACCACAGTGGACAACTAGCTTCTTTTGAGCACTATAATGTTATTCCTAAACGCGAAGTAATTTGCAGGCCAATACCGAAACGTGGTATTAATAAATTTAGAAATAATGTACAAGATAAAATTCAATGTTTGCCAGCTTCTGCTGACGCTAATAACTCTTATCAATCATTATTTGATATTGTTGAAAAAGAATTTAGTAACAATTTTAAACAAAAAGTTATAAAGTGTAATGATCGTAAGAAGTTTAGTGACTGGGCCACACCTGGTATTTATAATAGCAGAAGAAAGTTATTTGAACTCTATGCACAAAAAACGACTTCCTGTGATCCTAGCTTCATTGAATATGTCAAGAAATATTCAATAACATTTAGGAAAGTATGTGCTTTGGCAAAATCAAGGTATATTTCAAATAAAATTAAATCATCTGAAAATAAAATAAAAGCTACCTGGAGTATTATAAACCAAGAAACTGGCAAAACAAAAAGCAAAATTAATTCATTTAACTTAAAAATTAATGATCAGACTTTTGAATCAGATATTGAGGTGGCTAGTGCTTTTGAAGGTTTCTTTGCTCGAATACCGTTAGAAACTACTAGCAGACTTAATTCTTGCCCCAACACCGCTGTCTCTCTTATGGAATCTAGTGTGAACAAGTGCCAGGAAACATTTAGTTTTAGCTATGTCACTACCGAAGATATTATTAAAGCATTCAAAGCAATAAATATTAAGAAAACAGAAGATCTCTGGGGCATATCTACAAGTATCATCAAATCAATAATTGATGTGATAGCTCCATCATTAGCAATAATTTTTAACCAATGTATAAGTGAAGGGGTCTTTCCTAATTTAATGAAGAATAGTAAAATTATTCCTCTGTTTAAAGCTGGTGACAAAAGTGACCCAGCAAATTTTAGACCTATATCCATACTACCAGCAATAAGTAAAATATTTGAGAAATTAATTTATGATCAACTTTTAGAATATTTTAAATTAAATAGTATATTGCATGAGAAACAGTTTGGTTTTTCAAAAGGTAAAAGTACAACTGATGCTGGGGTTGCATTTCTAAAACATGTACTTGATGCCTGGGAGGACAAGCAGGATGTAATAGCTATTTTTTGTGACCTTTCCAAGGCATTCGATTGTGTTGATCACCAAACACTATTAAGGAAGTTAAAACATTATGGTGTTTCTGAAATGTCAGTAAGCCTTATGCATTCATATCTGTATGAAAGAACTCAGAAGGTAGTTATTAATAAAACTGAGTCTACCGGAGCTCCCATTACTATGGGCGTACCCCAAGGATCAATATTGGGCCCGCTGTTGTTTTTAATATACATAAATGACCTTCCTTACTACGCGAAGAATTTATGTGAGACGGTGCTATTTGCCGATGATACATCTCTAGTCTTTAAAGTAGATAGAGGTGATGACTGTTCTGACGAAGTAAATAGTGCTCTTTCAAAAGTGTCACATTGGTTTAATAGTAATAATTTATCATTAAACTCAAAGAAAACTAAGTGTTTAAAATTTTCGTTACCTAATGTAAGACAAGTTGATTTTCATATTAGACTAGACGGCGATACAGTCGAATTCATTAACAATACAAAATTTCTAGGTATTATATTAGACTCGCGACTACAATGGGATCCTCATATCGAAGCCTTGGCGAGTAGACTCAGTTCGGCTGCATTCGCAGTTAAGAAAATAAGGCTCTTAACCGATATTGAAACGGCTAGAATAGTCTATTTTAGTTATTTTCATAGTGTTATGTCCTACGGCCTTTTGTTGTGGGGCTCAGCCGCTAACATCCAAAGTATATTCGTACTCCAAAAAAGGGCTATTCGCGCCATTTACAACCTCCGATCGAGAGATTCTTTAAGAGATCTATTTAAAGAAATAAACATTTTAACTGTTGCAGGACATTACATCTATGAAAATATAATTTATGTGAAAAAGTATTATAATACATTTGTAAAGCAGAGCGATATTCATCGCTTTAACACAAGAAATAAAGATAAACTTGTCGCTCCCAAGTTTAGGCTAGAAAAATCCAGAGCCTCATTTCTGGGGAAAAGCATAGCCTTTTTTAATAAAGTTCCACAGCATATAATTGAACTACCATTGCATAAATTTAAATGTTACATTAAAGAGTCGCTGATGAGCAAAGGATACTATAAAGTAGACGATTATTTGAATGACCGCAATGCATGGTCATGATGTAACACATAACATAATCACTGTTTAATATGATGTATTTTTATACTAAGCAATTGTTGTATTAGTAACGATATGTTTTTTTTTGTAAATGTCGTTACCTAACTAAGAAACGCTGGCAAGTTTCTTGCGCCCATTCTTCTTGTCAGTTAAAAAAGTCTTGAATGGGTGGTAGGAAAATATTGACGATTCATAAGTACATATTTATTATGTCTAAGTGAATAAAGAATATTTTTATCTTATCTTTATCTTATATAGGTACCTAGGTAGGTAGGTACTTAATAAAGTGGCGTGGCACAGTACATCCTTCTCTCTTAAGCTAACATGTAGAAAAACCTACTCAACCTTTTCGTGAGTAAAATCCCTTTTCAAGATTAGCCAACAAACTGTTTGTTGTTATTTATCTATCCAAGTCTTTCTTTAACCACCTTTGGGTTATTTAACACTTGACAGGTAGGGAGGGATTAACCAAAACTGATATTTTGATCTTGGAATGTATAAATTTAACCAGGTGTGAGTATCAACGGTCATAAAAATGGTATTGACCGTATATTGTAGCAATTTAGCTGTTAACCTAGAAATACAATGTTATGGCAAAAACACTACAGAGTTTGTAAATCTTTTGTTCGAGGCCGCTTTGCACGCTTCTTTAGCGGCGGCTGAGGGGCGAAACCTTCCTGATTATCCGATAATAGGAAGATGATTCGGCTAAATAAAACATGCATCAAACACGCTCTTCCTCCGAAGCAGCGGTTTTCGAACATCAAAACTCGTTGTTTTTGTCACATAAATTATCAAAAAACTTGCCCACTGGTATGTTTCGTAATATATTTTCTTATTTTTAACTTTACGTTATGTTAAAAACGAACTTAAACTTATTTTATGATACTTAAGTGAAAAGATTTTGACGTGTTTAACGCGCGAAATCTAAAAGACGCTTTGACATTGACAAGCAGTTTGTCTCGTAGGAGCTTCATTGGCAAAAGAAATCAAGCCATTCAGCCCTAGCTTGAGGTGAAAGACAGGAAAGTATGAACACTATCTCGGTAAGTGAACAATGATTGACGTTTATAAGACGAGATCTGTAGATGCTAATTCTACCAACGCTATGTATTTTCAAGTCACATATAATATACCTACCTATAATCAATGTGACGTATCATTGCCTATATAGCGTTATTAAAGATAAATTTATAATTTATTTTATACTCACTCTGATGTAAATCCACCTATTGCAGAGTTGCGTCACAGTAAATATATATGCTACTTCATAGCATATGGAAGCTAGACCTTTTTGTTGACATAAATATTTACGCGTCAATTGAGCGTTAGGGTTGTCACTCTTTATTTCTATAAAATAAAAGGTATCTTTTAATATTTATTTAAACGTTTATTTGGGTTCTATGAAAATAAATAATCGAATGAATTGACTAGTTTACAAACAAAATAATTGTGTAATTAAAGAATCTTCAACATTTTAAGAAGTCTTTATTCTTCGTTAGTCTATATCTATACTACCTAGTATCTATTTAAATAAAACAAAAAAACTCAAAAAACGGCTTGACCAATTCGGCATTGTTTTTTCATATTCCATAAGGCACAGGAAAGGTTTTTATGAAAAGAAAAAACATTAAAATTGCGTGGAAAATTGTAAAAACAACACATTTCTTTTCCCATACAAACCAGCTGTCAAACATTTGACGTAAATAGATTTCTATTAACTTTTGACAGAACGGAAGCTGCCCGAGCTTGTTATAATAATAATATTATAAAGAGGAAAGATTTGATTGTTTGAATTGAATAGGCTCTGAAACTACTGGACCGATTTAGAAATTCCTTTGACCATTAGAAAGTTACATTCTCCCCGAGTGATATATAAACTCAAACCCAAACTCAAAAACTCTTTATTCAAATAGATTTGCAAAATGAAATACTTTTGAGTCGTCCCAACTTTTTTTTTCCTACCAGCAGCTGCTAAGGACATCTTTTAGCTGACAAGAAAAACAGGCGAAAAAAAACTTACCTGCTTCAACAGAAGCAACGTCATTTACAAAATAAACATGTTGTTGCTTAAGGCATGCATACATTGTCATTACAAAGAACTATAGAAAAAAAACAAATATTGAAGAAATTTTTTCCAATACTTTGCTCGAGGGGCGTCTTTTTAACATGTTTCTTAAATTAGTAAGTAAGACAGCACACGGTCACAGTAAATATAATATATGCTCAGTAGTCGGTAGCCCTAGACTTCACGCACCAGTTGCGCGTGTACACTCGGCAGCAATTCAGGTTAAACAGTTGAACTGCGATAACAACTTTTATTACGTAGGGCATAAAGGCGGTCTCAAGGTCAACATGTATAGTCTGATGTGCCGCCGTGTGTACAAGAACGTCGTCTGTGTAATAGGTACCTAGTTGAAACGAGTCTTTAATCGTTTCGCCCCACAAGCGATTCGCCCCGCGGGGCGAAATCGCCCAAGAGTCCTTTTTGAATGGGATCTTCCGCCCCGCGGGGCGAATAGCCCAAGAGTCCTTTTTGAATGGGTTCTTTCGCACCGCGGTGCGCATAGCCCAATGTTTTATTTTAATAAGTAGATTCGGACCGCAGTAAGTAACAAAGCAGTTTTATTCTTCAATAAGTGAATTCTGACAAAAATAATGTAGGAGGCATCCGACGACTGGGCCCACTTTCTACTGGGCCCATGGGCCCAGAGGCTGGATTGCATTTAAAAAAACGTCAACTGGACCCACTTTTGGTATGCACAAAAAATTGTGTAAGTGAAGTATTAAATATAAATGAATAATAATAAAACCATTTCTATATACAGGATAATTTTTTAAACACTGCACAAATTTTTAAGTTCGACTCAAAATCGACAAGTGAACAACATTCTCCAAGAAACATGGGTCGAAATATATATTTTTTATTCTTCATACAAATCAGACTGTTCGAATTAGTATGGGAAGTTCAAAAATATTTGTCCTATTTCGACCCATGTTTATAGGAGAAAATTATTCATTTACCTACCAATTATTCTAAATCGATTTTTTAATTTTGTGCAGTGTTTAAAAATTGATCCTATATTTAACGAGTAAAAATCAGGCTTCCATAACCAATTTTTTTAAGTATATAATAAAACTATGTCTAAGTGTGAAAAATTATAAAAAAACCATTAAAAGTTTACTAATCGTTAAGTCTTTTTATAAATATGTATCAAATCAAAGATTAGTAAACTTTTTAAAGTCATAAACAAAAAATGTAAATATACTTACATAAAATATAAAGAAACTTTTATAAATGAGCATTTTACATGGCGATGAAGAAAACATAAATAAATACTTTTTCTGCATAAAATATATTACTTTTTGAAAGTATAAAATTAAACTTGAAAAACACAGTCCTTAAATAGTGTACATGCAAATCTTTATTAGTGAAATTAATAAATAGCAAAAATGTGTTGGCAATTTCTCTGTACAAAAATCAAACATTAAAAACTGATCTATGTCAACATAAATACCATAAGAGATTTTATATTATTTTTATGCATTCACAATGCAATTTTGTAAGTATAGGAAAAATGTGATAGTAAAAAACCACGAGCCCTATAAGTAGCTTTCAGGCGGGATTCAAACCCGCGCCTCCGGGAATCCGGCCCGATGCTCTGACCAACTAAGCTACCGAAAGGCTTACACGACTCGTCGAATTTTGCTATCACTTGTTACGTTGTAGGCCAGCGTTGCTTCATCAATGTACATTCACAATGCAATTTTTATGATTGAAAAAATCATAAAGAAATTTGCGATTGTCGAATATCTGGAAAGGTATTTCTTTCGCGTGTGGGGGTAGTAATATCTTCACATTGATGAAATTAACTAGCTATACAGCGCGTTTGATAAATTCGACGCTTCTCGTAACGACTCCGTAGCTCAGTGGTTAGAGCAGTCGCCCGGATAGCGAAAGGTCGTGGGTTCGAGTCCCATCGGAGCTGGTTGTGAGACGGGTTTCAATACCTAGGTATAATTATTTTATGGTCCGAACCGACCAATTTCAAAAGAACCTTGGGCGTTTCGCCCCACCGTAACCACTGCGGTTCGAATCGCCCCATTCAGAAACAGTGCCACAGAATAAATAATAGTTGACAGTGCTTGGGTTATTCGCCCCGCGGGGCGATCACAAGTACTTAAAATTTAGAAAAATTATATGTTATTTTACAGTTATTTATCTAGTGTTTCCGGCCGTTTTTTTCGATTAGCGATATTTTACTGTATCAAATAAAATCCCAAACATCCGTCTAATCGTAATCCAAATATCCCATTACTTGCAGTATACTTAGTTTTATTTAATGAAAAATATACGAAAATAATTGTCTTTGAATAGCCGAGGGATTCCGGCCGTAAGTTTCATAAGTTTAAAATTATTTTTATTACATTTTAAATTGAATTTTAAGTGATTTTCAATTCGCGGGGCGCTCGCGAGTTCACGGTTCACTGCCGGCTGCCGCTGCTTCCGCGCGAAGTGTATCGAGCGCGGCTGAGTAAGCGTTAGGGCGTTTGTGCACTACACTGAATTTTACCGATCCGAAATAAAACGGATGCTTGTATTTGATATTTAATTATTTATAATAGTAAAATTTATTTATTTCGTGTAGTTTAGGGTATGAAATATTGAAACTACACGAAATAAATAAATTCTTATTATTTTAAAGGATTAATTATTAAAATGCAAGCATCCGTTTTTTTTCCGGGTCGGTAAAATTCAGTGTAGTGTACAAACGCCCTTAGCGTGCCTATTTCGGTCGGGAATCCTCGCCTTAATGATGTTTCCTCTGTTTTAAGGTCGCTGTTGCTAAGGCTAGCTGCTTCGTACAGGAATCCCTTCGCCTATTATGGTATGTATTATTATGCTGCACCAATTGAGAAAACAGAAATCGACCCCCTAAAGTACACGACACCACTGCCAACAAATGTTAATGGAACATTAGCTAATATTCCCTTATATTACGAGACTCCGGATTATAGAATGGAAGAACAACCATATTATCGATATCAGCATTATAAACTTTTTGAAGAGGATAGACCATACAGAATTTCGCCGTTTTTCAAGCAAATACATTATTGGTATCCATATGTAAGTATTTATTTGTTCTTAAGCAAAATCAACAACTACCTACTATTACTATTATAGTATTATTTATAACTTATCTGAGGGGTGTAAAAGCAAAAGCGCTTCGACCACGCAATGCTAAAATACAGTAAAACCACAGAATGTATAAGTACATATATTATAATAAAACAGAAGCGGAAAAAAGTCTGTACATGTAATATTAAAAAAAAAATATTACTGCTATGTGATGTGTACAGGATATAGACCCCAAAACAATAGATATATTTTTTTTGTCTGTTTGTCTGTATGTCTGTTTGTCTGTTTATCTGTTTATCTGTTTATCTGTTTATCTGTTTATCTGTTTATCTGTTTATCTGTTTATCTGTTTATCTGTTTATCTGTTTATCTGTTTGTATGTTCGCTTTGCACGCAAAAACTACTAGACGGATTTTTACCAAATTTTGTGTAGTAGTAACTTATTACCCGTGTCAACATATAGGGTACTTTTTATTGCGGGGAAATCCTACTAATATTATAAATTTGAAAGTTTAGATGTTTGGATGTTTGGATGTTTGGATGTTTGGATGTTTGTTACTCAATCACGCCAAAACGGCTGAACGGATTTGACTGAAATTTTGGACACAGATACTTTGTAGCCTGGAGAGGAACATAGGCTACTTTTTATCCCGGAAAAACATCACATTCCCGCGGGATAACGTCGTGTAGTCCACGCGGGCGAAGCCGCGGGCGGAAAGCTAGTGTCATTATATTTAAAAAAACCTTGACGAACTTATATTTGCGGACGTCGTATGTTTGCTTTTCACGCAAAAACTACTGGACGGATTTTTACCAAATTTTGTGTAGTAATAACTTATAACCCGGGTCAACATATAAGGTACCTTTTATTGCGGGAAAACTTCTCTATATTAAAAAAAAAACGTTGACAAACTTATGTTTGCGGGCGTCTGTTTGTATGTTTGCTTTTCACGCAAAAACTAGTGAACAGATTTTCGGGCGGAAAGCTAGTTTTAATATAATTGTAATATTGAGAAAAAGGCTGCTGTATTATTCACAGGTTGATTTATTATCACAATATTTCTTTTTGCGATGCAAAAAATACAATCGTAACTTTTCAATCAGTCTTTTCAGCACGTAAAATCAACATATATTTGAAAAACTTTTAAAACAGAGATAATTTACTAAGTTAACAACAGTAAATGTAATCACATTTATCGCATTCGGGATCCTCCGGGACAGGATCCTCGGGGAATGGGATCCTCAATTCCTCAGGGAGAAATCCGAAAAATTACCTTAACATAGTATGATTAAGGTCAGTTTCCATCACAATTAGACAATGAGTTATGATAAATATAGTTAATTATAGGCGAACTAATGATCATAGCGGTAAACAATTTTTCAATTACTTAGGAACTCTAGTTAAAAAAGTTAGTTATGAGCAAAAAGAAAATTCTACTATACACTGCAAGTGCGCCATACATGTTTCAAATGTAATATGTTGTGTATGTGTAGGAATCCTTAATAAAAGAAAAAACAAAAAATAACACATTTTAAGGTGCGCAAGTTACCTGGAAGTAGACGGTGGTTATGTAATGTGGGACTCGCTCAGCCACTTCCTGACCCCTTATCCAGTCGCAAGGACTGTATGGGCGGTCAGGAGGGGGGAATGCCCACTAAACCCCTCACTCATTTGGTCTCTTACCGCCGTCTGTAGGAATCGCAATGTGGAGGGCTCGGTGTGACAAGCTCCCCCTGCGACTCGACGGCCGGTCCGGCTTCCCGGGCCCCTACGCAGTGGGAGGAGGCCGAGCAAGTGAGGTCATCTCGCCAGGCTGATCGGAGCGGACCGTGCGATCCGGGCGACCGATAGCATGGCGGCCGTCGCCCGCACCGCACCGCCCCGCTAAGGGGAAATGAGGCGCGCGCTAAGGGGGAATGAGGCACGCAAAGCGCCGGCGCCGCATCCTTGGCTCCACTTGCCTTCGCCGGAGCCGATCCAAAGGAGCATCCTGCTCGTGGATTCGCTCCGGTGCCTCCTTTTGCGAAACGACGTTCTCATAATAGAAGACCGCCGCATCCCTAATTAAGTCAGCCCTAGGTATTTTTTAAAGTCTAGTTAAAAATATCTCATCATCAGTAATTTTACTTCCATCAGCAATACCATTATTTTTGTTGATCAAAGTAATTTAAATACAAGCAAAAGAAAAAAATATGCTAGATAATTAGTAGACTTGGGGGTTTGTAGGGTTGCATTTTTTTGTTTATAGTGAGAGCAAATACAGTCTTTATGTACGCCAAATGGCATGTTGGACTCAGTCAGACATAGGGCTGCCCATCGCCACACCCAGCCCTCCCACCAAGCCTAATAGGCTTAGCGTCAGGGCTGGGCGGTTCTAACCCCTGCCCCGGCCTCTGACAAGCTCGAAAGCTTGAGAGGTTGCCGGAAAGAGGAAAGGACCCTTCTCCCAATCTCTTCATATTCTTTTACCACTCAACCCACTCAAGGTGGGCTGACCAGAGGGCGATCGAGAGCAGGCACCACTTCCAACTAAACCCTGAAGGGAACTACTTGCTCTCCGCCGTCAGCTTTAAGCACACCGACTGTGGGGGGGCGATGATGAGAAGCACCCCCTGACACATGGTTTGCCTAGCCAACCACAACAATCCTGTGCCTATGATGTTCCTAAAATAATGAAATGTTGAATCAAACTAAAGTGCTATTTAATGTTTTATAGTTTAACGTCATTGACATTTACATTATTCCATAAGACGATCAACAGTCCAAAAAAATATTCTATGTTCTGTGTCATTTCTGTTCTCAAAACCAACATAATGAGAACAGAAATGACTCCTTCATGTAGGTATAATTTCAGGCTTAAAGCCTAATAAATCACGCCACACAAGAGTAGGAAAAATAAGGGAATCAAGCATAGCATAACTAATTAATTGACAAAAAAGCCTCTCCGGACACGCGCCATCGACCACACCCAAAAACGCTGCCAACGACCTATTTCCTTTAAGCCAGCGCCAGACCTAGCACAAACATTTCAATAATATTTGAACAAATATTTGTACACATGTGTAGCAGTTGAGTATTTGTTCAAACCTTTGATAAAAAACTACAGTTACTACTTTGCCATGTCAAAAGGAAAGTCTTTGTTCAAATGTTGGTCTATGTCTGGCGCCGCCATTAGTTTTTTTATACATTTCATGAACTCGTCGCACACGGTTGACGCCTGCCACCATGAAGCTCGACTTAATACTGAGGTAACTGGAGGGTGCAGTACGAACCATTTTTTGTCCACCACAAATTACACAGTGGCTGTCTTCCGTCTCACCTACACTTTAAAAAAATACGTATGGTCATACTTATGCATGGACTTATGCGACAACTGACAGCCACTACATACATAAATGTCAAATTTGCTGGGAACACTTTTTTATTCATGGTGAGAGCTCCAGTTACTCATGCCTGCCACCGCCGTGTGTTGTCACTTGTTTCTTCTTGTAGCTTCAAGTGGCGGCCGTGGCCGGCGGCAAGTGGCCTCGGCGGCCTCGTTTGTGGCTGTCACGTGTGGTTCGTGTGCGGCGAAGGTATGTTGGTATATTTTGCAAATCTGACATAAATTTCAGTCTATAATAGTAGTTTATGTTACGGTTATGAGGGGTATGGTGAGGGTATTAAAACGGTTGACCCTTGTTTGGTAGAACAACGTTTCGTCGAAAATCGGTTCGACTAATTTTAGATACAATAAAGTAATTTCACAGAATTATTCATTTGATCGAATGTTTATTTGTCATAACTTTATTTCGTATAATTATTTATTTGAACGAATGTCATTTCACCGAATTTTCAATTGCGCTAATTTTATTTAAACGAATGTAGACTAATAATGATTTAGTCGAAAGATCGTTAATATTTAAGTGGCTCGGAAGTCCTGTAGAACACGTGATAGGTTAGAAATTTAATGAAAATGAAACTTCGTGGTTATTTTTATATCAACTTATGGATTGTTTCACAAACAAACAAGGGTAAACCGTTTTAATACCCCTCACCATACCCCTCATAACCGTAACATAAACTACTAATATAGACTGAAATTTAAATAAAAATAAATAAATAAATTACTTCCTACATGTGATTGGCTAGGCAAACCATGTGTCAGGTGGTGCTTCTTATCATCGCCCCCCCACAGTCGGTGTGCTTAAAGCTGACGGCGGAGAGCAAGTAGTTCCCTTCAGGGTTTAGTTGGTAGTGGTGCCTGCTCTCGATCGCCCTCTGGTCAGCCCACCTTGAGTGGGTTAAGTGGTAAAAGAATATGAGGAGATTGGGAGAAGGATCCTTTCCTCTGTCCGGCAACCTCTTAAGCTTTTGAGCTTGTCAGAGGCCGGGGCAGGGGTTAGAACCGCCCAGCCCTGACGCTAAGCCTATTGGGCTATAGGCAGTCTATAATAGTAGTTTATGTGTTGCATGGTGAGGGGTATGAAAACGGTTCACCCTTGTTTGGTAGAACAACGTTTCGTCGAAAATAGGTTCGACTAATTTTAGTTACAACTAGCGGCCGCCCGCGGTTTCACCCGCGTGGTTCTCGTTCCCGTGGGAATATCGGGATAAAAAGCAGCCTAAGGTACTCCTTCTTACATCAGCTACGTGCTCGTGAAAGTCCCGTCAAAATCGGTCCAGCCGTTTCAGTGATTAGCCGGAACAAACAAACAGACAAACAGACAAAAATTGTAAAAAATGTTATTTTGGTATATGTACCGTATATACAGGGCGTCCCAAAACTATGTCACATGGAGGGAAAGTACCTTAAATACTGAAGATATCAAATTTTACTGAAAGCGCGCACAACATTTAACTACTTATAGTTTTATAAAAAATACTTAATATTTTTTAAATTACGTTCAGGTACGAGTTCATAATTCGAATATTATAACATTATAGATAAATTTATAATATCATTATGTTTTAGGAATCTCCAGGCATGTTAGGATGTACATGCACCACTGTTTACAAAAAGTTTACTCCACTTGCAACTTGTGCGGTGTTAACAAGACGACATGTGCTAACGACTGCCACAAGCACAGAGTTGATTTTAAGAAGAAGGAGGCATTTCCTGTAAGTACAGTATTCTATTATATTCTAATTTATTACATTTGTAAAAAAAAATTTTTAGTTTTTAAAATTAAAACAAAATAAGTGGCAAAAAACTCTTACGTGGTTATTTTTATGGATTAAGTTTTTTTTCGATTCTAAATAGTGTAATCCTTCTAAGACTATGCAAAGCAAGTAAACATGCTAAATTAGTCAAAAGAAATTTTCTATACCCAGATATAACCTAGATATAGTACCAAAAAACAATAAACTATCTAACCATTTTTGTTAGATAGTTTATTGGGTATTATCGGGACTCTTTTCGACATATATTTAAACAAGTTATGGTTTATATTATAGAAGAAAAATAATTGTTTTTGTCTTGTCATAATTGACTTTTGGAAAAAAATACATTTTTTGTTCGTTCAACATAATTATATTTTTATTTCAAGTCAAGGGATTTTTACACCGCTTCAAACTTAATATTACGGTGCTTACAATACGTCCTAGACAATTTTCTTACCCAAATTTCTTCCCCTTTGCAGGGGCAAGGGGGAAGAAAGAGTCATTGTTTGCGTAGCATGAAGCAGGGGCCTCATGCTACGCAAACAATGACTCGCATAGCTAAATAATGCGGCTACACATTGCAACAAACGCCGATCACGTTATAGCGTCGTGTTTTTAGAGAAAAATCTATGAAGTCGGATCACGAGCCCAGAGTGCCTACCATCAACTTTAAGAAAGCGATTCAAAACTGGTGCGTTCCAGAATAGGTTCCTAAAATGAATTACTTTATTTCGTACCATGACCTTCTAAAAACTGAATCGCAAATGAATTGCTGAATGTCAATGAACGAACGATTTGTGCCCTTATTTCTTCTACCCGTGTCTTTTACTTGATTGGGCGTTTGTGCACTACACTGAATTTTACCGATCCGGAAAAAAACGGATGCTTGTATTTTAATAATTAATCATTTATTTTATTTATTTCCTATAGTTTAGGGTTTGAAACATTGAAACTACACGAAATAAATAAATTCTTACTATTATAAATGATTATTTATTAAATTACAAGCATCCGTTTTTTTCCGGATCGGTAAAATTCAGTGTACTTACTGCACAAACGCCCATTCTGTCATGCCCGGAGAGTGAGAGGGACGGGTACCTATAACCTGCAGGTGTTATGTTAGATCGACCGAGTTTTATGTCAAACTAGCTGATGCCCGCGACTTCGTACGCACGGTAAAGTGACTTTTGTATTTGTTTATTTTATGTGTAATCTACACATCCTTCCAGTGACCGCAAGGTATTATGTGTGTGTATATGGGTGTAGGGCTCGGAAGCGCGGGATTCAGTGTTGCGCTTGCGATTGCTTGTTAACCGAGCTTCACGGTCCTCATCGATTTCAAAAGCACGAAGTAACCTCATCCTCTTAGCTAACCTAGAGCCTTGCGATAAATTACTATTTTTTTTAGGTATTTCAAATAACAATAATCGTAATCAAATCACAATAATCAATGTTCGTTTTCTAACAATTCAAATTGATCTACAAATCAATAAATCGAAATCTAATTCAAGTATTGTTTACGTATTTTTAATTCATTAAAATCACAATAACTGAGTTTTCTCAGGGTGTCAGCCGTCAAGAGTAAGTAATTTAATATAGTCCCACACTTATGTCTGTTCCGGTGACAGCCGTGGCAGAGGAGCCACTTGCAATACGAAATTAGCTGTCAAAATGGACTGTCCTGTCGTATGAAAACTGTTTTAGTTCCAAAGATTATCACTGCAACAGAAAAGCACGTAAGAAGCCTTAGAAGTTAGTAGCTTTGTAGTGATAACAAACTGTAAAGTATTTTTTATTTTTTTTAGGCAAGCGCTTGTCCGCTATCACGCCCCTAAGCGTTCGTTGATGCGATCTACGATGAATCGCGCTTGCCTAATGCCATATTCTGTGCTAATGCTGCGTACACACCGGACCAACAAAGGCCAACGAACGCCATCAAAGAGGTTCTGTTTTCCCCTCTGTCTCAATCAGATGATCAGAAACTCCGAATGTGAACTGGAATCGCTCCCAGTAATCCTTTACTTAGCTTTAGATTGATCTTCGAAGGCCAGAAACGTGAAGCGAGCAATGCCTGATGTCGTTCGTTGGCGTTCGTGGGGCCGCCGCCCGCCGGTCCGTACACAGTCTAAAAGGTACCGGTATAAAATATACTAAGAAGAAACCGGTCAAGAGCCAGTCGGACTCGCGCCCCGAGGGTTCCGTACCATCTTTTCTTTTATAAAATAGAAAAAACTACAACTGTGCTTCACCCAAAGCGACCTGCAAGTATGTAGGAAGGAGGACATTTTAAACGTAAAAATGTTTTCATCGGCGTGGCATATTCGTCCGAGAATTCGCGATGTAGAATATTGCAGTTTTTGGTCAGCTCCATCTCTTGACCGATAGCGGAACTAATATAATTTTTGTTATTTCTGAAAAAGTTTACTATTTAGAGACATTGTTTTATTTTTCCTGTAATCTTTACATAAACTTCTACTTATCACCTAAAATAATTACGTCCGTATTGATTGAGGAGCCACGTCAGATTTTTAAGGATAGCTATCACCCTTATTTAGTAGCCATGCAGATAATTTTGTAGGCCAAATTCTGAAATTTGTAGTAAAATACATCAAAAGTTATATCACTGCAAAGGTGGCTCCTCAATCCTGATGTTTAGATTGAGGAGCCACCTAGAACTCGTAATGTATTGAATGTAGGTTGCTGAAAATTATGTATCATTTTGTAGCCATCACGTAGGATATCTACTACAATTTTGAGCACATTAGTTCTAAAATTCAAGAAACTACAACACTTTTGTTGTGGCTCCTAAATCCATACACAATAGAGTAAATTTCTATGAATATTTGCAGTCAATTCAGATGTTCGACATAATGATAATTTAGAAGGAGGTAAATTCTTTTGCCTACAATATGAATGAAATACTAAAACATAGTGATTTCCGTAAACAAACGTATATTATTTGGCTCCTCAATCCTGACGTTTAGCAGACCAATAATTTACTATATTTACCTGAGATCACAACGAAATCAAAAGCCAGAGACTCTAACGTTTAGTAGGCGTGCATACTAAACGGCTACATACAATTCATTGCTGTATTCGTTTTAATTGCTGAAAAATAAAGCTTATTGCTCAAGGATCCGTTTTGAGGGGTGACCATAATTATGTGAATGAAACAAACTAGGATAAGTAATTTTTATCAACATTTAATAATTTGTTTTTACAAAATTTTTATCATTTCATTTACCATAATGATCCTTGATCATAATATTTGTTAACACTATTCTTATTTGTACTAATAAAGCATGATATAATTATTTAGTGGCAATAACTCTCATTTGCCATAAAATGAGATGCCTTAATAACAAATACTATAATTATAAGTAATTGTAAATATCATTTGAAATAATTTATATTTGACATAATAATACATGTCTCATAAATAATAATTTAATAATAAAATTGTGTATTTGCTTAAAAGACGGTATATACAAGTTGGTACAATAAATTAAACCAGGCGGACTAAGAACAAGTCCTACCACCTTTCTACCACCAACCAAACCGAATACAATATGTTCCCCTACTGGTTCCCCAAAAATATTGAGAGTGTGCAAGCAGCGCTCTATTATATGATACCCTATATGCTCTAGTATAGCCGCACTTCAAATTTTTAAGACCCCCTTTCAGCCCCTATTGAAGAAAAAATATAAATATTTTTATTTATCTCTTATTTGCAAAATAGTAGTTCTAATATCATTAGTAGTTCTCGAGATATCCAGCTGTGACAGACAGACAGACTTAGTCGCACCATAAGGGTTCCTTTTTACCAGTTTGGTTCGAAACCCTAAAAATCATCATTACCAATTATTCATTATTTGTCTTAAGCATTGTATTAGGTACATTATTGAATTATACAAATAATTGAAAATATCCTAAAATTGGTTATAAGTATGTCTAAGTAATATCACAGAAAAAAACTTTTAAAAATTTTTGACCTAGAATCATAAAATTTGGCAAACTTCAGATCTTACAGTATAAATAAAGGTAAAAAAATAATGGTAATTTATAGTTTAATCACTAAAAAACTTTTACAAACTTACATTTGTAGTTAATTTCATACAAAATGAGAGTCAGTTTGTCTACGTTTTATAAGATGTCAAGAAATTTTCCCACAATAAAAGGTACCCTATATGTTAAACCAGGTTATAAGTTATTACTACACAAAATTTGGTAAAAATCCGTCCAGTAGTTTTTGCATGAAAAGCAAACATACAAACAGACGCCCGCAAATATAAGTTGGTTAACGTTTTTTTTAATATAAAGAAATGTTCCCGCAATAATAGGTACCCTATATAGGAAAAATGTGATAGTAAAAAACCACGAGTAAGTAGCTTTCAGGCGGGATTCGAACCCGCGCCTCCGGGAATCCGGCCCGATGCTCTGACCAACTAAGCTACCGAAAGGCTTACACGACTCGTCGAATTTTGCTATCGCTTGTTACGCTGTAGGCCAGCGTTGCTTCATCAATGTGAGGAAACCCTCGCATCCGAAAGAAACATTTTTACAAATGTTTAACAATCGATTAAGATGAAACAGCCATATTGAGATTTTATATTATTTTTATGCATTTACAATGCAATTTTTGTAAGTATAGGAAAAATGTGATAGTAAAAAACCACGAGCCCTATAAGTAGCTTTCAGGCGGGATTCGAACCCGCGCCTCCGGGAATCCGGCCCGATGCTCTGACCAACTAAGCTACCGAAAGGCTTACACGACTCGTCGAATTTTGCTATCACTTGTTACGCTGTAGGCCAGCGTTGCTTCATCAATGTGAGGAAACTCTCGCATCCGAAAGAAACATTTTTACAAATGTTTAACAATCGATTAAGATGAAACAGCCATATTGAGATTTTATATTATTTTTATGCATTTGGTAAAAATTTTGTAAAAATCCGTCCAGTAGTTTTTGCGTGAAAAGTGAACATACAAACAGACAAACAGACAAACAGACAAAAAAAACTTTATCTATCGTTTTGGGGTCTATATCCTGTACACATCACATAGCAGTAATTATTTTTAAAAAATATTTCATGTACAGATTTTTTTTCGGTCAGACCGACAGACCGACGATCTGGTCAAGGTCGCGGGAAGCCGCTGGATGCAGGCAGCGCAGGACCATTGTGGAGATCCTTGGGGGAGGCCTATGCCCAGCAGTAGGCCTCGTTCGGCTGACATGATGATGATGATGAAGAGTCTTTGGCACTTTAATATTTTAGTAAAGAACTATTTACTATATTTTTTCAAAATATTTCATAATCTAGTAGGCTAGGTAGGTATATCCTTAGTAATTTCCGAGATAAGTGGGGTATTATGGAAAACTTTCTTCGTTTTTCTTAAATATCTTTCAAACTGTCTACTGTAAAACTTTAACAAAAATATTTTTGATATCCTTACAACAAGCCCTTTCGTAGTAAATTACTAAAAAAATATGGCTACGAATGCTTTAGCCATAGATGGATTTTACAGGCTTCACATCAGGTGACCAAAGACGACTGGAGTTTTCCAACTGGTTGAAAAAAAAGATTGACACGGATAGACACTTTTAATTTAACATTTTATTCTCAAATGATAGGTACAAATTTTTCGAATAACAGAATATGTATTATTTAAAATTCTCTTAGGGTACATAAATGACATTAACAAATTCGATTCTCCTTCAAGTGCTGGGAAACCCTATGCGATAGAATTTTTTTGTAAAAATTTACGGCGGCACTTTGAACACTCAAATATTTAGAAATTTTAAGTGATGTTTTTGATTAAATTGAGGATTTGCCGCTAGTTCGGATGCAAAGCTTGTATTTCCAGCAAGACGGTGCCCCAGCTCCTTCGAAGCCCAGCTCACAACAGCCTTGTGGTACGAGAGAGACTCAACGAACATTTTGGCGACAACTAGATCTGATCCCATTGTCCTGTGAGCTAGCCCGCTGAATCTCCTGATCTTGCCCTCTTCTATTATTTCCTTTGGTACAAAATCCACAAAAACCCCATGGTTTTTGTGAATGTTGTAATGTTATATTATTAATTATAGGTTTATAGAATTTATTCTCATAAAAACACAAAGTTTACTTAAAATGAGAAAACAAGTATTACTTAAGATTATTTTCTTAGTGGCTATTTTTAAACATCGGATACTCGGCACACATACTAATAACAAATGTGAAGATTATGTTATTAGAAAAATACAAGTTATAATTACCTATATGATATAATTATGTTGTTTTCTAATCAAAAATAATAAAGTTGAACCTGCTATAAGGTTACAGATTAAGTACAAAATTCTTTAGTTTATTCTTGAACATATTTTTACTATTGCATTCCTTTATGTCGTTCGGCAGGTTGTTATACAGCTGTACTCCCTCAAAAAGTACTGTCTTTTTCCCGTAGTTAGTGCGCACGTTAGTGAGTTGAAGTTTGTTCGCGTTTCTTAAATTGTGTTTATTTACTTTTTTATGTATTAATATGTTGGATTGTATGGAACCTGTACATAAATCCCTAACAAGAATGCATGTGTAGTATGTATATAGTTGTTTAAGATTAAATAGTTTAGTTCGTTCATATAATTGTTTTGTTGGGGTTAGATAATTGTAGCGGAACAGGGTTTTAATTATTTTATTTTGTAGTCTCTGCAACGGGTTTATATAAGTTGCAGCAGCCGAACCCCATATTTGAATTAAATATTCTAAATGTGATTTTACCAAGGAGTTGTAAATGATGGTTCTTACTTTGTTTGGAATGTAATGTAATTATATACCTAAATAAAAATATATCTTATGTGAAAGTGTAAGAAATTATGTAATATAAATATATATTTTATTCCTTTTAAATAACCTTCAACTCTTTATTATTTGTACACGTTGGCTAGCCCGCATATACCATATTAGTGCGACAAGCTTTTCTGTTCCGGTGATAATCTTTGGAACTAAAACAGTTTTCATACAACAGTCCATTTTGACAGCTAATTTCGTATTGCAAGTGGCTCCTCTGTCACGGCTGTCACCGGAACAGACAGGAGTGTGGGACTTAATACGCACCGCTAAGCACGTGACAGAGCAGTCAAGTGAAGGAGTTATCCTAAAAATGACAATCTACTTTTTTTTAACTCGTACTTACTACATAGAGTAGAATCGGTTAATGGAATTATTCACAGAGAGTTTCAAAGCGATTTTACGTTTTCAGATTTAGGTAAAAATCTCAACTTCTAATGAGAAATGTTTTTGAATTCTTTTATAGAGGTACTTATTCTAACTAGTAATACGTACAAGTGATTGAGGCTAAGGAAATTCACTGAGAAATAATTAAGTAAGTATAAGCCTTTTTACGTTTTCATGTAAAGGCTTTGTATAGGTAAAAATTTCTACTGCTTGTGAGAAATGCTTGAATTCTTAGTACTTATTCTAACTAATAATACGTACGTACTACGTACACAGAAAGTAATTGTGGCCAAGAAAAGATACACAGTGTAACTATAAGCGATTATATGTTTTCACGAGGTAAAAATTTTATGTTTTCACATTTAGGTTAAAATCTCAACTTCTAGCAAGAAATGTTTTTTATAACTTTATTATCGTTATTCTACCTAGTAAAAAGTACGCATACAGAAAGTAATGAGCCTAAGGGACTTTTATTATGGATTAGCTTTCCGCCCGCGGCTTCGCCCGCGTTATCGTTATCCCGCGGGAATGTGATATTTTTCAGGGATAAAAAGTAGCCTATGTTCCTCTCCAGGTCAAAAAGTATTTATGTCCCAAATTTCAGCCTAATCCACATACAAACATCCAAACATCTAAACATCCAAACATCCAAACATCTAAACATTCACATTTATAATATTAGTAGGATTTAATTTGTTTGTTTATTAGTTACAAATACTAGAAAGAGGTCCTTCTAAATTACATTAATAGCATCCAAATTATATTAATCCTCGTTTAACGAGAATATCCTTTGAAATGAAAGTCATGCGATCGCAGTGAAAGTCTGATTGCTGGAGACCAGCTCCATTAGGATTATTTTACATATTTTTTTCGTCTGATTTGGACACTTATTCAGCTCTATTCGCGTTTCGCTGAACGGTTTTGGTCACACTTATACAGCTGAACGCGGCGGAACAGCGCTGAATGCTATCAATTGCATTCGAATGATAAAACACATTTTGTCCTCATTTTATGACTATTTGCTGCGAAAGCTTAATAGACGCGGAAAGCTGAACGGATGCGTACCTACGTATCACTATACAAAATCGTTGTTTTCTATGGACAGAAGCTGAATAGAGCTGAATAAATGTAATTAGGCCCTGCATGGGTAATCAACGTAAGTCCCACGTTGCCGTTCAATATACAGGAACACTTTTTAGTCACCGGCATCATTTATTGTACACATTAGAGGAATCAGATATAGACTCCATTTTTTTTAAAAAGGATACGTAGAATTTTCACAAGTATTATTTTTTCCCCTAAGAATTTTCTATCTCGTGGTCACACTAGTCTACCTACAGTCATCCATCTCACACATCACGCTCGTCGGTCGGGCGGGCGGGGCGGGGTGTTGTGCTGCGCGCGCGCGCGATCCATCTCTCTTGTCTTTTATGGAACAACTTTGCGTGGCTTTATTTCAATATTTTAGTACCTACTGAAAGACATTAAAAGAAAAAAAAATACGTGTTTATAATTTTCATCACAGTTACACTACATAAGTACTTACTTTTACTTTCATTTATAAAGGATGCCTGCGACTGAAAAGTCTTCCTGTATAATAATGAGAATTTTTTATTGCTACTTTATTTATTTGTTTTTATTACAGGCATTTCGAAAACATTTTAGGGGTCTGGTACGATATTTGGCTTAACGCTTTTAACAGTTCCATGTACGCTACTGTTGCCCGCGTTACATATCATCCTAAGGTAAGTCAGTATTTATTTATTTATTTATTTATTTATTTATCGTTTTTGGATAGCTAACAGCTTATAAACATACAGATAACAACAAACATATAAAACTAAAAGCTATGTGGTACGAGTAAGTATTGATGACGCCTCTTCTTTGTATAGTCAAAGTCAAAGTCAAATTTGTTTATTCAATTTAGATTGTTATTTACAATACTTGTGAACGTCATAGAAGCTACGCCATCGGTTCGCAAACCCTACACCGGGAGACCTTGAAGAAGAACTGGCAAGAAACTACAAGGGTTGTTTTTTACTCCCTATTTTATTTCATACTGAGTCGTCAAATTGAAAAATGACCTTAACATGGTATGACTACGGTAAGTTTCCATCGCAATTACACATTGGGTTATGATAAATACAGTTGAGTATAGGCGAACCAATGATCATAGCGGTGAACAATTTTCAATTACTTTAGGAACTACATTTTATAAGCAAAAGATAATTTTCTACTATATACTGCAAGTTGCGTAATACATGTTTCAAATGTAATTCTTAATAAAATGAATAAAAACAAAAAGAAACACATTTTAAGGCAAGCAGATAAGAGCAGACCTATTCCCACTGGCAGCACCCGTTCACGAGCATGACGCATGAACCAGCCATATCGCTTCGCTCAACCATATTTTAGGGAACGTAACGACCCGCCTCAATTATATATCGCACTTTTGGGATCAGAGGGCCACTTCTGCAATTTTTTACAAAAGTGACTTAAATATGCAGAAAAATCGCGATAATCGACTCTATATACATGTAAATGAAGATCATCCTCCTTTCTTCATTTTATTATTTTTATTGCCGCCGGTGACTGACGGCCGAACGTTAAAATAGTGAAGGTTTGTGTTATGCCGCGTACACACCGCGCCAACGAACGCCAACGAAGGATATTCAGCGTTGGCTGCCGCACGTTCGTTGGCTATCGAAGGTTATAGCACACACAACAAACGTTGAGCAAACGATCGTTGGCTCTCGATTCCGGCTCCAGTGCCCAGTGTTGCCAGAAGGTTACTTTTTTGTACATTTCAGGGCTTAGGTGTATCTTTTGACAAGACCTCGCTAGCAACACTGTCCAGCTTGGAAACTGACCTCTATTAATAAATTATTATTTACACACTGGAGTCATGCTGGAGTCTGGACTGGACTGGCTGTCATAAAAGTGCCTATTGAGTATCGCTATTTAGTATTTTGGCGCTGTAGGCATATAGGTACGAGTGTCTATGTAACTAAAACTAGTGATGTTCAGTCAGTTGTGGTACTAAGTTGTGGTAATGATTATGTCAAAATTAGTTCTCGGGACACTCGTAGTGGCGCTTCAAATTGCCACACAAAATTAGCTTTCATTTGTATGGAGACAGCCTGTCCAGTGAGTAATAATAATAATAGAGGTCAGTGAGCTTTTGGTGAGCTTGGCTTTATTTTAATTTTAATACTAGCCTTCCGCCCGCGGCTTCGCCCGCATGGATTACAGAGTACAAGCTTCTCCGGAATAAAAATTAGCCTATGTACTTTCGCAAGGTCAACTCTATCTTTGTAGGTACCAAATTTCATCAAAATCAGTTTAGTAGTTTAGGCATGAAAGCGAAGCAGACTGACAGACAGAGGTACTTTCGCATTTATAATTAGTAGTAATACTTAAATATATTACTTGGGTATAAACAATATTTAAGTATACTATTAAATATTGAATTTAAATAAATTATGCACTCATCATAAATACCAATTTATATTTTACTCAGCCTGCTATAATATTATAAATTGAATGATAAGTTTGATGACGCTTGTAAAAATCAATATTGGGCGCACACACAAAATCGCAGCAATAAAAAGAATCATCAATAGATGGATTGATTGTTTATTTGCATATAACTCGCTACTGTACTTATTGAAATGTTAATCGGTCTAGTCTACCATATCAACATCTCCTTTCAAATTGCTTTCAAAGAAGAACATACTAAACTATCAAGACCAAAGTGTTTCTAACATAAACACAAAATTTTTATTAGTGTTTTTATGAATTATTTAATATTTAGGCTTACATTGAATTGAATAAAAAAATATTTTATTACATTTTGTTTTATTTTGTACTTTCATACTATATAGGGTAAATTTTTGTTTTCAATTATTCACTTTTGGAAAAAAATAAAAGTAAAGTTTCATTACACAATAACATTTGCACTTTTCACTTTTCTCATAATCTTAACAGTTGGATACATTTTAGTTTGCCGCAGCTTGTAGAAATTGTGTCAGCATGTTTTGGAAGCAGTCTTCTAAGAACATGGTCTTATACCGGCTGATATTTCCTTCATCATCATCATCATTTCAGCCGTGATATATTTCAAATTATTTCCAACATGAGCTAATTTGGATTTCTTCCAGTAGCACTGTGTGTCAGTACTGGATGGTTTTTCACTGCGCCTGTGTATTCACATCTGGAGAGCAACAGCATGTTTGGACGCTGATGACTTTTCCTTCTTTTTCATCCACTATCGCTGCATACGATTTCGAGCGGACTTTATGTTCTGTCTGTACACACCTTCAAATCAATTCATTCAAATCGCGCCGAAGTATATCCAACGGCAGCATCACCGTACGATTATCTTGCCGACCTGAAAAGACAGGGAACGTTAATATTTTATGTTGAACATAACAAAAATAATAAGTAGTTAAAAATATGAGTTACACTTTTGAGGTTACGTTATTTTCGCAATGATTTTAAACTTATAGGTATTTGATTATAAATAATGTAGTGGTTGACAAACTTACACAGATGTTTTCTTCACATTCCTAAATTCAGCAGCACAGTAATCTGATTAGAGGCAAATAAATTGCCGACCATTATTATGACTACTCCTGCCTGGGGACATTGCGATCCGGAGCGTGGCGGTAACATCAAAGGATTTGAGCCATTAGATCGAACTCGGTGTGGACGGCGGCCGAAGGCCAACGAACGAACGCTCAGTTGAAGCATAGTTTCTACCAAAAGCGAGAGCGTTGAGTTTAATCTGTGCGTAATCTCTAGCGAAACACCAATCACAGCGCGTGAGCGTGACGTCAAATGTGAGGTGATTATTTGTGAATCATTTTTCTGTTCTTCTAGATTTCTAATTGTTTTTCTAGCTTTTGTTTGCAAAACACTTTAAAAGTTTGTGATAATAGCCAAACAAACCGTTTCAAGAGTCATCGAAAGTGCCCATTGAATAATACCTACCATGGAACCAGGCACAAGCCGATAATCGCAATGTCCCCAGGCAGGAGTAGTCACAAAGTACCTTTGTATATAATAATGGTCGGCAATTTATTTGCCTCTAATTCAGATTACTGTGCTGCTGAATTTAGGAATGTGAAGAAAACATCTGTGTAAGTTTGTCAACCACTACATTATTTATAATCAAATACCTATAAGTTTAAAATCATTGCGAAAATAACATAACCTCAAAAGTGTAACTCATTATATTTTTAACTACTTATTATTTTTTGTTATGTTCAACATAAAATATTAACGTTCCCTGTCTTTTCAGGTCGGCAAGATAATCTTACGGTGATGCTGCCGTTGGATATACTTCGGCGCGATTTGAATGAATTGATTTGAAGGTGTGTACAGACAGAACATAATCGTATGCAGCGATTGTGGATGAAAAAGAAGGAAAAGTCATCAGCGTCCAAACATGCTGTTGCTCTCCAGATGTGAATACACAGGCGCAGTGAAAAACCATCCAGTACTGACACACAGTGCTACTGGAAGAAATCCAAATTAGCTCATGTTGGAAATAATTTGAAATATATCCAGCTGAAATGATGATGATGATGAAGGAAATATCAGCCGGTATAAGACCATGTTCTTAGAAGACTGCTTCCAAAACATGCTGACACAATTTCTACAAGCTGCGGCAAACTAAAATGTATCCAACTGTTAAGATTATGAGAAAAGTGAAAAGTGCAAATGTTATTGTGTAATGAAACTTTAATTTTATTTTTTTCCAAAAGTGAATAATTAGAAACAAAAATTTACCCTATATAGTATGAAAGTACAAAATAAAACAAAATGTAATAAAATATTTTTTTATTCAATTCAATGTAAGCCCTAAATATTAAATAATTCATAAAAACACTAATAAAAATTTTGTGTTTATGTTAGAAACACTTTGGTCTTGATAGTTTAGTATGTTCTTTGAAAGCAATTTGAAAGGAGATGTTGATATGGTAGACTAGACCGATTAACATTTCAATAAGTACAGTAGCGAGTTATATGCAAATAAACAATCAATCCATCTATTGATGATTCTTTTTTTTGCTGCGATTTTGTGTGTGCGCCCAATATTGATTTTTACAAGCGTCATCAAACTTATCATTCAATTTATAATATTATAGCAGGCTGAGTAAAATATAAATTGGTATTTATGATGAGTGCATAATTTATTTAAATTCAATATTTAATAGTATACTTAAATATGGTTTATACCCAAGTAATATATTTAAGTATTACTACTAATTATAAATGCGAAAGTACCTCTGTCTGTCAGTCTGCTTCGCTTTCATGCCTAAACTACTAAACTGATTTTGATGAAATTTGGCACCTACAAAGATAGAGTTGACCTTGCGAAAGGACATAGGCTAATTTTTATTCCGGAAAAGCTTGTACTCTGTAATCCATGCGGGCGAAGCCGCGGGCGGAAGGCTAGTATTAAAATTAAAATAAAGCCAAGCTCACCAAAAGCTCACTGACCTCTATTATTATTATTACACACTGGACAGGCTGTCTCCATACAAATGAAAGCTAATTTTGTGTGGCAATTTGAAGCGCCACTACGAGTGTCCCGAGAACTAATTTTGACATAATCATTACCACAACTGACTGAACATCACTAGTTTTAGTTACATAGACACTCTTACTTAAATGCCTACAGCGCCAAAATAGCGATACTCAAATAGGCACTTTTATGACAGCCAGTCCAGTCCAGACTCCAGCATGACTCCAGTGTGTAAATAATAATTTAATAATAGTAGAGGTCAGTTGCCAAGCTGGACAGTGTTGCCAGCGAGGTCTTGTCAAAAGATACACCTAAACCCTGAAATGTACAAAAAAGTTACCTTCTGGCAACACTGGGCATTGGAGCCGGAATCGAGTGCCAACGATCGTTTGCTCAACATTTGTTGTTTGTGCTATAACCTTCGATAGCCAACGAACGTGCGGCAGCCAACGCTGAATATCCTTCGTTGGCGTTCGTTGGCGCGGTGTGTACGCGGCATTAAGTAGGTAGTTGTGATAGCTGCGTCCCGGCCAGTCCCGGCGCTCTGCGACTACCGTGCATTGTACTGCGTGCAATATTGTTAGTTAATAAACGAGTGTGCAACAGGCTTCCGTGTTTGATTGATGTCCGTAGCTCCTGTCATTCCCGCTCCCGCCAAATATCTAACAATTGGCGACGAGTTCTCGAACTAATTGTCTATCGTGCGATTTAAAATGGCCACGGAAATTTCATACGGTGTTTTATGCACCTTCGACCACCTCACACAAGAGTGGAGTAGCTACAAAGCGCGATTATCTCAGTGGTTCATCGCGAATGATATTGCGGCGAAGGAAGACAAGGCGGCCATTAAACGAAGAGCCATTTTGTTAACTTCGTTAAGCGAGTCAACGTTCAAGTTAGCCAGTGACTTGGCATTGCCTTACAAGGTTGAAGAATTAGAATACGAGGTTATTGTGAAACTCCTCGATGATCACTTCACACCGAAGAGGTTTGGGTTTGCAGAGAAATCAACATTTTACTCTGCATCACAACGGCCGGGTGAAAGCCACACTCAATGGGCAGCTAGGATTAGAGGGTTGGCAGCCCACTGTGCATTCAAAAATTTAGAAGAGGCCTTGCTGGATAAATTTATCATGGGCATGGCGGCAGGACACGAGCGGGACAAGCTCTTCGTGCAGGATCAACGCGAGCTGGCCCTAGCGAAGGCCATCGACTTGGCAGAAAGCGTGCGTTGTGCGCGCCAGGCCTCATCGGTGGCGGCGCCAGGCGCGAGCGCGAGAGGCCTTGGCGCAACGGGCCCGGACGGCGTGTTCAACATTGTTTCTAAAAAAGAAAAGTGCAGTGTCTGTGGGTTTACTAACCATAAGTCTAATCAGTGTCGGTTTAAAAATTACAAATGTAAAAAATGTAACGGCAAAGGTCATTTACGTAAAATGTGCCCTAATGAAAGTAAAGTGAAGTTTGTGAACGAAGGTTCGGTGGAGGACGGTGACGACGACGACGGTGAGTCTTTTTATAATATACGGTGTGAAAAGGGAAGGCCGATGACGGAGCGCGTGTCTATCGGTGGTATAAATTTAGAGTTTGAGATTGATAGTGGTTCAGCAGTAAGTGTAATTTCCGAAAAAAACATATATTTTAAATTTCAAAAATATGCCATTATCAGTCACCAACAAAAAGTTATTTAGTTATACCGGCGGGAAAATTGAAACTATCGGTACATTCATGCCGTCAGTATCGTATAACGGCTGTACTCACTCATTGAGGGTATTTGTAGTTCGCGCGGATGGACCACCCTTACTAGGCCGTGACTTCATCTATAAGTTTGATTTAGAGCTCGCCCCCGCCGCCCCCGCGCCCGCGTCCGTGCTTACCGTACACATGCAAGGGCCCTCGCCGGCCGGCTTTTCGCGAGTCCGAACTCCGAACCTAGTATTACTAGACAATTAGTTACCATGTTTCCTAAAGTATTTTCCGGAAATCTAGGATTGTTTAGTAAGTATACTATAAGTTTGCGTCTGAAGCCGGGGGCTAAACCCGTTTTTTTTAAAGCGAGATCAGTGCCATACGCGTTAAAAGAAAAAATAGATAAGGAACTTGATCGTCTTTTGTCATTAGGAATTTTAAAACCAGTCGATCATTCAGAATATGCATCGCCAATAGTGCCCGTTTTAAAAAAGGACGGCAGTATTCGAATATGTGCTGATTTTTCGGTTACAATAAATAAACAATTGATTGTCGATCAATATCCTTTACCCACAGTAAACGATTTATTAAGTAGATTACATGGAGGCAAACAATTTAGCAAAATTGATTTATCTATGGCATACAATCAATTTATTTTAAACGAAGAGTCACAGGACTTAACCTGCATCAATACACACCGCGGGTTATTTAAATATACGCGCCTCGTGTTCGGCTTATCAAGCGCGCCAGCTATTTTTCAACGCGCAATGGAATGCTTGCTCTCAGGGATCGATGGAATCATTTTCCTATTGGATGATATTCTAATAACTGGATCCAATAAAGAGCTTCACCAACAAAGGCTGATAGCGGTATTACAGCGCTTAGATGATGCAGGATTAACGGTGCAGGCGAGTAAGTGCGATTTTTTTAAAGATGAAATTACGTATCTGGGTCATGTCATAGACAAAAATGGAGTTAGGAAATCACCTGACAAAGTTAAAGCCATTTTAAAAGCTCCTAAACCGTCGAATGTGTCACAGTTACAGTCATTTCTAGGTCTCACTAATTACTATCGCAACTTTGTGCCGAACGCATCAACAGTATTAAGTCCATTATACAATTTATTAAATAAAAATACTAAGTGGGTATGGTCAAGTCAGCATGATGAAGCATTTATTAATATTAAGAACATTTTAGCATCGGATAAAACACTTACCCATTTTGACCCAAGAGCAAGATTAATATTAACTGTTGATGCGTCACCGACAGGGTTAGGCGCGGTCCTTTCTCAAGTAGATAGTGATGGGTTGGAGAGGCCATTATCGTATGCATCGCGGACGCTAAGTTCTGCAGAAAGAAACTACGCCCAAATTCAAAAGGAGGCAACTGCCATTATTTACGGCGTCAGGCGTTTCCACCAATATCTTTATGGTCGGTCGGAACCGTTTGTGCTCCGGACGGATCACAAACCGTTATTAGCCATATTCGGCCCTCATAAGGGTATCCCTGAAGGTCAGCAAACCGTCTTCAGAGATACGCTATTTTTCTCGCGGCATATAATTACACAATTGAATACATAAGTAGTAAACAAAATAGCGCGGATTATTTGTCTCGGGCGTGCGAGGACAAAGGGAAAGTGGGGGTGTACGATGAGCTCACGGACTGTGAGGATCGCGCGGCCTATGTTAACTTCGTAGTGGACGGGAACCTGCCGCTAACGCTGGACGATTTACGTCGCGAAACGGCTCGTGATACAGTCCTAGCTAAAATAAAACATTACGTATTAAGCGGTTGGCCGAGGAAAATAAATGATGTTAACATAAAACCATTTTTTAATTGTCGGTCGCAAATATCTTACGAAAATGGTATTTTTATGCGAGGACATAAAGTCGTTATTCCTGCTAAACTACAGAGTTTAGTTTGTAAAGAATTACATAGTTCTCATTTCGGCGTTGTAAAAATGAAGTCGGAGGCCCGCGCGCGATTGTGGTTTCCGGGCGTAGACGCCGCGCTGGAGCGGCTGGCGGCAGCGTGCGCCACGTGCTGCGCGCTGCGCCCTGCTCCGCCGCACGCCCCACTCGCCGCTATATAATTTGTGCTCGCCGCTTGGCCGCCGCCGCCGCAACCGTTTTATCGGATACATGTGGACTTTTTGGGCCCAATTCACAATTTTATGTTTTTAATAATAGTGGATGCTTTTAGCAAATGGGTTGAATGTTATGACGTGTCCTCAACTTATAGTTCGAAAGCGGTAATTACGAAATTATGTGATTTTATTTCACGTTTTGGTATCCCACACACGTTGGTGAGTGATAATGGCACTTCATTTACTTCAGAAGAATTCTTAAGTTACTGTCGTCTAAATGGTATTAAACACTTATTTTCTCCCGCGTACCACCCGGCAAGCAACGGGCAAGCCGAGAGTTTCGTAAAAATTATAAAAAAGGGGATCAAAAGTATATTATTAGAGGGGGGAAACAAAAAGAATATTAATAGTAGGATTGCTAAGTTTTTATTTGACTATCGTAACTCTAGAAATACCACCACTGGTAAATCACCCGCAGAACTCGTATTCGGCCGTTCCTTAAGATCCCGGTTGGATCTGTTAGACCCGGCTACACCGTCACCGTCATCCACAGAACTCACTCGAACGGTCGAGCGGAATCAGTCCTTACAGGCTAAATATTATAAAGGAGTTCAAAGGGCGGCATTTAAAGAGAACAATGAAGTATGGATAACAAAAAATTTAAATGCCAGTAAATTTAATTGGATTCAAGGAATTGTAAAAAGAAAAATCGGTCAGGTTATGTATTTAGTGCACATACCACAGTTGCAATGTGATGTTAAAAGACACATAGACCAGATTAGACCCAGATGGTACTCGTCACCGGGAAACGACCATGATTGGGATCCTGAAGTCTTACCAGAATTAGGGTCGCAGCCTGAGGCTCACTTAGCCACAGCTCTGCAGCCAGAAGGGGAAGGAGATTCGGTGAGCGAGTCCGTGCAGGAATCGGTTATGTCTGGCAGCCCTGCCCCGACTCTGGCGACCACACCACCGCAGCCGCCGCGGCCGGCGCCACCACCGCGCGCCGCTGATTATGGTCCTACGCGACGACGGGCAATTAGCCCAATATTCTCCACCCCAGATCAGATTCGTGATGACGTAGTTGAATAAGACCTATATTGTTAATGTTAAGTTCATTTATTTTTAATGTAATTAGTTGATATTGTAAATTTCTATTTCCTGACTTAGGGGAAGGGATGTTAAGTAGGTAGTTGTGATAGCTGCGTCCCAGCGCTCTGCGACTACCGTGCATTGTACTGCGTGCAATATTGTTAGTTAATAAACGAGTGTGCAACAGGCTTCCGTGTTTGATTGACGTCCGTAGCTCCTGTCATTCCCGCTCCCGCCAAATATCTAACAGTTTGAAATATTGTGTCAAAGAAAGGTAAACTTTGATATTGTGAAAAGTGAATTCATAAATATGGAATAATAGCATTAAATGTTGTTTCTCTATTTAAAGGTAAGTTATTCTTGTAATAGCATTTCATATCGTACTTACAGGTATTATTGTATGATTGTTATTAACATAAATAAATCTCTATTTACAGAGCAACACAATACTATTATTTCGGACAATACTATAATAATAGTTATTATAAAACAACATTTAATGCTATTATTCCATATTTATGAATTCACTTTTCACAATATCAAAGTTTACCTTTCTTTGACACAATATTTCAAACCTTCACTATTTTAACGTTCGGCCGTCAGTCACCGGCGGCAATAAAAATAATAAAATTAAGAAAGGAGGATGATCTTCATTTACATACATACACAGTAAAAACGGTGATATTCGCATGAAAAACATCGTTTTGGGGGCTGAGGTGACGTTACATTATTTTTCACCTCTCCAGCACGAAAAGGGCGCTTTTGGCGCGTAAAAACTCGCAGCAAAATCGATTTTTGCTGCGAGCGTAAGGCAAAGTGCTTTTTTAATTTCTTACACCAACTTTTGAAATAATTAAGAAAAAAAGGAGAAAAAAGAAATAGAGTGACAAGGATGAGACTTTTAAAATTAATAAGTGCAAAAAGGATAGATAGATAGCTTTATGTCGTTGGACATGAATTATAAAGCATAAAAAATAGATTCACGGATACCAAAGTTCGAAATAAAGAGTTTGGACGAAATGAGGTCGCATGCATGATATAAATATTTAAATAAGAAAAATTAATGAAATCTAATAACAAATTAGATAAATACGATAAATGTTGCATTCAATGTTGTTACAAGCTTTTTATCAACTTGCCATGTTAGTTAGTTAGTATGTTAGTTAGTTTGTTAGTTAGTTAGTGGGGGACAATTCTTGTGACCCACTTCCCAGTGTCCGACGGAGCTGAAATTTTGTATAAAGGTTTGGTTAAGATGACAATACAATATTAAAGTACAGTCAGCAAAAAAGCTTGTTATAAAAATGAACTGTTTACTAAAAACTTATTTTTCTAACCTGTAATATTTTTCTCGCTGGTAGAGGTGAAAAGTTGTTTGTTTAATACGAGAGCAAATTTTTCTGATGTCTCGTGCCTTTAAATCACTCACTGTGCTCAGTAGTCTATATTTGAAGTCAATTTTAGACTACTTTGCTAGTTCGTGATCTAAATTAAGCACTCGCAGCAAAAAATGACTTTGCTCTCTTGTATAACAAATAACTATCGCGAAATTGGTCCGTTTGCTTGAAATATAACGACTCATCGGGTCAGTACGGTAAGTTCTCACTTATTTGCTTACAAATTTCTTGCAATATTAACGTTACTTCTAACTAAAAATCACATTTTGTTACCAAATCTTTATTTGTCTGCTGTAAATAATAGGTCTTTACCTATGAAATTGCCGTTTTGTATGGAGATTTCTGTAATTATTTTTTTTCCATACTAACGTTTTTGTTATTATTTAACGACTAATATTATGTAAATTTACAAAATTTTACACACGCATTTATGGACATTTTAACTACTAAATGACACATTCGTTAAGAGAAAAAAATTTTTTTTCACTAAGTTACAACTAATAAAGTACGAAATTCTGGAAACAAAAATAGTCGTAGCTTTCGGAATAAGTTTTTTCTATGTAAATAATCAAATATCGTGGTTATTAAATTATCAAAAGTTGCTCGATACGGTCTTAATGTAACGCAATATTAAAGAAATTATATATTTCTAATATTATAAAAGTTGTTAAGTTATATGTACAAAAGAAAAAAACGGCAATTTCATATGTAAAGACCTATTATAACGTCACTTCTGCTTATTAAGTGACATTCACATTTGTCTGCTCATTCATCTTGATATTTTTGTCTGCTGGAAACATATCGATATATTTTTGACCACCGGCCGCCCGCGGTTTCACCCGCGTGGTACCCGTTCCCGTGGGAATATCGGGATAAAAACTACATGCCAGTGAAAGTCCCGTCAAAATCGGTCCAGCCGTTTCAGAGATTAGCCGGAACAAACAGACAGACAGACAGACAGACAGACAGACAGACAGACAGACAAAAATTGTAAAAAAAATTATTTTGGTATATGTACCGTATATATAACCATATGCATGTAGTAAAAAGCGGTTATTTGAATATTACAAACAGACTCTCCAATTTTATTTATTTGTATAGACTATTTGTATAGATAACAGTTCAATAATCCTAAGGTTTTATCAGTTACTTACTATTACAATTAAACAATTGGCGTATGTAGTGGCGTGCTTTTTATATTTCTTAGGAGCAATTTATAGTTTTATCAACAGCCCTTCAAGCGACGCCACTTCTCCATAATTTTTGCGGAAATGATCAAGTACATATTATTATCTTTCATAATTTTATATTAAATAACTAATGGCAAAAACATTCGTATTACTTTTAAAGTTGACAATAAATTTACTATTTAATTGTTCATGTCGTAATTAAGAAGACGCCCAGCAATGGGCGTCGTTCGGCTGACATGATGATGATGATGATAAATTAAGATAGATGCGGATCATTTTGCGACCTATCAAAAATATACATTCATGAGCACGGACGGACATTATATATCATGTCTGTAGTCATGATCCTATATACGTACTATTAAATAAAAACTATCCATCAAGTAGGTTACTAATTAAGTATATGATTATAGCCATCCTTACACGATGGTGATCACGTTGTTCACAAGGGACTTGTGGACGATGAACACACCACCTAGAGTCTGTTGGTCGCCCTGCCGGTAGTAAAGTAAGTTACCGGATTGCAGGGTAATCCAGTCCTCCCCCTCTCTTTTCCGTCTTCAGATAACCCAATGATATCTCAATGTAACTTACTTATTGCCTCTTCCAACTCTACGACCTTCGCGTTGAGCCTCAATGTGCGCGTGTTGTAAGTTGCCAGGTCGAGTCGTCGGTGTTGGGAGCCGGATCTTAACCGGGGATTCTTGGTACCCCCTGCCCCGCCGCCGTCACCATAGCCGCTACCGTAGCAGGAATAGCGGGGCCACCGGGGACTGGGGTCCGATGTGTTGGTTGTGTAGCCATTTTGGGGGGGTTTGCCATAATCGCCACGCTTGGCAGGCGGGTAGGCGTCCGCTGTATGACCTGCTGTAACTTGGAGACACTGCTGCCCATCTGCTGATGGCAGTTTTCCCTTTGTCGCCTCCTACGACACCCACGCGAAGAGAGGGGGTAGTGCTACTCTATGGGCGTTTGTGCACTACCACTGAATTTTACCGATCCGGAAAAAAACGGATGCTTGTATTTAAGTAATTAATCATTTATACTAGTAATTACTTAAATACAAGCATCCGTTTTTTTCCGGATCGGTAAAATTGAGTGTAGTGCACAAACGCCCTATTTATGTGCCGGCACTACACGGCACGGTTTTTGTTCGGGGGTGCAGTCCCGACTTTTTTCGATCGAAAAGTTATCGACGTTTGTCGTTAACTCAAAATGGGGAATTTGGTGGGATATGATATGGGGCTATTTTTATGGTAAAAGTGTGTTTCCTAGTATATTTGAGCGATAGCAAGCCATTGAATAATACTTAAAACTAGTTTTGTACTTATTGTGATTCGTGTAAATGTCTACATCAACCATCGCTGACATAACGATTTAAAAAAGAACTTAGCGATGTTTACGTCAAACATAGCGTGTAAATGTATATAGATAGATTATATTTCTATTTTCAGTATTTGCGCCCAGAGTTGGTGAACAGGTCTCACCCCTTTCCGATGACTTTTGACCTTGCTGTTTGGACAATGACACACAGAATTTATGGTGGTGACCTTTTTGGGAGTGGAGGAGCTGTACTTTGTGAAAGAGCAAGCTCTCATAAATGGTAAGCATTTACCATGAAGCTCGACTTAATACTGAGGTAACTGGAGAGTGCAGTACGAACAATTTTTTGTGACCACAAATTACACAGTGGCTGTCTTCCGTCTCACCTACACTTTAAAAAAATACGTATGGTTATATGAGACAACTGACAGCCACTACATACTAAATGTCAAATTTGCTGGTGTTCACTTTTTTATTCAGGGTGAGAACTCCAGTTACCTCAGTATTAAGTCGAGCTTCATGTCTGTAACCTTAGAAAAACAAAAGCCATACTATAACGTCTTAATGGAATTTATACCAATTAATAAAAACTTTGCTTACAATCTTAACATATATGTCCGTCACTAGATGGCGCTGTGCTTAAGTACATCACGGTATCGTTTGTGTTTCGTGTTTTGTGTATTTTGCTCACCACTTGGCGCCACCGTTGCGAGAGGTCCTTATTATCCTGCACATTATTTGCAGCCAATATAAAATCTTTAATGACCCAAACTCGCCCCAGTGTACCTTGTTTCCTGCTTCCAAATGATTCCTCCTTACTACCTTACTAGGCGGCCTTGTACCACGAAGATGCTTGAACTACCTAGAAGCAACACCGACTTCCTCCATAATTCATTTTCCGTTAGAGCTACACTGCTCTGGAACAAACTACCGTCAAACATTCAGACTGCTCCTAGGACTAATTCATTTAAATGGAAATTAAAAAAGCACTTTTTATAACAGTTGTCACATCCCTAGAAATCATCAGATATCATTTAAAATCATCACGTATGTTAATATGTATTATAGTAGATTGTATTACAAGGGAGCAAAATAATATATTTACGGCGAGGGCGCTATTTTGAATCCAGAGCGCTGAAAAGGATTCTGGAGTAGAATCTCGAGCGCAGCGAGGGATTCTAAAGTAGAATCCTGAACGCAGCGAGGGATTCAATGTACGCCACCCGAGGTGAAAATAATTTTGCGGCCGAGTAATACACTCTGCTTTTCATCCCCCTCTATAAGAAAAGCAGTAAAGACAACTCAAACTACCAACCTTTCTTTGTCGTTCGGATAGATCATAGCGCTTTTCGGGCAAGAAAAAAAAATTGAGTATTGGAATAAAAAAATAAAAAATAAAAAAAATATATGTCCATCAGATTCCTTATAAGTATCTCCGGGGTTGCCGTAGGGGGGTTGAAAATTTTGTTAGATTTTAGCTACGACTCACCGTTTATGAGATATTCCAAATTTTATAAAATTCCGATTTTTTTTTAAGTTCTGCACACCCTTTGCTACACTCCAACCAATGCTTCTTTAATTATGTTCTAAATTCAAATCTCATCGTTTTGGACCCTGTTATGAAGCTGTTCAAAATTCAAATCTCATTTATACCCTCTTGTCATAACAGGTAAACAATGAATCGTTTTGGACCCTGTTATTAGATAAACAATCATCGCTTTTCGAATCGATGGGATGAAAAATAATTTATATGTAAGTAATAATACTTTATATCCATATTATATAATTATGTATGTATATTTTATACTAATGTGTATTATTTATGTAGGTATGTTAATGAATTTAAGACTTTTTTAACATTTTGCCTCTCCTATTTTCCTTACATTAATCTCTCACACATCCTGGTTGGCTGGAAGAGATAAGCCCACCTTTGCATACACATTATGTGTTATTGTTTATTAAACTGTGTTTTTTTAACCGACTTCTAAATCAAAAAGGAGGAGGTTCTCTATTCGTCTGTATGTATGTTTTTTTTTTGTCTATGTCCACCGATTACTCGAAGACGGATGGACCGATTGAAATGATTATAACGTTATTACATCAGGTTGATTTCCAAGTTGGTCCCATTTTTTTAAATTTTGAAATCGGTTCAGTAGTTTTCAAGAAATCTTGAAAATACTGTCGTTTTCGTTACCACTTTATGTGAATTTAATACGTATCTTTAGAAATAACTCCTTTGTTTATAAACCGATTTAGATGATTATTGTATTGTTAAAAAAGGGATACCTCAAGGTATTTTAACCGACTTCAAAAAATGAGGTTTTCAGTTTGATCACATACCTATTTACCAGAAAACAAGTAAATTGCCTGCACGATGCACTAAAAAGAGTAAAAGAAAAATTATTTTTATAAAAAAATAAAACCGCCTTCAAAAAAATCACATCAAAAAGTAAGAAATAATTCCTCACCAAATAAATAACGTAAGTACTTTGAAGTCGGACGGGTTTTAACAAAAACAACAAATAATTGTACATGTTTCACGCCCGACTTCAAAGTACTTACGTTATTTATTTGGTGAGGAATTATTTCTTACTTTTTTGATGTGATTTTTTTGAAGGCGGTTTTATTTTTTTATAAAAATAATTTAAGTGCAATAAAGAGTATAATAATATAAATATACAAGGTTTTTGTTTAAAGATGGGACATACTTCAGGGGGTGAAAGTACCCATCAATACAAATAACTTTTGATATGGGACCAAGTGCGATACCGTATGGACCAAAATGTATGGAACAGCTGGTTTTTTTCGCAATGTGGCAATTGGCCCCATAGTGAAAGTTGTTTGGAATGTCCCATCTTTAAACAAGCACTCTGTATAAGTATTACAATGTAATATATTAATCAACTATTAGTGAATTTATCTTAACGTTAATTTCAATAAAAATGTACCTAGTAATAGTTGAACCTATGATAAATAAAATGCGTAAGTTGTGTGCATATGTGTGTGTTGTTGTTTTATTAGTCACATGCTGCAAGTGAGATGAGTGTGTTAAAATAGCTCAACCCGTTGCCATAATAAATGTTATAGCTCGGTGTGCTGTGTGCTGGCCTTCAAGCAAAATCACATTGTGTCTCGCTTGCATGTTCGCTAATTATGTGCATACAATTTCTTTTAATTCGGGAAATAAAATAAAAATAATATCAGTTCAGTGGAAACGGATCACGGTATCGGTGGATACAACTCGCCGTGATCAGTGGCCAATTCAATCTGATACCGGGATCCGTGGCTACAGACCCTTCATTTTGCACATAATAAACATGTCGCTGTGACGCATAGTTTCTAAGATATAATTAAAAAACCAAAAAATGAGACCTTCACACCCCCCCTCCCCCCGGCTTAAGGGCCACAGGCAGGGACTTTTGATATGTTTACCTCCTAACTAGCCCAAACAAAGTTATAGAGTCAAAAATTGTGTTCCAAGGATTTCCCTCTATATCTCTTTGTTGACTGGGCTATAAATAATAGTCCAAAAAAGCAGGAGTAGAGTGTGTTAGCTGGGACCTAAGCAATTTCCTCAGAAATTTGTTTAGGATGCTTATGCCCGAATACTCGTACTCTACTTATCTTTGGGAGTGTCTCACACATCGCCCTGTCACTTTAAATGTCAAACGTATGAAAGAGATGTCATGATGTTTGAGATGCTCCTAAAGATGATTAGCGTTTGAGTATTTGGGCATTAAAGAGTAAACATACGTACTAAAAATCCCCGCCTCTAGAAAGGGCGCCGGAGTGGGGGAGAGGGTTAAAGTTCCCACTTTTAAGTGTTTTGCTAATATCTTTAAAACGGTGAGTCGTAAATAAAAAATGTCTTCTAAGTAGTGAAAGCTTATAAAATTTCGTACAACTTTTGTTCTACACAATTTTTCGGATTCCTAACCATTTTTTAACTACACGTTCTGGAAAAGTGAAATTTTCGAGAAATAAAACGACTTATCAAACACTGCCTCTTTAGGTGATGCTACTAATCTCATGAACAACTGAAAGCGGTACTGGTTGAGTAAGTCAGTCTTGTTGGCGCCCCATACCATTTGAGAAAGCACATCTTCCCAGCATCTTTAACTTCAATATGCATGGAGGCGGGGTTGTAAAAGAGCGCTGCTGCTTCTATGATGATATCTGACTTCAAGTACTTTTCATATTCACCAATCAGTACTCATCAAAATCCCCTATACCATTTAAAAATCAGTTCTGTAACTGTCGTTGATCAAAACTGTTATGAGAAACCCACTTGCTTCTTCTGAAAGTTGCAGATGTTGTATCGTACCGTACCCGGTAAATGAATGTAAGAACAGGAGGTGTTCATATCCAAGTTGCTGCATCTTTTGGGTGGATAGTGCGATTGTTTTGGTTTTCCCTCGGCCAGGTTTTAGCAGCAGGATGTCTTGGGTGGGAGGGGTGGAAGCCATCAAAAGCACAGTAAGGTCCATATCCTCACCAACGACAGTTACAGAACTGATTTTTAAAGGATATAGGGGATTTTGATGAGTACTGATTGGTGAATATGAAAAGAAAAGAAATGCATTACAGTGTCTTAATAAGTATTAACAATGATTTCTTAAGTGGGTTTTGAAAGTAAACGTAAAGTAGAAGTAGTATTAGCACAGAATACATATTCTGAGAATACATATACATATATATGAGGAGATATTTATATACTTTTCTAATACTACTAGTCCAGTGAATAGAGGGTTTTTAGCTTACAAGTGGTCCGGTACTTTAGAATTTTTGATATGTTGTCTAGGATGGTTAGTGGGTATTTAAAATGCAAAATGCACAATTCCTCGCTCTCCGCCCCCGCCGCCGTATAAATAGAAAAAATCGGCAGTTTTTTAAAGATTTTCGCTTATATCTTCGTTTAGGTGCATTTGAGCCAGAAACGATTGTTGACAATGTTGTAATGAATTAAATTTTATATATATTTTAACGGTTTAAGTTATGTTTTTAGGACAGATAGTTACGCAGATATTAACTTTTTAAAAATTATATTCCAGCAATTTGTCAAACTTCTAAAGAACAGGGTGCAAAATGGGCCCATACTTTTAGCACTTTGAAACCTTATCACTACATAGTATAAAACAAAGTCGCTTTCTCTGTCCCTATGTACCTTTGTATGCTTAAATCTTTGAAACTACGCAACGGATTTTGATGCGTTTTTTTTTAATAGATAGAGTAATTCAAGAGGAAGGTTTATATGTACTTTTTATCCCGATATTCCCACGGGAACGGGAACCACGCGGGTGAAACCGCGGGCGGCCGCTAGTTTTATGTATACTAATGAATAATTACAACATTTTATTGTATGGCGACGAAGTTGAATTGTGAAAAATAAAAAGTTACAGTAGTTCAAAAGTATTGAAATAAGCTAAAAAAATTCGCTTATCTTCGTTTAGGTGCATTTAAGCCAAAAAAGATTTCTCACAATTAGGGAATCCAATCCCGCCAACGCGGGATCTCGTACCTTTTTTGCGGGATCAGAAATGCGGGATTACTCATGCGGGATCCCGCATGTTTTCGGGACTGAAAAATATATATACTTAAAACAAATGGGCTCAGCAGAAGTTCTAATTATGTATTGACCTAGAACGTGGAGGTGGAATGAAACGACAATTCCACAGCAACCACGTATATTTCAAAATAAAAATAAAAACCTAAAAACATAATTATACAAATTAATACACAAAAAGTCAAAACAGAACGTTACTTACAAATTACAAGATTAACTAAACTTACCTGTAAATAACAGGTTTTACGTAGGTTAGTATTAAAAGTAAGTAGGTGTACGTAATATAAATAAATAATTTAGTAAATTTAGAAGTGAGCCGAAACAAATCAAATAATTTTCATAGATTGACATCTAAACACAAAACAATGTCATGGAAACGACATGACGTTCCAAATATTATTTTTCAGAACAGACGCATAAAAATTTGACAAATAGTTTCGAATTAATAAAAGGAGGTTATAAAAATGATACCGTGAAAAATATAGAATAAAAATAATATGAAATAGGATAGTGGCGAGCGACGCAACGCTACAGACCCCCTAATATAACTTCCCCATAGAAGTCGTGACTTTTCTATAGAATTTGTAAGGCAAAAAGATTTTAGTTTTTAACTTACAGCTAAAAAAATATGAATTTTCATTTTGTGTTGTGTTAATCCTGTATCGGGACGGAATGTAATAAATGTCAGTTCAGGTAGCTACTCTAACTAGGGATTCCCCCACGGCACGGTGATTTACCATAGCGCAGAGTCATTTGTCAAACATTTGCGATTGTGACTTGTTGTAAAAAGGTACGTTATTATAAGATAGATAAGAAGCTGATATTTATACTTCTAAACCTGAAGGCTTAGAGGTATAAATGTCAGCTTATCATCATCATCATCTGTTGACAATTATTAGGAATGAATGAGTTTATTACTCATTCATTCCTAATAATTGTTAAACTCTATTTAATAAATACTTAAAATATTTGTCTTTATCTACTGAAAACAAAAAATAAAAAAAAACCCAATCCCGCCATTCCCGCGGGGACTTCAACCCCGCAGGCTTGCGGGATTGCGATTCTGATGCGGGATTGGATTCCCTACTCACAATATTGTAGAGAATTAAATTTTCTATTATTTATTTTTTAAAGGACATCGAGGAAATTGGCTCCAAGCATGCACAAACAAATATCCCACATTATAATTTTTCTTTTATTTTTTTTTATGATTACCAATTTATCCAAATTTAACGGACAACCTGTGGTTGGAAACGAATTAATAAAAGTTCTGTAACTACAATACAATCTGTCTGCTCTATTGGCCCTATCTACAATACTACCATGTCAAAGTCAAAAGCTTTGGAGATGTTTCACTTGTTTTTAAAGTAAATTTCTTAATATGTTCATACAAAACATTTTTTAAAACAGAAAATGTTATTTATTGAAAAGAAATCGTATGACTTATGGAATTCTAACTGTTGTTACCTTAAAATACCTTATTTTAATCTGGGGGCACGGCAGTGCCCCCGCCAAGTCGAGCGCGAAGCAAACACTGCCGTACCATCCTTTACTGGAACCATTTCGCCGCATTTTCAGGCCCCTATTTGAGAACCTCTGGATAAGACCAGAACGCAGAAATTTTCGTCATCCAGTAAGCTATAATTACATACTTAAAATCCAAAATTTCAAGTCTGTAGGTCATTTAGTTCCGAAGTTAAGCGAAAGCTAAGTTTCGCATTTATGACACTCACTCACTCGTCATGATCATCAGAATAGAACTAGTACTTCCCATAAACTCAGAGAGCTGAAATTTAATACAGAGTTAGGGTTTAATGGCCACATAAAGGGAAAACTATAAAAACTAGGATAATTTCTAGTTACACCAACTGCATAAATAACTTTGTAATCCTATATAAATATATAGGATTACAAAGTTACATTTGCAGTAAATAAATCAGTATACCTGTATTTATTACTTATGTGTAATACCTACCTAGCAAAAAGATATGAAATCTCACCAAAATCATCCTATAAAAAACTGGCCAACTCTCGCTGGATCTGCTTATTTCTTTACAAAAATCGTTGAAATCTCTCAGCAAAGTCAAACCAACTCTAATGTTCCTTTCTGAGATTTCTTTATTGATATAGTTACGTTTTAATTTTATGTGACTTGGTCGTTGACTTGTGCCCACCAAACTAACCAACATGTAGAATGTTCAACGTCCAAAGTCACATAAACATAAAACGTAACTATATCAATAAAGAAATCGCAGAAAGGAACATTAGAGATGGCTTGACTTTACTGAGAGATTTCAACGCTTTTTGTAAAGAAATAAGCAGCTCCAGCGAGAGTTGGTCAGTTTTTTATAGGATGATTTTGGTGAGATTGCCTTTAGCAAAAATGGCGAAAAGTTGTTTAGAAAACTTTAAGAGCAAAAAGTGGCCAAAACCGGTACAGTGGCCATAACCGGGGCTTCTGCCCTATAATGTGGCAAATTCGAGCATGTGGTGTGAAAACAATCTTAGATGTGTGTATTATTTGCATTATTCATTTTTTTCATGAGTATCTATTACCGAAACCTTTTTAAACGATTACATTTTTATTTATTTTAGGTTCCAATCCTCTCCAACACCTGACCTCAAGGACCTGGTCATCATTGTAGGTTATCAGTTTATCAGAGCCTTTAGAAGAAACCCGTCACCGTTTGCCAAGTATGCTGTTAGAACAAGAAGGCACCTACAACCGTGTCCAAAGGTAATTCCATTCCCGTGGCGCAGTGGACAGCGCGCTTGGTAAGGGCGTTTGTGCACTACTACTGAATTTTACCGATCCGGAAAAAACGGATGCTTGTATTTTAATAATTAATCATTTATATTAGTAATTAATTAAATACAAGCATCCGTTTTTTTCCGGATCGGTAAAATTCAGTGGTAGTGCACAAACGCCCTACAGCAAGTTTCGCAATGGCGGTCACGGGATGGGTGACCAAACACTTTTCATCTCGATTTCCTCCGTGCTTTGGAAGGCACGTTTTGCCGTCGGTCCCGGCTGCATACCCGTCAAACCACACTGGGTCCGCGTGTTGGGTCATAGCCCATTCACCTTATCCATTCATAAGGAAGGCCAGTGCCCCAGCACTGCAGTGGGAACATTAATAATAATAAATAATAAATCACTTATTTCAGGCAACTATTAGCTCATACAATGAATACCTTAATACCTTAAAGACTAACAGAAATCCTCATTCATGAAAGTATCCAACTTTGCTGTCGGGACGCGCACCATTAACAACTTGAAGATTGTATTGTGGCACGAGTTAGTATGGCCATAAGCATGGGGTAGGTATAATAGGTTGACGTAGGCAGTAATTAGTGTAAATAAAGAGGATTACTATAAAATAAAACATTTCATTTTTTTTATTTAACTTAAATTTCAGATACATTCTCGGTTAATAAAGGTTTACAAGGTTTTTTGTAAAAATTTCATTTTCATGACAACCTTTTTTGCTGACTGTACTTTAATATTGTATTGTCATCTAAACCAAACCTGTATACAAAATTTGAGCTCCATCGGACACTGCGAAGTGGGTCAAATTAAGCTTGCAAGATTTGTCCCCCACTAACTAACAAACTAACTAACTAACTAACATGGCAAGTTAATAAAAAGCTTGTAATAATAAAGGTAACAGTCTCTTTTTAAACTATTTAAAAAAAACTTCAATTCAATTCACAATAAGTTAGATTAGTTTTAACTTCTGTTTCAACCTTTATTGTAACTTGTATTATTCTAATAAATTGCTAATCAAATATTATCATAATATTGTATTTACGAAAATAATAATCAACAGACATTAAATGAGTCACACCAGCATATCAAAATATGACTATAAAAATTACTGCATTTAATGCGCGTACTCGTGCAAGTAATAACAGTTTTTGTTTCATCGAAATCTGGCCAGGATTTCCAAAGTTACAGCGTTGTAAAGTTTCACCAGCTTTTGAAATTTGCTTTCCTTGCGCGCTATTGCGATGACGTCATGTCGCAATGACATCTCTGATTGCGGCTGCTACGGGTGATTTCTGTCCAACTGTACCTACATAGAGTCCGTCCATGCGCAATCTGCGCGCAACTGGTGCATTTTTGCCGCTAGTTACAGTACATTTTCTTTGTTCTAAGGATAAGGTAAAAGATTAGTATTCGATTTCGACCGCGCGCAGACGCGCTCTTAAACTGTCACCTACTGTCAATACCGAAAGACATTTCTATCCCACAAACTTATATGACCCAGTGGAGGCGCCACTAGCTGTACAAAATTATCGAAATGGCTGTCAGTTTTGGTTCCATATTTTGACCACCAAGTCAGTTAAGGTTGTAAGTACAATTTGTTTTGGCAGTTGCTATATTGACAGAATACCGCCCGCCATTACGAGTTGATTTAATTTATTATTTCTTAACACGAAAATAACACATGTATTTGAAGGTGTTTTTTCACTGGAGTTGGTACACATGGGCTCAATACTAAATTTCTTAACCATTTCATTGATCGACTATAAGAAAAATAAATTTTATTACGAAACCGTGAGAGCGCAACTATATAGCCAAAGGATTCTATGTAGGTCGGAAGTGCGACGTGACGTCACACGTTAATGCCATTGGTTCACCCGAATTTTCCACGGAGGCCGTACTTTAAAGTTTAATATCTCAGTCAGTTTTGAAGATAGGAAAAAAATAAAAACTGGTTCTTTTTCTCGAGTTACATATTTTTTAGATATGCTGATAACAAAAATCGTTGGTGTGACTCATTGCGAGTGTCTAATATTATAAACTATTCAAACAGAAAACTTATTTACAAAAAATTAACTTATTTATTAAAATAGAACAATCAGTCTCAGAATATTAGAGTTTATAAGTATATCTCTTAACAAAATTCCTAACTAAACTAATTAGTCTACCTCTTCGATCATATAAACCCTAGATACAGAATTCCATACTAACTGCGCTTGAAAAAGTGATCCCAACACCGCTGTCATTAGTAGTTATACTTATAGATACTGCCGTCACCACATTCGATATTCGACCCTAAGCAACAGTAATTGGATTTAAATTCGGTCGGCATGGTAGTACTTACGATCTTATTACATGGAGAGCTCAGATGGTCGGGCCTAGGGCATGTAATATCGGAAGGTTTTCAATTCCGATATTGATTTTCGATATTAGATCTCAATATCGGAATTCCGATATTAATATCGGAATCGCACAAATTCGTAAAAAATTGCGCAATTGTTTATAAATTGCACATTTTCTTTATAAATTGCACATTTTCTTTATAAATTGTACATTTTCTTGATAATATGCACATTTTCTTTCTAACTTGCATGAATATAAGGATAGATTCTGTACAATATAGTCAATCTTTTATGCGAATAAGCAAGACGTAGGTACTTACTATGGCGTATTGCTAAGCTTAAATTTTAGACGGGATACTTTTTTTACTATTTTGTTTATCAGCGGATAACAATCACGCTCGGCAGCTAGTACATCAGCGTGTTTTTCAGATGAGCGATCTAATTTTAAACACACGTTATTAAGATTGTATTTTATTTTTATGCATTCACAATGCAATTCTATAAATAAAGGAAAATGTAGATAGAAAAATGTCATAGAAAAAAACCACGGTAGGCTTTCAGGCGGGATTCAATTTCGATTAATTCGATTTATAAAAATAAATTAAAATTTCAATTTAATGACTGTTTTATCTTAATCGATTGTTAAACATTTGTAAAAATGTTTCTTTGACGCAACGCTGGTGAAACAAACAGCAAAGCAAACAGCGTTAGCGTTAACAAGACGTGATAGCAAAATTCAACAAGTCATGTTAGCCTTTCGGTAGGCTAGTTGGTCAGAGCATCAGGCTGGATTCCCGGAGGCGTGGGTTCGAATTCCTCCTGAAAGTTAATACTTAGCTTATATAAGGGCTCGTGGATTTTCACTGTCACATTTTCCTATACTTACAGAATTGCATTGTGAATGCATAAATTTTTTTTAAATCTAAACGAGCGACGCTGTTTAACTCACAGCTTGAATGATATTCAACCATTTAATCAAACAGGATGCATACGGCTTGGAGCGATGACTTTTGAATACTTATCAGTCTATTCACTGTTGGTTGTCAATTGCCAAGCTTACATTTTCTTTTGAAAAATGGTATTCTGGTCTGGCGCTTTTCCGGCCGCTGCCGCGGCACGCTCACTTTTCTCAATCGGCTCGCGCTTTCTTTCTATGTTATGTATGAACTCTTCGCTTTTTTAAATTTAAATATTGTTTAGTCCTGCACCCTCTTGCTAACTGCACCCCAACCCAACCGTTACACTGTATTCCATATTTTTTCATACTTTTGTCACCCCACCACCTATGTGAAGGCCTAAATACCTATGAGCCAGCTAGTTGATTCATGTTGTTTTTGACGTAGCTGCTGAAGCTGAATAACATCAATGCCGTTGCTTGAACGGTGCCCTTTAATTAAGCAGCTAGGCAGTTAATTGTACGGTTTATCGAACCATTTGGTTGTGATGTACACATAAGTAAACAGTGAGCGAGGCAGACAACGCTATCATAATTCTTATGTAGCATCACATGCTTAGAGATACAAAGTAGGCTGGTAACAGAAACATTGGTCAATTCAGCTATCGCGCTTGGCGCTACTCAACACAACCAAGGTTTATAATCTATATTGTAGCTCCGTGTGTTGTCTAACGCCGAACTGGTTTATATAAAAAGTCAATTAAAAATATTTGTCTGATTCCGATATTACGATATTGGATGACTCAGTATCGGAATTGAAATATCGAATCTCAAGTTCCGAAATTCCGATATTACGATATCACGAGATTCCGAGATCCATGCCCTAGCCGTCGGGCGACGCTAGAACAGCGAATCGTATTTCGTCATGTCTGCATCTCTGTCTTACTAACGCAAATAGAAGAAACGGTTGCGCGGCAAGGAAAATTGCAATATTTTAGTATAAATAATGAAATTATGATAGTTTCAGTACATGTTTCACTTTAAATTAATTGTGCAATTATACTTATGTTCAATACTGACTGAAAATATGATATTACATCTCTTTTTTTCCTTTTTTCGAATTGTTTTTGCGCATATTCTCAGTACATTTAGGCGTCGTTTCGCCGGGCGCTCAAATGACTACTGAGAGCGATCTAATGCTCCCTTTCGAATGGAGCATTCGTTGACGGCTTCACTTTCTGTGCGTTGACGCTGTATCTAGGGTTTATATGATCGAAGGTCTACCTACCTCAAACAAAATTTGTCAGCCAACCCCTGACGCCATTTTGGATTTTACCTGCGTATCATATGCAAACTCTGACACCAACATGGAAGCAATACTGTGTAATATAGAAAACTATCATATTTACATTTGACATAACGGCAAAATAAAAAAAATTTAAGAACGAAAAAAATTACTAACCATGACCAAAAATACAAAATGTGATGCCACTTACGAACGCCGCGCGACTGCGGCGGCTCACTTCGCAAAAGTTAGCGGGTCGCAGGAAGGCATCGTCGCTCGTGATTGGTACACGTGAAGGTGGCGAGTTATTGCTGCTTAGTCTACCTGCCCATAATAGCCAACCATTCCCGGTCTCCCCTACTTATACTATTCCGCCTTCACCAAGACGTGGAGGTACTCAGCTTATGTTTCTTACGTATTTTATTTTTCCATGCATCCATGAAGGTACTTCAATCAATTCTTGAGAAAATCTTTTATTTAAATGCTGAAGATATTATAAGTTTGTAAAGAGTAACAGTTGTGATAGTGATATCACGCTGTGTTGTGTGGTTAGCATGGTTCTAATTATCTTTCTCAATAACTAGCTGCTGTCCACCATAAATAACAGAATATCATAAGACCTGATACCTACTATGGCTATAACTGAAATCACTTCATAATTAGCATATTATGCAGCATACGCAGCTGCTGCTGCACTGGGGGCTGATTCTGCTAACGTTAATTCATAATCGTCTCGTCCGGTACGCGGTTGCCATTCGAGAACCTTTCCGCCCCAACGGCCATCGGTTCTCCGCGCTATGTGTGTGTTTTAGTTCTCCTGCGGATCTCATCATTTCTGATTCGATCGAGCAGGGAAGTACCAAGCATCGCTCTCTCCATTGCTCGCTGGGTGACTTTGAGCCTTCTTATGAGACCCATAGTAAAAGACCACTTCTCACTTCCATAGGTCATTACTGGCAACACACACTGGTCAAAGACTTTCGTCTTGAGACATTGAGGTATTTCGGACGCGAATATATGTCGGAGCTTCCCAAACGCTGCCCATCCGAGCTGGATTCGACGAGAGATCTCTTTCTCAAAGTTGGACTTACCTTACAATCTAAATAGTAGGCCTTTGCCCCAGCAGTGGGGCCTATAAATGGCTGATGATGACATTTAAATACCTATGTATCTTATTGTTGCAGACGGAGTGGGGATGGTTCCACTGCGTACCCACAACATGGGCAAAGTACGGGTTAGATCAGGGGGCCAATTTGCATCGTACATTTGTAGGATCTAGTTGGGCATACGACGGTCTGCTTGGAATGAACACTTTATCACTTAAGCTAAGATCTGTTGATATGGTTCATTATTTCATAAATTTAGACAGTCACTCAGTCCTCGATTTCCTGTACGATGCCTACATGGGTACGATACCATATGATTATTTGGACTACAGGTTTGAGAATATTCCATACCAAACTTTAAAAATCAAAGACGAGGAAGAGAATAAACTCTATTGGAACTGGGACTTCGGAGAAGAATTGTTGTATTACTTTGACCAACCAAACTATTAATATATTTGTTTATTGTAGCTATGAATTCGAAGTGGTATAAAAAATAATAAAAAAAATTACCGAAAACATACTGTTTATTATTCTAATATTTACCTATATTTAGCCCCGCCCCTTTCACTCGATTCTGTCACGAGTTCACGACTCGAGAGTCAGAATTCAAAATTCAATTCAAATTCAAAATTCAAAATCATTTATTCATTTTAGGCTGATACAGCACTTGTGAATGTCAATGAACCTACGCTATCGGTTCGCAAATTTTACGGCGGGAGGCCTTGTAATGTAACGAGAAGAACCGGCAAGAAACTCACCAAGGGCTATTTTTTTCTCCCTGTCATATTTCATACAGAGTCGTCAAATTGAAAAGTGACTTTAACATAATATAATATGTAAAGTCACTTTCCATCACAAATTAATCTTAAATTTAAAACAAAATAAATAACCCGGTAATCATACCAGTAAATAATTTTCAATAACTAAGAAATAGACATCCAAAAGGTAGTTTCTTTAAAATACACACCAACCAAATTGTAGCGAATAAAATAATAAATATAAATGCCAAACAAGGGTAATAGAACTCCCTTATTCCATTTGCGTAACTATTTTTCGTAACTCCTACGAAAACCCAAATATTTTTTCTCGTTTAATTACTGGTTATCAAATGATAAACTTAAGTCAACTTTGATAACTGTAAAATATTCACTGTTTCATAACTAGATACTAACTCATACGAAAAAGGAAGTTTTTTCACTGTTTCATAACTAGATAATAAACAAGAGGTATGAGATATCATGCGTGGAACTTGAACAAATGATTATAATCTGTGTATATAGCCCCCCTGGAGCAAATTACACAGTCTTTGAGTCCACTATGGAGGATGTTTTGAAAATATGCTGTCGTAAGAATAAAAAAATTGTAGTTTGTGGAGATTTTAATATAGACATCTTAGATATTAAATTAGCACAACTCTCCAGTAAATTCCTTAACCTTTTTAAATCATTTAATTTGCTTCACACTTTTAATGAACCGACGCGAATTACGCCAACATCGGCTACTTGCTTAGATAACATCTTTTCCAACTGTAACTTAATTGAGAAATCGGTAATTAATATTATTAAATCCGACCACAGTGGACAACTAGCTTCTTTTGAGCACTATAATGTTACTCCTAAACGCGAAGTAATTTGCAGGCCAATACCGAAACGTGGTATTAATAAATTTAGAAATAATGTACAAGATAAAATTCAATGTTTGCCAGCTTCTGCTGACGCTAATAACTCTTATCAATCATTATTTGATATTGTTGAAAAAGAATTTAGTAACAATTTTAAACAAAAAGTTATAAAGTGTAATGATCGTAAGAAGTTCAGTGACTGGGCCACACCTGGTATCTATAATAGTAGAAGAAAGTTATTTGAACTCTATGCACAAAAAACGACTTCCTGTGATCATAGCTTCATTGAATATGTCAAGGAATATTCAAAAACATTAAGGAAAGTATGTGCTTTGGCAAAATCTAGGTATATTTCAAATAAAATTAAATCATCTGAAAATAAAATGAAAGCTACCTGGAGTATTATAAACCAAGAAACTGGCAAAACAAAAAGCAAAATTAATTCATTTAACTTAAAAATTAGTGATAAGACTTTTGAATCGGATATTGAGGTGGCTAGTGCTTTTGAAGGTTTCTTTGCTCGAATTCCGTTAGAAATTACTAGCAGACTTAACTCTTGCCCCAACACCGCTGTCTCTCTTATGGAATCTAGTGTGAACAAGTGCCAGGAAACATTTAGTTTTAGCTATGTCACTACCGAAGATATTATTAAAGCATTCAAAGCAATAAATATTAAGAAAACAGAAGATCTCTGGGGCATATCTACAAGTATCATCAAATCGATAATTGATGTGATAGCTCCATCATTAGCAATAATTTTTAACCAATGTATAAGTGAAGGGGTCTTTCCTAATTTAATGAAAAATAGTAAAATAATTCCTCAGTTTAAAGCTGGTGACAAAAGTGACCCAGCAAATTTTAGACCTATATCCATACTACCAGCAATAAGTAAAATATTTGAGAAATTAAATAGTACTAGCGGCCGCCCGCGGTTTCACACGCGTGGTTCCCGTTCCCGTGGGAATATCGGGATAAAAAGTACATATAAACCTTCCTCTTGAATCACTCTATCTATTAAAAAAAACGCATCAAAATCCGTTGCGTAGTTTCAAAGATTTAAGCATACAAAGGGACATAGGGACAGAGAAAGCGACTTTGTTTTATAATATGTAGTGAGAAACAGTTTGGTTTTTCAAAAGGTAAAAGTACAACTGATGCTGGGGTTGCATTTCTAAAACATGTACTTGATGCCTGGGAGGACAAGCAGGATGTAATCGCTATTTTTTGTGACCTTTCCAAGGCATTCGATTGTGTTGATCACCAAACACTATTAAGGAAGTTAAAACATTATGGTGTTTCTGAAATGTCAGTAAGCCTTATGCATTCATATCTGTATGATAGAACTCAGAAGGTAGTTATTAATAAAACTGAGTCTACCGGAGCCAAGGATCAATATTGGGCCCGCTGTTGTTTTTAATATACATAAATGACCTTCCTTACTACGCGAAGAATTTATGTGAGACAGTGCTATTTGCCGATGATACATCTCTAGTCTTTATAGTAGATAGAGGTGATGACTGTTCTGACGAAGTAAATAGTGCTCTTTCAAAAGTGTCACATTGGTTTAATAGTAATAATTTATCATTAAACTCAAAGAAAACTAAGTGTTTAAAATTTTCGTTACCTAATGTAAGACAAGTTGATTTTCATATAAGACTAGACGGCGATATGGTCGAATTCATTAACAATACAAAGTTTCTAGGTATTATATTAGACTCGCGACTACAATGGGATACTCAGTTCGGCCGCATTCGCAGTTAAGAAAATAAGGCTCTTAACCGATATTGAAACGGCTAGAATAGTCTATTTTAGTTATTTTCATAGTGTTATGTCCTACGGTCTTTTGTTGTGGGGCTCAGCCGCTAACATCCACAGTATATTCGTGCTCCAAAAAAGGGCTATTCGCGCCATGTACAACCTCCGATCGAGAGATTCTTTAAGAGATCTATTTAAAGAAATAAACATTTTAACTGTTGCAGGACAATACATCTATGAAAATATAATTTATGTGAAAAAGTATTATAATACATTTGTAAAGCAGAGCGATATTCATCGCTTTAACACAAGAAATAAAGATAAACTTGTCGTTCCCAAGTTTGGGCTAGAAAAATCCAGAGCCTCATTTCTGGGGAAAAGCATAGCCTTTTTTAATAAAGTTCCACAGCATATAATTGAACTACCATTGCATAAATTTAAATGTTACATTAAAGAGTCGCTGATGAGCAAAGGATACTATAAAGTAGACGATTATTTGAATGACCGCAATGCATGGTCATGATGTAACACATAACATAATCCCTGTTTAATATGATGTATTTTTATACTAAGCAATTGTTGTATTAGTAACGATATGTTTTTTTTTGTAAATGTCGTTACCTAACTAAGAAACGCTGGCAAGTTTCTTGCGCCCATTCTTCTTGTCAGTTAAAAAAGTCTTGAATGGGTGGTAGGAAAATATTGACGATTCATAAGTACATATTTATTATGTCTAAGTGAATAAAGAATATTTTTATCTTATCTTATCTTTATCTATCTTATTTTTGATAACCAGTTATTGAACGAGAAAAATAACTTTAGTTTTCGTAGGAGTTATGAAAAATAGTTACGCCGACGGAAAAAGGTATAGAACTTTGAATAGCTGTGTCGTGACAGTCGTGAGGCATCGGTCGCGCTCGGCGCCGTCGAGAGCGGTCGGGAGCAAGCTCTGAGTACTGAATCCTATGGAGATGGCATATTGATCTATATGAACTATCGGTTATACAAATATGAGCTAAATCGACATTGTACTCATAAACCTGTAGCCATCTCGTTCTATCTTACCTCCAATACTTCATGTAAAAAGAGACAGCAATATATTTATTCGACCTATTTTTTGGCAACATTGAAACGTGACGTCATCGTAATGCATGATTGAAGCCGGTCGCCATTTAGGTTTCTCGGTATGTGAGCTGTCAACGCGAGTTGTATTTGCAGTGTTTTGTGATAAAAGTCTTTTAATTTGAGACTTTCATGTGAATAAAGGGTATTAATAAGTGAGAGAAAGCAACAAGGAACATGTCTAATTGCAGTGTGGTAGTTTGTGGCATCAAAAAAAGTGAAAATCGTCCAAACATTACATTACACCGGTACGTACTATTTATTTTGCAAAAAGACCAAAACAATACAATAAATGCCTTGTGTTTTGGTTTTCCTGTGAATAGTTTACTTAGAATTCATACCAAATGTAGCTTACTACTTATTTTGGTGAGTTTTGTTGGTGTATTTCAAGAAAATATAGATCTGTTGGTTTGCGCTAGAGTTGCCCTTATAGCATTTTTCTTATCGAATTATCGATGTTTTCAAACTTCAAGTGTAAATTGAGTGTATTAATTTTTAACTGTTTTTATTGTTTCAGGTTGCCTAAAAATAACAAAAAAAGAAAAATATGGCTGGAACAATGCGAAAGGAAAATTTAAAGACTCGTACGAAAACTATTTTTATGTGCTCTTTTCATTTTGAAGAACAGTTTCAAACGTCAACGACAGTTTAAGTTTTGAAAAAGACGTTAATTAGGCCACTGGCAAAATCGAAATTATAGTGCGACAACGTTTTCTGTTCCGGTTGCCAAAAACTGGATAATTATATATAACGTGTTTTTTTAATGTCATTTTGCTGTAAAGTTGTTGTCGAACTTACATTCATTCTAGCACATTAAAAGTAAGTATATTTTTTACCACTAGATGTCGCTTCGCTATATTCTAATTAAATAAAAAATATGCTTGCTAGTAAAGATCTCGATTCAAACTGTTTATTATTTTATTACTTAATAATGCTTGTTTTTTTTTTGAGACATTTCTTTTTTTCTATGGTAGGTAGGTACCTAGTAGGCATTCTCCTTTGTGATTTATATTGTAATGTGTGTTATGTACTTCCTTGTTGTATAAACATAATAGGTTTTTACAATATGGAGCTTTTTGTTTTATTTCATTACCTTTTTTTACTTAAACTGGTTCTCGCGACCTTTGATCTGGAATTCTATGGAGGTCTCGCATGTGTATAGACGCGTGACTCGGAAAACATAAAAAATTTGATCATAAAATTGCAGTTTCTAAGTAAAGGCGAGTAGAGCCGACAAGTGGGGCGCTCTCAATCAAATTTATTGCTCGCTAAGTATTAATGTATCTACAATCGTACAGATTGAAGCTAAGGTCGTGTAGTTTATTTACAAACTATAACCTCAGTAAAATATAGTAGGTTGGTCTTTTATCTACTACTACTGCAACATGAACTATATTTTACTAAGGTTAGTTTGTAAATAAACTACAGGACCTTATGGTTGAAAAATGGAAAATGAAGTAGGTATTTAGAAAAAATCGACCCGTCTCACAACCAGCTCCGATGGGACTCGAACCCACGACCTTTCGCTATCCGGGCGACTGCTCTAACCACTGAGCTACGGAGTCGTTACGAGAAGCGTCGAATTTATCAAATACTTCTTACACGCTGTATAGCCAGCGTTAATTTCATCAATGTGAAGATATTACTACCCCCACACGCGAAAGAAATACCTTTCCAGATATTTGACAATCGCTAAAGAAGAAATTACTATGGCAAGTTATTTAAATTTTTACTTTTTTGCATTCACAATGCAATTTTTATGGTTGAAAAATGGAAAATGAAGTATCTTCACATTGATGAAATTAACGCTGGCTATACAGCGTGTAAGAAGTATTCGATAAATTCGACGCTTCTCGTAACGACTCCGTAGCTCAGTGGTTAGAGCAGTCGCCCGGATAGCGAAAGGTCGTGGGTTCGAGTCCCATCGGAGCTGGTTGTGAGACGGGTCGATTTTTTCTAAATACTTCATTTTCCATTTTTCAACCATAAAAATTGCATTGTGAATGCAAAAAAGTAAAAATTTAAATAACTTACAGGACCTTATTTTTAATCTGTATCTGCGTTTGAATTTTTGATACATTATGTACTTAACAAGAAATAAATTTAATAACATGCGGATCCTCGCGGTTTTACCCTCATGGTACTCGTTCCCATGGGAATATCACGATAAAATATAGCTTATGTCACTCGGAAAGAATGTAGCTTTCTAATGGTCAAAGAAATTTCTAAATTAGTCTAGTAGTTTTGGAACCTATTAAATTCAAACAAGAACCAATCAAATCTTTCCTGTTTTCGATATTACTATAGATGAGGAAGCACTTGGCGGCTCTTCTCGCCTTGAAGCCCCCAGTACAGGATGGCTACTCATGTTCGTCGACCATGATGGGCCATCATGTACAGGGGCGGTTTGCGTTGCTCGCAGGCGGCAATCACACGCAAACTCCCACACCGGGGGCTTTAAGCCCCCAGTACAGGATGGCCGATCATGTTGGCCGACCATGATGGGCCATCGTGTACAGGGCCAGTTTGCGTTACTCGCAGACGGCAATCACACGCAAACCGCCCCTGTACACGATGGCCCATCATGGTCGGCCAACATGATCGGCCATCCTGTACTGGGGGCTTTACAGTTGTTGCGTCTCACGCGCGCGGTCGGGCCAATGATTGTGTGCGTACAAGCACAAACACATACACATTGTGTCATTGTCATAAAGAACTTAATTATGTGCAAATGTAGGTATAATTTAAGCACATTATTAAGTTTTATTTTTCAAAAAAGTAGGTATATAATTATACACTATAATTCCGTTTTAAATTATCGAGGTGATTACGAAACTGCTTTTATAAAATATAGGGTAATATAGGTAGGTAGTCACAAAAATACTTGATCTATAACTTCATCAATAAATATATCGATGTACAAATAGGGCAGCACTACGGAAAGGCGCCATTTTGGTTTCTCGATATGTGTGCTTGTGTGTGTGTGTATGCTTCAATTTTTCGTAGGTATGCCATCTCCATAGGATTCAGTACTCAGAGGGAGCAAGTTACTGTATAGCTCTCTCTCTATCGTTGGACAGCTGTTGTGCGTGCGGCGGGCGTCGTGCCGTCTACCGATTAAAATGAAGGATTGCGCTGCATGTAATAGTAAACTTAATGACAATAAAAAAATAAAACCGCCTTCTAAAAAACCACATCAAAAAAATCCTCACCAAATAAATAACGTAAGTACTTTGAAGTCGGGCGTGAAACATGTAAGTACAATTTTTCGTTGTTTTTGTTAAAACCCGCCCGACTTCAAAGTACTTACGTTATTTATTTGGTGAGGAATTATTTCTTACTTTTTTGATGTGGTTTTTTAGAAGGCGGTTTTATTTTTTTATAAAAATAATTTTTATTTCACTCTTTTTAGCGCATCGTGCAGGCAATTTGCGTGTTTTCTGGTAAATAAGTATGTGATCAAACTCAAAACCTCCTTTTTCGAAGTCGGTTAAAATACCTTGAGGTATCCCCTTTTTAAGAAAACAAGAATCATCTAAATCGGTTTATAAACAAAGGAGTTATGCCTAAAGATACGTATTAAATTCACATAAAGTGGTAACGAAAACGACAGTATTTTCAAGATTTCCTGAAAACTACTGAACCGATTTCAAAATTTCAAAAAATGGGACCAACTTGGAAACCAACATTGTTATTACATCTAATAACGTTTGAACCATTTCAATCGGTTCAGCCGTCTTCGAGTAATCGGTGGACATACACAAAAAAAAAAAAAAAAAAAAACATACATACAGACGAATAGAGAACCTCCTCCTTTTTGATTTAGAAGTCGGTTAAAAACTATCTAGAATGCATGCGTTGCTCCGAAGTCTATCATTATTTATGTTTAAATTTGTCAGCAGAAGAGGCAAATCAGATTAAGAAAGATGTAAAACATCAATGGATGTGTCCCAATTGCAGGAATAAACAACCGAAAGGTGATAATACTAACGAGTTAGTTCGACCATCTACACCTACTGGAATGGCGGATATAACCTTTAACGTTACACGCCGTAAGGTACAAACTAAGGGCGACCCGGTACTTACCGCAGTTAATGCCACCTCGGATTATATCGTTCGCTCAGATATTCAGGCAATATTGCGAGATGAAATGCGTTCTATTATGGGTGAGTTTATGAATGAGCTAAAAGATACTATACATTCCAAATTTAAGGAAGTGAATGACCAGCTTACTGAATTTAAAAACTCCGTGTCTTTTTTGAGCGAGCAGTTTGATACGTTAAAGCAGGATACAAGCAAACACACTTTAGAAATCAAACAATTAAAATCTGAAAATGAATTCCTTAAATCGGAACTTGTTACGCTTTCAAGTCGTTTTCGACAAATGGATCAATTGTCACGAGCTACCAACTTGGAAATCCAATGCGTGCCAGAACATAGGTCTGAAAATGTGATTACCATAGTGAAGCAGCTTGGTAATGTCGTTAAGTGTCCGATTAATGACTGCGACGTATTCTATTGTTCACGGATAGCTAAGTCGAATCCTAACACCAATCGCCCTCGTTCCATACTAGTAAAATTCAGCACTCCACGGATCAGAGATTCCCTATTGGCCGCTGTAATCCAATATAACAAGGATAATTCAAAAGAAAAAATGAATACGAGCCTATTAGGGTTGGATGACAAAAAAAAACCTGTGTTCGTAGTGGAAAATCTGTCTGTCGAAAATAAAAACTTGCACGCTGCAACTCGCCTTCGTGTTAAACAAATAAATTATAAGTATGTGTGGGTGCGCGGGGGTCGTGTATTTGTTCGTAAATCAGATAATACAGAAGCTATTTTTATACGCAATTTGGATGTACTTAATAGCCTTAAGTGATTTTATTCTGTTTTGTACTTTGATATGTTTTGGATCTTGTGTTAAATTAAAAATCATTACAATGTTCTCAGAAAAAATTAGCGTTTTTTACCAAAATGTAAGGGGTCTAAGGACGAAAACAACTGGCTTTTATTTAAATGTTTTATCCTGTGATTATGATATAATCATACTGTGTGAGACATGGCTGGCTAGTGACTTGTTAGACTCGGAATTATTTTCCGATAAATATCTTGTGTATAGACGCGACCGTGAAACTTCTGGTTTTCATAGTAGTAAATCGTAATGTTAATGTTAATCGTAATCGTAATCGTAAAGTCTGCATCCTGTTATCCAATGGTTAGGTTTTCGTTTCCAGTAAGTATTTATCTAATCTATTCTTAAATTGGTTAGTAGTTTGTGCTGAAATCACATCCGTTGGCAATCTGTTCCATGATTCAACCACTCTGTTGCTGAAAAAGTGCTTGTGAACGTTGTTAAATGAGCGGGCCTTTGACAGTTTGAGATGGTGTCCCCTTAGGTGTGTGTTTCGGGAGTACTGGAACAGTTCTTGATCGAAATTAATAAGATCATAGTGGCCATGCAAAATTTTGTAAACTTCGATAAGGTCTCCGCGTTCTCTGCGTTCCTCCAAGGTTGTAAGTCTTAATAATGCTAGCCTTTCTTCATAAGTTCTACTTTTTAATATTTTTGGGACCTTTGTAAATCTTCGCTGAACCTTTTCTAATGCATTTACGTCTTTTTTTAAATATGGGCTCCAGATTTGAAAACCATATTCCAAGATAGGCAATACATATGATTTGTATATTTTCAGCATCATATCAGGGGTCAGCTTCCCAAATGCTTTTCTAATGAGATAAATGAAACTGTTGGCCTTCTTAATTATTGCAGTGATATGCGGTTCCCATTTTAAGTCTTTAGCAACATGTACCCCCAGGTCAACCTGTACTTCGACCTTTTTCAGTGGCACATTATCAATGTTGTATGAATTTTGGGGATTACGGTTTCCAATGTGAAGAACAGTACATTTGTCAATATTTAGTTTGAGAAGCCACTCTTTAGACCAATTTGCTATCCGCGTCAAGTCAGCCTGAAGGCGTTCCGAATCAATAAGAGGGTTGGCAAATATCTTTGTATCATCAGCAAACATGCTTACTTTGCAATCCAAACATTTAGGTAGGTCGAATGTAAAAATTATAAATAAAACTGGACCAAGAACGGAGCCTTGAGGTACGCCACTTTGTATCTCCCTTTTATCTGAAAATGTTTCGCCAGTTCTAACCCGAAAAGTTCTTTGCCTTAAAAATGCTTCTATCCATTTCAATAACTTTCCTCGCATACCAAGAAACTCCAGTTTCTGTAGAAGTCTATTTGTAGGTACTTTGTCAAACGCCTTTTCATAGTAGAATAGAATAGAAAGAATAGAATAGAAATAGTTTATTCAGCAAAAAGAACACACCATACATAGAAAAAAAATAACAAAAAGACAATAATAGACAAATTATTTTTGCTGAAACGGCCTCATCTCAGCTTGTACCACAGCTGAGGCTGCGGCGCTGGTTTTCAGATGCAGCCGTTTTGTTAGATGACGCTATTTTTATACATAATTTTAAAATTTTACCTACTCACTACGACTTATTCTACTATACATACAGACTGTTTTACCACTGTTAAAACTGTTATACAAATTTCAAATTACTTTAACTACCTACACATTCTTATTTTATTTGTTCCACACATAATCTCGATATAAAAAAGAAAGAAATGTTATTAATAAAAACAAAATCACAAATCAATCCCTTAATAAATTATGTTTTTTTTTTTTTTTTTTTTTTTTTTTAAATATTACTTACACTGACACAGCTAAGTTGCAAATTCAAGAAATAAACTTTAATTTTACTCTTAAAACTATATACTGAGGTTAAAATACGGATGGGTGGAGGGATGGTGTTCCAAATTTTTGTGGCAGCGTATTTGAAGGAGCCTTTAAAAGCAGTTGTTTTATGGGAAGGAACAGCAAGACGCGTTGAGCGGACGCTAGAGCACCATGTTAGCTTATCATGAAGATAGGAAGGCTTGCAGTATTTTATAACCCCAAACAAGAGAGTAGCCAGATGTACATGCCTTCTTGACTCCATATTCAATATCCGAGCCCTATTTAAGAACGGAGAAACGTGACTCCTTGGTGGTATATTAAAGCAATACCTAGCACATGCGTTTTGTACACGCTGTATTAAAGTTTTAGTCTTTGATAGAAGTCTAGGTCCATATACAGTGTCTACATAGTTGAACCTCGAGAGAATCAATGAGTCAACCAGTCTAACTCGTAAATCGGTACTAAGGAAGTTTCGAACATTGTAGAGCACTTTCAGACGATAGAAACAGTTACGAACCAATTCCTGAACATAGGACTCAAATCTTAATTCGGAGTCTAATACCAAACCCAGGTTGCGCGCCTCCTTCACCAGTTGCAAGTTTTCATTTCCCAGTTTAATAATAGGATTTGCAGCTTTCATCCGGATAACCTGACGTTTAGAGCCCAAGATCAAGAACTTTGACTTGCTAGCGTTTATGACAAGTCCATTATCATTAGACCAGTCAGAAATACTTGTTAAATCTTCATTGACCCTATCAACTGACGCACCTAAGTTTTGAGGATGGCAAGAGGTGTAAATCTGCAAGTCATCTGCATATAAATGAAATTTACAATTTTTTATACAATGCACGATGTCAGCAGTATAAATGATAAAGAGGAGTGGACCTAAGACCGAGCCTTGGGGTACTCCTCGCAAAACTGGTGACTTCGAAGAACATGATACGGAACCGTCACTATTGCGTAGTTGAACGTATTGAGAGCGATCAGTCAAGTAACTATGGAACCATTTTACCGTGGGCACATCAAATCCGTAATACACCAACTTGGAAATCATCAAAGGTATATTTATAGTATCAAATGCACGAGAAAAATCTAACAGGACCAACAGAGTACCCATTCCTGCATCTTGCGCTTCTAGGATGTTCGAAGTCACATCTAGTAAGGCCGACTCAGTACTTCGGTTTTTTCGAAAACCAGATTGGGCTTGGGGAAGAATGTTATTGCTCTCTAGATATTCGATCATTTGGGAGTAAACAATCTTTTCCATTATTTTGGACAAACAAGAAAGGATGCTTATAGGGCGTAGATCTTTGTAACTAGAAGGATGAGTAGTTTTGGGTAGTGGCTGTACAATAGCAATTTTCCAAAGTTGGGGAAAGGTACTTGTGACAATGGATCTGTTAATTATAGACGTTATGGCATTTAAGGATTCAGGCAGAGAAAGCAAGAGCATATCTAGGGAGATTAGGTCTACCCCTTGTGCATTCGAATGAAGGCTATAGATAACCTTCAAAACGTCTTCCTGACTGACACATTTTAAATGGAAAGTAGACTCGCTGTACCTATGGTCTTCATAATACCTTAAAACGGATAAGTCAATATTAGTACGTCCAGGCAATTGAAGGAAGTGGTTGTTGATGTCTTCAGGTGAACAATGATGAGAAGGAAGATCATGATCAACTTCGGGTGGAAGGACATCTTTTTTTAGATTTTTCCATAATAATTTTGATTCCCTTATATGACAGTTAATGTGGTGATTAAAGTAAGCCCTCTTTTCGAGCTGCAAGGTTGACTGCACTAACTTTTTTAGTTGTTTATAATAGTCCCTATGACTGTCGTTTTTTGTTTTAAGAAATCTCATATGAGCATCATTTCTCAGTTGCATCATGAATTTCAAATTGTCTGTTACCCAGGGATACGATTTACGTTTTAAATACATATTTTTAACTGGAGCATGTACATCGAAAAGGTTTAAAATAAGGTTATTTAAAAGTGATACCATAATATCAACACTATACGAATTGCATACTTCATGCCAGGGAATATGTTTAAGATCATGTTGAAATTCAGCAACGTTAATAGTTTTAAGCGGCCTAAAAGTAACTAACTTTGGAGGAACTTTTGGTTTTTTTAAATTAAACTCAACTCGAGATAAATGACATCAACAGGTTCCCGGACATTTTGACTATTGACCCAAGATGATAGACAAGATAGTAAATTGGATACTGTAGATCTGTGGGGGCAGAAGCCATGTTGTTGGTTATTGATCACTTGCTGTTTATCAAGAAATTGTCTTAGGTGTTTGACAATTATTTTCTCCATAACTTTACATGCAATACTAGTCAAGCTAATGGGCCTATAATTGGCTGGTACTAATTTGTCCCCCTTTTTGAATATTGGAACTACTGTAGCAGTTTTCCACAGATCTGGTAAGATTCCAGTGTCATACGATGATTGCATTAATATAGCCAAAGCTTCGTGAACGTCACAGTGTTTCAAAATAGAGACAGGTATTTCGTCTGGTCCCGGTGAGGCGTCAATTTTCATTTCTTTTATGGCAGCCTGTATTTTATCGCTCGTAAATGAAATATCTTCTATTGACTCGGTGATGTAAAAGCATGAATTTAAATTAGGGGCTTCACTGGATGGTTCCTGTTCAAAGACACTCGAGAACTGGTCTGCAAAAGCTTCTGATATGTCTTTCGAGTTGGTCACATGTAATCCTTGGCTGTTGCGTACTATATTTGGTATGCCAATCTTTGAAGTTAACTGTTGTCTAATGTATGAGTAAAACTTTTTAGATCCACTCTGTAACAGATTTTCTTCATACGTAGTTCTTGATTTACGGCATAGGGTGGTAAGTTTATTATTAAGTTTTTTGTATTCTTCGTAAACATCGTCAAAACCGGTCAGGCTATATCTGTTCCACACACTTTTCTTTTTCCTTATAAGTTCCGTTGTTTCTTTCTTTATCCAGGGTTTATTAATATTTATTTTCGTTTTCGTCTTGGTAAGTGGTACGTGGTTGTCTATGGCTTTCATAATAATAGCATGGAATGCTTCATATTGCTTTTTTGGGCAATCAAGATTTTCTACAGAACTTGTCAAAACAGAGTTAATCTCATCATTCAAATTGTTATAATTTGCTTTACCAAAATTTCGCCGTAGTTTTATTTGTTGGTGATGAATATCAACATTCTCTAATTGGATGGTAGATATCAAACACGAGTGATCACTTTTGCCGATAGCAGCCTCGTAATCAACACCAGCTATGAGAGACTCATCATTTGTTAATATTAGGTCTAGAGTAGATGGTTGGTTACCTTCGCGAAATCTTGTAGGTTTATCTACTAATTGGTATAAACTGCTATTATTGTACCACTGCACGAAGTTAGCTTCTTTAGGCGTCAGATATCCACAATTTTCGAGTGGCCACTTAACTCCACGAAAGTTGAAGTCACCCATTATTACAACTGTGGTAGATTCTGCAGCTAGCTCCAGGTCAGAAAGAAATTGGCTGTCCTGATCTAATGTTGATTCATGACTGCGATAAATTCCACATATCAAAACTTTATGTTTTTGCATATATAATGTATTTCTTGTTATATACAATATACATTTACTGAGCATTGTTATACCTATGCTAGTTACTTCCATCAATACATTATATATCTATAGTACACAACACAGACATACTCTATATCTGTACATAACGTCCAGCATATTCAGGACACATATAAACACTATATACCCATATTCGTATATATACACATCCACATAATAATATATAAATCAACAATATCCATAAATAACCAAAACACTTAGCTTTGTACTGGGAGCACCGTCACTGTCCACGTCTCGACCAAAAGTGATCGCACGGACGGCCAGCTTGCTTTTATAAGGCATCCCCCACTACAAACCGACTCGCAAACAACACGTGGTCAGGCCACCTGTGTCGCCACCTGTTTAACCGGATGCCAGGTGCGGTTTGCTAGTCAATACAGACGTTCTATTTATTATTCCTTGCTTCCTTGTTATTTTAAAATTATTCTAAGACTTGTTTTATTATTTACACTATATATTTATTATATATTTACTATTCTAACACGGCCATACTGACAAATACTTCGTTCCCCGAAGTACCTATCTTTTAAAGCCCTCGGTCAGTTTTAAAATAACAAGTAAGCTCAATTGCTTTTGTTTTTTTTTCATCGTTAAGATCATCTCCGAAAAAGTGCCATTGTCATGGTACACATAATAAACATGAGTTTTGTTTAATAAACAAGGTGTTTAAATCCATAAACATGTTGTAGATTTTCTTTTCCATCCATTTTCCATCACCTATCGCAGGTAGGTATTTAAATGTTCAATAACATCAAGATTATGGCCTGATTGGACGCTGCGGTCTGAGCCTGAATTCATTTTCAGCAGGTCTGAAAAAAGACATGTCGATTATAATGATGAAATTAGATGTGGAGAATGACAAAGTAATTAAGTATCAAATAATAATGATAGCTTAAAACTCTGACCAATCAGACGCGTCCAAGCGTCAACCAAGCGTCAGTCACGTCACGCGGCGAACGCCGATGCGACACAGAGAGTTTTTGCGTCATATGGTCGCTTAAGGTCACCACAGCAGACTTATCAACTCGGAAAGGGATCGACACCGTATCGCCTTTCGCCTCGCCGTCAACCAGGCGTCAACCTAACGTAAGCACCAAGCACGTAACCAAACGATCAGCGTCAGTACGTCGACTCGGCTACGGCTAGGCGACGCCGCGCTTACGGCTCGCTGGTCCAGAGGCGAGGCGATTACGTTAGTATTCCGATTAGTGTGCGTTGCAGTAGGGAGTTTCATACAAAGAATACGGAGCCGCTCGAGTTGATACGTTTACGTTCCGTTTACGAGTTGATATGTATGCTGTGACCTTTAGTTGGAGCTAAAGTGAATGGAAGCGTCGGTAGCGTGACCAAGTTATTCCATTTTAGCCTAGTGTAACCCAAAAACAACTAGGTCTCGTTCTTGGACTAGGGTTGCAGAACATTTGACATTTGTCAGTAAGAACTTTTAAAATCATCACGTTTGTATGCATTGACGAGTTTAAGAGGTGTAACGATTGTACCATAACTTCTGTAGTATTTGTTGTCGTAAGGGTTTCACTTGAATAATACTACGGACTGCACTTGACTTACGTTTAATGTAGGCAATCCAAAAAGCATTCCATACAAGCATAGGAAGAAACGAAAGCACTATTCTATGGTTTGCACAAGCAGAACGTAAACACAAATGATAAAAAGGCGGGAAGCGCTAGGCAAATGAATAAGGAGTGAACTCAAAGACGTCTGGCAAAGCACTGGTGCGCGCGCGCCGCCGAGAGCGGGGCGCATCGTTTTTTATAGCTGGTTTGGAGAACAAAAGAAACTGATAAGCGCGCATGCGTCTCGGGAGCTGCGATACAAATTGAGGTAAGTTAATTTATACCATTTCTTGAGTTTTTCAATTTCTGTTTTTATAGTTAAAATTAATTTGAATTAAATCGATTACAATAATATTATGATTTAACTAGCTTTCCGCCCGCGGCTTCGCCCGCGTGGACTACACGACGTTATCCCGCGGGAATGTGATATTTTTTTTCGGGATAAAAAGTAGCCTATGTTCCTCTCCAGGCTACAAAGTATCTATGTACCAAATTTCAGCCAAATCCGTTAAGCCGTTTTGGCGTGATTGAGTAACAAACATCCAAACATCCAAACATCTAAACTTTCACATTTATAATATTAGTAGGATTATAAGTTTTAATGTAAGTAATGAAGTAATATAATTTTGTGTTTATATTTTTAAGTTATACTATTGCTTAATATTAAATGTATGTAATGAATTAGTTATACAATATTATTTTAATACTAATATAATAAATTCCGTTTCAGATGCAACGCCACAACACTCCCCTGCCGAGACCGTTTCACGGTCGATAGTAGTCAGGAAAACGTACCGTTCTTCCACTTCTAGTTTTTTTGACAGAAGGAGCATGTTCGAGTGATGCAGGGTTTACAGTGATTGGAGGTGCATCTGAATCAGGTATGCGTTCTATATAGGCTGGTTTCAACCTGTCCACAGAAACTATGATCTCTTTGCCTTGCATCAGTATCTTCATGGTTTTGCAGTTACTGTCACGTGATACAACTTTGTATGGACCTGTGTAAGGCGATTCAAACATTTTCTTTGCAGGACCACGGCGCAAGAAGACGTATTCCGTATGAGACATATCTTTAGGTAAGTATAATGTCTTCTTGTTGTGACATGAGGCTGGAGTTGGTGAAAGCTTCTCCATGTGACATCGCAAACGGTTTGTGAAGTCAGTTGTGTCCAGGGAATGTTCCGAAAGTGGAGTGAAGAATTCACCTGGCAGTCGAAGAGGTTGTCCAAAAACCAACTCAGCAGCTGAACTTTTGATGTCATCTTTCCAGGCACTCCTCATTCCTAGGAGTACTAAGGGCAAAGACTCGGTCCATTGTATGTCACCGTGGCATGTGATGGCGGCCTTCAGTTGACGGTGCATTCTCTCTACCATACCGTTTGACTGGGGATGGTAAGCTGTAGTTGAGTTGTGCGTGGCGCCGATTAACTTGGAGATGGTCTGAAACAGGTGCGACTGGAACTGCAGACCTCGATTTGTGGTGATGGTGTGAGGGCATCCAAAACGCGAAACCCAACCGGACACAAAGGCGGCAGCACAACTTTCTGCGGTGATGTCGGCCAATGGGTATGCTTCAGGCCAACGAGTGTATCTGTCGACGGCAGTGAGGCAGTACCTGTAACCAGATGAATATGGCAAAGGGCCGATTAAATCGAGATGGACGTGGGAAAATCTGGAATTAGGGACAGGAAAATGTACAAAGGGAGAGGAGGTATGTCGGGATATTTTGTTGCGTTGGCAATCATCGCATTGACGAGCCCATAGTGTACAGTCTTTTCTAACTCCAGGCCACACAAATCTGTCAGCTACCAGTTTGCTGTAGCACTGGTTCCTGGGTGGCTGAGGTTATGTAAACTAGCAAAAGCTTGTCTCCTGAACCTTGGAGTGATATAAGGACGAGGATTGGTTCCACCAGAAACGTCACAATAGACATTGTATGGAGGTACTTTCTCGAGTTTCAGTCCCGTACCTTTCTCGATCAAATTCCGTAACTCAGGATCTTGAGCCTGGTCCCGTGCGAGCATTTCGTAGTCAATTCCAGGAGTTATAGCATCTATTCTGGAAAGAGCATCTGCTACAACGTTCTTTTCACCAGATATATGTCTTAAATCAGTGGTGTGTTGAGATATAAAATCTAAGTATCTGAATTGACGAGGAGAGCAATTTTCTCGTTTGGTTTGAAATGCAAAAGTGATGGGCTTGTTGTCGGTATACACTGAAAAGTTTCTGGCTTCCAACATATATTTGAAATATTTGATTCCTTCGTAAATTGCGAGCAGTTCTCTGTCATAAGGGCTATATTTCTTCTGCGAAGGTGAAAGTTTTCTGGAGAAGAATCCTAAAGGTGTCCAAGAATCATGCTTTTTCTGTTGGAGTACAGCACCAATAGCGTGATCAGATGCGTCTGTAAATAAGGCAAGTTCTGCGCTACTGTCTGGATGAGAAAGTAAAGTAGCTTTAGATAGGCTTCTCTTACTCTCATTAAAACTCTTCTCTAGTTCTTCTGTCTTCTCAACAGGTGCTGATCCTTTCATTTTTCCGGACAAAGCTGCGTTCAAAGGTCCTTGAATTTCAGCCGCATGTGGGATGAAACGACGATAATAATTAAGCATCCCGAGAAAACGTCTTAGCTCTTTTGCAGTCTTGGGAAAAGGGTATTCTGAGATAGCAGCGACCTTTTCTTTCAATGGGCGAGTGCCATCTGCTGAAACCTTGTAACCAAGAAAAGTTACTTGCTCTGCACCCCAAATACATTTGGATGAGTTGATGAACAAGCTGTACTGCTTAAAACGGTCAAAAACAATTTTCAGGTGTTCCAGGTGTTCTTTTTCAGACGCTGAGAAGACCAGAATGTCATCACAGTAGGCATAGGTGAAATCAAGCCCCTGTAGTACCTCGTCTATGAGCCGTTGGAACGTTTGAGCTGCGTTTCTCAATCCGAAGGTCATGTATGGGAACTCAAACAATCCAAACGGCGTGATTATTGCGGTCTTAGGTATATCGTCTTCATGTACTGGCACCTGGTTGAAAGCTTTAACTAGGTCTATTTTGGAGAAGACTTTTGCGCCTGCAAGCTGATAGGAGAAGTCCTGGAGGTGCCGGATCGGATATCTGTCTGGAATAGTTCTTGCATTCAAGGCTCTGTAGTCTCCACAAGGACGCCAACCATCATCTTTCTTGCGAACCAAGTGGAGAGGTGAAGACCAAGGACTATCTGACCTTCGTGCCGTGCCATCGAGGATCATGTTTTCAAATTCCTTGCGTGCTATCTTCAGGCGCTCGGGATCTAAACGACGTGGACGGGCTGAGACTGGAGGTCCTGATGAAGTGCGAATAAAATGCTTCGTATTATGGTTAGGTTTTGAGGGAGTACCTGCTGGTCTGGTGATCTCCGGGTATTGACGAAGTAGCTCGTGGTAAGTAGACGCTCCAGAAACAGTTTTGATGGCCACAGTTTCGCTTGAAGTGTCCTTGCAATGAACTGCTGCAACTGAGAGAGTGGTAAGGTTGTCGATAAGTCGATGATTACGGCAGTCTACTAATAAGTTGTAATGGCTTAAAAAGTCAGCTCCGATGATCGGCTTTGTTACATCTGCTACCACAAATTTCCAACTGTAATCACGACGCAAGCCAAGATTTAAATCAAGCGTTATGTATCCATATGTAGGTATGATAGTATTGTTGGCTGCGTATAGTTCGTAGGTTGTTGCAGTTCGTCTACCCTTAGTCGCAGTCCGAGGAAAAACACATAATTCTGATCCAGTGTCAATCAAAAAATTTAATTTTGAGCGTTTGTCCGTGACGAAGAGGCGGCCGTTACAAGCAAGGCAGTCGGTAGCCGCCACTAGTGGCTGCCGTTGCTGTTTTCCGGCTTGTAGGTGCAAGGTATGGTACAACGCGTAGCTTTAGATCCAAACTTATTATGGTACCAACAGACGCCATCTTTTCTTGAGTTAGATTGCGAGCGAGAACGTGAGCGTGACCTATAATTACGACGTTGTCGATAGGGTGATCTTGCCTGATGAGTCATGAGAGTTTCAACCTTCTTAGTAAGCTCTGCAATCTGAACTGCCATAGCTTCCATTGCTACTGTCGGAGTGTACGTTGAAGATGGAAAAGAAGTAGATGGAGTTACCTCTGACACTGTAGGACTGGTGGATGTAATCGCATGGATTTTGTCTGCGAGCTCAGCGAGTTTGTCTAACGCCATGTCACCATGTGAGGCTATAATGGGTTGGATACTTGCAGGGAGTCTACTTGCCCATATAGATCTTATAAATTCGTCAGGTGTCTTTGGACCAGCAAGATGACGCAGATGACGTAAAAACTGTGACGGTTTCCTACTTCCTAGTTCCTCATAATCTAAAAGTTGTTTGATTTTCTGTTCTTGGGAAGCAGAAATTCTGTTGATCAATGTGTTTTTCAAGGTCTCGTACTTATTTTCCTTGGGAGGGTTCTGGATAATATCCTCAACTTCGATAGCATACTGATGGTCTAAATTTCCGGTCACATAATAAAATTTTGTCGTATCCGAATTTATGCCTGCCAGTAAAAATTGGCCTTCTATTGGAGCAAACCACAAACCTGGACGGTCTGACCAAAAAGGTGGTATTCTAACACCGACTTTAAAAAGCTCACCCGAATTTTTTAAATTTGCACTTGTGCCATTTTGTCCTCCGGCTGCCGTTGATGAATGACGATGCGGACTATGTTGCGGGTCTTCAAAAATATCACCACTGGGTGATCCGCTTTCTGTATCTTTAGACATGATGGACTAATGTAATCCTTAGTAATCTGAAGGCTGGTTTTTCTTTTTTCGGTGGTCACCAATGTAGTATTTGTTGTCGTAAGGGTTTCACTTGAATAATACTACGGACTGCACTTGACTTACGTTTAATGTAGGCAATCCAAAAAGCATTCCATACAAGCATAGGAAGAAACGAAAGCACTATTCTATGGTTTGCACAAGCAGAACGTAAACACAAATGATAAAAAGGCGGGAAGCGCTAGGCAAATGAATAAGGAGTGAACTCAAAGACGTCTGGCAAAGCACTGATGCGCGCGCGCCGCCGAGAGCGGGGCGCATCGTTTTTTATAGCTGGTTTGGAGAACAAAAGAAACTGATAAGCGCGCATGCGTCTCGGGAGCTGCGATACAAATTGAGGTAAGTTAATTTATACCATTTCTTGAGTTTTTCAATTTCTGTTTTTATAGTTAAAATTAATTTGAATTAAATCGATTACAATAATATTATGATTTAATTATAAGTTTTAATGTAAGTAATGAAGTAATATAATTTTGTGTTTATATTTTTAAGTTATACTATTGCTTAATATTAAATGTATGTAATGAATTAGTTATACAATATTATTTTAATACTAATATAATAAATTCCGTTTCAGATGCAACGCCACAACTTCTATTAATTCCTCTTAAAGATATCCTCCAAAATTTACCCAGATCCTATTTGGGCTCAGGCTATTATTTGTAATTAACCTAAAATATGGTAATAAGAGAGTGAAATATGAAATATTACCCAGCTGGATGAAATTGCCAAGATATACTTCTTTCTATTATTTCAAATCCCTTTACTCTTGCCGGTTCATCACAAAGTCTTCTTGAGCTGTAAAAATAAAGTAAAGAATATGTAATAGAAAAATACCACTACCCATACAAGAAGATTTTCTAACGGGATTTTATAAATGCTGACACTGGTATGGGTCTGGTTGCCAGACCACTCACCGGCCAGTCACCGGCCGGATCGTCGAGGTTAAGTAACTCTAGTGGGTTCGGTCACGGGATGGGTGAACAAATACTCATTGTCTAGCTCCTCCGTGCTTTGAAAGACACGTTAATTCACTTTACCCATCCAAGAAGGCCGGAACTTTATTTTTGATTCATTCGGGTTGCACCGGGCGCTCGATTTCTACTGATTTTCGTTCGACATCTGAAATTCCGTACTTTTAATCGTTCGACCGCAACGAATTTCTCTACCCACTCGTTGCGCTCGTTCACAGCCGTCTCTATCGTCTATAGAGATGGCTGTGGCTCGTTGCGTCGTCGGGCGAGCGATAGAAAAGACGTCAAAAATGTTATGACGTGTTGTTATACACACAAACACACCAACCACAAAAATCTATTTTCCGGTGACGCTCATGACGGAGGAGCCACTTGCGATACAAAATAAGCTGTCAAAACGGTCAATAGTAGGAAAAATCCTTTAGTTCCAAAAAGTATTACCGGCTCAGATATGTTTGTAAAATTCAACGTTTCGTATTAAGTTGGCAGGACTGTAGACAAATGATTCAAAAATATAGAAAATTTACATGATGCGACATGGAAGACGAGTGTGACTAATGTTGCATGGGGCAACTCGGTGTTATACGAATGAATCAAAAATAGAGGCTCTGGGACAGGGTCAGGCTTTTTGGATGGTTGTCCGGCCAAATTAAACGGTGTCCGGGCTGTCCAGTTTTTATCCGGTTTATACCTATTTGGCCAATTAATTATTAGAAACTTCAGAAACGGCAATTGTTTTAGAATTGAGGCATGAAATCCTTGGTTTTTACGGTGTCCGGCATTGATACCCAAAAGTCCGGATAAACTACCTGGCCAGTCCGGTGTTTGGGTTTCAATCCTGGCAACCTTGCCTGTGCCCCAGCAGTGGGGCATGAAATGACTGATGATAATGATGATGGTGATCTGATTCTAAATTACCTTTGGTTTTTTCCTGAACTAATGATGCAGTTTATGAATATGCCGTTGCACTGCGTGCTCGTGTACAGGTAAGGCCCGGAGCATCGTGAATCGTTCGTCACACGGAACACGGATGCCACTCCAATGAGTTGCTCTTGCGCACCCACCCACGTCACTAATGGTCCTCCGTGGTCATTCTGTCAATCATAAAGAAAAAGTTAAGAAAAAACAAAATTGCTTACCTACCTACTTTCTGCACAATTCCGAACCTGAAACACCATGACACACCCTGACCTATTACCACTCACTCAATGCGGTCAAAACTGATTCAGGCGGTGTGTAATTTCTTCCCTTTATAGTATCTACACACGATCCGATCCGACAGCCGATTTGGTCTGCTCCCAGACCAAATCGGAACGTGTGTAGGTCGGATAGGAACGTGTGTAGGTAATAATAATAGTAATAAATTTATTTATTTGGAACAAGATTACAATTTTACATTTATTGGTACGTTAGTAACTGCATATAGTAGAAACTGTGTTGCAGCACCAACGCCCGAATCCGGAAATATCGTACTTAATCATAATTGTTCCAACAAGATGCGGGTTACATAAAAACATCACTAAGTATAACGTAAAACAAAAACAATCGCTAATACAGTACATAAGCACTTAAGAATAAATAGAAGCAAAAGGCACTAACAGGTGCTAACACAAATGCATTAAGATGTAGGTGTAGATACTATTAGCAAAACACCCAAAGATGTAACTAACACGGGTAGCACACACAACGTCGTCATGTTGAAGACAAGTGTGTGCGTAAGTGTGATGTTAATAAGCTGAAAACTCGTAACATTATGAAACTTTTTAGTTTTGTTTATTCTGGATCCTTAACCGCCGGTAGCCGGGACCCTGATCTTGCTACCATTGGGAACTGCATATTTGTATTTTTAAATGTTATATTTTTTACGCCCGAATTCTCGAACGCTAATTATCTTTGGGAGCGTCTCAAACATCATGGCATCTCTTTCATACGTTTGACATTAAAAGTGACAGGGCGATATGTGAGACGCTCCCAAAGATAAGTAGCGTACGAGTATTCGGGCATTAGTGTTATACATTTTAAAAATTAAATATTTAGAAATATATTTTTTATGTACTTATTCACAAATATTTTTAAATATTGGACACGATCGCATACATTGCTCCAATCTCAAGCCAAGTAGCCTAAGCCCCTGTGTTATGGCAAGTAAAAATAACGACGGAAATTACCACACACCCAGACACGCGAAAATACTGAAAAGTTTTTTTCATTGTTTACCTCTCCCGAAATGGAAATCGAATCCGAGACCTCTAAGATATTGGCATATCGATGCGTACACCACTCGGCTACGGAGGTCGTTAAATCATTGCTAGCCTAAAAGTAGTACTATGCAAACCACTGGTATTTACGAATGCTATAGGACCGCTCAAGGTCGACATGATAAGCATTGAGCAGCCAGCGGGGGCGTGCTGCAATGATATTCTATTAAGCGCAGTAGTGATATCAGATCAGTGACGATAAAATATTAAAAAGGAAGTTTAAACGATTACATTACACTTAAAACAAACATACACATAAACAAATAAAACAAACTTAAGATAGAAGGGTCACTAAACAGTGTCACGTTAAACGCAATTTGTATCTACCTGGCATATACCTTGTCTTCTTGTCCGCTGCACCTGTTGTCTCTCCATAATGCGAGACATCAAATCCTTTTCAGTTCGCCGAGTTTCGTCCATCATGACTATTTCATCCTCCTCACACTGCAATTAGCAACTTTTTTTATCCCAAGTTCAGAAATTGACTCAATCAGCATACTAATGTAATACTTTGGCAAATGTAGTTGTCCAGGGTTTCAATTAATACTTACTCGCATAATAAATACTTTATTTCTCATCACGAACTAAAACTTATACGGTAGGAAAATTACAAATTATAGCTAACACCACAGAACACGGAACATCTCGATCACATCAGATTTCAAACAAACCAAACTGCATCAAAATCGGTCCATTCATTTTTTTTATCCACAACGGGGAAGCACTTTTTTAGCCTTCATCACACCTGATGTTAAGTGGTGATAAGGCTGAAGGTGGAAGGGCACTACTTCCGGAATCCTCAATCACTGAGGAACTGGCTATCTTATCTCTAACTGCCGGAACACAATAATTCTGGAAATATCATTGTTATGGCGTCAGACTTAGATAAGATGGTGGTAGCTAGCTAGGCGGACTAAGAACAAGTCCTACCACCAACCAAACCGAATACAATCATATGTACCCCCACTGGGAATCGAGCCCGGGACCTCTTGGTCTGAAACCGGTGGTGTGAACCACTAGACCACAGAGGCGGTTAAGGAGGAGGATTCTTTAGGAGCTACGATGCTACAGACAGACACACAGACAGGTCAAACTTATAACATCCCTCTTTTTGTAGTCGGAGGTTAAAAAGAAAATAAATACTACCGCAATTTCACCAGCTGCTAACAGACGAGCATTCGGAGTACACCCATCAGCTAACGGGGCTTCTTTGATTTGTTTACCCTGGTCATTCAAGTTGCCACTATCCAACGTACAAATCATGTACTTGTCAATCACAGTTCCGAGTTCTGGAAAGTTCGAGAAAGCTTCTTTGCATTCTTTCTTATTGTGAATCAAGGTTGCTGCGTAACGCAATTGATCTTGGTTGTAATCTTTCGTGTCATCTGGCTGGAAACAAAATGGTTATGGGAAAAATATAATAGTAATATGGAAGAAAAACACTCTCACAAGAAAACGAATATTATTTTCTTCGTCCTTTTCGGAAAGTCGTGGAATAAACGTTGTTGCTTATGAATAGCACCCGTGTAGTGGAGTCCCCGGGTGAGTAAGAATAGGGCTACCCCATTTCGTCCTGTTCCTTCTAGCGCTTTGACGCCCGTTTGACCGAATTGGATCAACAAACAATGGAAAGTCTAGTCTAGAAAGTATTTCATTTTCCGGGGCTTGAAGGACTAGAGCGCGTGATAGAAACAATCATATGGCAGCGGGAGTTAGAACCGCTAACAATAGCTTTCCCAAGGAAGGTTGGTGTCAAGCAGACGGTTGGCCATAAAACACTGACAAACCCTAATACAGTAATATCCAGGATTAAAAATTATATGCGAGGTAGGACTAGAGCGTACCCTGTCATAATTTTGAATCTACAAATAACAGTTTACTCGGCCGAAATCGGTTGTATAAGATTTTATTATAGTAAGTATAGAGATTTTATCCTAATGTTGGTGAAACGTAAATTAACGATTTATTCTTGTAATAAGACTTATACTACGTTGGTGTGAATGAGTTGATTAACCCGTAAATATGATACACTGACAGAGGGAAAAAATACAATTAATGTTCGTCACATAAATGTTTGTCCCCGGTGAGGATCAAACCCACGACCTCCGGCTCAGTAGCTATGATAATAACCTCTGCACTAACGGACTCGTCATAAAAATAATTTATAAAAAACATCTGACCTTTCTCCATTTCTCCTCATGGCCCCATCCAAACACGATAGAGTCAGTGTTAGGTTCCTGGTACTTTGGATCGTAATTGACTTCTATAATTTTCGGTTTATAACTACACAATTTGATGTAATTTTCATCGTCGAAATTGAACTCTGACTCGACTTTAACCACAGCAATGTCGATATACGCCCACTTTTCTATTCTAGCGTAATCCAATTCGTACACTGTAATAAATTAATAAAGTAAAAAAAAAATTGAGGAGCCCGTGGCGCAGTCGTTAAGCTAATATTACACGGTTCAATTTCGGTTCAATATTGATTTCAATTTCATTGCTTCAATGGCATTGATACGTCTCAACAACAGCATTAAAAGTTAAGGCGCTACTCGGAAAAAGTATGGACTTTTTGTTGCAAAACTGTGGGACGGTTAGAGTTGTTACAAACCTGGTAATAAGATAAATATTTCTTCATTCCTTTATCTAGATTCGTATAGTTCCAGAAACACGATTTTATGATTTTGCCTCGACTCTTTTTATTTTCGAAAAGACCTCTAAAAATACGAAATTTCAAGATTATTTCAAAGTGGGGTTACATATACTATTGGAACTTGGTTTAATTAGTGGACACCAATAATATTTAGGATCGTGTAGAAGCATTTTTTAAAAAACGCCATAGTTTATTAATACGAAATGATTTTGTTTTCTTTTTTGCCTAATCTGCAAAATTGGACTCACTCCCGCGCGCGTCATTTTCTCATTGCTTCCTCGTTTATCCGAGTATCGCCGTAAGATCTATGAAACGCTTTGAATGCAATGCTTTTCAATGAAATTGTTGTCAATTTGATTGAATCGTGTAATATCGGCTTTACCGCGCATGGCCTGCGATCGTTGAGGTTGAGCAACTTTCGCAATGGTCGGTCACGGGATGGGTGATAAAAAACTTTTCATCTAGAGCTCCTTTGTGTTTCGGAAGCCACGTTAAGCCGCTGGTCCCGGCTGCATTTGCAGTCGTTAATACCCACCAACTCGCATAGGACCCGCGTGGTGGGTCATTTCCCATTCTCCATATCCATGCATAAAGAAGGCCAGTGTCCCACCAGTAAGGACATTAATTGGATCACCATCAACATCGGTGACCGGGCCGGCCAATTTCACGGCGAACGATAGCACAATAGGAATACTATACTACCAACGCACATGGTGTGCAAAAAACCGCACCGCAGGTGAAAATATAATTTTTAACTAGTACAAAGATTTAAGGGGATGATAGTGTTTGGGGATAGTGATGGGGAGCGAAACACGAACAATTTTTACAAAAAAAACAGCTGTTCCATACATATTAGTTGAGTCGATGTTGTACTTTTGTATGGAACAGCAGATTTTTTTTTGCGATTCCGTAGTTTGCTCCGTAGTAAAAACTGTTCGTATTGATGGACACTATCATCCCCTATAATCTTTGTACTAATTAAAAGTTAGAGGTGTATATATAATAATATATGCAGAGTGATTTTGAGGTCATTGGCATCGACTCGGCCCAATAATGTACTCATATTAAGGAATGTTTTTTCGTGGAAAGACGTTTTGGGTGTCCACTAATTAAACCGGGTGGTGCCCGGTCAGTGAGGGCGCAGGGACGCGGGCAAAGCGGGCTTGAAGCATGTGTGACATTGTTTGTTTCGGTGAATTCCGTGCGCGAACTAGAATCAATGTAAATAAATAATAAATAAATAATAAAAAACGTTCAATTGGATTTGGTTTGTTTAACGTTGATTGGTTCTCTTTATAATTCAGAAAGGTTACTTTTAAGATACGTGTAAACAGCAGAGTTTTTCACTTCTGCGCCTTTCAACCAAAGTGAATCAATTTGGTTGAACCGTGTAATATCGGCATTACTTAACCTAACCGCTAAATTCAATTGAAATTAAAACAATATCAAACAATGGCACTGACAACAAGGCGCCATCACGCCGCCCAGTGTTGTGCACTGGCTCGTTTGTAGATCAATGTCAACGAGACACGAGAAGACTTGTTTTTTTAAGCAGACTGGGACTGTAATCAACTTATCAGATATACGGCATTTGGTTTATTGTAGCATTGACGTCTGCACATTGTATTGATATGTCGCAGGAATATGATAAAAACAGGGATTTGGTCAACTCCCTAAGTGATTTGATCAAATCACGGCGGATGTAAAATAACAACACGATTTTATCATTTCTCTAAACCAGGGGTTCCCAACCTTTTCTAGGTCAGGGACCACTTTTATATCATTCTTGTAAGCAGGGACCAGGGGATGACGTCGATACCTTTTGATGTTGTTTCCAGTTAGCGAGAAATCAATAATTCGTCGTCTATAAAGTGAACAAATATAAGTAGTTGACAACAATTCGAAATGTCGGTCGATTCGTCACACTACTGCAAAGCGAAAAATGGCGACTTTTTTTCTTTCTTTGCTCCTTTTAATCCTTTGACATAAGTTCAATTCGAGCTTTGACTGTGTTATTGGAAAGAGGTATATTTATTATATTCACTCCGCGGACCATATTTTGGCTTCTGCGGACCAATGGTGGTCCACGGACCACTGGTTGGGAACCATTGCTCTAAACAAATCCCAAAATTGGGGCAATGACAAAAAATTTTCAAGACAGAAATATATTAGAAATTCATAAATTTGCGGAAGTCCTGTAGAACAGGTGTTAGGTCAGAAATTTAAGAAATTTATAAATTTGCGGAAGTCCTGTAGAACACGTGATAGGTCAGAAATTAATTTTACCCTTAAATTTTATGGCTATTATTTTAGGAAATTCACAGACAGTGAGTATATTATTTGTCATTTCTCTGAACCAATTTCGGGATATGTTCAAATCACTAGATTTGTTCAGGGAAATAATAAAATCGTGTTGTTATTTTAACATCCTGCGTGATTTGATCAATCATTTAGGGAATTGACCAAATCCCTGTTTTTATCATAATATCCCTGCGACGGATACATGAGTTTCTTCAACTCACATTTTGGCACACATGTGAGAACCACTTTTTTCTTCATCGTCTTCGTGCAATTATCATCGTTTATCTTGTCGGTGGGTACATATGTCTTGTATCCAGCTATGACATACATATACTCAATATCACGAACGCACGCAGCTGAAGTTATGACATGTATGTTGGTCACTATCGCCCCGCCACATATCCAGTAATCGTAGCTTCGTGGAGACGGCGAACCTTTCGTTAAATACACCTGAAAGAAAAAAATTGTTTACCATTTTTCGTTTTTAAGATGAACGCACACTTGGTGCGTTCACCTTAAGGCACTATACGACTGAAGCGAGATAGCAATGAGAAAACGACGCACGCGGGTGCTAGGCCGATTTTGCAGATTAGACAACAAAAAGTATGAAATCATTTCCTAGTAAAAACAATAATGATAGAAAAAAAATGATTATAAACAACATGTTAGAGAGATAGCGCTAAACCTCTTAGGTGGTGATTGTGCTCATAAATATGAACAACTTTTACTATGGGGCCAACTCTGCAAGTCAACAAAAAAATCTGCTGTTCCATACATTCTGGTCGAGTAGGTATTGACAATAGGGTATTTTACTGTTGTTGAAATGTAGATATTTAATGATGACGTTAAAAAATATTGCAATTAAGAATACCAAATGTGAAAAAATAATTTGAATCTGTTTTATAATAAAAGAATTATAGTCTGTTTGATTTTGACTATAGCTGTCTCTTTCTAAAACGAAATCTTCTATGGCGTGACTATGACGCTACTAACCCACTGACGTCACTAAGATAGCGTCCTGTCCTTGTCTAATTATAAAGTTTGAAGTCCTATATCTTTGAAAATATTCAAGATAATTCAAAATGAAAACTTGTTTTGTGTAGCTAATATTTCGAAAAACATTTTAAAGAAATAAAAAAAAATCAGTAAAATACCGTATTATAAATGCAACAGCTGATTTTGTTACTAATGTAAATTAAAAATTAGAGGAGCCCGTGGCACAGTGGTTACCGCACTCGGCCTGTGATCGTTGAGGTTAAGCAACTTTCGCAATGGTCGGTAAAAGGATGCGTGACCACAGATTGATTATCTCGAGCTCCTCCATGCTTCGGAGAAGGCACGTCAAGCCGTTGGTCTCGGCTACACTTGCAATACTGCAATAATAATTAATACCCACAATTTGGGCTCGCGTGGTGGGTCATGACGTCATGAGTATCATGACCCATTCTTCTTATCCTAAGGAAGGTCTGTGCCGCAGCAGAGAGGAGATTAAGCAACTGATGGTGATGAGGCTTTTAAGAATACTTACCTACTTAAAGAAACATTTACTTAAAGAATATTTAGGTAGGTACCTAATTAAAGTAACAATATATAACCACCTCCACTTATTTCAGTTGCAATTCAATTATTTTTATGATGAGCACATTAAAAATAAAATCATAAACTAAAATACATACAACGTATCCTTTCTCTGTTGTGACTGGAGATCCTCCAGATATTTTACGTTGAGTTTTGGAAACTGAAAATAATACAAAGTAAATTCTTAACCATTTTCTTTTTTTTGACCTTCCTAAACATTGTATTAAAATGTAAATCGTTTAGCTTTTACTTACTTTTTAAAGCGATTAAAATAATAAAAATACAACATATTTTGTTCGAGATCATATTTTTAAGTTTTCAAAAATAATTTGATTCCTTTATCATTAATTTCACGGTCTCGCATAAAACTAATAAAGGCGCAGTTCAAATTGTTTTATCGAATGCTTAGGTTGATTAAAACGTGACTTTATGCTCGGCGCAAGCGGGCAACCCACCGATCACTGACCGGTGACTTGCTTCCGCCACTACATTAAGGCGCTGCGCAAGCGTAAACACATTTGTGTCTTGTGTGGGATAAATTACGTTTGCAAGGAGCCTTGGGTGAAGCGCGTGACGGGCACCGTCCACACTTCTGTGCGACGTAACTCTAATAAATGTATGAAACATCGTGTAGTGTTTGTTGTGACGATGACGGTGGTCGGTCGCCTGCTTGCGCCGAGTGGTAATGCTAATATTACACGGTTCAACCAAATTGATTCACTTTGGTGGAAAGGCGCAGAAATACAGACCAATGTGCGACCTTTGAGAGAGCACTATTTACTTCGTCGGAGCAAATATTCTAATACATTATAGAAATAACATCTGCAAATAGTACTGTCTCACATAAATTATGCGCATAGTAAGGTAGATCGTATATGTAGATTAAAAATAGTAAAGGTTCCAATATTGAGCCTTGGGGCACGCCCATTATAATGGGGGCTTCAGAGGACGCAGTATTATTAACAATCACGTTTTGATTTCTATTACTCAAATATGAATTCAAAAGGTTAACTGACTTTTCAGAGACACCATAATGTCCTAACTTCATTAAAAGAGTTTGGTGATCAACGCAATCGAAAGCTTTGGAAAGGTCAGAGAATACGCCAATTACGTGTTGAAGTTATCATTAAACGTTGATCTTTCAACGATATTGTACTATTTCATGAAATGACCGAAAATATCATGAAATTACCAATTTTATGATCTGACCACAACATATCCATTCTTAATAATATTATAAGAATAAGAATAAGTTTATTGTCGTTGACGATTGAAGTTACCTGATAAGCGAATGAATGCCTGTAACAGGTGACTCCGCTCTTCCATATCTAATATAACAATATCTTAAACTATTAAACTTATATTTAAATAAATCTTATTCTTAAGATATTTTTCTAATTTAAAAGCATAGCTAAACAAGTACTATGATTACTGACAATACTTTGTTTCTTATAACGCTATTTAATAAAAGTTATTTTACTGTTGTGTGTTTTATGTAAAGTGAGGGTTTTTTATTATACATGTAAAAGTGTCTTTGATCATTTATTTGTTTGTTTTTCCGTCTTTATGTCAAAACGGAGCGACGGATCGACGTGGTTTTTAGTATAGAGATAGTTTGGGAGCTGGAACGTGATATAGGTCACTTTTATTCTGGAAAGGTATCTCATTCCCGCAGGATAACGTCGTGTAGTCCACGCGGGCGAAGCCGCGGACGGAAGGTAGTCTGTCACAAGTGTGGATACAAGTCACATTCGCCTTTTTTGTTTATATTTCAAAATTTAGAAAACTAACTGCCGGAACATAAAAATAAACTTGATGGTTGTGTGTTCTACCGCCTAATCCTTTAAATGACAAAGTATAGAGCCCCAGAATTTAATAGAATCGGAGAAAACCGCTGTTAAATAGCCAGGCAAAATTACCTTCCAAAGCGTCCAACATTGCTTATCTTTAATTTCTCTGCAACTATCAGTCCTACTGCAATATTAAAAAGATATATTATAGATAATGGTGCAATGTTATCGTAGGCAATCCCATTATGACCGAATAACTATATTTTAAAATTTTGTTAAAGTGGGCAAAGATAAACTCCACGCCAGCCACTTTTTCATGCAAACCGAAACAGTGGATTAGGGTTGCCACTCTTGTAATAAAGTGCGACTGACTAGTGACTGTCTAGTAATAAAAACATAAACAATCATGAAATTATAAAAAGTCCCGAGTGTTATCGTTTGCAGAAGTATATCTTTAGTGAAAACGTGAATCCAGTGCTCCAAATATTTTATGAACTTGTTTTGCTGACTTTCTGTGCACTCCCAACTTGCTTTGGCTTTTTCTGTTGCTGCCATCTATCGAAAGCGTTGTATAGCAAACTCGTATAGCCGCTACTCACGTTCCGATCCGACCGCCCGCCGCCGCCGATTTGGTCTGCTCCAAACCAAATCTGGACCTGCGTAGCGTAGTCCAGATTTGGTACGCACGAACTTCACTTCCAACCGAATCGGAGCGTGTGTAGGCTCCTGACCGGATCAACTATGGAGTGTTGATAATTTTGGAGATTTTCCCTAGATTTAAGGAGAAAATATGTAAAAGCGGAAATATTTAAGGCCGACAGAATACATTTGAGGGATTTTCAGAGAATTCAATTTATTGCTTGTTCATAATCATAACTTTTACGTTGGAGTGAACGAATGAAGGGTTTAAATATGGCCATTTATGCAAAGATTCTTTTATCTATTAGTTATTTTCGCTTATTTTATTTAATAACGCTCATTTTGTCGTAAAAGTAAAAGTAGTATAAAATTGGGAAGTCTGGCGCACGGTTCCCTGGGAATGGATCTGGAGACTCTGAGAATGAAGACCTCAGAGACATGAGTGCCTGAGTACTCATGTTTTTGAAAACTGAAAACGCCGGAACTAACGCGCCTCTCACTAGGCGCTGTTTTTGGCGTTTTCACTTTTCAAAAACATGAGTACTCAGGCACTCATGTCTCTGAGGTCTTCATTCGCAGAGTCTCCAGATCCATTCCCAGGGAAACCGTGCGCCAGACTTCCCAATTTTATAATTACATAAACAGGTTTGCGCATACTTTTATTAGATCTAATATTTCATGTTTTCAGCCTTAAGGTAGACTTCCGAGCATCGCGGCCGATCGCAGCCGCGCGCGATCGATCGCGTGCGACTGACGCGTGCGGCTGATGCGACAATAGTCAGTATATGAAAATGTATGGCGCCGCTTCCGAGGTATGCGACAGACGCGTGCGGCCGACGACAGACGTCGGCCGCACGCGGCCGTAACTATAATGAAAACTTCTTTGTATTGTATAGATACTCACTTTTCTGTCATCTTCCTTATTTTAAGCTCTAATTTATGGTTGTCTGTCACTGTTAGAAAATTCATGTGTCAACGCTGGATTGAGATGATTTTTATAAACTCTCCTTTTGGGCGTTTGTGCACTACACTGAATGTTACCGTCCGGCAGTCTGATTTTTTACGGTCCGATATAGCAGGCCATAGTATGTATATGTGCGCTTGTGCACTACACGGAATTTTACCGTCCGACATTTTACTTTTCCCCATTCCGGCCCGTTTTTTTCCGTTCCGAGATACACTGAATTTTACCGTCCGGAAAAAAACGGATGGTTGTATTTTAATCATAAATTATTTATAATACATAGTAAGAATTTATTTATTTCGTGTTGTTTCGGCTTTGAAACATTGAAACTGTGATATTGAACTGAAAACGTGATATTCATGAGCGGGCGGGGCACCCGCCCCGGGGGTAATCACTGCGCTGCCCCGGCGAGTAAAAAGACGGACAACTGCACGAGCCAATCATCCGTGTTTTTCATGCCACGGCGCGCCGGTCCCTAAACAAACGGACCGCCTGACGGTAAAATTCAGTGTAGTGCGCAAACGCCCTTTCTGTAACACGCTCACTGCGGCACTGAATTAGCTATTCTTTCTATTGGTGCGGTACGCGGCGTTTTAGACCTCATACTAAACCAGACATTGTGGCGGTACGAAGCGTTTTCGACCCCACCGAGATTTAAGAGACTGAAATTTCTTTTTTTAAGCGTGAAGTCAGAAACAATATGGATTTTAGTCTTGATAAGTGAGTATCTATACAGTACAAAGAAGTTTTCATTATAGTTACGGCCGCGTGCGGCCGACGTCTGTCGTCGGCCGCACGCGTCTGTCGCATACCTCGGAAGCGGCGCCATACATTTTCATACACTGACTATTGTCGCATCAGCCGCGCGCGTCAGTCGCACGCGATCGATCGCGCGCGGCTGCGATCGGCCGCGATGCTCGGAAGTCAACCTTTAATTGATAAATATTAAATAAACAGGATCGCCCATACTTTTATTAGATCCAATGTTTCATGTTTTCAAGCTTAATTGATAAATATTAAAAATGACTATACTCATATTTAAAAAGTGGAATTATTTCAAGTTATGTAGGTACCCAAGAATCTACCGAGCTTGTGTGGATATAACTTGAAGTAGGTGCTTGTGTCTCTGACTGAGATTTTCATTGATTGAAATACATCTTGATATTATTATGACTGTGTGTTATGACTATTTTATACATACCTACCCAGAAACCGTGCTGAAATCATTTTCTTCATATCGAGATAATAATAATAATAACACACTACCATTAGTGTAATTTTGAGGAACGTTGTTGAGATGATTGGTGAATAGGTTGTCTAATGGACTATTAATAAAAAACAAAAAATAATTATTGCTTAAAAAGTTTATTCTCTTTACACCATAAGTTTAAACATATTACATTTTTTAAAGCACATACATTAGAGTGATACATACAAGTTAACATTTCTGAACTCTCATATTTCTCATACAGACTTAAAATACTAGGACATCCTTTATCTTCTAAATTAAAAATACGATTGTTTTCGAGTATATCTTTCAACCATAATAGTTTTTCATCACCCTTGATAAATACATTCTTGTCTTTTAACAGTTTTACTATATCTGTGTAAAATTTAAACTTAGAATATGGAATAAATCCTTCTTTCCAGAATATATTTCTGTTTCTTTCTATCCAACACACTTGTCTCCTCTCTGAAACTGATAACTCATAAAACGGGTAGGGTGGTTTTAGTAAATATACTTGTGTTCTTCCATCACATAAAATTGCCATTTCTTTTAATATGAATCTGTTATGATCGGTTTTGAAGCCTTGAACATCTACAATGGCGTTCATGATAACTTGCGAACTATATTGCTAAGAGGTTTATATTCGACTAGCCTTTCGTTTATGATAAGACAATAAGCTGATGTGTTGTCAGGGATATCTTCCGAACATTCAATCTCTAATCGGACGTCAACAGGTCCAGTTTTTAAATTTTCGTTTTGCCTCGTACAATCGATAACAAATAATGGGGCTTTTTCTTTAAAATTTACCAGATTTAACAACGGGTCAGCTGGCAGGCTATAATATGACTGACGGAACTTGGTGTACATCTCGTATAAAATACTGTATCGGTTTTCTTTAAAGTTCAAATTCATGGGTTCATAGGGATAGTACTGAGAGTTCAGAAACAGAGTAACATTAGATACATTACAATGGTCAAATTCAGAACAACTGTTAAGTTTATTATTTTTTCTGCTAGTTTGTAAACCAAAAATAACATATCGTGGTTTTTCTAATTGGGAAGTAGTTTTAACAGACCATGAGTGTTTTGTTGTTTTTGGTAACAGAGGATATTCATATAAATCCCAATTTCTAAATGCCATTTTTATAGGTTTATCTTTTTCTAAATGTCGTAATAATGTAAGTCTTTCCCGATCTGATACCTTTATGTGAGGCACTCGCCATTGTATTCTTTGCAAGTGAACTTCAACGTGTACAATAGTAGGATCAGTCAACTTTAGACTATTTAAAATTATATTACTTCTGTTCAAAATGAGCTCATGCTTACAATTCATAATTATTTTATTATAATCTTCTGCAAATCCTAATAGTTTATTCAAAGGTATAACAACGTTAAAGTGACCGTTTGTTCTAAGGCCGTTCCGGTTCCAACCCCATAGCGCTGCAATCTTATTGTCTCCTTCATTCATAGATACATAAGATTTGATGGTTGTTGTGATACCAGCGTTTTTAACACGATCTATTTCAATACCATTTAGTTCGTACCTGATGTCTTGAAACAGGAACATAAAAGGGTTATTAGTAATTTCAAAATCCTTCTTGATCGGCTTTTGGTCATTCCCGTACGCTGTCGTGTACCCTTCAATGTGTATTGAACTCGCGGACGGGAGAATGTAAAGGTCTTGTTGTTGTATAGGTATGCGGATTTCATCGTTTTCTCCGAAACTGTTACTGTAGGGGCTGTATGTATGAATTTCATAACTTTCGATCGTGTTATCGAACTGAGGTAACTCCGAAATGTGCAGGATATTCATGTTTTAAGACCTAGTGCCCGAAGAAATTCTCTGTTACTTTTAGTTATTTGTATGTATTTTTTTATACGTCTGTTGACATTAACAGTCAAGGGTTTACTGATTTTTTGTACTTTTGTCTTTCCAGTTTTATCAAATATAATCATTTTGATTTACGTAGATGAATATGCACTTGAATTTGTTTGTCTCCGAAATCAATATAGTTTCCACTTTCATTGACAATTTTAAGAGTAAGAGATGATATATTTCTTTTGATTATTGGTAAGTAAATAATATTTCTAGGTGTTTCTGTATATCTATGACCGGGAAAAATTTTGGGCAAGAATTCGTGTAGTGTATGTGATGGCGTTCCATTAATATATGATCCTTGCACGATATCACATTCTATTTTAATCACAGACGGTGAATGATCGCTGGTTTGATCATTTGATTTATATGTTTTATCTTCATCATTCCTGTTTATTTTTTCTAAATCTGGGTTAAGTGTGGTAAAGAACAACAAACCACACTCCCAGCTATCTTCAATTATTAAAGGTGGGTGAAAATATGATTCCAATCGCGGTTTATTGCCTTTGACAAGTAATGTTAGAGACATGGTGCTATACTAATTCAAAGATGAGCCAGAAAAGGTATTTATAATATCTTATGCCAAAACTTTTTGAGAAATTTAAGACAAAGATGTCCGCAATTATAAGGATGGTTCTTTTGTTCATTTTCATAATTATAATTTATCTTAGATCCCACATATTTAACAAACTCTTTCGGTGGCTTTAAATTACCATAGCTATCAAAATATTCAACATATTCTTTAATTTTAACATAGGCTACCCAATGAGTACCTGGATTTCGAGAATTATCCAGATTTATAATGCCACTTTCTAAAAGGTCGGGATGTTTGGGTAACTCGTCTCTCATAAATACTCCACGAAAATATGGAATATTTCGAGAATGGTGTATAAGATCGACATTAGTAAAAGCTCGATTAGGTAGCCTATTATTTAGTTTTTTTTATTACTTTGTTTTGACAAACAGATTCTAAATCCTTTTTTATATTTTTCTAACTGTAATCCTTTTCCAATACATACAGATTCCAATTTTTCGTTATGTCTTTTTAATTCCGAAAGTTGTTTTTTGGCGTTTTTGACATCCTCAATTACTTTAGCAATAGATGCAGCACCGCCAGCTATACTACCGACCGCAGATAGGCCAGCAAATAGAGGAACTAAAGGTAAAAAACCGCCGGTTTTCGGGATTTGAATTACACGTGGAACCTTAATAGAAGCATCAGAAGTTACTTCCCGTGCAGCTGCAATTGCTAGATCTATTGCTGCTTTCTTGCATGTTGGCTTAAGGTTAGAGAGACGTCGTTTTGTGTAATTAACAACATTTTTCAAGTGCTTTTTGAAACCAGTCGAAGAGTATTTTTTAAGTGTTTTGTTTTTAGATTTCTTCATACCAGCACCGCTGCTTACTTTTGCTAGCATGGCTTTGTTTACTAAATGAGCGGCAATTTTTTCCCCAACACTTGAATCTGGTGCTGATGCTCGTTTTCTAGCCATTTTCATCAACTTCAAGTCTGCTCTGTGACGTTCTTTTAGAGTTTTGTACCTATTGTACGCAATATCGTGTTCCTTGCAATATTCGTCCAAAAGATTAATGCCTTTGTCTCCTCTAGCTAGTCTTTCACGTAATCTTGTTCCAGGACCACAATAATTATAACCAGGAAAATGAAGTTCAAGCGGCAAATTATTTATTAACCAATTTATAAGACTGTATTCTTTCATACTCTATAAGAGACTGATATCATTATAAGAATGTATTGACTTTATAAATTCACTTCACACTATATCAGATTGTTTTATCCAGCTATTTTCAATGGATGGTAGCCCTAACCATTTTACTAACATTTTCTTATTTTTTCTTCTTACAATTTTTTCTATGAGATATATGTGAGGGTGCTTAGTTTTCTGCAATTCTTGCTCATAAAATGCCCCTAATATAGGTCTGTGTCTTGAATCTTCTAATAAGTACGTCTTTGGTGTAGTTTGTTGGATTTTAATAATTTGAAATACTTCTGTTGACCAGTTTGGCGTGTAGCCTTTTTCAAAGACTCCTTTGTATTTACTAATACGAACATAGTCTCCAATTACAAACTTAGATTTGGCGGATTTGATATCTGTTTGATATAACTCTGCATATCTATTTAACAAGCTAACCTTATTTTTTTCATTGACCTCAACTGGCATACATCCGATAGTACGGTGAAAGGTATGGTTATAATTCCATATTATATTATTTAACGTATCGCCTCTCCATTCGTATTTTCCTTTTAAACTAAATTGCTTATATATTTTAGATTTAATAGTCCTGATTAGTCTTTCGACAATAGATGCTTTTTTTGATGAGAATGTGGAATAATGATTTATTGAAAAAGATTTCATAAGATTTTTAAATTTCTCGTTATAGAACTCCGTCCCGAAATCAGTTTGTAAGTTTTTGGGAATACGACCAGATAAAAGCAATTTCCTGAAGGAATTGCATATATCATCTTTGGTTTTTTGTTTTAAAGGGTAAGCCCAAGCGTATTTCGAAAATGTGTCTATAATAATAAGAATATATCTGTAATTTGAGTTTAATTTATGAATACTCTGCATATCAATTAAGTCAGCCTGCCATAAATCATCAATATCTTTCAATATTACATTTCTTCTAGGATAATTTTTTCTGACGTTTTTATGTATTTCGTTGACAATATCTTCTTTACTCATGATTTTTGGTCTATATCCACTACTTTTGAGTTTATGTCTAACTAAGTCTACAACTATTATTAGTACTGAGTGCGTAACTATAACTCTCGGTTTTTATGCTTTAACAATACCAGCTTCTTTTAACTCTTCTATTATTGCCAGAATTTCATTATCATGATTATTATTCCCCACATCTCTAGATGCAACCAGTATTTTCAGTCGTTCAATAAGTTCATTTGGATCGTCCCAATATACTAATTCAGTGTTTGACTTATATTTTTTTAACTTTGGCAAACTTCCTCCTTGTTTTTTATAAGGGCAATTCAAATTCAAGCCTATGTTTGGATCAGAAATAGAATTGTTTATTTCTAATAGAATAGGTTTTATTATCTCTCTGTATTTGATACTTTTGTCTCCTTTGAGTTGTCCATTTGAATCATAATCTCTTTTATGCACGTTACTGATTAAGAGCATGTCCTTATATACAAGTTTGTCTTTTTCGGAAATGAGTTTTAAATCAGGTTTCTTTTTAAGCAACAGTTCTTTTATACCTGGGGTAAGTTCATATGTTATATTATTAATTGTGACATAATATATATTCTCATTGGTTGAAATGTTTTCCGTCTTAGTAATTTTTACCAAGGAATTTCCCATAAACAACTGGTTGCCCTCATTCCTTATTCCGAATGGTACATTAACTCCTATTGCGTTATAAATGTTAGCCAAATCACCCTTCTGAAGTGAAGTGCGCTTAGAAGCAGCATCAGTATCCGCAAACGTTAGAATTTTATCTTTACTTTCATCAGAACCACTGAACTCCGCAAGATCACTATAATATTGTTCGGAATCTTCATTTTTACAAGACTGTAAACCATACGACGCGTTCAATTTATCACTAGGATACTGTTTGTTTTGACTGGGATAACCGTTTTCAATTAAGGTTGTTAATGGTTCTGTTACTGGTTTCAAGATCTTCTTCATTGCAACATCTGTTTCATCATCAATTTCTCGCATATTTCTTATTTTAGTCTTTATGGAATCGACTGATTCAATAATCTGTTTTTTAATATTTGAATCCATTTCACCTAAAACACTACCGGTTTTTTCTATAATCGGAATAATAATGACGGTGTTTCAAATATAACGGTATTATGAGCACATTAATCCAAATGTAGAAAGTTATCGAATCCTTTTCTATATCGTCCATATTTTATTGCACAGTCCTTATTAATGACTAAAAATTGATAAGACTCTCTCCAGATAGATGCACAAATGTCTTTAAATTGGGACCATGGTATATCGCTATTTACATGTTCACTATAAATATGACGTAAATTAGTATCATCTTGCTTGAATACAATAAGTAAATTGGCGTTATCTCTTATTAATTGTTTGGGTATTTTTGAGTAAGTTTGTGTCAAGTAAAAACTGTCTATATGTTTATGACGTCCCATACAAAAATAGTTACGCATATTAGTTTGATTTTCACAAATGACATCATCGAATATTATAACAGAATTTGGTAATGCTTTACTAGGGTGTAGAACTTCTATGTCATTGCTATAAATAAAATAATTTACTTCGGGTATTTGTTTTAATATCTCGGCTAAAATACGATACTTTGGTTGAAATGAAGTTTTTGTGTAGAGGTATATATTTTTAAATTTTAAACCATTACGATGCAATAATAAGCTAAGAATAACATTGGTTTTACCACAGTTTGATGGGCCACATATAATACAGCGAATATCATTTGGTAATAGAACACAATGTCTAGGAATCGTTTTCGAATTAGAATCGATGTTAATATTAATAATCTCCAGATCATGTGGTTGTTTGACCCATTTCATTTTGTATTTTATGTAGTTGCGTGAATAATAAAAGAAAAATGCTTTAGATAAGTATAAAACCGATTATACTCTGCTGTTTCTTGTTTATTAATAAGATACAATTTTATCATCATTCGTTTATAAATTATTAATTACCATGTATGTATGTATGTATGTATGTGTGTGTGTGTGTGTGCGTGTGTTTGTGCGTGTGTTGGGACCAGTTCCGTAAACGTAATGATAACAACATAGGTTTTATTGTATTTAAGTCTTTATTATACAGTACATTTCAGATCTCTTTTAGAGATAAGTCCACCTTTGCTCACATTTTTCAATTATATTTGTGTTCAATGTATTTTTAATGTGCAATAAAGAGTAGGTATAATACATTTTATTAGGCATAGACGTACTATAGTAAAATATACATTAGTCTAAATAACAAATAGGTAAATATACATTTACCTCGTAAATTAAACCTATACAATATATTATTTATAAGAAGGAGACATGGTGAGTATGTAAATATTACGTATTTATTTATTTATTGTATACCTATTAACAGATTGACACAAATTTTATACAATTAAGTCTAATAACACAAGTTTAGGTCAAACGTGAAGTCCAATTTATAATAAGTATACACAACATTTTCGATACACACTTACTGTTTTGAGAACTAAATAACTATATATTATTTATTTCAATAGATAAAAGCAACGCGCTGGTTCATAGTTCCAAGACTGTCGTGATGACTAACTCGTGATCCCATTCATTTATGTATTGTAACATAATAATAAATAGAACGCGACACCTTTCACAATATTGTTATCATGACTTTGTCGGGAATATGAATGAGCGCTATCTTAAATAAACTTTAAATGATGACTGTATAAAAATAATCTTCTAACATAATGTGTCAGAATGCCCCCAAGGTAACGTGTTAATTTGATTACTCAAAATTTGTCGTTTATCATCACTACGATTTAAAACTAACTTTTTTATTTCTTGTGAATAAATAACATGTTTAATGGATCGTATGAAACTCATATTACATCTAACATTTAAGTTATTCCTCAGAGTTTCTTTGTATTGATTTAGAGTTATACGCTTAGTTATATGTTTAGATACACCTTTCGCTTTATTTATTCGACTTTTCTCACTCTGTATACAATATAGTTTTGCCCTTAATCCTATAAATTCCTTGATAACGTCACCTCCCATTTCATCCTTAAATAGTCCAGGGATTTTAGAATTTAGTTGAGGTATACCATACATGTTTTCATTCGTAAAATTACTTGTATCAAAGAATGTTAAGTGTGATTTTATATCATTATAGAAGTCTTGAGTATTTATTAAATAAAGTAGACTGTCAGTATCTGTATAGCACAATTTCGCTTTATCACTGTATTTACGTTTAATAAAATCGTAATGAAACCGATATAAATGTTGTTTTGCATACTCTAATACAGAAAATCCTATGTAAATTGGTCTGTCAAGATTTATTTTTTCCTGTTTAAGTTGGATTGCAACGAAATTATTAGAAAATATACTAATACTATGTAAGTTAGGCCTTGAGATTAATTTCTCAGCCCCATTTTTTTTATTAGTTTTGTTTTCAACATCTCTCCACGTGGTAATCAATTTTACATCCACCTGTTTTCTTCTGTTTTCTATTGTCTTTCCAAAAACAGCGTTGTTCAATAGTTTAAAAAAATCTTTTTCGAACTGTGACTTAGATGCTTGACGTAACCGAGTGTTTAATTGAATATATTTTTCCAGAAATCTTTCTTGTCTAAACCTAACTATTCTATGAATATTACTTAAGATTAAACCATTTTTTATACATTCTTTTAGATAAACGTAGTGAATAACATAATTAAACTTGTCATATAAACTAGCGATTAATTTTTTTGTCTTACCTCCTGGGGGGGTAAATTTCTCTGGGGCAAATGGTAGATCACTATGTTTGTTGTGTAAAGAGTCTGGGTAAACCAAATCCACTTCTAAAATATAACCATACTCTGAATCATCAGACACATTAGTGACATCAAAATTTGTTATTTCTTCTTTAGACAGGAAACTAAAATCGGATACTGGCATTTTTTGCATCATGGCGTAACCGTATAAGTTATTACAATCTAGATACATGAGATAGGATGATGGTTTAGAATCGTCATAGTTAGTAAGGTATCTGTTATTTGCGTTAGCATGGCGCAAAGAGCATTGTGCTAGGCCACCACGAATTCCTCGCTCCAATAATTGATACATTTCAACATCACTAATCAAATCTAACTTTACGCCAGTATGTAAAAGCATTGCATCCCAACTTAATCCAGGTGACGTTACATAAAAAACAGGGTCTAGTCGATAATAATGCAGACTGCTTTCTCGAAACTTTTCAAATATGTCACATAATAACAATACATCAATTTTTAGATATAGGTCTGTATATTCCCCAAGAGATGCAATATTAAAAGAGTTCCAAATTGTTTGTGCTCTCAAATACTCATCGTCACTTATATGCTCTGAAGTCAGACTGTTGTAAAAATATTTTTTTGGAGGTAAACACTTCTCATCGAATTTTGCCCAACAATCTACGTAATCATAGGGATATACACCTTTTTGCTTAATCAAAGACAGCTGATTTTTACTAGGAAATACTTTTGATAAGTGATGAAAGTCATCATTAGATAAACTTTTGCTCAATACATCTAAACTGGAGCTTAAGAATTGAAATGAGTCAATAAACTTGACTTGAACAGATTTAGAATTAGGTAAATCAAAATATTTTGTGATAGTTAAATATTTTTCTTTAGTTTTTGGTATTATGTTCAAATCACCTTTATATTTTACTAATTCTTTAATAAACAAATGAGAATCGTAGTTTGTAAGATTATGAAATATTATCGGAATAAATTGTTTAGTTTGGAACATTAAATTACATTTCGAATGAGCAGGCCCGCGATACTCCGAAGTTATATGATCGTGATCATGAACTTTATCGTTACCAGTGAACGGTTCTCTACAAATGTAACAATGTGATGCTCTGAGATACTCGTTCTCTTGTTGTGTACTTAACGGCTGCATAACCTTATGAGAACGTAATATACTGTCGATAATTATGCAATCTTCAATTAACCTTTTCATAAATACTTCCGCACAATCTGAACCTCTATATGTGACATATTTGTTAAGGCTGGAATCATATGAACAACTGATATAATATGCAAAACAAGAAGGTTTATGTACTTTATATGTTTTTGTATTTTCTGTACAGTTATCAGAGTAATTACACAGCAAACTCTCAAAATCTGCATATATTACAAATTTATGTTTTTGTTGCTTTTCAAAATTTTTAAAATATAGCTGACTATTTTTTTCCGGTAATACAGATACTATCTCAGAACAACAATGAGAACTTTGCTTTGTTTCAGTCGAGAAAAACTGCAAACACTTTTCACAAAAAAAGGTTTGTCCATGGTGTCGAGTAACTTGACTACGTACAAGCCGTTTAAGATCTTTTATCAAACAGTAATGACCGCAGTTACCTTTTTCTATGTATAACAAGTTCACATGTTTATCTTTTACCTGGTTTGTTAAATATAAGGGCCCTGTTATATTGTTTTTCTTATCAATGCCATATATGGTTATACTAATAGAAGGATTATTTCTTTCAAATACTTTTATATCATTGACAGAAGGAGGAAATACCATACCCCTTGTATTTAATACCGTTGAATAATATGGGTAGGAACTTGTTCTGTTTACACATTTGTCACACGGATATAAAGCTGATACAATACTCCAAGCAAAGCAATAGTTATCATTATTCCTAATATTCAGGCAACTTTCGGTGGATTTAATTCTTTTAGGTAAATCTATAAAACTACCTCCTCTTAGCGGTGAATACTTGTTTATGTTGACCTCAAGATGACTAATAGATCTGAAAGACCAACCAGACTCAGAATGCTCAAATTCAGTTAACTTATGTTTCAAAGTATTACTTATGTTTGAATACATTTCTTTGAGATCCGTATTACCAAAAACTACCTCATACTTAGAATTAAATGATTTTATTTGCTGCCACTCTGACTTTGGTAAAACAAAATTGGCAAACAATTCAAAGTTAACTTTTAATGATTTGTGTTTATACAGTGATAAAGTTATTAATTTTTTGACTACTTCCTCAATATCACACAAGAACTGTTCAGGTGTAAAATATTTACGATTTTTGGGTACATTTATTTTATACGTGCTGATTCTATTCTTAAAAGCAGTTGCAATCAAGTCAACAGTTTCTAATTCTGTTTTTATAATACAATTTTGTTTGTGCAAGTTAGTTCTTAAATGATATACAAGTCTATTTCTATCTATCTGAATGTTACATTTCTCACAGGTAACTCTTTTATTTGGGACCGTCTCTGAAAGAAGAAGAAACATATTCATTGAGGACATATTTATTTATTTACAAGTATACAATAATACTGTATCTAAATATACGACACGTGCTATACTTATAATTAAACACAGTTATACTCAATAATATTTATAGGTATTTGTTTTGTTAATTACTTGTCTGTCAGCATGATGTTAAGTATAGTACTATAATATAGAGTGAACATCTCCACATTTTAGACAAAGTCCCGCGTGAAAATATAGGTATTAGTAATACATCTAATAAGAGAAAATATTATGAAAAACACTTAAAAACATGAATAATAAAGAATATAATATAAAATGAATCTGGATAAACGTTCAACCGAAACAAGTCATAAAAATCAAGGATGGTTTGATGTACTAACGAACGTAGTCGGCACATCTTTAAACTGTAATTTTATTTCTTTCAAAAACTTGACCAAATGTTGCCAAGCTTCTGTATTATTGTCGCTTTTAGTTTTTAAAGTTAAAATAGACTTACGCCACCTTTGTTTCGGTTTTACGTTTTCCAGTTCACTGCAAGTGTAAATTTTTAGATCAATGAAGTGGGTTCCTTGCTGATCATTTTTATGTTGTTTTGTGTAGCCGTTTGCTACCCGACGATAAATGTATGAGCATAAATCATTCGTACCGTGACCTTCATTGACTTCCTCATTATCACTGCCCATTATATCATTAGCAGTCATCCGATTACTTTTCTTTCCTTTCTTCACATTTTCGCCTGCTGCTTTGGTTCTGTGAACAATATAATAATATGTAAGTATACTTCTATATATATATTTTAATTATTAATTGAATGAATTAACAAAGCATGTACCTGGGTATAATAAAAGGCAGACTTAATAGATATAATTAAAATGTTAATAATAATAATAATCTTGATCTTGGTACCGTGGGGGAACTGCATTTTTGTATTTTTAAATGTTGTATTTTTTTGTGTTATACATTGTAAAAATTTTATGTTTAGAAATATAATTTTGTAAGTATTCAAAATGTAATAAAGGGAATAATAATAAAATACCTTTTCTTTCTCTCAATGCTGTCGTTGGACGTTACTGTCTCAACAGGTATTATACCTTTTTTCTCAGCTGCTGTTTTTACCGGTACAATAGCACTGGATTTGACCTCTGTCTTACGCCTGAAAGAAAAATCATAATGTTATTGATTTGAAATATTCTATAGAGCACACGTATTGAGTAGGTACTAACACAGATAATATAATACTATACTAGTACTAACTAATTTGTTTAATACGATCACAAATATTACCTCTTAGATTTCTTTGTTGTGTCAACATCAATAGACTTCCTCTTTTTTGTTTTTGCTGTACCACCATGTACAGGCGCAGCAGATGTGCTTGGTTGCGGTTCCTCAGGCAAAGCTCTCACCGGCATCGGCACTGGGACTACTTGTATCGGAGCCTTCCGAACTGTACTCGATGACGATGACGAGCTAGAGCTTGAACTTGAACTTGAACTGCTGGAATCATATTCCTCATCGGTAATAAGGTTTGACCTGAAATACACAAACAAAAACATTATAACAACTTACTGAGTTATCTATGTATGTTCACAAAAACGCACAAGAACTATTAAGATCAAGTTGATTACTCAACATTAGATTACCTATTATGAATGTGTAAAACTTTTTAGTACTAGATTGCCATTACAAAAGTGTTTGGACTACTTGAATTACCCATAGTCTGGATACTTAAGTACTCAAACACTGTAAGGAATTGATAAAACAGTACAAAAAAATTAATATAAAATGGTTACTCACATCTTTATCCCTTCAAACAACGAAAAAAATAATGAAGATATTTAACCAGCAAGACTGATCAAGTAATTGGGTTAGTCATGGTGACGGGTGATATTTATAGATTTAATTGCTTTACTTGTGTTGGACTCTATCACTTACATCAAAAGATCATCAAGATCAGCAATATGTCCAAATTTGTCTCAACTGCATCACCACACATATAAAGAAGGTGTCGTATGGAACATTGTTTACTCAAGTACCTATTTAAACACGACTTCAAAATATATGCACACGTTTGTCAGTTTAGCAACCTTATGCTACTTATAATAAGATGTAACAAATGTTAGAAATGTGTACAAATTATTGGATTCGACTGTACATCGTGATTTACTTATATCGAATGTAAACACGTTGTAAGTGTCTTTTGGCAATATTTCAAATTCAAACTTTCTTGGTTAGGCAATAACTTCCAAAATTAAGGCGTGTGGAAGTTCAGTTGGGACTATTGTCCGAAAATAAAATAGTAAGAACGGTATAGTGCTACACAACATAGGGTACCATCGACAGCACATCAGGCTACGAAAACATCAGCCTTAACGAAAGGCAAACTGTCGATGAGCTGTTGACTGTACAAAGTTATTTCATTGGAAAAATCATAAAAACTCATTTACTATTTTAACTTTATAAGAAGCGGATGTCACTTAAATTTATTGGACGCGAAATAATGGCGGTAAGTTTGAATAATATTTATTTTATAGTATTGTGCACCAATGATAATTAAACTGTAGTACATAAATATTAATCTGATTTATTTTATATTAGTTCCAGGAATCCGAAGACCTTTTCCCATTCATAACTAACCGACCATTCGATCTGAGTAAAAGAGTCCGGAGTTAGAAATTCAAGTCGAGGATGTTGGCGGATGTTGTGGTCCCATACGACATACAAAGAGACAAAACAAGCCTGGTTTGTACACTATAATGAAGAAGCCGTCGAAAAAAGCTGTGAAAATCATTAAAATAGAAGTTTATGACACACAAATGTTAGACAATAACGAGCAAAGTACTAGCGCACCCGAAATCTGTGTCCAGTATGTGGCCTCGAGCATCTTTGATAATGTGTATTGTGACACTAGAAAAATAATAAAAGATATACAAGACTTAATGTACAAGTAGGATATTGCAATAATAAACATATTTTATTATATATTTTTTTTGTTTTTATTTTCGAATACCTAAGTAGGTAGGTATATCTACTAACTCGTAGAGATGGCAATTACGCAGGGTATTGCGCTTAGGTACGTACGAGTCAAATCTATAGAACGCAAGATCCTCAATGTGCACCATTATGACAAATAGGATTAGATTTCTTACGTTTTAACTTGCAAATTTAACACTGAAAGTATGCACGAATGAATAAAATTGGTAAGTCTGGTGCGCGGTGGGGATTTGGAGACTATGAATGAAGACCTCAGAGACATGAGTACCAGAGTAGGTACTCATGTTTTTGAAAAGTGAAAACGTTAAAACAGCACCTACAGAGGTAGACTAAACATATATTAGATTTCTTTATACCGGCGCCAGACATAGAAAAATATTTAAATAAAGACTTTGAAGACTTTGCCATGGTAAAGTAGGTACTGTAGTTTCAAATTTAACACTTTAAAGTATGCGTGAAACTGTCAATGTATAAAATTGGGAAGTCTGGCGCACGGTTTCCCTGGGAATGGATCTGGAGACTCTGAGAATGAAGACCTCAGAGACATGAGTGCCTGAGTACTCATGTTTTTGAAAAGTGAAAACGCCAAAAACAGCGCCTAGTGAGAGGCGCGCTAGTTCCGGCGTTTTCACTTTTCAAAAACATAAGTCTGGTGCGCGGTGGGGATTTGGAGACTATGAATGAAGACCTCAGAGACATGAGTACCAGAGTAGGTACTCATGTTTTTGAAAAGTGAAAACGTTAAAACAGCACCTACAGAGGTAGACTAAATATATATTAGATTTCTTAATACCGGCGCCAGACATAGAAAAATATTTAAATAAAGACTTTGAAGACTTTGCCATGGTAAAGTAGGTACTGTAGTTTCAAATTTAACACTTTAAAGTATGCGTGAAACTGTCAATGTATAAAATTGGGAAGTCTGGCGCACGGTTTCCCTGGGAATGGATCTGGAGACTCTGAGAATGAAGACCTCAGAGACATGAGTGCCTGAGTACTCATGTTTTTGAAAAGTGAAAACGCCAAAAACAGCGCCTAGTGAGAGGCGCGCTAGTTCCGGCGTTTTCACTTTTAAAAAACATGAGTACTCAGGCACTCATGTCTCTGAGGTCTTCATTCTCAGAGTCTCCAGATCCATTCCCAGGGAACCGTGCGCCAGACTTCCCAATTTTATACTACTAGTAAATATTTATAAAAAAAAGCATAACACCTCACCATTAAAATAAGATAAGATAATTTTCTTTTTTAATCTATCTATTGCAGTCAAATCGATGTTTTCAGTATTTATAAATAGTATTAATATTAGGAGATTAGCAGTGGCTGGCAACACTGCAACAACAGCTAGATACGGCCAGACCAAATCGGAACGTATGTAACGTCGACCAGATTTGGTGCGGCAGATTTGGTTTGAACATGTGTAGGCGCGGATCAGATCCACAGCGAAGTTCGTCCGCATCAAATCGGCGCGGCGGTCGGATCGGACCGTGTGTAGCGGCTAGTAGGACGCTGACTTTGCGTTTTGCACCGTTTGCTGCTTTTCTAGTCACTTTAGCACACCTCACGTATAGTGCTCCAAGTGCTCGGAAGAGGGCGGCACCTGTAAGTTTATTCCATGTATAAATAAGTTTATGGTTTATTCACAATGGAATGCAGCGCTCGATGTAATAAAAAAATAAACTCCAAGGATGATCACGTGATATGTAACAAGTGTGCAGGAAAATACCATCGAGAATGTCTAAACGTATGTAAAATTTTCTATGACTAATCAGTCTTGGAATGTCCAGCGTGTATTGCCGTCGCGGTTCCAATACCAGCATGGAATGAAACACCAGTACGCAGGCATCATCTATCAGCATGCGATCTTAGCCTGAATATGTCTCTTGATAGCAGCCTTCAAAATACCTTTGTAGACAGTTAGACAACTGGGTGCTTACCATCAACTCTTATTACGGTTTTGTTTAGGAACCTAAACTGATCTGCTTCGCTTATTCGTACCACGACAGCTTAATATCAATGACAGCGATTCAGTGATCGATCAATGACATTTCACAGCCGCTAAGCTGTCAGAAACTCTTATTTGACTTATAACCCGGTCGATTTAACATGTCACCTGCAGGTTATACCCGTCCCTCTCACTCTCCGGGCATGACAGAATCGAGTGAAAGAGACGGGTAGAAGAAAAAGGACACAAATCGTTCGGTCATTAACATTTAGCAATTCATTTGCGATCCAGTTTTTAGAAGGTCAGAGTACGAAAGAAAGCGATTCATTTTAGGAACCTATTCTGAATCGCGCTATTTTTGAATCGCTGTCATAAAGTTGATGATAGGCACCCTGGTCCACTGAGACCGGCAGAGCGCCGACGCCAGCGCCAATCAAGAAAATCTGCGAGCTTGTTACTATGGAGAAAATAAATAATTTAGTGGACCATAAAATACGAACATCAATGTCAGCCATTCTCGAAGAAAAATTACTCAATTCTCTGACTTCGTTTAAGGCAGACTTTCACTCAGCTTTACTGGAAGACATTGATAATTTTTTTCGCTCTGAGATTAAATCTGCAGTAAAAACATTGAAGGACAATTTGAAATCAACTAACGATTTTATTTGTGCTGAACAAATGACGCTGAAATCTATAACTACTAAGCTGGATGGGGAAATCAAAGTACCTACTGGAAGATGAAAACAACGAGATATCAAGTTGAAAGCTTTTGATAAAGTCAATCAGCTATTGCTACGTCAAAAGCTTGAAAGTTATGGCATCCATGGTAGCTTGCTGAGTAGGTTCATATCGTATTTAGATAAAAGGTGTCAACTGATTTGTGTGCAAGGACATCTTTCTTCTCGATCTGAAGTTACCGCCGGGGTTCCACAAGGCTCCCATTTAGGTCCATTGCTTTTCGTCATTTTTATAAATGATTTAGCAGAAAGCCTAAGCTCTCCTTGTCTACTCTATGCTGATGACCTAAAACTTTTTCACACAGTGAAAACACCCAAGATTGCCTTAAACTTCAGCATAATTTAGAGCTTGTAGCTAAGTGGTGTTCGGACAATAAAATGTTCATAAATTCTAGCAAATGTTTTATTATTTCCTTTGGTTCTGCTAAAAACAAGCTATTGTTTGATTACCATATGAAAGGTATTACCTTGGAACGTTCATCTGTTATTAGAGTTCTTGGTGTGTTCTTTGATGAAGCTTTAACGTTTCGTTCGCACTACGACTACTTAATCTCTCGCTGTAATCAACCTGTTGGTTTTATTTTGCGCTGTACTAAAGAAATTATAAATCAATCGACCTTATATGTCTTTACTATTCTTTAGTGAGAAGTAAATCTAGAATATATTAAAAAATAATTATTTGGTCCCCGCATTCTCCTGTGCACTCTATTCGCATCGAAATAATTCAGAAAAGATTTTTTTAAATCCTCAGCTTATCATCTCTTGAATCTCGCCGTAAATGTCATCAACTACTGTATCTTTACAAAATCGTGCATTCCCTCCTTCGATCAACAATAACAAAGATTCACTCGTTGACTCACCATCTCTTACTTTATTAGTTAGCTTTAATATTAGGTATTAATTTCGAAATTCTTCTTTTTTTCCCTAGGGGAAATGCCTTCGCGTACCCCCCCGTCGCGGTAACGCATCGCGATTGCTTTACAGGTCTATAAAAATAACACGTCCTATTATAATCCTATTACAAGTATGTGTCGATATTACAAGCACGTACAAGGATCACTCTTCGTTGGATATTATTTGTCCAACGCTTCTTAAATTCAAAAGAGGAGTAAGCAGCATTTTATCGTAATTGTTTTTCTCTTTTTAAGTGTCTATTATTGTTTGTATTAATTAATACGTTGCTGTAATGTTAATTGTACGTTTTAATGAAAATGAAAAATGAAAATGAAAAAATGTTTATTTCTGTAACAAAAGTAGTATAACAGAGATTTAAAGGTGGGCTCCCTCTTTTGAGTGCCAAGGCACCTGTGCCAGAAAGAGTCACTCTTCCTCAACAAAGCATACATTATACATAATTTTAAACCAGTACAGTTATAAGTAATTGAATAGACAATAAAAGGACATATTAAGACTTATGACTTAATTTAAAAATTAAAAAAAAAAATATTAATACAAAGTTGAGCTTGTTTAGTGTGTGTGTATGTGTGAGTGTGTGTGTGTGTGTGTGTGTGTGTTCTTAGTAAGGAGGCTATGTTAGATTATGTTTAAGCATATTCTCGGTTTCGTCATAATCTAATGTCTTTAACCATTTGGTAAGATTAGATTTACATTCCCGATGAGTCATTGGATATATAACTAAAGTTTTGTTAATTTTATTATATAATTTTGCTGATAAATGTTGATACTGATTTCGAGCAAAACTAGTGCGTGTACATTGTGTTTCGATTACCTTATGCTTCCTTCTCTTTTGGGTAATATTTGGTCTATGTATCAGAGTCCTCGTTGCTGTTCCATCACGTTGTTGCTGTAATGTACTTATTTTTTCTTTATTTGTAACTTGCTTTGGGAGCTAAATAAATAAATAAGAATAAAACAACAAACCTACAAATCATATTGAACAACTTTCTCCAATAAACACGGGTCGAAATCTGAAAAAATTTTTTTCGTCTCCCATACAAACTGCACAGTCAGCTGACCGATTTTGTATGAAGAGACCAAATTTTTTTTCAGATTTCGACCCATGTTTCTTGGGGAAAGTTGTTCATTTTTAAGAGGCGGTACAAGCTGTAGTTTCGGGCTTGCAACTGAACAAACTATCACCCTATATATTTTTAGAGTACAAAATAAATCTGAACATCTGGGTTAGGCGTAAAATAAAGTTGACAGATTTTAATAAAATGTCAGATAAAAAGTTGTCTTTCGATAATATTATGTGAAACATGTTTTGTAGAAACTGAATCATCTGTCAATAATAGCTTCGGCCAAAAGTTTACAAAACATACAGAATTTGAATTAAAAATGACAACTGAAAATCGGAATTCAAAACTTTTGTCAATTGTGTTTTCGGTGAAATGAAAATTATCTGTACTAATATGATAAAGAGGAAAGATTTGATTGTTTGTTTGTTTGTTTGCATCGAATAGACTCCGAAACTACTGGACCGATTTTAAAAATTCTTTCACCACCAGAAAGCTACATTCTTCCCTAGTGACATAGGCTATATTTTATCCCGCTATTCCCACGGGAACGGGTATTACGCGGGTAAAACCGCGAGGATCCGCTAGTGGAAAATAAAAAGTGGCTAAACCTTTTCGGGAAATTGAAATTTGTACCTACTCTAAAAAAACGAATTCATGATAGACGTTATGTCAGTTCAAAACGGTTTTACAATAGCGTCCTCAACACAAAATTATTACAAATTTATCGGTAGCAAACTAAGTTGCGAAGTAAAATGGAGTTCTGTCACTGACATCCCCTTCTATTAAATGTCGTTTAACCCTCAACTCTCAACTGTCGGCAGTTTGGGCGTTAAGTGTCATTTCAGTTTAGTTAGACAGATTTGCTTGTTCAATCTGTACAAGTTACTTGATAACGCTGTAATTGAAACGTTCGGGTTCTGTTTGGATCCATTTTAAATGAGGTTGTTACCAAAATGTTGTTGAGTTAACTGACTGAACATTTTGTTTAACGTCTTTCAGAACATTCAACTGGAACAATTTTTATTATCCTACTAATATTATAAATGTGGAAATTTAGATGTTTGGATGTTTGTTGCTCAATCACGCCAAATATTTTCACATTTAATACAAATCTTTTACGAATCTTTGACTACGACGAAGCTCAAAAGGAGTTATTCTGACTACTATCAACTTAAAAAACATCCAATTTTGCCGTTCTGAAATATTCCGTATTTTTGTTTATTTAAAAACATTATGGCTAACTAGCTATTCGCCCGCGGCTTCGCCCGCTTGGACTACACGATGTTATCCCGCGGAAGTGTGATATTTTTCCGAGATAAAAAGTAGCCTATGTTCCTCTCCAGGTTTCAATGTATCTGTGTCCCAAATTTCAGCCAAATCCGTTCAGCCGTTTTAGCGTGATTGAGTAACAAACATACAAACATCTAAACTATTAGTAGGATTAATATCAAATAAGATATCTGACTCTGTGTGCTTTGATTTGATAAATGAGGCTTGTCGATAACATGTTACAGACGAAACATCTGTGTCTCATTCACTATTAATATTGTCTTTGTAGTATTGACGTATGATGAGAATTATCTGTTCGTCGCTGTGCGAAAATCAAAACTTAAGAGTAAGAAAACGAACAGAAACAAAAGACTAACCATACACCATCGGTATCAGACCGTGAGGAAAATGTAGCGTTTGTGCCCAACACTGAATTTCAAATTCAAAATTCAAATTCAAATCATTTCTTCATTTTAGGCTGATACAGCACTTGTGAAGTTCAATGAAGCTACGCTATCGGTTCGCAAATCCTATGGTGGGAGGCCTTGTAACGAGAAGAAACTCGCCAAGGGCTATTTTTTTCTCCCTGTCATATTTCAGAGTCGTCAAATTGAAAAGTAACTTTAACATAATATAAAATGTAAGGTCACTTTCCATTACAAAAAACAAAATAAAAACCCGGTAATCATACCAGTAAATATTTTTTAATAACTTGGGAACTATAACATCTAAAAGGCAGTTTCTTTAAAATACACACCAACTGAAAACGTAGCGAATAAAATAATAAATATAAATGCCAAACAAAGGTACATAATAAAACTTTGAATAGTTTAAGAGCATAGAGACAATAATAAGCAGTGGCATACAAGCCACGATAAAATAAAACTAATAACAATAAAACATAAAAAATAGCATTTTTTGAGACAAGAAGCCAGGAGCAGACCCATCCCACTGGTGGCACCCGTTCACGAGCATGACGCATAAACCAGCCATCGCTTCGCTCAATCATATTTAAGAGAACGTAACGACCCGCCTTATACAATACCACCGCAGAAAATGTTTACATAGAGCATAACGTACTCAAACTACTCATCTCATATTTTGGCGTTGCGGCACCGCACCGCGTACATGTGTTTTCACTCTACTCTACGAGGTACCTTAAAAACCAAGGTGGTACCGATAATTACCCACAGTTAGTAGGCACAAGGTAGACTTACCGAGTCCAACATAGCGTCTAGTATGCAGTATGCATCTGCATTCCTCATTTGATACAAAAAAGTAGGCACAAGGTGTGCTCAAAAAAATATCGATGTATTTTGTAATATTGTCTTCTCTCTGTTCCGTTAAGTTTTCTATGTAAATTAGACAGCACATCAAGTTAAACAGTAGAACTACGATAACAGCTTTTATTCCGTAGGGTATGAAAGCGGTTTAAAGGTCAACATGTACAGTCTGATGTGCCGCCGTATGTACATACTGTCAAACAATTTTGCACAAAAGCTTTATGTGTATGTTTCTAATACCAATAGACTGGTGATCTGGAGTTAGAAACAGAACTATGTAGTTTGTGAACTATTCAAATTATTGTCTTCTAATTAATTGACATAGTGTGACGATCAATATTTGCAATCCTACTTGAAATATTATGACATTGACGTTTTTTTTTCACTTGTTCATTGATTTCTAATTTTAATTAGTATCAATAATCAAAATTAATAGTCTGTTTCGAAAATAAAGTAAGTACTTATGTCGTAATATTAGACATCGAAAAAATAGTAGTTTGTTACACAAGGGTTGTAAGCGAGCTATTACAGAACAAGATCCAATTTGGCGCCCGTGCGAGAGCAGCTCGCAAAAGGCGCTAAAGGATCGAGTGCACCCGAGGAGCGAGCAAAACGAGCGAGGGCGAATATAGTTCGAGGGTGTAATAGCTACTTACAACCGAGGTTGGCATTTTACTTAACATCATTCATGCGAGGTAAATAAAACATTTATATTGGTATGACAAAATGATTCGTTTATAAGAGAGAAAAGATTTAGATTTTATAATATTTTTTTGCATTCACAATGCAATTTTGTAAGTATAGGAAAAATGTGATAGTAAAAAATCCCGCCTGAAAGCTACTTATGTGGCTCGTGGTTTTTTTTCTAACACATTTTTCCTATAGAGAAAATATTTTTATTCAAATGAATTTGCAAAAACTTGTACTTAAGTAAATGTACAGTCGTCGCAAGAAGTAAACAAACATTTAATTCGATGAAATGCCGCCATTTTCATTGTTCTCTACAGTAAAGTACAGTTTTTTTTATCATTTTATGAAAAAAACTAGCTGACCCGGCGCGACTTCGTTCGCGTGGCCCTACCCCCTACTCCACACTACCCCTACCGTATCACTACTCTATCCCTACCCTACCCCTACCCTACCCTACCCCTACCCTACTCCTACCGTACCCCTACCCTACCCCTACCCTACCCCTACCCCTACCCTACCCTACCCCTATCCTACCCCTACCCTACCCCTACCCTACCCCTACCCTACCCCTACCCTACCCCTACCCTACCCCTACCCTACCCCTACCCTACCCCTACCCTACCCCTACCCTACCCCTACCCTACCCCTACCCTACCCCTACCCTACCCCTACCCTACCCCTACCCTACCCCTACCCTACCCCTACCCTACCCCTACCCTACCCCTACCCTACCCCTACCCTACCCCTACCCTACCCCTACCCTACCCCTACCCTACCCCTACCCTACCCCTACCCTACCCCTACCCTACCCCTACCCTACCCCTACCCTACCCCTACCCTACCCCTACCCTACCCCTACCCTACCCCTACCCTACCCCTACCCTACCCCTACCCTACCCCTACCCTACCCCTACCCTACCCCTACCCTACCCCTACCCTACCCCTACCCTACCCCTACCCTACCCCTACCCTACCCCTACCCTACCCCTACCCCTACCCCTACCCTACCCCTACCCCTACCCTACCCCTACCCCTACCCTACCCCTACCCCTACCCTACCCTACCCCTACCCCTACCCTACCCTACCCCTACCCTACCCCTACCCTACCCCTACCCTACCCCTACCCTACCCCTACCCTACCCCTACCCTACCCCTACCCTACCCCTACCCTACCCCTACCCTACCCCTACCCTACCCCTACCCTACCCCTACCCTACCCCTACCCTACCCCTACCCTACCCCTACCCTACCCCTACCCTACCCCTACCCTACCCCTACCCTACCCCTACCCTACCCCTACCCTACCCCTACCCTACCCCTACCCTACCCCTACCCTACCCCTACCCTACCCCTACCCTACCCCTACCCTACCCCTACCCTACCCCTACCCTACCCCTACCCTACCCCTACCTGGGATGAACATCAAATGTTTGACAGGTACGAAAGTCAGGAACGATTTGTATGGGAAAATGTTTTCTCTTTTATTTTATTTTTTCGTCAATTTTACAATGTTTTTATTAGTTATTCTGCTATTCGGGACGGAAACAAATCTAACAAATCAAAAACCATGGCAATCGGTCCAGCCGTTCTCGAGTTATAAGTGTTGTAACAAACACGACTTTCTTTTATTACCACACTTTTATTAGCTTCACTTGTAACTAAGTCACAATGTAAGAAAATCTTGGAATTCAATTTTAACCTACTTCTAATTGTCGTATTGATTTCAAACTTTGCAAGTCTATATGAATCCGATGACAATACAATAATTTGCTACCATCGAGCTGATCTGATGATGGAGTCAAGAGGTGGGCAATAGAACTCTTCAATGGCTGCTAGGAAACCCCTCGAGTTTAGAGTCATATGTTTTGTTCTGATGAGACCTATTTGCTACACTTGATGGTGAGGGTCTGATGATGGAGCAGGGAGTAAGCCAGTGGCACTTCTTAATGACCACTAGGAAACCCCTCGAGTTTGGGCTCCGTTGTTTCATTCTGATGAGACTTATTAGCTGCACTTGGTGGTGAGGGTCTGATGATGGAGCAGGGAGGAAGCCAGTGGCACTCCCTAATGACCAATAAGAAACACCTCGAGTTCTGGCTCATTTGTTTCGTTCTGATGAGACCTATTCGCTACACTTGGTGGTGAGGGTCTGATGATGGAGCAAGAAGGAAGCCAGTGACACTCCATAATGACCAAAAGGAAACCCCTCGAGTTTGGGCTCGTTGGTTTCGTTTTGATAAGACCTATTCGTTACACTTGGTGGTGAGGGTCTGGTGATGGAGCAAGAAGGAAGCCAGTGAAACTCTTTAATGACCTCAAGAAAACCCCTCGAGTTTGGGCTCATTTGTTTCGTTTTGATGAGACCTATTCGCTACACTTGGTGGTGAGGGTCTGATGATGGAGCAGAGAGGAAGCCAGTGGCACTTCTTATGACCACTACGAAATCCCTCGAGTTGAAGCTCATTTATTTTGTTCAGACGAGACCTATTTGCTACACTTGGTGGCGAGGGTCTGATGATGGAGCTGGGAGAAAGCCAGTGGCACTCCTTTATGACCACAAGAAAACCCCTCGAGTTTGGGCTCATTTGTTTCGTTCTGATAAGACCTATTCGCTTCACTTGCTGGTGGGGGTCTGATGATGGAGCAGGAAGGAAGCCAGTGGCACTCTTTAATGATCGATAGGAAACCCCTCGAACTTGGGCTCATTTTTTCGTTCTGAGGTGACCTATTCACTTCACTTGATGGCGTGAGTCTGATGATGGAGCAGGAAGTCAGTGGCACTCCTTAATGACCACTATTAAACCCCTCGAGTTTGGGCTCATTTGTTTCGTTCTGATGAGACCTATTTGCTACACTTGGTGGTGAGGGCCTGATGATGGAGCAGGGAGAAAGTCAGTGGCACTCCTTTATGACCACTAGAAAACCCCTCGAGTTTGGGCTCATTTGTTTCGTTCTGATGAGACCTATTTGCTACACTTGGTGGTGAGGGCCTGATGATGGAGCAGGGAGGAAGTCAGTGGCACTCCTTTATGACCACTAGAAAACCCCTCGAGTTTGGGCTCATTTGTTTCGTTCTGATGAGACCTATTCGCTACACTTGGTGGTGAGGGTCTGATGATAGAGCAGGGAGGAAGTAAGGGTTCGGCTCGCGCATCTGGTAACTAATATACTCTACTTGAATTTGTAAATTAAAATCTAAATACATACAGTCACGCCTTTGAGTTTATAATGTTTACGGGGTGGGCAGACACATGAATGGACTGTGAAATTACCATCCATCCATAGCTTGCCATTTATTAAACTAAAAAGTAAAAAATAAATATGTAGTTTAAAAAACTAAAAAATCACACTTTTATAGGTACAGACTAAAAAGTACAAAATAACCGTCTTTTCAGTAACTGAAATTAAAAAGCGTGGTGCGCCCTTTGCAAACCATGCATTCAAGTACTTACTTAATACTGACAACGCGCACCACACTTTTTAATTTCAGTTACTGAAAAGACGGTTATATAATATATAGATATTGTTTGACCAAGGAGTTTTGCATGCAAAGTAATTTGAAAATGGAACGTTCTATCTAAACAATACACTGTGTTGCACATGCTAACTTACACAGCCTCTTACCATACTAGTAAATCGTAGTTACTACCGAGCAGTATGATCTAAAAAATTAAGGCGAGGATTCACTACCGAAATACGCACGCTAGCGCTTGCTCGGCCGCGCTCGATATAGTTCGCGCGGAACCCAGCGGCAGCCGGTAGTGAACTGTGAACACGCGAGCGCCCCGCGAATCGATAATCACTAAAATTCAATTAAAAATGAAATTAACGAAAAATAAAACAATTTATGACGGCCGGAATCCATCAGCTATTCAAAAACAATTATTTTCATATGTTTTTCATTAACTAAAACCAAGTAGGGCAGAAGCCCCGGTTTTGGCCATTGTACCGGTTTTGGCCACTTTTTGCTCTAAAAGTTTTCTAAACAACTTTCCGCCATTTTTGCTAAAGGCAATTAAAATAAGGTATTTTAAGGTAATAATAACAACCGTTAAAAATTTTTGTCATACGATTTTTTTTTCCATAAATTCCAGTTTTTGTTTAAAAAAATGTTTTGTATAAAAATTTAAGAAATTTGTTTTGGATGAAATACTTTATAAACCACTAGCTTTCCGCCCGCGGCTTCGCCTGCGTGGACTACACGACGATGTCCCGCGGGAATGTGATATTTTTCCGGGATAAAAAGTAGCCTATGTTCCTCTCCAAGCTTCAAAGTATCTGTGTCCCAAATTTCAGCCAAATCCGTTCAGCCGTTTTGGCGTGATTGAGTAACAAACATCCAAACATTCAAACATCTAAACTTTCACATTTATAATATTAGTAGGATTGTTTTTTACAATAAAATTGTTGTTTTGCAATTGATTGGCTTCTAGCGCATTAGAATATATCGATTTAACCTGGGTTTGCTTTTGATTTTTCGCTATACTTACAAAAGTTTATGAATATATATCAATAAGTGGCCAAAACCGGTACATTTGGCACCTCTCACAAATTTGGTGTTATATATAAAAAACTATACCACTATTTTAAATTTGTATTATGTACCTTTAAAGATAGATAAATTACCTATAACTTAAGATATAATTTGTGTCTTAAATACCTAAGACCGTGCTTAGTGCTTAAAAGTCAAAAAATCCTTAAAGTGGCCACAAAGGGTACCTCTGCCCTATACTGCAAGTAATATGATATTTGAATTATTATTAGACGGATGTTTGGGATTTTATTTGACACAGTAAAATATCACCAATCGAAAAAAACAATTTTACGCATTATGACACATTTTGATTACGCGAAATGGCACATACGCGAAATGACACATACGCGAAATGACACATACGCAAAATGACATACGCGAAATGACGCATACGCGAAATGACAAATACGCGAAATGACACATACGCGAAATGACACATACGCGAGATGACACATACGCGAAATGACACATACGCGAATTGACACATACGCGAAATGACATGAATTAAAGACGTAAAATTGTGTTGCGCGTATATCCTACTTCCTACTACTGTGAAAGTTTAGATGTTTGGATGTTTAGATGTTTGGATGTTTAGATGTTTGGATGTTTGTTACTCAATCACGCCAAAACGGCTGAACGGATTTGGCTGAAATTTGGGACACAGATACTTTTGAGCTTGGAGAGGAACATAGGCTACTTTTTATCCCGGAAAAGTATCACATTCCCGCGGGATAACGTCGTGTAGTCCACGCGGGCGAAGCCGCGGGCGGAAAGCTAGTCTTTACTTATATTATAAATGCGTCTCTGTCTGTCTGTGTGTTACACAATCACACCTAAACTACTGAACCGATTTGAATGAATTTTGGTACAGAGATAGTCTAGAGCCTGAGAAAGGACATAGGCTACTTTTTATTCCTGAAAAATATCACCTTCCCGCGGGATAACGTCGTGTAGTACACGCGGGCGAAGCCGCGGGCGGAAGGCTAGTTTGTAATAAATACGTCTACGTATCAATGTCATAACGGTTGTGGTGTGTGACATGAGATCCCTTTTTACCCGACTATGGCAAAACAATAGAAAATAAAAAAAAAAATAAATAAATAAATTGAAGTAGCCAGCCATGCAATCTCTAACTAAAAAGTATTTTACATTGGGTCCTTATTGAAACTGTTGTTTCCCTTAGAAGCTTTCGCCTGCGACTTCGTCCGCGTGGACATTCGGAAAATCCTTAGTGGGTTTTGACCGGTATAAAAGTATATTTTATTTAAACTAGGCTATAAACTATCTATTTGCAATTCCAAATCCGTCGTTTTTGTGTGATTGAGTAATAAACATCTAAACATTCAAACTTCCCACTCATAATAAAATTCCGTTCGTGTTTATCCCCGTTCTCGCCACATTCCCGTATCCATTCCCGTTCTGGTTCCCGTATATTCCAATCAAAATTTCATGAAATACGACTATTTCATGAAATGACCAACCTTCATGAAATAATCAATTCAATGATCTGACCGTAGAAGACAATAGAGAAGGCTGTGTCTGACCACGACATACATACATAATTTCAAGTCTCTAGGTCCAGTGGTTTGGACTGGGCATTGATATGTCAGTCACCCCTTAATTTTTATACAGGGTTTTTGTAAACACCAGAGTAGAATACTAACATCATAAACAACAACATTTTTCTACGACTTTTCCGAAAACAGACAAGAAAATCGACTTTCCATATATATAACCGAATAGCTGATAAAGTTTTGTATGAAAAGTCGATTTTATTTTTGTCAGTTTTTTACAAAAGTTGTGGAACAAATGTTTTTGTTTAGATGTTAGTAATTTACTCCTGCGAGGTTGTTGGTATTTAAAAATAACCCTGTATACAGTGCCACAATCTTTTCTGTTCCGGTGGCCAAAATGTGAAACTAACGTGGTTTTTTTTAATGTCACTTTCTGTCAAGTTGATGTCCAACCATAGCACTGCTGGCGGCTGAAGAACTTAGAAGTCAGGGCCGGTTAAATTGCTACAAAAAAAAGAAAAACATATAGCGCCGCTGTCACCGGAACAGAAAAGATTGTGGCATTGTAAGAGATACAAGTGCCACAAACTTTTCTGTTCCAGTGGCCAAAATGTGAAACATCATGTTTTTTTTTAATGTCATTCTGCTGTCAAGTTGATGTCCAACCATAGCGCTGCTTGCGGCTGAAGGTCTTAGAAGTCAGGGCCGGGTAAATTGCTACAAAAAAAGAAAAACGTACATAGCGCCGCTGTCACCGCAACAGAAAAGATTGTGCCACTGTAATGTGGTCACCAATATGTTATTTTGTGTCAGAGTCCAAGATGTCATTATGCGTAGTCACAATATGTCATTTTGCGTCAGAGTCATAGATATGTCATTATGCGTATGTCATTCTGCGTGGTCACAATATGTCAAGTCCAAGATATGTCATTATGCGTATGTCATTCTGCGTAGTCACAATATGTCATTTTGCGTCAGAGACATCGATATGTCATTATGCGTGTAATCCTTGCGAGTAATCCATAATTTAAAATACCCTATTTTGGGAAATCGGCGCCTTAAACATGCGTCTAAAATTTTTCTCTTTGGTTGACGTCAATTTGGCGTGTTCGAACAGATGTTTTTGACAACTTTTTTTGCTGACTGTACTTTAATATTGTATTGTCATCTGAACCAAACCTGTATACAAAATTTCAGCTCCATCGGACACTGGGAAGTGGGTCAAATTAAGCTTGTAAGATTTGTCCCCACTAACATACTAACTAACATACTAACTAACTAACTAACATGGCAAGTTTATAAAAAGCTTGTAAAAAAATGTTTGTGATACAAAAGATAGGTTTATTTTTATGATACGTGGGTGTAAGCTAAACGTATTAAACGTATCTTTTAAAGTGCATTCACACTACACAACATTCACACTATAACTGATTCAGTTACATTCCAATTCAGGAACGGAAATATAACTTATTGAACGCGAATCCCGCCATAAACAGCTTCACTTTGTATGCATTCAGTGAGGTTGAATCGAAAGTCACTTGCTTCTTTAAGAAATGTATTTCCATGTGAATATAAAAGGACAAATATATTGCTGGTCGAATCTTCTGAAGCTTTAAAATTGTAAAGTGTATTTGAATTTATATATTTTGACACCGTTATATGTGCGTTTCGGTATGAGATGGCCCGGTGGGTCATCTCATGCCTTGTTCTTCATAATTGTCTTGTTTTTCATAATATTCCTTGCAATAATTTCATTTGCCTTATTGCATGTTAGAATCATTTAGTAGAAATAACTCTTATTTGCCATAAAATGAGATGGAATAATAATAAAATGCTATAATTATTATAAATATCATATTTTGACATAATCTATATTTGACATAATAATACATGATTTATAATTTAATATGATATAACGTTTCGACCGCTATGAAACCGCGAAGATACTTAGGAGGTAGGTATCTAATGCAAATATAAATAAAATAAAAAATCTTAAAAATAATCTTTTTGGTATTCAAAACTTCAAAATATTAATATATTTATAGAAAAACAGAGAAGGGGAGACGGGGGCAAGTCTTGCCTGCACACCCTTTGCTACACTTCTAACCATTGTTTTCATTTTCTTGAGTTTTTTATTTTGAGTACATTTACAGTTATATTTTATCACGGTAGGTAGATTGGTAGTTGTAAGAAAAGTAGATTACGCACCTTGCTAAAGTGAGTAGGTAATTAATGCACTTGTAACAACCTAACGCTCGTGTATTATAACTCACTTTGCGCTCGATGCAACAATCTACTTTGCTATATTACCATAACGATAGCTTTTCATGCTAAACGAGCTGATAAATATTTGTCCCGTATGGAAGTCAAGCCCGGGCTCAGCAGGCTTGAACAAACCACAGCAACATCGGGGAACTGATCAGAATTAAACCCAACAGTAAAATATCCATATTAGAGTCTGGCCAACGAAAGCTGTCCACGAGATAATGCGCCATATTTTAAAATTCTTTTTTTTTTATAACCGTGTAATTAAGTTATTTATTACATATATTTATTTCGTTATTTTCTAATAACCTAATAAAATAAACATCAAATATCACCATCGTTTTTCAGAGTATGTATGTATATTCAGGGCCTTCCTGATCAGAAGGTCTAAGTTTTTTTTTTTTTTATAGTGTCTTCTGCTTCATGGCCATCTGTTTAGGCAACAATAAGCCACTTCTTTGGTTGATAGGTAAATCTGAATTTGTGATCTACGAGAGACTTAACAGGTTAGAAAATTTCTTCCCAACGACTCTCTTTATGTTTTATTTTTTATTTTAGAAGGTCTAAGTAGCTAAATATATGGATCTAAGTAGATAAATGTCCAACAGCGCGAAACGTCTGATGAAAAGTAAGTCTAATTAGCAGAATGTCCATTTAGCAAAACGTCCAACTATCAAATGTTCTGTATAGCAGAACATCTATTTAGCAAAAAGTCATTTTTAAAATGTGTACACTCATGATAAAAAGGAAAAGTCATTTGTAAATTACATTACATTTATTTGAGAAAACAAAATCTGGTTTAAAAAGCTAGTAGCGCCATAAATATTATTAGGATAAAATAAATTAAAAAAAAATTAATTAATTTGCACAAATTCCCCTGCATTTATTTACTTATTCTTTTGATATGACCAAGGTTTATCAAAAATTCAAAGGGACTATCTTTTTGGCCCTCAAACTTTTGCAGCTCTTTTGTATTTGGCATTAAACATTAAATCGATCTTCCTTCTTTTATTTCCTTCAAATAACATATTCTTGTATTTGCGATCTTGCCAAAGCGCTTCTTTTCTAAGAGCTTTCATAATCAAATAGTATCAAAAAGATATGATTTTAGCTACATAGACCAAAGAATCTGTAGGTATGTACAAGTCTGTACGTACATACATATTATAATTCGCTGTTCGTTTCCCTCCCGATGTAATTTGTGTGTTGAATTTTGTGCCTGAGTATCCAGACATTTTGATAATGTGGCGATTTGCTAAATAGATGTTCTGCTATACAGACCATTTGATAGTTGGACGTTTTGCTACATAGACATTTTGCTAATGAGACTAACTGCTAATTAGACGTTTCGCGCTGTTGGACATTTAGCTACTTAGACCTTCTGATCTGGAAGGATTCAGGGCTACCATCTACAGAATTTTTAAATGTTTTGTTTTCTCGTGGCCTGCTTTCGTAGGCCAGACTTTAGGGCCCTCGCCCACGTCCGATAATCGATGGCCGATTTTGTCTGATCTCCATTTCGCACTCATATAATAGAAAGGGAGATCAGACAAAATCGGCCACCGATTTATCGGACGTGGGCGAGGGCCCTTCACTATCACTACATAGTATAAAACAAAGTCGCTTTCTCTGTCCCTATGTCCCTTTGTATGCTTAAATCTTTGAAACTACGCAACGGATTTTGATGTGTTTTTTTTAATAGATAGAGTGATTCAAGAGAAAGGTTTATATGTACTTTTTATCCAGATATTCCCACGGGAACGGGTACCACGCGGGTAAAACCGCGAGGATCCGCTAGTAATATTATAAATGTGAAAGTTGTCCGCCTTTACGTTCGTGTCGTTACGTTTCCTAAAATATGGTTGAGCGAAGCGATGGCTGGTTCATGCGTCATGCTCGTGAACGGGTGCTGCCAGTGGGAATGGGTCTGCTCTTATCTGCTTGCCTTAAAATGTGTTTTCTTTTGTTTTTATTCATTTTATTAAGAATAACATTTGAAACATGTACGGCGCAACTTGCAGTATATAGTTGTCTTTTGTTTTTAACAAATTTAAAGCTTTAAGTAGAGTTCCAAAGTAGTTGAAAATTGTTCACCGCTATGATCAGTAGTTCGCCTATACTTAACTGTATTTATCATAACCCATTGTGTAATTGTGATGGAAAGTGACCTTAGTCATACCATGTTAAGGTCATTTTTCAATTTGACGACTCTGTATGAAATAAAACAGGGAGAAAAAAACAACCCTTGGAGTTTCTTGCCGGTTCTTCTCCAAGGTCTCCCGCTGTAGGGTTTGCGAACCGTTGGCGTAGCTTCTATGACGATCAGAAGTATTGTAAATAACAATCTAAATTGAATAAACAAATTTGAATCTTTCACGTCAAAACGGAGCAACAAAACGGATCGATGTGATTTTGGTATGGGGATAGTTTGAGAGCTGGAACGTGACATGGCTACTTTTTAACCGTGAAACTTATTACATTTCCGCGGGATAGCGTCGTTTAGTGCACGCGAGCGAAGCTAGTAGCTAGTAATAGTATATTATGATACAAGTGAGCTTAGGTTGCTCATTATACACGAGGCTGTGGGTTGCAGCCCGAGCCGCAGGCGAGGGCGTAAATCAGCCGAGTGTCTAGTGAGTAAGTTGCTCACGAGTTTCATACGCACTTTTTCAACACACTTGCGAGGAAAAACATTTATTGCATACATATTGCACATATATAATATTAACTAAGGGAAAAAGCGCGCAAGTTTTTTTTTTGCACGCGCCAAATGTGAGGTGATTGATTACATACAGCCATACAGCCTACTTCAAAATAATTAAGTATAATAATAGTGATAAAATGCAAATGTTTTATAACAAACTATTGTGAATTATAAATAATTTGGTAATAATATACTTAATTATGTTTTTTGTCTTAATTAGGGACACATTTATCTATACATATAATAAAACAGAAACGGAAAAAAAGTCTGTACATGAAAGATTAAAAAAAAATAATTACTGCTATGTGATGTGTACAGGATATAGACCCCAAAACGATAGATATTAAAATTTTTGTCTGTTTGTCTGTTTGTCTGTTTGTCTGTTTGTCTGTTTGTATGTTCGCTTTTCACGCAAAAACTACTGGACGGATTTTTACCAAATTTTGTGAAGTAATAGCTTATAAGCCGGGTCAACATATAGGGTACCTTTTATTGCGGGAAAATTTCTTATTCCTACGGGAAAATACAAAGACTGATTCTTACTAAAATAGATGGCGCCACATGATTATGAAAATACGTTATATTTAATCGCTGTCTCAATTAATAATGAAGCATGTTTTTTTTTTACCTGCTTCAAAACATAATATAAATTGAAACCCATCCAGGCCCATATAAAATCATAAAAATAATTTCATAGTTTTTACGTCATTATATCTACTAAGCAATAGATGGCGCAGGTAGTCAGTAAGATATACCTCTCACAAAAGTACATTCGAATGATTATTTTAATTAGGGTGAAAGCCCCCTCTGTTGTCACTTTAAGATGTTTTTCACTTCTTTCGCATCATAACTACTAAGCAATAGATGGCGCAGGAAGTCAGTAAGATTACGATATACCTTTCACAAATGTACATTCGAATGATTATATTAAGTAGGATGAAAGCCCCCGCTGTTGCCACCTTAAGATGTTTTTCACTTCTTTCGCCTATGGTCTTAAGTAGGTATCTATAAAATACAAAATTTATATCTAAAATTGTCAAGAATGTATCTTATACTTTTCTTTACATTTTTAAATTCTTACAATACAAAAAAACTACTTAAAAAAATTTTACAGACTCCAAAAAGTATTTGTCAACTGAAAAGGAAAAATATAATATCTATAATTTAGGTACCTTTTTGAGGTCGGTGCCAGTCAGTTTATTTTTTTAATTACTTTTTATTTCTTAAGTTTTAGTGTACAATAACAATAAGTTTTAGTGAATTGTACTATAACATACCCACGGAAACTACTAAACTGATTTTAATGAATCTTAGACTGTTCCCAAAGTTAGAATACACCTAATTTAAATCAAATAGAATCATCTCGATATGCCTTAAGATTTCGAGAAATTCGTGGACAAACATAGTAAAAAACATATAACTAAGTATTCATATTCTTACGAAATTTAGTTTTATTTTAGTAAATTAAAAACCTATTTTTTTAAACTTAAAATGTGCGAAGGGTGCCGATTGATGTGTTTTTGTTAATGAAATTTTAAAAGATACATCGAGAAATCAATACTTAACTAACTTAGATAAAATAAAAGAAGCATCTAATTCGATGTAAACTGAATTATTACTATTGTTATTATGACTTAAAAGTCATAGATAAAAAGTAAATTATCAAGCAAAAGTTATTAACGAAATGTTTTAAGCTAAGTAAGCACTCGGGGCAGTGGCCAAAACTGAAGTTTTCACCCTATTGATGTAATATTTCTATTTCGCATTTCCACTCGACGCTAGATGTCGCTACAGTAAGTATAGTGGTGCCACAAATATATCTGACCCGGTGACAGTGGTCGTGGAGGAGCCACTAGCAATACAAAATTAACTGTCAAAATGGACTGCCGGCAGTCAACAGTATAATTAGTACCAAAAACTAACCACTGTGTGAAATAAGTTTGTCACAATGTAGACTTAGAGCTGGTACACACTGGGCGTTAGCGTTAGCGTTGGCGTTGCATTTTGTATACAAATCTGTACAGCGCCTCTAGCGGGCAGTAGCAGAACTACAGATTCTCATACAAAATATCTCGCGTACGCTCACCAAACGCTCGCCGAGCGCCCAGTGTGTACAGGGGGTAAATGTCACCATTGTAATTTTGAAAAATTTGCTCATAAACGCTAAGTGGCCCGTACGTAGATACCGACACCTACCTACCATTTTTTTATGTCATTTAACCGGCTCTGGCTACTTAGGCCTTCAGCCGTAGGTACCATCCAATAAAATAAAGGAATATTTAAAATAGTTTTCTATCTAACTTATTTATTCATTTATTTACTAGGAAAGCTTACATAAATGATGTTAAATTAAATAATTAAATGGTATATCATTAGATTTTATACCTGTTACTTAAAGAAAGTTAATTACAAGCTCTCACAAATAGGAAATGTCTCCATATCAAAATACTAGCCTTCCACCCGCGACTTCGCAAGCTCGGACTAAACGACGACGTTATCCCGCGGGAATGTGATATTTTTCAGGGATAAAAGTAGTCTAAGGCAGCCATTACACAGTCCATCCAGATCGCGATCACTGATCGTGATCTTGATCGCGATCGAGATTTACTATGTAGATATTTTGCGATCAAGATCGCGAGCCGTCAATCACTTTCGTACACAGTCAATCTGGATCGCGATCATTGATTTTGATCGCGGATCGCGATCCAGATTGACTGTCTAATGGCTGCCTAAGTATGTCACTTTTCAGCTGCCAAACTATTCCCATTCCAAAAGTCACGTCGATCCGTTGCATCAATTTTGACGTGAAAGACGGATAAACAAACAAACCCTCTTTCACATTTATAATATTAGTATGGATACACACAATCTCTTTTTCATTTTATAGTAAAAATATGATTGGCCTGATATTATGCATTACTAAGTAAGAACATAAATTTTAGCTTGATACCTCCCACGCATACTTGAGAAAAAGTTTCTTGATAGGTAGACGGACAGATCTATGAATGAGGGCTCAACTATGTTCATGCAGCATTTGATAACAACATACCATGTTCATACCCTAGCCTGCATATTCGATATTCTTTAGACCCTTTTAGTAGAGAATAGGATTTCAAGAAGAGCGTTATGAAATCTGGGCAACAAACACACATAAACTAAACTAACACAAAAGTCACTACACCGCGCGTACGAAGTCGCGGGCAACAGCTAGTTTATTCTAAAAACGTAAATGGATTTTCAGCTGTATAAAACCTCTTTGTTGTTACAAAAAAAGAACTGTATCTATTACCCGCTGAAATTGAAAATGCTCTGTGACTCGCATATAACTTGCAGTTAGGTACTAACTTAACTTTGTAGGGATACTGTATTACCCGGTTGAATTGAAAAGTCTCTGTTTACTCGCATATAATTTGCAGTTAGGTACTTACTTAACTTTGTAGGGATAATTCCATTACGCAACTAGTACTGTAATATTATTATGGGTGGGTTATAGTTCGGTTTATGGCCCTAAGATCGATGTAATAAGGCTCACTTTATGAGCAAGTGTGTTGAAAAGTAATTAAATTGGTTAGTACTTTTGCTACGTTTTCAATCGAGTTCAATTAAGAGCGAAACAAAAGAATCTCCATACTTATTTATCTTTATTTTCAGGAGATGTTACGCAACTCTTGAAAGAGAAGTGGAAGTATAAGTCCACAACAAACAAACCCTGGTTAGTAGGCACTAGACATCAATTTGTTAGGGTTGTCAAATCTCAAATAATATTTTCTATTATTTTAAGCAAGTTTTATTAGCCACTAGCTTTCCGCCCGCGGCTTCGCCTGCGTAGACTACACGACGTTATTCCGCGGGAATGTGATATTTTTCCGGGATGAAAAGTAGCCTATGTTCCACTCCAGGCTATAAAGTATCTGTGTCGAAAATTTCAGCCAAATCCGTTCAGCCGTATACGTGATTGACTAACAAACATCCAAATATCTAAACTATCACACTTATAATATTAGTAGGATATAGGATATACCTACATTTTAAGGTTTGTATTTCGAACAGTAATTAATTATTTATCAAATATATTTTTTTATAGAAATAAGAATTATAAAAATACTTAACCTCACACAGAAGAACTGAAGTTAATGTTTTAAAACTTGCCAAATATAAGTAATTATCTTGACTTACGTGTGTGTAAAAAAATATTAAACTTAGTTTTCGTCGAAGTAAGAAAAGTAATAATACAATAAATTGTAAATGGTCATTTCCGCTTATGCCTAAGTACTTTACTATGTACTTTACTAATTACTAAATTAAAAGCCAAATTTACTTTTTAACTTGCCACAATCTAAATAAATTAAATACTACGTTAGGAACAACCCTACTAAAAGTGATAGCAAAAGGATCAGAACCGTTTGGTGCAATTGTCATTAAGACAATGAGCTTGTTTCTTGCCTACAAACAAGCGATTGTCTCGCAAGCAGTTTAAGGGTAAATAAAACAAAGGCGAATGACGGGGATATTTGACAAGAGACGAGAGTACTTACTGGTTAAGGGCGTATACACGTAGAAAGCTGATTACTGGATCCGATCTGCCAGTGCTTACCGTAAACGGTCCACGCAGGTAGTCGGCGCAGGCAGTTCATATACATTGTAACGCACCAGCGCTGTGAAGCCAAGCAAAACAAGTTCTGTTCGGCGCTGACAAAGTATAGAAACTGCATGCGCCGACTACCTGCGCGTAGGGATGAAACGATACTATCTTAGTATCGGTACTTTTGCTCGATACCATAACGGTAATAAGGTATCGATACCGACTCGGTATCGTATGAAAAATATCGATTCTTACTTGTATCGAAAGTACTGTCGATGTCGCTGGAAGTGTAAATGAGGTATTTATTAAATGAAAGAAAAAAAATCATTTTCAATCAAAGTGCTCCCTAGGAACAATTATATTTCTATGTGTTTTCTGATTAACTCGTTTCTAAATGCAATATTGTCGCGCCAGATGACGATGACTATCTCTCGCAGATGAGTTTTGTGACAAGTAAACACTCATCGACAGTGCCCGTGGGTGGGTAACTGACCGAGTAACGATACAAAAACTTTTCTTTGGAAACTACTTGGTACAAGGTACTTAGTTCTCAAGTATCGATACCAAAAGTACTTGGTATCGAAAAAAATGTAGGTATCGAGTAAGTACTTAGTTGTAATTACTCGTAAACTCGTATCGGTTCATCCTTACCTGCGCCGACCGGTTCCGATAAGCACAGTATATTAGCACCGGTAGCCAAAAGGTATCTCTAACAAAGCATCCAGTTTTAGATTTCAGCAAGTAAATTTTCCAATGTAAAAGGTAACTGATGAATGGGTAAACTCTTTGGTAACTCATGAATAAGCCTTTGGAAGATATAACTCTTTGACGATTTCGTACTAATTGTTAGAGTTAGGTAATTAAAAATGTTTCTAAAGAGATGGATGTGTCACAAACGATAAGTGTGAGGATTGTTACTGACAAGCTTTCTTCATTAAATATCTAGACAAAGGGTTTCGTCGCTAATATTTATTACACACACACATTTTACACTTTTTCTGATTTCTATAAATAGCTGTACCACCCCGTTTTCTATGTCGAAAGAAATCGGTTCACCTTATTCATTAACAACGAATAATACTATTATTTTATTTTTTCAGCTAGGTAGGTACACGCTTTTAATTCGTATACAACTTTAAGAAATAGATATAAAAATTTATTTATTTGCTATAAATAGGGTTTACATTACGGTGTTAACATAAATAATATACTACCGACCCGGCCCGGCTTTGCACGTGATTTGCTATAGAGCGAGGCGCGGCCCGCGATACGCCGCAGGCCAACCGTTTCGCTTCAAGGGATTTTTTTAAAGTAGAATATGAATAAACAATAGGAAGAATAGGAACTGTAACAACAATAAAGATACGTCCATATAAAGGTCCTAGATCTAAAATTGTAAAAGTAATGGGTAAATAACTAGATATAGCTTACCCCGATTCACGGGTTCCTGTTACATTAGACTGTTTACAATTTACTAATACTGTAAATAGCCACCATTACGATGTTTTTAATAATAGGTATACTGATATCTGATAATGCTCCGCGATCTCTGTACAGCTTGATGGTTTTGGTAGAACTTTCCTAAGTGTCTTATCTAAGGTAGAACTGGCTCAAAATGCTGAACACGGCACGTGGAACGAAGAATTTGAATTAAAATTTTGAAAGAAAGAAGTAAAGAACAGGTAAGTACAGAATTTAATTGATGGCCAGTGAGTAAAGCTATGGTGTTTCCAGCCATTATGGACGTTCTAACCATCCATAAGACTGGAATAAACGGCATCGTTACAAGTTGAAGTCAATGACTTCCCCTAATCGTTATTCCTTCTAATTCAATTAAGGGGCTATTGTCTACAAAACCCTTAGATTAGCTTCCAATCTTGGTATTGTGTTTTCCTCCGTACGGTTCAGAGAGATAGGACACGCCTATACAGCAGATGAGTCTGATGACCGACAAAAATTGGTATGAAGCTTAGGGCGATGCTTCACTGTAAGATATAGCTGCATTCCAGCAGGAAAATATCGCTTGATTCTTTTATTGCTATCATAAAGGTGAGTCTACGCTTACGAGAAGAGCATGAATCACCCTACGCGCCGTTGTTCACGGGGCGGCGTCAAGTAGAGATGTGCTACGACCTACAGCGATGCAAATCCCTTTCCCCCTTATTCCAAAATGAAGGTGACATCACCAGTTTAGTACCAGTTTTAAGCCAGGACTATTTAGTCCACGTTTTGGAATAAGGGGGTTTGTGTTCATCAAAAAACCGACAATAGGTGGAACAGAGTCCAGCACGAACCAAACGCTCGAAGCACGCTCATTCGAGGCTTGTACGTCGGTCCACACTACACGAATTTGTGCTTGGCTCGTGCTCCGCTCGTGCTAGGCTCGTAAGCGAGACGCTAAAGCGTAGACCCACCTTAAGAAGATAAGTAATGCTTTTGGGATGTTACGTGAATGTGTAAGTGGATATTTATTTATTTATGCTAACAAAGTACCTAATACTTATGACAGGATTGGATGTTTTTTTGGGAAAATGCATCTGATCACTTCAGTGAATATCAGGCTGGTTTGGTCTTCACAACACAGCAAGCAGATAAGTTTGATGACGGACAAAATTTGTTTTTTGTCGGTTTCTATTGATTAGCGATATGCATTAGTGCAAGTAAATAGCGGCGGCGTTGCCGCGGGAACGACTTTTCCTTTTTTCTAGGAAGAAAAGTAGGTATTACCTTTTTGTAATGCTGCGGGTGTTTGATAGGTTGAAAGACCATATCAAAAATTAATAGTAAAAAATATAAAAAGTAGCCTACTTTCGATGCATTACAACAACTTACTGCAAAATGTAAGGCACTCTCACCAATCATTCAATGCGTTCACGGGTATCTTCAGGATTTGTTAGGGTGAGATTTCACAGAAGCGGAGCTGCCCAGAGCTAATCTGTGCTTTTATACATCCACCTTTTAGCGCTTGTCAAGAAAGGCCGAAGTCGCCGCGATTTCAACAGTGATTTTATTACATCACTGTCAACGTGGCAGATAAGACGTGGAGCGCTAATACCTAGCCGACGATGTATGTCAAAACGCGTCTAACTCGCGAGGAGGTCTGGGTGCATACCATCAACTTTAAGACAGCGATTCAAAAATAGCGTGATGCAGAATAGGTTCCTAAAATGAATTGCTTTCTTTCGTACTATGACCTTCTAAAAACTGGATCGCAAATGAATTGCTAAATGTGAATGACCGAACGATTTGTGTCCTTATTTCTTCTACCCATCTCTTTCACTCGATTTTGTCGTGCCCGGAGAGTGAAAGGGACGGGTATAACCTGCAGGTGTCATTTTAGCTTGGCCGAGTTATAAGTCAAATAAGAGTTGATGACAGCTCAGCGGCTGTGAAATGTCATTGAATGATCACTGAATCGCTGTCATTGATATTAAGCTGTCGTGGTACGAATAAGCGAAGCAGATCAGTTTAGGTCCTAAACAAAACCGCAATAAGAGTTGATGGTAAGCACCCTGGACAGGATCTTAGGCGTACTGACTAACACTAACACGCATTAATTATCTGATAATGTCCTGAATCTATAAATAATGACTGGAATTGGTGCTACAAAAAAATAAGTGATATTTTTTTGTGATATCGTAAGCCCGTAGTATTTACCATTTATCGAGAAATTCCGTCTTATCAAATTTTTGATAGGAGCATAGCTTATCCTCTGCAGTGGGGTAGAGCCTTAAAGACAGATTATTGTGGGATATGTCGGCTAAACGGAGAAGGGAAAGGGCGATTGCAAATATACTTTGCTAAATAGCGTTTTAACTTTTTCCCTTACGGATGGCAACTATAGTTGATTTCGCATAGACATCTTTTAATACTTTTTTTTATTTCTGTGTCTATGGTAACACTACTTTATCCACCGATTATGCAACTAGAAAAGTTGATCTGTACAAAAATTTTACGATACTTACGTTATAACTTCTTGATCTTGACGATTTCATATAAACTAATATTATAAAGAGGAAAGATGAACAAACAAACAATCAAATTATTTGTTTGTTTGCATCGAATGGGCTCCGAAACTACTGGATCGATAAAAAAAAATCTTTGACTATTAGAAAGCTAAATTCTTTCTGAGTGACATAGACTATATGCTATCCCGATATTCCCACGGGATCGGGTACCACGCGGGTAAAACCGCGAGGACCGGCTAATTATGATGATAAAGGTATTATATATCAACAACAACAATAATTAATTTGACCTCTTATTATAGCAGCCCGGTACGCAATACTTTTATTTTCTTTATCATTTTGTCCTGAGTCCGAACCGACGTTAAGTTTTGACTACTCCTACTGAACAGATGATACGATATTTTAATAGGAAAACACAAATCTTTATTTAATTTCAAGAATCAACAGCGAGAAGTCTGTCATATTGTCACTTCACGACTCGTTCTTTAGTCGTCGTATTCCACATTTTCCGTTGCATCCGTCCGTATAAACGATTGCACTTTCGTCAAAAACTTCATGAAATCCCTCAAACGACATACCAAGGAAACATGACTTAAAGTCCCAATTTATCTTTGTAATGCGAAATATTTCTGAGAGACGACCAGAGTGAGTCTACCAGTGAGAGAATACCTTTTAAGGCTCTACCTCATTGAAACGCCGCCGTGACAATGACGGTTAGGCGGTTCCCACACTGCACCGCACACCACTCCGGTTTGTGGTAGTGCGCTTCTTAACTATAGCTGTAGAATCTTGATGTACATACAAAACCAGCAGTGTATGACAAATCACGCCATTTCTCCGTCCGGTAGTGCGGAAACCGGAGGCAGTGTGCTGGACGCTTTACAGGAAGCGTTTACTTATCTTTGGCGGCAGCAGGTTGGTTGCGAGATGACTCTTGGAACCAACCAACCGCCAAGTGAGGTAGGGGCATTGATTTGGCATCTTTTGATTGGTGTCGCTGCCATGGTATTCCAATGAGACTATCGTCACTGACTGACAGTCAGAGCATGTCGAAGTGTATTCCTAGCCCTATCTGGTGCTCTTACACAGTTACACAGGCAATTTTTTCTGGAACAATTAAGTGGAGCAATCTGGAGCAACCACGATAAATTGAGGCACTTGTTTCGGGAGTATTGGTTTTCAATGCTCCATAAATTCCACATTTTCAATTACGCGAATATGAGTTTCGGAATATCGAATCGGTTTGGAAATCTTTGGTCAATTTTTTTATCTATCTCGTTTTTACGTATATCTTCACAACTTCGCTTGAGTAACAGGCCGTCAGTAGGGGCGGTGGAGGTTTCTTGTATTGCCTAGTTTTTAAAGTTGCTCCTTAATGTATTGTGTAGCCGTATTTACAATTTGAGATACAGCGATGCATGTAAAATATGTCTCAGCAGAAGGTTGCTACATTTTGCCATCGCCCTAAATTGCTTGATGTGGGCGTGGCGTTATAGCTGACGGGTTTGACAGCAATTGAGCAATCTTATTTGCCCGTGTAACACCTGTGCAACTTTTCGTCCGTCCATCACCGTCACCACATTGGAAATGTTGCCATATAATTTAACATCTTGTTAAATAAAATTTAGTGTGAGTATGCTGCTGGCGTGTCGCTGCCATGGCTGGCATCCCAATGAGATAAGGCCCTTGTGCTCTCGATAAGACGTCCAGTATGACTTTGACTGCGACCTTAATGTGTATGCATTAGGAGCGTTTTTCGCAGAGCAAGTGCTAAGCTTGATATTCCGTAGCCTGTACATTTTGAGGGGAGTAAATGGGTACTTCACATTCTCCTTGCAGTATTAGCGAACGTAGAACTGAATCTGTGGAGCCATAAACCGATGGAAGAGGCGTCTTGTAATTGTATAATAAAATCTTTGATATTGTGAAGTTATTCTGTGAATCTGAAGGAGTACGCTGCGTCAGGTAGGATTACGACGCGTAGTCGCGCGCGCGATAAATTCAGCATCATACTAGAGTACCGCTAGCTGGCTTGCAGCGTACGACCACGCAGTGCTCTTGTATTTTTAATCCCCGACTAGAAAAAAGAGGTTTATATGTTTGGCTTGTCGATGTATCGGTTTGTCTGTCTGTGCATCTGTCTGTGGCATTGTAGCTCCTGAACGACTGGACCGATTTTGATGCGGTTTGTTTTGTTCGAAAGCTGACGTGATCGAGATAGTGGTATTTTTTATTAAATTTGTGAAGATCTGTTCAGGCGTTTGAAGGGTCATCAGCTCTTTTAGTTAGCTGAAGTAGATTTCTCTCTCAGTCAGGGGACTACAAAAAGAGAAGTACTAGGAAATTTTATTCTTGAACTTTTTTTAGTATTTTGTTGTGTCGGGAGTTCTCAAAAATATATTTTATTTTTTATTTACTACGCGCGCTCGACTACGCGTGTTGTGATCCCGCCTGACGCAGTGTACGCCCTGAAGGTGTACTATAAAAGCTGAATCATGTTGATCAAACGTCGTTCTTTTTTCGTTTTCTAGACAGAAGTATGAATCGTAACAGAATCAAAAATCGTGTGCGAACAGTTTTCGTTATTGCTTTTATGTAATTAGACAAAACAATTAGACACGATGAAGTTTGTTGTCCGTTAACGTTTGTAGAGTGCTACAACGTTTTCTTTTCCGGTGGCCAAAACTGGAACTAACGTGTTTTGTTCATAATGTCATTTTACTGTCAAGTTGCACTGTCCAACAAGCGCCGCTGTCACCGGAACAGAAAAGATTCTTGATCTATACTGGTTTTTTAGCGTTATACATTGGAGTTGTATTTCCAGTGTAAAAGTTTTTCGTAGCTCTTCGACTAATATATCGTCAGCTACCAGAACTTGATAGTCGGAAGTTTCATGTAAATATTATATAATTTGTTCTTGTCCATAAGCATAAGCAGCAAATAGTCTAAACATTTTTACATACTTGTACATACAAAGCTTCAATCGTATGTAGAAGTGTGCAGTAAGTATTTAATATTCTAAGAAACTACCTACTGTATTTAGTTTTTCAAAATTTACATATTTTTTGTACTGTTTTACTTTTACGACTACAATGCCATTTTTAATTACTACTCTTATACCTAGCTAACGCGACTGTACTCAAAGAAATATATGACATCAAAATGTAACTGTTATTTTTAACTATCTCATCAGGCTTACGAGACCGCTTCTTCTTATCAGTTTTAAATACCTAGTTATGGGAATGAGACCAAAAACACATTTTAATTATCAAAGTTTCTTTGGTAATACAGTTCTAATTTGTTGAATATTTTACTAGTGGTGCTCGTCCGCAATTTTGTTCATGAGACGAAAGTTCCAATACTTAAGTTTAAGATTCACCGTCATAGGCTTTTATTTCTAATCTTTTGCAACGGATTTAGCAAGTTTTTCAAGTTTTACATATTTTTAGTACTTTTTCTACCTCAGTGCTATTTTTATATCACAATAATACTAGAAAAAAATTACCCTTCAAAATGGGGCTAAGGAGCAACGTGATTTTGGAATGTCGCAGTCCCCGTGGGCGAAGCCGCGGGTGGAAGGCTTCATCATCATCATCATCATCATGTCAGCCGAACGACGCCCACTGCTGGACATAGGCCTCCCCCAAGGATCTCCACAACGATCGGTCCTATGCTGCCCGCATCCAGCGGCTTCCCGCGACTTCAACCAGATCGTCGGTCAACCTTGTAGGGGGCTTGCCCACGGAAGTTCATCCGGTAAGCGGTCGCCGTTCGAGAACCTTTCCGCCCCAACAGCCATAATCGGTTTGCCGCGCTATGTGCCCCGCCCACTGCCAATTCAACGATGCAATCGGAAGGCTTGGTTGCTTGCAGGCTTGCTTCGATATAATTGTGAATCCTACTAATCCTTATATTATAAATGTGAAAGTTTAGATGTTTGAATGTTTGTTACTCAATCACGCCAAAACGGCAGAACGGATTTGGCTGAAATTTGGGACACAGATACTTTGTAGCCTGGAAAGGAACATAGGCTACTTTTTATACCGAAAAAATTTCACACTCCCGCGGGATAACGTCGTGTAGTCCACGCGGGTGAAGCCGCGGGCGGAAAGCTAGTTTCAAATAAATTTTATTTTACCCTGAATTTGAAATAAAAAACCAGTCCACATAATAAATTTGTCTTATTTACTCATTCCCTCCATTATACATTGACACAATCAAAATTATCCTCATCTGTTAAATATTTCAATCCTACTGAGAACAATAATTCACTATTAAAACCGTTTGGGTTTTTGGACACGGATTAATTGCTACAACATATTATTATATCTGGTTAATAATAGGGTTCGATCCCAAAGAAATTAGTCCCATTATGAGTGGTCATTACAGGCCCACTTTGGGCCCAGTTGGGCAATCCGGCGTAGGGTTACCATATCTCAAGATTTGTCCTAAAATTGAAATTTTAAGACAAATCTTGGTAAGAAAGATAAGATTGATAGGTAAGAGTCCAAAATTCTGAAGAATTTCTGACTCTTCTCAGGATTGCAGGCGGATTTTGCAAATCTAAGGAAATCTCAGGATTTTTAATTTGCTATAAAATAGAGTAAGTACTTGCCTACTGAAATTTTAAACATATCTGTAATAAACGTTAAATAAACTAAAAATAATCATCCTCTTACAGAAATTAATAAAAAATACCTTTAGAAGTCAACTTTGATAAATAAATTGCACAATTAAATGAACACTTATTTTATCCAAGTAGGCACTTACCCAGTTTGGCGGCTGCCACCCCGGCTATGAGTGCGATGTGCGAACGCTGAGCGTAACCCTCCAAAATCCGCAGCGTATAAAAACGATAATAATATGTATTTTTAATTGAAAATTTGAGAGAAAATTCTCAAACTGCAAGATCTCAGGATTCTTATTGAAAGAATGAAATAAAATCTAGCCTTTTTATTTTTCCGAACTTTTGACTTTTTCATATGGTAACCCTAGGCCGGCAGAACAATCAGATTATCTCTATATCCTGACAATTAGGGTCCAGCTGGGTCACGAATATCGTACTTAATTAGTAAGATCACCTTTTGGACGTGTTGGGAATCTGTATTAAATTAACCCTTCGGATGATGTATAGATATCTAATCTACACTAATACCGTAATACTGTTTTGAACCGCCTCCGTGGTCTAGTGGTTCATAACACCGATTCCAGACCTCAGAAGTCCCAGGTTCGATTCCCAGTGGGGGTATATTATTGTATTCGGTTTAGTTGGTGGTAGGAATTGTGCTGAGCCCGCCGTGCTAGCAACCACCATCTTAAATAAGTCGATCTGACGCCATAACAATGACGTTTTCAGCATCGTGTTCCGGCAGTTTAGATACAGTCAGTTCATCAGTGATTGAAGATTCTGGGAGAAGTGCGCTTCCACCTTCAACCTTATCACCACTAAACATTAGGTGTGATGAAGGCTAAGTGCTACCCCGTTGGGGATAAAAAAAATACAATAAAGAGGTAAAGTTTGTTTGGGTATTTGAGCCTATCTCTGAAACTATGGAACCGATTTGAAAATGCATTCACCAGTAGGAAGCTACACATTAAGCCAATATTACAATAAATTCCAAGTGAAGAATTTGCTAAAACGTACTAACTTCTTGAAGCAAAAGTAGGATTTGAAATATGATTTTGAGTTTGAGAACCAATTTTTTTGTGAAAAGGCAAAGGTTGTTATAGCTTGAAGGTGGCTGCTACAAATTTCCACCCATCCGCATTTGGCCTAACCAAGTCGATTACTCTTCATCGCACATAAAGCTAACTTTGATACAAATACTCGACAGTTTGATTAGAATGAGGGATTTTCTGACAGATGATTAAAAAAGATAAAAGTTAGTTCCAAAAAACTCAACAGATGGCGTTCATCAGACATGGGTTTGCTTTTTTTTTAATTTGCTGGCAAGGAGTCTACGTTAAGACGGTCAATGTTAAAAAAAACACTTGCAGAAGGAAAGAAAACATTAACATTAGGACTGAAAAGGCTTATCTACAACTCGTGGTATGGTCGGTATGGTATTCCAACGCACAACAAGAGGAATAGTATTATTTGACATTTCTTTTCTTCCGTCAACGTCATCTTTTTTTGGCCTTGCACCTTCTTGCACAACTTTGAAATACAAGTGTAGGTCAGATCAGATGAGATACATGTCAGGTCAGCGCCATCTATCGAGCTAATAAATAAACTTTTTTTTTTATTTGCTGGCAGAAAATCTCTCATTCGATTGAGATTTATAATAATAAACTTTTTTTTTTATTTGCTGGCAGAAAATCTCTCATTCGATTGAGATTTATAATTATTTTTATGCATTCATAATGCCATTCTGTAAATAAGTATAGGAAATATGTGATAGCCAAAAACCACGAGTCCTTTAACTTCTAGGGTTCGTGTTTTTTTTTGCTATCACATTTTCCTATACTTATAGAATTCGGTTGTCAATATACAAACTTATTTACCAACTTTATACATAATTATTATTAATAAGTCTTGTTTAATAGAATCGCAACTCTCTGTAATAATAAGCATACTGCTTTATTTTAAACAGCGAAGTGTCGTGTAGAAGTTTTGAATAAATAAATATGTATAATCATAGTTAGTTTATTTATTTATTGCACATAATAAGATACATACAAATGGCGGACTTAATGCCCTTAGGCATTGTCTACTAGTAAACCGGAAAGGAGGTGGAAGAGTTATGGCTTATGAAAGAAAGGTTATGGCGGCAATAAAAAAAATGTTTCACAGGCAGAGGCAATAATCGTCTAGTCATTATTTATTAAATTGCAATGTAAAATATTAATAATTTTTATTATAACTTATCGGTCTTTACTCTAACAATACTCATACAAAACTAAAATACCACCTCTCAAATTAAATAAAGCAAAAAAGGTAAGACGTGATTTCTTTATCTTTTCAAGCGGAACGTTTCTTTGCTCACTGATTTATTTTTATTGCGAAAGGAAGGGAGTTTTAAATAAGCGAATGTTCGGACGATTTTCCGTTGTTCTGGAGTGGCGAACATGCCAAGAAGATTAGGCAAATTTGCTCTGTCTAAGTAAGTACCTACTTACAAAGTGTTTCGGATACTATATTAGGGATGGTTGTTCTCACTTTAGGGAATCCTTTTTTACTGGAAGTATACGTAGTACACAAACATAAACTGACACTGTAATGAAAGTTGGTTTCCACAGCATTGAAGTATGCTACCATCGCTTTTTGGTATTATTTTTTTATGGTGGGCCAAAAAGTTTCAGAAGAAGACCAGAATTGTAGGAAAAATGCAATTTTACGTATTACGAAAATAAAAAACTGATCGATCAATCTGTTATCTGCCCGTGGCAATTAGCTGTTATGCCACCCTATTGTTACGCCACTGTCTATAACTAGGTAACTAGGTTTCGCGGGCCGGAGATGGCTGCAGAGTGCAGCGGGCCAATCGACGTAATTCTATGCAGCGCGTCTTCATCGCGTGACGTTTGACTTCGTATTGCCGTAATGACATAACGACGCACACGTCACGCAAACCTATAGTCTTACAATCCTGTCTGATCCGGTGACATCCGTGTCAGAGGAACCACTTGCAATCGAAATTAGCTGTCAAAATAGACTGTCGTATGAAAACTGTTTTAGTTCCAAAGATTATCACCGGAACAGAAAACGTCGCCACGCGACGCCACGCGCCACGCCACGCCACGCGTTATCAAAAACGGGTTTGCACGTCAACTGCACGTACACTTGACTAATGCGTCACAGAATTACCGCGATCGGGGCCCGGCCGTAGTTTGCTCATCACTGATCTAGACGAATCCAACGACACTTAATACGTTAAAACCTTTCAAACCGTTTAGGCTGTAGCAGGAAACATAGAAATCTACATACATCTTGGCGACCGATTTGGCGCAGGGGTAGGAAACCTACCTTCTGGGCCAGAGGTCTTGGTTTCGATTCCCGAACAAGACAAATATTTGTGTGCGTGAACATGTCTATTTGTCTTGGTATGGGTGTTTTCTATGTATATTAAGTATGTATTTACAAACAAAAAGTATTTAAATAGGTATATATTTATCCGTTATCAAGTTTTCCATGACACAGTTTCTTCATAATTGGTGTGATTGTAAAAAGTTATTTATATAAGTTATTTATCTCTCGAAAAACATAACCCTCCTTTTGTCGGGTAACTATATCGACCCGTCTCACAACTACTCAGTAACGTCGTTGCTCCGAAACCATTTCGTAGCTCAGTGGTTAGAGCATTCGCCCGGACAGTGAAAGGTCGTGGGTTCGAGTCTAGAGAAATTCGAGAATAGACTAGACTAAAAATACATTGTGAATGCAAAGAAAGAAGTAATAATAATTTTTATTATTTACATAGGTAATGTTCTTCTCAAATCTCTGTTATGAAGTAACTATAATAGCCATAACGAAAAGAGTATAAAGATTATAAACAATGTATAGAAAAAAAATGCTCTTACTGAATCAGTATCCACCGCAAACCACGGCCGGCGGATTCGACTGACATCAGACCCTTGTGATTAAAACGTCGGTTCCCACTAAGAAGATTATTATTTGGCTTTACTACCGATTAACCAACCTTACATCTATAGCCAATACTTAAACATATGTCAAGTTATAGTTTGTCGTATGACATATTATCGATTGATGTTAAAATTGCCGAGAGGGGTTGCTAATTTTAGCCGAGCCCTCTGCTCGGTCGGCTGAGCAAACGGGCCGCGTCAGATGAAGGCAATAGTTTTAATATTTGGGGCAGCTGTAAATTTAGAACAGCCCCTGTAGACAAGTGGCTTTCTATTAACGATATCGCCAGTAGAATAGAAAGACAAATGTATGGGATTGACATTAGCGATGGAAATGTCACGTGACCGCTACTATGCTGCCGCTGCTACTATTCTACTGGCGATATCGATATTAGAAAGCCACTTGTCTGGACACTCTGGACCCCCTGGTTAATGTTGGAGGAAAGAGGTCTTGACCTTCGGGTGTAAACTTTTTGGATGGCTACTAATTTTTGCATCTACAGAGGTTTAAGTTTCACCTGATTGCCAAAAAAATCCTTTAAATCTATACTACTGTCTTGTTGTCACTTTCTTATGTATAGAAAAGGTATAGAAACAACATTAAGTACCCAACTGTAATTATTGGATTCGGCGCAGTACATCTTTCTGCTCCAATCTACTCCAACACCTGTCATCTCATTTTATACGTTCATCATTATACAGCCCATCCATCTTTTGGGAGGACTGCCTCTTCTTCAAATTCCACCTTCCATCTTATTACATGACCGTCCAAAGCCAGGCGGTTTCCTTTCAACTTTTCTGTCACTGGTGACACTGTTAAATTTCCTCTCACATAATAACTCCTAATTTCATCCATTCAGGTTAAATTGGGGCGAAACTATTAGCATTCTGCTTATTAAATTGCTAAGCTGCTTATCACTAATGAAAATTGATAGTTCATGCACGTTTCAATCCGTTGATTTATCGGTAATATTTTGAGCCGTGATAATGGAATTGCTTTTATTGATTACTAAAGTACGGTTGCGAAGCACGAAGAATATCGTTCAATGACCTGTTATTACCTATCCCTGTCGCTCCCGCGTAAATGTAGTTGTGGCGTTACGATCGCACAGATAAGCTAAGGGATCTGTGCAAGCGTCATGTACTATACACCGTAATTTTTTTATCACCCCGGATAAGTTTAGAGATTAGTCTTCTCATGAAAACAAACCACTTTTACTATAGGACCAAACTGAAGTCGCGAAAAAAAAACAGCTGTTCCATACAAAAGTGCAAAATATTTAATAAAAATGTATGGAACAGCTGATATTTTAATTTTAATAATGTTACGATCTTACGTCGTAGATGACAGGAACTACTTATAAATATACTAGGAAGTTGCTCAAGTGGGAGTATAATCGCTCGGCCGTGTTTGTTACTCCAGCTATGTATATAGACCTAGATGTTATTGTTGATCGAAGGAAAAAAGACAACAAATTAACTTACTTCCGCAAAAAAAAACACATTAGGCAAGGTGGCCCGCCCACAAAATTCACATATACACCACGAAACTATCAGTGAACAAAACCTGCAGCTGCAGATGGCAAGGCAAGACAGCGACACACCTAGCTCCTTCACCGATTAGACTACTCTACACGTGTTTCGCCCCAACCCGGGGCATCCTCAGGAGTTGTTAGACCGTATGAAATCCAGCACCGAACGACTGACCACGCCCGCCGCCGCCACCGTTTTTTGCGGAAGTAGGCTAAGCATTATATTTCCTTTTTCACAATGGCATGTTAAGTAACGGGTACGTATCTACACCCACTTGCAGGAAGCTCCATTAAAGTTAATGCTTCATTAAGTCTATTACTGTCACTTTTCGTTGTCAAGAAATAAAAAGTGACAGCAATAGATTTAATGAAGCATTTACTTTAATGGAGCTTCCTGCAATTGGGTGATGTCTTAAATTAAAATACCTAACGTTAAAACACTTACGTTCAAAAAACCTAAAAGCAAAATACCTAATGTTTTAAAATACCTAAGCAAATAACACCTACATAAGAAACACCTAAGTTCAAAATACCGATTGGACTAAATATCTAATGTTAAAAATGTCTAATAGCTATAACACCAAAGTTTGATTCACACACATTTTAAATACCAAATGGTCAAAATACCTAAAATTGGCCTAATATTTGAGTGGCTTGGAAGTCCCGTAGAACACGTGATAGGTTAGAAATTTAAGTAAATTTAAATTTCGTGGTAATTTTTTTTTGTATCAGTACAACCTATGGATTGTTTCACAAAAAAAAATAACCACGATATTTAAGGCGATCGCGAAGCGATGTATGTATTTCTAACCTATTTACGTGTTCTATAGGACATCCGAGGAATACAGGACTTTTGTACCAAACGTGTTTAGGTATTTTGAATATAAGTGAAACAACTATTAGGTATTTTGATTTTAGATATTTTGAATGGAGGTGTTTTAACGTTAGGTATTTTAATTTTAGACATTTAGATACGTACCAATTTTAAACTTTAGGTATTTTGAATTTAAGTGAAACAACCATCATTCACTTGTACTTTATGCACCTCTCATAAATCCACATCATCATCATCATCATCATCATCAGCCTATTAACGTCCACTGCTGGACATAGGCCTCTCCAAGAGTACGCCATCGAGCAAGATCAGTGGCTGCTCTCATCCAGCTCTTGCCAGCCACCCTGCAAAGATCGTCGCTCCACCTAGTCTGAGGGCGTCCTACACTACGTTTGCCGATTCGCGGTCTCCACTCTAGAACTCGCTTACCCCAGCGAAATAAATCCACATGGCAGCTATTAACTAAATATTACTATGAGCGAAAATTCTCGTATGAACGACTAATTTTAATGTTAGTCAGAAGCCTACCCGAAATTCAGGCTGCATTTTCAGGCAAGTTTAATAGGCCGGAGGCAAAACTATTAGCATTTTGCCTAACTCAATTGCTAAGCAGTTTAACGCTAATGTTAATTGATAATCATGCACGTTTTAAACTAATCTGTTATGAAGCGTGACACTGGAATTCAAGTTTTGACAAATCGAGAGTCTGCGTAGTCTGGTTAGACTGATCTATCAACGCACAGCTCAAACTACTGGATAGATCGTGCTGAAATTTGGCACGCAGACAAATTATTATACGTAAGCATCAACTACAAAAGTATTTTCCAAAATTCACTCCCAAAGGTGACAAAGCGAGGATCGAAAGTTTGTAGCTCTCGAGCGCCCGGTGAACTCAACCCCCGAAAAGCGCCCCGTCACCGTTGTACGGTGGTTGAAGGGTGGTCGCACAGTACTTCCAAATAATATTTAAATAAAACGCCAAAACAATGTTTATCTCTTTCCAATGTATAATTGTAAAATGAAACTTAAGCGGATAAAACGAGAGCATGCGTTCCTAGAATTCCACGCAAGCGAAGCCGCAGCCAAAATCTAGTAAATAAATAAATATTGCACACCATCACGTAATAATAATTCAGTTTAAAGACGACGACCTTCGTGGCCGAGTGGCGTACGCACCGGTTTCCATGGTGCCGCTATCTCTAGAGGTCCCGGGTTCGATTCCCGGTCGGGTAAATATTTGAAATGAACTCTTTAACATTTCCTCGAGTCGGTTGTATGTTGCAATACCCGTCGTTGTTTCCCATTTCCATAATACTAGTGCTCAAGCTACTATAGTTTGGTGTTTGGAACAATTTTTGTGATGGTGTCCAACATTTATTAATCACATACTCGTACCACGTACATTGCTCTCATCATCCCAAATGAATAATGCGTGTTATGGTAATTGGAAACAACTATGATCGGGTGCAAAGTGACCAGTTTTTCCCAGTGGTCAAATTGATGGACCAACGGGTTTTTTTTCCCTTTGTTCAGATAAGCTCTTAATTACAGCTTTTTATTAACTTGCCATGTTAGTTAGAGTTTGTTAGTTAGTGGGGGACAAATCTTGCAAGCTTTATTTGACCCACTTCCCAGTGTCCGATGGAGCTGAAATTTTGTATACAGGTTTGGTTTAGATGACAATACAATATTAAAGTACAGTCAGCAAAAAAGCTTGTCATAAAATGTCATTATAATGACTTTGCATAAATTTTATGCATTCACCATCTTCTATCAACAATAGTATGAAGACTCACGAACTAAATGAAAACTTTATATGGCCAGACTGACTTTTTTTAAACGGAGAAAAAAGCTTACGAATGTTACGATCTTACATTATAAATGACAAGAAGCGTTCCAAGTTTGAAATACCTTAGTATTATTGACACTGTCAAAATAATCTACCTACTTATAATTATACTCTCAAGTGGGCTTATAAGGCTTGGACATATCTGTCACTCCTAGTATGTATCTAGGTGTTATTGTTGATCGAAGTTCACAATATAATAATGTAAGTATAGGGAAAATTGTAAAAGAAAAGAAAACCACCAGTACCACAAGTAAATTATCGAAAGCGATTTGAGCACGCTCCCATAAATCCGACCGCATTGGCCCAAGTGGGTCTGGTGGTTTCTTACTACACTAAGTACATGTATTCCTCTAAATATGATTGATTTCCTTTTTTTACCCACAACGGGTTAGCACTTACCTAGGCTTCATCACACCTGATGTTTAGGTGATGATAAGGCTGAAGGTGGAAGCGCACTACTCCCGAAATCCTCAATTAATGCGAAACTGGCTATCTTATCTCTAACAATTGGAACACATATGCTGAAAACATCGTTGTTATGTGGTCAGACTTAGATAAGATGGTGGTAGCAAGCCCGGCAGACTTTGAACGCAAGCTCTTCCACCAACCAAACCGAATACAACTTGTACACGTACCCCCACAGGGAATCGAACCCGGGATCTCTGGGTCTGATACCGGTGTTGTGTACCGTTAACCGCCGGGTTAAGATTTATTTTGGTTAAATAAATTAATAAGTTTTCCTATTTCTATTGTTCTGTTCACTGAAATTTTCCATACACAAACGGTCCCGTTATAAGTTCTAAGCGACAACGCAACTAAAAGTTGTTTGTGACTAGTTTTGCGAAGTTGTTGTAGGTTGCAGGCGACGAGGGTAGTTTCATTGTGGTGTTTATTTGCGACGCTATTTATAAAGCCAGCCAGTATGTGACTACTGTTAAAAAAGTATTTGAAACAGTTATATTAGCCTAGGCGCGCATGGAAGCTTGACTTGATCGGCCGATTAAAAAATAGGTCAGTTTTTATATTGATTAATGCCCGAATACTCGTACGCTACTTATCTTTGGGAGCGTCTCACACATCGCCCTGTCACTTTAAATGTCAAACGTATGAAAGAGATGCCATGATGTTTGAGACGCTCCCAAAGATGATTTGCGTACGAGAATTCGGGCGTTAGTAAGCTATCATGCGCACGTGTCAACTTAATGCGTAAGTAGACTGTGGTAATGCCATAAGATTGTCAACGTAATGCCAGAGGAATAAGTAACTTATTCTTATGGTTATGCCTATGTTGTACCGATTTTATGATCGGCCGATGAAGTTAAGCTTCCATGCGTTTGAGCCCTTAACTACTAGTGGACCCGGTGAACTTTGTATCACCAAGAAGTTTTTTATATTATTTGCTGATCGAAGATTATTTGCCACAAATGTCACATGGTAAACATATAATCGAAAGCATAGATGTATTATTCCTGATCGAAAGCGGCTAGAACATGAAGCTCGACTTAATACTGAGGTAACTGGAGAGTGCAGTACTAACACTTTTTTGTCACCAAAAATTACACAGTGGCTGTCTTCCGTCTCACCTACACTTTAAAAAAATACGTATGGTCATATGAGACAACTGACAGCCACTACATACATAAATGTCAAATTTGATGGGTACACTTTTTTATTCAGGGTGAGAACTCCAGTTACCTCAGAGTATTAAGTCGAGCTTCATGGGCTAGAACGTCAGTCATTAGGTACATACTCCTTGTAAGCGGCCATGGAAGAAATGACAGTTTTGTCAGTTAAATGATTTTTTATTCAACATTATTATAATTTTTATTTTATAATTTTCCGGAAATAAAAGTAGCCTATGACACTCTCCAGCTCCCAAACTATCCCCATACCAAAAATCACGTCGATCCGTGGCTCCATTTTGACGTGAAAGATGGTGGATGGAATGGACGTGACCGTTTGTTTATAAATAAATAAAATAAACACATAATATAATACATATATAAATCATTGCACAAGTCAGTAAATAAATAAAATAATAGTTACAGCAAACTAATGGATTTCCTCAAAACTTTCCTAAACATTTTCTTTCTACACCCAAAATGTTATTTTTCCCCAGCCTTTATTACATTGCTCCTAGTCCTACAATACTTTGAGATTTTATCAGCAAATAAACAGTTAGCCGCATAAACCTGGTATTTACAGGCCAAGGGGCAAACTAAAGCTTTAAAGGTGAGTTTAGACAAGAGCATTTTTTTAGCAGTTCAATGTTAGTGATGTTCAATTCAATAAGATTATCATTACATAATGGAGATGAGTGATCATGATCACCTGTAACATACATCAAAATCAATATAAAAAATCCAAAACAAAAAACCTTTTTTACTGGGGTGCTACCGGAAAAAAAATATGGATAAGAGCGATCATATCCATATTTACAATATGTATACTTATTTTATAATATGGACATTTAATGGGCATATTGCTTGTTTGGAATACATTGAATGAATGAATGAATGAAATTATTCATTTGCAGGGAACAAAGTATGATAAGATGTATACAATTTATTAAAGTACATTATGTCCCACTCTCAGAAGGGTATGCAAATTTAGTTAAGTACAAATAAAAATTTTAATTATTACATTTTCTATTTCATTATGTCAGTGGTATAACACATGAGTAAAAATAAATAATCATAAATTATTTATAACATTAAATTAGAAAATGTCAAAGTAGAATACTAATATAAAATGTCAAAGTAGAATAATATTTATAAAATGTTATTAAGAGTAATAAAATCGATTTAACATTAACAATGTCAAGACCAAAAACCACCTCATTGAGAGAGAAATTCGGAGGAGCCAGGTTTTTAGTTCCCGAATGGTCCCTGGAATAAGATTATAAATTTTTATCGCCTTAACGGAGCAGTTTTTTTTGGAAAAGTGCGCTTTTACATGAGGGATATCTTATTTTTGATACATCTCGGCGTTGAAATCTACTATTTTCAGAGACCTTTTCAAATAAATGAGGATGACTTCTCACGAAAACTCCAGCTTCTAAAATCTAGGTATAAGCTTTGAATAAAGGTCGACACGTTGCTTGTTTTGATTGCATCACTTGCTAAAGAGCTCAAAGAAAGCAATCTATTCTGAATTGGGGCCCTACCTAGTGTAGATGAAATCGCCGCTTTACACCTACGGGTGACCGCTGAAATTTTATTTACACACCGAGACTTGACCCTTTTTGCTGCTGCACACATATGCATACTCCTTTATTTTCTTTCTGATATTTAATGGTCTTCATGTAGGATTTATGTTTTAATTTAATTGGCAAAAATTAATCAATAAGATTAATAATTATTTGTTATGTTTTTATAATTAGAGGAAAGTTACATGACTAGAAAATGCCAAAGTATAATGGTTCATTCAATCCCCACTCAAATGCTCATTCGTTCGATCAACCTCACTCATTCGATCAGTCTCTTGTTCCTATGAAATCACTTTCACTTCTCTCTTGCATTCTGCTGTGCTAGGAATCAGTCGTATTAGCTTCCTAGTAAAAATAATTAAACTGAATATAATTATCATTATTTTACAATCGTTATTCCGTATTTTATTCAGCTCCTCTGACCTATAAATTCAATAGGTTATGGGTCCAGTTCTCGCGTTTAAAAGAGTGTAATTTATTTTCATTTCACGTCTACCCTCGTTATAATTTCACATCATGGAAAATTTAAAAAGCAAGCGAAATATTAAACCTTTTGATGGAGAAAAGTATAGCGTTTGGAAATTTTGTGTACGTGCGTTGCTGTGTGAGCTGGATGTGATAAAAGTGATCGACGATGAACCGATTATTCGATGCAGTAAGTGGGAAAAGAACAACAGAATTGCGAAGAGTGTGATAATCGAATATCTATCCGATTCTTATCTTGGATTCGCTAAAGAAGATGCTACGGCGCGGGAAATATTGGCAAGTTTAGATTCTCTTTATGAACGTAAAAGTATTGCTACACAATTAGCTTTGAGGAAAAAGTTGTTATCGTTAAAATTACAAGGTGATGTCCCTTTAATGAAACATTTTGCTACATTTGATGATTTGATTACCGAATTGCATGCTGCTGGAGCAAAACTAGATGAAACAGATAAGGTGGCACATTTGTTGTTGACTTTGCCGCCAAATTATGATGGTGTTATCACAGCCATAGAAACATTAACTGATGATAATATGACCTTGGCATTTGTAAAAACGCGGCTTTTAGACCACGAAGTGAAATTGAAGAATGAAAGTTGTGATACAAGTTTTAAAGTTTTACATGTAGAAAATAAAAGACAAGGGTATCATAGAGAGAGCTTTAATAGTTCAACGCAAGGACATAGTTCAGGATACAATCAGAAGAAAAATTACAATAATAATAACAATCAGAAGAGTTACAAATCTAAGAAGAAATCTTTTGTGAAATGTTTTCACTGTGGCCGGAAAGGACATTCTAAAAATGACTGTTACTATTTCAAACGGTTAAACCAACAAAACAACAGTTCGGAAAGGACAAGAACAGTACAAGCAGTTGAATTAACTGAACCTTCAAAAACCAGCGATTTTTCTGGCTTTGCATTCATGACTGCTGACTATCAAGATCAGGACTTGGATGAAAATAAAATAACTTTTATTTTAGACTCCGGTGCTTCTGACCACATTATAAACAGGGAAGAGTTGTTCACAAATTCTTTAAATTTAAATGTACCTTTAAAAATATCCATTGCTAAGCATGGTGAATTTATTTCAGCATACAAGAAAGGCAACTTGAATGTCATCAGCAACATGGGCATCGCAGGAGTTTTGGAAGGCGTTTTGTATTGTCCGGAGGTCCCGTATAATTTGCTGTCAGTCTCGAGGATGCAGCAAGCTGGTTTCACCATCGTTTTTGATCAAGAAGGAACACACATATGTAAAAATGGTAAAACCATCATGCGGGGTAAGTCTTTAAACAATTTAATTACTGTAGACTTTATTGTACCTAACTTGATTAGCCGCTCTGTTTCCCAAGTGTACAATGTTAATAAGAATAATTATGAAATACTAGCTTTCCGCCCGCGGCTTCGCCCGCGTGGACTACACGACGTTATCCCGCCGGAATGTGTCATTTTTCCGGGATAAAAAGTAGCCTATGTTCCTCTCCAGGCTACAAAGTATCTGTGTTCCAAATTTCAGCCAAATCCGTTCAGCCGTTTTGGCGTGATTGAGTAACAAACATCCAAACATCCAAACATCCAAACATCCAAACATCTAAACTTTCACATTTATAATATTAGTAGGATGGCACCAACGTTTAGGCCACATTAGCAAAAGTAAATTTATTGAGTTACAAAGGAATAAAATGACAAATGATACAAATCAAATTGAATCGGTAGTCCCCAATGATAATTTGTGTGAACCTTGCATCAATGGGAAGCAGACGCGTTTGTCTTTTAATCAATGTAAAGATAAGAGTTACATTAAACGACCATTGTATGTCGTCCACTCCGACGTTTGTGGACCTATCACTCCTTCTACTATTGACAATAAAAATTATTATGTGCTTTTTGTGGATCAATATACGCATTACTGTGTTGTGTACTTATTAACATATAAATCGGAAGTGTTTAATGCTTTTAAAGATTATGTTGCAAAGGCTGAAGCCAAATTTAATTTAAAATTAGTTAATTCAAATTATTCGAATCGTGTACAATAACCTGGAACACGAAAAAGCAGCTGTCAGTAGCAGCTTCTTCTACAGAAGCTGAATACATGGCGTTGTACGAAGCTGTTAGAGAGGCCCTTTGGCTCAAATCACTAGCTATGACAATTGGTTTAAATATTGAAAAACCAATAATAATTTATGAAGATAATAATGGTTGCATAAGTATTGCAAATAACCCTACTAATCATAATAGGTCAAAACACATTGACATCAAATATCATTTTACACGGGAACAAGTTGCAAAAAATGTGATCAAATTATTGTATATTCCCACAGGTGCACAGTTAGCTGATGGGCTTACAAAGCCGTTACCTGCGGTTACATTTCATAAAATGAGACATGAAATGGGATTAGAATAAAACAAAATATTTCTTTTTCTTTTCATTTATTGATTGTATAAATTTGTTTGTTACTGATCAAGATCATTCTGTTAATAGTTTAAGAATGAATAGCCTGGTAAGGTTTTACTGGGTTTTCCTTACCCTCGCAATAAATGTTGGGCTATGTTATATTGTATCTCCCAGGAACACTAGGAAGTGATATACAAGTACTGTTTAGGATATTATTTTTGTTTGTATTATGTATGTGATTAATTTTTGAGGGGGCGTGTAGGATTTATGTTTTAATTTAATTGGCAAAAATTAATCAATAAGATTAATAATTATTTGTTATGTTTTTATAATTAGAGGAAAGTTACATGACTAGAAAATGCCAAAGTATAATGGTTCATTCAATCCCCACTCAAATGCTCATTCGTTCGATCAACCTCACTCATTCGATCAGTCTCTTGTTCCTATGAAATCACTTTCACTTCTCTCTTGCATTCTGCTGTGCTAGGAATCAGTCGTATTAGCTTCCTAGTGAAAATAATTAAACTGAATATAATTATCATTATTTTACAATCGTTATTCCGTATTTTATTCAGCTCCTCTGACCTATAAATTCAATACTTCAAATGTCAAATGAAGCCCATACTCATATCCGTAATTTTTAGCCGGTAGCCCCCCTGGGGGCCAATTCTGCTAACGTTAAGTCATAATCGTGTCTCAATCGTGTTTCAATTGTAGTTCAATTGTAGTGCTTTTTTACACACTAGTTACAAGAAATGTGTACTTTTTTCACCATACTACTGATGATGACACCACACACTTCATTCACATCACATTATATTGTCATAATTCTTGTAACTAGTGTGTAAAAAAGCACTACAATTGAACTACAATTGAAACACGATTGAGACACGATTACGACTTAAGGATATTGCATAGGTAAAAAAAATATCGTCGATGGCCGTTGCTTACACAAGCGAGGGGGTGCTGGGATCGGTAAGACTCCGGCCGCGGCACTCTCGTAGACTGAGAAATACGTGTAGACGCGGCATGCAGCGCGCATTCTAATTACATCTAAAATATCAGCTATGTGCGCTTTTACTAAGGACATTATATTATGTAGACTACAAGAAGAATTATTATGATTTTTAATTGTAAACGTCGGTTTATAGGAAGAATAGATTTTAGATATTATTCGTATGTACTGAAAAATGCTTTTTTTTAACAAAGATCAAAGTCACTTCAAACGATTCTTCAAAATGCAAAACACAGCAGCAGCTATTTATATTTATTTTCTATTTTCTAGGATATATTATCGAAATGATTTTCGCAGGCGCAACTACAACATTTGCTACAAATTACACCGAAAAAAATAAATAATGTATAAACTGCTCCAACCAGTAGTGGGCGTCGTTCGGCTGACATGATGATGATGATGATGAAATATAAATAACTCATACTAGCCCATCATCTAATATTTTTTTACAAAAATAAACCTATTTAGTAAATCAATATTTAAATAAGTATATAGTTTATTTATATAAAATCACGCTATCAATAAGTATATAAAAAAACACTTAAATTAAAATATTGTTTAAGTAGGTACTTACATACATATATTATTCCAATACCAAAAATGACAATATCAAATAATACAATAACTTGTGTCATGGAAAATTGGAAGCAACGATCACATACACCCAGATACGAGAAAATATCTAAAAGTTGTTTTCGACATTTACCCGTCCGAGAATCGAACCCGGGACCTCAGAGGTAGTGTTCGCCTAGAAAACCGGTGCGTACACCAATCGGCCACGGAGATCGTTGAATTTGTTTAAAAAAATTGTAGCGCAATTGAAATAATTGATACTTTGTTTACTAATGTAATGTTGCCGAATAATGTTGTAAATTAGCCTCTTAAAAAACATATGTTTCATTACTCATTCTAAAATATCTTAATTTTTCACTGTCACTATTTTTTGCCATGTACGTACGCATCATATCCCTCGTGCGCTAGAAATCCTATCCTATCCTACTTCCTACTAATATTATAAATGTGAAAGTTTAGATGTTTGGATGTTTGTTACTCAATCACACCAAAACGGCTGAACGGATTAAGCTGAAATTTGGGACACAGATACTTTGTAGCCTGGAGAGGAACATAGGCTACTTTTTATCCCGGAAAAACATCACATTCCCGCGGGATAACGTCGTGTAGACCACGCGGGCGAAGCCGCGGGCGGAAAGCTTGTGGGTAATAAAAGTAAAAACTTGCCTAACGTTAGGTTAAGTATTAAAAATAAACACAAACATGACGAATCTTTTTTCCGTTTCAATATTATGCGATATGCTGAAATATTTGTACTACCTAATTAAAAATTTATGGTGTTTAGCGGTATTCTCGCCGTGAATAGGACGACGTGTATATCGAAGTGACAGCAACACAACTTTGTTAAAATTTTGCCATATTCATTAACATGAATCTCAAGACATATGTGACAACCAAAGGTGACAGCCAAAAAGACAATAATGGGTGCATCCATCAAAGATGGGCAATTCTCCTACAGTGCTCGGAAAGGCAGTAGAGGTGGATCAGACTACATCCAATATCCAGCAAATTCCTTTATAGAGAAATGCAGGTTCCACGCGGGATGGTTTTATTTCTGCATGCCATCAGTGGGTGTGACACAACCTCTGCCCTTTTCTGGCAAGGCAAGATGAAGTGGTGCAACGTTCTCAAAAAAAAAAACCCAGACTCGCCCCGAAAGACCTCGCCAGCATTTTGCTTGATTCATACTCCAACAAGGAAGAAATAGAAAATGCTGGCGCGAAGATCTCTCTACGGAGGAGATAAGGGAACACTGCCACGGCTAAATTGTAGTAAATTTTGTTAGTTTTATTAAATTAACAATCAACTATACATGAAAAAGGCTTCCTTAGGGTAGTTTTTTCGAAAAAGCTGAAACAAGTGCCGAAATTTTGCAGTTTTTCGCAGCGTTTTCACAGGATTTTCAGGGTTGCAAACTTGGGTGTAAACTACTCTCAAGGAAGTAGAGAGAGAAAGAGAGAGAGTTGATTTTACTAAATCAATTTATAGAATGTGTAGAACGTAAGGATTCAAACAATTTATCTATTCAATGTGTATTCGAAATATGCTGTGTAGAGATTCCTTCGATTAACTTGCTGTTGATAGTTCTGTATTTACCACATACTGAAAAATATTCTGAACATGTCTAGGCCAGCTCGAAAAACTATTAAAAATAATTGAAATCTATATATATAATAAATATGTAGTTTAAAAAAACTATAAAAACACACTTTTATAGGAACAGACTTAAAAGTACAAAATAACCGTCTATTCAGTAACTGAAATTAAAAAGCGTGGTGCGCGTTGTCAATATTAAGTAAGTACTTGAATGCATGCTTTGCAAAGGGCGCACCACACTTTTTAATTTCAGTTACTGAATAGACGGTTATTTTGTACTTTTAAGTCTGTTCCTATAAAAGTGTGTTTTTATAGTTTTTTTAAACTACATATTTATTTTTTACTTTTTAGTTTAACAAATGGCAAGCTATGGATGGGGATGGTTATCGATTTCACAGTCCACTCATGTGTCTGCCCACCCCGTAAACATTATAACTCAAAGGCGTGATTGTATGTATTTAGTTTTACAAATTCAAGTGGAGTCTATTAGTTACCTACCAGATGCGCGAGCCGAACCCTTACTTTCTCCCTGCTCCATCATCAGAACCTCACCACCAAGTGTAGCGAATAGGTCTCATCAGAACGAAACAAATGAGTCTAAACTCGAGGGGTTTCCTATTGGTCATTAAGGACTGCCACTGGCTTCCTCCCTGCTTCATCAACAGACCCTCACCACCAAGTGTAGCGAATAGGTCTCGTCAGAACCAAACAAATGAGCCCAAACTCGAGGGGTTTCCTAGTGGTCTTAAGGAGTGCCACTGACTTCCTCCCTGCTCCATCATCAGACCCTCACCACCAAGTGTAGCGAATAGGTCACATCAGAACGAAACAAATGAGCCCAAACTCGAGGGGTTTTCTTGAGGTCATTGAGGAGTTTCACTGGGTCCTCCCAGCTCCATCATCAGACCCTCACCATTAAGTGTAGCGAATAGGTCTCATCAGAACAAAACAAATGAGCCTAAACTCGAAGGGTTTCCTAGCAGCCATTGAAGAGTTCTATTGCCCACCTCTTGACTCCATCATCAGATCAGCTCGAAGGTACCAAATTATTGTATTGTCATCGGATTCATATAGACTTGCAAAGTTTCAAATCAATACAACAATTAGAAGTAGGTTAAAATTGAATTCCAAGATTTTCTTACATAGTGACTTAGTTACAAGTGAAGCTAATAAAAGTGTGGTAAAAATGAATCCCTATTTCCCTTGGTCACGACATCACGCGTGAACGGCTGGACCGATTTGGCTAATTTTGGTCTTGAAATGTTCGTGGAAGTCCAAGAATCCTTCCTTAGGGGTAGAGTAGGGGTAGGGTAGGGGTAGGGTAGGCTAGGGGTAGGGGGTAGGGTAGGTGTAGGGTAGGGGTAGGGTAGGGGTAGGGTAGGGGTAGGGGTAGGGGTAGGGGTAGGGGTAGGGGTAGGGGTAGGGGTAGGGGTAGGGGTAGGGGTAGGGGTAGGGGTAGGGGTAGGGGTAGGGGTAGGGGTAGGGGTAGGGGTAGGGGTAGGGGTAGGGGTAGGGGTAGGGGTAGGGGTAGGGGTAGGGGTAGGGTAGGGGTAGGGTAGGGGTAGGGTAGGGGTAGGGTAGGGTAGGGGTAGGGTAGGGGTAGGGTAGGGGTAGGGTAGGGGTAGGGTAGGGGTAGGGTAGGGGTAGGGTAGGGGTAGGGTAGGGGTAGGGTAGGGGTAGGGTAGGGGTAGGGTAGGGGTAGGGTAGGGGTAGGGTAGGGGTAGGGTAGGGGTAGGGTAGGGGTAGGGTAGGGGTAGGGTAGGGGTAGGGTAGGGGTAGGGTAGGGGTAGGGTAGGGGTAGGGTAGGGGTAGGGTAGGGGTAGGGTAGGGGTAGGGTAGGGGTAGGGTAGGGGTAGGGTAGGGGTAGGGTAGGGGTAGGGTAGGGGTAGGGTAGGGGTAGGGTAGGGGTAGGGTAGGGGTAGGGTAGGGGTAGGGTAGGGGTAGGGTAGGGGTAGGGTAGGGGTAGGGTAGGGGTAGGGTAGGGGTAGGGGTAGGGTAGGGGTAGGGTAGGGGTAGGGTAGGGGTAGGGTAGGGGTAGGGTAGGGGTAGGGTAGGGGTAGGGTAGGGGTAGGGTAGGGGTAGGGTAGGGGTAGGGTAGGGGTAGGGTAGGGGTAGGGTAGGGGTAGGGTAGGGGTAGGGTAGGGGTAGGGTAGAGGTAGGGTAGCGTAGGCGTAGGTTAGGGGTAGGGTAGGGTTGGGTAGGGGTAGAGTAGGGGTAGGGTAGGGGTATGGTAGGGGTAGGGTAGGGGTAGGGTAGGGGTAGGGTAGGGGTAGGGTAGGGGTAGGGTGGGGGTAGGGTAGGGGTAGGGTAGGGGTAAGGTAGGGGTAGGGTAGGGGTAGGGTAGGGGTAGGGTAGGGGTAGGGTAGGGGTAGGGTAGGGGTAGGGTAGGGGTAGGGTAGGGGTAGGGTAGGGGTAGAGTACGGGTGGGGAAGGGGGTAGGGCCACGGGAACGAAGTCGCGCTGGGTCAGCTAGTCAAAGATAAAACCAAATCGATTATAATGATTCACACCAACACATCAAAATATGACTATAAAAATTAATGCATTTAATGCGCGTACTCGTGCAAGTAGTAATAGTTTTTGTTTCATCGAAATCTGGCCAGGATTTCCAAAGTTACAGCGTTGTAAAGTTTCACCAGCTTTTGTAAATTTTCTTTTCTTGCGCGCTTTTGCGATGACGTCATGTCGCACTGACATCTCCGATTGCGGCTGCTGCGGGTGATTTCCGTCCAACTGTACCTACATAGAGTCCGTCTGTGCGCAACCTGCGCGCAACTCGTGCGTTTTTGACGCTAGTTACAGTACATTTTCTTCGTTCTAAGGTAAGGTAAATGATTAGTATTCGATTTCGACCGCGCGCAGGCGCACTCTAAAACTGTCACCTACTGTCGATACCGAAAGACATTTATCCCACAAACTTATCTGACCCAGTGGTGGAGGTGCCACTAGCAGTACAAAATTATCAAAGTAGCTGTCAGTTTTTAGGGTGCATATTTAACCACCAAGTCAGTTAAGGTTGTAGATACATATTTTTGTTTTGATGGTTGCTATATGTATTGACAGAATACCACCCGCCATTACGAAAGTTGTTTTAATTTATTATTCACGAAAATAAAACATTATTTGAAGGTGTTTTTTCACATAGGCTCCATACAACATTTCTTAACCATTTCATTGATCGACTATAAGAAAAATAAATAAATTTATTACGAAACCGTGAGAGCGCAACTATATAGCCAAAGGATTCTATGTAGGTATACGGAAGTGCGATGTGACGTCACACGTTAATGCCATTGGTTCACCAGAATTTTCCACGGAGGCCGTACTTTAACGTTTAATATCTCAGTCATTTTTGAAGATAGGAAAAAAATAAAAACAGATTCTCTTTTCCCGAGTTTCATATTTTTTGATATTCTGACAACAAAAATCATTGGTGTGACTCATTGGAGGTGATTTTAATGTTGATTATCTAAAAAAACTATAAGAAAAATATGCACCTTTATTCACCAAAAACTTCGGTTAAAAGAAACAACAGAGATTTGTATAAGTTAAGTCGTCCATATATTACTCTTAGTTTATACAAAACAGGCCCACATTTGATGGCAATTAATAGTACATTACAGCCGAGGACAGGTAAGTAAGAAATTACATTGTCGAGGATGGTTTGAAGCACGAGCCGCAGGCGAGGGCTTTAATCATTCGAGGCAAGGTAATTTGCTTACCGTACAAGGCTTGTATAGTGCTTTTCTCAAGAAATGCGAGGAAATAAAAAAAAACTGTTTAACGAAACAATATTTATGAAAATTTATATCACACATGTTCGGGCAATTACTAAATGTAAATTTTATTGTTTTCCCGGGCACACTTATGTATAAATCGCCCATAATAATATTATTTTAATGATGTATCATTAAAATACGCCAACAACACAGATTCCGAAAACGTATGCGCCTTTTTTTCACTTTTCCAAATCAGATCGTAGGTTTTCATATATCTTTCTTTTGATTTTGCTGGCAGTAAGTTTTCTGTTATTAATTTTGCTTCTGCTCTCAAATTTGGTGGAGTAGGTACATACAATGTCTGTATATGTTTCATTGGCAGAACTTATTTTGATAATTTATTACACAATTTAAACTGTATTGATATCAAATCAACCGCTGAAAATCATTCCCGCCGTTTTTTTTATATTGGCTTGTGAGACCATGTTGAACGGTCATACAGCCTATTGATACTTACTACTTGCTACTAAAATGCGCAACTTCAATACCCGCTTCTGGGCGGTAGATGGCGCTGTACATATTTCCCATACAAAATTACTCGTAAACATGGAAGTATTATTTAGGTAATACTTCCATGCTCGTAAAGGATATTTTGTCTATGATAAATCTCATTTTGTTTTTTCGATTGATCGTGCTAAGGGTACATAGCGCTTGTGGTACAATACGAAGTAATATACTCTGTGCGCACCGTATTTAAAAAAAGTTAACCTAATTATGATATAATAATTACCTATATAATAATAATAATGTGGCTGTATGGTGCAAATGTCCCTTTGCTTTTTCTGTTTTTATACACAGGAATAACAAAAGAAAAAATAAAGAAAAAAGTTGGTAATAATATCTTTGGGTAGTACCTTTTGCGAGGTAAACATTCTAAATTTGAAAATCACTACAGTAATGAATTTCAGTACTTACTTACTGCACTAAAATCAGTGCAGTAAGTAAGCACTGATTTTAGTGCAGTAAGTAAGTACTGAAATTCATTACTGTAGTGATTTTCAAATTTAGAATGTTTACCTCGGAAAAGTTCCACGTACTGCATTCTTTTCTCAAATATAATATTAACATTTCAGAGCATAAGTGTGAAAAGTATATAACAGCATTCCAAATAGCATTAAGTGTAAGTATTGAAAATATTAATGCATTCGAATGTGAGCTCAAAAAGTTTTTGGTAAATAAGGCCTACTATATAACTTAGAAGAATTTTTTAATGATAAGCTTTATATTTTAAGTTGCAGTGCCCTTACAAGGTGACACACTGATCTCAAAATTTTGTTAACAACTTTTCTATGTACTGTGACTAGCAATGAATAAATGAATATGAATATGAACACATGCACATGCGCGTTTGCGATGTTTGATGTAGATTTTGACTTGCCTACTTCGGAAGTACTTGTACCTATGCAATATTTCATTAGAGTATCATAAATTTTACTCCTGGTATGCAAATCTCCTTACAGAACTCCGCAAACTTATCTGACGCGGTGGTTAAATTTGAAAGTTTAAACTTTCAATACAGCTGACAGACCTTTCATTTTTTTTATTGCTACTGGCGCCTTAACCATCGGTTTAGATATTGTTGTGGGGATTTCGAATTTCGAATTTCAAAACCGCGAGAGCATGTCTTGCAAGAAATTGTATGCATGCTCTATTTTTGTACTAGGTATTGAATTATAATTGAAAAGAGAATTAGTAATAAAAAACAGCGAGTTGCACTTCGGGAGTGCCGGCAGAAGTGAAAACTTGAATATTAACGTTGTGCATTTTTGATATTCTTAAATTTTTAACCAGTTGATTTTTATAAAATATACTTAGAGATGAACTAGATGCGTTGATAAAGGGCTCCCTAGACTTTTTCACAAAAAAAAAGGAATTTGGACAAGAAAAAAGAAAATAATACGGACTGGATTTGAACCGAGGTCTTCTGTTCTGCCGCCGCGCGCCGCCCGTTTTGTCTAACCGAGGTGCCAGAGCTATCAAACCATTTGGGAAAGATGGCGAAATTTGCCTTCGTATTCTAATGACATTGTAACAGTTTTTCGATCAGGCCCCCAAGTACGTCTTACGGTCACGTGATCGTCTTACGGTCACGAAGAAATTGTCACTTCAAGAATGTTTTGAACCTGAAGTTTTCACAAAATGGTGCGGTTTATGTTCCTCACTCAAAGGTAAGAAGCTGGACTTTTCACAGTCTCATAAAATTGGTGTAATGGTAATATTAGGTCAACTAGGCATATAAAAAAAACTTACGTCGGTTTTATTTCAAGAATTGCTTTTTATTGCATTATGTCTTTGTAAAAAACCTTTTCAACAAGCGAATTTCTTATTTCTAGACGCAATTTTTTACTACTACCTATCCAATTTGTGAGGAACCTAAACCTAACATAAAAACCTAACATAAATTTAATATACAGTAGTAGAAGTTAGAAACTTAGACTAATTATGTACCTACCTACCTACAACACAACAAAATATAGGTACTCAAATAGTACAACTTTTATGGGCTCTTAAGTATCTTTAGGCAATATTATCCGTCACTTTTATTTCACCTATTGATGTTTGCTTTAGGTAATGAGTAAAATTATTACTTGTCCTAGGTTACATAGGTCTATGGTTATGCAATAAATGGCAAAGCACTCATTTATACCCAATCCTGAAGCGCTAGTTCAATATTTCCTAGCAAAATAAGCATCATTGAAAAAAATTTGGATCCTAGTGTGAGTTTTTTTTTTTCAATTTTGGCGCAATCGGAGCGGTACAGTCTCCACGTCCAAACGCCGCCAATCCCAGGCGGAGACTGAAGAATTAGCTGAGAAACGGTGCACGATGCATTTTGGGATACTAGTTATTGACTATAGATATAACAAAAAAAATTTTTAGTAACTTCCCTAGATATGACTAAGAACTACTTACACAAAAAAAATTAGCTTAATTACTCAAATAGTTATTGAGATAATGGAGTTTAAGACGGAAAAAAGGGGTCTTGAAAATATTTTTTTTAGTACATTGTATTTATTTGATTTAAATAAAATTTAGTAACTTCCCTTCATAAAGAAAAGATCTATCACGTATATTATTTTGGAAGACCTAGCAATGATACTTTGTCAGGAAATTTAATTTAAAAAAATTGAAAATTCTGAGTTTGATCGCCGATATGCCCTTAACGTTAGCAGGCTTGGCCCCCTGGTCTAAAGTCACCTTTAGAGCTTTTATTTGCAATAAGGTAACAAAGTAGCGTTACGATTCATAAAAATACTTTGTTCGACGGGATTTATTACGAACGTGTAGAGCAAATATGAGTTTTAAACTATGCAGCTGGAAGACGTATTAAAACAGCTATAAGTTTGCATGGTTTTAAGACTTTACTTAAATTTGATTACTATTTATAAGGGTTGGATCTTAATTACCTTTCCCAAATTACGGGACTTGTAGCTTCCAACGCGGCTAATCTCCGAAGGAATTCAAGGCACAAACCTGTAGAACGACTTGTTAAAACCAGCTACTGAAAAGATCAGCAACGTCACATGAATAGTTTTAAAACTAAGCAAACTCGTCCGGGTCATGTTGACCCAAACTCCTATGACGCCCGCCGGGTTAGCGCCAAATTGTTTGTTTTATGATCAACTAGCTTTCCGCCCGCGGCTTCGCCCGCGTGGACTACACGACATTATCCCGCGGGAATTTGTTATTATTCCGGGATAAAAAGCCTATGTTCCTCTCCAGGCTACAAAGTATCTGTGTTCCAAATTTCAGCCAAATCCGTTCAGCCGTTTTGGCGTAATTGAGTAACAAACATCCAAACATCCAAACTTTCACATTTATAATATTAGTAGGATGCAACACAAAACAAGAAGATCTGTTCCATCTTGTTGATACAGCCCTTAACGAGACCTGCCGTATTATAACGGGCTGCCTCAGGCCTACCCCGGTAGATAAGCGGTACCCGCTGGCCGGCATTGCCCCTCCTGACATCCGCAGACACGTGGTGAATTGTGCTGAATGCAGTAAAATGAAGTATGACCCAAGGCATCCTCTGTTTAACCACTCCACTAACCGGCGATGCTTGCTTAGCTCTGGGAAGAAAAACATCCGACAGCAACACCGGAGTCCACCAAGGAAAGTCTGCCTCCCTGGCTTACCGTGGCCAACCTGGAAGTCTCTTAATAGACTACGGACCCAGGTAGGCCGATGTAAATATAGTTTTTGCTATTATTCCTCAAATGAAGCATGTGAATGTGGTGCCTCTGGGATTGCAGTTCGTAAGGGCCCTCAAAAAAATAGAGGGTAGTTTCCGTGACCTGGAAAGGTGCCGAAACGTAGAAAAAAAACTAAAAATCCTTTAAAAATACAAATAACCCAATGTGGTAATAAAGCGCGTTATATTTTCACAAAATAGTGTTTTATTAAAGAGATTGTACGTTATGATACTCAAATCTCAACATAAGGTACCTTAATATAATTTGATTCGTCATTGCACTATTTCGACTATTTCAATTATTTAAGTTTCATTAACGCCGATGCAAACTTAATCAACAGAATTTGCTTGCTTCCTCTCAAACTTGGCAAAGCTTACGTTGCTTGTTGGGTTGCAGCCAATATAAGTAATGGTCTCTTGAGGCCAGTCTTAGTTCGAACTTCAAAGGCAGGTGTGACCTGTAACTTTATTGAAACTGAGCAGTTTCTAATAATAAACATTTTACACTCAAAGTCTATAGAATTGATATTTATTTAAATACAAATACTGCAAAACTTATAGTAATATATATGTCGCAGCCAACTGGTTGAATCCGCCATTCAGTTAAACGCCTAGGCCGATCATTTTTTCCGTAAGCTATTTTATCCTCCCATAAGTTGACGGAGTCACAAAAAAAAATAACCACGAAATTTAACACGATCGCTTCACTGCACTTCGCGATCGCCTTAAATTTCTAACCTATCACGTGCTCTACAGGACTTCTGAGGGGTAAATGCTGGCATACTTAACCATCCGCCGGATTCAACCATCCGCCTGTGACATATAATCGCCTACCGAGTCCGACTCTCACACTGAATCTGATTCTCATATTGAGTCTTAAGTCCCATACTAAGCCCGACTCACTTATAAAATACTTTTGTACTGTTTTGTGTATGTAAGTTGCCATAAGGGCCATGCAAACTTAATCAACAGAATTTGCTTGCTTCCTCTCCACTCAAACTTGGCAAAGCTTACGTTGTTGGGAGGCAGGCAATATAAGTAAAGGTTGCCTGAGGCCAGGCTAAGTTCGTAGCCAGGTGTGACCTGTAACTTTATTGAAACTTACTAGTTACCAATTAAACATTTTCCCCTTAAAATAATAAAACTGTTTGTTTTTTGTACAAATACGGCAAAGGTTATAAATCGTAGATATACTGAGTCTGTCTCTCACACTGAATCTGGGGGGTTACTCGAAATAATGTCGTTTTCAAAGTACGAAAATAACATATTATTCCGTCAAGGGGGGCTGATCTCAATCATTTCAGTCGCTTTTTGGTTTCAACAAAACTCTTTTTACAACCTTTTTATTAATTTGCCATGTTAGTTAGTTTGTTAGTTAGTGGGGGACAAATCTTGCTAGCGTAATTTTTCCTACTTCCCAGTGTCCGATGGTGCTGAAATTTTGTATACAGGTTTGGTTTAGATTTAGATGACAATACAATATTAAAGTACAGTCAGCAAAAAAGCTTGTCATAAAAATGATTTTTTTACTAAAAACTTATTTTATTATGTTGTATACCTACTTGACTTTTAATTGCACTGTTTTGACTATGTATGTTATCATTATGGTATCGAAAAATAACCTGCACTATCCTACTAATATTATAAATGTGAAAGTTTAGATGTTTAGATGTTTGGATGTTTGTTACTCAATCACGCCAAAACGGCTAAACGGATTTGGCTGAAATTTGGGACACAGATACATTGTAGCTTGGAGAGGAACATAGGCTACTTTTAATCCCGGAAAAATGTCACATTCCTGCGGGATAACATCGTGTAGTACACGCGGGCGAAGCCGCGGGCGGAAAGCTAGGTAGACATAATTATTTTATATCTCTAATAAGAGTACTTAAGTATATGATTTAATTCATGTTAGTCAACTTCCACATTCTTACTAAATAAAGTAGACCATTATCTAGTTTATCTATTTATATATTTTTAGGTACAGTTTATCCTTGGTTATAAAACCTTACGAGATTTTCCTATAGCAAATTGTATTTGATGGAGCATAATGACTGCTATTAAACAAAAGCAGAAGGGACCAACAGCCTAATGCGATTTTCAGGATATTACGCCTAAAGTACGTACTCTATTATAAATGAATTTCATAAGCGACGTTCGATGTCAAAAACGCCGGGGTATTTTCTTAGCTAAGTTAAAGTCTTTTAATGTCCCTTTTCATAAAATTACTTACAGTTCCGTTATCACACGGGGCGGTGTAGATCCGGCTTCAACGTTTGCTCATTCATTCATTCATCCATTCATTCATGTAACAGCTGCAAGTATACCTACTGAAGGTACGAGTATATGAAACGTTTTTTATTTTATAACCCTTTAACAGTGTCACGTTTTATTTTATTGTATTTTTTACTTAAAAGAAAAAGATGGACACATGAGAGTATTAACTTGTTTCCTAAGAAGTTATTTTGTGAGGCTGTCTATGAAAATTTGCTATATAACTCTATCCATATCCATGATCATACCAAACTAATTATGATAAGGCTAGAATCATTTACGAAATTACTTTGTACAAGACAACCTTGTCTATGTAAAAAAAAAATAGGCGAATTGGTCGTTTAACCAACAGAATCGAAATGCCTTTCATATGCTAGCTTATATTTAGTACTCTCATCTCGTAGTATGGCACAACAAGTACCAAGTTGTTAGAGAACAAATATATGGATACAATCGCCCGGGGCTTTTGTAAATAATACAAATTATTTTGAGTTATTTATCAATAAACCCCTTTCCGCTACAGCGCACTATGCATGCACTCAGTCGTTATTAGCTTGTTTTGATCCGATTTCATTCAGTGTATTTTGACTCCGGCTTTGGACTTTACTGTTCTTCAATCCAAGTCATAATAAAGATGAAATTCATGCAAACGTTATCTTACTATGGAGTACTACACATTAGGTACAATAAATTTTACAATATTGGGGTGGTTGGGATCTAGGTCCTAGCTAGTGTTGCCGAACTATCGATAGGCCTATCGATTGTATCGATCTCTCTTTTAGTGCAATACTATCGGTAAGCAGCAATACTATCGATAGTATCGATAGTATCGATAGTATTGCTTTTCAATATCAATAAACTAACGATATTATCGATACTATCGATAGGTATCGAAAGGTATTTCGATTCTGTTGGTTAAACGACTAATTCGCCTATTTTTTTTTTTACATAGACAAGGTTGTCTTGTACAAAGTAATTTCGTAAATGATTCAAGCCTTATCATAATTAGTTTGGTATTATCGATATTATCGATACTATCGATAGTATCGATACTATCGATAGTTTTGTACAATCGATTGTGACCTTTTATTCAATAGTATCGGTTCTACCCATCTGCTAGTGTAAATGCAATCAATACTATTGAAATAAAGGCAACAATCGATTGTCCAAAACTATCGATAGTATCGATACTATCGATAAAATCGATAAAAAGAAAAGAAAATACGTATTAAAATCACATAAAGTGGTAACGAAAACGACAGTGTTTTCAAGATTTCCTGAAAACTACTGAACCGATTTCAAAATTTCAAAAAATGGGACCAACTTGGAAACCAACCTGATGTAATAACGTTTGAACCATTTCAATCGGTTCAGCCGTCTTCGAGTAATCGGTGGACATACACAAAAAAAAAAAAAAAAAAAACATACAGACGAATAGAGAACCTCCTCCTTTTTGATTTAGAAGTCGGTTAAAAAGTTGTTTAACGTCATGGACATTTTCTATTGACGGAAAAATATCGAAGGTCTGGTACTCCTGATTTGGAACCCTTGCAGCCCAGCTTAACTATAAGAGATATAAATACAGCATCTTAAGAGAAGTTGTTCAGCGTGATAAGTATTTTCTTTTGACATACAATATATACTAATATTATAAATGTGAAAGTGTGTTTGTTTGTATGTCCGTCTTTCACGTCAAAACGGAGCAACGGATCGACCTGTTTTTTTTAGTATGTGGATAGTTTAGGAGCTAGAGAGTCCCATAGGCTAATTTTATCCCGGAAAAATATCACATTCCCTCGGAAAAACGTCGTGTAGTACACGCGGCAAAACCGCGGGCGGAAGGCTATGTGATATAATTTTTTTATGTGTTAATATATATATATATATATATATATATATATATATATAGTCCTCCTCATCGATTTCGATGTTAATAATTAATAATATGTTAATATGTTAATAATTTAATGTTAATTTATGTGTTAATACGTAGGTACTGTTTATGTAATATACACGGTATTTTTTTGTCAACCCGGAACCATTTTGATTAAATATTTTTGCAATTTTGTATGGAATAGCTGTTTTTTTGTTGCGATTTTAGTGTTGGTCCCATAATAAAAATTGTTTGTTTTCATGAGCAGAATAATCCTTTTAATTTTATCCGGGGTGATAAAAAAATTACCGTATATATTAAGTAAATAAATAAAATAATTCATACTTATTATAAAACTGCATGCGATTCTATTCAGGGGGCTACTGGCTAAAAATTATGGTTATGGACATGGGCTTCATTAGATATTTGAAGCCCATATTATGCCCTTTAAAAGCACAAAATATGGGCATCAAATGTCAAATGAACCCCATGTCCATATTCATATTTTTTTGCCGGTACAGGGGCTGTATACATTGAAAAGAAATAGAAAAATATACCACCAAGGGTCTTCTTAAACGGAACAGATACCAAAAACATCGTTTTTTAATTTTTTGTCTGTCTGTCTGTAGTCCACATTTCAGGCAAAAACTACTAAACGCATTTTAATGAAACTTTTTTTATAAACACATCTTAGATTTCTGCGCGAACTGTCCATATAAATTCAGTTTTCCGTGACCACGGCCCCTGGAAAGGTGCCGAAACGTCGGATAAACTAAAAAATTTCAAAAAACAACTAAAATTTAACCAAGTTGTTGAATAAATTGCGTGAAAAAAATCCGTGAAACTTTTTTTGTTATATAGCTATTAGTTGTCGCCAACTTATAGGTAGGCTATAATTTATTTAGAAGATCGAAATGGCCGATGTGGAACCATATAGCAGTTCAGCCAAACTATGAGAGATATAAAAATACCGTCTTATGGAAAATTGTTAAATGTGATGAGCATTTTCTATTGACGTACAAAGTTTGAAGGTCTTGGTACACCTGCCCGGCTAGCATTACCATCATTATATCACGCGATATGATATAGCACGTCTTGCTGTCTTGCTTCCACCTTAGTGGGGTAAGTAAGCAAGACAGCATGACGTGCTATATCATATCGCATGATATAAGCCGTTCATGCTAGGCCAGCTGATGTGGAACCCTAGCAGCCAGGTTAAACTATATGAGATAGCATCTTAAGAGAAGTTGTTCAGCGTGATAAGTTCTTTCTTTTGACATACTGTTTGTATTGTTTGTGTATCCGTCTTTCACGTCAAAACGGAGCAACGGATCGGCGTGTTTTTTTAGTATGTGGATATTTTAGGAGCTAGAGACTAATTTATATCCCGGGAAAATATAACTTTCCCTCGCGATAACGTCGTGTAGTACAGGCGGGCGGAAGGCTATGTGAAATATTTTTTTAATGTGTAGAAATTTTTAATGTGTGTGAGAAAAAACCGGTAATCTGTGCCAAGTCTGTGGAGGACCTCAAGGTCCTTACGGGAGTTGACAGATCTGTCAACTCCCGACCTAACACCAGAACTCTACAGTATAATAGTTCTACGTGGTCAAAGTGCAGCAATAAACTTCGCCGAATTTTTCAGAATTTTTCAGATTTTGAACGATTTTATTCCTATATATTCGTATGTAAAATACCAAACGAACACCTTTTATAACAGTAAAATGGAATATAACTTGCAAAAAACTTGGAAACAACAGAAATTTTCACAATAAATTATCTACCACGATTAGCAAACACCGAGAAAATTTGTCGACTTTCTTTTTTTTATGTCAATTGGAAAACACAGAGCGGAAACATATTTTTGTCACAGACTAACGCAAATTTATCAAGCTTCTCAATGAAATAAAGTGTCCCATACAAGAAATGACGCAATCATAGAGAAAAAACCGGTAATCTGTGCCAAGTCTGTGGAGGACCTCAAGGTCCTTACGGGAGTTGACAGAATTTCATAATGGTGGACCCTAAGGACCCTTATCGGGTAAAAAAAAATGCCGTCTTTCACGAAAAACCCGATATTTTCGGAATTAGGCTATATTTTTTCATTATGTAAAGTGTGTTTATCTTATGAATGTTTTTGCCATTTTTAGGTACTAAGACCTAACACCAGAACTCTACAGTATAATAGTTCTACGTGGTCAAAGTGCAGCAATAAACTTCGCCGAATTTTTCAGAATTTTTCAGATTTTGAACGATTTTATTCCTATATATTCCTATGTAAAATACCAAACGAACACCTTTTATAACAGTAAAATGGAATATAACTTGCAAAAAACTTGGAAACAACAGAAATTTTCACAATAAATTATCTACCACGATTAGCAAACACCGAGAAAATTTGTCGACTTTCTTTTTTTTATGTCAATTGGAAAACACAGAGCGGAAACATATTTTTGTCACAGACTAACGCAAATTTATCAAGCTTCTCAATGAAATAAAGTGTCCCATACAAGAAATGACGCAATCATAGAGAAAAAACCGGTAATCTGTGCCAAGTCTGTGGAGGACCTCAAGGTCCTTACGGGAGTTGACAGTGGACCCTAAGGACCCTTATCGGGTTTTTAATGTGTTAATACGTAGGTACTGTTTATGTAAAATACACGGTATTTTTTTATCAACCCGGAACCATTTTGATTAAATATTTTTGCAATTTTGTATGGAATATCTGTTTTTTTGTTGCGATTTTAGTGTTGGTCCCATAATAAAAATTGTTTGTTTTCATGAGCAGAATAATCCTTTTAATTTTATCCGGGGTGATAAAAAAATTACCGTATATATTAAGTAAATAAATAAAATAATTCATACTTATTATAAAACTGCATGCGATTCTATTCAGGGGGCTACTGGCTAAAAATTATGGTTATGGACATGGGCTTCATTAGATATTTGAAGCCCATATTATGCCCTTTAAAAGCACAAAATATGGGCATCAAATGTCAAATGAACCCCATGTCCATATTCATATTTTTTTGCCGGTACAGGGGCTGTATACATTGAAAAGAAATAGAAAAAGATACCACCAAGGGTCTTCTTAAACGGAACAGATACCAAAAACATCGTTTTTTAATTTTTTGTCTGTCTGTCTGTTGTCCACATTTCAGGCAAAAACTACTAAACGCATTTTAATGAAACTTTTTTTATAAACACATCTTAGATTTCTGCGCGAACTGTCCATATAAATTCAGTTTTCCGTGACCACGGCCCCTGGAAAGGTGCCGAAACGTCGGATAAACTAAAAAATCTCAAAAAACAACTAAAATTTAACCAAGTTGTTGAATAAATTGCGTGAAAAAACGTGAAACTTTTTTTGTTATATAGTGTGGTGAAATTAAACAGAAGAAAAAAAAAAACTTCACTTCATTTTTCACGATAAATTTATTTGTCCACAAAATAAATTAATAAACGAAAGAATAGACGCACGTGGAGGTAATTAAAGGGTAAAAATAAATAAATGAAATTTAATTAAAAATTAATTAAAACTAATTAAAATCTATTTATTTAAAAGAAAAAAAGGTTATTGCAAGTTTATTGCTTGCGGCGTGGACGGGTGATGTTGATGGGTATGGGTGAAATGGGATGAGAGCCGAAGGTTTGTAAAAATGCAAATGAACCTTGGGGGCCCGACAGAGGGGTTTTTAGAATTTAGAGATTTCAATGGTGATCGATTGGATCATCAGTGAAATTAAATTATTAAAAATACAATTAAAAAAATACACAATTTAAATAACCGGTAAAACAATAAACACTTGGAGGTTCTTAAAACGGAACTTAAATAAAAATTGGTTTCTAAAAAAAAAGGGAATCGCAACCGGGCTTAAGACTGCCGTGTAGCTCCACGTACCGCTTCTGCGATCGCTCCGAAGTCGATCCGGCTAGAAGCACGGGTAGCCTGGGCACCGACGACTGGTTTGACCGGACTCACTTTGTGTCCTACAGGCGTGGAGGAGCACCGGCGAGTTGACCGTCAGTCCCCAGCTCTCCGTATGCCGGACGGAAAGGTCCAAAGGTTGGGTATAACGGGAACCGCGGACGGCGGCAGGCAACGGCGAACGATTGTTGCTAGCCCGTAGGGTTTTGCCAGTTAGCCTGGCTTTCAAATAAATATATAATGTAGCTAAGATAGCGGCTGTATCCCACAGCCGCCTCGTAAACAGCACCCAGCACTCAATATTACACCATCAATTCAATAATAACATAATATCTTCATAAGCCGCAATCAAAACAAACAATGATGACAAACTCAAAAAAATATCGCCTTGACAATGCAAAAAGGAAAAACCACATTTGAAATTCAAAAATGACGTTGCATACATAACATATAGCTGCCAGCAAACAACCATGGAGGTTTTGCATATCTAAGGTCAGAATACACAAAAAAGGAACTACGCTAACAAGTATTTTAGCCAAAAAAATATTAATTGAAAGACAATTATTGGCGTCGTAAGACGACAATCTAGTAGCGTTTTTTTAACGCTACAGCATCCTCTCACCAACAAAAAAAAGGACATAAACCCAACAAAAAAAAACACCACCATCAAACCTCAACAAAATCCAACATCAACAACAACAACAACAGACAAAAACCAACATCAACAACAACAATAATCAATACCAACAAAAAAAAACAACATCAACAAACCAACAACAACATCCCAACATCAACAATGAAAACGTTAGCGAAAGGCTACCACGAGACCAAAATCGTCGTTTGAAAAAAAGGAAACTAGAGTATCATAGTAAAAGCTATGACAGAGATATAATGAACTGAGTGTACTATTCGAAAATCACGACAGAAAGAGCGCGCTGCAGACAGGACCCAGGCGATCAATGCGTTGTACCCTCAGTAACGCTAAGGACGAGCAAAAAGCAACAATACAGCTACCACACCAGCAGCCAAGGATAAGTTTTTTAAAGAGGTGAAGGATACCACATACACAGTTACAAAAATTTTGCACAGAGTTAAACATTCGCCACGATACGCACAATTACACAAACCAAAAGAAACTAGAACCAAAAAAACCTCAAGAGATTAGGGAACGGACAAACGCGCTTTTTTTGAATTTTGGGGAAATAGGAATTACCCTTATAGAAAAAGAGTGAATTCAAACAAAAGAAAGCTTAAATCGTAAACAAACAAAAAAAAACACAAATTACTTCAAAATATCTTTTATATGATATGTGCCCACGTGTTCCGAATCCGCATCGGCCAAAACGTAAACTTGTGGAGACACGCGATCAACAACCCGACACTGCACAAAGCGTGGCGCGAACTTTCCACCTCTGAATGCGTCAGAAGTTCCTCTCTGGAAATTTCTGCGCCAGACAACCTGTCCAACATCGATCCTAACTGACCTACGGTTCGCGTTGAATCTCCTAGCGTTACGATGGAAAGCTAGAACCATCGAATCCGCAACCCTCTCATAAACCTCACGAAGCGTAGAAAGATTAGAGGCGTGCTCGTCCCGGCTGTGTCCCACCTCTTGGTCCACAACCTGGCCATCCACACGTTGACGAATCATCGAAACTTCGCGTCCATACATAAGGAAATTCGGTGTATAAGAAGTAGCTAAATTAATGCAAGAATTTAGATAAAGAGCGACCCGGCGCAAATTATCCGCCCAACTGCGCTGATCGTTACCAGCCAAAATGCTTAGAGTGGTAACCACTACCTGGTTATACCTTTCCACAACGTTCGCTTGTGGAGAATAATAAGGAGTATAACACGGATTGGGAATATCGAAGCTCGATAAAAAATTTAAAAACTGAGCGCTGTGAAAAACAGTAGCGTTATCGCACAGAATGTTGGCCGGAACGCCGTAACGCAGGAAAACTTCAGTTTCCAACGCTGCAGAAATAGTTGCCGCGTTCACCCTTTTGAGTGGAGACAGCCACACAAACTTGGTGAACACGTCTACCATCGTAAGGATGTAACGGAAACCATTGCGAGTGTCAGGCAATGGACCTATCAAATCAATTGACAGCAGATCCATTGGGGCTACGACAGGGCGTGGATATAGCCGCTGACCGCGTGGCTGCGAATTAGCGATTTTATACGCTTTACAGACCTGACATTCGGAGAGGAATCTGGTGACATCTCGGAACATGTACGGCCAATAGTATAAGTCTCGAGCCTTTAGGTACGTCTTCATAACACCAGGGTGCACATTAGGGAAACCGTTATGGATTTCAGCGATGGCCTCTCTGGTCTTTGACGCAGGCAAAACAATACGCCATGAGTTAGATGCCAAAGGACTCTCAACAGCTATTTTACGCATTAAAATACCACCGCGCAAAGCAAACGCTGAGAACATCTGGGGGGTCTCCCTTACGCCGTTAAAAACACGTTCGAACCAGGGGTCCCCAGATGGTTCAACACCGCGTTCAAACGAAATAAGCCCTACCTGAGCACGGGATAAGGCGTCAGGAACAACATTTAAAACACCCTTCTTGTGTTCGACCTCAAAATTATATTGAGAAATCAAAGTTGCCCAGCGGGCCAAACGCCCTGTAGGATTATCGAGAGTGATCAACCATTTAAGAGCGATATGATCAGTGACAATTTTAAATTTCATCCCATCGAGATATCCGCGAAAATGTTTGATGGAATCAATGACCGCGAGAAGCTCGTGTTCAGTTGTGCCATAATTACGTTCAGCCTTAGTGAACAAACGCGAATAATAAGCGATCGGGTGCTCAACACCATCAAATTCCTGTGCAAGTACTGAACCAAGGCCGACTTGGCTAGCGTCGCACTGTAGAATAAAAGGCTTCGAGAAATCAGGGCAGGTCATAAGCGGTGAGTTCATTAAGGCATCCTTTAACTTCGCAAAGGCCGCCGCAGCGCTGTGATTCCAATCGATGGGATCACGTCCTTTCCTTTTACCTATCAACGCTGTAAGAGGTGCAATAATCGAAGAGAAACCATCAACGAACCGTCGGTAATATGAGCACATGCCAATAAAGGCACGGAGGGACTTGGCGTTTGTGGGTGTCGGATAATCACTTATCACCTCCAGTTTCTTCGGATCAGTCTGAAGACCCCGCTCATTAACGATGTAGCCAAGGTATCTTAACTCCTATTTACAAAATTCGCACTTCTTTAGATTGACGGTAAGACCAGCCTCCTTTAACCTATCACGAACCTTGCGGATAAGTTGAAGATGGCTGTCAAAATCCCGAGAAACCAGAATCAGATCATCCACATAACCAAAAACGAAGTCATTGGACTCTTGGGAAAATTCAAAGTTAACTATCATGTCGGTGAGCCTCTGCATTTCGGACGCTGCGTTTGTAAGGCCAAAAGGAAGGCGTACAAATTCAAATAGACCTCTTTGCGGCACGATAAAGGCTGTTTTCTCGCAACTAGCCTTGTCCGACAAGGGTATTTATATATATATATATATATATATATAAATATATATTTGGGTAGTCGCATAATATCGATTTAGAAGCCCTTGAGGGCGTGAAGGGTGTCCTCGGATTAAAAATAAAGAAATAAATAATAAGTAAGGGCTCGGCTCGTAATGTTGGTATCTTAATAGCTAAATAGTACTAATTTTCGTGGAACCGTAATATTGTTGGCGCCTCTGAAGCGAAGTGTTCACTGGCTACAGGTCGCCCGGGAAACAAGCGCGGGGGACTATGGATAGTCTCCACGAACTTCTACCAGCGACTTGGATATAAAGAAATTGCAGACGGTGGGCGCCTCGCTTTAGAGAGGGTTCGTAGGAAGTATGGATCTAGATCGTGGGGTGGCATTTAAGTAGTTAAGTAATGCGTATCATAGATGCCTGAAGCCTCCAGTCCATGTGGGCCAATTCGTTGGGCAAACTTCAACCAACTTGAAGGCGGGCGTAAGTCATCTGTGACGTTTCTTGACAGATGCCAGTGGGAGGAAAATCTAACTACTCTGAGATGATTGGTATTTGTTTTACTAATTTCAGGATAATATTTTGCAAGCGTTATTTATTACGCTAAAATTTAGGACATGGTGTAATCCCAAAAAAAAAAGATACTAAGAAATATCCCCTGTAAGTATTCGCCCCGAAAAATAACTCTGGCGCGCCTCCATAAGATATTGTCCAAAGTGTTGTGTTATTTATGCGTTAGCATTTTCCTGGAGTTGACCCAAACTGGCTAGAATCCATCTTTTTAGCTTTAGATCTTGGGGGGGGGGCCCGTAATAACGGAATAAAACCCGTAACTTACATTCTTAACAACTCTTATATTCCTTTATTAAATTAAATAAATATAAAGTGTACAGATTAGGCTCATACCTACTTGAGGGAACTTGCCACCCAATTGTCTATTATCACACCAGGTACCGAGCTGGAAGAGGGGTTGATCGGAGAATCTCACTGGCGGCAGACTAGAGAATCGGCCATAGTTTAATCAACCGTTGGGTCCATGACTTTGGGCCAGGAACGACGACCCCAAGGAAGAAAATTTGTCGAGGTTGGTGCGTCGTGACCTCAATTGTTTTACAAACTAACCCCGACACATAGCAAGAAGTGGGAAGCAGGAGTCGATTACTGGCTCTTTCAGCCCGTTAGTGTTGTGTTCGACAAAGGCAGAACGAAGCCGTTGAGGCAACGATAAAGAAAATAAATATGAACAATAAGAAACCAATATAAGTACTTTCCTGATATCTTTGCGGGCAGGCACCTATATGTAGGTTTAGGTAGTTATAAGGGTTTATTAGTTTTAGTTAACTAACAGCTGTGGTGATGGTTATATCAAAATAAGAGAAAAATAGTAAAGAACATTATATCATAAGATGTCCATTTAAAACTGAAGTTGTTTTTTTTGTATTATTCCCCTCCCAGCACGGTCAGTGAAATTTTCATAATTTCCAAAGAGAAAGCATTACAATACATATCACCGGTGGATGAGACCCGGACTCCTTATCAATATCGGCACTGACAGGCGCTATCGCCAAACGCGCCGGTAGTGAACTTTGAAAGGCTTCAAAATTCCTTGCAATCTCAAGCAAGCCGTCAATGTCTCTCACGATGTTCGTAGCGAGGCAAGGGTGGTACTTAGGATTCATGCCGTACTTCACGATGTTGAACAAACTCTCTTCCGTTAATGGAGTGCAAAGTTTTGCGTTCAGATCGCGGGCCTGAATAACAAAGTCAACCACAGATTGATTGGCTTTCTGAGATAACGCACGGAGCTGGCTCTCTACTTTAAAATCGTAGTCCGTTACGTCAAAAATTTTGAAAAAGGCGGCTTTAAGCTTAGCGTATGAGAGTCCAGGATTCCTTATGGCTCTAAAAAATTTCAAAGCGCTACCCGACAATAATTCGTGGAAGCGCCTGACCACGTAAGACGGCCTGGCATCACGTGCGATTCCTTCTTCCTCAACTCGAAAAAAGAACTCGCGTACGCATGTCTCACCAGAAAAACTCAAGTTCCATTTGGTAAGGGACTCGCCTTTCAAAGGAACTGACGGATAGCATACGGGTCTGTAATCAGCTCGAGACCGTGATCTGGCATCAAAATTGTGCTCCACATCGCTTGCCTGTGGACTTAAATCTCGTGGAAGACGTGCCTTAGATCCCGAGGCAGCGAAGGGCGTATCACGGATCTCGCTCATCTCGTCAGAAATGCAGGTGGTCATTGAACCCTCAGGACTATGTTGCGACATAGTGGTAAAATCAACCGTAACGGTTTAAAAAAAATAAGTACGTTAAAGTTGAACGAGACCAATGGCAAAATCAGAACTAAATCAAACTTTAAATCAACGCGTTAAAATCAAAATATTGAAGAATAAAATAAAATAACAAAGACAAACACGGGTTGAGTTACGTACAGATACCGAATCAGAGTTATTTGACTTTCGATCGTAAATGTTAAGCAACTTTCCGAATGTCGATAACACGGATGGGTAACCGAATTTTGCCAATCAATTTACCTCGTCGTTTAGGTAGCTTGAGTGAATACCCATCAAGACAATAACAACGAGCAACAAAGTTAGAGCAAAAAAAAATTCACAAGTTCAAATCTCGGACGAATTACACAAGCAAAGTGTAAAATTGAACGGTAGCGAGATCAAAACCGAAATCTAAAACACGATCAAGGCAACCGCAAATAAAGCACATCGACACCAAGAACAAAGGCGAAAGAAACCAAAATAAAAAAATCACATTAACTACACCGAGATAAATACAAACTATGGGAACTATTCTACAAAATAAATAACTCGGGGTATGTTTGCGGGAATCAAAATAAAATAGCACAATATTTGGACAAACTTTCCATTTTTAAAACAATGCTTAAATTAATAATTTAAGATTTAAACTGTTCACTGTACTGAACGCCGAAAGCGAATCTTAATAAAAAGCATTTGAAATCCAGTCGTCGGTCGGTGACAGCGGTAGTGTCAGTTGGAACGGGATTCTTCGTAGACCTTCAGGTGGCTAGAATTCAGATGAAATAATAATTATAACGCGACCGTTATCGGTCACCATCTCCCCACTAACAAAAAAAAAAAAAAAAAAAAAAAAAAATTACACAATTAAATATTACAATTTAAATCAAAGCAAACAAGATTACTTACTTATTTGTTCGGGCGCCATTTTGTAGTGAAATTAAACAGAAGAAAAAAAAAAATACTTCACTTCATTATTCACGATAAATTTATTTGTCCACAAAATAAATTAATAAACGAAAGAATAGACGCACGTGGAGGTAATTAAAGGGTAAAAATAAATAAATGAAATTTAATTAAAAATGAATTAAAACTAATTAAAATCTATTTATTTAAAAGAAAAAAAGGTTATTGCAAGTTTATTGCTTGCGGCGTGGACGGGTGATGTTGATGGGTATGGGTGAAATGGGATGAGAGCCGAAGGTTTGTAAAAATGCAAATGAACCTTGGGGGCCCGACAGAGGGGTTTTTAGAATTTAGAGATTTCAATGGTGATCGATTGGATCATCAGTGAAATTAAATTATTAAAAATACAATTAAAAAAATACACAATTTAAATAACCGGTAAAACAATAAACACTTGGAGGTTCTTAAAACGGAACTTAAATAAAAATTGGTTTCTAAAAAAAAAGGGAATCGCAACCGGGCTTAAGACTGCCGTGTAGCTCCACGTACCGCTTCTGCGATCGCTCCGAAGTCGATCCGGCTAGAAGCACGGGTAGCCTGGGCACCGACGACTGGTTTGACCGGACTCACTTTGTGTCCTACAGGCGTGGAGGAGCACCGGCGAGTTGACCGTCAGTCCCCAGCTCTCCGTATGCCGGACGGAAAGGTCCAAAGGTTGGGTATAACGGGAACCGCGGACGGCGGCAGGCAACGGCGAACGATTGTTGCTAGCCCGTAGGGTTTTGCCAGTTAGCCTGGCTTTCAAATAAATATATAATGTAGCTAAGATAGCGGCTGTATCCCACAGCCGCCTCGTAAACAGCACTCAGCACTCAATATTACACCATCAATTCAATAATAACATAATATCTTCATAAGCCGCAATCAAAACAAACAATGATGACAAACTCAAAAAAATATCGCCTTGACAATGCAAAAAGGAAAAACCACATTTACCATTCAAAAATGACGTTGCATACATAACATATAGCTGCCAGCAAACAACCATGGAGGTTTTGCATATCTAAGGTCAGAATACACAAAAAAGGAACTACGCTAACAAGTATTTTAGCCAAAAAAATATTAATTGAAAGACAATTATTGGCGTCGTAAGACGACAATCTAGTAGCGTTTTTTTTAACGCTACAATAGCTATTAGTTGTCGCCAACTTATAGGTAGGCTATAATTTATTTAGAAGATCGAAATGGCCGATGTGGAACCATATAGCAGTTCAGCCAAACTATGAGAGATATAAAAATACCGTCTTATGGAAAATTGTTAAATGTGATGAGCATTTTCTATTGACACACAAAGTTTGAAGGTCTTGGTACACCTGCCCGGCTAGCATTACCATCATTATATCACGCGATATGATATAGCACGTCTTGCTGTCTTGCTTCCACCTTAGTGGGGTAAGTAAGCAAGACAGCATGACGTGCTATATCATATCGCATGATATAAGCCGTTCATGCTAGGCCAGCTGATGTGGAACCCTAGCAGCCAGGTTAAACTATATGAGATAGGATGCTATCGATGCGATCTATACTAACGAAAGAACTTATCACGCTGAACAACTTCTCTTAAGATGTTAAGAGAAGTTGTTCAGCGTGATAAGTTCTTTCTTTTGACATACTGTTTGTATTGTTTGTGTATCCGTCTTTCACGTCAAAACGGAGCAACGGATCGGCGTGTTTTTTTAGTATGTGGATATTTTATGAGCTAGAGAGTGACAAAGACTAATTTATATCCCGGGAAAATATAACTTTCCCTCGCGATAACGTCGTGTAGTACAGGCGGGCGGAAGGCTATGTGAAATATTTTTTTAATGTGTTAATATGTATCATAGCGCTAAACTAATAAATATAAAATAAATACACAAAAAAACGAAAAACCTTATTAGCTAAAAAAATGAAAAATGCTGCCGAAAGTCACTATTCCACGCGAACGAAGTCGATTAGACGTCGAGAGAAGTCGAAGTAGATTCAGGAGTACAATGCCGCAGTGGTTAGTGTGTTTGGACGACTACGGTGGATAAGCGACTGTGGTCATGATAGGTCATGAAATAGGTGATCAAAATAATTATTATCGGGAGTTTATCTTGCAAAGTCAGTATAAAGCAAACATCGTTTCCGAATTTGCAGTTAGTTATTAAAATTGAGGAGCCCGTGGCGCAGTGGATAGCGCGCTTGGCATGCGATCGTTGAGGTTAAGCAACGTTCGCAATGGTCGGTCACGGGATGGGTGACCAAAAACTTTTCATCTCGAGCTCCTCCGTGCTTCGGAAGGCACGTTAAGCCGTTGGTCCCGGCTGCACTTGCAGTCGTTAATACCTACCAATCCGCACTGAGCCCGCGTGGTGGGTCATGGCTCATTCTCCTTATTCATCCATAAGGAAGGCCAGTGCCCCAGCAGTGGGGACATTAAATGGCTGATGATGATATTAAAATTGTATCAAGTCTGAATGTTAGGTTGTAAGGTCTTGTGGAATAATAACACATCACTGGGTTGAATACATATTTATTGTCCTACGATGGACTATGACCTAACTACTATTACATAGGATTTCTTATATTATATATGGAGCGCTCTTACCACACTACAAGGTAATTGCACTTCCTCTTTATCCATTTACTAGCTGCTCTCTGCGGTTTTACCCTCACGGTTCTCGTTCCTGTGGACATAATAGGGATAAAAACTTGCATTAGTTAATCCATACTGTTCATATTAATATTATAATATGTGTGATTTTTGGTTCGGGGATAGATTGGGAGCTGGAGAATGAACTGGCTACTTTTATCCCGCAAAAATCACATTCCTGCGGGACAACGTCATGTAGTCAACGCGAAAGTAATTGCAGGGATTACTATATATAAATAAATTTAAATATGTTTAACAATCACACCAATTATCTAGCTCATAAGTAGTTTTCATTAAGAAACTGTGTTACGGAAACTAGTTAACGAATAAATATATGTACATAAATGCTTTTTTTGTTAATACATAGGTACTTAATATACATAGAAAACACCCAGACCAAGACAAATAGACATGTTCATGCACACCAATATTATATTTGCCTTGTTCGGGAATCGAACCCGAGACCTCTGGTGCAGAAGGCAGGACCCCATACGACAACATCATCATCCTACCTCTACGCCAAATCGGTTGTCAATCTTACGACATACATACTTACAAACTTCAACTCTTTATAATTTTAGTGTAGCTATAATAAATAGATGAAAAAGCATTTGTTCCAGGGGAAAATAGCTATAATGAAGTATACTTAATATCCGCCCTACTTCGGATTTATCTTCGACTTGTAAAAATTAAAATGCAAACAGAATATAATTCGCAGTTAAACAGGGGTGAACTTTCCAAGTCAGCTTATTGAACAGATGTATGTTAGCGCAAGGGCTGTCAAACGTTTAGAATTGCTTGGGAACATTCGTGGTTCTTTTTCATACTTTGTCCGTAATTATAATACTTAAAAAAACTTACTACTTACTTGGGATTCGCACCGACAACCCACCCTACCTTATATATTGCACCGCAGACATTAGGAGAGTCGTCAAACTTCCAATTCTTTAAAATTAGGTACTGTTTTTTATATTTTATCAACAACGGGGTAGCACTTAGCCCTCATCACACCTGATGTTAAGTGAAGATTAGACTGAAGGTGGAAACGCACTACTCCCGGATTCTTTAACCACTAAGCTATCTTATCTCTAACTGCCGGATTACAATAATGCTGAAAACATCATTGATATGGCGTCAGGCTTAGATAAGATGGTGGTAGCGAGCCAGGCGGACTAACAACAAGTCCTATCACCAACCAAACCGAATACTATATGTACCCTCACTGGGAATCGAACCCGGGACCCCTGAGTAAGATACACCGGTGGTGTGAACCAGTATACCACAGAGGCGGTTGCTTAAAACAAAACTGTTTTTTATAAGTTGCTTTTTTTAACAGGTGTTCATTTTTCAGAAATGGCAACCCTCGTTGGCTTCTCTTCAAGCGTGCCAGCTACTCGCTTTTATGACTATATTACTCGGTTTGAAGACTTAACATGTAAAGTTTTGAGAGCGCATACGAGAAAGTATGTTATTACGAGAACAGAAATATCTTGGAGACAGCGGGTGGAACTTCCTTGTTGAGTTGAGTTTAGGTTGTTTGTTTAGGATTTTGAGTTTAGGATGGTGCGTTGACATTTTGGAGTATAAGTAAAACAAAATACTTTAATAATGATAAGAATTATAGACCATAGACCTAAAGACTAGCAAGCTCGAGGAGATGAAATACCGTACCCCTACCCTAGCACGAAAAACTTATCGTACAGTGCCACAAGCTTTCCTGTTCCGGTGACAGCCGTGACAGAGGAGCCACTTGCAATACCAATTTAGCTGTTAAAATATGGTCAAAATGGACTGTCGTATGAAAACTGTTTTAGTTCCAAAGATAATCACCGGAACAGAAAAGCTTGCTGCACTATAAGCGTTATATTGTATAAAAAGCAGCGCCTCTTTCGGTCGTTTATGGAACAAAAATTCCATAGATATTTGACAACAGCACTTTGACGGATAGTAATGATTACCCAAAGCACTGCTACATACAGGTGATCTGTGCCCAAAAGGAAGCAAATTATTCGTTAAACAAAACTAGAAACTAGTTAAAGTTGTGTTGCGGTTGAAAATTATGTAAGTTATTCGTAATATTGAAAATGAAATATTAGAAAAAACGACCCATACTTAAACTAGCTCCGCCGGGAATCGAACCCGGGACCTTTCACTGTCCGGGCGAATGCACTGACCGCTGAGCTACCGGAGTCGGAGCTACTTGGAGGGTGGGTCGTTTTTTTTTTCTAATATTTCATTTTCAATAATAAAAAAAAAATTGCATTGTGAATGCAAAAACGTAAATATACAGGTTGTAAAAAAAATCTCAGTACTGTTTTTTTTACTACCTGTAATTTGAAAGTTATTTGTACCTACCTAAGTTCAAGGTCTTCAAGTAGTGAAAGTGACGATCAAATAATGATTTCACCTGAGACTTTAATGGAAAGAAGCGCGAAAAATGTAATAGAGCATATATTGCCGCCTAAATCGAAGAAAATCTTAGCACATACAAAAGATTTATGATTTGGAAAAACCAAAAAAACGTAAACACGTTTGCGGAGTGTGTTTTTCAAGCTATTTTGACAAACTGTTACATTACTATTACATTATAAAACTCATTTAAATTATATTGTTTAATAATATGCTTAATCCTTGTTTTATTTTCTTGCAATTGAAGTGAAAAGCAAAATGTAAGACTTGTGTATAAAACCCATTTTACCCTCGCGTAGGTATACCGGTTCGGGTGGTCATATGCACGTCTCGGGTAAAATGGCTCGTTTTATGCTCTTGATGTACAATGTACTAATTTTAACTGTTATTTTATTTTTTAATTTGAGTCTGCTTTTATATGCGGTATCTTGTAACTAGCTTATAAGAATTTTATTAGATCCTTTGTAGGTAATAAATGATGCTGTAAGTTCCCTAAATAAAATAAAATAAAATGTTGTAATGTTTGTCGTTTTTTTAATAAAGATCGTTAGTTAACGTAGCGTAGGTACCGAAAATGCCGAAAATAAAAATGCAAAAATGTTTAGTTGCCATTTTAACATTATTTACATAATTGTTACATTAAAAATTTTGTTACATTTTAGCTACGACACGCACCGTTTTTGAGATATTCTCGTTTTTATAAAAAAAAAAATTTTTGAAAATATTAAGTAAGTTTTTTGAAAATATTAAAAGTCTCGTCCCAATACAAAATCAGTTGAAAACTTTTTCATTGCCGATGAGGTAACTCTATGGTTGACTAGTTGACTGTAACCAAATTCAGTTCCATTTCTAAAATTCTTTTCATCCCATCGATTCGAAAAGCGATGATTGTTTATCTAATAACAGGGTCCAAAACGATTCATTTGTTACCTGTTATGACAAGAGGGTATAAATGAGATTTGAATTTTGAACAGCTTCATAACAGGGTCCAAAACAATGAGATTTGAATTTAGAACATAATAAAAGAAGCATTGGTTGGAGTGTAGCAAAGGGTGTGCAGTACTTAAAAAAAAGTTCAACTGATTTTGTATGGGGCCGGGACTTTTTTCGGGACTGAGAAATTTTCAAAAACGGAATTTTATAAAATTGAGAATATCTCGTAAACGGTGAGTCGTAGCTAAAATCTAACAAAATTTTCAACCCCCCTACGGCATCCCCGGAGATACTTATAAGAAATCTGATGGACATATATTTTTTTTATTTATTTATTATTTTTATTTCAAAACTCATTTTTTTTTCTTGCCCGTCTAGCGCTATGATGTATCCGAACGACAAAAAAAAGGTAGGTAGTTTGAGTTGTCTTTACTGCTTTTCTTATAGAGGGGGATGAAAAGCAGAGTGTATTACTCGGCCGCAAAATTATTTTCACCTCGGGTGGCGTATATTGAATCCCTCGCTGCGTTCAGGATTCTACTTTAGAATCCCTCGCTGCGCTCGAGATTCTACTCTAGAATCCTTCACTGCGCTCTGGATTCAAAATAGCGCCCTCGCCGTAAATATATTATTTTGTTCCCTTGTAATACAATCTACTATTTCCACCCTAGGGTGAAACGGATAGTTTTGGACCCGCTGCTCAGTTTAAATATACATCACTTTCCGAATCTGAGAGATGAAAATATTATTTTCTATCTACTGCTAGACCTACTAGACAAGAAAGATTGAAAATATTTTTATCTCCTCTTTATGATTTTTATTCACTTGAGTAAACGAATAAACTGAAATCTCTTTCAACTGAGCGGCTTAAGCGATGCAATTTATGTTTTGAACTTCCAGGATAATACTTTATATTGAAGTTCTTAAAATTACTTAAGTTGTCATACGACGTATTCTTTGAAATAAAGTAAGCACATTTAGGTGCCCATTAGAATAGAATAGAATAATTCTTAATTTGCAAGCAAACACGATACAAAAAAGTAAAAACAAAAGGACATGCAAGACCTCGTGTCGCACCAGGCACTGGTACACAAATACAATGATAATTACTAATATAAAATCATTCATTCCAAAATGTAACAGTGAGCATTAATAATTTTAATTAAGAATTAATAATTCCAAATGGTTAATGTAAAATCGCTATAAATAAATGTCAAAAGGATTAATAATACAAAACCACTAAAAGTAAATGTCATAAAATGTAAGCTCATTGAGATAAAACAAAATTCTAAAAGTCATAAATGACATTTATGACTCATAAATGTCATTAAAAGCAATGTTACATATTTTTTGATGTTAAGATTAAGATCGAAAAGATAATCATAAATTTATTTATTTAATACAAAAAAATCATCAATACTATGAGGACATTGAGCACAAAGTAAGTCATACACAGTTTATTCTTAAATTTATTCAAAGGCATTATCAATGATAGCCGCAGGCAAAGCATTATACAACCTATGGAGATAATTAACAATAAAAAATTAACGGTACAATTGTTGTGATTACTTATTACTACTTACTTAAATGTTTTCGAATGCCTAATAAGTTTCGGATTAAGCATCTCGAAAAGTTTTTTGTAGGTACGAATAATTAAAGCTTTGTAATTATAAAAAATACGTTTCTATATGAAATATTGAGTGATTTGGTCATAGTTATAAACGTCACAAATCACACAAAAAACATAGAAAAGATGCAGAAGAAAATTGTAGAAATTATAAAAAAATACAAAAGGTGGCTTTTGACAAGCTTTTTAACAACTTGCCATGTTAGTTAAGTAGTTAACTAGTAAGTTAGTGGTGGACAAATCTTGCAAGCTTAATTTGACACACTTCCCAGTGTCCGATGGAGCTGAAATTTTGTATACAAGTTTGGTTTAGATGACAATACAATATTAAAGAAAGGACAGCAAAAAAGCTTGTCATAAAAATGAAATTTTTACTAATAACTTATTTCTAGTACCTTCTTTTATACTGACGCCGCCACCCATACTTTGAAATAAATAATTAACTCATGTGATGCGATCTTGAAATGTATGTTTCTTAGTGTGAGATAAAAAGCACCCGCACTTATGAATGTTATTAGGATAATAATTATAGTTTTCCTATTATCAATTTGGAATCGGTTTTTTATTCTTTTGCCAGCTGCTTTCATAAAGTTTTGTTCTAACTAAAGGATCTTAAACTATAGTTTACTGAGCTTTTAAATAAAGCGCACTATGCTCGGATATGCACCAGTCCAAAGTAGATTTCCGGTCGGGATCATATTCGGATATTGTCGATTGTTAAAACATCGTATTAAAATGATGCATTATGATACGTTTTGGAATCACAAACAGTATCTTAATCAAAATTAATATTATTCAAAATTGCTGAAACTTAAATTCTTTAAGCAAAACTTTTCTGTTTGTGTTTAATTATTATGGCGTTGCCTTCCAATGTTGTAGTTGCTCCTTTATCTTGCAACAATAGCAAAATATTACAATTCTTACAATTTCAGCAAAATTGTTTAAAAGTTGTTCCACGGACTTGAGCTTGAAATGAATCGAACTAAACTGAGATTTAAAATGCTGACTGGCGTTACTTAGATATGTGTCGAATAAGGTTTGATAAATCACAGATTTCGGAAAGTCAAATAAAGAGTATTAAAGTTAACAATTTTGCTGATGGAAAATAAAGTATTTTAGAAAAAATCGATAGATTTTTTCAACCATAAAAATTGCTTTGTGAATGCAAAAAAGTAAAAATTTAAATAATTTTGCTGATATTAACGGTGGTGTAACTATCACAACGTGAAGTAAATACCTATGTTCAAAATGAAAATGTTTAATAGAGTTTATGTACTTACTCGTAAAACGTTAAAGAATTACCAAATGTCTGTTTGTGATTAACCATTATGTCATAATGCCTTCCAATTTTGTAGTTGCTCCGAAGTTAACATGCAACAATGGCAAAATAAATTGAAATTCTTTTGTTTTCTGCAAAACTATTTTAAAGTTGTTCCACGGAATTGGGCTTAAAGTGAATCAAACTGATCTGCAGTTGGGAGAGTTAGCGAAGTTCCGATGGCATTTTCGCATTCCCAGTTAGATTTAAAATGCTGACTAGCATAACTTAGGCCCGATTTCACCAATGATATTTAAACGCGATTAACGCTAAACGTGTTTAAAACGTATTTCTGTCCCTGTCACAATTAAACAGATGACAGAGACAGAACTATGTATTAAACACGTTTAGCGTTAATCACGTTTAAATATCAGTGATAAAAGTCGCCCGTGTCGAATAAGTGTTGATAAATTACAGATGTTTGAAAAAGTCAGATAGAGTATATTAAAGTTAACACCTTTAGAGCGCCCGCACATTGAGCCACAGTCGCGGCCACTAAACGCGACCACAAGATGCGGACAAGTTTTTTCATACATTTTTCGTTCATACAGTTCGAGTGGCCGCGTCCGAGCCACATAAAAATGTATGACAAAACTCGTTCGCAACGCGATTAGTGGCTGCGACTTTTTTTTGTGGCTCAATGTGCGCCCGCTCTTAAGCGCCGTACACGAGCCACACGCGACAGCCACAAACGCCGCCACTTGAAGCTAAAGAAAGAAACAAGTGACGACTAAGTCGTGGGCCACACTGGAGCGGCGCGTCTTGCGTCCGCGTTGGGCGGCGGAGGGAATAGTACGTGTTCGCGCGTCCTGCGGAACCGCAGGTCGCCTCCGCTCCCCGCGGTCGCTCCAGTGTGGCCCACGACTATCGGTGGCGGGGCGGGCGTCAACCTTGTGCGGCGAGTTCATAGCTCCTTTCTTTCTCATTATAAGTTAACGACTTTAAATCCCAAGACAAAGAAGCTAAAGTACAACTTACAGAATGCAGGTAACAATAGAATAGAGAGAATGAAAAGTACAGGAAATACGTACAACAACAAGCAAGCAACAACAAACGCCACCGACCGGTGTGGCGGCGTTTTGTGGTTGCGGTCGATGGCCCGGGGAGGCAAACTCAAACAAACTGGGCTTAATGTGATGCCACGTATGTGATGTTACGTCCGTCAGAATACATCGGTTTTCATAGTAAATGTATGCACTAGAAGCACACACACGTCCAAACACGTCCATATAAATACGGCGTGTTAACACGTTGCGTCAGATCACATAAGCTCAGTTTGTTTGAGCCTTTACTGATACCTACTATTAACAGAGTTCTTTGGGTGACCAAAAAATGATTATGTCAAGCTCCAGAAGTCACGTACAGCCCTTGGTCTCGGCAGCGTTTGCAGAAGTTATAACTACTAATCCGCATTGGGCCGGCGCCATGAACTATCTTATCTACCTTACCGACCCATAAGGAAGGCCTGTACCCCAGCAGTGGGAACATAAATGGCCGATGATGATGATGATGATGAAACGAATACTTAATTAATTTAGAGCAACACTTTCAGCCGATTGTTTAAGTTTAATTAAAACCGCTGATTTTATTGTTGTTTTAAACATCTAACTAAAGTATAATTATAAATATACAAGTAATTAAGTATGTGTTTTAACACGCACGCCTGATATGAAGTTATGAACTCGAATTTCGATGAATTTTAGTACACAGATCAGTTAGACTGTTGAGGTGGCCCTAAAGCAATCTATTGTATAATGTCAAATTCAATTTTAAAGCATCGTCTAAATATTTTTCTAACGTCAAATTCAATATTAAGGTTGTAGTCATTACATTTTGTATAAGCAATATACTTACGTCGATTCCACGTACACGATATTTTGTAACGGAGATATTAAGCTTCAAGAAAGAACACAAACGTTATTTTAGGTTATGCAGAATAAGATTGATGATGTGGTTTCCATTGGGCTGGGTGCTCATTGTCGTTTGGCAACATTCATATATTATTGGAAATAAATCATGTCTCGTCACAGCGAAGAAGTTTTTGTAAAGACATTTTGTTTAGCAACTCTCGAGACGAGAGTGTGGACAATGAAAACAAGACAATAATATGTAGTCCTAAAGTACGGTCGCGAAGCACGAAGAATCTCGTACCTGTACCGTAATGACCTTATTACCTGATCCTGTCACTCCTGCGTAAGGCTGCCTGTCCATTGACGCGGAGCGAGGCAGCGGAGCGGAGCGAGCGAGTATTGCGAAGCAGAGTTGTGGACTGTGCGGAGCTAGACCTCACGCAGCTGCCCCCCGCTCCACTGCCTCGCTCTGCCACCTCGTTTCGCCACCTCCCACCGCTACCACGCGCCGCTTCCGAAAATGTATGAATTTTAAAACTAGCTCGCAAATCCCTGTCCGCTGGAGCGGAGCGGAGATTTTATGCAATCTTATTGGTTAAAATTTCTCACGCTTCACGCTTGCACAGATCCTTTGAGACAACGGTCATTGCATCTGTGCGAGCGTGATGCACTATATTCACACGAGAGCGTCAGGGACAGGTAATAACACTCATTGTAGGAGATTCTTCGTGCTCCGCGACCGTAATTTCGCTTCGTCCACGTGCCATTCGGGAGACGCAAACCCTCGTTTCATCGCCTCAGGTTGAATACAAAATCCGTCATAGTACTTACCTATCTGCGTGCCAAATTTCAGCTGGATTTGTCCAGCAGTTTGAGATATGCGTTAATGGATTAGTCAGTCACCTTTCGTTTTTATATATTTTAATTAGCTTTTAAGGTGTAAGACCTGAGTAAAATTTTGGTAAGTATATCCGTACCTATGGACAAATGTAATAATAATATCGAATAAGTACCTAAAATCCTACATCCTGAACTTACCTTTACACGCATCTAATCTCAAATATGAAAATCCAGAACGTGTACCTACCCTTATGAATATTAAAATTTCTGACAATACCGCGGTTTTATGCTAACTGGCTGCCGAAGGGAGTTGAATGGTCGTATTTTATGCAAATACCATTGACTTCCTTTACATTTGATTGCATAAATGTTATTATATGATAAGTACATCATGAATGGTTGAAGGAGAATTTTGGGATGTAGGTATGTAGTTAATAAATTATTTGAAATTCCTGATTCATTCGTTTGATCGAATAACGTTTCCTTAAGGAGCTTACAGACGAGCGTAATACATTTTTAGGATATATTATATTTCAGCTTTACAGCTTATCCATCCATAAGGAGGCCTGTGCCCAAGCAGAAAGGACATTAAAATGGCCGATGTTGATGATAACAATTTTAGTAGGACAGTAATTTGTAGTGTTTTGTACTTTCTTTTTGTCTAGATTAGAGAATTAGTCCTTACTCCTCTGGGCTGACTATATGATCTGATCTATGTATCCTAACCTAATTTTTTTTTATCAAGAACCTCTCTTTCTCATTATAAGTTTCAATATTTTAACGACTCTAAATCCCAAGACAAAGAAACTAAAGTACAACTTACAGAATGCAGGAAACAATGCAAAATATATTTTCTAAAGGTAGGATCCCAGAGCTGGCGAAGTTGGTACATCAGAGTTACTATAAGTACAACACTTTTATGCTTTACAAATTATTGCGTAATAGCAAACTAAATTAAAGAGGAATAGGCGATTGACGTTAATATAACAAAATTGTTAAGTTTCTATATAATATATAGAAACTTAACAATTTTGTTATATTAACGTCAATCGCCTATTCCTATATCCTACAGCTTTCCACACAATTTTTTTTGACACAATATTGTATGTATTGTTATGGAATTAATAAATTGAATTGAATTTCCGCCCGCGGCTTCGCCCGCGTGGACTTCACGACGTTATCCTGCGGGAATGCGATATTTTTCTGCGATAAAAAGAAGCCTATGTTCCTCTACAGGCTACAAAGTATCAGTGTCCCAAATTTCAGCCAAATTCGTTTGACCGTTTAGGCGTGCGTGATTGAGCAACAAACATCCAAACATCTAAACTTTTACATTTATAATATTAGTAGGAAGCAGGATAGGATTATAATAATATATCTATTTATTGTTATTCTGTAGCATTAGAGAACTAAACAAGCCGACAAACCTTATGGTTGGTGGTAGGACTTGTTCTTAGCCTGCCTGTTATGTTCCGGCAGTAAAAGATAAGATAGCCAGTTCCTCAGTGATTGAGGATTCCGAGAGTAGTGTGCTCCCACTTTCAGCCTTATCACATGCGATCACTGCTCATCACCACTTAACATCAGGTGTGATCAAGGCTAAAAGCTACTAGTGGTGCTACCCCGTTGTGGATTAAAAAAACAGTCATTGGTACTTTTTTGTCTGTTGGACGCGCACGGAGTGTGATGGAACTTCAGTCATTAAGGCCTTAAAAGTAAATAAACGCAGTATTTATGCGCCTTTGCCGTTCATAAAATTTATGACTTCGCGTGCCGGAGCAATCGGCAGCATGCTTTTACATTTATTTTGATACTAGCTTTCCACCCGCGGCTTCGCCCGCGTGGTCTACACAACGTTATCCCGCGGGAATGTGATGTTTTTCCGGGATAAAATGTAGCCTATGTTCCTCTCCAGGCTACAAAGTATCTGTGTCCCAAATTTCAGCTAAATCCGTTCAGCCGTTTTGGCGTGATTGAGTAACAAACATCCAAACATCCAAACATCTAAACTTTCACATTTATAATATTACTAGCTTTCCGCCCGCGGCTTCGCCCGCGTGGACTACACGACGTTATCCCGCGGGAATGTGATATTTTTCCGGGATAAAAAGTAGCCTAAGTTCCTCTCCAGGCTACCAAGTATCTGTGTCTCAAATTTCAGCCAAATCCGTTCAGCCGTTTTGGCGTGATTGAGTTACAAACATCCAAACATCTAAACATCCAAACATCTAAACTTTCACATTTATAATATTAGTGGGATATTAGTAGGATAAGTAGGATGGATATAGTCTAAAATAAATTAATTTTTACAAAACATTTTTGACGACATCCGTGGCCGAGTGGTGTACGCACCCAATTTCAAGGTGCCGCAATTTCTGGAGGTCCCAGGTTCAATTCCCGATCGGTTAAATACTGAACAAGAACTTTTCAATATCTCCTCGGGTCTGTATGTGGTAATACCCGTCATTGTATCCAATTTCCATAGCACTAGAGCTCAAGCTACTATAGTTTGATATTGGAACAATGTATGTGATGGTGTCCATTATTTATTTATTTATTTACATAACTATGGTACTTATGAACACTTGAACTCATCCAGTACTCATGAACAACTCGCGTAAAGGTTGAATAATTATGTCGAATGACGATAGATCGAATGGAAAAATGGATGCTCAGGCGTAAAGATGCGGATAGAGTTCCATTAAAGAGATTACAAAATAATTCATTACTACCAAAAAAGGCGAAAATGTTCTCGAATGGCCACCGCGTACCGGATGACGTTTCGTGACCAGGACGTTTCGTGACCAGACCCCCTACAAGGTGGATTGACGATCTGGTCAAGGTCGCGGAAGGCCGCTGGATGCGGGCAGCGCTGGACCGATCGTTGTGGAGATCCTTGGGGGAGGCCCATGCCCAGCAATGGGCGTCTTGTGGCTGATGATAATGATGATGATGATCAAAAAAATAATATATACAAATGCCAATTCATATTAAAAACTGGTAAAGAGTCTTCTAAGGAAGTCGCAAGCAAGCGCTATTTAAATATAGGTACTTAAATGGAGATGCACACCAAACTGCAAACTGTCGTCCATTAAATAAGTATGGTGCAGTAACTTTCGTAGCTGTTACTTAGCTGCCAAGTTGAAACAGACCAAGACTCTAAGTTTCCACTTCTCTCTCGTCTGAGGTATTAATTATTACCACCTGTCCGTAAAAGGGTGCGGTCTTACACAGAGCGTTGAGCAACGATATTATAATGGCGAAAACAAAAACTAAAAACACTATGTGGGCGGGTTGCAGAAATAAAAACTCTTCGCAAAAAATAGCAAACTTTGAACAGGTACATTTTTAACCGAATAAATAAAAGGAGGCTATCAGTTTCACCTGTATGTACCTATGTGAAATAGTTGGAATTGGATAATAAATTTTGAGTATAGCGTTCTATTTAGGCCTCCAAGCACGTGTGCTAAATTTCTTAAGTAAATGTTTGTATGTATGTATGTTTTTATGTATTTTTGTATGTATGTATGTTTGTTCACGAATTTCTCGAAAAATAAAGTCATACCGAGATGATTCTTCTTAATTAAAATCAAGTGCTTTCCAACTTATGGAACAGTTAAAGTTCCATCAAAATCGATACCTAAGTATCAGTATTTTTTTAGAAACGGGTATCTTTTGGTACAATCTACACAAAATAAAAGAAATATTAGAATGGATGTTTTAGGTGTTGAACCATGTGCCCATCACTACTTTATTTCCTGATTCTTTATTTTAACACCATTTTACTTTAATTCATCATCATCATCATTTCAGCCGTACGACGCCCACTGCTGGGTATAAGCCTCCCCCAAGTTTCAAGTTTCAAGTTTCAAGTTTCAAGTTTATTTATTGCATTTCATGAAGTGATACAAGCTGGAATTAACAATTTTACAGTACATCATGTTACCTGTGTAGGCATAGCGTAAGAATAGGTATGAACGTTGTGATGGCATTCGTATTATTAGCAGATGTGCGGGCCGGGCTCGTAAAACAAAACTAGGAATAAAAAAAAAAAAAATTTCAAAAAAATGTTTCGAATATTTCTTATAATAGATTAAGAGCGACAAGTTTTATTAGCGCACGACGGGGACTAAGACAAATGAAGTCTTGGGTAGGCCGTAAATTACGCTCAACTGTCAGACAAACTATTCAAACTGGTGAATGATGGACAATTTTAGTTTAAATGCACAGATTTCTAAGAGTTTGGTAGATATTAAATGTGTTGCAGATGGGTGAAGTAGACGAAGGAAGGAAAAGACTTGAGTTCTCTGAATTGTTAGGGCGGATCGTGAGAAGTTGTGCGTAGGCGTCACCATGGAGATTGCAAGCATCAAGCTGACCAATGAGGGATCGAGATGGGCGTAGAGCGGGAGGAGATAACTTCAGTAGAGATGGAAGATAGAAAACGGGGATGCAACTGGCATTGGGGGGGACGCATTTTGATATTTTAGGACAGTGATAGATTGGGAGTTTCGTGACTCCATTGTAACTAACTGTGTGAGAAATAAAGATTAAAGAGTTAACTATTAATTAAATACTAACTTTGTTAAGTAAATTGTAGATTTGAATATTAAAACAAGTGTAACTATTTTACAAAGTGAATTTAAACAACGTCGAGAGGGGTATGTAATTGTGTACATTGTGGCTTATTCCGTGTGTCAATAAAGGTACAATCTCTAGAATAACAAGCGGTATATCACATACAACGTAGAAATGTATCAATACGAAGAACAACACCATTCTGGGGGTTTCGCTTTAATAACCGAATGGAACCCGATAGAACATCTCATTTTTGTGTTGGCTTTAATATGCGCAATAGTTGTGTTAGGGTGTTGTGGATATAAGATATTCAGTTATTGCAATCGTCGAATATTAAATAGACGGAGGTATTTGCAAGATGGTCTACCGAATGAGATAGAAATGCAAAGAGCCGGGTTAGACCTCAATCGAGGCTGAATTGGATTGCGTCTTTTCTCGATGCATAGTTAATCTCAGAGATAGGCATGGTTAACGTGAAAGTATTAATTAAAGCTCTAGAGACTGTAACTTTATGTAGCCTGGTGGAATACGAAACACTAATATCTACCATGAATGTTAATAATCAAGTCTAAATTAGACTAATATGTGAAATAGTTTTCCTTTCCATTTTTCAATCAATGGAACAGGTTTGTTCTATAAATGTGTTCGTATCTCACTTTAGACTTAAGTTGTAAAATAACTATTGAAACTTTAGTGTGTGTTTAATTAAATTTAAGTGTGAATCTAGATGACCTTAGAGAGTTTTTTCTTTGGATTTTCGCTTTCTCTCTATGTAGTATGGTCTTAAGATAGGAGCTGAAAATCTAGCTGTCATTATATAGCAACCTATAGGTGACAGCTTAAATAATCAAACCAGTTTCTTTTTGCTATTTCGAAGATAAACAAAACACATTTAAGTTAAATAAATAATATTTTTTTCCATAATTATATGTTTTACTGCTTAGATATAAGATTCCTAAGAGGAAGCACAGTGTGAGGCATAGTCAAATCCGTGTTAAATACTAAGAAATACTTAGGAGAACCATTGAGCTAGTTTGTTTGACTTCGCTTAACACCTTGCGTTCTCACATGTACACCTTTCAGTTGAATCACGATTTCTATGAGCTAAATTCGTTAGATTTCAGTCTAGGTCTAGGTAGATTTCTATACATATACCTAAATAAATAAACATGGGATAGTAGGGAGTGATTAAAGACTTTAAGGGAGAGACTACATTCAAACCGTTAAGGTTACCTGTGTATAGGTAGTTTATTTAAACGTGTTAGTAAAGGGGTCTAGCTGCTGAATTTGGACGAGAGAGACAACAGGAGCAGAGCAGAAGGAAGTATAATGTATTAGTGTTGAATAGGTATAATGTGTAAGTTCATTTTGCCTCTACACAGGACATAGACGCTGTTAGGTGCACTTATAGACTTGTATTTAGGATAGGAAATAGAGATAGGTATACTAGGTGATCTGTGATGAAATAGGACTTGCACAGGGTGTTTAAATCCTGGGGTGTTTGACCGCTTGAGGCTGCGAGCTAGTCATTCCACCCACTGACTTTAATCGAATGAGGGCCCTTGACTATAAGAGATTATTCTCTTAGACTACTGAACGGGATGCTCTGGCCGGCACTCGCGAGCTCAGCCTTATTGAGCCTAAAGGCTATCTGCGTGTGGGTTTCAGTGAACGGGTAGCAGCATTTCTGGGTCGTCGTCACACTTGCACTTCCATAGCGTTCAGCCATCGCCCGATTTGGCCAAATCGAACTTTCTCAATTAATACAAATATGAATAAATAAAGTATACCATGGTATTATGGGGAAAGGTGTCTAGCGAACACCTTATAAAATAAAGTAAATAAATGTCCACATCCTGGAGATGTCTGACATACGCTTCGCGGCGTAACAAAGATGGCTGACGTTCCCCAAATAATAAACCTCAGAAGGGTTTTTCCTAGAAGGTTTTGTAGGCGCTACTAAACGACCAGAGTGTAATCCACTACGTGAGCAGACATCTATTGGTTATAGCTTAGGAATTAGAGTAGAAGAGAGGCGAAGGTCGCGATCAGATTAAAACAATTTGCATTTTAATATTAACAAGCTTCGCAATGTTATTTAAAACCATAGGCCTGCGGAATGATGGATTTATCTCGATGAGCTTCCGTTCTATTCACACGCAGCTACTAAATAGTACAAACATAAACACGATTCGCAGATCACTTAGATGCCAGTAACATCGACTTTCACCAAGACCACCAAATACATAGAAAAACATTATAACTAGACGATCACATATACAAATCAGGGTTAGAGCCACTACAGAAAATGGTGTCGTGTCGACCAGGATTCCAAATACGTATTCGAAATAACGATACGATTGGATCAAAAGGACCAAATAATTATAATAAATAAATAAAACAAAAATAAATAAAATAAACACAACGTAGAAATCGTGGTCAGTTGAAAGGAATACTTTTACAGGGATGTTACGAGACATCGTGATGCGAAACAAGGAGGCGAGATAAATTGTGCATGGAATAATTATTTTAATTATGTGCATGGTGTGAAACTGTTTACATGTCTTTTGAATGTAGGGGAAAGACACAGTTACAGTCAGAATTTGTCATAATGTTATCAACGAGATCGAAAAGAAAAAATAATAATATACATACCTATTTCGTAAATTATAAAACTAAAAGAATCTATTTTTAGACAACTGTATAGCCAAGTTATTTGTTCACGGAAGACAAAGCCTGTCTGACAAGCTTGTGAATGGGAAGCGAGACAAAGGAGACCTTAGGGTTAATGTTTTATTGGTTTGCAACTTAACTGCTGTTGTCCATTGAAGTTAAATTTGACGGCTGTACATTAAAGACAAAAGGGAAGGACGTGGAGAATTCTTACCGAACAAAATAAACAATAAAAGAGTAAAATAAAAATACTTTTCAATATTATTCAAAGCATAGCGTCGCGTTTGACGATTTTGACTGTACGTAAAAAGGTTAGCATAATAAAGATGTGTGATTTAGGTGGAGACAAAGGCGGGAGCAGATTCTCAAGATATTGTTACATTTCAATGTAAGTCTGTTATCATGAGTATTTTAATCACATGTGGTACTATCTTCCTTTCTCATAAAGAACGATCTGTGCATTTAGGAGTAGGGGAAAGTTTAAATCAAAACTAGTTTGTCGGCAGTTGAGTTAAGTGACGTTATAATGCCTAGGCGCAGTAAGAGACGGGTTAGGGGTCAAGATAGGACAGGGGAAAGTCGTGAGGGTAACGGAGGCATAGGGGAACAAACGGGAAATATAGATAACATAACTTTACAACAGATGTCACAAAGAATGGATGAATTTCAAAATACATTACGGCAGTTGAGCGCGGAGCGATTAAACGAGAGGTTAGAGTCGCGCGGGAATGTGCAAAATAGTCATCAGACGATTAGACAGGAGTCGATTAGCACAACAGCTAGTGGTAGTGCCGCGAATTCGGAAACTAGAAACTTATACGTCATACAGCCTTCAGTTGCGAAGCCGAGTTTTGACGGAAAACCATTCGCGAACCCTATTGCGTTTTTGAAACGATTAAAAAAATATATTAGAGAAGTGAATGGACAGGACCGCGAAATTGATATAGCGCTAGGTTGCATCATGGGACATGCACGAAAATTGATGGAGATGTACTCAAGGAGATGGAATACTTTTAGTGATTTTGAGGACGACTTTAGACGGACTTATTGGACTGAACAAATACAAGAATCCGTTAGGTATAGGTTGATTAACGCGGTGTACACAAGTGAATCAGCGATTTCGATGTCCGAACATTTTGCTGAATATGTTGAGTCGATGCAGTCCTTGACTATATCTTTTAGTGAAAGGGATTTAGTAAATTCGATAATGCGTCATTATCCTTTAGATGTTCAACGGTTGTTGTTTACGAGAGCAGAGGAACCCACTATTATGAAAGGCGCGAACTTTCTTAGGAGTATCGAACAAAATGTAGTTGTGGGACAGAGAGAGATAGGTAGATATGCTAGAGAAAGAGGAAATAACCAGAGAGGTCGTTACAGTAGGACACAGACAGATTATCCAGTTGCGGCAACGATTTTAGCGGAAAGATGGCGAGGCAGAGGCGGTTCAACTCGGGGAAGGGCTCACCGACGAGGCAGGATAGGTTACGGATCATATTCTAATAGGAATACATCACGGTCAAACGTGTTGGGTGAAATAAATACTAGGCCAGCTATAACATTCATGAAGGAAGGTGAGGGGTCAACATTATCAACGTCTGTGAGGGAGGATAATACAAAAAACTAATACCCCCTACACAAGCGGAGTCCGATCGGTTATCAAAGTGTAGGAAGGGGAATGAATGGACTTCAGAAAATAGGAAAGACGATATAGCATATAAGATTTTAGTTAAAAATGGATGGGAGCCAGGTCAGGGTTTAGGAGCAGACGGAAAGGGATTGAAGAGGCCATTGACCGGGGGAGTGTCAGTGAGTAGCAACAGTTTGCGAGCAATAGCGTGTAGCATAGGTGTCTTATTGGAAAATCAATTCAATCATGTGATAGAATGTGACGAAGAAGGGCTTGCGTGTGATCTTTGTACAAGCAGGGGTAGAGAGGTTTTGTCGATATCACATGAGCTAGACGAGTTAGATTACTTAGGTGTTGATTATTCGTTGCCTAGATTACCCGAGATAGGAGTGGATGTGTACGGGATGCGTATAAGTGCATTGATAGACACAGGGAGCCAAATAAGCGCTATAACTAGGGAACTACACGATTCTATTCGGAAAGAGAGAGGTGATTTGCCCGAGATTGCTATCCCGGCTATACAGGTGCAGGGAGCATTTGGATCACGGAGTGAAAGTGCGAATCGTATGGTACTAATAGAGCTAAGTTTGGGTGGCACAATCATTGAAACGTCAATGTTAATTCTGCATAGGCTTCCTAGGTCAATGATATTAGGAGACGACTGGTTGGAACATGTCAAGGGGATAGTGGAGTGTGGTAGAGAAAGGACGTTATCAATTGAGCACTTAGGAGTTAGGACTAGTGTCAAAATAAATTCGAGTTGCGAATTAAAACGGTTAGGCGGGAGAGACAATGCAAACATGATAAATACGATGTTAGAGACGGACGCCCAACCGGCGGTGTATAATGAGGCGAGCGAGAAAATAAACAATAGCGGAAAGGTGGCTACCTACTTGGACGAGATGGGTTTAAATGACGAACAAAAGAAACTATTGTTACCCGTTTTAAACAGATATAGTAGAGTGTTTACCGACGAATTAGGATTGACGGACAGATACGAGCATGTTATTGAATTAATCGACGACACGCCTTTTATAAAGCGAAGTTATCCAATACCTTTAGCATATAGGGAGGAGATAAAAAGAGAACTAGATGGGTTAGAGGGCTTAGGAGTTATCCGTCAGGAGGCGACACCGTGTTGTAGTCCGCTTACCTTTACAAAAAAGCGAGACGGAACAATTAGACTCTTATTAGACGCGCGCGAACTCAATAAGAAGATGGTGGGGGACGCGGGGGCGCCACCACTTACATCAGAAATCATACAATCCTTTTATGGGGTTAATTACATCAGTCTTATTGACCTCAATAATGCATATTTTCAGATACCATTACATCCCGATTCTAGAAAGTATACAGGGTTCACTTTTATGGGGAAAACCTATACGTATTGTGTTTTACCTCAAGGACTTAAGACATCGGTGGCAGGTTTCTCGAGGGCTATGGATTCGATACTAGAAGGGGTGCGCGAGTTTTGTATAAATTATATAGATGATATAGTAGTGTTCACTAAGGGGGACCTAAAGTTACACCTAAAACACCTAGATCAAGTACTGAGCAGGTTAGAGGCGGCTAGACTAACGAGTAGGAAGGAAAAGTGTAAATTCTTATGTGTGGAGGTAAAGTTATTAGGACACATTGTAAATACCAAAGGGGTACAAATGGATCCGGATAGGGTAAGGGCGATATTGGATTTCCCCGCACCTCGAACCATAAAACAATTAAGAGGATTTCTGGGATTAATAAACTATTTTCGTAGATTTGTATCAAAGTATAGTGAGGAGGTTAGGCCTCTGTGTGACCTATTGAAACAAAACAAAAGATGGTCATGGACACAGGAAGTAGACGGTTGTTTTAAAAGGGTGAAAACTTTATTTGTAGATACCGTGCTTCTTGCACATCCAAACCCGAAGGATATATATTATTTACAAACGGACAGCTCGAATATAGGTGTCGCAGGATACATCTACCAACTAACAAGTGAGGGGGAAGAGAGAGTTATAGGGTTTTGTAGTAAATCATTATCAGAAACGGAACGCAGATGGACAGTCACTGAACAAGAGCTGTGGGCCATAATTTATAGCCTATCAAAGTTTGAAACGTATTTAAGGGGTGCTCGGTTAGTAATTAGGACCGATCATAAGAGTTTGACGTTTCTACAATCGTGTAAATTACTAAGCGCTCGCATGATACGGTGGGTAAGTTATATAGGACAGTTCAATTATACGATTGAACATGTCAAGGGTAGTCTGAACACTGTAGCTGACGTGTTGTCACGACATATAAGTGGAGTCACCGAGATCTTGACTAATAAAACTGTGGGACCGGAAATGAATTTGTTTGAAATACCAACTGGACGACTCATAAAGAATAATTGGGAAGAGATAAGAGAACATCAGGGGCGCGATCGTGTTGTTAGCGAAATAACTAAGCGTATAAAAGTTGGGAGCGAGTCTGAGGCTAGACATTACAGACTAATAGACGGGATTCTCTATAGGATAGAGATAGGTTCGGGTAGGTCGCGATTATATGTTCCCGAGAACTTACAAACGGAATTGATTACTAGTATACACGAGGAAGTAGGACATTTTGGGCGATACAAGGTTCTTGCGTTAATGAAGCGACGTTACTACTTCACTGAGATGGCACGCAAAATAGGACAGGTAGTTAGGGCTTGCGACGTGTGTCAAAAATCGAAACATGCGTTGGAGACACACTCAGGACCAATTAAGACGGTGATAGCTAGGGAGATAGGGGAACGAGTATTTTGTGACATTTATGGACCAATACCGGCAGGACGCTTTGGTCATAAGTACGTGTTTGTTATGCAGGACGCCTTCAGCAAATTAATTAGATTATACTCATTACGACAGGCGAGTGGCAGGGCCTCATTAACTTGTGTTAGAAAATTTCACGAACAGGTCAAAATAAAGGTTTTATGTTCGGATAGAGGTGCAAATTTCACATCAAGGATTTTTGAGTCAGGTGTTAGACAGTTAGGTATCGTACTAACGCACACCTCAATCAGAAACCCGCGACCTAATTCTACGGAGAGGGTCAATAGAGAGCTAGGAAGAATGTTTAGGACGTATTGTGAAAAATCACATTGTTCTTGGGTTGACGTATTGCCGAAAATAGAGGATTGTTACAATCAAGTTATACACACCACGACGGGTTACACACCTAACGAAATAGTATGGGGTACAGGAACTCGTTTATCTACGGATAACGACAAAATTATTGGAGGGGGGTTAGGCCTACAACAAGAGCCATTAGAATTAGTTCGGGAACGAGCGAGACAGAACATGTTGAAGTCAGCCGAAAGTAGAGAATTTCATTATAACAAAAATCATAAACTAGTGTGTTTTGACATAGGTGATCTAGTGAAGTTGAAAAAGTTTGCGAAATCGGATGCATCTAAAAAAGTGACTAAGAAGTTTGCACGTTTGTTTGAAGGACCATACGTCATTGGTGCTATTCCCAGTAGCAACGTGTACACTCTAATAGATAAACAAACAAACAAGATAAAAGGGAATTACAATGCGATACACCTGTTTCGCTATTATGTGAATAGATAAAAATAATAAAAGAAAAAAAAAATAGGGACAATGGTTTGTGAGGCGCCATACTTATGTAACAAAGGAGGCGGAGTATCGGGGTTTATTGCCTACTTGGGTATACAATGGACAGATAAGAGCTATAGAAAGGGAACGTGAGAACTGAACGAATACCGTGGGAGAGTTTGGAAATGTGGCCAGATAGGAAATATAATTTAAAACGACCTTACATTCGGATGTAGGTGTTTAAGATTCTATTTAGGGGAATGTGTGATGGCATTCGTATTATTAGCAGATGTGCGGGCCGGGCTCGTAAAACAAAACTAGGAATAAAAAAAAAAAAAAATTCAAAAAAATGTTTCGAATATTTCTTCTAAGGCATCGTCCTAATAGAACGCGAATGCGCGATCATCGCAGGTTCGCGCGAACTTTACTCGTACGAACGCGCGATCAAACATATTGAACTCGAATAGGTGTCCTAACTGACAAACCCACGACGCAATCGCGCGACTCAAATGTTTGTAATTCTATTCGCGCGAACTTAGTTCGTACGAACGCGCGATCAAACATATTGTCATGATTTTAGAAGGTTTTTCATATTTTTTAATAGCAACACTGGTAATGCCGTCTCTTGCCGCCATTTTGTTAAATTTAATAGGCTAATCTGTGGTAAAATTGGTGGGGGGTAGCTAGACTTGAGCCCGATTAACGAGCAAAGAGAGGTCATTCTTCAAACTAGCCTCGAGGGGATAAGTTCACTAAGACGTCGACTGTATCTATATTGTTATACCTGTACTATGCCTGTACCTGTAAGTTGGATCAATAATTATATGAGTGTTATCTGGAGTCTGCGTTTTCTTCATATTTCAGAAGCGGTAAAGTACCCACGTAAGTTTATTTCTAAACCTGATAATAAGAATAATTTGCTTATTCTGTGCTATAGTAATGCCAAACGAGTTATTTTATTCTCTTCACGCAGAGAAAGGATAAATATTCCAGATTCCATGTTAATGCGTATTTTTTTTTATCTAAATGACATTTTAAATACCTTTGCGGTGGATTGTGTTTTGTACATGGTCGGGGCTACTCTCCGACGGAACGGACATAAACTAAATCGCATTTGTGTTTTAATTGATTGTGTTCGTATACGGTCGGGGCTACCCTCCGACTATACTAACATAATTTAAAAAGTCTATATGCGTAGCTTAGTACTAAGATTTTACTAATTCGTGTTCGGGGCTACTCTCCGATCGTGTTAGTTAAATCTAAAGCGTTAAAATTGGAATATTTGTGTGGCGGATTGTGTTCCGTACATGGTCGGGGCTACTCTCCGACGGAACGGACATAAACTAGATCACACTTTTATTTGAATCGATTAATTGTGTTCGTGTACGGTCGGGGCTACCCTCCGATTATACTTACATAATTTTAAACGCGGGTATGTAGTAGATATTTTCGTATGGCACGATCATAGCGTACCATGAATCTGGCATAATATCTTGATTGTTGTTGTTTAATTTACATGATGTATTAAATGTGGATTGTACAGAATTAATGGAGATGATTGGCATTATTATATTATAAGAGTACTTGCTGTTTATGTTGTTTATAATCTTACACATGGAGCTAGGACTGGCAGTTTTGGCTGTGTACCTACATGTAATGTTTTAAGTAATTAGTGCTAGCACTAATTGGAGCTAGTTTTGATTGCCTTTACTGTTGCACAGAGTGAAATCACTTATGGCTACTAAATCTTGCATACAATCCATGTTTTAACGTGGTATCTAATACCAACAGTAAATAAAAGAAAACTATAAGTTATGAAGCTAGTAAGAAGTAGTAAAGAGTAAGAATAATTTATGATTGGTTGCTCACATTTCATTTATCTTAATATTATTGAAATTAATTATTACTAATTTTCCTTTGTTTTTAATGTATTGAGCGAACGTGTTGTTCTCTGGGTTGAGTGAGTCATGTATGCTTACTGGTTACCTACGTTACTGGTAAGATTGGTTTAATAGGTACGTATTACTTACTTACAATTGAATTCTGGCTTTCTATTTATTGATATATTAATTAATAGGTACAAATTTTGTGGATTCAATTAATATGAACACCGTGAATAGCAATATAAATTGCTTGAACTATGAATATGAGTTTAAATACAAATATTTTAATATGGTATCTTTAAATATTTAAATATGAAAGTCTTTACGTGAATTTGGATATCTCTAATGTGAATATTTTTAATTTTTAATGATAAGCGAGAAAATATAAGGTGTTCACTGGGTTGAGTGAGCAAGCTATGCATGCTCACTGGACATTGAATTTGTTTGTTGAAATGCATTAAATTGAATTTGATATTAGGGGGCGATGTATGTATGTTGCATATACTCGTCGGATATTAGAGGGCGATGTATGTATGTTGCATACACTCGTCGGATATTAGGGGACGATGTATGTTTGTGGCATACACTCGTCGGAATTAAGGGGGCGGTATATGTTTGTGGCATACACTCGCCGGATTTAAGAGTACGAACGATGTATGTTGGTGGCATACATTCGTCTGAATATGTTTAAATGTTAAGTGAGTACGTTTCTCACAGGCTGGTTAAATGAGTACCTACTTATATTTCATACTGGTTTACTACCCGTATGGCCACTTTTAAGATTATTAGATTTAAATGAAACTACAACAGAACAAAGATAATTTCAAACGTTTTATTCTTGTTTTTACAATACTCATTTTACATTTTTGCACTAGATAAGTAGCTCTTAATAAAAGAAATGGTTTTTGTAAATAATAAAGGATGTAGGTAGCTACTGTAGCTAGTGAACAGTATAAATCATGAATTTTCCTGAAGGGCATATTGTGTTGATAACCTAATGATTTTATTATAGAATGACACGGAACGATCTTTTGCCGATGAATAATGTATACATTCCAAGGTAAATAGCATCTGAGGACGAATACGGCCCGCGCCACCTGGTGCGCCGCTTGGTAGGCCTCCAGGGTGACGTGGCCGACCCAGGGGAGTCTTGAGCGAAGGAGGAATACCCTTTCTTCGTAGCTGAATCTGGTCAAAGAGGATTTGAGATGATGCAGAGCATTTTGTTTATGGGAAAGTATTGAAGTTGTTTTGATTAAAATGTTTCATGTTTATTTATTTGCATATCGAATAAAACTATTTAAGATTTAATTTTCATCTCGCATAACCGACTAAATTGATTGTAACACCCCCTTAAATAAAGTTTGTAAAGGTCTACCTAAAACAAAACAAAACTATAAAAACTTATCTTTTCATAGAATCATTTAGATGTTATCAAAATACTTTTAGGGAAGAATGAAAAGCCTTTTAAATCTACAGTTGCCTACGTGCTTGACATTGAGTATCTAGTAGGTACCACAGCTGTAGCAGTAGATACCTTTAAAGTATTATTGTCAATATGCGCTCTAATTATCGCAACATAGTACCTACTTACTTATAAAGATATTTATATACTAAATTATGTTTGCATCATTTCTTTTTCCTTGCATAATAAGTATCCACATGCTCCATAATTTCAGTAGGGGTTATTGTCTTATCTATTTAAGATTTTTATAATTACCTTAGTTTCCATTTATACGAAATCCATACCATATCTTGATTCTCATGAGTGGTCAATATCCATGAGCTAGGTTTGTTTTTCTATGCCTAGGTCTATGCCCAGGTGACCTTTACGCAGAACTGGATGTATTTCTGATCTTGATAAGATTGGACATGATGACGATTCACTTTTGAATAAGAGCACACTATTAAAGTCGCGAATTTAGTATTCCAAGATTGCGATTGGGTAATACTTTTATAAACTGTGATCTGTGTCACTTAGATTGTTATAGACCTCTTAACTATGGAAACAATATTAATTTCTGGTATAAGCTTAACAATCTCCATAGCAGTGTTGTAGATACGGTGTACATACGCATAGTTTTCGGGGTGCCGCTGTCTCTGAGGTACCTACCGGGTTCGATTCCCTGTCGGGTGAATGTTTAAAGCGGACTTTTCAACATTCTGCCCGATTGTATGTGGTAATCCCCGTCGTTGTTCCCAAATGCCATAACACAAGTGCTTGAGTTACTTAGTTCGGGATGGAAGCAATGTAGGTATGCAAAGATATCCAAAATTTACTATTTCCTATTACTTATTTTATTTTTTGTAACTTTGTTCAAGTGGACATTTCGTCTATTATTTTTGTTATATGTAGCTTAATTTAAAAGAATTCACTATGCTTGACTTTTTAAATTTGAGTTTAGTGGCAAACTTAAATCTCAAATTTTATTTAAATTCAAACTAAATTGTGGATGAGTGCTAGAGAAAGTTTATCAGGAACATACTATTCCGAGTCTTCTACATAATTAGACAATAAAGCCATAAGACTGATTAGAAATCATCATTCTTTACATTTTTCCGGGAACGTCGAAGATTCTTTATCTAAGTACCTAGTTTGATAGATACATAGATTAATTCTTTATTTGTACACAATATTACGAACGGAACAATCATACACGAAATAATAATAATAATACAAAGATAACAAACTGTTAACCAAATGGTGGCCTTATCGTCTTACTGCGGTTTCTTCCGGGCAACTCAGTTTTGGTTTAGACGGATGGAAAATTTTACAGCCAAAATCACTAGAAGCTATTTTGCTATTTGTGCGTACTGCGTAGTGTTCTAGATCTCTCTTAATGATTTAGATGCAAATCAAAAGCAGAAATACTTAGTTGCTTAGACAGCACTGCAAGAAGCATTCACTGATATCTATTCTAGTTGTTTTCATTAACATAGTGATGAAATTATGTTTTTAATGCAAAAACATGTAAACAGTCCATAGTGCATTTAAGTAGATCGTGTTTATTACACTGTCAAGTTGTAACTGATGTTTTCCTAATTAAGCAAAATAAAGTAAAACGATTATTGCTCAATCACACCTCTCAATTTATTAAAATGTTCTATACAGCTTCATGCAAACATTTTAATTCATGTTTTAAACTTGTTCTAACAAATAAAGCCACAAGTAACCACTGCTGTAGCATACCAAGTTAGTTTTTCCGTGTTTTTATTGTTATTGGCGGTATGATTTATAATTAGTTTTTGAGGATTTTAATACTACCGTCCTAGTGTACGTATTGACAAAATATGATTTCAAATTATGTGAATCTAATTTATTGTTATTTTAATGAGAATTAATATCTTTATTAAACCAAAAATCAAGTAGATCTGTCAAATTTACCGTCTCATTTGGTAGGCTCGTGATACTAAAATTCTTAGCAGTTTACCATTCTCACGGACCTTTGAAGTTCCTTCACATATTGTGTAGTAATCATTTCCATATTTTTTTAGATCTGGTCAGTTGATCATTTGTTTCTACTATGGTTGAAGTTACTAAGTACCTTACATACTAATGTTTATAAAAGAATATGAGAATTCATATACTTACATTTATTTCTATTGATTCATTATCAGATACATCTATTTCTTTTGAATGATTAATAAAATTGATTTGGTTACTATGTGTGTTGTGAGTTTACTGCTTTCAGATGCCAATTGTAGCATCCAGTAGGTACTTATCATGAGCTAGCATCGAGTTAATATAATAATGAGGATCCCGCTACCCTTGAACGTACGAACCAACACAGCATACAAACTGGAGACAGCAGAGTGTACGTGCTGTGGTAATGAGAGGAGATAATATGATACTGAAGGTGCAGATCACAGAGTGATCGTTGTTGTGATGATGATCGTCGTGGGCTGTGGTTGTAAGTCGGATATTGAGACGAGTGGATCGCTGATACTGAAATTGACTTATATTGAAGTATATATTATCATGTCATGTATCTTATCTCATTTTACTATTATGATTGCAAAAGCTTGTATGTTTGTTCCCCAATCACGGCTATCGGCTGGACGGATCTTTGAAATCTTTTGTCTGTGGAATAGCATATCGGCTTCTTTTGACCCCGGGAGGATATTTTATTCTCACGGGAAATCATCGTGTAGTTAATTCATTTGGGCGAAAAGCTGTTCATGATTTTACTTGTTCTATTTCTATCCATGAATATACTTCTTCATATCCCAATTATAATTATTAAATCTATTTACACTAATATTATTCATAGTAATATGAATATTTGTTGATAAGGATGCGGGTCATGCTCGTATGAGGATACCTTGTAGACATTTTTAAGTTTTGATATTAAATTGCGAACTTGTTTAAAATCATTAACTTATTCATTAGAAATGATAATAATATGATCTTTTGATTTTCATGTACGGAGTGGAACCATGTATTGTACTATTCTAACAGAGGCAGAGAATAGATGCATTTAAGATTTGGTGCTGGAAAAGAATGCTCTGGAAACCTTGGACAACTGGTTGACAAGTTGAAAAAGCAAATTGTTGCTGTGACGGTTTAAATTGTACCTGCGGCATCTTCATTATCAGTGTAACTTCCTTATAAGAATATTTAAATTAATCGGTAATAATGCCTATTACGAACATGCCTTTAAATAATTCCTTTAGTTGTCCTAACTCATATTTTGATTTATTACAAATTGTGCACTATGGTAAATACGTATCTATAACTTGGTTTGTTACTCATATCTGGGTAAAAATTGGTAACTGTGCAGAGGCCTACAGTTGTTTTTGTAAGGACTAAACTAGGTCAAACTTAGCGATAGTTAAATTCATCTAATATTAGGTCTTTAATCCTTTCATGACTCGTAGTTGCTTTTTCCACTATTTGAGTGAAGTGATAAGGGTGTCTAGTTATCAGGTTAAAGTTAAATTCTGTACCTACCTATTCCTAATGTAACATTCTTAGGGATTTTGCTTCTGACACCATCTAATATTCTTGAATGTAGCTCCTGACAATGCATTGATGTAAACTAGTACCAAGCTAATCCATTTTTCTTTTATGACCCATAACTAATGCTTATAGATTATAACCAGACTTTACTTTAATCATTCCATATACTTACTTACACAATACATGATTATATAACAAGTATAGTTTCAAAATAAGTTTTCTAAGTAATAATAGTCGATTGTTAACGAATGTCATGATTATGTTAATTTATACATTGATTCAAATAGTTTTAGATTAGTTTGTTATTGATAATTTATTTTATTTGATTATGTATTACTTAACGATTTACTAAAACAATATTTTCACGATAATATCTATATTCTAAACAAGTCATCGGCTTCCTTAAAAGATTATTGTTGAGCATTGTGTAATATAATGTATTTGTTTCAATTATGTTTTAAGTTTTAACTTAAGGTTTTTATCACTATAAGATTAACCTAAATAGGTACATAGTTGTAAGACTTTACTATTGAGAATAATTGTGTATCAGTATATTAGCTGTATACTTACCTAATTAATTGATTCTAAATAATTTTTATATGTGCGTCGGGAGACAGCACGTTATCAGATGGCCGAATGTCATGATTTTAGAAGGTTTTTCATATTTTTTAATAGCAACACTGGTAATGCCGTCTCTTGCCGCCATTTTGTTAAATTTAATAGGCTAATCTGTGGTAAAATTGGTGGGGGGTAGCTAGACTTGAGCCCGATTAACGAGCAAAGAGAGGTCATTCTTCAAACTAGCCTCGAGGGGATAAGTTCACTAAGACGTCGACTGTATCTATATTGTTATACCTGTACTATGCCTGTACCTGTAAGTTGGATCAATAATTATATGAGTGTTATCTGGAGTCTGCGTTTTCTTCATAATATGGAACTCGAATAGGTGTCCTAACAGACAATTGCACGACGCGATCGATCTATTCGCGCGAACTTAGTTGGTACGAATGCGCGATCAAACATATTTAATTTGAATAGGTGTCCTAATTGAAATTCGCGCCACGCGCGATAATTGGGTATTTGACAGGTTTTTTTTCATTGACTTAAAATGTGCATTTAATTAGTAGCATCACAACATAGGTATTTATTTTTAAATATCTTGCATATTTTCAGCGATATAGAGTATCAATCTTTCTAATTAGACAAGGTGAGCGCTATAAAACGTGACGTCACATAATTCTATAGCGTCATACTCTCGCCATAGAAAATTTCGTTTTAGAAAGAGATAGATAGAGTCACAATTAAGTAGCTCTTATTTCGCTTGTTATAATACAGATTGAATTTCTTTTTTCACATTTGTTATTCACTAGTGTTATATTTCTGAATGTCATATACATTTCAACAACAGTCAAATACCCAATTGCGTCGGCGGGGCACCGCGCCCGAGTAGACTTGACAACGACGCAGCGCACGCTTCAAATTCAACGCAATCAAATTCACCACGAATTGGTCTCTTTTTTAACAAAGCACTTTGCTCCCCACGTTTTTTTTCACTTCCATCTAAGCCCGCACAATAAGTCATCCAAATATTTCCCGACAGCACAAATTATGGCGTCTCTGACGTCCATGGTTGTTGGTATCGACCGTGCCACTGCCCTACAAGTGATTACATGCTCTTTGCTGCCCTAGTCCACGGAGTCCACGGTCGGTCGCGTCGTGAATTCGCGCGATGATAGGACTCGCTTACTCGCGCGATGAAATGACTCGCTTATTCGCGCGATGATCGCGTAATCGCATTCTATTAGGACACCCAGTTTTTGCCATCGCGCGAACACGCGATGGTCGCATCGCCTACTCGCGCGATGATCGCGTAATCGCGTTCTATTAGGACGATGCCTTATAGATTAAGAGCGACAAGTTTTATTAGCGCACGACGGGGACTAAGACAAATGAAGTCTTGGGTAGGCCGTAAATTACGCTCAACTGTCAGACAAACTATTCAAACTGGTGAATGATGGACAATTTTAGTTTAAATGCACAGATTTCTAAGAGTTTGGTAGATATTAAATGTGTTGCAGATGGGTGAAGTAGACGAAGGAAGGAAAAGACTTGAGTTCTCTGAATTGTTAGGGCGGATCGTGAGAAGTTGTGCGTAGGCGTCACCATGGAGATTGCAAGCATCAAGCTGACCAATGAGGGATCGAGATGGGCGTAGAGCGGGAGGAGATAACTTCAGTAGAGATGGAAGATAGAAAACGGGGATGCAACTGGCATTGGGGGGGACGCATTTTGATATTTTAGGACAGTGATAGATTGGGAGTTTCGTGACTCCATTGTAACTAACTGTGTGAGAAATAAAGATTAAAGAGTTAACTATTAATTAAATACTAACTTTGTTAAGTAAATTGTAGATTTGAATATTAAAACAAGTGTAACTATTTTACAAAGTGAATTTAAACAACGTCGAGAGGGGTATGTAATTGTGTACATTGTGGCTTATTCCGTGTGTCAATAAAGGTACAATCTCTAGAATAACAAGCGGTATATCACATACAACGTAGAAATGTATCAATACGAAGAACAACACCATTCTGGGGGTTTCGCTTTAATAACCGAATGGAACCCGATAGAACATCTCATTTTTGTGTTGGCTTTAATATGCGCAATAGTTGTGTTAGGGTGTTGTGGATATAAGATATTCAGTTATTGCAATCGTCGAATATTAAATAGACGGAGGTATTTGCAAGATGGTCTACCGAATGAGATAGAAATGCAAAGAGCCGGGTTAGACCTCAATCGAGGCTGAATTGGATTGCGTCTTTTCTCGATGCATAGTTAATCTCAGAGATAGGGATGGTTAACGTGAAAGTATTAATTAAAGCTCTAGAGACTGAACTTTATGTAGCCTGGTGGAATACGAAACACTAATATCTACCATGAATGTTAATAATCAAGTCTAAATTAGACTAATATGTGAAATAGTTTTCCTTTCCATTTTTCAATCAATGGAACAGGTTTGTTCTATAAATGTGTTCGTATCTCACTTTAGACTTAAGTTGTAAAATAACTATTGAAACTTTAGTGTGTGTTTAATTAAATTTAAGTGTGAATCTAGATGACCTTAGAGAGTTTTTTCTTTGGATTTTCGCTTTCTCTCTATGTAGTATGGTCTTAAGATAGGAGCTGAAAATCTAGCTGTCATTATATAGCAACCTATAGGTGACAGCTTAAATAATCAAACCAGTTTCTTTTTGCTATTTCGAAGATAAACAAAACACATTTAAGTTAAATAAATAATATTTTTTTCCATAATTATATGTTTTACTGCTTAGATATAAGATTCCTAAGAGGAAGCACAGTGTGAGGCATAGTCAAATCCGTGTTAAATACTAAGAAATACTTAGGAGAACCATTGAGCTAGTTTGTTTGACTTCGCTTAACACCTTGCGTTCTCACATGTACACCTTTCAGTTGAATCACGATTTCTATGAGCTAAATTCGTTAGATTTCAGTCTAGGTCTAGGTAGATTTCTATACATATACCTAAATAAATAAACATGGGATAGTAGGGAGTGATTAAAGACTTTAAGGGAGAGACTACATTCAAACCGTTAAGGTTACCTGTGTATAGGTAGTTTATTTAAACGTGTTAGTAAAGGGGTCTAGCTGCTGAATTTGGACGAGAGAGACAACAGGAGCAGAGCAGAAGGAAGTATAATGTATTAGTGTTGAATAGGTATAATGTGTAAGTTCATTTTGCCTCTACACAGGACATAGACGCTGTTAGGTGCACTTATAGACTTGTATTTAGGATAGGAAATAGAGATAGGTATACTAGGTGATCTGTGATGAAATAGGACTTGCACAGGGTGTTTAAATCCTGGGGTGTTTGACCGCTTGAGGCTGCGAGCTAGTCATTCCACCCACTGACTTTAATCGAATGAGGGCCCTTGACTATAAGAGATTATTCTCTTAGACTACTGAACGGGATGCTCTGGCCGGCACTCGCGAGCTCAGCCTTATTGAGCCTAAAGGCTATCTGCGTGTGGGTTTCAGTGAACGGGTAGCAGCATTTCTGGGTCGTCGTCACACTTGCACTTCCATAGCGTTCAGCCATCGCCCGATTTGGCCAAATCGAACTTTCTCAATTAATACAAATATGAATAAATAAAGTATACCATGGTATTATGGGGAAAGGTGTCTAGCGAACACCTTATAAAATAAAGTAAATAAATGTCCACATCCTGGAGATGTCTGACATACGCTTCGCGGCGTAACAAAGATGGCTGACGTTCCCCAAATAATAAACCTCAGAAGGGTTTTTCCTAGAAGGTTTTGTAGGCGCTACTAAACGACCAGAGTGTAATCCACTACGTGAGCAGACATCTATTGGTTATAGCTTAGGAATTAGAGTAGAAGAGAGGCGAAGGTCGCGATCAGATTAAAACAATTTGCATTTTAATATTAACAAGCTTCGCAATGTTATTTAAAACCATAGGCCTGCGGAATGATGGATTTATCTCGATGAGCTTCCGTTCTATTCACACGCAGCTACTAAATAGTACAAACATAAACACGATTCGCAGATCACTTAGATGCCAGTAACATCGACTTTCACCAAGACCACCAAATACATAGAAAAACATTATAACTAGACGATCACATATACAAATCAGGGTTAGAGCCACTACAACGTGTGACGGAGAGCATACAATTTAATTAAATATTTAGTAATCAATACCCAAGGATCTCCACAACGATCGGTCCTGCGCTGCCTGCATCCAGCGGTTTCCCGCGACCTTGACCACATCGTCGGTCCACCTTGTAGGGGGCCTGCCCACGGAACGTCCGTCGTCCGGTTCGCGGTCGCCATTCGAGAAACATTACGCCACAACGGCCATCGGTTCTCCGCGCTATGTGTCCCGCCCACTGCCACTTCAACTGAGCAATCCTTCGAGCGATGTCGGTCGTTTTAGTTCTCCTATACTATAATTACGACACATTAAACATTTACTGACCCTACTTCACAGCATCCCCTCGAGCAAAAGAGGTTTATTTTATACACAGAAATCATCCCTAATCATTCGGGTTGAACCAGGGCTGAAAGAATTAACTCGTGTCAATTAATTCAAAACATTTAATATCAATTCACTCCATCCTTTGGGTATCATTTATTCTACTAAATCGGTCCGTTTCATTTTATTGCTCGCGTGATAAACGAGCGAACAAAGCAATATTTGATCAAAGTTCAAATTACAGCTATATTTGTAAATTTTCTTGCAATAAAAACGTCGGCCGTATCGCAGTGTAAATTTTTAACGTTGTTGATGAGAATTGCGTTTTATGTTCAACGCTTTGGGAGGTATTGTAGACAGCGCAGATAATTTCTATCATTTTTATTGTACCGTTCATAGCTTATCAGATTGAAATTAATTTAACTTTAACTCTCAACAAGGTTTTGTAATCTTTAACGGTAACTAAAATTGGTATGTCGGTTAAATCTGATTTATTACTATTACTAATATTGTTCTGTTTAAACCTCACATTCAGTATTGTAATTTATAAAGTCCCGAGTGCACGTTCGGCGTGTCTGTTGGCCGGGCGTGCTCGGCGGTCGTGTGCAGGGCCGGTTGCCGTAGCATATCTGCTACGGCAATGCTTCGTCTCTCTCTACTTACAAACTGCCCCTGTTTACGTTTTTGGGTGTTCGTGCTCGGCCGTTGGGTTCGGCGATCCGGTACATCGCACGCAACTGGATTTGTATGAAATTTTAGGTATAATTATAAATTGGTTTGTTTTTATTTGATTCATTACTAGTATTTAGGCCCGATTTCACAACTGATATTTAAACGTGATTAAGTCTCTGTCACATTCAAACAGATGACAGAGACAGAACTATGTTTTACACACGTTGAGCGTTAAATATCAGTGGTGAAAGTCACCCTTACTGGGATTTGACAGTTTTGACAGCAAAATTCAGTTACTTTTTACGAATTCGTAAAATGAATATTTTGGTGCAACCGGCTGTTAGTGTACTGTTTTTGATTTAAGTACCTACCGCAAACTTGGGATTTTAAATTATTTTTATATTATATTCACAATGCAATTCCGTATTAGGAAAAATATGATACCTACTTAGTAAAAAATCTAATGGCCGTTTTCACCAAACGTTAAGACGTTCCTAAAGCAATGCTTATCGTTAAGCGATTCCTAAATGGAACTTTTACGTTTCACCACAACTTAAGAATGCCCTAAGCAGCTAAGAAGCTCCTAAAGTTAAGACACAGAAAACAGCCGCCTAACTGTTAAGGATCAACTTTATGTCAAATGAAACGTCAAACTTGACTTGAGATAACTCGTAAATCTTAAAATAAAGTTTAAAATAATAATAAACTTGTACTATTAAAAATGAATGTGCAAGATTTGTTTGAATTTCTGGATTTTTCTGACGAATTTAACGACGATAAAGTTTTTAAAACAATATTTAAAAAAAAAATGTACACAGACCGCGGCGAATTTCGAACAAAAACCATTTTTTCTTCCGTATGTACTGTAGTTTGGCGTCCGCTTTATTTTTACCTCCTCCAAGAAATATTATATGTTTAAGTACTTATAATACAATTACTTTCAAAAACCTATAGACCATAACGAAACAATTTATACAACTGACTCCGATTGACAGTATACTGACAACACAGACCATAGAGAAATTAAACTTAGCTAAAACGTTCCTAGCTAGGAATCTCTTTAGTAGTTTTGGTTGGTGAAACGTCAGTATCATAGGGTACTGCTTAAAATAAGATATTCTTAGCTAAGAAATACCTTACAAGTGTTTGGTGAAAACGGCCATAAATTTAATAGCGGTTTCATTTGAATGGATATTAAATATTTGTAAAAATGTTTCATTCGGCTTTCATTCAAATCCCCCCCCCCCCCTTGGTTCACTATCACATTTTTCTTATAAGTACCTACCGCAAACTTATATATTTTTTATTTTAGCCCTGAAATTAATTCGGTAACTCTAAGGTCAAGCTATAATAAATGGCTCTCAACTATGTAAGCTTTGCATCATTGTTAGTTTGTTATTATTGTGCTATCCTGAATAAAACAATAAAATTAATAAAATAAATACTTGATAATTTTATTTAAATGGTAAAATAAAAGTGTTTTGTGTGTTCACCTATTATAAATAATATCCCAAAAAAAGAAGGATAATTAAAAATATGGGATTTTTTTATATACTTAACGGGGTAGCACTTTGCTTTGCCTTCATCGCACCTGATGTTAAGTGATGATAAGGCTGAAGGTGGAAGCGCACTACTCCCGGAATCCTCAATCATTGAGGAACTGGCTATCCTTTCTCTAACTGCCGGATTACAATAATGCTGAAAACATCATTGATATGGCGTCAGGCTTAGATAAGATGGTGGTAGCTAGCCAGGCGGACTAACAACAAGTCCTACCACCAACCAAACCGAATATAATATGTACCCCCACTGGGAATCGAACCCAGGACTTTTTGGTCTGAAATCGGTGGTGTGAACCACTAGACCACATAGGTGGTTAAAAATAACGCTTATTAAAAAAGAAACAGTCAAGTTCTGCATATTTATTAGTTTAAGAATTCAACAGAAAATCGAAAATAATTCCTCTTTTCGAGGCTACAATAAAATTTAGGTTAAACATAAACAAAGCCGCTTTTATATCCTCTTTTCATTTCCACATGTCATCCTAACAATTCTAGGATTTACTTTCGCGTGGTAAACTAGTTGGTTCATTCCATTCGTCGAAGGGAGAAAGTAAATTCAAATAATGATAGTACGACACACGCCGAAACCCAAGCTTATTTTTACGAATTCAGTAAAAATAATGATTAATGAAGAGAAACACGAAGTGTGAAATTATTATTATTCTTGTTTTATATTAATTTTATTGATAATGACAGCGCGCCACGTACTTACTTTGTGATGACAGTCGAAATAATTTTTCCAAAAAATTTGACACATAAGTACCTAAATGTTTGTAGAAATTTACTGACAGTTTTATTTAATTAGCAATGAAGTGAGCATAGTTGTACGAAAAATGATGTGCTCGAAAGTTTGCAAAGTGGTTTTGCAAAGGGGTTTAGTTTTTCCATAAATTTAACTTTATGCAAATGAAGACAGACGACTTCTACCTACTACGATAGAAAAATATATAGCTTCTAATTACGCCGCAAATACCTCAGGTTTCCATAGAATGCCGCTGCGGCATACCGATGTGTACTGCCGCGCCGCCCTTGCTGGAATACGGCGGCATTCCGAAATCCCAAATCGCGATACCTAACCCTTCGATAATAGACCCTTAATTCCTTAGGTATTAATAGTAAAGGTTGAATAACGGCTCGTTTATACGACGACGTTTGACGTATCGTCTTTTTCACGAATCGTAATTTATTTTTGACGGCGGTAATGCTTTATAATTGCGCGACTACCTACACACGATCTCGAATAGGGGATCGGACTGTTTTTTTTTATTTGTTTAAAATGTTTTTATTAATATCAGAAACACGAAACAGGTAAGTATTTATTTTCAAATCTTTTCCATATTTTCGGAGATATAGCTCATCAACTTCCTTATTAGACAAGGACAGCGCTAGCCACAGATGACGTCAGATGTGCATAGCGCCATACAGGTATTCATTTTCAAATCTTTTCCATATTTTCGGAGATATAGCTCATCAAACTTCCTTATTAGACAAGGACAGCGCTAGCCACAGATGACGTCAGTTGTGCATAGCGCCATACTCCCGCCATATAAAATTTCGTTTTAGAGAGGTAGCTAGAGAAACAGTTTTTCACAACTGTTATATTTTTGAATGTTACTATTAAATATTTACTATCAATAACAGGCCGATCCCCTATTGTGAAGAATTACTTTTATTAGTCTTTCCTATACTTTTAACTGTAGCGTTTGTGACGAATCATCAATGACAGATCCTGTGTGTACGAGCCGTAACTTGAACTAAAAAAGAGTACGTTTGAGTTTTAATTATCAGTGTCTTACGTTTATGTTCTAAGGTACTATGCGATTATTATAAGAATAGGACTGTCAAACGGCATTCTTCATCTTTGTTCCTTTTCTTGCACATCCTTCACACTGAAGTGGAAGCGAAACGCAAACAAATATGGCCGTTTTGACAGTCCTATTCTTATAATAATCGCATAGTAGGTATTTGACGGCGTGCTCACTTATGGCTCATTCAGACAGGCTACATTATTTCACGATTCGCGATGCGTGTAAACACGGACATCTAAAAAGCATTATTGGGTGCCTACCATCAACTCTTATTGCGGTTTTGTTTAGGACCTAAACTGATCTGCTTCGCTTATTCGTACCACGAAAGCTTAATATCAATGACAGCGATTCAGTGATCATTCTTCAATGACATTTCAAGCCGCTAAGCTGTCAGATCTCTTATTTGACTTATAACTCGGCCAAGCTGACATGACACCTGCAGGTTATACCCGTCCCTCTCACTCTCCGGGCATGACAGAATCGAGTGAAAGAGACGGGTAGAAGAAATAAGGACACTAATCGTTCGGTCATTCACATTTAGCAATTCATTTGCGATCCAGTTTTCAGAAGGTCGTAGTACGAAAGAAACCAATTCATTTTAGGAACCTATTCTATTCAGACAAAACAAAACTATAACTACAAGACAAAACTATACAGAGTGAGCCTCTTCGAATCCCTTGGTGCAGTAACTGTAGTTTAAGTAGACAACATGTTGTAATTATGCAGACTTAGGTGTGGACACTATCCGACAAACAGGTTCGCTTTCATGATGAAAAAGGTTGATTCACCGAATTGTGACGATTGCGGAACAATCGACGATGTTCAGCATTTGTTGTCGGAGTGTGTTAAAAACGTGAGAGAGCGTCGTGATCTGTTGTATTGTATTAAAAAAAAAAAATTTTTTGTATGTAGTTAGCATGTTTAGGATACGATAGGACTGGCATATCTTGTAAGATAAAAGTCCTTTAAAAATAAGATTAAAAAAAAAAATATTTTAGGAACCTATTCTGCATCGCGCTATTTTTGAATCGCTGTCTTAAAGTTGATGGTAGGCACCCTGTAGTAAAAAACTAGCAAATCGTGAAAAAAGAAGATTCCTTAAACGTCGTCATGTAATTAGCACGACATTTTTCTTGTGTCTTGTGACTTTGTTCGAGCAGTGTATTCATATTGTGAGGAACGAGTTTTTTCAGTGCCTCTTCTCATTTTGCACCTTCTTTTTGTACTTCAAAGATTAAAATATACTCATCACTTGCATAAAAATAAAGCCCTTCACAGTAATTAGCCCCTGGCCCTAACATTAATAGTTATTTACTGCTTATTCACCATCATAATCTGAGGGCCTAGATAGGTAAGTGGCTTTTCATCCCATCGATTCGAAAAGCGATGATTGTTTATCTAATAACAGGGTGCAAAACGATTCATTTTTTACCTGTTATGACAAGAGGGTATAAATGAGATTTGAATTTTGAACAGCTTAATAACAGGGTCCAAAACGATGAGATTTGAATTTAGAACATAATTAAAGAAGCATTGGTTGAAGTGTAGCAAAGGGTGTGCAGTACTTAAAAAAAAATCAACTGATTTTGTATGACCGAGAAATTTTCAAAAACGGAATTTTATAAAATTGAGATTATCTCGTAAACGGTGAGTCGTAGCTAAAATCTAACAAACTTTTCAACCCCTACGGCAATCCCGGAGATACTTATAAGGAATCTGATGGACATATATTTTTTTAATTAACTTTTTTTTTTTATTTCAACACTCAAATTTTTTTTCTTGCCCGACTAGCGCTATGATGTATTCGAACGACAAAGAAAGGTAGGTAGTTTGAGTTGTCTTTACTGCTTTTCTTATAGAGGGGGATGAAAAGCAGAGTGTATTACTCGGCCGCAAAATTATTTTCACCTCGGGCGGCGTATATTGAATCCCTCGCTGCGTTCAGGATTCTACTTTAGAATCCCTCGCTGCGCTCGAGATTCTACTCTAGAATCCTTCACTGCGCTCTGGATTCAAAATAGCGCCCTCGCCGTAAATATATTATTTTGTTCTCCCTTGTAATACAATCTACTATTCTATTATCGATATCGCCAGTAGAATAGAAATAAAAATGTATGAGATTGACATTTAGCGATCACGTGATATTTCAGTCGCTAATGACAATCCTATACATTTGTCTTTTTGTTCTACTTGGCGATATCGATAATAAAAAATACTTGTCTAGGCCCTCAGCCGTTAGTGACATCACTGCTGGGGCACAGGCTTTCCTTGTGGATGGAATAAGGAGAATGGGCCATGACCTAAGGCCCACGTTGCGGGCCCAATGCGGAATATTAACGACTGCAAACGCAGCCAGCACCGGCTTAACGAGCCTTCCGGAGCATGGAGGAGCTTGAAAATGTTGGTCACTCATCCTGTGACCGAAAACTGCGAAAGAACGATCGCCGACCAAGCGCGCTAGAATAGTCATGGGCTATTCATTATATCTGAAATCCTTTGTATCGGTAAGTTTATACATAGTCGTTTATCACTATTTACAAGCGGTAACGCAGTAGTTTAGCAGTTTAAACAACAAAGATGGCATCGCGCCAGTTATTGCTGTGCCGCCCCGAGATATTGGCACAGTGCATATAATACACAGTAACTTACCTCGTCCGTGACTTGCCTGTGTTGTGGCAACCAACAACAAAACCTATTAATATTCATATTCATTTAATGCTATTCCACAATTTGTAAAAAATCTTATTAAAAGTATAGTTCGTTGTGGACCTTGTAAGGGCACAGTACAATAGAAGAGAGGACGAAACCTCCTATATATTTTCGTAGGTATGTCTATTCACAATTCAAATTTTATTTGGTTCAGTGTAGGCAAGAGACAAAAAATATATATCCGAGTTGTGGTATTGATACCGAGGCGCGAGTTTGAATTTCCGCCCAAAAGCTACTTACTACAGGGCAGTGCTCGTATTTTTTTTTATCACAGTTTTTCCTTGTACCTACAAAATCTTTTTGCTCTCGTGCTAATGCTTAATACGAATACGAAGTTACATAAAGAGACGTTGTCTTTCCATGTATAAAAATAAATATATAAATTTCTGTCGACCAAAAAATGAACGAATAAATGAACAGCCAATAAATTAAATCAATTTAATAATATCGTGTACATGAGGGCAGCAGTGGAAGAGAGATCATAAGGCGAATCCAAATGTCCAAAGCAGCGAAGACTAAACTCACCAGTATATGGAAAGACCGCAATATATCTCACAAAACTCAGGGAATGAGGCGGGTGCAAGCATTGATCTTCAAAATCTTCTACCTACTATGGTGCTGATTCCTGTACGACAAGACAAAAAGAAAGAGCTAAAATCGACGCTATATTGAGTTGTGGTATTGGAGGTGTCTGCTGCAAATTCCGTGGACTGCACTCCGAACCAATGAGTTCATTCTCGAGGAACTCGAAATAACCACAAGGGTACCTACCACTATCTGCTTCCAGCGGATACACAATTTTTCGGACAATATTTCTCATACTCAGTATTTCGGACGCATTGCTCGTAGAAACACTGATAATCTGGTAAATCTGCTGGTAGTTGAACAGGTTGGCTGAAAAAGATCCCGTGTTCGCTTACCTAACTGCTCCGGTCAGACCAAGTCAAAACGCTCACTGACCCGCCAATACCAAAAGCCAAGACCGCCGAGCATAGAACTGCGTGGAAGATCTTAGTACATCGAGCCTATTTTTTATAATGAAGGGAATGCGTTTACGCATACCCCATCCGCGTTAGTGTGCGGACGATGATTATGTGGGACTCGCCTAGCTGCTTTTTGAGGGGGGGAATACCTACTTAATCCCTCACTACTTGTTCTCACCGCAGTCGGAAGGAGTCGCTATGTATAGGACCCGGCGAGATAAGCTCCCCCTGAAGTACATCAAGCCTAGACATTTTAATTTAGACACGACCTTATGCAATGAAGATACAGACTAAGAAGAAAGAAGCAAAATATCGTCGAAGTAGTTATCGGCAAAGTATGTTTAATTTACTTATATATAAGATAAGCTACTTATATTATTTATTTATTGTGATATCATTCAGCCCTTATATCGCTTACACGAAATATAAATTCGGAACACGTACTAACAGCCAACATATTATTTCAGGGAGCGCTATTATGCTCGCGGCGTCACAACTTATTGTTTCAACGTTTCAACTCTTGAGAACACTCGTTATTAAACTATACTAACATTTTATTACTGTTACTACTTTCTTACAAAGCGTCGTGATTGATTTGAAATATAATAAAATACGAAATTAATTATTATTTAATAAAAGTAAGGGTGTGATTTTGTTAGGTTATTCCACCGTCACTTCACCTTCGAACACGAATCAGGGTAGCTGTAGCATGAAAAGCTATCGTTATGGTAATCGAATAGAAACTTTACCGTCCCTCAAAAGCTGTCACAGTGCTGCTGTCAAACATGTACTGAATTTCAGTTCCAACGAGCGAAAGAGGCGCTGCTCTGGTTTTCATATAAAATAATACTAATAATTTAAATCTCAAAATAATACGATTACGATAACGGTTACCATAACGACAGTTTTTCGTGCTAGGACTACTGTACCGAAAAAGAACATCGGAGTCTTATTCGAATTAGGGATGTGAATTTTTTTTTTCTTGCGATAAATCGAAAGATCATATATAAGTTTTGTAACAAAGTATTTTTATTTTTTATTTTTTTTGCAATAATTCCAAAGTTATTTCAAAATAAAAATTAGTTTTTGAATCCAGAACCGAAGACACTCTAAAACAGCTCCCGAACAAACACGAGCGCCTGTGACGTCATAATGTTAACTTTCACTCATTGCAGTTTAAACTGACTTATGTCAATGATGTTTGACATAAGTACAGTGTTGGTTGTTCTATATACTCAAATACATACCTATTGAAATGTCGAACCTAAAAAGTTATCGTTCTTGTTTCGTACCCATGTGTACAAATACTACAAAAAGAACTAGACAAAAAATGATTTTAAATGTTCCCCAAGACCATGAACGTCGGAACAAATGGTTCCAAGCAGTGAACCGTCATAACCCTGTAACGATGTCGTTTCATACCAGTCATTATTGATGGTTAAAAACTCAATAATGGCTGGAAACTCCATCTAGTTCTACATACTGGCCATTAATTTTATCGAATCCTATCCTGTTCTTTCAATTCAAATTCAAAATCTTCGTTTCACGTGTCCTGTTCATCATTTTTGATTCAGTTCTACTAAAATCACCAAGCCGTACAGAGCTCTCGGAGCATTACCAGTTTTTATATCGGTTTGAGTTTAATTATAGTTTTAAATAAGTGGAACCCTTGACCCTTGGAAAGGGGTAAGTTTTCATCATCATATCCATTACTACCTACTTACCTACCTACTTTTTGTTATTCATGTATTTTTTATCATTTTGTTACAGTTCCTATGCTTCCTAATCTTCCTATTCTTCCTATACGTTTCTTTATTACTACCTTTATAAATAAAAGTCAAGTCCCTATAAACATCATCTTTTTATTCATCTATTATCTACAATTTAAATACTGCACGGTGTTACATTGGCTCTCCGGCTACGAATCGAACACCCGTCCCGTCGCATTGACTCTCCGGCGAAGGTATCGGCACATTGGCTTTCTGACGAAGGTACCGTCACACTGGCTCTTCGGCAAAAGAAGAATCGAAGAAGGTGGATCTTTGCTCGGACTTCGGAGTGATTTCCTTTACCTGAAAAAAGAAAATTAATTACTTTTGTGTCTAGACTTTCGTGTTGTGTTTGTGTACTAATTTTCCCCACTTTCCTTTTTCTATGTTTTAATTTTAATATATTGTATTATATCAACCATCCCCATTTCGACACACTATACCGTACAATTTCACAACTTAATACACTTCAATCACCCTAACACACATTTTACAGACAATAAAACGATCGACGCTACTACTGCTGGTTACAAATGTAATCGGTTCCCGATGCTTTAGTAGCGAAGGCATTACATTCATAAACTTAGTATAGTACCCATTTCTACTTATTATCACAAAAATACTTTCAGTACCCTATACTATTAATACTACAGCCCTACAGACATCACCTACTCTACGGCTTGTCTAACCGACAGCTTCATAAACACTCGAGGTTTTGGGATTTAAACCATTGGTTATTCCAAATCTCGTTTGTTAACACACCCTTGGCTTCGGAGAATATCCTTACTCAAGATACTACGCTCTTAGCTCGTATTTCTTAGGCTTTCGAAGCCGACTACAAGATTACGCTAACTAAGTATACTTACAAACATTACATACATTAAACTTTCAATTTTTTACAAAAATTACACTACTATACAATTATTCTACGTACTTACCATATAGTTTATTTTCTCCAATGTTATTTGCATATAATTATTTGAAATGTAATACCTACTGTAATAATTTTGTCTTCAATGTAAATGTCACTATTTTTTCCATGTTGACATTGTCAGACGTTGTCACATTATTTTATTTTATTCGAACAATTTTCTTTCAAACTAAGAAAAGGTTGTATACCGTACTTTTTCTGCTAAAATTACTATAGATATTTCACATCTTTACCCCTACCACTTGCTTTTTTACCCACCTTAGGACTATTTTTAAATACTTTTTTCAATTTAGATCTTTTATTTTGGATAATTTAATCATTCTAATTCACATAATTTCATTATTTTATCTATACTGTGGAAATATATCTGTATAAAATGTATTATATGTACCTATATAAAATGTAATAAATGTATATTAAACGAGTCATTGCATGATAATATAAAACACGCTGGCTCTAATTAATTTATTATCACCTACTTAATTTTAAATACTTACGTAACACATTTGTTACTTTTACCATAATTTACTTAATCATTTTATTTCCGGAGTAGTGCGGTCGAAGACACTTTAAAATAAGCCTAATTCACTAACCAATATTTTACATGCTCATACTTACCTTTTTTCATGAAACGTGCGGTTAATAACACGAAAAAATAAGCCTCGATTAAACTTATTTAACCAAACCACCTACTTTGGGTGTTATATAACACAATTTTGTGTTGCGTCTATTTAACGCATCTGTATCGTATGATACGTGGCTACATTTAGCTTCTTAACACTTGTATTATAGTTATCACTGTGCGGTTCTAGCAACACATTAAAATAAGCCTTATGCTACATCTATTAGCGGGTAGTGACTACAATAAGCCTACACTTTTGTTAAGGTAGTTTCTTGAGAAGTATTCCATTATATAATACTCCTCTCGTATGTTTCTGTCTCGATTAAGTTATTAAATTTTTAATCAAGACTTTGTTTGCGGATGTATGTTAGTTGTTTGAATGATGATTGCATGAGCTGATGAAACTATCTTAAACACTCATTTCCATATTGTAATATATATCCATTTGAACCATATTTAGTTTAGTAATATTTTCTCCACAGTATAGATAAATTCAGTAACTTCAACTCACATTTATTTAATTTTATTTTTATTATTGTTTACTTGTTTGTAACTACCTACTTACTTTTTAATTAATTTAAATGCGAAACGACCTATTTAACATTACCTTATTGTTAGTAAAAAAAAATCCTGAGAGATTTTTTTTTTGCGCCGGCCGCCCCGGTATTGTAACGATGTCGTTTCATACCAGTCATTATTGATGGTTAAAAACTCAATAATGGCTGGAAACTCCATCTAGTTCTACATACTGGCCATTAATTTTATCGAATCCTATCCTGTTCTTTCAATTCAAATTCAAAATCTTCGTTTCACGTGTCCTGTTCATCATTTTTGATTCAGTTCTACTAAAATCACCAAGCCGTACAGAGCTCTCGGAGCATTACCAGTTTTTATATCGGTTTGAGTTTAATTATAGTTTTAAATAAGTGGAACCCTTGACCCTTGGAAAGGGGTAAGTTTTCATCATCATATCCATTACTACCTACTTACCTACCTACTTTTTGTTATTCATGTATTTTTTATCATTTTGTTACAGTTCCTATGCTTCCTAATCTTCCTATTCTTCCTATACGTTTCTTTATTACTACCTTTATAAATAAAAGTCAAGTCCCTATAAACATCATCTTTTTATTCATCTATTATCTACAATTTAAATACTGGGCGGTGACTTCCGACGTTCCGGCTAGTGTACCGCTGGCCGACGAGGACGTCCCGTCGCAACCCCAAAACAAAATCGTTTTTTTTGTTGTGAAGATCATTTCGATGTAAGTATTTCATAACACCATTTTTATTAGGTAAGTAATTATTTTTTATCCTAGTGTATAATCAAATAAGTAGAGTTCAGTCATTATTTTTTTATCTGGACTCCAAAATAAATACTCTGCTTTTCACTTCGATTGCAAGGAAATAAAACAAGGATTAAGCATATACAAGAAACTTTAATTAATTTTAATTTCAACAATTCGTCAAAATAGCTTAACAAAACACACTCCGCAAACGTGTTTACGTTTTTTTTGGTTCTTCCAAATCATAAAACTTTCGTAGTTATGTGCTGAGATAGATTTTCTTCAACTTAGACGGCAATATCTGTTCAAATACATTTTTCGCACTTCTTTCCATTAAAGTCTCAGGCGAAATCATTATTTGTTCGTCACTATTACTACTCGAAGACATTGTTTAATAACTTTCATATAACTTATTGAATTTTCTACCGCAACACAACAAATTTAGCTACTAGTTTCTTTCTAGTTTTGTTTGACTAACTAATTAGCTTCCCGCCACCTTTTTTTTTTATTTTCCACTATGTGACGTTCGACTAATGGTCTGAGCCGTAATGCCAAGTTATTTAAAATTTTTGCGTTTTATATTTTTAAGTAAATGTACGCCCTGCATTAATCCTTATTATGTACCTATTTAGATAGTAATTCATATGTCGTAATTAAATTAAGATATAAGTAACCTAAATTTCATAAAAATAATATCACGATGTCCGCGATTATCTCGCGTTTGGCCGAACCGATTTTGATGCGGTTTTCAGGAAAGTATTTATTACATTTAGGAGAAGGTTTAAGTATATAAACCGACTTCAAAAAAGGAGGTTCTCAGTTTGATCCGTATACAGGGTTAATTTTTTAACACCATCCAAATTTTTTAAGATCGTCTCAGAATCTGTAAGTGAACAACTTTCTCCTAGAAACATGGGTCGAAATATGACATAATTTTTTTGACTTTTCATACAAATCAGCCCCCCTAGCATGACCAACCAAAACGCGATATGATATGATAAGTTATCCGGTTTAACTGTCAAAAGACTATGGTTTTGACGTTTGAATATCAATAAATCGCTTTATCATCATGCGATACATTTCGAGTTTTGGGTGGTCAATGCTAGGCTTACAGACTGATTACACGATCGATTTAGTATGGGAAGTCCAAAAATTTTTGTCGTATTTCGACCCATGTTTCTAGAAGAAAGTTGTTCACTTACCGATTCTGAGACGAGCTTAAAATTTTGGATCGGCCAACAAACAAAAATTTGGCCGCCATCTTGGATTTTTTATATTGTTAACAGTGCGTTGTTGTTTTCTTGTCAAAATAGTACTAGAAATCGAGTTTCATCAAAATCGGCCCAGAAACAAAAAATTTGGCCGCCATCTTGGATTATTTAATATTTTTAACATTGCGTTGTTGTTTTCTAGTCAAAATAGTAAGTACTAGAAATCGAGTTTCATCAAAATCGGCCCACAAAAAAAAGTTGGCCGCCATCTTGGATTTTTAATTATTTTAACATTGCGTTACTAATTTCCTGTCAAAATAGTACCAAAAACCGAGTTTTATCAAAATCAGCCCACAAACAAAAAAGTTGGCCGCCATCTTGGATTTTTTAATATTTTTAACAGTGCGTTGTTGTTTTCTTGTCAAAATAGTACTAGAAATCGAGTTTCATCAAAATCGGCCCAGAAACAAAAAAGTTGGCCGCCATCTTGGATTTTTTAATATTTTTAACATTGCGTTGTTGTTTTCTTGTCAAAATAGTACTAGAAATCGAGTTTCATCAAAATCGGCCCACAAACAAAAAAGTTGGCCGCCATCTTGGATTTTTATTTATTTTAACATTGCGTTACTCTTTTCCTGTCAAAATAGTACCAAAAACCGAGTTTCATCAAAATCAGCCCACAAACAAAAAAGTTGGCCGCCATCTTGGGTTTTTTAATATTTTTAACAGTGCGTTGTTGTTTTCTTGTCAAAATAGTACTAGAAATCGAGTTTCATCAAAATCGGCCCAGAAACAAAAAAGTTGGCCGCCATCTTGGATTTTTCAATATTTTTTAACAGTGCGTTGTTGTTTTCTTGTCAAAATAGTACTAGAAATCGAGTTTCATCGAAATCAGCCCACAAACAAAAAAGTTGGCCGCCATCTTGGTTTTTTTTAACATTGCGTTACAGTTTTCTTGTCAAAATAGTACTAAAAATCAAGTTTCATCAAAATTGGCCCACAAAAAAAAAATTGGCCGCCATCTTGGATTTTTATTTTAACATTGACGACATTTGACGACCTCCGTGGCCGAGTGGTGTACGCACCGGTTTTCAAGGTGCCGCTATCTCTGGAGGTCCCGGGTTCGATCCTCGGTCGGGTAAATATTGAAAACGAACTTTTCAATATTTCCTTTTCCATAACACTATTAAGGCCTTAAGAGGAGTGAGTGACCTTGACGATTCGGAGCTCGAATATTCTTTTGCCGACGTCGCCGCCATCTAGCGGAAATGTTCGGTACTGCTAAGATCAGTTCAATGACTAGTTAAGTGCAGAGGGAATAAGTATTATGTTCTGGAATACTGCCTATTTTATATGCGCATCACCGAGTCATGCGTGTCTTCCTTCGGTATATTGTGGACGCCAAGACAATTCGTCGGCCGAAATTCATATTACTTACATACAAGCTTTTATTTAACTTACCCATTTAGTATGTATGTATGTATGTAAAGCATGACCAGAAAATGAAAAAGGAAATGTAGCGAAAAATGTTTTTCTATTTTGCCATTTTGTAACAGTGAGGAGGTGAAAGGTTTTTATTTTTTCTAGTCAGGCTTTAAGTAGGTATATTCAAATTTAATAAATCGTAAGTGGCGGATTTCGTTTTTTTTTTAAATCCCTTTAGACTGTTCTTTAGGTTTAGAAGTGTTCCACGTTATGTAGGAACCGGCCAAGACTTTACGAACTCCAATTTAAGAACTATAAAACAGTGGTACCAGTGCGTACTAGCGAGCTAATATGTTAGTTAAAAATGCGTACCTACTGACGTATTGACGAGCTTGTTTAAACCGGCCAAGTGCGAGTCGGACTCGCGCACGAAGGGTTCCGTACCATCAAAAAAATTACGTTTGTTGTATGGGAGTTCCCCTTTATTTATTTTATTTTAATTATTATATAACTTTTGAAGTGAATAAGTGTATAAGTAACTAAATATTCTATGAATATATCAAGCTTCTACCTGCTGCAGTTATTAATGTCGAGCAGAAAACGGCAAATAAATCCTGTTTGTTGTATGGGAGCCCCCATTAATTATTTATTTTATTTTGATTTACTTATTTATTTTCAAAGTGAAAATACAATCACATATTCTGTGAATAATTCAAGCGTCTACCTATTGCCGTTATTAATATCGAGCAAAAAACGGCAAAAAATCACGTTTGTTGTAAATTAAAATAATTAATTTATAAAATAAAATATTAATTATTTATTAATAAATATTTATTTTATTCTGTTTTTAGTATTTGTTGTTGTAGCGGCAACAGAAATAAATCATCTGTGAAAATTTCTATCTATAGCTATAGCTATCTGGCTTTCATAGTTCATGAGATACAGCCTGGTGACAGACGGACAGCGAAGTCTCAGTAATAGGGTCCCGTTTTTACCCTTTGGGTACGGAACCCTAAAAACTACGCAGCCCACGAGAACGGCAGAAGTTGTACCTATGTGTACCTTCGATGTACCCCAAGAATTTATCTTTGTTTTAATAAATCAATGAAACCTACGGGCTAATAAATCACTAAGCTTTTCTACCACAGAGTGTGCGTTACTCCAGCACGAAAGAAGCTTCTAAAGGGAAACGAGTTAACTGAACAGTTCGTGCTTAAATTTAGTGCATCTACACTTATACTATACTTATTACTTTTATATTAGGGGAAAGGTGTCCAAAATTATCCCCCTAAGGGAAATCGGTTACTGTATCCAAAATATTACAGTAAAAGCAAACATTGAAAAAGTTTTGGGTAAGTCATTTAAGTATTGTTTGTTATACTGGCATGTCATTATTGCAGTTTGGTTTTATATCTTTAGATTTATTAGAGATTTTCCAAACCTCTACTAAAGGATCATTTTGTACACCTGGGTGTCTAAAACGATCCCATACTATCTTGTTTGGTTAACCCATACATTTTTGGTTCAATATATTTTATGTGCTCAACGAGTTCTCTCTCATGCTTAGTTGTAAACACCGTTTGTTTACTGTCCAAACTGCACAAACTGCTTTTTGTTTTTAGCACCATTACAGGTACAGAAAACTGTCTTGTCGTACAGAAACCTCACTCCCAGTTTTGTCGGTAGGTTTTTCTTTGAATGTACGTGGCATGATCTGTAAAAAGTACAAATAGCTAGGAATACAATAAAAAACATGACTAATTTTAAATTGTTTTTCAAGTTTGGTGAAATTATTCCTGGGATCGTTTTATTACTACTAAAGGGGATCGTTTTACCCCGAATGTTGAATTTACAAGAATTGTCGAAGTATGACCTCAAAACATTATCTTGGTGAGATCAAAACGAGTTTCAAAAGTTACTGAATATCAATTAAAACTACCAGGAAAACTTTTATTCACATATCCACAAAAGAATTTCAACAATTTAACTTTGATTGCAGGCTTATCTTATATATGTATATAGATAGGTATATGTATACTTCCAAAGTGGTAATGTGTGTCCCCCCCCCTCTAACTTTTAAAATAAAATAAATAAATAAATAAATAAATCAGCCTGGGTCGTCCCACTGCAGGGCAAAGGCCTCTCCACCTTCCTTCCATTTCACGCGGTTTAGAGCTGTTGTGTGCCAGTCACTCATATACGAGTCAAGATCGTCTCGCCACCGCCGTCTCGGTCTGCCGCGTGGACGTGTAACTGTGGGGGTCCATTTGGTTTTTTTTTTTTTTTTTTGGTCCATTTTTAAAATAAGAGAGTGAAAAATCTAGAAAAAATATATGTTGTAGATCTTAATAAAAACTTTCAACAGAAAATTGATTTGAACGAGATATAGTATGTACTTTTTGAGATATAACACATTTTCAAAAACCGCAAATGTAACTTGGTCATTCATACAAACTCTATGAAAAACAAAGTTATGTTTTGCTGACGAAAAATTATAGTAGAATTTTGGCTAGGTTTAAGCAATAGGTACGTTAAGTGGGTACGGAACCCTACATAGGCGAGTCCAACTCGTACTTGGCCGATTTTAAGGTCTTGCGGTCGGACACTATGTATAATTATAACTGAACCAATTTTGATGAAGTTTGGCAATAGATACACTTTAATTTTTTTATCACCTCGGATAATTTTAGGGTGTAATCTACTTGTAGACTAATGGAACAGCTGATTTTTTTATCGCGATTTCAGTGTTGGTCCCGTAATTAAATTGTTTTCATGAGTAGAATAATCCCTAAAATTATCCGGGATGATAAAAAAAAATAAGGTACCTTGTATAGCCTAATTCGCCACATGCAAAGTAACTAAATACTGTTACTACACTATACTGTACTTGCATTTTCTTTTGAGCACATCCCAAGAAAAAGAAATCACTAACTCTGACATGAGCGCGACTGCATCCTGTCGGCGCTCAGTCCAAAGGACAAAAAATATGTCGTAGTGTCATCTAATCTTAACAGTCTAGTCATATTTTTTCTATGATTACATAAAAACAATAATTTAGCATAAAAGCAGTATTTACAGTTATTAAGCTAAAGATATCAACTGAACTAAGTATTTCTTAATATGTACATGTAAAAATGAGTGTAAACTCTTCAAAATCTATAAAATGATTTACTGAAGTCGCTCCGAAACCGGCGCGCAGTCCACTCTCGATGAAATACCGAAACTGACTGCCGGCAAGGCTCTCGGGTGATTACAGGGCGACGGGGCAGGCACTCTCGCGCGAATACACTTCAATTTTCGTGTTAAAATTACTTTTCACCAGTTAAATACGGAATAATAATAAAACTCTCAATTAAAATTATTCGCATCGTTAAGACCTTTCGATTGGTATAAAAACTAAATAAAAAGCTTGAGCCGATTTAGAGAAATTTTGCAATTTATGAGTGAAATAGGGATTCATTGGGGATTTTTTTTATAAAAAGTGGTTTAAGAAAATACAATTTCTTTCAATTAAAAATGTTTATTAGGTAGTCGTTCTTCATTGACAATTTTTTTTATTTGAATTTAATAGACAGATATTTAGATATTTTGCTTCAAACATGCCAATTTTTAGGCATTTGACCCCTCTTAAAGCCTTAAGTACTCGAGCTACTATAATTTGGTATTTTAACAATGTATGTGATGGTGACTAATATTTAATAAAAGAAGCTAAAGCCTAAATATAAACCTATTAAAAAAAGTGCTATTTTAAAAAGGACCATGGTTTACCACGTAAACTCTGTGGTACCTACTGTTGGAAAATAGTTTAAACATTGTGACGTCACAGCTAAATCGTGGAGCGTTTATAGTCGGGTGATCTTTTTTCAAATTTCATAAATTTTTAATTGCTTATAATTAATTGAAAAAAAGTTTTTTTTAAGTTTTTCTATTAAATATCAATATTATTGTTAATAAAGGTCTAAAAAAAAATTGAAAAAAAAATTTTTTTTTTCACATCACCAATTGTTGATCGAGTTTTAAACAGTCGACTTCCTGTTAAAAATAGTTAAGTTAAAGGTGGTTAAAGTTAAATAAAATATGATATTTTTAACACTGTTTACTGTTTAGTATTTAATTTAAACAGTCGATTAAAAACTAGCCTCTTTTAGCATTCCGCTTTTTAACAAACGACCAATATTCTGAAGTACTTAATGTTTTAATAATAATGATCTACATATGAATATTGACAAAACTTATTACATGACAATTTCTAATTCCTACACTTAATTAAAACATAATTTTGACATTAGCTATAAGAGCCAAAAAATTGAAGCAGCAACTGTTACGAAATTCCTTGGGATTTATATAGATAATAAGTTAAATTGGAAAACCCACGCTGAACACGTATGTAGGGCAGGCGTACCGGTTTTGGCCACTGTACCGGTTTTGGTCACTTTTCACTTTAAAGTTATATAGATAGGAATTAAAAAACTATTGCTTATATTTTTTAATGGCGAATAAAAAATTGGACTTTTAGTTAATAATTACAGCACTTAGCTTTTTTTATGTACGATATTTTAGAAATAAACACCATGTTATGTTTCAAAGTTAACATTTTGTAAAATTCTTAAGCAAAATGTTAAGGATAAAGGTTTTGAAAAATCATTTTTTTTCTACAATAAAACTATTTTATGGTTATTTAATATTTTATATCACATTAGAATATGTTTCTTCCAGATGGATAAAGTGTTGTTTTCTCACTGTTGTCACAAAAAGTTGGAAAACAATAAGTGGCCAAAAGTGGGGCTGAAAATTTTAGCATTGTGCCACCTTTGGCCACTTTACCATTAGTATGAAGTTCTCAACTTTTCATAAAGTTATTTTATTTTAATAGACTCACAACTCACCTTTAAATTACTTATGTTTAGGTTGTCCGCTGTCGCGGTAGCGGAACGGAGCGAGTCAGCAATGCAGAGCGGACTGTTTCGGAATCAATATTATTGGTTAGGGCCACTTTTCACTTAAAAAGTTATAAATATAAATCTCCGTGCTTTATAGTGAAACGGTGGAGGAAGTGAAGCGAGCAACTTGAGTGGAGAAGCGGAGTTAGGAAGCCGTGCTTGCTTGCCCCGCTTGGCTCTCTCTCTCTCCGCTTCTCTGCTCGGTTTCCTCACTCCGCTCCTTTTTCATTCTTCTGTTTCTAGTGTTTCATAAAACCCTTGTTTTGCAACCTCGCTCCGGTCAATCGGAGTGGAGTTGCGATTCCATTTTTTGAAAGTAGAACCTAACTCCACTTTGAAGTCAAATGTATGAATTCGTAGCGGACTCCTTGGAACTTCAAGTGTCTCTTAAAGTTAAGCAACACTCACTTGAACTTGACGTCGATCGAATCGACGTGTTTCTGATATCAAAGATAGAAAAAACCTCGTGGTTGAGCGCCCCTTAAAGCTGAGTATCTCTTGAAATTAAGTAACTCTCAACTGAACGTGACATCGACGTGTTTCTGATATCAAAGATAGAAGACCCTATCATGTTTAAGTGTCACTTAAATTTAAGTGCCCCTTAAAGTTAAGTGATGTGACACTCATATTAACGTGAAATCGGCGTGTTTTGATGTCAAAGATAGAAACCACCATAGTAGTTAAGTGGCCCTTAAAGTTAAGTGACACTCATCATCATGTCAGCCGAACGACGCCCACTGCTGGGCATAGGCCAGTGGGCGTCGTTCGGCTGACATGATGATGAGTGTCACTTAACTTTAAGGGCCACTTAAGTGACACTCATATTTACGTGAAATCGGCATGTTTTAATGCCAAAGATAGAAACCACCATAGTAGTAAAGTGACCCTTAAAGTTAAGTGACACTCATATTAACGTGTAATCAGCGTGTTTTGATGCCAAAGATAGAAACTACCATAGTAGTTAGGTGTCCTTTAAAGTTAAGTGCCCCTTAAAGTTAAGTGACACTCATATTAACGTAGTATCAGCGTGTTTTGATGTCAAAGATAGAGACCACCATAGTAGTTACGTGGCCCTTAAAGTTAAATGACATATTAACGTGAAATTGGCGCGTTTTGATGCCGATAATAGAAACCACCATAGTAGTTAAGTGCCCCTTAAAGTGAGATACTCTTATCTTAACTGAACGTGACGTTGAATGACGTGTTTCTGATGTCAAAAAAGGCAGAAGACGCCGTCATGGATAAGTGTCCCTCAACTGATCCCTCATTGACTGATAAATAAATAAATAAATATTTTTCTAACAATCACACTAATATCGCACATAGTAAATTTCTTAAGAAACTGTGTCTACGTGAACTTGATAACGGATAAATATATATTCATGCACACAAATAGGTATTTGTCTTGTTCGGGAATCGAACCCGAGACCTCTGGCGCAGAAGCCAGGTAGTATACCCCTGCGCCAAATCGGTCGTCGTAGATTGATTTGATAGGTTGATTTTAGAGGTGAAGACTACATAATGTTTAAATGTCCCTTAAAGTTATGTGTCCCTTAAAGTTATGTGTCCCTTATTAGTTAAGTGACACTTATCTTATCCAAACATGTCATCGACGTGTTTCTGATGTCAAAGGTGGAGGCACTATTGTTTTATTGCCCCATCTACCTAAATTAGCGGATTGAGGCTAGTGCCTACACTAGCCTCAATCCGCTAATTTTCTTCTAATCAAGTGATAAAGGTATACTTATAAAGTTGTGGTAAGAAGCTAGCTGGGATTGAAATACTATTTCATGTAGTGTTTTAGTCCAGAACTCGGATAAGATAGCAATTAGGCTTAAACTCAAGTCATAAATATGGTAATTTTATCAAAGTGGCCAAAACCAATGCAAACTGGGTGACCAAAACCAATGCAAAATGGCCAAAACCGGTGTATTTGGCCCCCTCCGAACATTTTGTTTTATGGACAAAAAGCTATAAACTTTTTTAAACTTTGAAAGTTGTAACCTTAAAGTTCGATAAATTCTCCATAATTTTAGATATAAATTTTCTCTTAAATACTTAAGATCATTAAGCACTAAGCGTTTAAAAGTGAAAAAATCCTTAAAGTGGCCAAAACCGGTACGCCTGCCCTACTCGTGTTAACACATTTTCATACGCATTGTACCAATAAAGTAAAATTGTCGATCTGTCAACATTAGTAATTGTTTACCACAGTCATGTCGAATCGATTTGAGATACGGCATTATCTTTTGGGGCAACTGTACTGAAAAATATAAAAAAATGTATTCGTGCAATCTGCAAACTAAAGTTTAGGGATAGTTGCCAACAACATTTTAATAATCTTAATATTATGACTTTACCATCTTTATTTATTTATGAGGTAGCTGTATTTGTTAAATCTAATATAGGTATGTTTGAAAATTTTAGAAGCCTTAGAAAACAACACAACATTTGTTTTCCAAGTAATAGAACTGCGATGTTTAACAACAGTGTATTCGGTATGGCACCACGGCTTTATAATCATTTACCAGAAAGTCTAAAAGAGATAAGCAGTGTCAAGACTTTCAAAATCAAACTGAAGAAGGCTTTAAGAGGGGTCAAATGCCTAAAAATTGGCATGTTTGAAGCAAAATATCTAAATATCTGTCTATTAATTTCAAATAAAAAAAAATGTCAATGAAGAACGACTACCTAATAAACACTTTTAATTGAAAGAAATTGTATTTTCTTAAACCACTTTTTATAAAAAAAATCCCAAATGAATTCCTATTTCACTCATAAATTGCAAAATTTCTCTAAATCGGCTCAAGCTTTTTATTAAGTTTTTATACCAATCGAAAGGTCTTAACGATGCGAATAATTTTAATTGAGAGTTTTATTATTATTCTGTATTTAAACTGGTGAAAAGTAATTTTAACACGAAAATTGGAGTGTATTCGCGCGTGAGTGCCTGCCCCGTCGCCCTGTAATCACCCGCGAGCCCGGCCGCCAGTCAGTTTCGGTATTTCATCGAGAGTGGACTGCGCGCCGGTTTCGGAGCGACTTCAGTAAATAATTCTATAGATTTTGAAGAGTTTACACTCATTTTTACATGTACATATTAATAGAAATACTTAGTTCAGTTGATATCTTTAGGTTAATAACTGTAAATACTGTTTTTATGCTAAATTATTGTTTTAAAGTAATCATAGAAAAAATATGACTAGACGGTTAAGATTAGACGACACTACGACATATTTTTTGTCCTTTGGACTGAGCGCCGACAGGATGCAGTCGCGCTCATGTCAGAGTTAGTGATTTCTTTCTTGGGATGGCTCCAAAGAAAATGCAAGTACAGTATAGTGGAATAACAGTACCTAGTTACTTTGCATGTGGCGAATTAGGCTCTACAAGGTACCTAATTTTTTTTACACCCTAAAATTATCCGGGATGATAAAAAAAATAAAGTGTATCTTTTGCCAAACTTCATCAAAATTGGTTCAGTTATAATTATACGTAGTGTCCGACCGCAAGACCTTAAAAACGGTACGTAACGGTTTTACCGCCTCTGTGGTCTAGTGGTTCATACCACCGATTTCAGACCCAGAGGTCCCGGGTTCGATTCCCAGTGGGGGTACATATTGTATTCGGTTTGGTTGGTGGTAGGACTTGTTCTTAGTCCGCCTGGCTAGCTACCACCATCTTATCTAAGTCTGACGCTATAACAATGATGTTTTCAGCATTATTGTGTTCCGGCAGATAGAGATAAGATAGCCAGTTCCTCAGTTATTGAGGATTCCGGGAGTAGTGCGCTTCCACCTTCAGCCTTATCACTACTTATCATCAGGTGTGATGAAGGCTAAGTGCTACCCCGTTGTGAATAAATAAATAAATAAATATATAAACGTACCCGAACCAATTTTCCGCGTCAAACCGTTCTCGAAAAAACAAATCGAGTTAGGTACCTACACAAGTAACATACATTATGGATGAACATAAGCGGAAAGTAAAAACCTATGTGTACTTTCGATGTACACACGGCGGCACATCAGCCGATACATGTTGACCTTGAGACCGCCTTTATGCCCTACGTAATAAAAGCTGTTATCGCAGTTTAACTGTTTAACCTGATGTGCTGTCGAGTGTACAAGTATTTATCTTAATTTTAATAAATCAATGAAACCTACTGGTAAAATAAATAGCTTTTAACTTTTTTTCATACATCACCACTTCACCACAGTGCGCGTTACTCCAGCAGGAAAGTAGCTTCTACAGGAAAACGAGTTGATAAACCGAACAATGCGGAATGACAACAACATATGTGTAGTTCGTAAAAAAAATCATACAGTCGCGTTCGTTTCTTTTCATGCGTTTTCATCTTTTTATTGGTCAGCATGGATAAATAGTGCATTAACATTGAAATAGATAGTCTTATTCATTATTCTTACCTCTTAATTTAGTCAGCATACCAGCTACCTTCAATACCTCAAAAAATATATTGGGAGGTAAGTAGGGCATAGAAAAGTATGACTCTTGGGGTAAATTATAAGTTTATACAGGATAAATTTTTAATCGGTGCACAAATTTTGAACAACTCTGTCCTAGAAACATAGGTCAAATCGAAATATTACAAAAAAAAATTGACTCTTCATACAAATCGGACTGATCACGTGATTGATTTAGTATGGGAAGTCCAAAAATTTTTGTCGTATTTCGACCCATGTTTCTACTGATTTTGAGTCGATCATAAAAATGTATGCACTTTATTTAATTTTTTTTTACTTTTTTGCATTCACAATGCAATTTTTATCATAGAAAAATGGAAAATAAAGTATTTAAAAAAAATCGACCCGTCTCACAACCAGCATTGTGAATGCAAAAAAATAAAATATTAAATAACTTGCCATAGTAATTTCTTCTTTAGCGATTGTCAAATATCTGGAAAGGTATTTCTTTCGCGTGTGGGGGTAGTAATATCCTCACATTGATGAAATTAACGCTGGCTATACAGCGTGTAAGAAGTAATTGATAAATTCGACGCTTCTCGTAACGACTCCGTAGCTCAGTGGTTAGAGCAGTCGCCCGGATAGCGAAAGGTCGTGGGTTCGAGTCCCATCGGAGCTGGTTGTGAGACGGGTCGATTTTTTCTAAATACTTTATTTTCCATTTTTCAATGTATGCACTGATTAAAAATTTAGCCCGTAGGAAAAAGATATTATCGGTAAAAATATAAGCAAGCATCAGAAGTGTTTAAATGAAAACAAGTTATTTTTATTATTATTTACTTTTTTTATACATTACTAGCGGATCCTCGCAGTTTCACCCGCGTGGTACCCGTTCCCGTGGGAATATCGGGATAAAATATAGCCTATGTCACTTGGAAAGAAAGTAGCTTTCTAATGGTGAAAGAATTTTCTAAATCGGTTCAGTAGTTTCGGAGCCTATTCGATGCAAGCAAACGAACAAACAATCAAATCTTTCCTCTTTATAATATTAGTATAGATTACATACATACAAAAAAACAATAAAATGAAGTTTTTTTTAACAATTTGTGAATTCAAACGAAGTTAAAATTGAATTAAGAAACTGAATTAATTTCTTAATTAATTTTTAATTAAGAAAATGTAAACTTTCACTTTTCTGAAATATTTTACTAACAAACAAAACAAAAAAATATTTCACTTCAATAGTAATTAAACTAAAACTGAGCAACTTTTGTAGCTATTAACAAGGATATAATAGGGTTTTTAAGATTTCTTTTTTAAGAAAAGAAATAATAAGAATTTTTAATCCACAACGAGGTAGCACTTAGAGCCAACGCGCACTTGTGATTTTTAATCGGGCGATAGTTTAATCGTTCTTGGATTCAGTAAAGAGTTAAATGGCAGTGCGCGCACTGAAGATTAAAAATCGACCGATCAAACTATCGGCCGATAGTTTTTCGATCAAACTATCGCACAGCACAACTATCGGCCGGTCGGTAATGTGCATGAAGGACTACATAGTTTAGTTGAATGTAGTGCGCGCGCTTACATAAGCGCGCGCACTACATTCAACTAAACTATCGCCTAACTATCGCCCAACTATCGGTCGACAGTTTGATCACAATCGGCTTACGATTCCGACTAAACTATTGGTCGATTAAAAATCACAAGTGCGCGCTGGCTTTTAGTCTTCATCACACCTGCCGGCCTAGCATGAGCGGCTTTTTTCACGCAATATGATATAGTACCGCATGCCGTCTTGCTTACACCTTAGTGGGGTAAGCAAGACAACTTGCCGTACCATATCATATCGCGAAATAAAAGCCACTCATGCTAGGCCGGCTGATGTTAAGTGATGATAAGGCTGAAGATGGAACGGCACTACTCCCGGAATCCTCCTTTACTGAGGAAATGGCTATCTTATTTCTAACTGCCGGAACACAACAATGCTAAAAACATCCATTTAGTCGGATAATGACCAATTTGGGAAACTCAAAGTCAAATTCGTTTATTCTATTTAGATGGCGATTTACAAGATTTGTGAACATCATAGAAGCTACGCCATCTGTTCGCAAACCCTACGGCGGAAGACCTTGGAGTGGAACCGGCAAAAAACTCTTCAAGGGTTGTTATTTCTTCCTGTTTTATTTCATACAAAATCGTCAAATTGAAAAATGACCTTAATATATTATGATAAAGGTCGTTTCCATCACAATTACATACTTAACGCAGAAAAGTAAAAATAATTTGAACAATTGGTTCAGTTATAATTATGTTCAGTGTCCGACCGCGAAATTTTTAAAACGGTACCCGAACTGAAGAGGTATGACGCTTTACCGAGGCTAAGGTAATAAAAGAGATGTGACTTGTTCGGTGTCAAGATGTATATTGAGATAATAATATTGAGTACAATTAAAGATACATTATCTTAGTAAGCGATCTTATTCTAGATTGCTGAGAATGCTACGCGTGTGTTCCAATTTTCTGTAAATGCGCGATAATGCAAACATCTTGTTTGTGTAATATGTTGCAATCATACTTCATCTCCCCTGAAAAAGTGGAAGGATCATCCCCTCCCTGCAAAAAGGAACAGACTCGTAACATTGACTTTAACGAACTTAACCAAAATTTAATTACTTAAGTAAAATAAGTAAACAAAATTTAAACATTATCAACATAGCAAAGTTAAAACTATTTCATTTATTAAATCGTACTAATACAAAAACGTTTTACAATATAAACAATATACCTAATTAAAATTGTATCTAATTAAAATGGTATCGAATTGAAATGGTATTGAATTAAAACGGAAGCTTCACATTTTACACTTAATCATAACAATAACAAAGTGTTAAGTAACATGGTATGTAATTAAGTACCTATACTTATAATTACGTATCAAATAAAATAGTTATTTATTGAATGGTTTGGTATTATTCTTATGCACAATTATAGCTTTATTTTCTTTTAAAATTTCTACATTAGACGTCATATCTCTTAAAACTTTATAAGGGCCATTGTAAATACTATCTAATTTATTTCCTACTTGGTTCTTTAATAATAACAAATCGCCTAACTGATAGGTAACATTATTGCTAGTTTTATCATACAATAATTTTCTTTTCTCTTTAGATTGTATCAAGTTACGTCGTGCGTCGGATTGCGCTTGTTGTAAACGATACTTAAGTTCTCGGGGATAACTGTCATAGTTATATAAGGGGTCGATTTCTGATTGTAAATTATTTGGAAGGTTACAAATTTTTCCAAAAACTAATTCGAAAGGCGTATATTTAGTTTCACTATGCACTGTGGTATTAAAAGAAAAACACCAATATGGAATCCAGGTGCTCCAGTTATGTTTATAATTATTACACTGGATTCTCAGAAAAGCTCCTAGGGTTTTATGAGTATTTTCTAAAGCGCCTACAGTTTCGTGATGGTACGCCGTAGAATTTAATTTTTTAATATGTAATAGAGAACATGTTTCGGACATCACTGATGACATGAATTCGGTTCCCTGGTCAGTCAATATTTCTCTAGGAATACCATAACGTAAAATGAAATTATTGGTAAAAGATTGAGCAACTGTGACCGAGTCTTTACTAGGTAATGGATACGCTTCAACGAATTTGGTTAAATCGCATTGTAATGTCAATACATATTTATTATTATAGTCATCAACATCGAGTGGACCCATTATATCCAAACTAATTCTTTCGAATGATGAGTGGGCTGTTGATGTTATGGTTAAGGGCTGCTTAATATGTTTATTACTATGCTTATGATATTGACATTGATGGCAATTTTTAACAAAAAGTTTTACATCATTACTCAAACCTGGCCAAAAATAATATTGCTTAATGTTGTTCATCATTCTATTAACTCCTGCGTGTCCGCTGGTAGGTAATAGATGGAAATCATTTAGTATTACTCTTTTTTGTTCACTATCATATATTCTTAATATATTTTTTGTTATGAGAAAGCGCGGGGTAACAGAGTTAATTCTTTTTGTTGCTTGTACAAGACTTTTGATTTTACTCTCGTTACATTTTTCTTTAATAATAAGTACCTCATGTATGCCTATTTTTTGACATAATGACTCTAAGTCCCTCGCTAACACCTCTGGGGTAGATGACGATCGGGTACTCAGATATATCGCTGATTGCGAAGGTACGTAAACGTAACAACTTGCATTAGAAATAATGCTATCTTTAGACTTTGAATAATTGTCAAACTTTAATTGATTAAAACTTAATTCAGTTACGTCATCGGGTTTCTTGAGAAGTTCTACCGCAATAGGTTGATCAGGCCTAGTGCTGGTGGAGCTCTCTGAAGAAGAATCAGTGGGGGTTTTTAATTTTTTACTTTGTGCTCTAGTTAAAACTGATACTGTGTTTTGATGTAATGATTTTAAAGTAGAAGATGTAATAGGTATGCGACTCAATGCGTCTGCAGCTGCATTGTTTCGTCCTGGAACATACTCTATTTCAAAATCATACTCCTCTAGGAATGATCGGAATTTAGTAAGTCTGCTTGTTGGGTCTTTCAAGTTAAATAAATAAATTAACGGTTTGTGGTCTGTTATAATTTTAAATTTACGTCCATATAAATAAGGGCGAAAATGTCTCACAGACCAAACAATTGCTAAAAGTTCTAATTCTATGATGGGATATCTCGTCTCGGCGGGTTTCAGGTTTCTACTCGCATACGCGACTACTTGACCGTTCATGTTAGATAAAACAGATCCTAAACCTGTCTTACAAGCATCTGTTTGTAGCCGAAAGATGTTACTTTCTGAAAAATCTGGATAAGATAAAATAGGGGGTTGAATTAATGCTGATTTTAATTTTTCAAATGCCGTTTGACACTCTGATGACCATAGAAACTGTACATTCTTTTTTCTTAATTGATTTAAAGGATAAACAATGTTTGCAAAGTTCGGTATGAATCGTCTGTAGTAATTTGCAAACGCGACAAAACGATTGACATCGTCGCAGTTCATCGGCACTGGATAGTTTTGCATGGTTGCAATTTTACTTTCATCTGGTAAAATTCCATCAGAAGTTATTTTGTGTCCTAGATATATTATTTCGTTTCGCAAAAATTCACACTTCATAGGATTTAATTTTAAGTTAACTTTTCTAAATCTCTCTAGTATACTAGTTAAGTTTTTATTGTGGTTTTCTATAGATTTCCCGAAAATTACGCAATCATCTAAATAAATAAAAGCCTTTTTATAATTTAAGCCTGACATTGCAATAGTCATAAGACGTGAAAATACACTCGCAGATGTCCGGAGACCCATGGGACAGCGTTTCATCTGAAAAATTTTATCACCAGCAGTGAAAGCTGTGTACTTTCGTGAATCTTCGCTTAAAGATAACTGATAATAGCTTTGCGAAAGGTCTAATTTTGAAAAATAAATGTTATTTGCAAGCGAATCTAAGATATCAGTTATATTAGGCAAAGGGAATTTGTCGTCCTCAATACGATTATTTAACTGCCTGTAATCTATAACTAATCGCCATTGTTTCTCGTTTGACCTATCTGTTTTTTTCGGTACAAGCAAGACGGGACTAGACCACTCTGACGTAGCCTCTTCTATAATATCATTTTCGAGCATAATATCTATCTGTTTCTGAACTTCCTTCCTTAGTGCGAACGGTAATCTATGTGGCTTGACATAAACTGGCGAGACATTAGGTTTTAAAGTTATATTATGGGTCATTAGGTTTGTACAAGAGAGTTTGTCGCCTGGCAGATGAAAAACATCTGCGTACTTAGCGCAAATACTCTCAATACTTCGTTTTTCTTCTAAATTCAGTTCAGGTAAATTTAATAATCCTAATAATGTTTTTACACGATCGACAGAAACCTCCTCTTTTTCAAAATTACAGACTTCAAAATCATTCAATGAAAAAGTCTCTAAATCGGTAAGATCTAGATCAACTTCTTTCTCAGTGGTGTTTAATATCCTTACTGGCATGCGACCATTACAAGGTTTCGCTATTATACTTCCTATAAAAACTCCTTTCTGTATCTCTTTAGATAAACAAACACAATCGTCGCCTAACGATGTAGGTATATATTTTATTACCTCACATCGTGGCGGTATCAAATGTCTATAGTGACTCAATATAGGTATAGACACATAATTACTATCTTTAGTTAAAAGCAAAGTATTTTCTTTATAGTTAATTATAGCTTGATAGCGTTTCAAAAAATTATCACCTAAAATACCATTTGCAGAACAAGACATATTTTTAAACACATACATTTTTTCTCTAAAAACTAACCCATTATAAGACAAATCTAAGTAAATATATCCTTCAGATACTAGTTTACCGCTAACACCTTTTATAACTAACTTCTCAAATGTAATTAAATTCAATAACTTCGGATAATCGCATAACCATTCGTATTTTAAAACACAAAGGCTTGCTCCGCTATCGACTAAAAGATCGATATTGCTATTACTTACGTTAAAAGTTACGGTACTACTATTATTGTAGTTTAAAACATAATTTTCAGTAGGAACGAAAAAAATCTAAATTATTATCGTTCTGGGGCTCAGAACGCGCTTGTGACTCACTATTGGTCGATTGCTCGTGGCTAGCGTACTGCACACGTTGAAAAGGCACAGCTGAGCGCGGCGGGCGCGGGCTCGGCCGACCGCGGTCACGTGAACGTGATTGTGTTCCTTGCGCGGCGCGGGAGTCTCGCGACATGTACTTACCTTGTTGTGGTCTCGTGTTTCCGGCAGCGTACCTATTGTTTGCGCTAAATCTATTATAGTAACTATATTTATTAGAATAATTACTTGGCTGACGCGGATAATTAGTAGGTGTGCGTGAGAAATTACGAGTATGAAACTTTTTAATGTTCATAACTTCCTCGTGTCTGGTAGACATTGACTGCTCGTCTAGGGCAGTTCTTATAGCCTCTGGTAAAGAATCAAAGTGACGTGATGCTATGATAGTACTAAGCTTTTGATTCACTAATCCATCTGAAAAGCGCTTGATTGCAACCTTTTCATTAATGGGACGCAATACTTCAAACTTAGTAGCGTCGTCATCCGCTTGTGCTATGGTTAAATTCACAAAAAGTTGTTCTAGTTCCGAGCCGAATGACTCGATCGACCTATGACCTTGACGACAGTTTTGTAATTTGTGTTGGATAGCAACAGCAGATTTTTTCTGAATCAAATGCGTATTCATATCTCTAATTAAATCTTTAATAGTTGGATAACTACTTTTTAAACGTAATTTTGCGCTAGGAGAGAGCCTAGTTTTAATCACAAAATCAATAAGTAACCCATGAGTAGCATCGCTGATCATTGAACTATATAATTGTATACCATCAATTAGAGATTTAGTGACGTGTTCTTGACCTGTCATCGTTGGTAAAAGTGCAATGGCTGTCTTCAAGTCAAATTTATCTTTTTCTGCCATTTTTGAAATACTACTAACACTTAAAGTCTCTAAAGAAATAATTTTGTCATAAATGATCTGAATGTCATTTGCTATTTTATTAATTAAAGTTATATCTTTAGTTGATACCTCCGATTTTTCAACTAAATTATGTACTTGAGCTAAAATATACTCTAATTTCGCGTATTCAAGTTTCGCTTCATTAAATTTCGTAAAACCTAACTCTTTTTGACGTCTATCTGGTCCTAGTTTTACTAAATTATCTTTAATATACAATAGTTTCTTATGCAATTCATTTAAATCGGAAATAATAAATGACATTATCTAATAAGAAAAAAAAATGTAATCCTACATATTATTTAAAACGTTTAGGTATAAAATAACTTACGACTTACGGTGGCATTATAGCGCGCGAATAAAATAATTACGTCTCTGCACGATGAGTAGGTATGTGGTGACCGGCGTGGCGTGTGGGGGCTGGGGCTGCGGGCTGGGGGTTTTCTCATGCTCCTTGAGTGTGTAGGATCTTCAGACTTCTAAGATGGGTTCCTGGACCGCTTGAAACAGCTAACTGAAGATCGGGCTGGGATTTCCCTTGCCCCTCGTACAATGGGCCGGGTTTCTACCCTGGACACCTCCTGGTCTACGTTGATGGTTGAGTCGACGTCGTTGCCAGTTCCACGGAAGATATTGTGTTTCTTAGAACTGCGCTGTTGAATTCTCTACGGAGTCGGTTGACAATTCGGTCCCAAATTTTCCGGATGCAGGCGTAAATGATGAGTATAACGATGAGAAGCAGTATGACGGATAGTAAAATTTCTGTTGTAGTGAGCTGGCTTGAAGTTTTCTGCGTTGCTTGGGCGTCGCCGCTGGCGGTTTGTGCGATGATAACTTCTTCTTTACTTTGTGGTGCTCCCATATTATTGTTTTGTCTTCCCAAGTAATGCGATGAACAGAAGTGTAGAGCCAAATAGCACCGCAACGAAGACTGCTGCTAGTATGGTGTTGAAAATTTTGCTTTGCTGCTCCATGTAGTAATGATTTTCCCGCAAAAATTTATAAGTTCGGTTGGCAAAGGGTCGCCATGAAGAGGTATGACGCTTTACCGAGGCTAAGGTAATAAAAGAGATGTGACTTGTTCGGTGTCAAGATGTATATTGAGATAATAATATTGAGTACAATTAAAGATACATTATCTTAGTAAGGGATCTTATTCTAGATTGCTGAGAATGCTACGCGTGTGTTCCAATTTTCTGTAAATGCGCGATAATGCAAACATCTTGTTTGTGTAATATGTTGCAATCATACTTCAGAACCAATTTCCCGCGTCAAACAGTTCTCGAAAAAACTGGACTGAACCAAATCGAGTTACACAAATAACATACCTACATATTAAGGATGAACGTTAGCGGATAGTTAAAATCGTTTCGAAAATTTATTTCTATTGAGATAAGGTAATTTTTTTTCTTTCCCACAACGGCAAATTCAACATCGGAGTTTGGTGTCCCCCGGACAAAGCAAGAGTTTTAGATTGTTTACCATCAGTCCTGGGGTGCTGGATTACATATGGAAGGAATTTTATGATAGAAAGTTTGTTTGACACCATCTTGTTGTGTGGGAATGAAGAAATGTAATATGACAATGTGCACACGCCCCTCGTACTTCGGTCCGCGCTCCGATACCGACTCCTCCGACTCCGACTATACCGATTTCATCAATTCAAAGAGTAATCTACAGGTATTGAAATAGCCTTGAATATGAAATAATTAATAATTTTGGATAAGGATAATACCAAGGTACGAATAATCTGGCTTAGATTGTACATCATATTTTAACATGAACAAGTAGTTATTATGACGTAACTGTAATAGTTAGACATATAGTATTGCAGACTTTTTTGTAGATTAGATATTGATGTCCTCTATAAAACTGTAGTACATTACTTTGTTCTATTGTCAATAGTTTCAACAGCGTACGCAGTGTAAGGATTTTTTGGTATCTTTTTTCTTAGTTACATTATCGAAGTTTTCATGCGGATCCTTAACTTTTTCAAAATATTGTATAGTCTTTGTTAATCAGGGATAATATAGCATTCTAAAAGTGAATGAATTGTTGAAATCGGTGTAGTAGTTTTTGAGTTTATTCGTTACATACATGAATACATACAAATCTTTCCTCTTATTATTATTATTATATATAATATAAAAGTTATAAGTATAGTATAAGTGTAGATGCACATTTACAGAAAATTTAAGCACGAACTGTTCAGTTAACTCGTTTCCCTTTAGAAGCTTCTTTCGTGCTGGAGTAACGCACACTCTGTGTTAGAAAAGCTTAGTGATTTATTAGCCTGGTAGGTTTCATTTATTTTTTAAAACAAAGATAAATTTTTGGGGTACATCGAAGGGACTCATAGGTCCAACTTCTGCCGTTCTCGTGGGCTGCGTAGTTTTTAGGTTTCCGTACCCAAAGGGTAAAAACGGGACACTATTACTGAGACTTCGCTGTCCGGCTGTCTGTCTGTCACCAGGCTGTATCTCATGAACCGTGATAGCTAGATAGCTATAGGTAGACATTTTCACAGATGATGTATATCTGTTGCCGATACAACAACAAATACTAAAAACAGAATAAAATAAATATTTAGGGGGCTCCCATACAACAAACGTGATTTTTTGCTCGATATTAATAACAGCAATAGGTACTTAGACGCTTGAATTATTCACAGAATAATGTAGGTAGTTGAAAGTATTTTCACTTTAAAAATAAATAATTAAATCAAAATAAAATAATTAATTAATGGGGGCTCCCATACAACAAACGGGATGTATTTGCCGACATTAATAACGGCAGCAGGTAGACGCTTGATATATCCACAGAATATTTAGTTATATACACTTATTCACTTCAAAAATAAATAATTAAATTAAAATAAAATAAATTAAGGGGGGCTCCAATACAACAAACGTAATTTTTTTGATGGTACGGAACCCTTCGTGTGCAAGTCCGACTCGCACTTGGCCGGTTTTTTCCTAATCGAAGAGTCGCTCTGTACTCGCCGAATATAAATGTGCGTCAAGTTAGCAGCCTCACAACAGAATTAGATGGTTTTGATTATGTCAAAAAATACTGTATAAATAGTGTTAAATAGTGATGTATATTAAATAAATAGTGATACTTTGATTCAAAAGATATTTGAGTATCTTAGTGAGGCTGCTAACTTAACGTCAAGTTAGCAGTCACCTCAAGAAATACAGTTCGTATCAATGTGATTTATATGTCAAAAAATACTGTATAAATAGTGTATGGTAAACGCAAAATTTCAAAAGTAGTGCTTTAATACAAGCCGAGATATTAGGGTCTCTAAGTTGGCTGCTAACTTGACGTTTCTTGCGATGGAGATTCCAGGGAAACAGGTACAAGTTTTTAATAAATAAATACTTGAAAAAATACTGTGTGAAATAGTGAATCTTAGGATATAAATAAAAAAAGAATTCTTCTTTGTTTTTTTTAAAAAATCTAATGTAAACTTCTACATAATAATCTGAATATATGCTGACGATCAATGTTGAACTTTGCTCCTTAGTAATAAGGTTCAAACTTTATTTCAATCGTGGAGTGCGTACTATCGAGCAAAAAAGTGAAATGAATATTTTTGATTGTGTCAATACATACGTTTAATCGGTTTAATGCTATTGATTAGGTATTTAAAAAAAATATATTCACTTCTTAACCGACTTCAAAAAAAGAGGAGGTTCTCAAGTCGACTGTATTTTTTTTATGTATGTTTTACCATAACTTCGCCAGTTGTTAACCGATTTTAATAATTCTTTTTTTATCTGAAAGAAAATATCTTATGTGTGGTCCCATGAAAAATTCAAAGTAGTCAGTTCAGTAGTTTTTTCACAGTCCTGAAAAAACACATAGTTTTTGACTGGTAGTTCCTGCTTTACACGTCAATATCTTCGCGAACTATTGACCAATTTCAATGATTATTTCTTTATTCGAAAGAGTAAACTCCTGAGGTGGTCACATTGTTACCAAGTTAGGATCTGATGGTGGAATCCAGGGGAAATCGAGGAAAACCCGTAAATTTTATTGTAATTTACGTATTTTATAGATTTTCTAAAGTTTTTTAAGTCTTTGCATCTGGTAGGCATCATCTCATGGTGATGAGCTGGTGATGGAAGGTACAACTCCTCAAATATTGTTGATACGTAAAGATTTTTAGTTGTATTCTTTCAGGTTATTTAGGTGAGCTGATGATGGAAGGTAAAAATACTTAACGCTTAGGAGTTAAAGCATGTTTTTTAAGTACCATATGCATGAATAGACCTTTAGTTGTATTCTTTTAAGTTATTTAGGTTAGCTGATGGTGGAAGGTTAAAAAACTGCATAACAGTTAAAAGTTGGAGGATGGTGCTTGTCTGAGTGTTCTAATTTAGATATGGGCTACAGTTTTAAACATTGCACATTATGCGACGCTTGCGCATTAGATTTCTTACACTAAAAAATGAAAAATAAACACATTTAAAAAAATAATTAAACCGCCTTTAAACAAAAACTGCCGACAAAAACTCACTTCCCAAAAAACGTTAAAGTAAAAAATTAATTGAATCATTCCATTCAAAGGTCGAAAGGGCGGGACAATATCTAATTAATTTTGGAACTTACTGATTTGATTGAAGTCGGTGTCAAGCCGAAAGTGTTGGGTTATGGGTGATATATTGAAACAATACGTATTATGCAGAATAAACTATTTATTTCAGCCACGATGTGCACAACAAGAACGTCAAAAGTTACAAGGGAAGTTTTTTAACAGTGTTGCCACCCGTTAGCAATTTTGTGTGAACATAGATAAATTTTCTATTTAAATTGATTTCAACAGAAAGAAAATATTTAGTGAAACAATAATACACAATATCTCATGCGCGGAGTGGTGTGAAATACATAACAATAGGTAGGTAGGTAATGGCTTGGCACCGACTTTAATCAAATCAGTAAGTTCCAAAATTAATTCGATAATGTCCCACCCTTTCATCCTTTGAATGGAATGATTCAATTATTTTTTAATTTTTTAATTTTTTGGGAAGTGAGTATTTGTCGGCAGTTTTTGTTTGAAGGCATTTTTTTTTATTATTATCTATCCCTTATTTTTTATTAAATCTCATCAAATTTTTGATTGTGTCAATACTCTATTCTCAGTATAATATTATTTTTCGGAAGAAACAAATGCTATGTTCTACTTTTTATTCTACTTCCTACCTACTTACCTACCTACTGTCAGACTGTCTGTCTGTCTGAGGCAACGTAGCTCCTAAACGACAGGGCCGATTTTGATGCGTTTTTTTCAATTGAAAGCTAAAGGAATCGAGGTGGTTCTTAGCTACGTTAGATGAAAATCCATACGGCCATTTATGGAGATGGTTAACTGCCTTTAGAAACGGTAAAAGATACAGAAGTGGTGCTTTGACTAAAATAATATATACTTTAGGCGAATTTAGGTGCAATAAAAAAAACAAAATGGCGGCAAGTTACTTTCTGTCTGTACTTATATTCGTAGTGACTAAACGGATCAAACGATTTTAGTGCGGTTTTATTTTTATTTTGAGTGTAATTTAAAAAGGATGAAATATAAAAAATAACAACCCTCGAAAAAAAAGTCATATAATAAAATTTCTCTCTCGGTCGGGGGACCCCCGACGTATAATACACCCTTTCAGTACTTCTCTTTTTGTGGTCCTCCGATCGAGAGAGGAGTTTTATTATTTGTCTTTTTTTATCGGGGGTTTTTAAAATTTTAAAATTTTTAATAGACAAGAATAAAAGTCTTGAATGGGCGGTAGGAAAATGTTGACGATTCATAAGTAATCTTTATATAAGTATATAATTCTTCTGTGCTTCTTCGATTTTAATAAAAAAAATTGTGTGTATTCAGGTGAATTCAAGAATGGTTTTACAATTGGACCCGGTAGGTGGCGTGCTGTCAATAAGGCAATACGAAGTTAGCCGGATCAGCTAGTTTTAATATACCGTGAGTTTTTTTATCAAGTTATACTTAAGGGGTAGATTATTTGAAGTGTTTAGAATAAATTTCCGAAAAAAAAAATATTTTTATAATTGTTTTACTTTATTTCTACCTTATTGTCGATATTTTGGATAGCAAAATAAAACATTTTCAACAATTCAAAAAATTTAAACAATAAAAAGAAAGATAATTATTTAGTCTCACCTCACACAACCACACGCGTAGTCGGTTGTCATTTGAAAAAAGTAACCGCTGTAACTGAACAGCTTTTAATACCTTGTCATAAAAGACTAATCAAGTAACTTTAATATTTAATGCACTAAGAATATACTTAAGTAACTAAGTTCCTAAGTAGTAACTTTACGAAAGATTAGCTTGGTACTTATGAAGGTACTAAATACGAGAAGTTTTGAATGACTAAGAGCTAACCTATATCATTTTAATAAATAAATATCAAAATAGGAAATAAGTTACGTACCTTTAAACTGTAGGTTGTTATTATAGGATATAAACTTGCACGTGATATCACTTCTTATGGTACATATGTACTTACTGCTCACCAATTTTAAAACAATCAAAACTTTTCTCCAATGTCATGTCACCGAATCGAAATCACGTAAGCAGGGGGTGTCACTCCGCAGTTTAGGTACGTTCGGCCGGCGCGCCTGCCTGGCAGGCGTATGGCAGAAGGATGCCGCTCGGCTCGTACGCTCCACGTTTGCGCGTAGAACGATCGATCATTTCTGTGATTTTTGTGCACCGAACAATGACTTATAAATGTTCCTATAATCCGTATATAAGATACTGTTGTGTTTACGGGTGTCTAAATAAAAGAAATAACAAAAGAAACAACAAAACCGAACCCGCAAGTCGCTCGCAACCCTAACCAGCGAGCGAGCTGTTTGAGACATTCATAGAAATATAAACGCTCGCGCGTAGATATTGGGTACAGTTTTGCTTGCATGCGCGAACTCTAGGTTATTATAACAATAGGTAAGCGATGACAAAGCAACCGGAATTGGACTTTATTTCCACGCAGAAAGATTTATTCTTATTTGAATGAGCTTGCAGAGTGAGTCTTCTGTGCCTTAGCACTATTATTTATTCTGTGACGTAAGTAAACAAAATCACGCCATCTCGCGGTGTTGCTTTGTACCTACTACGCCAGTGACTCGTTTGCGCTGGCGATGGGGCGTTTCCAAATGTACGACAAGAAAAAATAACATGCTGTAAAAAATAGTGATTCTGTTTCATTCATTTATTTTAACTTTGTTAAAGTTCATTTATTTATTTTACGTGTTTAATTAATTGTCATAACTTTTAACGTCTAACGCTATCCCAAACTATGAGATTGATTCGTGTCTACTTCTTGTATGCATTGCGGTGTCCTTCCGGATTTCGCCAAATTAATTCGAGTCACAAATGACAAATGCTTGACATATTATGTTACGATATACGATAGATTATGTGTCATTTGAAATGACTGGAATAAAAAAAATTACAATATCAGTACGTCTAAAGAAAACTGTACACGACTGTACCTAAAATTGAATGTATGGTAGAAGTTTGTAAACTTCGATTTTTTGAAAATAGCAAAGAAGAATTCTTTTTTTATTTATATCCTAAGATTCACTATTTCACACAGTATTTTTTCAAGTATTTATTTATTAAAAACTTGTACCTGTTTCCCTGGAATCTCCATCGCAAGAAACGTCAAGTTAGCAGCCAACTTAGAGACCCTAATATCTCGGCTTGTATTAAAGCACTACTTTTGAAATTTTGCGTTTACGATACACTATTTATACAGTATTTTTTGACATATAAATCACATTGATACGAACTGTATTTCTTGAGGTGACTGCTAACTAGACGTTAAGTTAGCAGCCTCACTAAGATAATCAAATATCTTTTGAATCAAAGTATCACTATTTATTTAATATACATCACTATTTAACACTATTTATACAGTATTTTTTGACATAATCAAAACCATCTAATTCTGTTGTGAGGCTGCTAACTTGACGCACATGAATATAAATGTATATTTCGTTTCATTATGTTCGAAAAAACATATACATAACAAGCTCGTCAATTGAATTAATGAAAATTATTATTATTTATATGTAAGTACGCATTTTTAACTAACATATCAAAGCTAGTACGCACTGGTACCACTGTTTTATACCTAGTTCTTGAATTGGAGTAGGTACTTACAAGACTTGGCGGGTACATGACGTGGAACACTTCTAAACCTAAAGAATAGTCTAAAGGGATTTAAAAAAAAACTAAATCCGCCACTTACGATTTAAGTAGGTACTTATTAAATTTTAATATAAAGCCTGACTAGAAAAAAAAACCTGGCTTGAGGCGCCACTTTCACCTCCTCACTGTGTGATGGCACCAAAATGTGCCTTACACTATAGGTATCATAAACGATAAAAAATAAACTTTGAGAGTAAAAAAAACACAGTTCCTAAAATTCAATAGACGCTTGACTAAGTGCCACATATGGTTAAAATAAAACGACTCAGAAATGCAATATTCAAGCCAATATTATTTCGTAATTGTATTTCTTTGACCACTTAAAGAAATCATAAATTTTAGTTAGGTATGACGTTTAGTTGTAAATGCGTCTCAAAATCAAGAAAAAACCAATCCTTGAAACAAAACAGCAGAGGTTTTTGTAATCATAAATTTGTCACTCGAGAGTGCAAACCGACAAGCTGACGCCTATTTAATACGTATAAAAAAATCACAGTGAAACGCAACGAATTATCTGAGCAACGACTGATATGCAAAAAGGAACCTTGTGTCTTGATTAGTTAAAACTATGAAGACATAATTGAGTTTTCCCGATGTTTGTTTAAGCTAAAAATTGCAGATATTACGCAGAATCATTCTCTATCTTTCAGGAGTCAAGCATGACAGACTCAAAATCACCTACAGCGCATTCTAGTCGTCTAGATTTCAAGTTGGATCTAAGCGTTTTCGAACACATGGCGCCATCTAGTGAGTGGAAGGTTGGAGCGGCGCCTAGCGAGTTGATTAGCCAATCAGGTCACAAGGAGGCGGGGTGTTTTGCAAAATGCGCTGGCGCAGATTTAAAGAAGATTGGTCCGTGAAGACAAATATTTAAGACCTAATTTAGGATACATAGATTTAACGTAGTTAGAGAAGGTTATTATTGTAAGCTGGCGTAAGAAACATGATTTATTCAGGGTCGCGCGGCCTTTTAGGACGGTCATTTTTAATCTTACGGGAGGGAAAATTTCTGGAGTATTAAAATTGTTAATATTCATTGTATAAAACTTTGTAAATCACCATTGCTTGTAAAGTAATAGAATCAGTGTGGCGAATCAGCAAGGTGTTATAAAGCTAAGTATATTGTGAATCCTTTTGATGTGAACTTATTTGACTTTAAACTTTCATTGTAATAAAACTGATGATTATAATAAATATCATAAATATCAAACAAACTTAATGAACATCGTTCTCACACCTTATAAAGTCAAAATAAGTACACAATCGTATTGCAATTTTCTTTGTTTAGAATAATTAGATTAATCGGCAGGAATTGGGTTTTTTATTACTTTGCTTCGTTTTCCCAATTCTACTGACTTTATCAGCCGTAGGAACAGAAGCAAAGAGCCAATTTCCTTCTAACGAGAGAATATTGGTTAAAATAGTCAAAAGTTTCGAATTAAATTCAATTTGAAGTAATAAAATTAATATAACATCTTATTCTGTATTCATATTTATTTCCCATTATAGGAACCTCTTTTCAATGAATTCATAATTAATTTTATTAATTATTTTTAAAAGTTGAAGTAGATAATATTGAATTTAAATAATTGAGTTACTTTCGAATAGTAACAAACTTTTCTGGAGGATAAGACTATAGACACAATAAATCAATAAATCAATAGAAACTAAACTTTCCTTTCCTTGAATCTGACATAATGCCTTCGATGGCATTTGAATATTTTATCTGTTATATGGTAATAGATAAAGTACAATGTCATTAAGAATCCTTCGATTGGATTCTAAATTTTGATTGGTGACAAAATTGAAAGTTCAGACAATTGGTTGAAGTTAGCTTAATTGAAACTTTTTTTCAAATCACATTAAAATAAGCTGAATTATATTTTGGGATACAATTAAAAATAGACGATCACATAGTTATGGCTATTATAACAAAAGACTAAGGCTTTTGTTTACGAGAATAGCAGAAAGGACGAAGGCCTGCAGTTCGGGCCATCACACGTGGTGCCGTGACCAGGATTTCTAGATTTTGTGTCCATCTAAAGCAGACACAACTAGGAATAGAACCTTAAATAATGAAAAAAAAACACAACGTAGAATATTGATATTTTATCCCAATATTATATTTCAGCAGATTTATATTGATATTTTAACCAAATATTATATTTCAGCAGACTTATATTGATATTTTATTCAAATATTATATTTCCCCAGATTTATATTTTAAATTTATCAAACAAAGCAGACGGAAACTTTTAAATTTAAATCTTTTAATTTTAATTTAAACTTTCACATTTAAATATTTTATTCTATAGTTGGAAATTAAGCTCTGAGGTTGTGAATCATTAAATGAAAGTAGTATAATTAGAATTCTATACCGATTGATTACACTAAGTGGGTTCAATTTAAAGGCTAGTCGTTTGCGTGATACGATGTTAGCCGGCACAACGGCTACTCGTATTTTCGTAAACGAAGTTAGCCGAGACATCTTTCGGCGCAATCAACGTAGATTAGCATAGGAAAAAAAATATTGAAAGTGCACAAGCTGATCTAAAACCCTCATGAAGGTGGCCACCTATATATAAAAAAAGAGAAGGAGAAAAAACTAACTCCTCAAAAAAAAAAAAAAAGAGAAAGACAGCTATTTGAAACCCGTCTGACGAGGTATTCAAAATCAGTATAGGGTCAGGTTTAGGATTGTGTACGGAAGGTGACAATATTGAATCCACACGCGCTCTTTAAAATAATTTTAAATCATATAAAGTTTATTTTATCACACCTCATCTTAAAAGCTGAAGGGTATACAACACCGTCGACAAGACGAGTTTGTTGCAGCAAGAAATTATATAAGACCATGTTTAATCTAAAAACCGGGGAGAGGAAAATTATTTAACTATCTATTTGTTACAAAGTAGCAAAAATAATACCCTATAATTTCATATTACAACAGCCGACGAATTCCATCTGCATTGTTTGAAAGTGTAAACTGCATGTTGCTTTTTCTTGTGTGTCCTTTTGCAGGTCGTTGCTCATTGTTATTGTGTTTCCGTTAGGTGCATAAAAATTATCTTTTGTTGTTTAAAACATGATAACGTTAAGGAAATCTTCTGATTACAATTGTTGCAAACGCAAGCTAAAAATAAAAATATCGGGTCAGGTAGTGCCGTGCCGAGGTCGTAGCGTAACGCGGGTCGAACTTTTTCTATTAGATACTTCATTTTCAATATTTCAATAATAAAAATTGCATCGTGAATACAGGAAACATAAAGTCAAAATAAAAATAATAAAAATCAAGGAAATAACGTTCGGTAAACCGTTAGGTCGCGTGTAGAGCAAGTAGGTGCAGATAGGTCAAGTTAAACGTTGGTTTAGAGATTATTGTTAGTAAACTAGACAGTCAAAAGGCTAGGATCTTTAAAAAAAAATCGGACATAGAGTACGATAGATTCTGTTAGTACGTCGTCGCAGGTATTAGGAAGCACGAAACAAAAGATCAATTGTTACTGGTTTTACAAAAAAAGATAGATAAATCTTTACACAAAAGTTCGGGCTAGCTAATAAACAAAACATTCACGAGTCAAAAAAACACCATTCATAAAACGTAAATTTTAAAAACAAATCTTTGATGATTCAATTGTGTTTCTAAGGTTAGAGTATAGTTTAAAATGTAAGTTAGCTAATAGATTATTATTAATCTTTAATTAAGATATTACATACAGCAAGAATATTCTTTATTTATACATTACAATCTCATTGTTCTCAAAATTCTAACTGCAGAACTGGGACTTTGAGATAATTGTGAGAACGAGTTATCGAATTGTGAATTCCCGGTGTCACTTTATCTAGAAATTAAGGGTTACTTTATTGATGGAAAGTCTATCAGTGGAAGATTGACAGAACAAAGTGTCTGATATACTTTAATTAAGTATTAATATTAAATGGTTTTAAGTTACTCCTGTCTTTAATAGGAAAGCATTCCAAGTCATTAGGTATGAGATAAGTACCTATTGTTTAGCCTCAATGGTTGACTAAACAAGTTAACGACTTTTCTATCATCTAGAATAATAATAAGGATTGGATATAGATGCTACGAGGAGGGATCTCAGCACATAAAATATGATTAATCAAGGAGTGGATTGATTGAGACAGACACATAGATTCATTCACATAGGCTTGTTACATACAATAGCAAGTAAATCATAATTTAATTGCGGGTTCGAACCTCGCAATGAACTAACTGTGTTATTTAAAAGTAAGCTATTATTCAACGACTCCGATAGGTCAGCGATCAGAGCATTCACTCGGACAGTGAAAGGTCCCGGGTTCGATTCCCGGAGGAGCTATTTGGAGAATGGGTTGGTTTTCTGGTATTCCATTTTCAATATGGCAAATAAATAAATTGATTGATTGATTGATTGAATACTAAAGATTGCATTGTGTATGGAAAAAAAAGGTTAAGGTTAATTTTATTTGCTATACACCAATTTATCTGACTTATATAATGATTATGATCAGTGTCAGTTGTGTTTTGGAGTTTTACATTAACTGGAAATAAGACCATGCAGTAAAAAGTTTTCGATATACCATTATGAGCCAGATACTTAATCTTCTTTAAGTTAGATTTAATGAGATTATTCCAGCAACGCATGTTATGGTTGATTGAAGGCGTGATACTGTTTCGAATACAGTTCAATGAATTGGTTGGCGAAATAAATTCACAATCAAATGTGAATTGAAGAAAAAAAATCTTTTAATTATGTTTAAAACTATTACATAGAGTATGGTGTGAGACTGTTTCGAATACAGTTCAAAGATAGAAATATAGTTTTAATTGTGTTTAAACTAATACACTTGGAGTGTTGTGTATATAACTGTTTCGAATACAGTATGAAATTTGAATGGGTTGGAGCAATTAACTTTTAATCAAGTGCGATGTTTGAAACATTATGTGAAACAAAATAAAGGGCAGTTCAAAGTCAATTTATCATTGTCTCTGTGGAGAAGAAGCCAGGAATATGTGTAAATATATTATAAATAAGGCTAATTTACTATTAAGAATATAATAATAATTTAATGCAAATCTCAAGACTATGAATAACAGAAGAGTGTAAGAAAAAGGGAGAGGTTATTGTTGTGTTACATACAGGTGAAATTCTAACTTGATAAAAAAAATTGTATTGATTGTTATTCAGTGCCGAGAAAGGCAGTACGTTTGTTTGAAATGTTGTGAACTAGACAATTGTAGATAAGTTGTATAGTTAAGTGTAGTTATAACAATAGAAGATAGTCTATTGATAAGAATGTCTCCAGTGAATATTAAGATTCTGTACGAATCCAGATAAACGGTAAAAATAAACTTGAATACCTAATTAAAATTTAAAAATCTTAGCTTAATCATTACTAGCCAATAAAACTAATGAATTCAACGATTATTATTATTATACTCATGATTTAGCCACTTGAATGATTAAAACTTTTAACATAAGTGATCTTGGTTAGATAAAAAAAAGTAATTAGTATTCAAATAAATAATCCTGAAACATAAGATTTAAAGAAATCTTATAAGAAAACATGAGATAGCAAATCATTTAGGACTTAGCAAACCGGAGAGGTATATTGACAAAATTATATAGCAGGTTTGTGGAAATATTATAAGAGCGGCTGAATCTAGGGTGGTTAAGACACACAATAAAAAAACCTCCGAATAATACGATAATGGATATACATTAATACGTGCAATCACGAATTAGATCAAAAGCAGCTATAACGCTGGTGGTTAGCAAAATTCAGGAATCCCACAGTGATAGTATTTATTTTCAAAGCCAGAAAGAAAAACCTAAAAGGAATTAAATAATAGATTAAAAAAAGGGCGTTCATCACATAAAGAATTTTGAAAGACTATTTATAAACATAAACAGATATTCCATGACAACATTCGTAAAAATTCAAAATATTGATTTTCAGAGCAGAACGCATGAAAGTTTGACAATAATTCCTTTTAACCCACCAAAGAGGTTATAAAAAAATCATATCATAAAAAAATAAAAACAGAGCATAACATTGCAATGGCAACGTTACAACGCTATCCATTAATTCAAATATTACATGAATACCGACGAGAGAGCGTTAAAGTAATTAAGCTCTGATATTATTGTCAAACAGATGACCGATCAAAACTAAAACACAATTGGTCATAGGATTTTTTTTGCAAGCTTTGAAATTTTATGACACCTTTAATAACAATGGGTCATAGTGTATCTAAATTAGAGGCCAGACGCTGTGCTTTAAAGACAAAACAGTTGTTTTTTTTTGTCCATCAAGTAAAGTTTATTTAGAATATATTCAAAGATTTCTAGAGTAGCTTAGGTAACTGAAATTGTTTACAGTTGCCTAATCTGGGAGAGGCATGTGATGGCACCAAAATGTGCCTTACACTATAGGTATCATAAACGATAAAAAATAAACTTTGAGAGTAAAAAAAACACAGTTCCTAAAATTCAATAGACGCTTGACTAAGTGCCACATATGGTTAAAATAAAACGACTCAGAAATGCAATATTCAAGCCAATATTATTTCGTAATTGTATTTCTTTGACCACTTAAAGAAATCATAAATTTTAGTTAGGTATGACGTTTAGTTGTAAATGCGTCTCAAAATCAAGAAAAAACCAATCCTTGAAACAAAACAGCAGAGGTTTTTGTAATCATAAATTTGTCACTCGAGAGTGCAAACCGACAAGCTGACGCCTATTTAATACGTATAAAAAAATCACAGTGAAACGCAACGAATTATCTGAGCAACGACTGATATGCAAAAAGGAACCTTGTGTCTTGATTAGTTAAAACTATGAAGACATAATTGAGTTTTCCCGATGTTTGTTTAAGCTAAAAATTGCAGATATTACGCAGAATCATTCTCTATCTTTCAGGAGTCAAGCATGACAGACTCAAAATCACCTACAGCGCATTCTAGTCGTCTAGATTTCAAGTTGGATCTAAGCGTTTTCGAACACATGGCGCCATCTAGTGAGTGGAAGGTTGGAGCGGCGCCTAGCGAGTTGATTAGCCAATCAGGTCACAAGGAGGCGGGGTGTTTTGCAAAATGCGCTGGCGCAGATTTAAAGAAGATTGGTCCGTGAAGACAAATATTTAAGACCTAATTTAGGATACATAGATTTAACGTAGTTAGAGAAGGTTATTATTGTAAGCTGGCGTAAGAAACATGATTTATTCAGGGTCGCGCGGCCTTTTAGGACGGTCATTTTTAATCTTACGGGAGGGAAAATTTCTGGAGTATTAAAATTGTTAATATTCATTGTATAAAACTTTGTAAATCACCATTGCTTGTAAAGTAATAGAATCAGTGTGGCGAATCAGCAAGGTGTTATAAATCATAATCATCATAATCATAATTCTTTATTTGCATAAAACATGGTGTCAAATGATCTTACAAAATAGGTGTGGTCACATGTTTTGCCGTTAACTAAAAGCATGCAAATTTAAAATAACTTTAACACATTTATAAGCTAAGTATATTGTGAATCCTTTTGATGTGAACTTATTTGACTTTAAACTTTCATTGTAATAAAACTGATGATTATAATAAATATCATAAATATCAAACAAACTTAATGAACATCGTTCTCACACCTTATAAAGTCAAAATAAGTACACAATCGTATTGCAATTTTCTTTGTTTAGAATAATTAGATTAATCGGCAGGAATTGGGTTTTTTATTACTTTGCTTCGTTTTCCCAATTCTACTGACTTTATCAGCCGTAGGAACAGAAGCAAAGAGCCAATTTCCTTCTAACGAGAGAATATTGGTTAAAATAGTCAAAAGTTTCGAATTAAATTCAATTTGAAGTAATAAAATTAATATAACATCTTATTCTGTATTCATATTTATTTCCCATTATAGGAACCTCTTTTCAATGAATTCATAATTAATTTTATTAATTATTTTTAAAAGTTGAAGTAGATAATATTGAATTTAAATAATTGAGTTACTTTCGAATAGTAACAAACTTTTCTGGAGGATAAGACTATAGACACAATAAATCAATAAATCAATAGAAACTAAACTTTCCTTTCCTTGAATCTGACATAATGCCTTCGATGGCATTTGAATATTTTATCTGTTATATGGTAATAGATAAAGTACAATGTCATTAAGAATCCTTCGATTGGATTCTAAATTTTGATTGGTGACAAAATTGAAAGTTCAGACAATTGGTTGAAGTTAGCTTAATTGAAACTTTTTTTCAAATCACATTAAAATAAGCTGAATTATATTTTGGGATACAATTAAAAATAGACGATCACATAGTTATGGCTATTATAACAAAAGACTAAGGCTTTTGTTTACGAGAATAGCAGAAAGGACGAAGGCCTGCAGTTCGGGCCATCACAACTGGTACAAAATATCAAAATAGAAAAATTTTGTTCGTTACATTTCCTTTTCATTTTCTGGTCATGCTTTACATACACATACATACATACATACTAAATGGGTGAGTTAAATAAAATCTCGTATGTACCAAAGTAATATGAATTTCGGCCGACGACTGTCTTGGCGTCCACGATACACCGAAGACACGCATGACTCGGAGATGCGCATATAAAATAGGCAGTATTCCAGAACATAATACTTATTCCCTCTGCAGTTTACTAGTCATTGAACTATTCTTAGCAGTACCGAACATTTCCGCTAGATGGCGGCGACGTCGGCAAAAGAATATGCGAGCTCCGAATCGTCAAGGTCACTCACTCCTCTTAAGGCCTTAATAGATAAATCATATTATACAATTGACGCATACTTAAAACATAAATTTTAATAGCTCTGTGTACCTAAGTATAATGTCAAATTAATTTGTTTTAGTTTTTAAGTTTGACATTTTGTAACTAAATTGACATTATTATCATCATTTATTTTTGTTTGTTTAATTGTTTAATGTTATTTTGCGCGGTAACTTTCGAGTAGGTAACTTGAATTTAAAATGTTGCATGTCAAGACGGCAGAATATGGCAGAACCTTGTGTAACTTTAAGTGCACCAATGACCACCAATGTATGACCCGTATTCGCAATAAAGAATATTTGTATTTGTATTAGTATTTTATTTGTTTAATATGTTTTCTATAAACTAAAACTTAAAAAATTTGAAAGTCCAATTACCTAACCTATTTACCTCTTTTCTATCAAAAGATAAGTGTTCTGATTTCACATAGTCACTAACATTACAGTGAAATGAGTTTGGTTTTTCCAGCTCCAAAGTTTACAAAATCAATCACATGAAAAAAAGAAAATCAAGGAATATTTTTAATCAATGCAGTCAATGATGTTTTATATGTAGATACGTTATCTGAACTAAAAAGTGGCGACGAAAAAGTAAGGTAATTGCCCGAAGTTCACACAGTCACACACAGACCCTTGTCGTGTCAACGCGGTGTAACAATTTTTCGATTACGCCTCAAATAATAAACTTAATGCCTTCCTGTGTTTAGAGAAGTTGCAAAAACTATGCCGGATCTTTAAAAGACAAGAAAATTGATTCATTTCATACGTAATTATTGAAATTATAAATTTAATTTAAAAATTTAATAATTAGTGATGACTTTTGCGCTGTTGCCAGTTCGACATGCATGAGCGAGTAAGCTTGTAAAGTTTTGTGAAAGAATGAAAGAGACAGAAAACTCTGTGCTTGCAATAATTGTTTATCTCTTTTTGACAGTGGGGGTTTGTGTATATATGTCCCTGACTAACATTATTTTAGGTGAAAAAGAGATAGATATGCAGAAATGCCTGTTGTTAGGAAGGGATAAATATATTTTGAGAACTTGTGCTTGTTTTTTGTTCCTTTTAACGTGTAGTACGTCGTGAAAAACAAATTCGCCATTTTAAGGTCAAACGATTAAGTCACAAAAAGCTGAAGGCTCGTTAGATGGCGCTACTTTCGCTATTTCGTAGTTTTTATTTTTTTGTTAATTATTCTTTGTATCTTTGTAACTCAAAATACTTTTGGCGCCTTCTATAAATAAATATTGAATTTTCGAAACCAACACTTAACTATTTGTAGTATAAAAATCATCCAAATATGTTAAATATGTTTTTCTGACATCCAATTTTACTAATCACTCACACATGCATACCATAAATCCGAGTTTCTAGTAACAAAACATTTCGATCCACCTACAAACGACAATGTGGCCTAGCGGTCTATATGCTTGACTCAGGCATCAGAGAGTTAAGGTTCAAACCTCAGGAAGCTAATTTTTTTTATATTTAGTATTGTTTTAAAAAAAACATTAAAATATTAATTTAGATGTATAAATTGCAACAAATGCAATTGCATTATTATTTTTTAAATTACACAAGTAGTCTATCAACTAATGCTCCAAAAAACGTATACAGGGAAAATAATGCTTGGAACACCATTTTTAGTGTTCCTTAGCCGAATGGCCAAATCCGGAACCCCTATATATTCGTCATTTGTCTGTCTGTCCGTCTGTCCGTATGTTACAGCCACTTTGATCCAAAACTATTAAGACTACACATTTGAAACTTGGTAGGTAGATGTATCCTGTAAACCGCTTTACAATTTTTATACGAAAATAAAAATAATACATAAAACTGAAACTAAAAAATGTTTACCTATTCGTGTGGGGTGTCTATAGATAGGTCTTGAGAAATAATATAAAAGTTTCTTTAACCGTTTTTAGGGTTCCGTAGCCGAATGACAAAAACGGAACCCTTATAGATTCGTCATGTCTGTCTGTCTGTCTGTCCGTCCGTCCGCATGTCACAGCCACTTTTATCCAAAACTATAAAAACTACTCAGTTGAAATTTGGTAAGTAGATGTATTTTATAAACCGCTTTACGATTTTAATACGAAAATCCGGGGGCTTCCGATACATGAAGCTGAAACCGAAAAATATTTTTTTTATTAACCATATTCGTGTGGGGTGTCTATAGATGGATCTTTAAAAATGGCATAAAGGTTTCTCGAACCATTTTTTCTCAAAGTCAATATTTTGAAAGATAGAGCCTTCCAAAGCGATAAGTTGTGTCCCCCCCCCCACCACTCTAACTTTTGAAATAAATTAGTGAAAAATCTAGAAAAAATACATACTGTACATCTTTATAATAACTTTCAACGAAAATTAGTTTGAACGAGATGTAGTAAGCACTTTTTGAGATATATATAACACATTTTCGAAAACCGCAAATGTAATTGAAAAACAATGTTATATTTTGCTGACGAAAAATGATAAGTACCCAATCGAATTTTGGCTTGGTATAGGCAATCGGTACGTTAAGTTGGTACGGAACCCTTCCTGGGCGAGTCCAACTCGCACTTGGCCGATTTTTCCTTATCTATACTAATATTATAAAGGAAAGATTTCCTGTATTCCCGTTTTGTATGTATTCAGGTATGTATGTAGGTACATACATATGTATCAGGTAAGTATGTAGCGAATAAACTCAAAAACTACTGGACTGATTTCAAAAATTCTTTCTGCTACATTATCCCTGATTAACATAGGCTATAGAATATTTTGAAAAAGTTAGGGATTCGTATGAAAACTTCGATAATGTAACTCAAGGTATGAAAAAAGATACCAAAAAAAACCTATATACCTCGCGGACCGAAGTATGATAAGGGGCGTGTGCACATCTATGAGATAGATAACTGCAGCACTTTCTTTCAATTGTAGACATAGGTTTCCATAGTAAAATGTATTTCTAACAATCTACACAATCAACTTTCGTAATAAAATAGTAATATTTTAGTTTTGAAAACTGACAAGGTTCGATTTCCCACTACCGAGTACCGACCCATTTCCGAGTCGTGTATGAGTTTTTTTGAAAATCATTGAATGCAGTTTTCTAAATCTAATATCGACGACATGGTTCCATAAAACAAATATATCTCTATCTCTTATAGTTTCAAACTTTCCTATACTGACCCGTTGTCCGGTCCGGCTCCGGTCTAATGTTGTCTATCTATACATATATTATAAAGAGGAAAGATTTAATTGTTTGTTTGTTTATTTGCATCTAATAGGCTCCTAAACTACTGGACCGATTTAGAAGATTCTTTCACCATTAGAAAGCTACATTCTTCCCGAATAGGCTAAATTTTATCCCGATATTCCCACGGGTACCGGGTACCACGCGGGTGAAACCGCGAGGATCCGCTAGTATAGAATAATATTGTATGTTATAATTAGTGTATAATGTTGTATAGACAATGGTACGGAACCCTTCGTGCGTGAGCCCGACTCGCTCTTGGCCGTTTTTTTTAAATACTAGCGGCAACATTTTGATAGGCAACCCTATAGATCACTCCCTAGAGTAATATTGTTCTGTGCTATAGATATATATTCTCCTAATCATAGTACGTACTTGTTTGACGACCGATTTGGCGCAGAGGTAGGCTACGCACCTTCTGCGCCAGTGGTCTCGGGTTCGATTCCCGAACAAGACAAATATTTGTGTGCATGAACATGTCTATTTGTCTTGGTCTGGGTGTTTACTATATATATTAAGTATTTATTTACAAAAAAAAAGTATTTAAGTATATATTTATCCATTATCAAGTTTTCCATGATACAGTTTCTTAATGAAATTAACATGGGCTTAGATAATTGGTGTGAATGTAAGAAGATGTGGTTGGAGGAAAGCAGAACTCAAATGTTCGGCTGTTTGCAGCTACTGCATTGGCCAATCATGCGAGAACATAGTACCAGACCTGATGTGTGATGACATTGATGAACCATTGATTGATAACCCATCATCAAAGGACGATTTTGACCTTCCTGAGCAGTTCGATGAAGAAATTATACCTCAGCAAGCTGCCCCCAAAAAGTGTGCTGTGGATTCAGAGGACGGACCTGGTCCATCAAAATTATACATACAATGCATACAATGTACATAATTGATCCCACCACCTCCCAGATCCTCCTTCCTTTATGGCGTACTTCATTTTGCAAACCCTTCTATTACATAATTGTTTACTTACCTCAATAACTTTGAACAGCTGTCTCAGGAACTATCAAGTGTAAGTTGATATTACTAATTAGTCTCATTTTGTTGAAAATTTAATGGACTTTTATAACTAATAATTTATCTTTTGCCATAAACCCACTACTATGGGCCAAAATGTCGAAAACTAAAAAAACTGTAATACTTCCTTTTTTGAATTTTTGCAAACTTTTAAATTGCCCCATCTTAAAAACTATTTGACTTACAAGAACCAAATTACTTTAATTTAAAGCGTGCATAGTATTTTTTGCCGTAACACAGGTCCTTGGTGGTAAAAATTGATAAAAACTGAAAAAAATCTGAAAATTTATTGGATTTTTAAATATTTAACAATGATCCGGAGGGCTTTCGAGGTGGAAAACTTGGATTTGTTATTACTATCTCATCACTACTAACATACAAAACAATCAGAACTACCTCATTTAACGCAAGGCAAAATGTACGATTTCCATGGACTATCATTAATAGAAGTACGTAAAAATTAGGTTATTAGCAAAAACTCGATGAGCGCACTAATTTGCAGTGGGATCTAGTACTAACTCAAAAGAGAAATATGTAAATTATAATTGACACAAACCACATGACACAAACGGAAGAGCGGCATCGCGCGTTGCGCGTCTTAGCCGCATGGAACGGCAACGTCGCAAATTTGCTCGAAATGTTTGTATACGTACACGACTAATGTCACACACACATGCGTAAGTTTCATGAGAATTTGGAGTTGATTTGTGCTATAATTCTGAATGAAAGTATGTAAAATATTCATTTCGCGCCTACTTAAACATGAGAAAAGACTATAGAACACATAATTTACCATAAATGGTGAATCCTAACATAGTTAAAGGTGAACGTTTTTTGTATGGTAATCGTTTGACCTTAAAATGCAATTTATTCGAGTGTAACGTGTCTATTAATAAAACGTCATTGAATGCAGTATTATTTTTTAACAAAGAAAGAGGAAAATTAAAATCAACCTCTTTTCTATTAAAAACTCAAACGTTTTGTTTTCAAATATGGTTGCTGAACTTGCTAGTTCCATAGTTACTGTTGTCACTCAGATGAGAAAAAAAAGAAAATCAATTATTCTTGTAAACAAAGAAAGAGGTAAAGTTCAGTCAACCTCTTTTCTATCACAACTCAAGTGTTCCGATTTCAAATATACACTAACAATGAAAGGAAAAATGTAATTCAAATAGCAGTAGGTAACTACTGATTGCCAGTCTCAAAGGGTCTAGCAGTGACAAAGCAAAAATGCTAGGTATTGTTAGCCCAACTAATGGGCTTCGGAAGCATTTCAAAAGCTCATTGTGCGATCGTGAGTTATAAAATGTACCTGCCGTATTGGAAGAAGCCTTATTGCCATGCTGTGCGAGTAATGTAAGAGCTCATTTGTTTTTGTTTAACGTTTCTGTCTTTGCCTACATAGATGAAATGCTCCTTTGTGATTGAGCCATGCATGAAAGGTAGTTAAGGTGTTACTTTGACTTTTCAGGATGTTTTCAAGAGTATTGAAGATTGTAACTTTATTATAAAATATAAATTCTTTGAAATCTGGGCCTATAGCGCTGTGGTACTGCTACACCTACCGCGCCTGGAATCGTGGGTTCGATCCCCAGTGGAGAAAAAAATGATTATTTTGAACTGCTCAATAATTTATGATGAATATTTGTAATTATCCTGTGTCTGGGTGTTGATATAACAATTTTATGTAGATACCTACATAGGTATATGTAGGTATTCATCATTATTAGCTATTTAATGTCCCCACTGCTGGGGCCCAGGCCTTCCTTATGGATGAAGGATAAGGAGAATGTGCCATGACCAACCGCGACCAACGGCTTAAAATGCCATCCGCATGGAGGACCTCGAGATGGTGACACATTGAAACGCATACAGTTGATTGTCATAATTTCATTTGGCATACATCATAAGGCATAATATTGAAAAGCATTTTATTCCTTGGCATAAATTTCATAACGCATAATGATAATAATGCATAATAGTTGAAAGGCATAATATTAAAAAGCATAATCTTCGAAATTCATATTTTCGTTTGTCATAATTTCGTAAAGCATACTTTAAATAAAACGCATAACTTTAAAAAGCATAATTAATTTTTAAAAACATTATTTTATAAAATTGTCAATATCTCGAAAACGGTGCGTCGTAGCCAAAATCTGACGAAATTTTTGATACCCTTTTAAAAACCCCGGAGGTATTTGAGAGACATCCAATGGTAAAAAAAACTTTTTTTGACATCTGTTGGCTCAATTTTTTTTTTATCTATTTGTTTTGAATTTAGTTCAAATGGAAGAAAACAGAGGAGCAGGGGGACGGGGGGGCGCAGCCCCCCACCAAGGGACTCGGGGGGCGAAGCCCCCCGCCACCAAAGAAATCCTCACAATCGTTTTAGGTTAGGTTAGGTTAGAACAGTGACCAAAACGCCGCGCGAGCCGAGCGAGCGAAGCGAGCGTGCCACGGCAGCGGCCGGCAAAGCGCCAGAAAAGACTTTTTTATTTTCACAGACCTAGCTTCAAAATAAATAAATACAAGATAATACCCCGTTAAATTTATGCATTTTGAATATTATGCCTTTTAAGTATTATGACATTTAAAAGTTATGCCTTTTGATAATTATGCTTATTGAAATTATGCCTTTCGATGATTATGCCTTTTAAAATTCGGGCAAAAAAAGTATGCGTTATGAAATTATGGCTTTAAGAATTATGCCTTTCAACACGATGCGTTTCTTGTTTATGGCGAAAACTGTTATGCGTTTCATTAGGTAACCCCTCGAGATAGTACATTTTTGGTCACCCATCCCGTGAAGTAAATTTAAGAAAAAAATCCTGTGTTTTTGTTTTGGTAACGTAATATAACTTTTAGGAATTTAAGATTTAAGTACATAACATGGTTTGACCGAACCGAAAATCTGCGTGGAATTCCTGTAATCGGCTTAACTTCAATGTTTACTGACACTTAGGTTGTCGTGGATAAAGCTGGCTGCAACAAGATTAAAAAGTTAAATGAAAAATAAAGTAAAAGACTTTTACCGCTTCAGTAGTCTAATACACACCTCCGGACCAGACCTAGAGGTCCCGGGTTTGAGTCCTGTAAGAGCTGTTTGTAAGAGACGGGTCAATTTGTTCTAATGTTTTATTATTCAATACCTAACAAAAATTATGCCAGCTATGGTCAGCGTTTAAGTTTTGGTTTAATTCATAAATAAGATAATGTAGGGCAGGCGTACCGGTTTTGGCCACTGTACCGGTTTTGGCCACTTTTTGGTCTAAAAGTTTTCTAAACAACTTTTAGCCATTTTGGATAAAGGCAATTAAAATAAGGTATTTTAAGGTAATAATAACAACCGTTAGAATTCCTTATGTCATAAGATTTTTTTTTAATAAATTCCATTTGCTGTTTGAAAAAATTTTTTGTATGAAAATTTTAAGAAATTTGTTTTGTATGAAATACTTTATAAACCTTTGTTTTTTACAATTAAATTGTTGTTTTGCAATTGACTGGTCAGCGCATTAGAATATATTGATTTTACCTGGGTTCGGTTTTGATTTTTCGCAATACTTACAAAAGTTTAACTATCAGTAAGTGGCCAAAACCGGTACATTTGGCACCTCTCACACATTGTGTGTAATATAAAAAAATTATTTTAATTTTATAAACTTGAAACATGTACCTTTAAAGGTAGATAAATCATCTATAATTAAAGATATAATTTGTGTCTTAAATACCTAAGACCATTTAGTACTTAGTGCTTAAAAGTCAAAAAATCCTTAAAGTGGTCACAAAGGGTACCTCTGCCCTACCTATACTTTATCTTTTTGTGTTTAAAAAGGACATTCTGCAACAGTTCATTGTTTTAATTGGAATGACTAAAAAGATACCAACAATATGAATTATTTTGTAGTTAATTTAACTTAAAATTAAATAACACTCGCATATCATGTTCCGAATCCATTTATTTCGGAATCATTACTCATTAATAATTGAATGCCTCTCTTCACATAATATTTTATTATGCTGTAATTGTATTAACGTTGAGATTTTAAATTATTTTTATGCATTCACAATGCAATTCTGTACCTATTCAGTTGGTCAGAGCATCGGGTCGGATCCCCAGAAGCGCTGGTTTGGATCCTGCCTGAAAGCTACTTATAGGGTTCGTAGTTTTTTTACTATTAAATTTTCCTATACTTACAGAATTGCATTGTGAATGCATAAAAATAATTTAAAATCTCAATTTCAAGCTGTTCCATCTTAATCGATTATTGACATTTGTAAAAATGTTTCTTTCGGACGCAAGGGTTTCGTCACATTGATAAGTGTAATCCTTTCGATAGCTTAGTTGGTCAGAGCATCGGAGCGGATACCCGGAGGCGCGGGTTCGAATCCCGCCTGAAAGCTACTTATAGGGCTCGTGGTTTTTTTACTATCACATTTTTCCTGTATTGACGTTGAAAATATTGATGATTTTTAAACCTATTATCTAAGTATTTCATTTTCAATAATCAAAATTTCAATGTGAATGCAAAAAAGTATAATATTTCCTTTATTTTTAAGTCATTAGGTTTTATGATCAATCTTTCAATAGAGCAATAATTGCGATAAGCTATATCTCTGAAAATAAAGAAAATATTTGAAAATAAATACCTGTGTCGTGCTTCTGATATTAATAAAAACATTATAAACAAATATAAAAATCATTCCGTTCCCCTATTGGGACGATCCTTATAAATAATTATTATTTGTCTTCTAATATTTATGTATGACATTAAAAATAAAAAGTTGTCGTTAAACAATTGAACTTATCAACAACCAACATAAGAGAAAAAAATATATAATTTCTCTCTCGGCCGGAAACCTCTAATATAATACCCCAATAACACCCCTCTTTTCAGTCCCCCGACCGACCGAATATCTAAATTCTACGCAGACGAAGTCACGGGTGGAGCGCTTGTTTGATATAAAACACATTTCATCAATCAAACAGATGAGTGAAGGACGAATCTTAGACCATAACAATTTACGGAAACTTGCAGAAGCAGTCTAGAATAACAATGGCAAGAAATGAGCTGCGCTTCCGAAGTTAGATTACCTGGTATTTATTCAAAGTCTAAGTTGTTTAGTTGAGCTGAATCCTCCTAGCGAAGAAAGTACAGTCACCGGTTAGTAATATTTGTATGCATTAGAAGGGTTTGAAAGATAGCTTTATTTTTATTTTTAATATTACACTGAGATGTCTACAACAAACTTAAGACAGAACTGTCGAGCCGCGCCGTGTGTAATATTGCACGAACCATTTGGAGCCACTTTTGAACTCCTCATAACACAAAAACTATTTCACATAAATACGTCAAATTAAGCTCATCTGTTTTAGTACCATCCTATACTGGAACCATTTCGCCGCATTTTCAGGCCCCTATTTGAGACCCTCTGGATAAGACCAGAACGCAAAAATTTTTGTCATCCAGTAAGCTATAATTACATACTTAAAATCCAAAATTTCTAGACTGTAGGTCATTTAGTTCCGAAGTTAAGCGAAAGCAAAGTTTCGCATTTATGACACTCACTCACTCATGATCATCAGAATAGAACTAGTACTTCCTATAAACTCAGAGAGCTGAAATTTGGTACAGTGTTAGGGTTTAATGGCCACATAAAGGGAAAACTATAAAAACTAGGATAATTTCTAGTTACACCAACTGCATAAATATGGTGTATCCCGGCACGCTACACCAGAGAAGACGAGGAGAGAGTGTCGAGGGGACGCAGGCACGAGGTGGAGACGCTGATTTGGCGCAGGGGTAGGATACCTGCCTTCTGCGCCAGAGGTCTCGGGTTCGATCCCCGAACAAGACAAATATTTGTGTGCATGAATGTGCATGTATATTTGTCTTGGTCTGGGTGTTTTCTATGTATTAATAAATAAATAAATAACTTCTTACATTCACACCAATTATCTAAGCCCATGTTAATATCATTAAGAAACTGTATCATGGAAAACTTGATAACGGATAAATATATACTTAAATCATTTATTTGTAAATACATACTTAATATACATAGTTAACACCCAGACCAAGACAAACATTAATAATATATTTACAGAAAAAAGTATGTAAGTATCTATTTATCTGTTATCTAGTTTCCTTAACACAGTTTCTTAATGAAAACTGCTGAGCTAGATTATTGGTGTGATTGTAAGAAATCTATTATTATTATTATTTCAGTATTTTAGGCCCACTGCTCTGAAGTTACCGAATGGCTCAAGACTCGTCGATATTTTCTTTCAGTTTTTAACGCTGCCACTGGTAGGCCAGCGGTTTACAAACGTTCAACAATCGATTAAAATAAAACAGCCTTTAAATTAATATCCTATACTTAGAGAATTGCACTATGAATGGAAAAAACTACTTTAAAATGTTACGCATTCAAAAATTTTACAACCGTAAAATTGATTGATTTATTGATAACCATTTATTGCACACACAAATAAAATTTACAAAACCACAGGAAAAAGGTGACACATAGATACGAGTGTGGGCAAAGGCGGCAAATTGATATACCTATTACATAAAAGTTAATGTAAAAAAAACAAAATAGCCTAGAAAGTTAAATAGTGATTAAAGCAATCAGTTTCTTTTACTGACAATATCTAGTCTAGACTTGATTAAAAAAAAAACTTTTTTACACAAAATTGAAAAACGAGAACTTTAACCCGACGACACCAATTAAAATTGACAAACGCTCCAATTGTGATCCAATTAGCCGGACGCCGGAATCACCGGCGACACGATTAATCTATTCGATTCGACTGGAATCGATTAGTGGATGCGAGATGAGACGAGTGATATTACTGTGTACATTTGAGGAGTTTGTTAGCGGATTTAGTCAGTGATTGCGGCGGTTAAGCACCTTGCGCTATGGTCGACCAAGAGTTGGGTGACCAAAGGTGTGCTATTTTTATATCTTCCTTGCTACTGAATTTAAGTTAAGCTGCTGTTCCCGGCTGCATTAATATTTTTTTAAGCTTCTCTACCACAGACCACGGAAAAAAATCTGTGCTCTCTACATTGGGTCTGCCATACTAAAACTCATTGTTTTTTTAACTTGTCGATAGTATTATATGATGGGATATCTCGTCTCGGCGGGTTTCAGGTTTCTACTCGCATACGCGACTACTTGACCGTTCATGTTAGATAAAACAGATCCTAAACCTGTCTTACAAGCATCTGTTTGTAGCCGAAAGATGTTACTTTCTGAAAAATCTGGATAAGATAAAATAGGGGGTTGAATTAATGCTGATTTTAATTTTTCAAATGCCGTTTGACACTCTGATGACCATAGAAACTGTACATTCTTTTTTCTTAATTGATTTAAAGGATAAACAATGTTTGCAAAGTTCGGTATGAATCGTCTGTAGTAATTTGCAAACGCGACAAAACGATTGACATCGTCGCAGTTCATCGGCACTGGATAGTTTTGCATGGTTGCAATTTTACTTTCATCTGGTAAAATTCCATCAGAAGTTATTTTGTGTCCTAGATATATTATTTCGTTTCGCAAAAATTCACACTTCATAGGATTTAATTTTAAGTTAACTTTTCTAAATCTCTCTAGTATACTAGTTAAGTTTTTATTGTGGTTTTCTATAGATTTCCCGAAAATTACGCAATCATCTAAATAAATAAAAGCCTTTTTATAATTTAAGCCTGACATTGCAATAGTCATAAGACGTGAAAATACACTCGCAGATGTCCGGAGACCCATGGGACAGCGTTTCATCTGAAAAATTTTATCACCAGCAGTGAAAGCTGTGTACTTTCGTGAATCTTCGCTTAAAGATAACTGATAATAGCTTTGCGAAAGGTCTAATTTTGAAAAATAAATGTTATTTGCAAGCGAATCTAAGATATCAGTTATATTAGGCAAAGGGAATTTGTCGTCCTCAATACGATTATTTAACTGCCTGTAATCTATAACTAATCGCCATTGTTTCTCGTTTGACCTATCTGTTTTTTTCGGTACAAGCAAGACGGGACTAGACCACTCTGACGTAGCCTCTTCTATAATATCATTTTCGAGCATAATATCTATCTGTTTCTGAACTTCCTTCCTTAGTGCGAACGGTAATCTATGTGGCTTGACATAAACTGGCGAGACATTAGGTTTTAAAGTTATATTATGGGTCATTAGGTTTGTACAAGAGAGTTTGTCGCCTGGCAGATGAAAAACATCTGCGTACTTAGCGCAAATACTCTCAATACTTCGTTTTTCTTCTAAATTCAGTTCAGGTAAATTTAATAATCCTAATAATGTTTTTACACGATCGACAGAAACCTCCTCTTTTTCAAAATTACAGACTTCAAAATCATTCAATGAAAAAGTCTCTAAATCGGTAAGATCTAGATCAACTTCTTTCTCAGTGGTGTTTAATATCCTTACTGGCATGCGACCATTACAAGGTTTCGCTATTATACTTCCTATAAAAACTCCTTTCTGTATCTCTTTAGATAAACAAACACAATCGTCGCCTAACGATGTAGGTATATATTTTATTACCTCACATCGTGGCGGTATCAAATGTCTATAGTGACTCAATATAGGTATAGACACATAATTACTATCTTTAGTTAAAAGCAAAGTATTTTCTTTATAGTTAATTATAGCTTGATAGCGTTTCAAAAAATTATCACCTAAAATACCATTTGCAGAACAAGACATATTTTTAAACACATACATTTTTTCTCTAAAAACTAACCCATTATAAGACAAATCTAAGTAAATATATCCTTCAGATACTAGTTTACCGCTAACACCTTTTATAACTAACTTCTCAAATGTAATTAAATTCAATAACTTCGGATAATCGCATAACCATTCGTATTTTAAAACACAAAGGCTTGCTCCGCTATCGACTAAAAGATCGATATTGCTATTACTTACGTTAAAAGTTACGGTACTACTATTATTGTAGTTTAAAACATAATTTTCAGTAGGAACGAAAAAAATCTAAATTATTATCGTTCTGGGGCTCAGAACGCGCTTGTGACTCACTATTGGTCGATTGCTCGTGGCTAGCGTACTGCACACGTTGAAAAGGCACAGCTGAGCGCGGCGGGCGCGGGCTCGGCCGACCGCGGTCACGTGAACGTGATTGTGTTCCTTGCGCGGCGCGGGAGTCTCGCGACATGTACTTACCTTGTTGTGGTCTCGTGTTTCCGGCAGCGTACCTATTGTTTGCGCTAAATCTATTATAGTAACTATATTTATTAGAATAATTACTTGGCTGACGCGGATAATTAGTAGGTGTGCGTGAGAAATTACGAGTATGAAACTTTTTAATGTTCATAACTTCCTCGTGTCTGGTAGACATTGACTGCTCGTCTAGGGCAGTTCTTATAGCCTCTGGTAAAGAATCAAAGTGACGTGATGCTATGATAGTACTAAGCTTTTGATTCACTAATCCATCTGAAAAGCGCTTGATTGCAACCTTTTCATTAATGGGACGCAATACTTCAAACTTAGTAGCGTCGTCATCCGCTTGTGCTATGGTTAAATTCACAAAAAGTTGTTCTAGTTCCGAGCCGAATGACTCGATCGACCTATGACCTTGACGACAGTTTTGTAATTTGTGTTGGATAGCAACAGCAGATTTTTTCTGAATCAAATGCGTATTCATATCTCTAATTAAATCTTTAATAGTTGGATAACTACTTTTTAAACGTAATTTTGCGCTAGGAGAGAGCCTAGTTTTAATCACAAAATCAATAAGTAACCCATGAGTAGCATCGCTGATCATTGAACTATATAATTGTATACCATCAATTAGAGATTTAGTGACGTGTTCTTGACCTGTCATCGTTGGTAAAAGTGCAATGGCTGTCTTCAAGTCAAATTTATCTTTTTCTGCCATTTTTGAAATACTACTAACACTTAAAGTCTCTAAAGAAATAATTTTGTCATAAATGATCTGAATGTCATTTGCTATTTTATTAATTAAAGTTATATCTTTAGTTGATACCTCCGATTTTTCAACTAAATTATGTACTTGAGCTAAAATATACTCTAATTTCGCGTATTCAAGTTTCGCTTCATTAAATTTCGTAAAACCTAACTCTTTTTGACGTCTATCTGGTCCTAGTTTTACTAAATTATCTTTAATATACAATAGTTTCTTATGCAATTCATTTAAATCGGAAATAATAAATGACATTATCTAATAAGAAAAAAAAATGTAATCCTACATATTATTTAAAACGTTTAGGTATAAAATAACTTACGACTTACGGTGGCATTATAGCGCGCGAATAAAATAATTACGTCTCTGCACGATGAGTAGGTATGTGGTGACCGGCGTGGCGTGTGGGGGCTGGGGCTGCGGGCTGGGGGTTTTCTCATGCTCCTTGAGTGTGTAGGATCTTCAGACTTCTAAGATGGGTTCCTGGACCGCTTGAAACAGCTAACTGAAGATCGGGCTGGGATTTCCCTTGCCCCTCGTACAATGGGCCGGGTTTCTACCCTGGACACCTCCTGGTCTACGTTGATGGTTGAGTCGACGTCGTTGCCAGTTCCACGGAAGATATTGTGTTTCTTAGAACTGCGCTGTTGAATGTGATTTATATGTCAAAAAATACTGTATAAATAGTGTATGGTAAACGCAAAATTTCAAAAGTAGTGCTTTAATACAAGCCGAGATATTAGGGTCTCTAAGTTGGCTGCTAACTTGACGTTTCTTGCGATGGAGATTCCAGGGAAACAGGTACAAGTTTTTAATAAATAAATACTTGAAAAAATACTGTGTGAAATAGTGAATCTTAGGATATAAATAAAAAAAGAATTCTTCTTTGTTTTTTTTAAAAAATCTAATGTAAACTTCTACATAATAATCTGAATATATGCTGACGATCAATGTTGAACTTTGCTCCTTAGTAATAAGGTTCAAACTTTATTTCAATCGTGGAGTGCGTACTATCGAGCAAAAAAGTGAAATGAATATTTTTGATTGTGTCAATACATACGTTTAATCGGTTTAATGCTATTGATTAGGTATTTAAAAAAAATATATTCACTTCTTAACCGACTTCAAAAAAAGAGGAGGTTCTCAAGTCGACTGTATTTTTTTTATGTATGTTTTACCATAACTTCGCCAGTTGTTAACCGATTTTAATAATTCTTTTTTTATCTGAAAGAAAATATCTTATGTGTGGTCCCATGAAAAATTCAAAGTAGTCAGTTCAGTAGTTTTTTCACAGTCCTGAAAAAACACATAGTTTTTGACTGGTAGTTCCTGCTTTACACGTCAATATCTTCGCGAACTATTGACCAATTTCAATGATTATTTCTTTATTCGAAAGAGTAAACTCCTGAGGTGGTCACATTGTTACCAAGTTAGGATCTGATGGTGGAATCCAGGGGAAATCGAGGAAAACCCGTAAATTTTATTGTAATTTACGTATTTTATAGATTTTCTAAAGTTTTTTAAGTCTTTGCATCTGGTAGGCATCATCTCATGGTGATGAGCTGGTGATGGAAGGTACAACTCCTCAAATATTGTTGATACGTAAAGATTTTTAGTTGTATTCTTTCAGGTTATTTAGGTGAGCTGATGATGGAAGGTAAAAATACTTAACGCTTAGGAGTTAAAGCATGTTTTTTAAGTACCATATGCATGAATAGACCTTTAGTTGTATTCTTTTAAGTTATTTAGGTTAGCTGATGGTGGAAGGTTAAAAAACTGCATAACAGTTAAAAGTTGGAGGATGGTGCTTGTCTGAGTGTTCTAATTTAGATATGGGCTACAGTTTTAAACATTGCACATTATGCGACGCTTGCGCATTAGATTTCTTACACTAAAAAATGAAAAATAAACACATTTAAAAAAATAATTAAACCGCCTTTAAACAAAAACTGCCGACAAAAACTCACTTCCCAAAAAACGTTAAAGTAAAAAATTAATTGAATCATTCCATTCAAAGGTCGAAAGGGCGGGACAATATCTAATTAATTTTGGAACTTACTGATTTGATTGAAGTCGGTGTCAAGCCGAAAGTGTTGGGTTATGGGTGATATATTGAAACAATACGTATTATGCAGAATAAACTATTTATTTCAGCCACGATGTGCACAACAAGAACGTCAAAAGTTACAAGGGAAGTTTTTTAACAGTGTTGCCACCCGTTAGCAATTTTGTGTGAACATAGATAAATTTTCTATTTAAATTGATTTCAACAGAAAGAAAATATTTAGTGAAACAATAATACACAATATCTCATGCGCGGAGTGGTGTGAAATACATAACAATAGGTAGGTAGGTAATGGCTTGGCACCGACTTTAATCAAATCAGTAAGTTCCAAAATTAATTCGATAATGTCCCACCCTTTCATCCTTTGAATGGAATGATTCAATTATTTTTTAATTTTTTAATTTTTTGGGAAGTGAGTATTTGTCGGCAGTTTTTGTTTGAAGGCATTTTTTTTTATTATTATCTATCCCTTATTTTTTATTAAATCTCATCAAATTTTTGATTGTGTCAATACTCTATTCTCAGTATAATATTATTTTTCGGAAGAAACAAATGCTATGTTCTACTTTTTATTCTACTTCCTACCTACTTACCTACCTACTGTCAGACTGTCTGTCTGTCTGAGGCAACGTAGCTCCTAAACGACAGGGCCGATTTTGATGCGTTTTTTTCAATTGAAAGCTAAAGGAATCGAGGTGGTTCTTAGCTACGTTAGATGAAAATCCATACGGCCATTTATGGAGATGGTTAACTGCCTTTAGAAACGGTAAAAGATACAGAAGTGGTGCTTTGACTAAAATAATATATACTTTAGGCGAATTTAGGTGCAATAAAAAAAACAAAATGGCGGCAAGTTACTTTCTGTCTGTACTTATATTCGTAGTGACTAAACGGATCAAACGATTTTAGTGCGGTTTTATTTTTATTTTGAGTGTAATTTAAAAAGGATGAAATATAAAAAATAACAACCCTCGAAAAAAAAGTCATATAATAAAATTTCTCTCTCGGTCGGGGGACCCCCGACGTATAATACACCCTTTCAGTACTTCTCTTTTTGTGGTCCTCCGATCGAGAGAGGAGTTTTATTATTTGTCTTTTTTTATCGGGGGTTTTTAAAATTTTAAAATTTTTAATAGACAAGAATAAAAGTCTTGAATGGGCGGTAGGAAAATGTTGACGATTCATAAGTAATCTTTATATAAGTATATAATTCTTCTGTGCTTCTTCGATTTTAATAAAAAAAATTGTGTGTATTCAGGTGAATTCAAGAATGGTTTTACAATTGGACCCGGTAGGTGGCGTGCTGTCAATAAGGCAATACGAAGTTAGCCGGATCAGCTAGTTTTAATATACCGTGAGTTTTTTTATCAAGTTATACTTAAGGGGTAGATTATTTGAAGTGTTTAGAATAAATTTCCGAAAAAAAAAATATTTTTATAATTGTTTTACTTTATTTCTACCTTATTGTCGATATTTTGGATAGCAAAATAAAACATTTTCAACAATTCAAAAAATTTAAACAATAAAAAGAAAGATAATTATTTAGTCTCACCTCACACAACCACACGCGTAGTCGGTTGTCATTTGAAAAAAGTAACCGCTGTAACTGAACAGCTTTTAATACCTTGTCATAAAAGACTAATCAAGTAACTTTAATATTTAATGCACTAAGAATATACTTAAGTAACTAAGTTCCTAAGTAGTAACTTTACGAAAGATTAGCTTGGTACTTATGAAGGTACTAAATACGAGAAGTTTTGAATGACTAAGAGCTAACCTATATCATTTTAATAAATAAATATCAAAATAGGAAATAAGTTACGTACCTTTAAACTGTAGGTTGTTATTATAGGATATAAACTTGCACGTGATATCACTTCTTATGGTACATATGTACTTACTGCTCACCAATTTTAAAACAATCAAAACTTTTCTCCAATGTCATGTCACCGAATCGAAATCACGTAAGCAGGGGGTGTCACTCCGCAGTTTAGGTACGTTCGGCCGGCGCGCCTGCCTGGCAGGCGTATGGCAGAAGGATGCCGCTCGGCTCGTACGCTCCACGTTTGCGCGTAGAACGATCGATCATTTCTGTGATTTTTGTGCACCGAACAATGACTTATAAATGTTCCTATAATCCGTATATAAGATACTGTTGTGTTTACGGGTGTCTAAATAAAAGAAATAACAAAAGAAACAACAAAACCGAACCCGCAAGTCGCTCGCAACCCTAACCAGCGAGCGAGCTGTTTGAGACATTCATAGAAATATAAACGCTCGCGCGTAGATATTGGGTACAGTTTTGCTTGCATGCGCGAACTCTAGGTTATTATAACAATAGGTAAGCGATGACAAAGCAACCGGAATTGGACTTTATTTCCACGCAGAAAGATTTATTCTTATTTGAATGAGCTTGCAGAGTGAGTCTTCTGTGCCTTAGCACTATTATTTATTCTGTGACGTAAGTAAACAAAATCACGCCATCTCGCGGTGTTGCTTTGTACCTACTACGCCAGTGACTCGTTTGCGCTGGCGATGGGGCGTTTCCAAATGTACGACAAGAAAAAATAACATGCTGTAAAAAATAGTGATTCTGTTTCATTCATTTATTTTAACTTTGTTAAAGTTCATTTATTTATTTTACGTGTTTAATTAATTGTCATAACTTTTAACGTCTAACGCTATCCCAAACTATGAGATTGATTCGTGTCTACTTCTTGTATGCATTGCGGTGTCCTTCCGGATTTCGCCAAATTAATTCGAGTCACAAATGACAAATGCTTGACATATTATGTTACGATATACGATAGATTATGTGTCATTTGAAATGACTGGAATAAAAAAAATTACAATATCAGTACGTCTAAAGAAAACTGTACACGACTGTACCTAAAATTGAATGTATGGTAGAAGTTTACATTCGATTTTTTGAAAATAGCAAAGAAGAATTCTTTTTTTATTTATATCCTAAGATTCACTATTTCACACAGTATTTTTTCAAGTATTTATTTATTAAAAACTTGTACCTGTTTCCCTGGAATCTCCATCGCAAGAAACGTCAAGTTAGCAGCCAACTTAGAGACCCTAATATCTCGGCTTGTATTAAAGCACTACTTTTGAAATTTTGCGTTTACGATACACTATTTATACAGTATTTTTTGACATATAAATCACATTGATACGAACTGTATTTCTTGAGGTGACTGCTAACTAGACGTTAAGTTAGCAGCCTCACTAAGATAATCAAATATCTTTTGAATCAAAGTATCACTATTTATTTAATATACATCACTATTTAACACTATTTATACAGTATTTTTTGACATAATCAAAACCATCTAATTCTGTTGTGAGGCTGCTAACTTGACGCACATGAATATAAATGTATATTTCGTTTCATTATGTTCGAAAAAACATATACATAACAAGCTCGTCAATTGAATTAATGAAAATTATTATTATTTATATGTAAGTACGCATTTTTAACTAACATATCAAAGCTAGTACGCACTGGTACCACTGTTTTATACCTAGTTCTTGAATTGGAGTAGGTACTTACAAGACTTGGCGGGTACATGACGTGGAACACTTCTAAACCTAAAGAATAGTCTAAAGGGATTTAAAAAAAAACTAAATCCGCCACTTACGATTTAAGTAGGTACTTATTAAATTTTAATATAAAGCCTGACTAGAAAAAAAAACCTGGCTTGAGGCGCCACTTTCACCTCCTCACTGTGTGATGGCACCAAAATGTGCCTTACACTATAGGTATCATAAACGATAAAAAATAAACTTTGAGAGTAAAAAAAACACAGTTCCTAAAATTCAATAGACGCTTGACTAAGTGCCACATATGGTTAAAATAAAACGACTCAGAAATGCAATATTCAAGCCAATATTATTTCGTAATTGTATTTCTTTGACCACTTAAAGAAATCATAAATTTTAGTTAGGTATGACGTTTAGTTGTAAATGCGTCTCAAAATCAAGAAAAAACCAATCCTTGAAACAAAACAGCAGAGGTTTTTGTAATCATAAATTTGTCACTCGAGAGTGCAAACCGACAAGCTGACGCCTATTTAATACGTATAAAAAAATCACAGTGAAACGCAACGAATTATCTGAGCAACGACTGATATGCAAAAAGGAACCTTGTGTCTTGATTAGTTAAAACTATGAAGACATAATTGAGTTTTCCCGATGTTTGTTTAAGCTAAAAATTGCAGATATTACGCAGAATCATTCTCTATCTTTCAGGAGTCAAGCATGACAGACTCAAAATCACCTACAGCGCATTCTAGTCGTCTAGATTTCAAGTTGGATCTAAGCGTTTTCGAACACATGGCGCCATCTAGTGAGTGGAAGGTTGGAGCGGCGCCTAGCGAGTTGATTAGCCAATCAGGTCACAAGGAGGCGGGGTGTTTTGCAAAATGCGCTGGCGCAGATTTAAAGAAGATTGGTCCGTGAAGACAAATATTTAAGACCTAATTTAGGATACATAGATTTAACGTAGTTAGAGAAGGTTATTATTGTAAGCTGGCGTAAGAAACATGATTTATTCAGGGTCGCGCGGCCTTTTAGGACGGTCATTTTTAATCTTACGGGAGGGAAAATTTCTGGAGTATTAAAATTGTTAATATTCATTGTATAAAACTTTGTAAATCACCATTGCTTGTAAAGTAATAGAATCAGTGTGGCGAATCAGCAAGGTGTTATAAAGCTAAGTATATTGTGAATCCTTTTGATGTGAACTTATTTGACTTTAAACTTTCATTGTAATAAAACTGATGATTATAATAAATATCATAAATATCAAACAAACTTAATGAACATCGTTCTCACACCTTATAAAGTCAAAATAAGTACACAATCGTATTGCAATTTTCTTTGTTTAGAATAATTAGATTAATCGGCAGGAATTGGGTTTTTTATTACTTTGCTTCGTTTTCCCAATTCTACTGACTTTATCAGCCGTAGGAACAGAAGCAAAGAGCCAATTTCCTTCTAACGAGAGAATATTGGTTAAAATAGTCAAAAGTTTCGAATTAAATTCAATTTGAAGTAATAAAATTAATATAACATCTTATTCTGTATTCATATTTATTTCCCATTATAGGAACCTCTTTTCAATGAATTCATAATTAATTTTATTAATTATTTTTAAAAGTTGAAGTAGATAATATTGAATTTAAATAATTGAGTTACTTTCGAATAGTAACAAACTTTTCTGGAGGATAAGACTATAGACACAATAAATCAATAAATCAATAGAAACTAAACTTTCCTTTCCTTGAATCTGACATAATGCCTTCGATGGCATTTGAATATTTTATCTGTTATATGGTAATAGATAAAGTACAATGTCATTAAGAATCCTTCGATTGGATTCTAAATTTTGATTGGTGACAAAATTGAAAGTTCAGACAATTGGTTGAAGTTAGCTTAATTGAAACTTTTTTTCAAATCACATTAAAATAAGCTGAATTATATTTTGGGATACAATTAAAAATAGACGATCACATAGTTATGGCTATTATAACAAAAGACTAAGGCTTTTGTTTACGAGAATAGCAGAAAGGACGAAGGCCTGCAGTTCGGGCCATCACACGTGGTGCCGTGACCAGGATTTCTAGATTTTGTGTCCATCTAAAGCAGACACAACTAGGAATAGAACCTTAAATAATGAAAAAAAAACACAACGTAGAATATTGATATTTTATCCCAATATTATATTTCAGCAGATTTATATTGATATTTTAACCAAATATTATATTTCAGCAGACTTATATTGATATTTTATTCAAATATTATATTTCCCCAGATTTATATTTTAAATTTATCAAACAAAGCAGACGGAAACTTTTAAATTTAAATCTTTTAATTTTAATTTAAACTTTCACATTTAAATATTTTATTCTATAGTTGGAAATTAAGCTCTGAGGTTGTGAATCATTAAATGAAAGTAGTATAATTAGAATTCTATACCGATTGATTACACTAAGTGGGTTCAATTTAAAGGCTAGTCGTTTGCGTGATACGATGTTAGCCGGCACAACGGCTACTCGTATTTTCGTAAACGAAGTTAGCCGAGACATCTTTCGGCGCAATCAACGTAGATTAGCATAGGAAAAAAAATATTGAAAGTGCACAAGCTGATCTAAAACCCTCATGAAGGTGGCCACCTATATATAAAAAAAGAGAAGGAGAAAAAACTAACTCCTCAAAAAAAAAAAAAAAGAGAAAGACAGCTATTTGAAACCCGTCTGACGAGGTATTCAAAATCAGTATAGGGTCAGGTTTAGGATTGTGTACGGAAGGTGACAATATTGAATCCACACGCGCTCTTTAAAATAATTTTAAATCATATAAAGTTTATTTTATCACACCTCATCTTAAAAGCTGAAGGGTATACAACACCGTCGACAAGACGAGTTTGTTGCAGCAAGAAATTATATAAGACCATGTTTAATCTAAAAACCGGGGAGAGGAAAATTATTTAACTATCTATTTGTTACAAAGTAGCAAAAATAATACCCTATAATTTCATATTACAACAGCCGACGAATTCCATCTGCATTGTTTGAAAGTGTAAACTGCATGTTGCTTTTTCTTGTGTGTCCTTTTGCAGGTCGTTGCTCATTGTTATTGTGTTTCCGTTAGGTGCATAAAAATTATCTTTTGTTGTTTAAAACATGATAACGTTAAGGAAATCTTCTGATTACAATTGTTGCAAACGCAAGCTAAAAATAAAAATATCGGGTCAGGTAGTGCCGTGCCGAGGTCGTAGCGTAACGCGGGTCGAACTTTTTCTATTAGATACTTCATTTTCAATATTTCAATAATAAAAATTGCATCGTGAATACAGGAAACATAAAGTCAAAATAAAAATAATAAAAATCAAGGAAATAACGTTCGGTAAACCGTTAGGTCGCGTGTAGAGCAAGTAGGTGCAGATAGGTCAAGTTAAACGTTGGTTTAGAGATTATTGTTAGTAAACTAGACAGTCAAAAGGCTAGGATCTTTAAAAAAAAATCGGACATAGAGTACGATAGATTCTGTTAGTACGTCGTCGCAGGTATTAGGAAGCACGAAACAAAAGATCAATTGTTACTGGTTTTACAAAAAAAGATAGATAAATCTTTACACAAAAGTTCGGGCTAGCTAATAAACAAAACATTCACGAGTCAAAAAAACACCATTCATAAAACGTAAATTTTAAAAACAAATCTTTGATGATTCAATTGTGTTTCTAAGGTTAGAGTATAGTTTAAAATGTAAGTTAGCTAATAGATTATTATTAATCTTTAATTAAGATATTACATACAGCAAGAATATTCTTTATTTATACATTACAATCTCATTGTTCTCAAAATTCTAACTGCAGAACTGGGACTTTGAGATAATTGTGAGAACGAGTTATCGAATTGTGAATTCCCGGTGTCACTTTATCTAGAAATTAAGGGTTACTTTATTGATGGAAAGTCTATCAGTGGAAGATTGACAGAACAAAGTGTCTGATATACTTTAATTAAGTATTAATATTAAATGGTTTTAAGTTACTCCTGTCTTTAATAGGAAAGCATTCCAAGTCATTAGGTATGAGATAAGTACCTATTGTTTAGCCTCAATGGTTGACTAAACAAGTTAACGACTTTTCTATCATCTAGAATAATAATAAGGATTGGATATAGATGCTACGAGGAGGGATCTCAGCACATAAAATATGATTAATCAAGGAGTGGATTGATTGAGACAGACACATAGATTCATTCACATAGGCTTGTTACATACAATAGCAAGTAAATCATAATTTAATTGCGGGTTCGAACCTCGCAATGAACTAACTGTGTTATTTAAAAGTAAGCTATTATTCAACGACTCCGATAGGTCAGCGATCAGAGCATTCACTCGGACAGTGAAAGGTCCCGGGTTCGATTCCCGGAGGAGCTATTTGGAGAATGGGTTGGTTTTCTGGTATTCCATTTTCAATATGGCAAATAAATAAATTGATTGATTGATTGATTGAATACTAAAGATTGCATTGTGTATGGAAAAAAAAGGTTAAGGTTAATTTTATTTGCTATACACCAATTTATCTGACTTATATAATGATTATGATCAGTGTCAGTTGTGTTTTGGAGTTTTACATTAACTGGAAATAAGACCATGCAGTAAAAAGTTTTCGATATACCATTATGAGCCAGATACTTAATCTTCTTTAAGTTAGATTTAATGAGATTATTCCAGCAACGCATGTTATGGTTGATTGAAGGCGTGATACTGTTTCGAATACAGTTCAATGAATTGGTTGGCGAAATAAATTCACAATCAAATGTGAATTGAAGAAAAAAAATCTTTTAATTATGTTTAAAACTATTACATAGAGTATGGTGTGAGACTGTTTCGAATACAGTTCAAAGATAGAAATATAGTTTTAATTGTGTTTAAACTAATACACTTGGAGTGTTGTGTATATAACTGTTTCGAATACAGTATGAAATTTGAATGGGTTGGAGCAATTAACTTTTAATCAAGTGCGATGTTTGAAACATTATGTGAAACAAAATAAAGGGCAGTTCAAAGTCAATTTATCATTGTCTCTGTGGAGAAGAAGCCAGGAATATGTGTAAATATATTATAAATAAGGCTAATTTACTATTAAGAATATAATAATAATTTAATGCAAATCTCAAGACTATGAATAACAGAAGAGTGTAAGAAAAAGGGAGAGGTTATTGTTGTGTTACATACAGGTGAAATTCTAACTTGATAAAAAAAATTGTATTGATTGTTATTCAGTGCCGAGAAAGGCAGTACGTTTGTTTGAAATGTTGTGAACTAGACAATTGTAGATAAGTTGTATAGTTAAGTGTAGTTATAACAATAGAAGATAGTCTATTGATAAGAATGTCTCCAGTGAATATTAAGATTCTGTACGAATCCAGATAAACGGTAAAAATAAACTTGAATACCTAATTAAAATTTAAAAATCTTAGCTTAATCATTACTAGCCAATAAAACTAATGAATTCAACGATTATTATTATTATACTCATGATTTAGCCACTTGAATGATTAAAACTTTTAACATAAGTGATCTTGGTTAGATAAAAAAAAGTAATTAGTATTCAAATAAATAATCCTGAAACATAAGATTTAAAGAAATCTTATAAGAAAACATGAGATAGCAAATCATTTAGGACTTAGCAAACCGGAGAGGTATATTGACAAAATTATATAGCAGGTTTGTGGAAATATTATAAGAGCGGCTGAATCTAGGGTGGTTAAGACACACAATAAAAAAACCTCCGAATAATACGATAATGGATATACATTAATACGTGCAATCACGAATTAGATCAAAAGCAGCTATAACGCTGGTGGTTAGCAAAATTCAGGAATCCCACAGTGATAGTATTTATTTTCAAAGCCAGAAAGAAAAACCTAAAAGGAATTAAATAATAGATTAAAAAAAGGGCGTTCATCACATAAAGAATTTTGAAAGACTATTTATAAACATAAACAGATATTCCATGACAACATTCGTAAAAATTCAAAATATTGATTTTCAGAGCAGAACGCATGAAAGTTTGACAATAATTCCTTTTAACCCACCAAAGAGGTTATAAAAAAATCATATCATAAAAAAATAAAAACAGAGCATAACATTGCAATGGCAACGTTACAACGCTATCCATTAATTCAAATATTACATGAATACCGACGAGAGAGCGTTAAAGTAATTAAGCTCTGATATTATTGTCAAACAGATGACCGATCAAAACTAAAACACAATTGGTCATAGGATTTTTTTTGCAAGCTTTGAAATTTTATGACACCTTTAATAACAATGGGTCATAGTGTATCTAAATTAGAGGCCAGACGCTGTGCTTTAAAGACAAAACAGTTGTTTTTTTTTGTCCATCAAGTAAAGTTTATTTAGAATATATTCAAAGATTTCTAGAGTAGCTTAGGTAACTGAAATTGTTTACAGTTGCCTAATCTGGGAGAGGCATGTGATGGCACCAAAATGTGCCTTACACTATAGGTATCATAAACGATAAAAAATAAACTTTGAGAGTAAAAAAAACACAGTTCCTAAAATTCAATAGACGCTTGACTAAGTGCCACATATGGTTAAAATAAAACGACTCAGAAATGCAATATTCAAGCCAATATTATTTCGTAATTGTATTTCTTTGACCACTTAAAGAAATCATAAATTTTAGTTAGGTATGACGTTTAGTTGTAAATGCGTCTCAAAATCAAGAAAAAACCAATCCTTGAAACAAAACAGCAGAGGTTTTTGTAATCATAAATTTGTCACTCGAGAGTGCAAACCGACAAGCTGACGCCTATTTAATACGTATAAAAAAATCACAGTGAAACGCAACGAATTATCTGAGCAACGACTGATATGCAAAAAGGAACCTTGTGTCTTGATTAGTTAAAACTATGAAGACATAATTGAGTTTTCCCGATGTTTGTTTAAGCTAAAAATTGCAGATATTACGCAGAATCATTCTCTATCTTTCAGGAGTCAAGCATGACAGACTCAAAATCACCTACAGCGCATTCTAGTCGTCTAGATTTCAAGTTGGATCTAAGCGTTTTCGAACACATGGCGCCATCTAGTGAGTGGAAGGTTGGAGCGGCGCCTAGCGAGTTGATTAGCCAATCAGGTCACAAGGAGGCGGGGTGTTTTGCAAAATGCGCTGGCGCAGATTTAAAGAAGATTGGTCCGTGAAGACAAATATTTAAGACCTAATTTAGGATACATAGATTTAACGTAGTTAGAGAAGGTTATTATTGTAAGCTGGCGTAAGAAACATGATTTATTCAGGGTCGCGCGGCCTTTTAGGACGGTCATTTTTAATCTTACGGGAGGGAAAATTTCTGGAGTATTAAAATTGTTAATATTCATTGTATAAAACTTTGTAAATCACCATTGCTTGTAAAGTAATAGAATCAGTGTGGCGAATCAGCAAGGTGTTATAAATCATAATCATCATAATCATAATTCTTTATTTGCATAAAACATGGTGTCAAATGATCTTACAAAATAGGTGTGGTCACATGTTTTGCCGTTAACTAAAAGCATGCAAATTTAAAATAACTTTAACACATTTATAAGCTAAGTATATTGTGAATCCTTTTGATGTGAACTTATTTGACTTTAAACTTTCATTGTAATAAAACTGATGATTATAATAAATATCATAAATATCAAACAAACTTAATGAACATCGTTCTCACACCTTATAAAGTCAAAATAAGTACACAATCGTATTGCAATTTTCTTTGTTTAGAATAATTAGATTAATCGGCAGGAATTGGGTTTTTTATTACTTTGCTTCGTTTTCCCAATTCTACTGACTTTATCAGCCGTAGGAACAGAAGCAAAGAGCCAATTTCCTTCTAACGAGAGAATATTGGTTAAAATAGTCAAAAGTTTCGAATTAAATTCAATTTGAAGTAATAAAATTAATATAACATCTTATTCTGTATTCATATTTATTTCCCATTATAGGAACCTCTTTTCAATGAATTCATAATTAATTTTATTAATTATTTTTAAAAGTTGAAGTAGATAATATTGAATTTAAATAATTGAGTTACTTTCGAATAGTAACAAACTTTTCTGGAGGATAAGACTATAGACACAATAAATCAATAAATCAATAGAAACTAAACTTTCCTTTCCTTGAATCTGACATAATGCCTTCGATGGCATTTGAATATTTTATCTGTTATATGGTAATAGATAAAGTACAATGTCATTAAGAATCCTTCGATTGGATTCTAAATTTTGATTGGTGACAAAATTGAAAGTTCAGACAATTGGTTGAAGTTAGCTTAATTGAAACTTTTTTTCAAATCACATTAAAATAAGCTGAATTATATTTTGGGATACAATTAAAAATAGACGATCACATAGTTATGGCTATTATAACAAAAGACTAAGGCTTTTGTTTACGAGAATAGCAGAAAGGACGAAGGCCTGCAGTTCGGGCCATCACAACTGGTACAAAATATCAAAATAGAAAAATTTTGTTCGTTACATTTCCTTTTCATTTTCTGGTCATGCTTTACATACACATACATACATACATACTAAATGGGTGAGTTAAATAAAATCTCGTATGTACCAAAGTAATATGAATTTCGGCCGACGACTGTCTTGGCGTCCACGATACACCGAAGACACGCATGACTCGGAGATGCGCATATAAAATAGGCAGTATTCCAGAACATAATACTTATTCCCTCTGCAGTTTACTAGTCATTGAACTATTCTTAGCAGTACCGAACATTTCCGCTAGATGGCGGCGACGTCGGCAAAAGAATATGCGAGCTCCGAATCGTCAAGGTCACTCACTCCTCTTAAGGCCTTAATAGATAAATCATATTATACAATTGACGCATACTTAAAACATAAATTTTAATAGCTCTGTGTACCTAAGTATAATGTCAAATTAATTTGTTTTAGTTTTTAAGTTTGACATTTTGTAACTAAATTGACATTATTATCATCATTTATTTTTGTTTGTTTAATTGTTTAATGTTATTTTGCGCGGTAACTTTCGAGTAGGTAACTTGAATTTAAAATGTTGCATGTCAAGACGGCAGAATATGGCAGAACCTTGTGTAACTTTAAGTGCACCAATGACCACCAATGTATGACCCGTATTCGCAATAAAGAATATTTGTATTTGTATTAGTATTTTATTTGTTTAATATGTTTTCTATAAACTAAAACTTAAAAAATTTGAAAGTCCAATTACCTAACCTATTTACCTCTTTTCTATCAAAAGATAAGTGTTCTGATTTCACATAGTCACTAACATTACAGTGAAATGAGTTTGGTTTTTCCAGCTCCAAAGTTTACAAAATCAATCACATGAAAAAAAGAAAATCAAGGAATATTTTTAATCAATGCAGTCAATGATGTTTTATATGTAGATACGTTATCTGAACTAAAAAGTGGCGACGAAAAAGTAAGGTAATTGCCCGAAGTTCACACAGTCACACACAGACCCTTGTCGTGTCAACGCGGTGTAACAATTTTTCGATTACGCCTCAAATAATAAACTTAATGCCTTCCTGTGTTTAGAGAAGTTGCAAAAACTATGCCGGATCTTTAAAAGACAAGAAAATTGATTCATTTCATACGTAATTATTGAAATTATAAATTTAATTTAAAAATTTAATAATTAGTGATGACTTTTGCGCTGTTGCCAGTTCGACATGCATGAGCGAGTAAGCTTGTAAAGTTTTGTGAAAGAATGAAAGAGACAGAAAACTCTGTGCTTGCAATAATTGTTTATCTCTTTTTGACAGTGGGGGTTTGTGTATATATGTCCCTGACTAACATTATTTTAGGTGAAAAAGAGATAGATATGCAGAAATGCCTGTTGTTAGGAAGGGATAAATATATTTTGAGAACTTGTGCTTGTTTTTTGTTCCTTTTAACGTGTAGTACGTCGTGAAAAACAAATTCGCCATTTTAAGGTCAAACGATTAAGTCACAAAAAGCTGAAGGCTCGTTAGATGGCGCTACTTTCGCTATTTCGTAGTTTTTATTTTTTTGTTAATTATTCTTTGTATCTTTGTAACTCAAAATACTTTTGGCGCCTTCTATAAATAAATATTGAATTTTCGAAACCAACACTTAACTATTTGTAGTATAAAAATCATCCAAATATGTTAAATATGTTTTTCTGACATCCAATTTTACTAATCACTCACACATGCATACCATAAATCCGAGTTTCTAGTAACAAAACATTTCGATCCACCTACAAACGACAATGTGGCCTAGCGGTCTATATGCTTGACTCAGGCATCAGAGAGTTAAGGTTCAAACCTCAGGAAGCTAATTTTTTTTATATTTAGTATTGTTTTAAAAAAAACATTAAAATATTAATTTAGATGTATAAATTGCAACAAATGCAATTGCATTATTATTTTTTAAATTACACAAGTAGTCTATCAACTAATGCTCCAAAAAACGTATACAGGGAAAATAATGCTTGGAACACCATTTTTAGTGTTCCTTAGCCGAATGGCCAAATCCGGAACCCCTATATATTCGTCATTTGTCTGTCTGTCCGTCTGTCCGTATGTTACAGCCACTTTGATCCAAAACTATTAAGACTACACATTTGAAACTTGGTAGGTAGATGTATCCTGTAAACCGCTTTACAATTTTTATACGAAAATAAAAATAATACATAAAACTGAAACTAAAAAATGTTTACCTATTCGTGTGGGGTGTCTATAGATAGGTCTTGAGAAATAATATAAAAGTTTCTTTAACCGTTTTTAGGGTTCCGTAGCCGAATGACAAAAACGGAACCCTTATAGATTCGTCATGTCTGTCTGTCTGTCTGTCCGTCCGTCCGCATGTCACAGCCACTTTTATCCAAAACTATAAAAACTACTCAGTTGAAATTTGGTAAGTAGATGTATTTTATAAACCGCTTTACGATTTTAATACGAAAATCCGGGGGCTTCCGATACATGAAGCTGAAACCGAAAAATATTTTTTTTATTAACCATATTCGTGTGGGGTGTCTATAGATGGATCTTTAAAAATGGCATAAAGGTTTCTCGAACCATTTTTTCTCAAAGTCAATATTTTGAAAGATAGAGCCTTCCAAAGCGATAAGTTGTGTCCCCCCCCCCACCACTCTAACTTTTGAAATAAATTAGTGAAAAATCTAGAAAAAATACATACTGTACATCTTTATAATAACTTTCAACGAAAATTAGTTTGAACGAGATGTAGTAAGCACTTTTTGAGATATATATAACACATTTTCGAAAACCGCAAATGTAATTGAAAAACAATGTTATATTTTGCTGACGAAAAATGATAAGTACCCAATCGAATTTTGGCTTGGTATAGGCAATCGGTACGTTAAGTTGGTACGGAACCCTTCCTGGGCGAGTCCAACTCGCACTTGGCCGATTTTTCCTTATCTATACTAATATTATAAAGGAAAGATTTCCTGTATTCCCGTTTTGTATGTATTCAGGTATGTATGTAGGTACATACATATGTATCAGGTAAGTATGTAGCGAATAAACTCAAAAACTACTGGACTGATTTCAAAAATTCTTTCTGCTACATTATCCCTGATTAACATAGGCTATAGAATATTTTGAAAAAGTTAGGGATTCGTATGAAAACTTCGATAATGTAACTCAAGGTATGAAAAAAGATACCAAAAAAAACCTATATACCTCGCGGACCGAAGTATGATAAGGGGCGTGTGCACATCTATGAGATAGATAACTGCAGCACTTTCTTTCAATTGTAGACATAGGTTTCCATAGTAAAATGTATTTCTAACAATCTACACAATCAACTTTCGTAATAAAATAGTAATATTTTAGTTTTGAAAACTGACAAGGTTCGATTTCCCACTACCGAGTACCGACCCATTTCCGAGTCGTGTATGAGTTTTTTTGAAAATCATTGAATGCAGTTTTCTAAATCTAATATCGACGACATGGTTCCATAAAACAAATATATCTCTATCTCTTATAGTTTCAAACTTTCCTATACTGACCCGTTGTCCGGTCCGGCTCCGGTCTAATGTTGTCTATCTATACATATATTATAAAGAGGAAAGATTTAATTGTTTGTTTGTTTATTTGCATCTAATAGGCTCCTAAACTACTGGACCGATTTAGAAGATTCTTTCACCATTAGAAAGCTACATTCTTCCCGAATAGGCTAAATTTTATCCCGATATTCCCACGGGTACCGGGTACCACGCGGGTGAAACCGCGAGGATCCGCTAGTATAGAATAATATTGTATGTTATAATTAGTGTATAATGTTGTATAGACAATGGTACGGAACCCTTCGTGCGTGAGCCCGACTCGCTCTTGGCCGTTTTTTTTAAATACTAGCGGCAACATTTTGATAGGCAACCCTATAGATCACTCCCTAGAGTAATATTGTTCTGTGCTATAGATATATATTCTCCTAATCATAGTACGTACTTGTTTGACGACCGATTTGGCGCAGAGGTAGGCTACGCACCTTCTGCGCCAGTGGTCTCGGGTTCGATTCCCGAACAAGACAAATATTTGTGTGCATGAACATGTCTATTTGTCTTGGTCTGGGTGTTTACTATATATATTAAGTATTTATTTACAAAAAAAAAGTATTTAAGTATATATTTATCCATTATCAAGTTTTCCATGATACAGTTTCTTAATGAAATTAACATGGGCTTAGATAATTGGTGTGAATGTAAGAAGATGTGGTTGGAGGAAAGCAGAACTCAAATGTTCGGCTGTTTGCAGCTACTGCATTGGCCAATCATGCGAGAACATAGTACCAGACCTGATGTGTGATGACATTGATGAACCATTGATTGATAACCCATCATCAAAGGACGATTTTGACCTTCCTGAGCAGTTCGATGAAGAAATTATACCTCAGCAAGCTGCCCCCAAAAAGTGTGCTGTGGATTCAGAGGACGGACCTGGTCCATCAAAATTATACATACAATGCATACAATGTACATAATTGATCCCACCACCTCCCAGATCCTCCTTCCTTTATGGCGTACTTCATTTTGCAAACCCTTCTATTACATAATTGTTTACTTACCTCAATAACTTTGAACAGCTGTCTCAGGAACTATCAAGTGTAAGTTGATATTACTAATTAGTCTCATTTTGTTGAAAATTTAATGGACTTTTATAACTAATAATTTATCTTTTGCCATAAACCCACTACTATGGGCCAAAATGTCGAAAACTAAAAAAACTGTAATACTTCCTTTTTTGAATTTTTGCAAACTTTTAAATTGCCCCATCTTAAAAACTATTTGACTTACAAGAACCAAATTACTTTAATTTAAAGCGTGCATAGTATTTTTTGCCGTAACACAGGTCCTTGGTGGTAAAAATTGATAAAAACTGAAAAAAATCTGAAAATTTATTGGATTTTTAAATATTTAACAATGATCCGGAGGGCTTTCGAGGTGGAAAACTTGGATTTGTTATTACTATCTCATCACTACTAACATACAAAACAATCAGAACTACCTCATTTAACGCAAGGCAAAATGTACGATTTCCATGGACTATCATTAATAGAAGTACGTAAAAATTAGGTTATTAGCAAAAACTCGATGAGCGCACTAATTTGCAGTGGGATCTAGTACTAACTCAAAAGAGAAATATGTAAATTATAATTGACACAAACCACATGACACAAACGGAAGAGCGGCATCGCGCGTTGCGCGTCTTAGCCGCATGGAACGGCAACGTCGCAAATTTGCTCGAAATGTTTGTATACGTACACGACTAATGTCACACACACATGCGTAAGTTTCATGAGAATTTGGAGTTGATTTGTGCTATAATTCTGAATGAAAGTATGTAAAATATTCATTTCGCGCCTACTTAAACATGAGAAAAGACTATAGAACACATAATTTACCATAAATGGTGAATCCTAACATAGTTAAAGGTGAACGTTTTTTGTATGGTAATCGTTTGACCTTAAAATGCAATTTATTCGAGTGTAACGTGTCTATTAATAAAACGTCATTGAATGCAGTATTATTTTTTAACAAAGAAAGAGGAAAATTAAAATCAACCTCTTTTCTATTAAAAACTCAAACGTTTTGTTTTCAAATATGGTTGCTGAACTTGCTAGTTCCATAGTTACTGTTGTCACTCAGATGAGAAAAAAAAGAAAATCAATTATTCTTGTAAACAAAGAAAGAGGTAAAGTTCAGTCAACCTCTTTTCTATCACAACTCAAGTGTTCCGATTTCAAATATACACTAACAATGAAAGGAAAAATGTAATTCAAATAGCAGTAGGTAACTACTGATTGCCAGTCTCAAAGGGTCTAGCAGTGACAAAGCAAAAATGCTAGGTATTGTTAGCCCAACTAATGGGCTTCGGAAGCATTTCAAAAGCTCATTGTGCGATCGTGAGTTATAAAATGTACCTGCCGTATTGGAAGAAGCCTTATTGCCATGCTGTGCGAGTAATGTAAGAGCTCATTTGTTTTTGTTTAACGTTTCTGTCTTTGCCTACATAGATGAAATGCTCCTTTGTGATTGAGCCATGCATGAAAGGTAGTTAAGGTGTTACTTTGACTTTTCAGGATGTTTTCAAGAGTATTGAAGATTGTAACTTTATTATAAAATATAAATTCTTTGAAATCTGGGCCTATAGCGCTGTGGTACTGCTACACCTACCGCGCCTGGAATCGTGGGTTCGATCCCCAGTGGAGAAAAAAATGATTATTTTGAACTGCTCAATAATTTATGATGAATATTTGTAATTATCCTGTGTCTGGGTGTTGATATAACAATTTTATGTAGATACCTACATAGGTATATGTAGGTATTCATCATTATTAGCTATTTAATGTCCCCACTGCTGGGGCCCAGGCCTTCCTTATGGATGAAGGATAAGGAGAATGTGCCATGACCAACCGCGACCAACGGCTTAAAATGCCATCCGCATGGAGGACCTCGAGATGGTGACACATTGAAACGCATACAGTTGATTGTCATAATTTCATTTGGCATACATCATAAGGCATAATATTGAAAAGCATTTTATTCCTTGGCATAAATTTCATAACGCATAATGATAATAATGCATAATAGTTGAAAGGCATAATATTAAAAAGCATAATCTTCGAAATTCATATTTTCGTTTGTCATAATTTCGTAAAGCATACTTTAAATAAAACGCATAACTTTAAAAAGCATAATTAATTTTTAAAAACATTATTTTATAAAATTGTCAATATCTCGAAAACGGTGCGTCGTAGCCAAAATCTGACGAAATTTTTGATACCCTTTTAAAAACCCCGGAGGTATTTGAGAGACATCCAATGGTAAAAAAAACTTTTTTTGACATCTGTTGGCTCAATTTTTTTTTTATCTATTTGTTTTGAATTTAGTTCAAATGGAAGAAAACAGAGGAGCAGGGGGACGGGGGGGCGCAGCCCCCCACCAAGGGACTCGGGGGGCGAAGCCCCCCGCCACCAAAGAAATCCTCACAATCGTTTTAGGTTAGGTTAGGTTAGAACAGTGACCAAAACGCCGCGCGAGCCGAGCGAGCGAAGCGAGCGTGCCACGGCAGCGGCCGGCAAAGCGCCAGAAAAGACTTTTTTATTTTCACAGACCTAGCTTCAAAATAAATAAATACAAGATAATACCCCGTTAAATTTATGCATTTTGAATATTATGCCTTTTAAGTATTATGACATTTAAAAGTTATGCCTTTTGATAATTATGCTTATTGAAATTATGCCTTTCGATGATTATGCCTTTTAAAATTCGGGCAAAAAAAGTATGCGTTATGAAATTATGGCTTTAAGAATTATGCCTTTCAACACGATGCGTTTCTTGTTTATGGCGAAAACTGTTATGCGTTTCATTAGGTAACCCCTCGAGATAGTACATTTTTGGTCACCCATCCCGTGAAGTAAATTTAAGAAAAAAATCCTGTGTTTTTGTTTTGGTAACGTAATATAACTTTTAGGAATTTAAGATTTAAGTACATAACATGGTTTGACCGAACCGAAAATCTGCGTGGAATTCCTGTAATCGGCTTAACTTCAATGTTTACTGACACTTAGGTTGTCGTGGATAAAGCTGGCTGCAACAAGATTAAAAAGTTAAATGAAAAATAAAGTAAAAGACTTTTACCGCTTCAGTAGTCTAATACACACCTCCGGACCAGACCTAGAGGTCCCGGGTTTGAGTCCTGTAAGAGCTGTTTGTAAGAGACGGGTCAATTTGTTCTAATGTTTTATTATTCAATACCTAACAAAAATTATGCCAGCTATGGTCAGCGTTTAAGTTTTGGTTTAATTCATAAATAAGATAATGTAGGGCAGGCGTACCGGTTTTGGCCACTGTACCGGTTTTGGCCACTTTTTGGTCTAAAAGTTTTCTAAACAACTTTTAGCCATTTTGGATAAAGGCAATTAAAATAAGGTATTTTAAGGTAATAATAACAACCGTTAGAATTCCTTATGTCATAAGATTTTTTTTTAATAAATTCCATTTGCTGTTTGAAAAAATTTTTTGTATGAAAATTTTAAGAAATTTGTTTTGTATGAAATACTTTATAAACCTTTGTTTTTTACAATTAAATTGTTGTTTTGCAATTGACTGGTCAGCGCATTAGAATATATTGATTTTACCTGGGTTCGGTTTTGATTTTTCGCAATACTTACAAAAGTTTAACTATCAGTAAGTGGCCAAAACCGGTACATTTGGCACCTCTCACACATTGTGTGTAATATAAAAAAATTATTTTAATTTTATAAACTTGAAACATGTACCTTTAAAGGTAGATAAATCATCTATAATTAAAGATATAATTTGTGTCTTAAATACCTAAGACCATTTAGTACTTAGTGCTTAAAAGTCAAAAAATCCTTAAAGTGGTCACAAAGGGTACCTCTGCCCTACCTATACTTTATCTTTTTGTGTTTAAAAAGGACATTCTGCAACAGTTCATTGTTTTAATTGGAATGACTAAAAAGATACCAACAATATGAATTATTTTGTAGTTAATTTAACTTAAAATTAAATAACACTCGCATATCATGTTCCGAATCCATTTATTTCGGAATCATTACTCATTAATAATTGAATGCCTCTCTTCACATAATATTTTATTATGCTGTAATTGTATTAACGTTGAGATTTTAAATTATTTTTATGCATTCACAATGCAATTCTGTACCTATTCAGTTGGTCAGAGCATCGGGTCGGATCCCCAGAAGCGCTGGTTTGGATCCTGCCTGAAAGCTACTTATAGGGTTCGTAGTTTTTTTACTATTAAATTTTCCTATACTTACAGAATTGCATTGTGAATGCATAAAAATAATTTAAAATCTCAATTTCAAGCTGTTCCATCTTAATCGATTATTGACATTTGTAAAAATGTTTCTTTCGGACGCAAGGGTTTCGTCACATTGATAAGTGTAATCCTTTCGATAGCTTAGTTGGTCAGAGCATCGGAGCGGATACCCGGAGGCGCGGGTTCGAATCCCGCCTGAAAGCTACTTATAGGGCTCGTGGTTTTTTTACTATCACATTTTTCCTGTATTGACGTTGAAAATATTGATGATTTTTAAACCTATTATCTAAGTATTTCATTTTCAATAATCAAAATTTCAATGTGAATGCAAAAAAGTATAATATTTCCTTTATTTTTAAGTCATTAGGTTTTATGATCAATCTTTCAATAGAGCAATAATTGCGATAAGCTATATCTCTGAAAATAAAGAAAATATTTGAAAATAAATACCTGTGTCGTGCTTCTGATATTAATAAAAACATTATAAACAAATATAAAAATCATTCCGTTCCCCTATTGGGACGATCCTTATAAATAATTATTATTTGTCTTCTAATATTTATGTATGACATTAAAAATAAAAAGTTGTCGTTAAACAATTGAACTTATCAACAACCAACATAAGAGAAAAAAATATATAATTTCTCTCTCGGCCGGAAACCTCTAATATAATACCCCAATAACACCCCTCTTTTCAGTCCCCCGACCGACCGAATATCTAAATTCTACGCAGACGAAGTCACGGGTGGAGCGCTTGTTTGATATAAAACACATTTCATCAATCAAACAGATGAGTGAAGGACGAATCTTAGACCATAACAATTTACGGAAACTTGCAGAAGCAGTCTAGAATAACAATGGCAAGAAATGAGCTGCGCTTCCGAAGTTAGATTACCTGGTATTTATTCAAAGTCTAAGTTGTTTAGTTGAGCTGAATCCTCCTAGCGAAGAAAGTACAGTCACCGGTTAGTAATATTTGTATGCATTAGAAGGGTTTGAAAGATAGCTTTATTTTTATTTTTAATATTACACTGAGATGTCTACAACAAACTTAAGACAGAACTGTCGAGCCGCGCCGTGTGTAATATTGCACGAACCATTTGGAGCCACTTTTGAACTCCTCATAACACAAAAACTATTTCACATAAATACGTCAAATTAAGCTCATCTGTTTTAGTACCATCCTATACTGGAACCATTTCGCCGCATTTTCAGGCCCCTATTTGAGACCCTCTGGATAAGACCAGAACGCAAAAATTTTTGTCATCCAGTAAGCTATAATTACATACTTAAAATCCAAAATTTCTAGACTGTAGGTCATTTAGTTCCGAAGTTAAGCGAAAGCAAAGTTTCGCATTTATGACACTCACTCACTCATGATCATCAGAATAGAACTAGTACTTCCTATAAACTCAGAGAGCTGAAATTTGGTACAGTGTTAGGGTTTAATGGCCACATAAAGGGAAAACTATAAAAACTAGGATAATTTCTAGTTACACCAACTGCATAAATATGGTGTATCCCGGCACGCTACACCAGAGAAGACGAGGAGAGAGTGTCGAGGGGACGCAGGCACGAGGTGGAGACGCTGATTTGGCGCAGGGGTAGGATACCTGCCTTCTGCGCCAGAGGTCTCGGGTTCGATCCCCGAACAAGACAAATATTTGTGTGCATGAATGTGCATGTATATTTGTCTTGGTCTGGGTGTTTTCTATGTATTAATAAATAAATAAATAACTTCTTACATTCACACCAATTATCTAAGCCCATGTTAATATCATTAAGAAACTGTATCATGGAAAACTTGATAACGGATAAATATATACTTAAATCATTTATTTGTAAATACATACTTAATATACATAGTTAACACCCAGACCAAGACAAACATTAATAATATATTTACAGAAAAAAGTATGTAAGTATCTATTTATCTGTTATCTAGTTTCCTTAACACAGTTTCTTAATGAAAACTGCTGAGCTAGATTATTGGTGTGATTGTAAGAAATCTATTATTATTATTATTTCAGTATTTTAGGCCCACTGCTCTGAAGTTACCGAATGGCTCAAGACTCGTCGATATTTTCTTTCAGTTTTTAACGCTGCCACTGGTAGGCCAGCGGTTTACAAACGTTCAACAATCGATTAAAATAAAACAGCCTTTAAATTAATATCCTATACTTAGAGAATTGCACTATGAATGGAAAAAACTACTTTAAAATGTTACGCATTCAAAAATTTTACAACCGTAAAATTGATTGATTTATTGATAACCATTTATTGCACACACAAATAAAATTTACAAAACCACAGGAAAAAGGTGACACATAGATACGAGTGTGGGCAAAGGCGGCAAATTGATATACCTATTACATAAAAGTTAATGTAAAAAAAACAAAATAGCCTAGAAAGTTAAATAGTGATTAAAGCAATCAGTTTCTTTTACTGACAATATCTAGTCTAGACTTGATTAAAAAAAAAACTTTTTTACACAAAATTGAAAAACGAGAACTTTAACCCGACGACACCAATTAAAATTGACAAACGCTCCAATTGTGATCCAATTAGCCGGACGCCGGAATCACCGGCGACACGATTAATCTATTCGATTCGACTGGAATCGATTAGTGGATGCGAGATGAGACGAGTGATATTACTGTGTACATTTGAGGAGTTTGTTAGCGGATTTAGTCAGTGATTGCGGCGGTTAAGCACCTTGCGCTATGGTCGACCAAGAGTTGGGTGACCAAAGGTGTGCTATTTTTATATCTTCCTTGCTACTGAATTTAAGTTAAGCTGCTGTTCCCGGCTGCATTAATATTTTTTTAAGCTTCTCTACCACAGACCACGGAAAAAAATCTGTGCTCTCTACATTGGGTCTGCCATACTAAAACTCATTGTTTTTTTAACTTGTCGATAGTATTATATTAGTTATCTGTGGTGTGGGTCAAAATCTTGCAAGTTAAATTTGATACACTTCCCAGTGTCCGATTGCGCTGAAATTTTGCAGATAGCTGTTGTTTTTATGTCAATACAGTATTAAAGTAGAGACAGCAAAGAAGCTCGTCGTAAAAATAAAATCAGACAGCCTTACTGTAACCCAGCAGTGGGCTCTGACACCAATTAAATTGACAAGCTCCAATTGTGATCCTTTTAGCCGGACGCCGGAATCAGCGGCGACACGATTAATCTATTCGATTCGACTGGAATCGATTAGTATGCGAGGTGAGACGAGTGATATTACTGTGTACATTTGAGGAGTTTGATAGCGGATTTGGTCAGTGATTGCGGCGGTTAAGCAACTTGCGCTATGCTCGACCATGGGATGGGTGACCAAAGGTCTGCTATCTTTCTATCTTCCTTGCTACTGAATGCAAGTTAAGCTGCTGTTCCCGGCTGCATTAACATTTGTTTTAGCCTATCTACATTGGGTGATCATACTAAAACTCTTTTTTTTATCTTGCCGGGTTAGTGTGGGTCAAAATCTTGCAAGTTAAATTTGATCCACTCCCCGGTGTCCGATTGAACTGAAATTTGCAAAAGCTTTTGTTTTTATGTCAATAGTAAAAAGTATAGTCAACAAAGAAGCTTGTCATAAAATTAAATCAGACAGCTTATCGGACAGCCTGACTGTATCCCAGCAGTGGGCTCTGACACCAATTAAATTTACAAACGCTCCAATTCTGATCCCTTTAGCCGAACGCCGGAATCAGCGGCGACACGATTAATCTATCCGATTCAACAGGAATCAATTAGTGGGTGCGTTGTGACGAGTGATACTATTTGTGTTTTGATTTGTTTGTACACTTTAGTTCCTACCGAAATGATGTGATAAGAGCACAGAACACAACAAATAAGTACGTTAGATGTGGGTAAGGTCTGCGTGGAAAATTGACAGCAAGCGAGATAGCTCAGATGAAGCAGAGGAAGAAAATTGAAAATTATTGGTCTTGTCCATTAACGGGTGCTTAATCGCCTTTGCTAGCGCAAAGATAGCCGCTAAATAAATAACGTTAAATTGAAATAGATCAGGTTCCCGAATTGTTAGACCTGAAACAAAGCACAACGAGATTATTCGACCCCGTGAAAACGCGCCATAATTCTCAGTTATCAATTCAATTCAATTCAATTCAATTCTTTATTTGTCAAAAACATGGTATTATTTACATAAAGGTCTTAAAAAATATATATACAGTGCTCATGTTTTGCCGTGCCAGACAGCATACAAATATAAATTATTAAAATAGAATTTAAGGTATCTACATACTAAAATCTTGTCATATTACTTATATTAATGAAATTATTTCAAGTCAAACAATTCTTTTACGTTATAAAAATTCATTGTTTTCAGCCATTTGAAGAGACTATTTTTAAATTGTACTTTATTAAGTGATTTTAGTTCATTCGGAATCTTGTTATAAATACGAACGCACATTACCATACCACTCTTTACAAATTTATCAGACTTAGGGTTTTCACTTAAAATCTGTTTATAGGGATTTCTGTGCTGCCGATTGCCATAAACATCACTGACTTTTTTGAATAGACATAAGTGCTGGTGTACAAACATTGCAATTTCATATATATATAAAGAAGGTAGTGGCAACAAACCAAGGCTTTGAAATAATGGTCTGCAAGATTCGTCTGATGGGATTCCACATATCGCTCTGATGCACTTTTTTTGGGCTATAAATGCCCTGTTCCAGTCTGTAGCATTTCCCCACATCACCAGACCATAGCGCAGTATTGATTCGACGTAAGCGTGATACGAAAGAACGGCTGTATTCTTGTCTGTGACTTTTTTAACTTGCAGCAGTGCATATGAGAATTTATTTATTTTTCCACATACGTTGTCAATATGAGATTTCCAATTCAAATCTCTGTCAATGGCAACACCAAGAAACTTTGTACATGTTTCTTCTTTTAACTTAGGTATATTTAATTTAAAGTTATATTTATAATGTTTTGAATGGTTAAATTGAATGTATAAAGATTTATTTAGATTAATTGTCAGATTATTTTCTTCCAGCCATTTTATTATTTTGTCAACAGTATTATTTATGTCCATTTCATGATTTATTATTGAATTATCATTATTTTTATCAGTGGTTACAATTATCGAAATGTCATCAGCGTATAGTATGCATTTATGATCTGTTGCGTCAATTATGTCATTAATATAAAAAATAAATAATAAGGGGCCTAAAATACTGCCCTGTGGGATACCGCATTTTTGTTCTTGATAAGATGATAAGTAAGTATTTTTTTCTTTATTTTCTATTCTATTTGTAGAGACACATTGCTTCCGGTTTTTTAAATATGACGAAAGCCACTGGAGTGCAATGCCTCTAATGCCCATCTGTTCCAGTTTATGTAACAGTAAATCGTGGGAAACAAAGTCAAATGCTTTACTCAAATCAAAGAACAACCCGGTCGTTAGCTTAGTTTTATTTATATTTGTCAAAATTATTTTGAGGAGATCATAGAGAGCTAGTACAGTGGATTTATTTTTTTGAAATCCAAATTGTTCATTGCATATTAAGCTATATTTGTTACTAAATTCGATAAGCCTCTTGTACAAACACTTTTCAAAGATTTTTGAGAAGATCGATATGAGAGTGATAGGTCGATAATTATCTATGATTTCTTTATCACCTTTTTTGTAAAGAGGTCTTACGACAGATATTTTTAGCGCACTCGGGAAAACCCCAGATGAAAATGACATATTAATTAAATGTGTCAATATGTGGATAATATCACCAATGCATGCTTTTAGGACTTTAGTGTTGATACCATCATAACCTTCTGAATTTGTGTTTTTTAATGACATAACTTCTATTCTCACTTCATTTTCCGAAAAGGGACTAATAAACATAGAGTTGGGAATTTTGTTTCTAAAACTTTTACACGATTTGTTTAATATGCATGTGTCAGATAGATTTATAAAATTATTATTAAGAGCATCAGCTATGTCATTCGCATTTGTTATTTGTTTGTCATCAATTTTTATAGTCGGTATATTATCATTTAATTTTTTATTATGAAATTCATTATTAATAACAGTCCAATATTATCCAGTATCCAGTTCAATATTATCGATATTTTCTAATCTCTCATCTAATAGATCCTCAATTGTTTCGCAAGTAGAAATTAAACCAAAACTTCCATCAATAATTTTATTGTAACACCAACACAAAGGTTCAAACTTAAGTTGCTTCAATTTTCCACAAAATTGGTTTTCTAACAGCCACAGAACGTTATAAATTCTTTGCATTATCGCTTAAGCGGCTTACCACTGGCCGTGAGCGGTTTCCTATTGACCGCTAAAGGATTTCATCTGTGTAGTCGTTCGACCTTCGTTTCGATTAAGAGAGAAAACATTTTTTTGAAATTGGGTCAGTAAAAGTTTAAAAGTAACCTGTTTGTCCAAATGATTTTTTGTGACAAATTGACGATAGTAAAAAGTTTGATCTATTACTTTCTGATATTAAAAACTAATACCAAGTATCCAAGTATTTGTTTGGACGTTGTTCACGCCGAGCGTGATTCATTCATTCACGTTCATTCGTGGGTGCGCCGCCAACCACCGTCCGCGCAACTCGCGCTCAGTTGGCCGTAGGCAGCCGTGAGGCAAGTTTGTGTGTTTCTGTAACGACGTGCCGCGCCAGTTACCTACCCGTATCGTGACCGAGATCTCGAGCGTTTTGCACCTAGGAGCGCCCGGTCCGGGTACGGACTTGTGACCCGTGTGTGTTCGCTTTGAAAAGCGCCGGGAAAGTTTTAGCTGCCTATTAGGGCATTGTGTAGTTATAAGGGTGTTAGCTGTAAGAGTTTCCCATCGGGGGTTGTGTGGAGATCGTTTTGCCAGGCGCGCGCCGGCGAGACAACGTTCAGCCCCCCTGGATTACGGACACTATTTTCTAGTAAGGTAGGACTAGCTTAATTTACTTAATTTTGCATGAGAAACCTTCGTTTCAATAAACTGTGGAACACAGTAGATGTGGTCATCACCATTGTGCGTGATCATATTTTTGGTAGCAGAGCTTAGTTGATATAATTAATTTTCATATTAAAATTAACTACATAAAATTTCATAGTAAAAATAAAAAGCGTACCTAAAAAGCGTACCTAAAAATTATTTTTTTTTGTTGAAATCTCGAGGGTATTTGAAGATCCCGAGACGATTTGAAGTACTAAGAAATTGTTCTAGTAAATTCTCGAAGCGAATGTTTCTCACTTGGTGGATCCGATAATAGATAGACACTTATATAATTGTTGTCACATACTAGTGATTTGATACGAGTTTACTCGCCTAGATGTGTATATTTTTTTTGTGTGTCCGGATTTATTTGACGAATAGTTCGTTCGAAAGTGTGTTTATTAGTACCACATACTAGTGATTTGATACGAGTTTACTCGTCTAGATGTGTATATTTTTTTTGTGTGTCCGGATTTATTTGACGAATAGTTTCGTTCGAAAGTGTTGTTTATTAGTACCACATACTAGTGTTTGTTCCGAGTCCGCTTGCCTAGTTAAAAAAGTGGAACTAGTTTTAATTATTAGTAGTATTAAATTACGAGTATTATTATTAAAAATAGTTTTGTTTTTGTTTGTTGATAACGGTTTAGTAGTTGATTTGCGAGGTTGACTTGGCCGTGCCGTTATGCCATACCGTTAATCCTATACCGTTTTGTTTATACCGTTATATTGTTAGCCCTTGAAATTGGTAAGTTGTTAATAATTTAGGAAAATAGTAGGGTCCGTGTATGTCGTCCGAATTTTAATTGTGTTTTATATTATCGTGACGCGACCTATTTCTATTGTTTTTTTTGTTGATGTTTACCACTTTTATATTTCTTTGTTTGCTTTGTTTATTAAACGGCTTATAAATGGCTCCTACGAATCCGCTCGCCGTATCCAGGGCTGGCATCCAAGGAGTTTTGCGTTGGCTTGCTTGTGCGGTCACATTAATAGACCGAGCCGACCGGGTAGGCGCGTTGCTAGCTCGGTATGGCGGGCTGGCAGCTCGGCTGCAAGACCTGGAGCGCCACGCCATGGAGTGTCGCGCGTATTATATGGAGAACCCCCCAGCTGATGATGCCGTGTCGGAACAGCTGGAGCAGGATGTAGCCCAGGCCTATGAGCTGGCTGACCAGTTCACGGAGGCGGCTGAGAGGGCCCTGGCTGTTCGGAAGGGGGAGCCGGTTTTGAGCGGGGAGGTCAAACCTACCCCGACGGCGTTGCTAGGCCGATTGCCTACCTTGGAGATTCCCACTTTTAATGGGGATCTGTCAGCCTGGATGGGCTTCATTAATTTGTTTGACAGTTTGGTGGATTCACGACGGGACTTATCCCCTAGCGAGAAGGTGGCCTATTTGCGCTCCTCCCTGCGAGGAGAGGCCAGCGCGGTAATCCAGCACCTGCTCATCAGCGACGACAACTACCAGGTGGCTCGCCAGCTTCTGGTTAGCAGGTACCAGAATGTCCGGTTACTGGCGGACACCCACGTGGCCACGATTTTGGCCCTCCCGCGAATCACGCGGGTACACCTGTTACGGAGGGAGTTGCTGAACCCGCTACTGTCAGCGGTCAACTCCCTAAGGCGATTGGACCTGCCGGTGGATCAGTGGTCCTTTGTACTGCTGCACATAGTCCTCGCCAAATTGCCCGCTGAAATGAAGGGGCGTTTCGAGCAGAGGTACGGAGGCGACAGCGCCTCGTATAGATAAAATAGTCGAATCTATTAAAGAAAATACTATCGAAACTTGTATCCCAAAAAGTAAACGTATTTTGAAACCGTGGATCACGCCTGGCATCCTACGGTGCATAAAGAATCGCAATAAATTGCAAAAACAAGCTAGGGAACAACCTCATGACGAAGTGAAAAAGATCACCTTTTCTCGTTATAGAAACTACTGTAATGGTTTAATAAAAAAATTAAAAAGAAAATACGAAAGAGAACTAATTATCAATACAATGAATAATAATAAACTTCTTTGGAAAACTGTGAAAAACATTACATATACTAGTAAAGACATGAACCCTAATCTTGAATTAATACACTTAAAACCTACCCCAAAAGATTCAGCTAACTATATAAATAACTTCTTTACTAGCGTAGGTGAATCTTTAGCCAAAGATATTCATTCTTCTATTTCACCAGGAGATTTTGACAGATATCTGAGAGCCCTGCCAAGTCTACCTGATTCATTTGTCCTCCTTGAAACTGACCCAGAAGAAGTACTTAGTATTATATCTAATTTAAAAAGTAATAGTGCCCCAGGATCGGATGGAATCTCAACCAAATTTCTTAAATACATCAAACTTGAAGTATCACCAGTTATTTCACACATTGCTAATATCTCATTCCGAAATGGCATATTTCCCTCCTCGTTAAAAACGTCAATAATCACTCCCGTGCATAAGGGCGGGGCCAGAGACGACGTCAATAACTACAGGCCTATCTCGGTTTTATCAGTCCTGTCCAAAATTTTAGAAAAAATAATAAATAATAGATTGTTAAATTACTTAAACACAAATAATATTCTTTCTCCAAACCAATTTGGGTTCAGGCGTGGCATATCTACCGAGAATGCTGTCGAATCACTAAGTTCTCATATAGTAGACCAATTGGACAAGGGTAAAAAATGTCTGTCAGTTTTCATTGACCTCAAAAAGGCGTTTGACACCGTCTCTGTCCCCATCCTTTTGCAAAAAATAGAAAAAATAGGTGTAAGAGGTAACCAACTTAACTTATTTAAAAGCTATCTTTGTGATCGCCAGCAAAGAGTTAAATTGGATCAGTTCCAAAGTGAAGACATAATCGTGTCATATGGAGTTCCCCAGGGTAGTGTTTTAGGACCTACCCTGTTTCTCATATATTTAAACGACCTCTGCAACATGCGTCTCAAAAACTCCAAAATTATCTCGTACGCGGACGACACGGTTATCGTTTTTACTGATTCCTCTTGGGAAAGCGTAAGAAATTGTACTGAAACGGGGCTGTCGAGGGTGGCTAAGTGGCTGAAATATAACCTCCTAACTTTAAATTCGAGTAAAACAAATTTTATGTGCTATAGCATTTACAACAGTTCGCAACCTTGTCAGGATTATACAATTTTCATTCACTCATGTGATAACAATGCTGGCAACTGTAACTGTCCATCAATAAAAAAAACAGAACAAGCCAAATATTTAGGTATTTTAATTGATCAAAACTTATCCTGGTATCCACAAATTGAACAACTAGCTGCAAGGATCAGAAAATTCATATGGATATTCAAAAATCTTAGACATATAGTCCCAGTACAAACCGTGTCAAATAAAAATAAGACAAAAAACCTTCTAAATGACATATACATCTCCCTTGTTCAGTCTATTATAATTTACTGTATCACTATATGGGGAGGGACATATAAAACACGCTTTTTAGAGGTAGAACGAGCTCAAAGAGCATTAATTAAAACAATGTATTTTAAAAAGAAACGTTATTCCACAGAGGACTTATATCAGGAAAGTAACCTCCTATCTATTCGTAAGTTATTTATTTTACAAATAACCCTAAAACAACACAGGTCCACTAATTTTGACTTGGTCGTTGCAAGCAAACGAAGAAAAGACAAGGTTGTTAAAGTGCCACTAACAAGAACTGGTTTTGCTAGCATGCAACACAAAAACAATTCTGCGACTGTGTACAACAAGGTCAATAAAGTACTTGATATATTTTCAAAAACCTACCATGACTGCAAATATACGATTGTTAACTGGTTAAAATCATTAAGCTACGATGAAGCTGAGATCTTACTGAGGAACGCTAAATAAATCATGCTAACACTCACATACGCACACACACTCGCATACACACACACACACACACACTCACACACAAACACACACACACTAACTTACACCCATATACGCGCGCGCACACACACAATTGTAATCAATTTGTTTTTAAATAGTTAACTATCTTTTAAATAGGTATCTACCTAATTAAGTAATGTAAGGTATGGAGGAGCGGATACTCCTGGTACAGGTATTATAATACATACCTAAAAGGAGTACCCAATTTCTAGCTTAAGTTTGTATACCTTTTAAAGAAATAAAGATATTTTATTATTTATTTATTATTATTTTATCTCCCGCCCTTCGCGGACCTCCTTCGTTTTTTGGAGGACGAATGTAGGGTGACGGACCACCTGGAGCCTGCCCCGGTTCCAGGTGTTGGTCGTATGGTGGCGGCGAGGGAACAGCCCCGTCGCCCGACCAATCGCTATGCTGCCTTCCAGCAGTCCCCTCCCCCCGCACCGAGTGAGCGGTGCAGGTATTGCAGGGGAGATAGGCACGTGGTGCACGAATGTGCCAAATTTAGAGGCCTCCGCCCAGAGGGACGGAGGGCCGTTGCTAGACAGCGCCAATGGTGCTATAGGTGTTTGGGGGGACACATGCAGTCGGCGTGTCCCCAGACAGAGGATTGTCGTCTTTGCGGAGGGAGGCATCACCCCCTCCTTTGTTTGGACCGCAAGGACGCCGGGAGCGACCGGGGTTCGAATTCCTCGCGCACGGGCGGGGGCCCGGCAGCCCGGAACCGGTCCCCTAGAGATTCGGCGGGGCTTAGCCCCCCCGTTCAGTCCCCCCCGGAGAGGGGGAACTATAGGAGAGACGCCCCCGCCACGGGCGGGGGTAGGGGGGTACCACAAGAGTACGCCACGGTGGCGATGGGCACGGGCCCTATTTGCTACTCCCCCCCCCTAATGGAGAGGCCTCGATTGGGGCACTATGTACCGAGGCACGCCCCACACGGGTATTACCCTGCACCTAGGAGTGCTGTTGGTCGGGGCCAGTATGTACCCGATTGGGACCCGCTCGCCCGGTACGAGCGTCCCACATTTGGCGCGCCGACTCAGGCGCGAGGGGGACAAGTACCCCCCCAAAATTTTTAATGGCGCCCCTGTCGGACCCAACCACCCCTCCGGAGCTTGTGCTGTTGCCAACAGCCTCCGTGAATGTTTGGGGACCTAAGGGCAATGTTGTCACGGTGCGTGCCCTTTTGGACTCAGGTGCCCAGGGGTGCATAATGTCCAGGTGGCTTGTCCGACAGCTGGGTCTTTTGCTTGTGCCGCATCACGAAGCGGTACGGGGGGTGGGAGACTCGCGGATCCCTGATCCGATTGGTCGAGTTGAGTTCTCCTTCTCCCCCCACTTCGCGCCAAGGCCGAAGATCGGTGCTTCGGCGATAGTATTTGATAAGGTGGTTGGACCACTCCCGCAAGTGCGAGTGCCGCCATCCACGATTGAGCTGACGTCTGGACTGGCTTTGGCTGATCCTTCCTTCCACCGACCGGGCCCAATACACTTGTTGATTGGTGCGGATGTCCTCGGTCGTGTACTGTGTGGAAGCAAGCGAGTTTTGCAGACAGCCGATCTTGTCGCCTTGTCCTCGTCGCTGGGTCATGTGGTGATGGGAAAGGTACCACAGACACCAGAGACCCCGTCGGTAGACCGCCAGACCATTGTCGGTTCTACTTTGTCCGACGTTCTCCAAAAGTTTTGGGAGGTGGAGGAACCTCCCACTGCCAAGCGGTTGGATCCGTTAGCCGAGGAGTGCGAATTGTTCTACCAGAACAACACTGGGCGCCTCCTCTCGGGTCGCTTGATTACCCGCTTGCCCTTCTTGGCGGTTCGCCCTCCTTTAGGGAGCTCCCGACCGATGGCCGAGAAGAGATTGTTGTCCATGGAGCGTAGGATGGCCAGGGATCCCGCATTCAAGGAGAAGTATATAGACTTCATGCGGGAGTATTTGGACCTTGGGCACATGTCCATCTCGCAGTTGGACTGGCGTAATGTGGAACATTACTTCCTGCCACACCACGCTGTTTTGAAGACTTCCAATGGGAAGATCCGCGTGGTCTTTGATGGTTCAGCGCCCACGTCAACCGGAGTGTCGTTGAATCAGTGTCTGCATGCGGGGCCGAAGTTGCATCACGATGTCTGTGATGTTTTGACCAACTTCCGCCGGCACGCTGTCGTCTTTGTGGCCGATATCCGCATGATGTTCAGACAGACCGTGATTCACCCGGAGGATAGACGATACCAGCTCATCCTTTGGCGTGAGGATCCCCAGGATCCGATGTTGGCTTACGAGCTGAACACCAACACTTATGGTTTGCGGTCGAGCCCCTTTGTGGCGATCCGTTCGCTTTTGGAGCTCGCAGAGCGCGAACGGCTACGCTATCCCCGGGCATCTGCTCTTATTGAGGGGGGGGCCTTATTTGTCGACGATATCTGCACGGGGGCCTCGAGCTTAGATGAGGCTCTCGTCTTACGTGATGAGCTGATTGCGCTCTTGAGGGCTGGTGGCTATGAGTTGCGGAAGTGGCTGTCTAACTCACCGGACCTATTGGCAGATTTGCCTAAGGACCACCAGCAAGAGCCGCTCCTCTTTGAAAATCCGGAGACTCCAGACATGCTGTCTGTTTTGGGAGTCCAGTATCGACCAGTCCCGGATTTGTTCACATATAGATTGGAACTGCCAGACCCAAAGGTCTGGACTAAACGCACGGTGCTGTCTACTGTAGCCCGTACCTTTGATCCGAATGGTTGGCTCAGCCCTGTAGTGTTTTCGATGAAGTGCTTCCTACAGGAGCTCTGGGCTGCGGAATTGTCATGGGATGAGCCCCTCTCTGGTAGCCTCCTACGAGAGTGGGTGAGGTTCGTGTCATCCCTACCCGACGTCAATCGGGTTTGTATACCGAGGCAAATGCTGCCTTCGGGAAAGTTTAAAGCCTCCCTGCACGGCTTTTGTGACGCGTCCGAAAGCGGATACGCGGCAGCCGTTTACATCCGAACGGTGGATGCAGCAGGCGTTGTCGCCGTACACTTAGTTACGGCCAAGAGTAAGGTCGCCCCCCTTCGGACTAGGCTAACCATTCCGAAGTTGGAGTTGTCCGGCGCCACTCTCTTAGTACGGCTACTCAATCATGTTGCCGACACCTTGGGAAACGGTGTCGACTTGGAGTCGATATTTGCGTGGTCTGACAGCCAGGTCGTCCTTTGTTGGCTGAAGAGTTCAGTCCACACCCTTGAGGTTTTTGTGGCCAACCGGGTCTCACAAATTCAGACTTCAAAGGCCCCGTTGATTTGGCGCCACGTACCGGGCGAATTGAACCCCGCAGATTGTGCCTCCCGCGGCTGCGAGGCGCCTGAGTTAGTGGACCACCACCTATGGTGGAGTCCATCATGGTTGTTACGGCCTGAGCGCTCATGGCCTGCCACCCCGGCTGTGGCCAGAGTCCCAGACCTAGGCATGCGTGTTCACGCCGTGGAGACGGTGGCGGCTCCGCAGATGGAGTTTTTGTTAGACCGCTACAGTTCTCTTGATAAGTTGCTCGGCGTGACTGCTTGGATGAGGCGCTTTGTGCGAAATTGTCGCCAGCCTCAGGAGAAATCGTTGTCTCCGGTCCTCGCCCCACAAGAGCGGCAAGACACTCTGTTGCATTGGTTGCGAGTGACGCAACAGCGAGAGTTTGAACCGGAGCTGAAAGCACTGCGCTCAAGTAAGTCCAAGTTGAAGGGACCCTTGGTGCGGTTGAATCCCTTCTTGGACAGTACCGGATTGCTGCGTGTCGGAGGTAGGCTCAGACATGCCAACCTGCCGTACGGATCACGCCACCCTTTGTTGCTCCCCAAGGATGGACCGTTAGTTAGACTGTTGATTACAGACCGACATGTAAAGAATGCTCATGCCGGTTGTAATGCTTTGACCGCGCTCCTCCAACGAGAGTTCTGGATTTTGTCAGCGCGGAGAATAATCCGATCCGTTATTTTTCGTTGTCTCCCGTGTTATCGTTTGCGCGCCGATACGATGCAGCCCCAGATGGGTGATTTGCCTGCCGATCGAGTGAACGAATCGATGCCCTTCTCAGGAGTTGGAACGGATTTTGCGGGGCCATTTACCGTTAAGACATCGCGGCTTCGTAATGCTAGAACGGAAAAGGCTTACTTGTGTGTATTTGTTTGTTTGGCCACTAAAGCGGTCCACCTGGAGGTGGTTAGTGCCCTCACCACAGAAGCCTTTGTAGCCACGTTGAATCGTTTTGTGTCTCGCCGCGGAATGCCGTCGTTAATAAGGTCCGATTGTGGAACCAATTTCAAGGGCACCGATAGGTATTTAAAGGAAGTTTGTGAATTTTTGGATAGGAATAATTTTGAGATCGGATCCACACTCTCTCGCAGAGGGGTACGATGGCAGTACTCCCCGCCATCCTGCCCCCACTGGGGAGGGATTTTTGAAGCAACTGTAAAGGCCGCTAAAACTCACCTTCGTCGCGTTATTGGGGAGACGGTCCTCACGTTTGAGGAACTCGCGACCGTATTTTGTAAGGTTGAGGCGGTCCTCAACTCGCGTCCGTTGTGTCCGTTGTCTTCGGACGCGAATGATTTAGAGGCCCTTACGCCGGGCCATTTTTTGATTGGCAGACCGCTTAACGCCTTGCCGGAATATCCTTATTCCGAAGTGCCCTCCGGACGGCTCTCGCGATTTGAATTGCTCCAGCAGCTTACGCAGAGTTTTTGGCGCCGTTGGCATCTGGAGTATTTGCACATTTTGCAGCAACGCGTTAAGTGGTCGGATAGGACGACCCCACCCAAGACTGGAGACCTCGTGTTGGTAAAGGATCCAAACCTGCCGCCCCTCCGCTGGCGTTTAGGACGCATTGTTCAGCTTCATCCGGGGTCGGATGGTGTGCCCAGGTTTGCCGAGGTCCTGGTGGGGGACTCTGTTTTGAAGCGAGCGATCGCTACCCTCTCTCGCCTGCCCTTAGATTGAGTTGGCGGACAGTTTGCTACTGTCCGGGACGGGGGGATGTTCACGCCGCGCGTGATTCATTCATTCACGTTCATTCGTGGGTGCGCCGCCGACCACCGTCCGCGCAACTCGCGCTCAGTTGGCCGTAGGCAGCCGTGAGGCAAGTTTGTGTGTTTCTGTAACGACGTGCCGCGCCAGTTACCTACCCGTATCGTGACCGAGATCTCGAGCGTTTTGCACCTAGGAGCGCCCGGTCCGGGTACGGACTTGTGACCCGTGTGTGTTCGCTTTGAAAGCGCCGGGAAAGTTTTAGCTGCCTATTAGGGCATTGTGTAGTTATAAGGGTGTTAGCTGTAAGAGTTTCCCATCGGGGGTTGTGTGGAGATCGTTTTGCCAGGCGCGCGCCGGCGAGACAACGTTCAGCCCCCCTGGATTACGGACACTATTTTCTAGTAAGGTAGGACTAGCTTAATTTACTTAATTTTGCATGAGAAACCTTCGTTTCAATAAACTGTGGAACACAGTAGATGTGGTCATCACCATTGTGCGTGATCAGACGTTAATATCTAAATAACCGTTTCAGGAGTGTTTATAAAATTTGGAGAATATATATATGTCATAAATGCAAGTGTCAATAATTATATCTCACCAAAATCATCCTATAAAAAACTGACCAACTCTCGCTGGAGCTGCTTATTTCTTTACAAAAAGCGTTGAAATCTCTCAGTAAAGTCAAGCCAACTCTAATGTTCCTTTCTGCGATTTCTTTATTGATATAGTTACGTTTTATTTTTATGTGACTTTGGACGTTGAACATTCTACATGTTGGTTAGTTTGGTGGGCACAAGGAACATAAGAGTTGGCTTGACTTTACTGAGAGATTTCAACGCTTTTTGTAAAGAAATAAGCAGCTCCAGCGAGAGTTGGTCAGTTTTTTACTTATAGGATGATTTTGGTGAGATTTCATATCTTTTTGCTAGGTATTACACATAAGTAATAAATACAGGTATACTGATTTATTTACTGCAAATGTAAGTACCTCGGGCGCCCTGGATGGACGATGGAATTACCCGTAATATAAATCGAATACTAAACTATGCAGTTTGTCAAAAGCTGTGCTGTTGTCAAATATGTATTGAATTACGACTGAAAGAGACGCTGCTCTGGTTTTCATAGAAAACAATACGATCACACGATTACGGTTACCATAGCGACAGTTTGGGCTACAGCCCCCCTAGATAAGTGGCTTTCTATTATTCAATTCGCCAGTAGAATAGAAAGAAAATGTATGGGATTGACATTAGCGGTCACGTGACATTTCGATCGCAAATGTCAATCGCATACATTTTCTCTCTATTCTACTGGCGATATCGATAATAGAAAGCCACTTGTCTACAGGGGCAGGTTGTCAGTCAAAACTAACATTGATCGAATCGGAAACTTAACATGCTAACCTCTCAGGTGTGTGCCCCGGTACCTTCGCCTCGCGTTATTAAAACCGCCAAAGTTAATTTCGACGCCATTTAAACTTGAACACTTTTGGCTTCACTCACTTCGCTCAGCGATCAAAGTCGATCTAGTCGCGCATACATTACTGCAACGTTTACTTTGATAAGACTTGTAACTTTATGTAACGATTTAATATTGAAGTCAACTTATAAGTAAGTAAAGGAAATTAATTACTTTTTTAAGTGAATATTTGAAAATTTCGGAACAAGCTTTTATTTTTTTTTATATAGGTAGGTAAGTAAACTAGTAATCTGTCTGTTATTTGGCACACGGAAATCGGTTATAATAACGCAGAGACTATTTAAACGCTATCCTGACTTAAAATTGCCTAAACACCATCCATACTCCATCCATTCTTCAATAAGCCTAGCCAACACAAAACAGGAGATGAGCACTGCCCTGCCAGGAAAAGTGCTGAGATCAGGTTCCATAGTTTCATTGACTACGGGAGTGTCGAGTGCGCCGCATAGCCATCAAATATATAATAAATAGACTTAATTAATTTTATATAACTGATAGTAAAATAAATTGTTATAAATTCATTGTTATTTTAAAATTTTTTTATGTTAGCACTAACCATTTTTTTTTTTTTTCACTAAACAGATACCTAAGTTACAAGTATTACTTAGTTCAGGGTGCCTACCATCAACTCTTATTGCGGTTTTGTTTAGGAACCTAAACTGATCTGCTTCACTTATTCGTACCACGACTGCTTAATATCAATGACAGCGATTCAGTGATCATTCAATGACATTTCACAGCCGCTGAGCTGTCATCAACTCTTATTTGACTTACAACTCGGCCAAGCTAACATGTCACCTGCAGGTTAGACCCGTCCCTTTCACTCTCCGGGCATGACAGAATTGAGTGAAAGAGACGGGTAGAAGAAATAAGGACACAAATCGTTCGGTCATTCACATTTAGCAATTCATTTACGATCCAGTTTTTGGAAGGTCATAGTACGAAAGAAAGCAATTCATTTTAGGAACCTATTCTGCATCGCGCTATTTTTGAAAAGTTGATGGTAGGCACCCTGGTAACATTATGATCTTGACTTGTTACTTTATGTAAAGCCTCAATACACTACTCGCGAAATTAATCTATTACGATAGTGTAGTAACGAACTTCACTTCACTTCGTACAACCTCGCTTCGCCTCGTTTAACTTCCGAAGGTTGTCGGTTTTTGGTCCGAGTCAAAGGACTCGAAGCATTCCGGTTTGCATTGCACGAGTGTGTAGTCGTGCATTTCGAACTTCGGCTAACTTCCGCAAGGACTTCAACGGAGCGTCTTAGCGAGTAGTGTATAGACTTAACGATTTCGCCTGGCCGCCAATGGGCCACCGACCACAACAACAAATCGCCGCTACCGACCTTTTTCCTGTAGTTTTCATACATATTATTATGAGCACGCCGCACACGGTTGACGCCAGTTAGTCGTCACTTGTTTGTTCTTCTAGCTTCCAGTAGTGGCGTTTGTGGCAGTCGCGTGAGGCTCGTGTGCAGCGACGGTTAAAGCCTTCAATTCACTACTCGCTTCGACGCTCCGTTGAAGTTCTCGCGGAAGTTAGCCGAAGTTCGAAGTGCATGACTACACACTCGTGCAATGCAAACCAGAATGCTTCGAACCGGAATGTTTCGAGTCCTTTTACTCGGACCAAAAAACCGACAACCTTCGGAAGTTAAACGAGGCGAAGCGAGGTTTAGTGAAGTGATGTTCGTTACTACACTATAGTACTCGACTAACTTTAGCCAACTTCGCGAGTAGGTAGTGTATTGGAGGCTTAACATACTATGTAGTAGACTTCTAAGTAAAAGAAATTATTTCTAACGTGTATATTGGATTCAACAAACAAATAAGCAATTATAAGATTTATTGTCTAATAGCGGATCCTCGCGGATTTACTCCCGCGGTACCCGTTCCCGTGGGAATATTTGATCCCGAATTAAATATAGCCTAGGTATGTCACTCGGGAAGAATGTAGCATTCTAAATGGTCAAAAGAATATTCTAAACCGGTCCATTACTTTCAAAGCCTATTCAATTCAAACAAACAATCAAATCTTTCCTCTTTTTATAATTAGTATAGAAATACGTTAATGTTTCGCATGGTACCTACTTGTTTTGCGTAAAATTCGTTAATTTTAAAGCTCCTGCTAATATCGAATTTCAGAAGATATCATTTCAAAAAGAGACTCAAAGTAGCTTAAACATTCCTCATTCATATATTTTACTGCAATATTCACTTTGATCACAAGCGATTAATGTGAGTCCATTGGTGAACAATTTCTCTCCTCAAAAACCACATACAAAACAACATAACCCTTTAAAATAAAAAATACAATCGCTACATAACATACCTCAAAAATATTCTCTATTCAAAGTA